>OX422212.1:175764236-178164236 GCA_949130495.1 Sambucus nigra
TGAGACAACTTTGCATACTTCTCCTCATAAGAATTTAGATGACTTTGTGTCCATTGAAGATGGTGAAATTAATGGTAATGACATGCACGATACTGTTCAAAAGTAAATGCAAAATCCCGCAATTTTACAAAAACGTGATAAATTTGGTGGAGGTATTTCGATTAATGACTCGGGGAAATTTTCGAACAATTAAGATTCTTATAGTGATATGCTTCCTCTAGAGGCCATTCCAAACTTGTCACTTATCATAAATGACTCTTTATATTCTGATAATAATGAGTCAAATGTTGTTCAGCCGTCTGAAAGTGCTATCAAAAAACAAAGTTATATTCATCAATCAATCCATCACGACTCAATCGTATTGATAGGAGATAAACTCGTTTTGCGCAATGATATTTTAGAGAATTCATCTTCTGATGAAGAATCTAAAAGTGATGAAGATATGACTCCTTTAGAAAATATTAATACAAGTGACGAGTTATCCCAAATTAACCCTATTAGCGTACAAATTCACGATGACCACGCCATTAATTTAATCGGGATCTCCCCAAACTTGATTCAACATCTGTGGTGGATTCTGATCTTATCTCGAATGATGTAAATTCTATTGTGAAAAATAACAATTGGAACGTCGTCCGTAAGCGAACGCGTTCAAGAAATCCTAGGACCTAAATGCTTTTTAAATTGTCGTTAGTTTGTTTTTTGCGAGAATCTTGCTTTCGAGGTTGTAAGTGCCCTTGGAAAAGCTTTTTCTCCATTTATTAATTAGTTTTCTTGTTGAAAAAAAATGTGACATGTGAAGCTATATTAAGAGGTGATTTGGCTTTTATATTAAGTTATAAGATAAAATAAGTTATAAATAATTGAGGTATTTTATGCCAACTCACAAACGAGACACATTTGGTGTGATATACTAACATTTTGCACTCGTATGGCTCATTTCCGGGTCCAATAATAGTGATGTTTAAACACAAACCAATGTGGGTGCGACACATTACTATGTCGCATTTCTGAGTCGGCATAGAATTATTGTAGATAATCTATATTTCACCTCGAATACAATATTATTAGAGGTATTGATGCAATTAACGGTCTTTCAATTAGTGATGTTAATAAATCATGTCTTTAACCCAGTAAATGAAAGAACCCGACTAAAACAAACTTTTCATATAGTTCATTCCATACATTAGTCTCCCCTATTAATGACATTGTATTTGACCAAGAAATGACTCTCTATTTTCTACCCCTATCTCTTCCTTCCCGTTTCGTATTTCTTCGATACAACCCCAATATATAATATACAATATGCAGTTAACCATCACTGTCAGATGCAGTAAGATAAGAGATGAGTTGAAATAAAGTTATAGGGTTTTATTGACAGCAACCCTCAACTGTCCAAAAGAGGGAGATGGCTACTAACCAAGGCAGACAACTGTCTTGACAAAGAAAGAACTTAAGTATGTATAGATATATTTGTAGTGTATGTAGTGTGGTATCCTAAAATGAAAGTATATATAGGTGTTTTTTCGACTTAATTCTTTTATTGTTTTGCACAGTTGTGAGTCTTTATATTTGAGTGCATTTTTATTTCTTTAGTTAATATTTTGTTATGAGTAAGAATAATTTGGTGTAAATAATTTAAAATTATTTAATATTTGGCTGATTATATTGTATCCTATGAAATAATATTTGGATGGTACCTTCTGAGCTGATTACCATCACAGGTGCATGAGAAAACAGGAGAGCAATAAGCATGGCATGCTATAAGATTTGTGCTTGGATCAATTTAGGTCTATATTAATCTCTTATGTGCAGAGCATACTCAAAGTAGGCTCAATGTATGTAATTGTATAGACATATGACTCGTATAAATAAGTAATTACTCACATCAATTACTCACATTCAATATGAATAACAGTTTTTTGACCAAAGGATATCTATATTTATTTGTGATATTAAAGGTAAAATAACTTCAAATAATTTTATACGATGGACAATGTAATAAACAAAATAATATTTTTAATAAAAGATGTGTTATGTTTATAAAATTGAAATTATTAACATGAATTTGCATTGAACATTCGATTGTATATATGTATATTTTATAAATATTTTATGTATATCACCTGCACATCGTGCGAGTTACATGCTAGTTATACTTAGTATATATAAAGTATGAAAGGATTACTTTCAAGAGGCTGGAGGGAGAAAAATGTTTCAAATCTCAATTAAGATACAACTCTTAAGAAATTTTTTGTCCCCCAAATTTTTTAAAACATACCATATAAATGAGATACAAATATTAAGTGAATATCATAAAGGGAAACATGGTGATAAGTTCTCAGACTCTTTAGAAATTAATGATAAGGACAAGCTAAAAACCATTTTTCAATAAGTTCATGTCTGTTACAATTATAAATGTAGATACATAAATATGGATACAATTACATCCATTAATGTAAATATAATTACACTTAATAATATAGATAGAGTGAGAATTGCAATTATATTTACATTAGTGAGTGTAATTGTAATGCATTAATAAGAGAAACTTGATCATTTATACTTATCGTTAATTAATTAAAAAGTATATAGGTTTAAAAGTATATTTATAATCTATATAACTATATAAAAATTGTAGACCCAAATTGTGTGAGGCTAACACATTGTAGTAATAAAAGCTTGTTGTTACAAATGTCATAATTGTTAATGGAGAATCGTGTTTACAAAAATTTCTTGTAAATCCAATAGATTTCTTGAAAACCCAATAGACCCAAACAAATACACTTTACTCGGACTGATCGGTGTCGATTTTCATTCATCTTCCTAACACGTTTATCTATTTAATGAGACTGATGATCTTCAATAAAGTTTATCACCATATTAAGGTCATTTGAAAATCTTACCGTCCAAATGTGAGGTGAACTATAATTTCTTTCACACTTCAATAAAAGCATAGACTACTACCTATCCACAAAATCAAGAACCAATATGGGGTGTGGTCAACTAATGTGCAGCAGATCAAAGATGAAGGTGCAAATTTTTTCTTGGACCAGTTCACTAGGATTGCTTCTCGTAACTAGGTTTTGTCTATTCCTAACCTAAATTCAACTCAGACTAATTGATCACAAAGAAGAGCTAATTTTTCTCTCTGCAATTCTTTGCTTTCAGCACCTGGATTTTGACTACGTGGTGTGCGGTTCATTCTCCAAACACGCCTCTTCTTATTTTTTAATGTTAAATTTTAACATTAAAAAATTTAAATTTAATTATTAAATTCAAATAGGTATATATATATATATATATATATATATATATATATATATATATATATATATATATATATATATGTGTGTGTGTGTGTGTGTGTGTGTGTGTGTGTGTGTGTGTTTAAGTTGGGACAACCATAAATGAAGCTCCCAAAACCGGGTATGATGTTTTTTATGTTTTTTTATATATACGTATCCACATATTATTATTTTTGTAACTTGGGACATTCATAGATGAAGCTCCCAAAATCGGGTATGATGTTTTTTGTGTTTTTTTTATATACACACACACACACACACACACACATATATATATATATATGTGTGTGTGTGTGTGTGAAGAAATTGAGTTCTAACAGATATGGTGTTTTTTTTTTTTGGTTCGTTTTGTATCTCCTTCTCTCACTTCTTTCACTCCCCATAATATATATATATATATATATATATATATATATATATGGGTTTGGGGGAATTGAGTTATAATAGATATGGTGGTGGATTTTTTTTTGTTGAATTTTAAATCTTAAGAGTTATGGAGGTAGGTGGATTCCATTTTTTAGTTGAGTTTCTAAGTTTGTATGGAGGTGTAGGTGTGTGACCGCAAAACACTCCTGGTGAGTTCTCTCTTTCTCTCAAATTATGTTAACATTAATTTTAATGAGATGAACTATGTTTTTATCAATTATAAGAATGGTGACAAAATTTATATTCGGTCACGCATCGCGTGACCTTTATGCTAGTAAATGTTATATAATAGAAGAAATTTAAGTATTGTGCCACCATGACTAATGACCCCTCTTAGCCATATTGTGTATTGCGTGTCTTATTTCTCAATATCAAATTGACTAATGTATTCATATATGTATTCAATATAACAAAAAAGAAATTCAGTTATTTGGGGTAAACTAATGTATATATAACAACAAAATATGTTTTCTTCAACAGTGGTGATCACGACATGCTCGTTCCATATGTTGGCACATTAAAATGGATGCGTACTTTGAATTTGACTGTTGAAACTTCTTGGGAACCATGGTTGGTAAATGGACAAGAAGCAGGGTTTGTACTTCAACTTTAAAATTATCTTGGGCATTATTACATTTGTTATTATCTATAAATCCATTGGGGTAAGGGATACAATTATGTAATTTATGCAGATTCACAGTATTGTTTTCCCACGACGCCTACACTTTGACTTATGCAACTGTGAAGGCAAGTTTTAACAACATTCATCCCAGAATATTTATGGAGTCACACAATTAAAACAATCACCCTTAAGTAATAAATTATCTTTGAATTGAGTTATTTTGTGTACTATTTAAATATTTCAAGGAATCAAAATAAAAATAAAAAAATCAGTTCAAAATAATTTTTTTGCTATTTTAAAAAATCGGTCAAACTTTCACACCTTTGAAGCACTTTAAAAGTTGTGAAAGTTTGACCGATTTTTTTAAAATAGCAAAGAAAGTTATTTCGAGTTAATTTTTGTATATAACTCCCTTAAAATGTTTAAATATCACATAAAAAAATCAACGCAAAAATATTATTTTAGTATTTAAAAAAATTGGTTTGCGACAGCAAGCCTGTATACTTGGTATGTACGAGAGTACCTCTCTCTCTCTCTCTCTCTCTCTCTCTCTCTCTCTCTCTCTCTATATATATATATATATATATATATATATATATATATATATATATTGTGTTTAAAGATTTCAATGAACTCATAAAAAAAGTTAAATAAAAATATATTTTAAAAAATCCGTCAAATATAAGTTAGTTTTTAACAACTTAAAACTGACATATATTTGATCTATTTTTTAAATATTCAAAAAAATACATTTTGAGTTGATTTTTTGTATGATTACACTAAAATATTTAAACTTCCCCAAAAAAAAATTGGATTAAAAAGAAATCTGTTCCATACCCGTTTATGTGAGAATTCCCGTGTGTGATGGATGACCAAAATTTATGATTATCACACTTTTATTATTATTGAAAAGAAAAAATGATAGAAATTTCAAAATGGTCTTGTTCACACAATTATTACAAAAACTTACCGCCAATACTTGTTCCATTGAATCACTCGATATAAAAAAATTTCCGCATCAATCAAAAAATTAAGGATGGATTTGAAAATTCTTACTCTCCTACAAGTGGTTCTCTCTTAATATGCTTAGAGAAAAGGAAAGATTTGAAATGATTCTCGATATTTTTTTGAAGTAGTATTTTTTTTTTAATAAAACAGGTTGTGCAATGATTATTTTGACATTAGCGCACAATTGATGAGATGCTTATGATTTCTTGAATAAAAACTGATATCACATAAATCATTTGCAATGTCCAGGGTGGAGGTCATGTGGCTCCTGAATATAAGCCTAAAGAATGTTTAGCAATGGTTGAAAGGTGGTTTGCTTATTACCCTCTTTAATTAACTGCGACTCCAACCAATTCATCTATTTCGGTACTAGTTTGTTTCAGTAATAAAAAGGGAAATAAAGCCAATTTCATGGGCATGCAAGCATTTGTATCTGTAACAGTAGAACCATAATGAGATGACATTTTGAACAAATCATTTTGTAAGCTAAACACTTAAGGTGTATAGTTTGTGTCTCCGAAATTTGATTGGTACAAAACTCTCTCTCTCTCTCTCTCTCTCTCTCACACACACACACACACACACACAATTATGAGACTATCTCCATAAATGGAGATCGAATGTTTTAATGCCATGTTGCACATTGGATTGTCTCCTAACAAAGCATGACATATCGTAAAAAGGCATTCCACAAGTAAATAGGAGAGACAAACAGGCAAGCCATTTGCATGACACGATGAACTTTAGTTGGTTTTTTGTAATAATCATGATTTTGTAGAAAATAATTACGTCATTAATTGGGGTTTCATGCATGTATAATTTATGTGATTTAAGTTAAATATTGGGTTTTGTATGATAATGTTTTCGAAATGTCTAAATGCCCAATCTTTAAAAACGCAAAGTTGGTAAAAACTGGAGAAATTCGCATATATATGCATTTTTAATCAAAGGTAAGGAAAACAAGAAACACACTTTATGATAAAAGAGAAATTAGAAGTATAAGGAATTTGAATTTTTAAGATATGTATATTTGCCTTCGTTGAGTGAAAAAGAGTAAGTTTATAAATGATATTACTTTTGCACCTTGTAATTGCTATGGCGGCCCAAGGACCAGCCACAGTGTAGAATTTTATAAACAAGATGAAATAGAATGAATTGAAAATTCATTCTAAACTACAACGGATGCACGTGCATGCATGTATATACAAAGTTGTTGACTAAGTCATGTTGTAGGAGTAATAAATTAAATGCAAAAATTAAGGAACGAAATTACTCAATTTTGAAGCAGATAAAACTGAATCAGAAAGAAAAAGAAATTTCGGAAGCAGGTACAGGTAGAACACGGCTCTCTTTAAGGTGTTTCGCGGCTCTGCCCAAAGTGTGCTGACAGTCTTAATTTTGCCTCGTCACCCTCAGGATAAAACAATATCCAAGAAAATAAGAATTGGTACCACAATCCAATTCGTTCAATCAACACCTATTCAGTCATATATATTTTGCTCGAATCTGAAACTATAATTAATCTGGGGTACGATTAATCATTTCTGTGATGCGATAATTATTTAATGGAAGAATATTTATTTTTGTTTCTGTGTGCAGAGAGAAAAAAATTTGGATAGCAGTTGCAGCAGGAGGGTTTTGTTTTCTAAGAACTGTTATTAAAAACGGAGGTGTTAACCTCCTTTTATTGAGAGAAATTATTAACGTCAATGGAAAAAAACGTGGGTCAAGTGGAAGAGAAAATTTTGGAAAACGTTTTTGAGTTGGAGGAATTTTTCAACTGTTAATAACCACGTTTTTATTCCAGAAAAAAATCACCGTTAATAATTAATTTTAGGCCCAAAAAATCGTCAATTTATTTGTCCAAAAAAATTAATTCTTAATTGTGACAACCCGCGATCCGAGATAAGGGGTGGTCAGCCCGACACTCAAACGTAGCAGGGATCATGGATGGATATCATTCTCAGCATCAACAAAAATAAACTGAGTACGGAAAAACCACCCAATAAATTAGAAAACGGGTTGCCAAAAAGTTTAGAAATTTAAAACCAGTTAAGAAAATTAAGTTTAAACATCCCAATCTGATAAGCAAGTGGAATACCACAAGAATATATATATAATACACTAAAACGAATGTATACAAAAGGACCGAATAGGCTGTCGGTCCACAGTTACATAGAACACAGTACAACAATTTAACATCTTACTTAATACATTCATTAAACAAGTACAAAAGTTTGGGCCACACGCCCGAAGAAAAGACCCGATCATATCATAGCCTCGCAATCTATTTGCTTGCTATCACCCCAATCAACCCAATGTATCTTTACTTGTATAGTACTCATTATACAAGTAGTACACAATGTACATAGTAGTTAAAGGAAAACATAACATCACTAACTTTACAACGAGTGAAGGAAAATATGAAACTTCCCTACCGCGAAAGCCATATAATTACTCTATCTATGATATCGTCAATATTACCACAAGCTCGAGGTACGCACCCGAATCTATCGTAGATACGATACTACAAAATCTTATCCTAAGGAATACACCACCTACTAATAAGGTGGAATTCTCGCCAACATAATTGCCAATCACTCCGGGTTCATACCAATGATTCTTAGACTCCATATTCGAGTCTTATAGGATCTAACATTACTTCCATCATTTCCCCAACTAGGCGCTTTATCTTTGCCCTTATTCTCCAATCAACATGATGAAGATGCGTGGTTCTTCCACGTCATAACCATTGTTTCGCCCCTAGATGCCAAATAATTGTCCACGTAGTCCCTCTTACTTTCTCAGTAAAAGAGAACACGCATCTCGGCCTCCTCTTCCTCAGTTCAATGAAACCTCCCCAGGTGGATGCCCACCAATAGGGTTTCATGAACACTGTTTCTTCAGAAGTGTTAACGACACTTATTCTGGAGCCTATCATTCCATCAAAGGACTCTTCCTTCCTTATGCTAACTTTATTTTGGTGCACGGCCTCCCTAACCGTACAACTCTTTATTCACATGTCGGTCTCTGACCGAACCTCGCGTGAACATTTGAGGATCCACCTTCTTCTCCTTCCAATTATACCAGAGAAACTTTCTATAGAAAGTATCTACCGGGTTCCTCCGTGGGCAAAACTTTCTGCTCCCAGGAATATGGTGACTACGTTCCCACCATTTCAACACTACTCATACGGGTGAAGGATTTTTCCTCCATCCTACTTCTGGGCACTTTTCCACTTTAGTTTAACATCGCTTGAAATCTTAATCTTAGTACCACCCTCTTACTTCTAGAGGTACTTGGAAAACTAGATGTACCGTAATTAGTAGTCGCAGTAGCAAAATATGAAAATGCTACAAAAGGGGAGCGACTTCCAAAGCGGTCCTCATCCCCGACCACAAATTACAGTTCCTCCTAATTCCATCAAATGACTCTTTCACCACAACCTTCCCTGGCGCCCTTCTTCAATCAACCTACTATTCTCACACGAACGTACAACAGATTCTATGAGTTCTACCTCATGGCAGAAGAACGAAATCTCACTAGAGAAATCAACGATCTTAATCCTAAGGCTCTATGTCAAATCAAAAGCAACGCTAAAAACGTAAAGCGTTCACACAGATTCCTAAGGACTCTATAACCTGATGCTCTAATACCATCTGTGATAACCCGCGATCTGAGATAAGGGGTGGCTAGCCTGACACTCAAACGTAACAGGGATCATGGATCGATATCATTCTCAACATCAACAAAAATAAACTGAGTACGGAAAACCACCTAATAAATCAGAAAACGGGTTGCCAAAAAGTTTAGAAATTTAAAACCAGTTAAGAAAATTAAGTTTAAACAACCCAATTTGATAAGCAAGTGGAATTCCACAAGAATATATATATATATATATATATATATATATATATAATACACTAAAACGAATGTATACAAAAGGACCGAATAGGCTGTCGGTCCACAGCTACATAGAACACAATACAAAAATTTAATATCTTACTTAATACATTCATTAAACGAGTACAAAAGTTTGGGCCACACGCCCGAAGAAAAGACCCGAACATATCTAGAATACCAAAATGGAGGCGTCTAAAACAACGTCCTGTAATACCCACAAAATCTTACAGCCCGTCAAACTAACAGGAATGGAAACATCAAAACGGGCCTCCTTGTGGGGGAGCACCTGAGCGGATACAATCATATACACAACAAGGAAAATAAACCGGTCAGGGCCGGGTTCTATATGATCACCAGAAGAAAAAAAAAGCATGATAGAAATGAACAGTTATGCATGAATGATAAGGATGATAATATGGTTTGATAACTAACATGCTAAACTAAAATTTCAATTTAAGATATTTTAACTAATTATGAAATGTAACACAATTACAAAAGAGAATTTAAAAGTAAATAACTTTAATTTAAAACCTTTGCTCATAAATCCAATTACCATATCCCTTTACATTCCTTATTATGAATAAAACCATTTATTTAGTTTAATCAAGAAGATATAATTTCCCTTCATTTATTAACTTCCACAGTTAATTATCTTTCCATTCCTTAATAGGAATGCCATTAGTGTCAAGTGCTCTTTATGGCACATAAATCTCGATCACATGCTCTTTATGGCACGTATCCATGCTCTTTATGGCATATATCCATCAAGTCCCACTTGATGCAGAAAATTTATATTCTTATACATATAACGATTCTAAGACCGCCCCTCCGAGTTTACCCACTGGGCGCGCCCCTAAATGACCATCATCTTCCAGGACCTATCTATACAAGGCAACCTGGGCACCTATCGATAAGTCGGGAAGCGGCCATATGCCTGCGGGAGAGTCAGGACCACACTAGGAAATCCCCTTACCAGCACAGAAAACATATAAAAACCCCGCATATGGCCTAGGACTATATCCACCCTGCATTCATTAGCCAGGGGGCATCACCAAGCGCGCGAACTTCCCTTATAATGTCAGTTAGAGAGGTGTGTTTAAGTAAATTAACATTTACCATATTATATCTCATTTTCATTTTCAATTTACCATTACCAAATTCCATTTCCAATATCCATGTGTTGGTTCTTTTTATTCGAACATATCATCATTAAACAACTAGGTTCATTTTAGTTGAACCTATCATCTTTAAACAATTTGGGTTCATTTTAGTTGAACCTATTCTCATTGAATATTATCATTGACATTCCTCAAATTACAAGTCCCAACTAAATCTCCAAATGATCATTAGGATCCTACAAGTCCCCAAATTCATATAACTTCGATAAGCCCCTAAAGTCTCCAAGCATGGGCATTTAACTCCCTAACTTCTAAAAAATTTCAATAAAATAAGTAATGCCTTAGCATTACTTTAAACCTTCCCGGAATAAACCCCAGATGACCCAATTCTAATCCAGGGTGGCGACCAAACTCAAATACTACTCTAGGACTCTAAGTTTAATTCTTTCAAGAAGGTTCCTAGGTCCTATGCCTAAAGAAAAAGATAAAAAATTAAAAAGAAAATGACTAAAAACTGCTGGACCCGAATTGATTCGCCCCAGCGAATCGATTGGCTCTGAAAGCGAATCGGTTGGAAAAACAAACCCAGGTTTCTGCAAATGCCGAATCGATTCGGCCTTAACCCGAATCGATTCGGGTACCAAGACCTGGGAATCTGCAACTATGCGAATCGATTCGCCCTAGGGGCCGAATCGATTCGCCCCTGTGAAAAGGCCAAGAATGGCTATGGAGTCTTGAACTCCAAATTTTCTCCCAAACTCAAAACCAACCCAACCAAGATCATATGTTGCACTTTACTACACCAAAAATACCTCTAACTACCATCATTTGCAATAATTATCATCCAAATCCATTTCCAAGGGTTAATACCCAAAAATCCAACAAAACCCTAACTAAACTAAATCATAACAATCCACAACTATTAATGCTAATTAATCCACTTAAATTATATAATAGCAAGTAGGTAACTTGCCTTGATCTAGAAAATTCAGAATTGATTTGGTGTAGACAACAATCCAAACTTGAATCTCCAAATCTCTCTTTTCCTCCCAAGTTCTCTTCCTCTCACTACTCTCTCTAGGGCTCAATTGTGTTTTAAGAGAAATAGTGAGTCTTAGTAAGACTAAATCGTGCCATTAATCTAAAATGCCCAACTCTAATGACTTATACGCGATAAAATGATACGCAACTACTCATTTAAGCTATAATCAGTCAAAAGAGCCCGAAATGCCAAAATGCAATATGGCACTCATTTTGACTGTCTCGCACCTACCGGGACTATCTACACCCTCCAAATTATCATTTGGGAATTTTATAACTCATTTTTAGTTCCGGTTTCTCATTAAACCAAAATGTCATTTTATATTTTATGACACAACAAGTCACCACATGGATATTTTTACCTACTCATCAGGTAATCATACAACATTTCAGTAAATATTAACCTTTTTCATATTAAATTAATATTTACTCAACATCCATCATTTTATAATTAATTACTACACCTAGTAAATAAATATAAAATAGGCTCTCAAAAGTGAGGGTTGTTACATTAATGAGTCCAAGCCCAAGACCCAGGACCCGGACACGGGCACGGGACGGGTCGGATGGACGACGACGGTGGCACGCGTGCGTGTGTGACTTGGCCCAAAAAGTCTCCACCCATACACACAAAACGTAGAATGCCCAAAGGGCCTACCCTTTAGATTCACAAAAATTATAAATATACTCTACCCATTTTAAACAACCCACCGATGTGGGACAATGCCAAAAGGCATTTCAAATATTGCACACTTTAAAGCTAACAGCTGTTGTTGGAAAGCTGTGTTCTAACAATCCCCCACTTGTAAAATTTGAAAACATTTTATCGAGCAATAATTCATATAATTTTGCATAAGCAAAGGTGTCTTTCAACTTGAACCTTTACGTAGTAAAGATGATTCAGAATATACTAGAGTAACCGTAGTCTTGAACTCTATCTCTAACAACATCCCACACACAACCGTACTTGGGTGTAGTTCTAATAGCCAGCATGTTACGACCATGTGCTTCTATACCAGTATAGTGAACGCTTTAGGAATTTGCCCAAAATATCCATAGGAAGCGGCCACAATTCCACATTCACATAAGTGAGTCTATCAAGAGTACTTTTGTAGCTAAGTAATCCACTCAAAATATAGCTATAGATCTCATTAAGAATTATAATAACTCGTCCTTTACTCGCTTTAGGATATCATGTTCCATAGGGATGGACTCGGAGTAAAACCCAGTTCTATATTAATTAATAATCGCATGATTCAACCCATATCACTTGTGACTTGTTATTACCCTTTGAACATATTTCTTGGGATCTCATGTCCATATGTTGGGTTACCATATCAAATGACTAATTTATCCAAGTGCTTTAGTCCCATCCCTTTCGAGGTGTTCCACACCTTCTCCCTAGCTAGTCCCTTCGTCAAATAATCAGCTAAGTTCTGTTCAGATCGTATATGATCCACCCTCACAGCACCCGTAGAAATAAATTCTCTAACAGTGCTATGTTTACGACGTATTTGTCATTTCATAACGTTATAATAACGGTTTTCTACTTTTACAATAGCCGCGGTACTATCACAATGAATTAAAATAATTGGTATTGGTCTTTCCCATAACGGGATATCTGACAGGAGGTTTCTTAACCAACCTGCCTCTTCACTAGCAGTAGCTAGCACTATCATCTCATACTCTATAGTGGATTGAGCCAAAATAGTTTGTTTCTTATATTTCCAAGAAACTTCACCACCAGCGATGCTAAACATATATCCACTAGTAGCCTTAGAATCATCAGATAGGGTGTTCCAATAAGTATCACTAAATCCTTCAAGGACCGCGGGATGCTTATTATAGTGTAATACGAGGTTCATCTTCCTTTTAAGGTACCGCATGACCATCTCAATAGCATGCCAATGCTCCATACTAGGTCTACTGGTAAATCTACATAGTACTCCCACGACATAAGCTATGTCAGGTCTAGTACAATCTGTAGCATAACATAAGCCACCTATAATTTTGATTTACACTATTCCCAGTGATATTAAATAACTTTACACTAGGATCAAATGGAGTACTAGAAGGTTTACAGTCAAAGTAATTGTATTTCTTTAGAACTTTCTCAATGTAATGAGATTGATCCAAAGAAAGTCTCTTTTCTGACCTAGTAATATTAATTCCTAATATTACACTAGCTTCACCCAAATCCTTCATATCAAAATTGTCACACAATAATGATTTAACATTTTCTATAGCATGAATATTAGAACCAAATATAAGCACGTCATCAACATAAAGACATATTACAGTGAAAATGTTCTCCACATATTTATAATAAATGCATTTGTCACTTTCATTAATTTTAAATCCATTCGAGATGACTAATCTATCAAATTTATCACGCCGTTGTTTAGGTGCCGGTTTGAGTCCATAAAGAGATTTATCTAATTTACACACTTTATTTTCTTGACCATGTACAATAAAACCCTCACGTTGATCCATATAAATCTCTTCTTCTAATTCTCCATTTAAAAATGCAGTTTTAACATCCATTGGGTGTACAAATAGATCATTTAAGGAAGATATAGCAAATAGTACACGTGTAGACTTTATTATAGTCACGGATGAAAATGTATCAAAAAAGTCTACGTTTTCTCTTTGTCTAAAACCTTTGGCAACAAGACGTGCCTTATATTTTTCAACAGTACCATCAGGCTTTAATTTTCTTTTTAAGAATCCATTTACACCCAATTATTTTACACCCAGGAGGAAGGTCCACTAAATGCCAAGTTTTATTTGTTTCCAAAGAATCCATTTCATCATTAATAGCCTCTTTCCACAAATCGGCATCTAATGAAGATACAACTTCTTGAATAGTGTTAGGATCCTCCTCTAAAGTGTAAGCATAAAAGCTGGGACCAAAATATTTTTCCACACGAGTCCTTTTACTTTTTCGAATTTCTAAAATGGATTCATTATTTTCTTTATTTTTATTTAAAGAAATATTAGTGGATGACTCTCCCCCACTATTTCTCAATTTAAAAAGAAATTTATCTTTAAAAAAATCGGCGTCATTTGATTCAATAATTACTTGATTTTTCAATTCATAAAATCGGTATGCTTTACTATTAATAGCATACATATAAAAATGTACTCATATGCTCTACGTGCCAATTTAGACATCTTAGGGTCGGGTATACGTATATATGCTAAGCACCCCCACGTTCTAAAGTATGACACGTATGGCTTAATATTTTTCCAAATTTCATAAGGAGATATTTTCATTTTAGTCTTAGGAATTCTATTAAGTACGTGACATAGTTAAAATAATTTCACCCCACCAATGTGAGGCATCCCCTGAATTTAATAAAATAGAAACAATTAATTCCGTTAAATACCTATTTTTTCTTTCGGCTTTACCATTCATTTCGGGTGAATAAGGGTCAATTTTTTCGTGAATAATACCGTGGGTTTTATAAAATTCAATAAATGGTCCAGAATCATATTCGGTGCCTCTATCACTACGTAACCTTTTAATTTTTCGATTAAATTGATTTTCAATTTCATTTAGGAAAATTTTAAACATGTCAAACGCTTCAGTTTTATTTTTCATTAAATACATAAATGAATAATCAGAAAAATCGTCAATAAAATTTATAAAATAACGTTTACCATTTCTAGTTGTGATACCATCCAATTCACAAATATCCGAATGAATTAAATCAAGTGGTTCAGATTCTCTAAAAACAGATTTATATGGTGTCTTAGTGGTTTTTGCCTAACTACACCATTCACATTTTTTAAAATCATTTAATGATAATTCTGGAATTAATCCTAAAGTGCTCATATTTTTAACAAGTCGTTTATTAACATGACAAAGCCTAGTATGCCAAACATTAAATGAACAAGAAATATAAGTAGAAGGAGAAATTTTATTCATTGCATCAACATTCAATTTAAACATCCCATTAATGGCATAACCCTTGCCTACAAAAATTCCATTTTTGGTCAAAGTAAATAAATCAGCATCAATACTGAGTAAAGCAAGCTTTGTTGAGAAGATAACCCGAAATCAAATTTTTTCTTATCTTGGGAGCGTGAAGAACATCTTTTAGGGTAACAGTTTTTCCCGAAGTAAACTTTAATTCCACATTTCCAGTACCAGCAACCTCAGTGGAGTGAGAATCACCCAACAATACCTTATTATCTGCAGTCTCAGGATAAGTCTTAAGCAGAGTACGGTCATAATATATATGGTGGGAAGCACCAGTATCCAACCACCACCCTTCGGCACCGCTAACCATATTGATTTCTGAAATCATAGCACATAGGTCCTCTTCGATCAAATGCGCTTGTGCGTTTGGAACATTGCGATATTTGCGAGCCATATGGCCAGGCTTGCCAAACTTGAAATAGAGAAACTGTCCTGAGTGGCTAGACTGTCCATTTTCAGGGTTCTTATTCTTATTCTAAGTCTGAGTACGATTTTTAAAATTCTGGTTGTGGCTCTTTTTCTGATTTTTCATATTTTTTTCGTTTGCCTTTAAAACAACTGGAGTGTGGTTCTTTTTATGATTTTTGTTGTTAGACACAACAAGAATTTCATCTTTGTAGTCCTGTTTTCGGGATTCCTCGTCAATTCTCAATTTCGTAATGAGGGACTCTAGTGAAAATTCTTTAGACTTATGGCTCAAAATATTTTTAAACTCTTTGAACAATGGAGGCAATTTATCAATAATTCAGCCACTTAAAATTGCTCATCTAAAGCCATGCCCTCAGAAATAATTTCATGGGCAATCATTTGCAAATTATGGGTTTGAACAACAACAGATTTGTCATCCATCATTTGAAATTTTAAATAATGGCTGACGGCATATTTTTTAGCACCCGCCTCCTCCGTGTCATATTTTTTAAAAAGTGCATCCCAAACATCTTTTGCAGTTTTATAATTGGCATAATAGTCATAAAGTTCGTCACTTATTGCATTCAAAATATAGTTCTTTCACAGAAAATCATTTTCCTCCCAAGTTTTTTGCTCCAACGTTTAAAATGTTGGCCTTCATATTTAAAAGGTTTGTTTAGGTGGGATGAGTTAATTTCGTCCATGGCAGATTTGGGACCACCTTAAAATTGTTGTAGCAATAATAAATTAAATAAAAAATTAAGGAACGAAATTACCCAATTTTGGAGCAGATAAAACTGAATCAGAAAGAATAAGAAATCTCTGAAGTAGGTACAGGTAGAACACGACTGAGTCGCGGACAATGTCGCTCTCTTTAAGGTGTTTCGCTGCTCTGCCCAAAGTGTGATGACAGTCTTAATTTTTCCTCATCACCCCCAGGATAAAATAACCTCCAAGAAAATAAGAATTGGTACCACAATCCAATTTGTTCAATCAACATCCATTCAGTCATATATATATATTTCTCGAATCTAAAACTATAATTAATCTAGGGTATGATTAATCATTTCTGTGATGCGATAATTATTCAATGGAAGAATAATTATTTCCGGTTCTGTGTGCGGAGAGAAAATTTTTTGCATAGCAGTTGCAGCAGGAGGGTTTTGTTTTCTGAGAAATGTTATGAAAAACGGAGGTGTTAACCTCCTTTTATTGCAAGAAATTATTAACGTTATTTGGCAAAAACGTGGGTCAAGTGGAAGAAAGAATTTTGGAAAACGTTTTTAAGTTAGAGGAATTTTTCAACTATTAATAACCACGTTTTTATTCCAGAAAAAAAATTAATGTTAATAATTAATTTTAGGCCCAAAAAACCGTCAATTTATTTGTCCAAAAAAATTAATTCTTATTGAGCCCAAGCCCAAGACCCAGGACCCGAACACGGGCACGGGATGGGTCGGATGGACGACGGTGGTGGCACGTGTGCGTGTGTGACTTGGCCCAAAAAGTCCCCCGCCCATACACACAAAACATTGAATGCCCAAAGGGCTTACCCTTTAGATTCACAAAAATTGTAAATATACTCTACCCATTTTAAACAACCCACCGATGTGGGACAATGCCAAAACACATTTCAAAGATTGCACACTTTAAAGCTAACAGTTGTTGTTGGACGGTTGTGTTCCAATAAGTCACAAAACAAAAAGAACCTAAACTATATGAATAGAGATGTTGGAGCTATTATATTTTCACTAGAATAGGAGCAGATGGAATAATAAAATCACACGGTAAATGACTTGGTCAACAATGACTTAGTTAATACTAGAAATAATATCTCGGGGCATAATAATATCCTTAATACTCCCCCACAAGTGAAGGCGGGGTGCGTGGCACACACCAAGCTTGAAGAGTAGAGATTGAAGATGCTAAATAGACATGTTTTGTTATGAGTGCGATCAAATCGAGTCAGAAGACCTCCACTATCACAAAAAAACATGAGCATAAACACAACCCATATGATTTGCCGCGCGGTAGATGCAAGGGCACGATATTTAGCATTCAAATATATATAGGGAGAGGATCACAAGTGGACCTAAAGAGCGAACTTTTTAATGGACCTTAAAAAAAACACCTAACATCCGATTAATTTTAATTCATATGTTGTAATTGGTCCGCGCCAGCGGTAACAGTCACGGGAGTTGATCGAATATTTTTTTACAACTCCCCCAACCCCCAGTGGTAAGGGGATCTTAAGTCACACGCGTATACGTTACCACTAGTGCGGACCAATTACACTATACGAATTAAAATTAATGGGTTAACAAGTTTTTTTTTTAAGGTCCATTAAGAAGTCCGCTTTTTAGGTCCACTTGTGATCCTCTCCCTATATGTATATACTAGGGTATGCCCATGCCTGAAGACACGCTGATATTTTTCAAAGTACGTAATTGCAAAACGGAAAAAATTTGGTTCCCAAACAAAACAAAGAATAATTTTTATAAACAATTGTCATAATTTCCCAAATCGTGTGCATGCCTGAAGGTACGACAATAATTCTTTCGGATATGGGGATTCGACCCGTAATTTTAAAGATTATTGTATTGCTAACATTGTCGAGATGGGGGAGTAACAAATTCATCTCGTAAGATTGAAATAAGCTATTGATATTCATAATCTGATAAATTAGAGCCATGCATGACAATAAATTATTTTCACCTCAATATAAAGAACAAATCAACAATTGAAAAAGAGTTTACGAAACCAAATCTAACAATAAAAATTAATGTCCAAACTTAGCATAAAAATAAGATTTAAATGTTCATTCCTTTCAATAAATAATTGAAATCTTACAACAATTAGGAACATAACCTCATCTATACTAATCTCAATCCAAGAAGCCTGGTAAGCAATATAACCTCATCTATACTAATCTCAATCCAATATTGTTTTAAAAAAGAAATATAACCTTATCTATTAATCAACTTTAGAGGTCTTCTTTGGGAGCAAATTGGCATGAATGTTAGGCATGACACCACCGTTGGCAATGGTAACAGACCGAAGCAGACTGGTAACTCCTCATCATTCTTAACTAACAACTGAATGTGTCGAGGTACAACACGGATCTTCTTGTCGTCTCTTGCTGCATTACCAGCCAATTCTAAAACCTATAACAAAAAAATAAATCAGACCCAACAAGACCATAACATATTCTTAAATACAAAGAAATGAATTTAATAAACCTCAGCATCCAGGTGTTCGAGTACAGCAGAAAGATAAACTGGAGCACCAGCACCAATGCGGTCAGCGTACTTCCCGACCTTAAAGAAATGGGAAATACGACCAATGGGGAATTGGAGGTCGTCTTTGCTGCTACGTCTGGTGGAGGTGGATTTCTTTGCTACTAATTGAAATAACTCTTGAAGTTGAACCTTGATATTTAAAACTGCAACAATATATTCATTGGATGCTGTGGAAAGTTAGTTATAGTGCAAGATATAAAAAAAAAGCAAGCAAATTTGTATGGAGATGCTAACACCTTCACTTTTAATTGTCAATTTCTATTGTATAAAGCATTGCAATAGAACACCAAGCAACCACAATAATTAAAGATTGATCTGATAGGTTTAAATTGCATGACTTGAATTATTGAAAACAAAATGCATGCTTACTATATCATACAAATCCTTCAGGGACATTTTCTGCTTTGATCCATGGTGGTGTCAGACCGTTTGGCCTTTTGACCTTGATCATCAGCTTTGATCCGTACACTGATGTGACATCACTATATCAGACAGATCCTTCAGGGACATTTTCTGCTTGGAAGGCGAATGCAACTGGGAGAAATTCTAATTCAATGAGAGAATTTCTAGAGAAGAATTATAAAGAAACTTCCGGCCAAGAAATTGTAAAGCTTACCATTCGCGCGCTACTTGAAGTGTTGGGAGCAGAGGAAAGAACATAGAAGTTACTGTGATGATGAAGGATCACGGTCTTAAGCAACTGGATGAGTCTGAGATTGATGCCGTTGTTGCCGAGATTGAGGCGGAAAAAGCTACTGCAGAGGCTGCTAAGAAAGGCCCTTCTAGGGAAACATAGTAATTACCCATCTCTGAATACTTAATCTAAGATGATATTTTTGGCACATTTGTCTGGTTTGATGGATTCTGCTCAAGTTTAATTTCGCAGATGTTATGAATGCTTCCGGGATATTTGTTTCGAATGTGGGGAATATATTTTGTTTTCGAAACTTTGAGAAGTATGGATTATTATTTGATAATTAAAAAAAATATGAAATGAACGCTAATAATACCAGTGTAGCTGAATCTGAATCCATGTTATATACCAAAACCTTTTATTTCTAATTTTATGTAGAAAAGAGCAAGTAGAATTCACAATATAAATCAAAACCAACAAAAGTTATGAGACATAAACTAAAATTAAAAACTAATTAAATACAAAAATTAAGCACCACCTTAATAATTCTAGTGAACCGATCTTTATATATATACCCCGAACTGTGCTTCTTTTGCAGTTGAAAATTTGCAGAACAACACAGTTTCAGTTAGGTAGCAAATAGTAAGAGAATAATATTTTGTATGAAACACAACTAATGACCACATAATAAGTAAACCATCCTCAACAGTTGTCCAAGTGTTTGTTGCTGGAATCTAGGAGCCATCAATGGGAAGACGGGGTACCTTCACGAAAAGCCTTCATACATAAAAATGCTGATAATGACAATATATTTAATAATTTCCAAAATATTCATTATGTCCCAAAAATGCTGATAATGACAACATAATGTCCCAAAATATTCATAAAAAAATACACTCAAATCCATTTTTTGTAGTCAACACTACTGAAGCTTCAACTGAAAATTTTAATATGATATACAATAAAAAAAAGATCAATTGAAGTTTTAATGTTCATTAAGAAAGACTGAAAAATATTTACTTCTAAAGTACTAAAATTTCAAATATTTTAGCATAAAATTTAGTTTAAACCCACTTCTTAACAACAAACCCCAACTCGCAATCAAATTCATAAACCAACCTTTTATTTTGCAAGCTTGCATTTTGTGCATATAATTAAAAGCGATCTAACTTACCAATATCACCAACTCCCCTTAACTGCACCTGGGAAAAATCAAAGACCAACTCTATGAATACAGTATGATGACATAAAGAATATTTAGATGTAACAATGAAGGTAACTCAAACTAATTCAATTACACGGTCCAATCAGTTATACGGTCCACTATTTAGATGCACATGTAGAACAACCTTTTAGTATATCGGTGGGTACATGAAACTAGAATGATGGGCCTGGACGAGTAGCCCACTTGTAGCGGCCCAAAGTCCAGGCCCCTTATACCTTAAAATGATTATGATCTAATCTCTTCCCACGTTCCCATTAAGGGGCACCCTAAGAGGAGATGGGAAACATGGAGGAATCCCACACCCCCACTCACCAGAACGAACATGTATATAACAAACCCTAGGTCTAGGGCAAAGGGCAAGGAGTATCCTCTGTAACCACTCTCCGGAGTATATAGAAATAACACTGACTGCACCACCGTGGACGTAGGCACATCTTTGCTGAACTACGTACATCCTTTATTGTGTGACTGCCGTTTTACCTTCCTTATTCTTGCTTGGTGATTGCTTGTCTCTTATCTATTTGTGTTGCACAATTGGCGTCGTCTATGGGAGCGTTTATCTTCCCTGAGAAATCCCACACCAAAGAAGAAGTTTAAAATGTTCGATCACAGTAGCAATGCTCCCCAGGCAGGGGATATTCAAGAATCACCTGTTCCTCGCAGGATTAGATCTGAAGTCTGACGTTCAGGTCAGAGGGCTCGCTTAGAAATGCCAGACTCAGAAGAAAGCCAAGGAGCAGCGAGATCCACGCAGATATCCAGGCTGATTGACGCATATGAGGCAAGGCTCCACGAGTAAAGGGAGTCCTCTCGCAAACACGAGGCAGAGAATGCTCGCCTTAAAAGAAGATTAGGAAGATTGGAGAAACAGCTCCATCGTGATACCAGGAGACGTCCGTACCGCACTCCTAGCCCTCAGGCGAACAAGTCTCGCAGCCAAGGAAGGAGCCCCAGGTGAGGGTCCCAAAAGGTTGAGGGAACCGAGTCAGAAGATGACCTGGGCGAGAAACTACGACAAGCTCGCCATTACCATAGACAGATCGCAGCAACGAGAACATACGGAATCTGGTCCGACGAGAGATGGACCAACATCCTGCCCATCACAGTACCAGATCGACCCGAGAACTCGCTAGGTGAGCTCTCAAAACTCAGATGAAATCACCTTTCTCGAGGGAAATCGAAGAAGAGGAAGCCCCCAAGAAGTTCGCCATTCCAAGGTTCAAAATTTATGACGGTAAGACTGATCCCATTGATCACGTCAGGCAGGACCGGCAGGCCATGACCCTCTGGAACCACCGAGACGCACTAATGTGCCGAATTTTCCCCTCGAGCCTGTATGATGTGGCGCAAAAATGGTTCGAAAGGCTCCCCCACCGTCCCATCAGAAGTTTCAAATCCTTGGCCGATCTCTTTACGGCCCGATTCACCACTAGCAACTCCCATCCTAAAAGGATGGATGCTCTGTTGATAATGAAGAAGGCACCCCAAGAGACACTCCGAGACTACGCGAAGAGGTACTGGGAATTGTTCAACGAGGTCGAGGATTGTTCGGAACAAGTGGTAGTGGCTTCTTTCAAAATTGGGCTACCCATCTCTTCCCTTCTGTATCAATCCCTGACAAAGAAAGAGTCCATGACCATCGACGACCTAATGGCCCGCATCGAAAAGTATGCCAAAGTGGAAGATGTGACCCGCCTCAGCACAGGGGAAAACGGCCGAGCTAAACTCACTGCCAAGGGCAGTGACAAAACTGAGAACAAGAAGGAAGGAGGAAAGAGCGGGGGAAAAAATGGCTCCAAAAATAGAGGTAACAATGATGTGTCGAAAGCATTACAGGCGATCAACACCGTCTTCAAAGAACCAATTTACAAAATTCTCGTAAAAATCAAAGACGAGCCATTCATCAAATGGTCTAGGAAGATGTGAGGACATCCCTCGAAGAGGAACAATGCGCTGAGATGCGCTTTTCACAAAGAGGGAGGATATAATACTGAGCATTGCAAAGCTCTTAAATCTCACCTCGAGGAGCTAGCCCAATCCGGGCATTTGAACGAGTTTTTGGAGAAAACGACGGAGAAAGTGGCTGCCAATAGAGAGGCGAGACCTGACAACGTGCTCGAAGATGATGCTGGACATGAGTTCACGGTAATTCATAGAGCATTTGATGCCAAGCAGATCCAAGGAAATTCAGCTCGAATGGAGATGAAGAAACTTACAAAGGTGATGCAAGCTTTTCAGATCGATCTAGCAAAGTCACAGTCAAGAAAGCGTCGATGAGCAGACGATGTCAACTATAATAAGCATATTGTTTTCACAGATGAAGATCTGGTGGGAGTAAGAACCCCACATCATGATGCCTTGATCATTACCCTCAGAATAGCTAACTTTGACGTCGACAAATTGCTCGTCGACCAATGAAGCTCATCCGAGGTAATGTATCTCGACCTATTCAGAAAATTAAAGTTAAGCGTCGCCGACATAAAGGAATCTACCGTCCCTTTAGTTGGCTTCGATGAAAAAATAATTATGCCCCTGGGAAAGGTTTTGCTGCCAGTACGCGCGAGAAACGTCTCCAAGATGATTAAATTTTTGGTGGTCGACATCGACTCGCCATACCAAGCCATCCTCGGCAGGGGATGGCTCCATGCGATGAAGGCAGTCTCCTTAACCTACCATCAGAAACTAAAATATGTAACCGAGCGAGGAGTAATGGAGATTCACGGTGATCAAGCGATGGAAAGAAGGTGTTTCATAGCGGCCATCCGATCAAGGCCAGATAAGAAGGTCGATCAGCCCAGCGAGAAAGTTGAAGAACAAGAAGGTCTGACACCTTCTAAATAGCAATTAAAGTAAGGAAGACCTGGAGTAGAGGAGACTAGGCTTCTCCCCTCTGAAAGAGTCATCGAAGACCTGGTAGAGGTTGCATTTGGTGATAGCGACAGTAACATAGTTTTCTTGATTAATGTCTCTCTCACCGACCAAGAACATAAGGAATTGACAACTTTACTGAGACACAACGTATATGTTTTCTCATGTGAACCATACGAGCTGCCTGGAATTGATCCCAGTATGGTTTGTCATCAATTGCACGTTAATCCCACCTTTAAACCCATCACGCAGAAGTCATAGCGAACTGCACGCGAGAAAGCAAAAGCCGTGGAAAAAGAGGTAGAAAAACTGCTGGATGTAGGATCCAGACGGGAGGTACAATTCCCCGAGTGGTTATCCAACCTAGTAGTAGTTCCAAAAAGCAACGGGAACGGGAGAGTTTGCATCGACTTCACGTACCTCAACAGAGCATGCCCTAAAGAAAGTTTCCCCCTTCCAAAAATTGACCAACTGGTGGATGCCACTGCAGCTCACCAGCGAATGAGTTTTCTGGACGCATACTCAGGTGATCATTAGATCCCTTTATATGCCCCAGACCAGGACAAAACAACATTTATCACCACAGTTGGGCTATACTGCTACAAAGTCATGCCCTTTGGGCTAAAAAACGTAGGGGCAACCTACCAACGGCTAGTCAACAAGATGTTCAAGGATCAGATGGGAGACACTATGGAGGTCTACATCGATGACATGCTCGTTAAAAGCAAGAAGAAATAAGACCACCTCTCAGACCTGTCAAACACCTTTGAAATCCTCAGGAAATACCGAATGAAACTTAACGCGAGCAAGTGTTCATTCGGTGTCCAGTCAGGAAAATTTCTTGGGTATTTGGTCAGTAAGAGAGGCATAGAGGCTAACCCAGACCAGATCGATGCGATTAACAGGGTACAACCTCCTCGAACAGTCCAGGACGTACAGAAGCTCACTGGTATTCTTACTGCCTTAAATCGCTTTATCTCTAAATCCTCCGAGAAATGCAAACCTTTCTTCCAGCTTCTAAAGGGGAACAAAACGGTAGAGTGGAACCCAGATTGCTCACAGGCATTGGTCGAGCTCAAATCTTACTTAAGCTCTCCACCACTGCTCGTCATACCACAGCGAACATATTCTTTGTACCTATACCTCTCCGTTTCCAACCACACTATCAGCTCTGCATTAATGTGCGAAGTTGCAGGAATCCATCACCCCATTTACTACGTCAGCAAAACCCTGCTTGAAGCCGAGCAGAGGTACCTACCACTGAAGAAGCTCACCTTTGCACTAGTAGTGGCTTCAAGGAAGCTGAAGCACTATTTCGAAGCCCATACTATAATTTTCCTTACATCGCACCCCCTTAAAGCAATCCTAAGGAAGGCAGATTTGTCAGGCAGACTGTCTAAATGGTCAGTCGAGCTCGGACGATTTGATATCTAATTTTAACCAAGGAACGCAATCAAGGGGAAGATCCTTGTTGATTTCATATCCGAATTCACAGGCGAACGACCTTGCGACCCACCATAGCCATCCAAACAAGAACAGAGCCACACGACGGAGGGAATATGGAAATTATTCGTTGATGGAGCCTCTAATTCAAAGGGGGCAGGCGTAGGCATCGTACTTATCACTCCATAAAATGCGATCCTCGAGCAGGGAATCAGGCTTGGATTTGACGCCTCCAACAATGAAGCTGAATACGAGGCCCTGATAGTCGGCCTCCAGAAAGCACATGCTTTGGGAGCAAAGCAATTATAAGTGTCTGGTGACTTACAGTTAGTCTTCAATCAGATCAGCAGGGACTACAATGCAAAAGACGAAAGGATGGCAGCCTACCTCGTCTTAGCGAAGAAGCTATTGGCTGACTTTGAGGAAGTCAAGCTCCAGCAGTTCCCCAGGGGACAGAACAACCATGTTGACGCCCTAGCAGCCCTAAGCTCAGCAATCAATTTAGACTTAAAAAGAACAATCCCCATCAATTTCCTCGCTCACCCGAGCGTCGACCGTAACAGCGAGCTACCAAGCATGGAGCAAGTGCTCCAAATTGAGTTCGCACCCAGCTGGATGGACCCACTAAGGGATTATTTGAAGGATGTCACGCTTCCAAATGATAAGAAGGCTGCTCAGCAGATAAGAGTCAAAGCTGCTCGCTTTCACTAATCTCCTGAGGGCAGGCTATACAAGAAATCGTTTTCCGGTCCCTACCTCCAATGTGTTCACTCAAAAGATGTCAAGCAAGTCCTACATGAGATTCACGAAGGAATCTATGGAAGCCATATTGGAGGATGATCTATGGCTTTTCGAGCAATAAAAGAGGGTTATTGGTGGCCATATATGCAAATGGACTCTGCAATGTACGTACGCAAGTGCGTAAAATGCCAACTTCACGCCCCTATGGTTCACCAACCTGCTAGCGACCTAAAATCATTATCCAGCCCATGGCCGTTCACCCAATGGGGGATGGACATCGTAAGACCACTTTCTACCGCCATCGTCAATCGCAAATATCTACTGGTCGCGACTGACTACTTTACTAAATGGATCGAGGCAGAACCCTTAGCGAATATCCGAGATGCAGATATGATAAGATTCATATGGAGAAACATAATCACTCATTTTGGCATCCCCAGAACGATCATCACCGATAATGGAACGCAGTTCGAGAGAGGCTCCTTTAAGAGTTTTTCTGACGAGCATGGAATCAGACACCATTTCAGTTCGGTGGCCTATCCTCAGAGCAATGGCCAAGTCGAGGCTTCCAATAAAATTATGATCGACGGGTTAAAGAAGCGATTGGAGCAAGCTAAAGGCGCATGGGTAAATGAATTACCACATGTTCTATGGGCTTACCGAACCACTCCCCGACGAGCAACAGGGGAAACCCCATTCTCAGTGACATATGGAATGGAAGAAGTCATCCCGTTAGAAGCAGGCTTGCCAACTATGAGGTCCATCCTTGTCGACCAGGGCCATAATGATACAACATTGCTCGCCGAACTCGACCTAGCCGACGAACGCCGAGAGCTAGCCCTAGTAAAACTAGAGAGCTATCAGCAACAGCTCGCGAGGCACTATAACAAGAAGGTCAACCCAAGGACATTCCGAGTTGGAGACTATGTCCTAAGGAAAGTCATGGGCAGCACAATGAAGCCATCAGGCGGTAAGCTAGGGCCAAATTGGGAAGGACCATTCAAGATAACAAGAGATAATATTCAAGGCGCATATCACTTACAAACGCTTGAAGGCAGAGATATACCTTGAGCATGGAATGCAGCCAATCTCAAGAAATTCTATTTTTAGATCCTTCTTTTACATTTTACTCACGAAACTGAAACTTATTAATCAAAGTTATTTAGCAGTTGCATTCTACAAAGTATCGGTTAACTAGTAGGATTTAGACTATACAACTCACACACCCTTTCCAAGTAAAAGACACGCTGATCATTGCACCATAGCAGGGAAATACCCCTCCTCGGGTTTTCGTTATGAAACACGAAAAACCTCTTAGCATTGCCCCTGGCAATATATGAAGCCCTACAGGGAACCCTTAGGCAATATGGCTAAATTTAAACTGTCCACCAAACCATCTTTGGTTGAATAAAATCCTGATCGTGTAGAACATCCAATACCAGGTGTGTTCGCGCCAATTGCCGCACTTAGGCCTAAGGGAGTGTGACGACACGACCTAAAAGGTAAAGTGGTGCACAATGGTATCCCGATGTTATACTGGACTGGAAGGACACTTACGTGATAATGAAAATTTAGAGATCATAAAGTAGCAAGAATATGGAAAATATAATACACTTGTTTAGTCGACTAAAATAGCACAAAACATAAATTTTATATTAATCCACCATATTTACAACAAGTACAATACATGTTTAGTCGGCGAGCTCACCCAAGACATTGACGTAACATCATTACAACACAAAATACATAGAGTAGTTACTGGAAAAATCTCAGTGAGGATGAGGCCTCTGATCGAGATAATCAGCCACTTGAGCCCTTCGACCATCATCAGGAGCAGGAACCAACTCTTCCTCGACATCGTTAGCATCTGACTCTAATAGCTTCCGAGGGATAGCATCGATGGGTATCCACTGATCATCTCTCTGGAAGGGATTGGGCATCCGAGTGGAAGGAGATATTTCGTTGCGATACCAGAGCATAGAGTTCCTTCGAACCTGCATCTTCTTCAAAGTACTCAACTACCTCATGATGAAGGCGAGTTCCTCAAATTCTATCAGCCTCGTCAGAGCATCCAGCCAACCCTGGTCATAACCATCGGCCCATACTCACCGAGGTCCTTTTTTAAATGGATGTCGCAGCCGAGTAACGTCCCTTTGGAGCTCGGTGGTAATCACATATGCTCGCTGGACGTCACCGCGGAGCTCTTCCATTTCGCTATCTGAATGACTGGTGCTCCTACCATCTCGGGAAATGAATGGACCAGTGGAACCTCACAGCACAGGGGGAACATCGCTCGAGTTAGCCCTAACTTACGTTAATGAAGAGCCTCGCAACACTGTAGGAGCGGTGCTCAGCGCGTGCTCCCTAAGACGCAAGACCTCTCTCCTTAAAGATTTATTTTCTTGCTGAAGAACCTTCCCAACCTGATTGATCTCAGAGGCATCCAGGAGCCTCGCCCTCAACGTATTCACCTCCTCTTGAACTGAATCACCAATTTCCTCCATCTCTTGAAGCCTGTCCTTTAATTTGGCTACGAGCTTAGACTGATCTTTATACTTCTGATTCCTCGATCTAAGGGATTTGCACAGCTTAATAAAGACTTGGCGAACATGAGGGCTCGCATTGGGACCAAGGGTCCTGCCCAATTGAGATGTGGTGGGAATACAATCATCAACATCAATCGACTACCAGCAATAAAAGGGGATGGGAGAGAAAAAGACCAATCAGTGCACTGAGAAAAAGAAACCTTTTCATTGATAAGGGTTAAAAGTACATCGAGCAGCAAAAAGAAAATTTACAAACAAAAAAAGCAGAAGTACAAAGCAGTCCTAGAAGAGAAAAACTAACTAGCAACCTCAGGTTGCCCAGGAGTCGATGGTTTTTTCCCTTTATCAGCATCAACAGGAGCACCGCCCTCAATAGGGGTAACCTCTGTCACCACAACGAGGGGAACGTCAGCAGGGGTTGTTTGGAAAACAGGGTCAGCACCTTCAATAGCAGGGGCAGGGGCTTCATCTACAACTAGCCTCGGCCCTGGATCGTGTTCATCAAACAGAGGAGATGCAACGTCCACTCCGGCAGCTAAAAGGGCCTTGTTCCAGCCCTTCTTGAAGTTCAGACCGCTAATATAGACTATCTGAACCTCAGCATCCTCATATGCTGCAGCCTAACTAGAATTATATGAGTCTTCCATGACAGTGACCGCCTCAGACTCCTTCTTCTTTAACTCTTCGAATAGCACTTTGTTCTCTTCCACGATAGCCAGCTTGCTCGAGCAAACTAGGTCGTAGGCTTGTCTCAACTCTTTCAACTCTTTAACTGCTACGTCCTTCTCCCGGTTGGCAGTAATAAGAGCCAGATCGAATGATATCCGAGCAGCATCAACCTCTTTAAAACCAGCCTTGAGCTCTGTACCCCTCAACCTCAAGGCTTTATCTTGTTGCTCCAGCTCACCATTTCTCATCACCAGCTCATCGCGAGAACGATAGAGCACGGTGAAGTCGGTCATAAACTACAAGAAGAACAAAACATTAGAAGAAGGAAATGATGAAATTCATTAAAACATTGGAGAAAAGTAATAGTCTTACCAGGGCTAGCCTCTGGCTAGCCTGTATGGCCAGTTCATCAGACCCCATCTCCCTTTGGCGATCAACAGGAAAAACTGCTCTCTCGAGGAGCGCGGGGGCCAACTGAGGGGAAATTACAATAGAAGACCCCTCGAGCAGTACAGACATCGGGACTAAGGCTTGCCCAGCCTTCGTCCTTTCCTCCATCTTCCTCCTCTCTTCCTCCTTCCCCCTCTTCGTTCTTTTCCTCTCCTCTGTATTCTTCTTCTCCTCCACCTTCTTTCTCTCCTCCTCCTTTTTTTTCTATCTCTCTCTCACTTGCTCTTATTCTTTCCTCTTCTTCTCGTGCTCCTGAGTAGAAGATCGAGAAATAGTAGCCACGGCCCCAGAGCTAGACTTCTGCTTCTTCGACCTCTGAGCGAGGAGCACGTGATCCTCATCATCATCATCCCGAATTAAATTCTTCCTTGGAGGAACCATCTCCTCGCTCGAACTACTAGATGTGCTCGACGACCCTCAAACATCAAAAACCTCCCCCGAATCAGAGGAGCTGCTACTACTGGAGCTCCCTTCATCCAAATTGCCTCCAGTACCACCTGCGGTATCACTTTCAGAGCTTTTATCCTCCTTATCCAACTGAATAGGATCCGCAGCAGTCTCTTCGAAAGTATCAAACTCAGGGATACTGTCCCCCGGCCTCACTATAAAATTGGAAATAATGTTCTTATATTCGAGTAGAAAAGCAGCAGACCGGGGATTCTCGCCGTCAGCCAAGGGCTCCCTGATATTCCAGGCCTTGACCAATTTAGGGAGACGAACCTCGCTGAGAGCAGGTTCCAAATTCTTCGACCTCGCTGAAGAAAAAATAGAGAAAAGTTAGAAAGATCACAAGTCAACAAAAATTAAGAGAGTAGAGCAAAGTCTACCTATGTATTCTTCCCCATAAAAGGGAACAGAGAACCTATCAGACCTCGACCCTTCAAACTGGGGAGAAAACTGCCAATTTCTAGCAAGGAATCCCTCTTGCCAATAGTCCTTATGGGAATCAGGTAGGTTTACTACCAATACCCTATCAGGACTCCTGGCTTTGAGGTAGAGGACACCAGAACTAGTCCGAGAAAAAGAGTAGTAAAAGCAGACCTCAGCAAGCCCTAACTTGGTACCATATAATTGATTTATTCTATGGATGCCATTAATTATCTTCCACACATTGGGCGAGCACTGTGTAGGAGCAATATTGAAATAGCCAAAGAAGTGCAAGAACAGATCGTTGGGAGGAAAAGTGAGTCCCCCTTGGGAAAGCAACAAAACATGGAGCCAATGGGCATCCTCTATCTCTCTAATGTTTCTAGGGGGAGAAGCGCAACACTCAATATCTACCCACTCTGGGATGTTATAAAACTTCCTAAATTAGGAGACCGACCTATTCCCAATCTTTACCATTGGAAAACCCTAGAAAACTACAAATTCAAAGATAAAGTACAAAGAAAAGGCATAGGAGACTTACAATATGAAAGTTCGACTCGAACGATGAAGAATCACGAGCTCAAATAACAAGGAAGCAATGATAATGGAGACTGAGAGAAGAGAATATGAATCGCTAGAGCTCACAGGAAATGAAGGAATGCTGAGAAAGTTGAAATGACGGTCGAAAAGTGGCTGATCTGAATAAAACCTTGAAGTGTTTCTAATCATAGTGCACAGACCACGAAGCGGGTGCCGCCAGAATTAGTCCTCAAATTTTGGGAAAAGTTACACGATACATAACTCGGCCATTATGACAAATCATTTAAGTTTATTAATCCCAAAGCATGGCCCAACAAACTTAGGGGCAATTGTGGGTACATGAAACTAGAATGATGGGCCTGGACGAGTAGCCCACTTGTAGCGGCCCAAAGTCCAAGCCCCTTATACCTTAAAACCGATTATGATCTAATCTCTTCCCACGTTCCCATTAAGGGGCACCCTAAGAGGAGATGGGAAACATGGAGGAATCCCACACCCCACTCACCAGAACGAACATGTATATAACAAACCCTAGGTCCAGGGCAAAGGACAAGGAGTATCTTCTGTAACCACTCTCCGGAGTATATAGAAATAACACTGACTGGACCACCGTGGACGTAAGCACATCTTTACTGAACCACGTACATCCTTTGTTGTGTGACTGCCATTTTACCTTCCTTATTCTTGCTTGGCGATTGCTTGTCTCTTATCTATTTGTGTTGCACAATAATTGTCACCACAATATCATATGCAATACTTCATATCTATATGTTTCTGTTACTATAAACCTTTAAATAATTTAGTATACATCTAAGGTTAAAAAAAACTCTATATATAACAAAATCTATTTGTATTTTAAGACATAGATTTTGGACAAACAAATTCCTCCCAACCTGTTGAAAATCACCCTCTAGCAATGCCATCAGATCTTAGATTTCTAGAAAATTATTTACTAATATAAATCTGTAGCACTTGATGATATAAAAAGCATTAAACTCGAACAAATAAAAAATAAACCTAGCTTCTTGTTGTCAGAATTTGTAATATAATACAGAGTATTATATTATCTCAAATAATCAAGCCATAGCTTCTTGTTTCACATTAAACATCAAAGCCCCCAAAAAATCTTAAAATTAAGAACTTTCGATATGAGTGGAGAAAGAATTGGAAAAGTTGGATATAAGGACTTAGCCGTCGTGAGAGAGATGTAAACAAAACACAAAAAATAATATTAGTACAAAATTGTTTAGAACTAAGAGAATGGCAGAAATAAGAAAAACATTGCAAAAAAAATTCCTTACCATGATTTGGAAGGCACACAGAGCCCTGTGGAAGAACATACAAATTCTAAGAAAACCATAACACCACAGCACTCTTATTCCACCATGAAATTGAAACCCAAAATAACCAAAATTAAAATAATAATAAGCACGAACCCGGAAAGGAGGATTTACACACATCGTTAGATTTTGAACCCAGAAAAGTACTTGAAAAAAAAAACACGAATTAGAACTCAAATCGATTTCAACTACAAATGTGAGAGAGTGAGATCGAGTATTTACACACACATAGATTTTTAACCTGTAGGAGTGTTGAGAGAGAGAGAGGTAGCGACAGAAAGGAGGATGGGGCTTGAACCCGTAGAGATGTGCGAGAGGGAGGCAGCGGCGGAAAGGAAGATGGGGTGGCGGCCATTGAGAGGATGGCAGGGAGGCGGGTGAGGGAGAGGGAGAGAATGTTGAGACGGATATGGTTTTAGGGGCTCCAGTCGCTGCATCTGATGAGTGAGAGAACATAAACAATATTGTTAAAGCAGGGAAGGGTGGGTGAGAGAGTACAAAGAGAGAGAATTTACCAAAATAGTCCTTGTGTTTGAATTAAAGTGAAAGAGGGAGAATTAAGTATTGAGAAGAAAAGAGGGGGAATTTAAAATTTTTAAGGGCAAAATAGGTATTATAGGGTAAAATTATAATGATGACAACATCTTTTGATCTGATGACATCATAAGTTTCCTACTTTATTATATAGATATAAGTCTCTGATAACATAATGCACTTGATAAAAATTTATTAAAGGCTCGATAATCGGTTTTGGCTAGACCGACACCTGTAATGGGCCTCTTGGGCCAAAATGAGTTTGATCACAATTGATTCTGAGGATTTTCATGTTTGGGTCTTGATCACGATGGATTCAGAGGATCTTTTCTTCGTAGGCTTGATAACGATGGATTTAGGGGCCCGTTAAGTTATTGGACAAATTCATTCAGGATCATATCATCTTATCTCAAGACTATATCGTTGAATCCTATCTCCGTCAGTGCTAACATTGCAATATCGGGTAACATGGGAAGGATTCTAATTCCTCCAATGATCACAAATATAAGGTAATATGGGCTGGATTTGACAAATTAGGGTCCAGTTCATTTTAAGCATGCTCTCTTAATTTAAGGCAATAAAGGATTTGTATTATCGCACCCTTGGCTGTTATTTGTTGATGGCATAAAAACCAGTCAAATAATGAAATATTTGAACTGTGTTCAATTAATGAAACTAAATCGACCAATAAATTAAATGTTGATTGATCCATGTGAAACCAATATTGATGATAAGAGTTGACATGTGAAAGATAAAGAACCAGGTGCTTTTCTTTAATGAGTAATTGTAGCCAATAATTGGCCACCTTTTGGTGAAGCAGTTGCCTGAGTAGCAAAGACTTCTTAGACAAATAATGTTCCCATTATGATTTCTTCTTGTGAGGGTCTCTCTTCCGAATCAAAGCATAACATTGCTTCTGCCATAGCAACTGGAGCTGTGCTGGGGGCGTATTAAGATACTAGGTTTAAGTATGAGTAAAAAAACACTTCTTAAATCAGTGTATATTATTTTGGGGAAAGAGATCGTAAATTGACGTTCCAATCACACCTTGGGTACTAGTGGAAGAGTCTAAAAAGATTGCTGCAACTTACAATGATGTATTATCTGCATCAATTTTGGACACATACCAGTGCAAAGAATTGAAAATGGGTTCCTATCTTCGTGTTACTGCAGCCTTTTCAAATCCCTCGAATTTTATCCATTTATGCTACAAGCCCTCAAGCGGAGATGTCCAAACCAAGTTGGTTCTTTTTTGTACCCGATGGATGGTAGAAATGAATGGTGGCTACCACCGATAAAATACGGTATTTTAGGATCAAGAATACTCGTGAGAGTTTTATCCCTCTGATACCATTTAGAATTTTATAAATGAGATGAAATAGAATGAATTAAAACTTCTTTCTTGAATACAACTGATGTATGTGCATGAATTTATATACAAAGTTACGACTAAGTCATAAAACAGAAAGAACCTATAGGAAAAAAGTTATTGGGGCTATTATTTTTCCACTAGAATATGAGTAGATGGAATAATAGAATCACATGGTAAATTACTTGTTCAACAACGGCTTAGGTGATATTAAAAGTAATATCTTGTGGCATAATAACATCCTCAATACATAGTACCACAAACCATTGTCAAATCATCGGGGGGTTCGGGTGTGTAGAGGCTTGTGTGTTGTCGATTTTTGGGCGATTAATTTTTATTCTTTTAATGTTTTTCTAGTGTCTCATTGGTTAAATCATCTGACCAACCTCATGTGTTGTCAAAACAATTAGTGGTTAACTCATTCTCTCTCAACGATATTTATTTTCTTTTCCCCACCTCTCCACAAAAATAACCTAAAAATAAGTTTTTGCCATAAAATATACCAACAAATGACCCATTTTGTCAACAATTTTTTTACTTAAAAATTATAAGAGCTCGTGAGCATATTATTTTGAGTGTGTTGAGATATTTTTCTAGAGCTTTTGGGGGAATTTTTGGAGCACCATTTCAAGTTTGGAACTTGTAACGATGGAAACCATGAGCGAATGAAGATGATTGAGGCAAAAGATAGCCTAGAAGATATGAAGAACGAACTTGAGGGAAAAAAGAAGCTTGAGAGTAAGTAACAGTTTGAGAACAAGAGAAAATGCAGATTATAAGTGGCGAGACGAACCGTCTGAGTACCTCGGTTCGAACTCCCAATGATAGTGCACAATAATCAAAGAAGATTTACCGCCTGGAATCACTATGAAATGATAATTCACTCCTCACACTTTTAAAGAATTGCAACTACACTATCAAGAGAAGGCCGGAGGCATCATTTAAAAGTTTTGAGCCCAACCCTTTTTTACTCACTAAAACTTATAAGAGTAGCCGGACTAAGCCCAACTAAGAGAAAGGGGGACCTGGCCCAAATAATGGGTTCAAAGTGACGGTTAGAAAAAAAAGATGTGACCAATTCCATCCCCAAGATCTCGGAGGAGATGTTCAGGGGATACTAGGTTAACGTGTTGCCCGCCAGCACTCCATCTCTTTCCTTTTGATATCGGACTATATATTATACCCCTGACCCGGGGAAATGGGAATGTGGAAAAACCAGTTCAAGAAATTCTAAATAAAGAAGTAGTAGACCTATCCGTGGCTGTAGGCAATTTGCCGAACCATGTATCTTCTCGTGTTATGTGATTGATGTTCTTTCTTTAATTCTGGTGATTGTTTTCTTTTGATAAAATTGTTTTGTGTTGAGAATTTTGTCACCACACAGAGTATGCACGCACCGCAACTAAGTCTAAGGGTGTCGTATTAGTATATATAATATATAGTGATGAATATGTATATATACTTGTGATATTATCTATTGTGTGAAATTTTTAGATAAGGAAGGTGATAAATTTTCAGTAACTTAAGAATGTGAACACTTAAACTTGTTGGGAAACTTGTATTCGAATTAATAAATGGAAGAACATTTAATAATAATAGTTTATTGGAAATATGGTTTATTACTACGAGTGATAGTAGGAAAGTGGAAGCCTACGTTATAGTTAAGTGATGACAATAACTGGGATGGTTTTGAGGTACGTTAGGCTTACACAATAGTTGAGAGGTGAGAATCTCAAGTGAGTGTTCGAAAGATAACTTGTTTATTATATTTGCTTTATCACATTTTTAAATACTTAAAACTACCGGTCTCTTGCAAAATCTCTTTTCTTGTGTAATTATTATTAGGTGTCCAACGACATGGGGGCCAAGCTTAGACTATTGGATCTTTTGACGTGCTGCAGCTATTGTGGGAGTTTCAGGTACTCGTATTTAGACGCCTCCACATTTAAGATTTAAATTCCTTGATTTAGGCTTCTCATTTAGGGCATGTGTCGCCCATCCTCATTTTATTTATGTCCGAAAGACATTATACTCATTTCATTTCAGTATTTCAGTTTCAGCTGGATTTAGTATTTTCATAATTTATGGTTTAGATTTTGTTTATCTGGGACGATTATTTCAGTTTTATCATATTCAGTTAAATGGTCTTTTATTCATTATTGATTTATTCATGAGAATGGTAAATGTGTTAAATGATTTAAATTAAGTAACGTCTTTAAATGGTTAAAATGTTTTGACACTATCTTAATTAATTATTAGGTGATTAATAAAGAATATTATTTTTTGACAGTGACACTAAGAATGAACGAACCGGACATTCTGTTTTAAATTTTTATAAAGGACTGATCACTCAGTATTTAATTGGGCGGGGTGTCATGGTATTCTTCTATTGCTTTGTTATTATCGAATTTGAATCAAATTTGGTTTTATGGTTAGTGAATATGTTGATTAGGATTTCAATCAATTTAAGCATTAATTCAAAGTCCAAGACATGACCCGATATTGAAACAATATTTAGATTTATAACATCATTGACTTGCACTTTTCTAGTGCTTTGTTATTATAGGATTTGAATCAAATTTGGTTTTATAGTTAACGAATATGTTATTTGGATTGTAATCGATCTAAGCATCAATTTAAAGTCCATGACATGACCAGATATTGAAACAATATTTAGATTTATATCGCCATTGACATGTACTCTTCTAGTACTTTGTTATTATCGAATTTAAATCAAAATTGGTTTTATGGTTAGTGAATATGTTAATTAGGATTTTAGACAATTTAAGAATTAATTCAAAGTCCATGACATGACTCTCAAAGTCCATGACATGACCCGATATTGAAACAATATTTAGATTTAAAATATCGTTAACTTGTATTCTTCTAGTGCTTTCTTATTATCGGATATGATATAAATTTGGTTTTATGGTTAGTGAATATCATAATTTGGATTTTAATCAATTTAAGCATTAATTCAAAGTCCATGGCATGACCTGGTATTGAAACAATGTTTTAGATTTATAATGTCCTTAATTTGTATTCTTCTAGTGCTTTGTTATTATCGGACTTGAATAAAAATTGGTTTTATGGTTAGTGAATGTGTTAATTTGGATTTTAATCAATTTAATCATTAATATAAAGTCCTTGACATGATCCGATATTGAAACAATATTTAGATTTATTATGTCACTAACTTGTATTCTTCTTGTGCTTTGTGATTATTGAATTTGAATCAAAATTGGATTTATGGTTAACCAATATGTTAATTTGGATTTGAATAAATTTAAGCATTAATTCAAAGTCCATGACATGACTTAATATTGAAAAAAAATTTAGATTTATAACGTCGTTAACTTGTATTCTTCCAATGCTTTGTTATTGTCGAATTTGACCATTAATTCGAAGTCCATATACATATTTGTACTAATAAAACTATTTGAAAAAATGTCTTCATCCCAAGGCGGTAGCGGAGGCGATGAGGACACCTCAGCCACTAATCCCCCAAAATGGGGCAAATTGGGGTTCGTCGTCGAGAACAAGACGAGATTATTGGCTAGATCCCTGGAGTTATTGAAGGCGATCATCGGCCTGAGGTACACTGATTGGTGAGTCGTACCAAATGAGCTCAAGATGGGCATTTGAGGGGCACTACAAGTAGTGTATTTATATTTATATTTATATTTATAAGAAACCAACACTTACTTTATTTTTGGTTTGTATTTGTTTGATAGGATCAATTTGGCATGCCCCCACATATCCGCGACTCCACATTGGAACAGTTGAGGGATCAATATAAGATATGGAAGAAAATCATGGGGTCACGGTCCTTGGGAAGACCCGGGATTCCATTTTGAGAGTGCGTGACACTGTCCCCTCGAAGTAGCCGATCTCATTGAGACAGATACAACATCTTGTTGACAGTGAGATCGGTGAGCGACAATTCGTATCTCGTCAATTGAGGAGGGAATACCGTTAAAAAAGGTGGGAGTGCACTACTTCGGGATGACGTCTTATGCCGAGGTGGAGCATAGGATGGTAAGTTTTTTATTTTTCTTTTATGTTATTCTAATTTACCATTACTTTGCGTTACTTACTAACTATGCATTGTGTTATTTCAGGAGACGGGGAGTTGCCTTGGAGGTAGGCCAGATAGGCTCGATACCTATGTGGCAATTCAGATAAAGAACTGAAAGGATAAAAAGGTGTCCCCGAGCATCGCATCCATGATTGTAAGTTATATTTGTTTAATTTTTTTAATTATTTTATTCGTTTATTATTAACTTAATTAACTAATTGTGTACATTTTGTCATTTCAGGAATAGCCTAAAGAAGTGCATGAGTAACAATCTGATGCCGACAAAGCATCTTTGGCTACGGATGCACTCAACCAAGTGCTCGAGGCATATCGCTAGGGGAGGACTAGGGGTGAGATCTCGCGTGGGGAAGTCAAGGATAATCGAAATGGAGACGAGCAACACTGGGTTGGCTCACAAGGTGGACACCCATGATGATAAGTTCTCAAGGTTGGAGGTGATGGTCTTAGATATGTACGCCTTCATGAAGCGTCAGTGGGGGTCCACCTCCGATTAGGGTAAGGTCAAGGTCAAGGGCAAGGGTAAGGGGAAGGAGAAGGAGGTATGACACCCCTCTTAATTAAATACTGTGTGACCAGACCTTTATTAAATTAAACAGGTTTCCCATTTAGTCCATTCTTAGCATCACTGTCGAAAATTACATTAATTACTAATCACCTATTAGTTAACTAAGTCGGTGTCAATTTTTATCTTTCATTAAACCGATACCTTTTAGTTAACTAAGTCGGCGTCAATTTTTATCTTTCATTAAAAAGATAATAATAAAAAACGAAAATAATTTAAAACATTCACATCATTAATAGACTCTAAACCCTCACAGGGAGTAAATAGATAAAAGTCATATCGAATAAACCATCGGCTTCAAATCCAAATCTCAAAATAAAATCAACGGTAAATAACTGAATCCCACTACATGTCTGAACTGAATAACTGAATAAATAAAGTCTAAATAGGGAAACATACCCAACTAAGATACTGAATGAAATCCTACACTAGGAATGAAATATGGATGTGTCCAATCAAGTCCTGCAAGCCTCTACCGTGCAACTACTAATCGTCCCTGGAATGGATCGTCAAGTCTGGCGTCCGTGTGGCTGGACATCAAAAAGGTTTAAAAAATATGTTGACACGGGTGAGAGCCCAAGTAAAACATTTTGAAAATATTTAGGAAGTATTTAAATCACAATAGAAAACAGTTATTTATTACACATGTATTATTCACGCACACTCACTTGAGATCCTCACCTCTCAACTAATGTGCACGCCTAATGTATTCTACCTAACTGGTATCACTCTCATGACTAGTTAATATATTTGACCATTCTCACTAAGTCTCGCTCCCTCTTATTTCCCCATACGACCCAATATTACAGTCTCAATAATAAGTTCTCATTTTATTATTGAATCAATCATTTAAGTTTCACTACATAGATTCTTTTTGTTATACATCCTCTATCAATTCTACTATTTCACATAAGTAGATATATTAAACTGGTATATATATTCATCACACATATAGTGTATATACAAATATAGCATCCCCAGAATTTCCCCTCATGATGCTGGCATACTCTGCTATCAAGTCCATGTAACTCTCGTACTCAATCAAGGACGATTGGTTTGACATGTCTCCTCGAACCCAAAATAAATCAACACAATGGTGGAGTCGAACATGGTTATAAGCCTCGAGGGTATGCACATACCTAACATACCTGATGATGTAAAAAATTAGATCGCTCTAATTATTCAATCACAGATAAATAAAATGAGACAAAGATTTTTAAAGTGGTTCAGCCTTGTAAGAATGGCCTACGTCCACTGTTATGTTATTGCTGAGTGTTTTGGAATTCTCGAGTACAAGTTCTCTCAGGAAATTTCGATCCCCTTGAATGAGGGTGATACAAGGTATTTATAGCCCTTAGGCTGTACATGAATGGGTTGATACATTAAATGATATACATGTGAAAGGGTAATACATTTAATGCAGCGTGTGTGTCAAGATGATAAACATTCAATGAATAGTTAAACTGTTGATATTCTGGCAATTGATACTACGGCCGAGATGCAGCTCGGACCGCCTTAGTTGCTCGTTGCTCAGGAGTTCCTCGGAGCGCTAGAGTACCTCGGAGTGCTGAAGTTCCTCGGTATATCCTCGTTGCTCGGAGAGAACATGAGTTGGTCGGGGAAATGAACTTCCTCGTTGTTATTGTACCACGTAGATTGACAAGTGTCTTCGTATGATTCGTCCACATCAGCATATTAATTTTGGTATCAATAGAAGCCCCCAATGTTTCATATTTCGAACTTTGAGGAGTATGAAACATTCTTTCTTGGTATATGGTAATATTAAATGATCTTCCTGGGTTTTAGGAGCATCGTATTTGAATTTATTTCCAAATTCACAGAATCCGCCTTTTTTCGAACTTTTAAGAGCGCTTCGATCTTTGTGCCTTTTTTGTCCTTTTAGCCGTCGGAAGTTCAATAGTTTCTTTTGTGTAATCATTTCCTTCGCCGCTTCCCAAGGCAAAGTATTTAAACTTCTTAGGTAACCATACCGTCTTCTTCTTTTTCTAATTTTCTGCATTCTAGCTTTCTATTCTCTCTTTCTCTCTTGTGCGTTCATCTTTTCCCTCGCTAGTTGTCAGCACTTCCTTTTTCCTGTAAGATTCTCTTCTTTTCTTCTGTATTTCTTTTACTCACTATGGTTTATCTTGTGGAGTCTGTTGAGAAATTCCATTCTGAATTTTCCATCCCATCTTGGGTGATTTTGGAGGAGCTTTCTGAACCTCAAAATTACTTTCGTTTGGCTGAGGGACATTGGTTCCCCAGTCTATTTGTTGCTGAATGTGGATTTTCCTTTCCACCAAACCCATTGTGTCTTGAGTTTTGTCAGTATTTCGATCTTATCCCTGCAAAAATAGCCCCCAATTCATGGAGAATAATTAATGGGGTGTATAAATTAAATGTAACTCATGGGACTCGTATAGGGATCCATGAAATTATGTATTGCTATAGATGGGCCATTCTAGATAATATTTATTACTTAAAAACTAGGTTTTTGAATCAGGCTCTTGTAGTTAACCTCCCTGATGCAAATAGAGATTATTTTGAACATGGGGTGGTTATTAAAAATTGGCAATATGCCCCTTTAGTTGGAGATGGAGTATACAACGGTCCCAGATGCCCCCCATATGGCAATGGGATAGGTTTATTTTTCATTTTATTTCTTTTCTAAATTTTCGAATTCATTATGTTTGACAAAATGTATGACTGATATTTTATCGCGTGTTTGTTTGCAGTTGACATAAAAGAAAAACTCCAAAAGAATCAGAGGTTAATATTAAGCATCTGAAACTTATCTGGGGTTTGCATAAGAACGTTGCAGACGAGCACATCAGGTCTGCATCATATTTGCTACAGCATAAGAGTTATACAACTTCTTATACTGCTCGTCCTGTTGAGCCAGCTTCAACTCCAGAGGATTCTTCTTCAGATTCTCACATCCCTTTAAGTCAGAGAATGGGCAAGAAAAGATCTCCTCCTGCTCTGTTTGATGACACTACTTCTGCTGCTGAGGCCAAGAAAAGAAAAATTGATGTCCCAGAGGGGACTAAGAAGGTGGATGTTGCGCCTTCAAAAGCTACCGAGAAGCCCCCAGTGGCTCCGAGCAAGAAGGTTGCTTCTGTGGAGATGACTGCTATCTCTCCGACCAAAAGTTCTTCCTTGGTTGAAGCTGCTGAAGTCCCTTTGAGGAGATTGAGGAAATCATCCTCAGTCAATTTGGCTGAAACTGTCTCCTCTCTACCAGCTGGCGGTGTTGGTGTTCCAACCATCATTCCTCCGAGCTCTGCAATGAGCTCGGTAAAAACTTGGATCATACCCGAGGTCCAAGGAATTGATGAAAAGATTTCTAGGGATATGCTGACATCCCTATCTACTCATCATCTTTCTTCGGTAAATTTCTCACACTCTGAATTTCCTTTCTGTCTTTGAATACTTGTATTTTTTCATTGACCTGTCACTTTTTCCTTTGTTTAGCTGGTGAATTGTTTTAACAACATCGTGAAGAAAGACGAAGCTATTAAAGCTTTCAGCTCCTCGTCGGGGGTGGAGGATGCTCTGCTGGGTTTGACCCAATCCTTGAAGGAATCTCGTCAACAGTATAGTGAGGACAAAGATGTTTGGGAGAAAAAGTTGTCAATAGTTGAAGCTGAGAAGGTGAAGTTGGCTGAGATCTCCAAGAGTTTGGAGAACAAGGTGAAAAATTTGGAGATTGAGCATAAAAAATATGACGACAAGCTCAAGAACTTTGGAGAGCTTGAAGATAAGCTGAAGAAGGCAGAGGAAGAGTTGTCCACCCTGCGAGATATCAAAAGCCAAAAAGAAGAATTGGATGCGAAGCTCTCCTCGGAGAAAGTGAAAAGAAAGCTCGCAGTTAAAAAATCCTTCAGCGCTGACTGGGATAAAGGATGGGACAAGGGGATTGCTGCGATGACATCCCAAGTTTAATACGGGAAGTTGAAATACTTCCGAGATGGCTGGGTAGCTGCCCTGCAGGAATTAAAGATCAAGGACGACTCTGGGCTATTCCAGCTACACCTCCCTGGTCCTCCTCCACCAATTTTGGAAGAAGAAGAAGATGAGCCTATCTCTGATGAATCTTCCATGGCCATAGGTGATCAAGTCCCTGCATCTCTATCTTCTGCCAACGAGGACATTTCTTCCATACCTCCTCCTCCTGAAATTTTTTTAACTCTTGCTGATCAAGTTGCTGTTACCACCGAGCAACCAAGCTCCTCGTCCCAGCCTCCCGAGAAAGTCTTGGGAGATAAGGAAAAGGTGTGAAGTTGTTCGGTATCATTTCTATCTTTCATTATTTGTAATCAAACAATGTAATCCTTTTGTGATCTAATAAAATACATCTTTGTTCATCTCTGTTGTTGATGATTTGTTTTTGTTGATTGTTGTCTTTTTATCATCCTTAGTTTGTTGCTAGAATGGAACTGATATCTGCACATGATACAAAGCTGATGCAACAATGTCATGAGTATTATAAAGATGGTCATACAAATTTGAGTGGATCAGAAATTGCTGACATCCTTGGCCATGATGCCTCAGAACAAGCAATTGAGGCTTATCGGTACTTGAAAGATTTACTCGACCGAGCTGTGGCCAACAGTGTGGCCTACTATGAATTGATCGAGGAACTTCATTGTACCTTAGAAGATTTACAACATCAACACAATAAATCAACTGCTTTGCTGCACAAGGAGTATGAAAATAGTTATCAACAGCTTTCTTCTGAAACAGGCCATAAAAAGATCCTTGCTGGATACGATGTTAGGGAAAGAACTCTAAAAGGTGAAGTTGAGGCCTGCAGGTAGATTGCTGAGTTGCTGGAACAAGAGAACAATAATTTGCAAAAAAAGTTGGCACAGTATGAATCTGCAGCGTCATCTTCCACTGCTTTAGTACCAGTTACCGATGAAGGTTTCTCGTTCTTAGAGGTTGAGAATGCCAAATTAAGGCAAGAATTGGATAACTTAAGAAGATCTGTTATTCCTGTGACTGCTCGGGGATGAGGAAGAGGTTCTTGTGGGCGAGGAAGAGCTGTTCAAAATGTTGTCGAGGAGCAAAGTTCTCCAGTCGCTGCTCGGAGTCGATCAAGAGTTCTTAGCCGTAATGTTGAAGAGGCTCGCACTCAGTCTACTTTGGAAACTCAAGCATTCCAATTAAATGCAAAAGATCGTGCTCTGTCTGAAATGTCCAATAAAAACCTATCTTTGGAAGATCAACTTACTGCGACGAAGTCTGCTTTACACACCAAGGACCTTTTTGCTAAAAACCTTCATGACCAATTGGATAGATTAACCTTCCAATTCCATAAACAACCTCGTGAGTTCTGGATGGCAGGTTATAATGAGGCCCTTTGTCATTTGGATGCTCGTATTGAACACGCCAATAATGAAGGTTATAAGCAGGGGTGGTTGAATGCCCTGGGTGTATTAAAATTGGAGTAAGGGCATTCTTTATGGGATTATCATGCTCCTGGGTTACTAGACTTGCCTGTACCACCTTATAAATTGGACATGGAATAGATCCCAGCTCGTTCCATTCCTCGAAGCTTAATTTCAAAATACCTTGGTGACTACAGTCTTCATTCCCAAATCGAAGTATCTCGTCCAGAGCATCTAATGGACACACCTTCAATAATGAATGTCAGAATGCTGAAGGACTTGAACTTTATTAATTCTCCCCTTTGCCTGGAAGATCCTCCTGCTAGCGAAGAGCCTGTTTCAAAAGCAAAGGGCAAGAAACCAATAGAATAGGAATCTCAATGTAATAGTTAGTACATCCATGTAACCTGTAATTTATTTTGAATTTTAATGAAAGACTTTCATTTTCTGTTTGCAAATTAGTACTGTTATTATCTTGTGCATATCAAACACTTTATATTTGTGCTTTCATAACGATATTGTATGGTTCATCGATTAACCTGATAAAAATTACAAGTATCAGAAATGTTGCTTGAGTCACTTAATAATAAAGTAATGAGTATAAAAATGTTTAAAAATTTCCTAACCAACCAAGGTTGTTATATTGTGCTTGTCGACCAACTATGGTTGATGGGCTTTTATCCTCGACCAGCCATACTTGGTTCAATTTGAAATATTTTCTCCTCGTCGACCAAATACAGTTAGTGGGTTTTTATCCCCGACCAACCATACTTGGTTCAGTTTGGAATATTTTGTTCTTTGAGGAAATTTTGTAATAATATTACCTCCCGATCAACATAAGTTGGCATTTGAGAGTATAAACCAACCGAGATTGGCGTTATAAGAATGTTGTTCTTGCCCTTTTACCAACCAAAGTTGGTCGTGGGTTTGAACTATCAGGTTCTTTCGAACTATCAGGTTCTTTCGAACTATCTTGTCCACAAGCTCTTTTACCAACCGAAGTTGATCACGCAAGTGTACGACTCCTAACCAAAGGAGTATAATTTGTTCTCGCTATTTTACCAACCGAAGTTGATCACGCTCGAACTATCAGGTTCTTTCAAACTATCTTGTCCACTAGTTATTTTACCAACCGAAGTTGATCACGCCAGTGTACGCCTCCTAACCAAAGGAGTATAGTTTGTTCTCGCCCTTTTACCAATCGGAGTTGGTCGTGGGTCTGAAATATCTTGTTCTTTCGAACTATCTTGTCCACTAGTTATTTTACCAACCGAAGTTGATCACGCCAGTGTACGCCTCCTAACCAAAGGAGTATATCAGTTGTTCTCGCCCTTTTACCAACCGGAGTTGGTCGTGGGTCTGAACTATCGTCTTCTTCTTGCTATCAAGCAGCGTAGTGTACAACACTAGTATTCCCCAAAAAACTTTCAAACAAAGGAGAGAAAATGCTGAAAAACATCATCGTTTTATTCATATTGATGGACCCGTTGTACATTTTACATCATTGATAATACTTGCGAAGGTGTTCAGCATTCCAAGCATTCTTGAATTCTTCTCCTTCTAGAGTTGCTATTCGGTAAGTTCCTGGTCGAACAACTTCTGTAACTCGGTAAGGTCCATGCCAATTTGCTTCCAATTTATTGTGCTTCTGAATGACCTTCTTTAGCACATAATCTCCTTCTTTTAAATCGTATTTCTTCACCCTTTTGTTGTAGAACAGAGCTGTTCGTTATTGATAAACAACATTCCTAATGGCTGCCTCTTCTCTGACTTCTTCGAGCATATCCAAATCCAGTATTCTCATCAAGTCACTGATCGGAGAATTGAAATTCAGCACTCTGTGTGTTGGTAGGCCCAACTCGACAGGTATTACAGCCTCACTTCCAAATGCCAGCATATATGGTGATTCTCCAGTCGCTGCTCGGGGAGTTGTTCGGTAAGCCCACAATACTGATTGTAGCTCATTAATCCAGTTAGCTTTAGCTTCACTTAGCCTTTTCTTCAAACCATTTAGCAGTGTTTTGTTTCGTCACCTCAGTCTGCCCATTGCTTTGAGGATGACCTGGTGCTGAATGGGTCTTCAGGATGTTTGATTGTTGACAATAGGCAGCAAACTCCTCATTGTCAAATTATGTTCCATGATCTGTGATGAAGGCATGAGGGAGACCATATCGACAGATGATATTCTTCCAAACAAACTGGTATACCTTCTCGTACGTCATATCGATAAGCGGCTCAGCTTCTACCCACTTAGTAAAATAGTCCACTGCAACGACGAGGTACTTGAATCTTCCTCGGGTGGTCGACAGTGGTCCAACCAAATCAATTCCCCACATGGAAAATGTCCAAGGGGAAGTTATTGGTGTCAGCAATGATTGTGGAGTTCGTCGGATGGAGGAAAAACGTTGGCACTTGTCACATTTCTTAGCATAGGCTATACAATCAACCCTCATCGTCGGCCAGTAGTATCCTTGAGTCATTACCCTTTGCAAAAGTGTTCGACCTGCTACATGAGCTCCACAAGACCCTTCATGGATGTCTTCAATCAATTCTTTCACTTCGGAGGGATGTACACATCTATGCAAACCTGCCATAATTCCTCATCTATATAAAATACCATTAGTTAATACATACCGAGCAGCTTTATACTTCAATTTCTTGGCAGCAAGCTTATCCTCTGGCAATTCTCCCTCTTCAATATATACCCTGATGGGATCCATACAAGATGGTCCTAAATCAAGGGCAATAACATTCATCGTCAAGTCTTCATATATGCTCCGACTTTCCAGTATTTTAATTGGTATTGTTCTTCGTAGCTTGGTACGAGGAGCTGATGCTAGTCGGGCCAGTGCGTCTGCTTGTGCATTTTCTATCCTGGGTATTCTGATCAACTGAATCGCATCAAATTCTGCCAATAACTCCATTACCTTGGCATGATATTTGACCATTAATTTTCCTTTAACTGCATACGTTCCCATTATCTGATTCACAATCAATTGAGAATCACTGAATACCATCACTTGTTGCGCTTCCATAATCTTTGATAAATTAAGACCTGCTATCATGGCCTCATACTCAGCCTCATTATTGGAGGCTTTGAATTGGAATCGCAAAGCATATTCCATGTCAATCTCGTCTGGGGTGTTCAAAATAATTCCTGCCCCACAACCTGCTGTGCAAGATGAGCCATCTACATATAATCTCCATATGGATAACCCGTCTTCAAATTTCTTATCTGACAGAATTCCTCGGTGAAATATCTGTTGTTCTCTTCCATCCTCCCCTGTTAATTTTCGCTCCTCGTCGACCATCTCTTCTCTCCCTTTTACCAACCGGGGTTGATCTGGGTTTGAATTTGATGATCTTTCTACATCCACAAGCCCTTTTTCCAACTGGAGCTGGGCTGGACTTATGTCTGTTGGTCCTGTAACATCCACAGGTTGATCAGTGAGCAACTTTTACTCCTCGGGGGTGTCAGGATATGTAAACTCTGCTATAAAATCTGCTACAGCTTGCCCTTTCAATGATGATCTGGGCTCATACACAATATCATATTCACCGAGCTCTATTGCCCAGTACATCAATCTCCCTGACTTTTCTGGCTTATGAATGGCTTGCCTTAGAGGCATGTCGATATAAACAACGATGGTATGGGCCTGGAAATATGGCCTCATTCTTCTACTTGCTTCAATTAATGCCAATGCCAATTTTTCCAGCTTTGGGTACCTGATTTCTACACCTCGGAAAGCCTTACTTGTGTAATAGATTGATTTCTGGACTCCATTCTCCAATCTGATCAATGCTGAACTGACTGCATTCTCTGATACTGCCAGATACAAATACAACTCCTCTCCTGTTATTGGACTGGACAACAATGGAGGTGCTCCCAAATACTTTTTCAAGTCTTGAAAGGCCTTCTCACATTCATCAGTCCACTCAAAAGTTTTTCGAAGTGTTTTGAAGAATGGGAGGCATTTGTCAGTTGCTCGGGACACAAATCTGTTGAGCGCTGCAACTCGTCCTGTAAGACTCTGCACTTCTTTCTTTGTTGTTGGATATTGCAACCCTAAAAGAGCTTTGATCTTATCTGTATTTGCTTCAATGCCTCGCTGGTTGACAATGTATCCGAGAAACATTCCTTCTCGTACTCCAAACGTGCACTTCGTCGGGTTGAGCTTCATCTAGTATTTATCCAGTTGATCAAATGTTTGAGTTAAGTCAACTAGATGATCTGCAGCTTTCTTTCTTTTTGTCAGCATATCATCGACATAGACTTCCATGTTGCAACTGATTTGTTCGGTGAAAACCTTGTTCATCAGCCGCTGGTATGTCACTCCTGCATTTTTCAAACCAAAAGGCATAACATTATAGCAATAAGTTCCCTTAGGGGTAATAAAAGAAGTACTTTCCCTGTCTTCAGGTTTCATTTTGATCTGGTTGTAACCAGAGTAAGCATCCATGAAGCTAAGCAGCTCGTGCCCAGAGGTAGCATCTACTAGTTGGTCAATTCTGGGCAATGGAAAATGATCCTTTGGGCAGGCCTTGTTAAGATCAATGAAATCAACACACATTCTCCATTTGTTGTTTTTCTTCTTTACCATAACCACATTCGCCAACCAGTCCGGGTACTTCACATCTTCAATGAATTGAGCTTTCTGGAGCTTGTCGACCTCCTCTTGAATAACTTGATTCTTCTCGGGGCTAAATACCATTCTTCTCTGCTTTACAGGCTTGATCTCCTTATTCATATTGAGTTCGTGACATAAGAAGTTTGGATCTATTCCTGGCATGTCCTCATGACTCCATACGAAAGTTTTCTTCCTGTTTCTTAAGAAAATTATCAACTCTTGTTTTATTGAAGCATCCAACGTTGAACCTATCTGGGTTACTCGTTCAGGGTGCTCGTCGTCTAGAATAACATTTTCTGTAGATTCCACCACCTGTCCTTTTACAAGTTGGGATTCATCTCTGGGATCGAGAGTTTCAATCTCTGTATCTTCTTCCACCTGGTAGGTAGTAGTCTTTTTCCTTGATTCCTCAAGCTCCTCTTGCTCGGCAGATGAATAATAGCATTCCCGAGCTACTTTTTGATCACCTTTCACAACTCCTACCCCAAAGTTTGTTGGGAATTTTAAGCACTGATGTACTGTAGATGGAACTGCTTCGAACTTCTTCAAACCAACTCTTCCCATGATGATGTTGTAGGCTGACTGCACATTCTTATCCATCACGAAGAAGCGTATTCTTTCTGTTCGACAAGCAGGCCAGGTTCCAATGAATATATCCAACTTGATCGTCCCAAGTGGAAAAACTTTCTCACCAGCAAAACCTAGGAGGGGTCTATGATACGGTTCCAACTGAGATAATTTCAGGTTCAAGCTGTCAAAGCATGAATAGTACATGATGTCTGCTGAACTTCCATTGTCTACCAACACCCTTGAAATCACTACTTCCTTCATCCTCATTTTGATCACCAGAGGATCATCGTGAGGATAAAGAACACTTGCCAAGTCGTTTTTTGAAAAACCAATGACCAGCTTCTCTTTGTTTACCTTCCTCGGACGATCATCCTCGGCCAGATTTATTCGCTGAATATATGAACAAGCTTGAGCCTCTCCAAGGTAGGCCTTTCTTTCTGCAGTAAGGTCTCCTCCTCCTGCATCTCCTCCTGTAATGACATTACAATCAAATGACCCAAAACGTATAGAAAATACCTCTCATTCCGGCTGTCTTGGTTTCTTGGGAAGGTCGGGTCATCATTTGGATCATCTTCATGATTCCTCTTCTTTTTCTCTTCTGCTCGATGAGGAGATCTTGACCTCTCTCTAGTTCGGTCGTTATCCTTTCTTTCACCTCCCCGATCAACATATTTTGCTAGCTTTCCTCTTCGGATGAGTGTTTCAATCTCGTTCTGAAGAGCTATGCAATTTTTGGTCATATGGCCATGATCTTTATGAAATTCGCAATATTTATCCCTACTCCTCGAATCAGGGTCTGACTTCAGTTTCTTTGGCCATTTTACCTCCTCGTTGTTCTTGATTTCCTCCAAGACATGATTAATACCCATTTTCAAAGGAGTATAATTATCATACTTCTTCATGACTTCCCATTTATTCTTGGAATGTTTATCTCCACCATTGCTTTTATGCTCTTTCTTCTTAGATTTGTCGACTTCCACTTTGGTTTCTTTATCCATATTCTTCTTTACATCCATAGCCTCCTCAGCATTCATGATTTTGGTCGCCTTTGCCATCAATTCTGACATAGTTCTAGGTGGATCTTTCGCCAAGGTGTAATACAATTTATTAGGCAACAACCCACTCATCAAGGCGGTGATTGCTGTCTTCTCTTCATAATCTATGACTTCTAGCTTCTCGTTATTGAAACGAGTTATGTAATCTCTAGTACTCTCACCAGATTTTTGTCTAACACTTAACAAGTGTGCTACTCATTTTACTGGCTTTGCTCCAAAACAGAAATTGCCAATAAATAACTCGGCTAACTGAAAGAAAGTTGAAATCTTACCCCGAGGAAGATTGTTGTACCATATCTGGGCAGATCCAGTAAGAGTTCCTGAGAAGGCCCTGCATCTCATCTCGTCGGGGACAACATAGATATCGGCAGCAGCTTGATATTATTCTATGTGAAGAACAGGATCTGTCTTTCCATCATATTTGGGAGTTACCACGGGTGCTTTAAATTTCGATGGTGTAGGAAAATCCACAATGGCCTGTACAAAAGGTGTTCCTCGAACAAAAGTTCGTTGTAGGGGGTTCTTTGCTTTTGCCATTTCTCCCAATTTATCCTCCAACCGTTGGAGAGATCCTTTCCACGCTTCATTTCCTTCCTCGGGCCTATTGGTTCGAGCAATTGATTATTCTGAAGTAGCTTCTTGAGATCTATCTTGACGAACGACTGGTCGTGACTATGCTGATCCTTCTCTTAGATCTGATGGTTGTCGAAAACTCCTTGACATGGTCTTAGGTGGACTCCTATTCCTCCTAGGGCCTAATCGACTGAAAGGAGACACCCTACTCAATCTTTCTAAAGCACTGGGTCTTTCTGGAGAGAGGGTGATATGTTGATCAGTATCTGTAGCCCTTATTGACGAAGTTCGCCCAGGTTGATAAGAGAAATCATCGGATTCCTCATTGCGACGTGACTCAGTACGCCTGGATCGTGAAGAAAGTAAATAAGTTTGCCTCTGACCACTTTGCTGTCCTGAACGTGCGGGTGCACCACCATGAAGGGTTTGTATGAGTTTCCTCATTATTTCTTGCATGGCGGTTTGTCCTTGAGCCAGATTCGTCATGATCCCGGCCAGATCCGGAGGTGCAGAGGGATTTGGAGGGTTTCCAGCATTTCCAGCGTTTCGATTGCTAGATTCTGGGTTATCCGCCATTGATGATGAATGACTTGTGGTGAAAAATGATAATAAAAATCGCTCCCACAGACGGCGCCAATCTGTTGATGTAAAAAATTAGATCGCTCTAATTATTCAATCACAGATAAATAAAATGAGACAAATATTTTTAAAGTGGTTCAGCCTTGTAAGAATGGCCTACGTCCACTGTTATGTTATTGCTGAGTGTTTTGGAATTCTCGAGTACAAGTTCTCTCAAGAAATTCCGATCCCCTTGAATGAGGGTGATACAAGGTATTTATAGCCCTTAGGTTGTACATGAATGGGTTGATACATTAAATGATATACATGTGAAAGGGTAATACATTTAATGCAGCGTGCGTGTCAAGATGATAAACATTCAATGAATAGTTGAACTGTTGATATTCTGGCAATTGATACTACGGCCGAGATGCAGCTCGGACCGCCTTAGTTGCTCGTTGCTCGTTGCTCAGGAGTTCCTTGGAGCGCTAGAGTACCTCGGAGTGCTGAAGTTCCTCGGTATATCCTCGTTGCTCGGAGAGAACATGAGTTGGTCGGGGAAATGAACTTCCTCGTTGTTATTGTACCACGTAGATTGACAAGTGTCTTCGTATGATTCGTCCACATCAGCATATTAATTTTGGTATCAACAATACCAAAATGACATGCCAAACCTACTAATACATGACACATAGTGGACATCCATAAGTTCCATGTTCCGAGGAACTAATCTAGACCTTACTGGAGTCGTCAAGGTGGGATCTCCCTCTGCCCCTAAACCTCCTAATAGTAGGTAGAATTGGTATGTTCACACACATAATCAAATCATACCTATAGGTATTCACACAACTTATTTATATTTAATTTACTAGGTATATACACAACATAATTTCATCAACTCGTACATAATATATATCACTGGTATATTCGACCTATTGAAATTTCAATTATACTTCCAATTCGTCTAATTTCGATTATTGTTCGCTAATCTAATACTCCAAATGAACCATTCTGAAATCCGTAATTATTTCTATTGTATCCTATGGTCATAAACGTAAGTTGATTCATCTCAACGTAATCCTTCTCATATTTCCTTCATTTATTAATTACGTGTATTTTGTCAATTTCCCAAATTTTTTTACTCGTCCCAAACTTGCAAAATTCTAATCTTTTTAGGAGGCCTACTGACCATTTTTATATTTCCCTCTAAGATTTAAAATTATCTCAAAAGTCTCCTCACGATTTCTCCATATTTTCTAAGTTTAAATGGAAAAAATTTTAATTACAGGAAAATTGAGTAAGTTCTCCCCATGGCCGAATCGATTCGAAAACTGTCAGGGGTCTTCTTCTTCCTTTTGCTATTACAATTTTTCATGCTATTAAATTCCTTAATCTTTTATATCACAAGATCCAACCCTCAATTAGCATATCTAATCACCAAAAAATCATGTAGGGATGATTTCTAACTTAATCACGAATTAAATTCATGCAATTTCATTCTGTAATCATATTTAACATCTCATAATTATTTTCCTTACATTTTTGTGTTCTTCATATAAATTCACCAGAACCCAAATTTAATCAATTATTCAGATCACAAAACTCTTGATTTTACTTTCTCTTTGCAATTGGATTTATTATACATAAAATCCTATTCCCAATTAATATTTTTCTCATCAAATTACAAGAGTGCATCATTGATTCTTATCTCAAAGTTCCTTTTACATGGGTATTATATCTCATAAAAAATTTGCAAGATAAATACTTGTGTCTGATGAAGGAAGTCTGATTTGATTCTTTATTATGAAGTTTCTCTTTTAATCCTTCCTCCAAAAATAGTTGTGATGCCAAAATGAGCTTGAATTCTTCAAATTCCTTTCCTACGCCTCAAGAAAAATCTTCCTCTCATCTTTATTGGCCTCCAATTGCTTTCTACTCTTTTTACCACAACATCCAATCACCACAACTATATATAATCCTTAAAATTTCTAATTCCCCTTAACCCTAGGTTAATAAATGACTGAAATGCCCTCTCGAGGTATCAATTTGGTCTAAAACTGTCCCAGGATCCAAACTACACTCTTGAGTATACTATATTGACTATTTAGGCCCTTCTGAACTCATCCGTGAACTCAAAATTATCATCCTAAGTACTCGTAATTTATTTCCTATCTCGACCTCATTTAGTCCACACACGAAATTCGGCTGAGATAACATATTGTCACATCATTGTTACACGTTATAATGTCAAATATGTAATTACTTTTCACTTAGTAATTTCAACACTGATCATTTCTATCGAAATACTAATTTAACCAACCCATAATATTTAATCTACATTAAATTACATCACACTTGTAATTTAAATTAATTTAACTGAATTAATTCATTTTTAAATTTTTCAAAAATACGGGTTATTACATACTTTTCACCTTACAAGGGAATTTCATCCTCAAAATTCGAACGTACCTGCAGTAAATAACTTTAGATACTTCTCACACATGTCATTCTCCCCTCTCCCATATCGACTCATCTGCATTATGGTGCCTCCACTTAACTCTCGCCAAGGGTACCACCTCTGACTGCAGTTTACACTCACTACGATCAAGTATCACCACTGGTCTCTCCTCATATGAGGTGTCTGTTTGCAAGTTGATCGCCTCTAATGGAACGTACAAAAAATCTCTCTCGCACCTCCAGTATCTCTTCAGCGATGACACGTGAAACATGTCATGAATCCACTGAAGATGCTCTGGTAATCCTAATCTATAAGCCATTGGTCCCACCCTTTCAATGATTGGAATTGGTCCTACATATCTCGGTGCCAATTTCCCCTTCTTTCCAAATCTCATAACTCCTTTCATAGGGGACACTTGCACCAATACTTGGTCGCCAGCCTCAAGCTCAATACGTCTCTTGTCTACATCGGCGTAACTCTTCTGCCTATATTGAGCTATTCGGATGTGCCCTCGAATCAATTTAATATTGGCAGTGGTGTTCTAAATTATCTCTGCCCCCAATAACTTACTATCCCTAACCTCCAACTAATAACTAGGAGAACGATAAGGCCAATCATACAACACCTCAAAAGGTTCCATGAAGATGGTGAATTGTCAAGAGTTATTATACAGAAACTCCACTAATGGAAGAAACTACTACCATCTTCCCCCAAAATCGAGTATACACATTCGCAGCGTATCCTTAAGCATATAATTAACCCTCTTAATCCATCCACCTGTCTTTTGACGATACACAGTACTCAATCATAAATCTGTCCCCATCGCCTCCTAAAAACTCTACCAGAAATATGATACAAAGAACTTATCCCCATCAGACACAACATTAAGCGGGACCCCATGTAAGAATACTATCTCAGTGATAAATAGATGTGTATACTGCTTTGCCTCAAAACCAGTACGAACTGGAAGAAAATGAGCCACCTTTGTCAACCGATCAACTATCACCCATATAGAATCGTGACCTCTCCGCGTTAACGATAATCTAGTGATAAAATGAATGGACATACTCTCCCATTTCAATATAGGAACCTCTAATGACTGCAACATCCATATCGGTATTTATTTTTCCACCTTTACAAGATGGTAGGTAGCACGCTACGAGACAAACTCTGCTATGTACCATTTCATCCCCGACCACTAACACTATCGATGCAAGTCCTAGTACATATTATCGCTACTAGGATGTACTAGAAACCATGACCCGTAAACCTCTGACATCACTGTATGCCGTAAATCACCACCCTTTGGAACAATAAGTCTCCCATTAAAATGTAACCCACCCTCTGAACTGATCGAGTACCCACCTGCCTCATCAGCTAATAATTGGCAAACTCTATCTTGGTAATATGGCTCCTCTTCCTATGCTTTCACTACCCTCGTCACAATCTCGGGTGTGATAGCTAATACAGACATACAAGACATAGAATCTCGTCATCCTGGTGAAGCTCTTTCCACTTCGCTTTCCAAACCTCTGTTATCTCTCCCGCAAGACCTCGACTTAACGCGTACGCCACCACGTTAACCTTCCTAGTATGATACTCAATATCAAACTAGTAATTATTTAAGAACTCCAACTATCTCCTCTATCTCATGTTCATATCTTTTTGCGTGAATAGATACTGAAGCGATTTATGGTTCCTGAATAAATTAAACTGCTCCCCTAACAAATAGTGCCTCCATATCCTCATGAAAAATATAAGTTAAGCTAACTCCAAATCATGTGTGGGGTAATTATTCTCATGCAGCTTAAGCTTACGAGACACATATGTTATGGCTCTCTCCTCCTACTGAAACACACCCCTAAGTCCCTATAAGGATGCGTCTGTATAGACACTATATGCCACTCCTCCCTTAGGCAGTGAAAGTGAGGTCAAATTTTCCTTTATCTCATCGAAATCTAATTGATAATGGTCATCCCAAATAAACGACACTCCTTTGCAAGTAAGGTTTATCAATGGGCCCGAAATCTTTGAGAAACCCTTAACGAACCTCCAGTAATATCCTACTAATCCCAAAAAGTAGCGAACCTTGTTCAGTGTCATGGGTTATCCCCACTCCCTCACCACCGATACCTTACTCCGATCAATAGCTATACCCTTCTGATATACAATATGGCCTAGAAATTGCACCTCCCGAATCTAGAACCCACATTTACTAAACTTTGCGTATAATTGATGCTCTTTAAGTGTCTGTAACACACTCCGTAAGTGCTCTACATGCTCATCCTCAGAGAGAGAGAGAGAGAGAGAGAGAGAGAGAGAGTACACCAGAATACCATCGATGAACACAATCATAAACTGGTCAAGAAACTCAGTTTATCAAATCCAAAAACACTGCTAGCGCATCGGTGAGTCCGAATGGCATCATCCTAAAATTATAGGACCCACGTCTAGTAAAAAAAGAAATCTTAGGAACGTCCTCATCTCTGACACGCAACTAATGATAACTAGATCTCAAATATATCTTATAGAAGTGATCTGCTCCCCTCAACTAGTAGAATAGATCATCAATATGAGGCAGTGGATATTTATTTTAGATTGTGACCTTATTCAACTCTTTGTAGTCAATACGCAACCGAAGCGACCTATCCTTCTTTTTGATAAATTACATTAGTGCATCGCATGGTAAAGTACTCCATCAAATAAAACCCTACCCCAAGAGATGCTGAGTCTGATCTCTCAACTCCCGCATCTCAGATAGGGCCATGCGATAGGGTTCTCAAGCTATAGGTCTCATACTCAGTGCTGAATCAATAACAAAATCAATTTCTCAGCTAGGCGACAATCCGGGTATGTCCTGGAATACATCCTCGAACTCCCTTATAATTGGAATCAAGTCTAACGAAATAACTACCTCCTGTGAGGTCTCCTCCTTAATATAATACAGATGTGTGGTCGAACCTCCCTCAGGCAAAGGCATCGCCTCTAAGAACATCTCCTCTCCTAGTGTCGAGAATACAATAGTCCTCCCGTAACGATCTACCATCGCCCGATATCCAACTAACCAATTCATCCCTAGGATACCATCATACCCCTCCATATCTAGTATAAGAAGATCGACAACTAAACACAATCTACCCACATCAATATCCACCCCTAAAAATCAATGGTAAATAACTTAATCCCAATATAAGTGTGAACTGAATAACTAAATAAATAAAGTCTAAATAGTGCAACATGTGAAACTGAGATACTGAAATGAAATCCTACACTAAGAATGAAAGATAGAGGCATCTTATCAAGTCCTGCAATCCTCCACAGTGCTACAGCTAATCGTCCCTGGAATGGTTCATCAAGTATGGTGTCTCTATGGCTGGACACGTAAATGGTTTTAAAATTATTTTGATACGGGTCAAAGCCCAAGTAAAACATTTTGAAAATATTTGGCAAGTATTTAAATCACAATTTAAATCAGTTATTTATTACACATGTATTATTCACGTACACTTATTTGATATCCTTACCTCTCAACTAATGTGCACGCCTAACATATTTTACCTAACTTGTATCACTCTCATGACTAGTTAATTTATTTGACTATTTTCACTAAGTCTCGTTCTATCGTATTTCCCCATACGACCCAATATTATAGTCTTAGTAATAAGTTTATTTATTCTCATTTTATTATTGAGTCAGTAATTAATGTTTCACTGCTTAGATTCTTTTATATATACATCCTCTATCAATGATATTATTTCACATAACTAGATATATTACACTAGTATATATATATATTCATCACAAATATAATATATATACAAATATAGAATCCTCGGAGTGGCCCCTCGTGATGTTGGCATATTCTGCTATCAAGTCCATGTACCTCTCGTAATCAATCAAGGACGATTGGTTCGGCATGTCTCCTCGTACCCAAAAAAATCAACACAATGGTGGAGGCGAACATGGTTCTAAGCCTATAGGATATGGACATACCTAGCATACCAAAATGACATGTCAACCCTATAATACAAGACACATAGTGGACCGCCTTAAGTTTCATATTCTGGGGTACTAATTTAGATCTCACTGGAATCGTGAATGTGTGATCTCCCTCTGCGCATAAACCTCCTAATAGCAAGAAGCATGGGTCTGTTCACACAAATAATCAAATCATATCTATAGGTATTCACACAACTTGCTTAGATATTATTCAGTAGGTATACACACAACCCAATTTCATCAACATGTACGTAATATATATCACTCATTTATTCGACGTACCAAAACTTCAATTATACTTCCAATTTGTCTAATTTTGAGTATTTTCCGCTACTCTAATATTCCTAATTACCGATTCTGAAATCTGTAGTTATTCCCATCGTATCCTAAGGTCATAAACATAAGTTAATTCATCTCTACGTAATCCTTCTCACATTTCCTTCATTTATCAATTACGTGTATTTTGTCAATTTCCCCAAATTGTTTACTCATCCTAATATTGCAAAATTTTAATCTCTCCTAGAGGCCTAGTGACCATTTTTATATTCTCTTCTAAAATGTAAGATTATCTCAAAAGTCTCATGAATTCTCTATAAATTTCTGGGTTTAAATTGAAATTTTTTTAATTTTGGAAAAATTGAATCGATTCGCCCAATGGCCAAATTGATTCTCCTTGCCGAATTGATTCTCCATTACGCCAAATCGATTCGAAAAGTGTCAGGGGTATTCTTCTTCCTTTTGCTGTTATGAATTTTCATGCTATTAAATTCCTTATGCTTTCGTATCACAATCTCAAACCCTCAATTATCATATCTAATCATCAAATAATCATGTAAGGATGATTTCTAACTTAGATCATGAATAAACACCATACAATTTCATCCTATAATCAGATTTAATATCTCATAATTATTATCCCTACAGTTTTGTTTCTTCATATAAATTCACCAGAGCCCAAATTTAATCAATGAATAAAATCCCAAAACTCTTGATTTTATTTTCTATATGCAGTTGGATTTATTATACATAAAATCCTATTCCCATTTAATATTTTTCTCATCAAATTACAGCGGTACATCAATTATTCTTATCTCAAAGTTCCTATTCTACATGGGTATTATAACTCATAAATATTTTGCAAGATAAATACTTGCCTCTTATGAAAGAAGTCTGATTTGAATCTTTGTGATTAAGGTTATCTTATAATCCTTCCTCCAAAAATGGTTGTTATGCCAAAATGAGCTTGAATTCTCCAAATTCCTCTCCTACGCTCGAAGAAAACTCTTCATCTCCTCTCTACTGGCCTCAAATTGTTTTCTACTCTTTTTTCCTTAGCCTCCAATCACCAAAACTATATATAATCCTTCAAATTTCGAAATCCCATTAACCCTAGGTTAAAAAATGTTTGAAATGCCCTCTCAGGGTGCCGGTTTGGTCTAAAACTGTCCCAGGACCTAAACTACACACTTGCGTATACTATTTTGACCCTTTCGGACTCATCTGTGTCCTAAAAATTATCACTTGAAGTACTCATAATTTATTTTCTATCTCGACCTCATTTAGTCAACACATGACATCCAATTGAGATAACATATTGTCACGTCACTATCACACATTATAACATTAAATATTTAATAACTATTGACTTAGTAATTTTATTCAATAACATTAATAATTTCTCTTTGACTAATAATTTAATCAGCCCATAGTATTTCATTTCCATTAAATTATGTCACACTTGTAATTTAAATTAATTTAACTTAATTAATTCATTTTTAAATTTCTCAAAAATACGGGTTGTTACAAGAGGTAGACGAGGACGTCACTACTTCATCGCCAATACGCACGGATTCTCCGCCTTAATATGATCCATTTCCCATATCGACCACCATCGAACGTTCTATGTCAATAATCGATTGTCTGGACGTGTTTTGTAATCAACATATTTGGTGGGGAGACAATACCAAGGGGGTTGAGGAACCCCAGTATGGTGGTTCATGGACGTCCCCTGCTACACATTAAGGCAAAGGTGCTCTTCACGCATGTTTTGATCGAAAAGGATAACTCACTTTCGTGGTTGCACAAACAATGCGACGTTTGGTGAATGATGGGTGTGTCAATAGATATGTCGTGTAGCCTTCCTTCCTCCTCTGACTTGTTCTAGACCCTAGTCCATGACATTATTTGTATTTATTTTATTTGGATATTGGATTATATTTCTATCTTTTTGATTTGGTACATGTTGGTTTGGATATGGATATTTATATTTGGTTATAGATATTTACATTTTGGTTTTGTTTCTTGATATATACGCTATTTGGATAGGTTTGATTTTTCTATAACCGATACAAAGCTGGGCAGTGGTAGTGGACATATTTCCCATCATTTTTTTTTTAAAATTCACCCAGATTTATCACAGACTTTGACCATGATAAGTTCGTGACAAATGAAAATTATCACGGACTTGTCATGGTCAAAGATCGTGACAAGTTTAAGATTTTGTCACAGACTTGTCAGGGTCAAAGACCATGACAAGTTTGACTTGTCAAGGTTTTTTAGGGTGACAACTTGGTAGTTTTGGTGTAGTGTATATTGTTTGTGTATCTAGTTAGCTTATTTGTTCTTATTTATTCTAGAAAATTAGATTCATACACAACTGATAAGAGGCTTTTTGCGTGTGGTCGTTGTCTTCAAAAGCCTGGTCTCAAAATTCCTTGAATTACTTACAAAACTTGTTAAACAACTCATATTGTGATAAGTATGGGTATCAACATAACTTTTAAGGTGAAACAATTAATGTGAACACTTGCAATTCCAATTTTTTATTAAAAAAAATTCTTTTTTTTTAAAAAGAATTTCAAGGGAGAATTAACTAACTAATGCTAACAATATGAAATGTTATTAACTAAACTAAAAATAATGCGCAACCAAGTGTGATAAATGTGAGAATATTTAAGAGATGGGATTGCACCGCTTTTCGGTTATTTTTAATTTCTTAATTTATTAAATTGAAATATTTAGAGATAATATTAAATTTATAATTTAACTCTCGCTACGACTATAAATTCAATAATTTCTTTTTTCGAAAACATTTAAAAATGCCACACTATGAAACTCTAAGATTTATACTCTTTTTAAAGAAATTACCCGCTAGGATCAATTTAATCAAAACTGCATGAATAATCGAATTTCAACACCGAATGAGTATTCAAATTTTAGGAAAAACCTATCTCTAGTTCGATTCCCAAAATCAAATATCAAAACAAAATTAATTCACTATCTCTAGATATGTAAATTAATGTGTGACAATTAACAACAATTTGTTCTAATAATAAAAAAATCAATTAAATTAATTAATTAGTTTAACATCCAACACAGTTTCATCCTACTCCTTAAACGGGGTGACTAGCCAAGCATAATTAAATATTCAATCATAGTCACAAACATGGAACTAAAATTTAAAGAGAAGAGCAAGAAATACAATACGCAAAAGTCTCCTTTCGAATTCACTCCTTGAATCGCATTCATGAAAGTGTGTCCCAAAATAAAAACTAAACCTAAAAATTTATTCTAAAGCTAACCTAATTTTTTTTGTATTTTTTTGATTTTTTTCTATTTAAAAACTGTACAAAAATGGGACTCTCTCTCTCTCTCTATATATATATATATATATATATATATTGTTCTATATGAGAGTTCTCCTTTTCGATAAGTCGTACCTTCTCTTTTTTATACCTTACAAATTTGGGTTGCTTGTTGGCAGATTGTGTGGGATTTGAAAAGCCAAGTCAAAATACATGTGGGTTTAAAGAAGAGATAGGGACGTGGGTTTTGTTCCGGTTTTAGAGGAGGGTTAAGGTAATTTGGATCGGTTTATGTTCGGGTTAATTTCTACTAGGTCCGAAATGGGTCTTGGGTATGGATTTTGTAACCGGGTAAGGCAGCCGAACTTTGCCAATTGCTTTGGGGACAAGGTCTCCAATTCTGGTGGGTTTTAAATCGGGTTGGGCTTCATAGGAACGATTTGAGTTGTGGTAGAAACCGGGTTGGAGATGTAGTTGTGCCAGAGTTAGGAGGGGAGGACCTCACCGGTGGCGGGTCTATGGCAGCTGGGTTGCGAGTCCGATAATGGTCAATTTTCAGTGGGTTTACGTCGGATAAGGGACTCGGGATGGGAATGTTGGAATTGGGTGTTGCGATTTCTGGTTTTAGGAAGGAATGGGTTTGGGGTTAGAGGATTTGGTTTGAATGGTGATGGTGAGTATTGGTTATGGGGGAAGAGATAGAGATGATAAGGAGGTACAATATGGAGTGGGGTGAGTAATGGTGTGTGTGAGTGTAGATTAGTTATGCGTGTTAGTGTGTGTTTGTTTAGTTGTAAAAAAAAGTAAAATAAAATTAACATTGTATCAAAAATATAAAATAATAAATCTTAAAATCTAAAACAAAAACATAAAAAAATTCCTAACCTAATGATAAAAGACTCAAATAAAAATAAAATAAAAAAACTCAACTAATAAAATAAGGTAAAATAAAATAATAATGAAAATAAAATTAAAAATAAATAAAATAAAAATAAAATGCACACCTATTATATTTACATAAAAATACTTAAATAAAGATTAAAAACACTTGAGCCCTAATATTTACAACACACACAAACAAAATATAAAATAAATCATAAAAGTATAAAATAAATCATAAAAATTATATTGGACCCAAAATAAAAATCTATAATAAAATAAAACAACAATAAAATTTCAAACTAAGCACACACATGGCTCGGTTGATGGTGTAGGTTGGTTCAGGTTTAAGCTTGGTAGGGGATCGGTCTCAGGGCCTCGAAATTGATCGGGAAAGCTCAAATGGGAACACTGCCTTCACGGTCTCTTCGATTTTCTTTAGTCCATGCGTTTGACCGCTACTTTGTCACAATTATGTCGAATTAGAAAGGTTTGATAGAACGACTTCATATTGACCTCCAAAATAATATGCAAAATAATAAAATACGAACATAAGGCCAATTTTATTAGGAATGAGTGACTAAAATGCATCTATTTGGGATATAAAATAGACACTTTTGGGTCCTTATCACATCACCCCCAAACAGAACATTGCTAATCCTCGAGCAAAAATAGAGAGAAAATGGAGATAAGTACCCAAAAATGTGCCACTTTCGTAAGCACTAGCGATTGCACTTAGCATGTGCAATAAGCCGTTAAACTTATAAGTTGCCCTACAAGACGAGTGGTGTCTCGTGAGGGTTTGCAGTGAATCTACCCACAAAATTCAAATTTTTTTTATTGAAAATCATGCTCTTATTTTGATAAAGAAACGCTACACAACCCAACTAAAAGGGCATCAAGGAACACCGTATTCACTATCAAAGATGGCATAAAATTTGTTACTACCAAAAGCGTAATCCTTCCTAAAACTCAGAATGTGTTAGTGTGAAACAATTTTAAGTATCATTAGACTAATTCCTAGACCGCCTTTATAGAATCAATGTGTTGACATCAATTCTCACTGAATATATCTCTCTAAATCGAACTCTCTGAGAATTGGGTAAGTGTATCTCTCTAGTGTATGAGGATGTAAGTAAATGTAAACAAGGTTAAAAGTCTCACACACTTATAAGAAAGGACGAATACATGAAATGAATTTGATCTTATTAAGGAATGATAACCACTATGTTGAGAATGTCGAGATATTCACCATATAGACTTCTCATTTACCCTAACACATTAGCAAGGGTGAAACTGTGGTTTATGAAAGGTATGAGGGGATAATGAAGATGATTCTAGTAGGATTTTTGAGAAGAGTGTGACACACTTTGAATAACTAATGTCTTCAGTTTTTGAATTTTTGATCGCATACTTTCTTTTTCTTCTTTTGTATTTTTGTATTTTTTTCATTTCTTCTTTTTCTATTTTTTCTCTTTTTTATTGCGATGCATTTACTGTTCATAACTCAGGTGGAGACAATTTACATTGACAATTTCGAAACACTCTTTTTCTCAAGAACGATTATAATGATGGGAAATGATGTATGGATGGTATCTGGGAATACATGAATAAGAAAAAATATGAAAAATGAGTGAATGATAATGTGATAAGGAAAATGATAAGTGTATTGTAAAATCGGTTTAATGCTAAGGACAAACTACAAGACACATGTTTTTTATAACTCGAAACTGATGTCATTCTCAGTGATTATGCCAAAAATGAAAAAAATAATGAGACCATGCAACGACTAAGTGTGGTACCCAAAGAAAATTGAGTCAACCTGTGACTCGGAGATACGTAAAAATCCTTAAAAATGTGAAAAGCTCAAGTCTCACGGGTTTGAAGTCGCTACTAGTGATCTTTTAAGGATCTCTTTAGAATATAGTTACTCTTCAGCTTTTGATTGTAAATGTGATAGTGTAGAAATGCCGAGTTTAGGAATTCATAGTGCAAGTACGCTTTAAGAGGCATTAATTAATTTATTGATAAAAAACGTAGTTTAGTGTCGAACATGGTATTCCAAGACTTCTAAAAGAGGAATGACAGGCAATTCATGCCATAAAAATTTATTTTTAATTGCACAAAATGGAATTTAAAATGATTTGGTTCTAAAAAAATTTCAAAAGAGGTACGATTTTGATAAATTTTCCACCCCCAAACAAAAGAGAACATTGTCCTTGATATTTAACACTATATACAAAAAATGAAAATCTAAGGTAGGAAAGAGATTACCATAATGAACTGCTAATGAAAATATACTGCATAACGGAGCAGAGATGAAACCTGAGGAATAGATGCAACATAAAATATGGATAAGTCTATAAGCTTGTGAAAATCATTGGGTGATGTGAAACACCAACCCCAAATAGGATAAGACTCATACTCATAAATAATATAAGATGGGCTGCCTCCGGAGAGCGTTAAGTTTAATGCCTTCAACCAGACCGATCGGAACTCACCCTAAGGATAAGAAGTACAAAAGCTCGGGGTGGAAAAAAATGGAGTGATTATAATCACCCCCAAACAAGACTGAAGAGTTAGTCTTTGTGGACAAAGGTGACAAGGTCAATGCACCTGTATGGAAAAGTTAATCATTCGATGCAAAGCATGGGTGGGTGGGTTGGAGGGAAGGGGTGAACAGACACCAATCACAGGCTTTATTGAGCATAAATGTGAGGGCAATAAGGGCCTTATGAGAATGGTGCTCCAATTGAATGCGAAGGCAAAATGGCATAGCAATAGTAATAGGATGGGCCTTAGAAAAAGTTCACGATGGTTTTATAAATGGACGATGATAATGGTCATGCCATGACACGTCAATGAGTGGGAGAAAGTAAAAATTACCATAATAGGTAAGTGGCAGGCATGTAGGAACAAGCTTGGTGTTATGTGTGGTAAGAGTGGCATGAATACTCACATGGATGGTGGGGCCAATGAAAAGAGCACAAATGGGATCGTGGAGCACTAGGGTGGAGGGTGGGTGTAGGTGAGGACCTAAATGCTTAGATGTGAATAGGGAAATTATAATAGCAAGGTCTGAATCAAGTGGTGGGGTGGTATGGATAGTGGGTGGGTCAGGTGGGACAAAGGGCTGGGGAAGATGATCTAACTCACGAGCACGAGAGAAACACTACTCATGAGTCTCAGAGTAATCCTCAAGGGCACTCGTAGGAGGAGGTGTAAAAGTAAACAATGGAGTGATCAACTTTTACACCCGAAAGTCACCATCCGAAGTGTTGGAAAAATCTAACAAGGTATCCAAATCCGAGATAGATGAATCATAATTAATATCTAACTTAACGGGAGATAAGAATGGAGGGATATGATCCATATCCATAAAGGTAGGAACCATTTTGTATTCCAACTTAGGACAGTGGGGAGCACTCATAGACAGAGCTAACCTATAATGAATTGGTTCCTCAGGAACACACAGGAAAGGCTCAATAGGTGTAGACTAGGGCGGACATTTGGGTTATGTGGAAGGGAAAATATGAACATTAATGTTGGTTTAGAATGGATAGGGAGGAATGATATCAACCCCACAATCATAGGACATGTCAACAAAACTTTTAACTTGGATCTGGACCACAGAGTGGTCCCAACTTCGAGATTCTTGAGATGATAGGGTTGGTCACACTCAATATAAGTGGCATAAGACGACTCACCATCTCTCCACGTGGGGGGAAATAATGGGTTGACTTAGGGTGGAATCCGACTCTCTCTCACACACAAATTCATTTAATCGTTGTTCAAGCCTTTGAAGGGCATCCGTTTGAGATTGAAGAGTGTGTGTGTGTTCGAGTAGGAACTTTTGCTAGAATCTCTTGAGAGCGGACGGGCATGGAGGACTCAACTCGTTATATACACTAAGATGTGGAGAATACTTATATGCAATGGGGGGAACATAGACAAATGCATCATTCACGAGAGAAGTATCTCCATGAGAGACAAAAGGTTGATCAATATAAGGATCAGAGTAAGGGGACTCATATGGATGAGGTGCATGAGGTTGTGATGAAGACTGTTGGAAATCGTAAGGATCCATAACATGGCATTGGGATTCATATTGCATGAAAGGGTGATAAGGCCTCCATGAATAGCTTGGGTACTCACACCACTCGGGATTAAATATGATATGAAAATAAGCAGAGGTGGATTTCAAAACAGTGTCATATGGACACACATGTTCCAAGGTGGGTTCGAATGGATAGGAAAGGTGGGGACACTCATGGGACAAGTGATCAACGTGAAAGCAGTCGGTGCACGATGAAGCATGGGAAGTGTTGACACTCATCACCGGAGGTGGTGGAATATGAGATATGTGCATGGACGACACAAGAGTATCAATGGTGGGGGTGCGAGAGCTAAAGCCACGAAGCAATGTATAGAGGTTCGACCCGAGCTCAACGTCAAACATGTTGTGAGAGAAAGGGTAATTGTGACACCCCACCTAATTAACCCCATGTGATCAGTCCTAAATTAAGTTAGAACAGGTTTCTCAGTTGGATCATTCTTAGCATCACTGTCGCCTTTTTAATTACTAACCACCTAAGTGAGAAAATTAGGTTGGTGCCAAGTTTTATCTTTTCTTAACTTAAATGAAACTCATGCGGAGGTAAAATAACACAATAATAACAATTATCTAAAACAACCATTCACAACTTATTAACTGACCGAATAAACCATCGGCCCCAAAACCCAACAAATAGAATGAAGGCAAGTAATCAATCTCAACATATCTAACAAGAATTTAAATGAACTGTGAGTGACATGCTCAAAATAGTTGATAAGAAGTCTCTATACTAGAAATGAAAGAATTAGGCGTCTATCAAATCTCCTGCAACATCCACATATGCTGCAGCAATGGATCCCTGAAATAGAGTCAAGTCTGGCGTCCCTGTGGCTGGACACCTAAAAGGTTTTTAAAATTTTTATATCAAGGGTTAGTACCCAAAATATTTGAAAAAAATTTAGCAAATGATTAACTTGCAGTAATAAGTAAATATGCATGCTCTCCATATTTTACTTAGTGCCGCACTCCCTTGCGGACATCCTCACCCCTCCTCTAATGTGCACTACTAATGCCTTAAATAAATTCACCTAGTTCTTCATCTTATGACTAGATAAATTATAAAACCCCTTGCAAACACCCTACTCTAACCGAGTATGCCTTAATTATGATTTTTAAGGTTTTTTCATCATCAACTTAATTGAATCATTTCCCTTTTTAATTTCATATAACTTCAACATCTGCTATATATATAATACAACTCATGCTTTGTATTAATTTGCCCATATATAATTATTTACCTAATTATATACTCAATCATATTAGGGTATTCACAAGCATACTGAAATAACATTTAATGATAGTATTTCCCCCGAGTAAAGTCTCACCGGGTATAAATCCTCTAAAGTGCTATCCCACTAGGTGAAATCACATAACCTAGTTACCCCAAGTCAGAATCGCTCACTAACTTGGTTAATACATACATATTGGAGGCGGTCATATTCCTTCCCTGAAAGTGAGATGCCCCTCACCCATATAACGGACGCTATGACCTGGGATTATACTTGCCCTACTCCTCAAGCTAGGGGATTCATCCACTACGCGCAACCTCCACCTATAGAACTAGAGTGTGTGTATATATATATACTATCACACACCGTATATACAAAAATATAAAATATCTCGGCTACACCGTGCACTAAGTCCGTGACACAAGCCTATTACATTTTATTTTGACTTTATGGCCCAACTATAATTATTAATTAATTTGCACATTAATTTCTTTTGATATCGCCCCAACCAATATATTCGGACTTACTCTCGTGGCCCGAAATAACACCACCCGAGTCGAGATCCCCGACTCTAAATTATTTAGCCTTTACCTAAATAAAATTTAAATCTCGGTATCGCTCAACCATTATTCCCGGACTTGTCTACTACATCCGTATTTAATCATTTTGAACAAACTTTCCAAAAATTAACCCTAGTGTGACACACCTAATTTCCTCAAAATCCCAATTAATTTTAATCATGATGTCACACCAAGTCGCCCTCGAATCCTAATTAATTTTCATTCATAATTAATTACATTTAAACCCATGTATTAATTACTCAACAATTAAGGCATGGAAGATTTTATTTAATTTCCCTATATATTAAAAACTGGGCGAACTGTCAAAGTTTCCGGATGGTCCACCTTCGATCAATCGATCGATCAGGTCCTCGTCTTCTCCGAGTTGGCTGTTTCAGCCATGGACGCACACCTCCAAACCCTAGTTTCTTCTACACTGAAAACCAAGCTTTCCCATCATAAATAGACATCAAAAACCTTATGAGGAACCTCTATAAAGTCCAACAACATCAGTAAATTCACTTTCTCTACTATTTTTACAAATTGGGGTAAAATTCCATTTAATCTTTTACCCCATTTAAACATCAATTCCTTGACCACAAATTCGTCTCTAATTCATCCGGTTTTACACATCTTACCAGATACAAATATACAACTCAGATTATATATGATTTTATAATCAATTTAGCAATCAGATTCATGGTTTACAAAATCCCATGTTCATACCCATTTAAATCCCAAAACGAATTTCTTTGATTACACACATCACATGAATATGAATTGAAATACACTTTACATGCTACAATAAGTTAACTACTTGCCATAGGGTTCGTAGAGTCTGAATTGAAATTGTGAGTGCCCAAGGTTGAAGATGACTCTTTTTGGCTCTCCTGTGATCCCCAAATTAGCATTTGGCAGCTGTTAGGGTTTCCTAACCCTCTAAGTCTTCTCTCAAATCAATTCGGGCGTTCCCTTGTTTCTTTATTTGTTTAATTAACCTTAATCCCCTTTTTTGTCTAATGGGCCAAGCTCAAGTGACCCAAATGCCCCCTGTGGGCCCGACTATGTCTAAAAACGTCCCGTGACCCGTTTACTACTCCCGGGTACACTTTTCTGACTATCTCGTCCCATTCGGACTCAATCGTACACTCAGAATTGTCATCCAAATTAATTTATAAAAATACTTATTTCGCACCCAAATTAGTCTATACCGACTCCCGGTTGAAATAAGTACATATCTCGTCATTAATACCCGAAATGACGTAAATACATTATTACTATTCACTTAGTAAATAAGTTATCCTAAATATTAACCATTCACTCCCCGATTAATATTTAAATATAAATTTCCATAATTAATTCAATTAAAATTATGAGACAGAAGTAATTTTGAATTCCCGAATTAATTAAATATTTAATGCACAAAAATACGGGGTGTTACAGTAATGGCCAAAGTATTCCCATAAAGGACGTTCTTCGGCCATGACGAGATGAATAGTTTTGGATTTTTAAATATTTTTCAAAAGAAAAGAAAATCTTTTTGTGATTTGATAATAAGAAAAGAAAAATCTTTTTGGCATTTGGAATATGGGAAAAAAGAAAGAAAATCTTTTTAGGATTTTGGGATTTCTTTTTTAAAAAGGAGGAAAATATTTTTCAGATTTTTTGAAAAAGGTGAGAAAATTGACTCTTTTGGAAATTCAAAAGGACGGAGCAGAAAACCGACTACCAAAAGAGATGAATTAGACATGTACGAGAAAAGGAAAAATCATAACAAGTACGTAGTCAATTATTATCTTTAATTAAGTGATATGATAGTCAAATTTTAAATTAATCCGTGGACGAGAAAAACACGGAGTTGTACGTCGCCTTTCGAAAACATTATGCTCCTACTTTATTCCCGAGAGGACAAGAGGTTTACTACTTAAGGCGCACCACACTAGTTACTACAACGATCGACCATCCAGTACCACGCTGGGGAAAGAACAAACCCATTTTACTGGGCAACCACACTTAAAATCCATTTTCCCTATACAAAAGTCTTAAGAAAGTCGATGAAGGGTTGTAGGGGTGGAAAGAATACACTAGATTATCCTTCAAGTGTCTTGGTTCAAAAGGGTCCTAATGAACACTGATCCTAATGGGCTTTCTAGTTGATTGATTTTAATTTAAGTGATAGTTCGGGTAACAAGAAAATGGATAAGTGATTGAGTGGGTGATGAAATCCCAACTCGTTGCAATGATTGGGTGTAGGTTTTAGGTAGATTAATTCATCAAACCATTCAATTTAAGTGCGATACAAAAATTAAAAGCACACTGGAGCAATTAATCACATAAAAAATGAACTCGCTGGCAGGAGATTCACGGGGGATAAAGAAATTTACCTCCCACATTTTTGACACACGTGTGGTGAAGACCGAGTTGAATCGACCGGGGGAAGCTCGCCTAACTTTAGTCATCCCGGGGAGTCCTACCGATCCAAAGCAGAGAGGCTTCTAAATTCTCGCCTTTGGACACCCTCTATCTACCTTGTCCGATTTTCCTTTTCACTTTTTGATTTTTATGAATAATGATTACAAATAAATTAGTGTCAAAATTCACCCAAATAAATACAAAGCTTCAAATATCCGATACAACCAGTCAAAGGAGGAAGGATAGGGAATAACTACAACTAAAAAAATTTACAAGTCTTTAACTTTTTTTCTACATTAAGAAAGCGGCAATGATGTCATTTGATAAGAGAATTTTTGTGTGTGGTCGTTGTCTTCAAAAGTCTAGTCTCAAAATGCCTTGAATTACCTACAAAACTTGTTAAACAACTCGTATTGCGGTAAATACGGGTATCAATCCAACTTTCATGGTGAAACAATTAACGTGAACACTTGCAATTTAATTCTTTTATTAAAATCCTTTTCTTTTATCTTTTTTTTAAAAAAACTATTTCAAGGGAGAATTAACTAATTAATGCTAAAAATATGAAATATGATTAACTAAACTAAAAATAATGCACAACCAAATGTGATAAATGTTAAAAGATTCAAGAGATGGGATTACATCGCGTTTCAGTTATTTTTAATTTCTTAATTTATTAAATTGAAATATTTTGAGATAATATTAAATTTATAATCTAACTCTCGTTACAATTATAAATTCAATAATTTATTTTTCAGAAAACTCATTTAAAAATGGCACACTATGAAACTCTAAGATTTATACTCTTTTTAAAGAAATTACCCGCTAGGATCAATTTAATCAAAATTGCATGAACCATAGAATTTCAACACCGAATGAGTATTCAAATTTTAGGAAAAACCTATCTCTAGTTCGATTCCCAAAATCAAATATCAAAACAAAATTAATTCACTATCTGTCGATACATAAATTAATGTGTGACAATAAAAAATAAATTTTCCTGGAAATAAAACAATCAATTAAATTAAGTAATTAGTTTAACATCCAATAAAATTTCATCCCACCCCTTGAACAGGATGACTAACTAAGCATATTTAATAATAAATCACACTTATAAACATGGAACAAAAATTTAAAGAGAAAAGAAAGAAATACAATACGCAAAAGTCTCCCTTCGAATTGATTCCTTGAATCGCGTTCATGAAAGTGTGTCCCAATGTCTTCACAAATCCATCACTTGATACACAAATAAAAATAAAAACTAAACCTAAAAATTTATTCTAAAGCTAAAGTAAATTTTTTTGTATTTTTTTATTTACAAACTGTACAAAAATTGAACCGCCTCTCTCTCTCTCTCTCTCTCTCTCTCTCTCTCTCTCTCTGAAGTGTTCTATATGAGAGTTCTACTTTTCGATATGTCGTAACTTCTGTTTTTTATACCTCACAAATTTGAGATGTTTGTTGGCAGATTGTGTGGGATTTTAAAAGCTAAGTCAAAAGACATGTGGGTTTGAATGAGAGATAGGGACATGGAGTTTGGAGCCAGGTAAGGCAGCCAAACTTTGGCAGCTGCTTTGGGGATAAGGTCGCCAGTTCCGACGGGTTTTAAGTCGGGTTGGGCTTCGCTAGAATGATTTAAGTTTGGGTAGAAACCGTGTTGGAGAGGTAATTGTGAAGGAATTAGGAGTCGAGGATCTCACCCGCGGTGGGTTTATCGCAACTGGGTTGCAGTTCAACAATGGTCGATTTTCAGTGGGTTGAGGTTAGATATGTTGGAAAAATTGGACTTAAATGGGTTTTAAGAAAGCTGTCCAGAATTTTTTGGACAGAATTTTGAGTAACTTTGAGCTCAAATTTAGGTGGGACCCACACTACGAAAATTGTGGGACCATATACGAACGCGTTCACCTCCGCAAGGAGATTAACGTAGTATATTCATATGTCCAATTTCAATAAGTTATGAATGATAAATATGTCCCCAAAGTGACTCACAAAGCAATGAAAGTAAATGAATTGGGTGTGTTTTAACTCTTGTCCCACAATGGAAGAGTAGTGGAAATTTGATGAGTTAATAACACCCCAAGTATGGACTAAGGCTTGGATGCCTTGGGGGTATCCCAACTCTTTGAAGGGGAGATGACCTAAGCTATGCACGGGTTGACTTTCGATCAAAAGTTCACGCGCGCGTCCGGCCGGCCGGCTCGGTTCGGTTCGGGCTTGGGCTTGGGCTTGGGCTTATAAAAATCTCCTACATTTTTGGGCCGAATTTTATTTAACTTTCTGGGCTTTAATTATTAATTAATTAATTAATTAATAAACTGTTGGCAGTTATTGCCAACAGTCAACAGTTAATTTCGTTTAACTGTTTTGGCAGTTATTTGCCAACTGTCACCTACTTTGCTATAAATACAGATGCCTTGCTGCCATTTTCCTTCCTCAAATTTCCTACCATATTCTCTTTAGAAAATTCTTTTTTTGCATAGCATCTGTTGCATTGTTGTTGAGTATAAACACAGATTTGAGTTCGTTGAAAATTAATTATTGTTGTGCTGCATAATTAATTGGGAAATCCGTTCTATCTTGGGAGACTATATTCACAAACCTCTGAGCACATTGAGGGAATAAATTGTCTTAAGGACACTGTGAGATTCACAGGGCTCGGATTATTTTTTTATTCTTGTTTAATTTCTGCAATATCAAGTAAGTGTTTCATTTCTGTAATTTAGTTGTAATTCTGTTTTAATTCTGTAATTATATTATTTTCATTATTCTGTACTATTGTTATTTATAAATAGTAGACTTAACAATCTTAAGACAATTTAGAAGTTCTACTGTTTTTAGTGTACAGAATTTTCTTTAATTACATAAATTTATTTGTTAGAAATAAATCTGTTTTGACAGAATAAAATGGATTAATTTACTGCTTTATTATAGAAATTAGTAAAACAATTTTGATATAGAAATTAATTTCTATACTGTTTTTATATTTTGTTTTAGAAAATAAAATTTTATTCGTGTACTCTTGTTAAAATCTGTTTATCTAAATTTTGTTTTTAAATCTTAAATTATAATTCTGTTTTGTACGGAATTCTTTTTATTATTAAAAATTAGTGTGACACAGATTTTATAATTTAATTCTGTTTTGTACGGAATTCTGTATATATTATACTTTAATTCTGAATTTTATTTGGAATTCTTTTGGAATTCATTTATTGTGAATTATATTTGGAGGAAATTGGTGCACAGAATTTTGTATTCTGTTTTGATTAAAATTATGTTTTTGTAACAGAAATGGAATCACAAAGTACGAACACTACTCCTACGAAACTGATTGTCACCAACACAAATGTGACTGCACCCGTATCTATGCCACATGGGGAGAAACCTGAAAAGTTCATTGGGGCTGACTTCAAACGTTGACAAGGACAAATGTACTTCTATCTCACTACCTGCCAACTGGGCAGGTTTGTATATGAAGATTGCCCCTCTATTCAAGAGGGAGATGATGCTGAAAAGGTTGTTGCTATCGATGCTTGGAAGCACTCGGACTACCTATGCCGAAATTATATTTTGGCCTACTTGGACAAGACTTTGTACCATGTCTATTGCACTATCAAAACTTCCAAGGAATTATGGAATTCTTTGGAAAAGAAGTATAAAACTGAAGATGCTGGGATGAAGAAATTTATCGTTGGGCGTTTTCTGGACTTCAAAATGGTTGATTCTAAATCTGTGATCTCGCAAGTGCAAGAATTCCAAGTGATCCTCCATGACATTCATGCTGAAGGAATGTCAATCAGTGAAACTTTCTAAGTTGCTGCAATTGTTGAAAAGTTGCCACCTTCTTGGACTTTGTTCAAAAACTATCTCAAGCACAAGCGTAAGGAGATGAATGTGGAGGAGTTGGTGGTCCGGCTAAGAATCGAAGAAGACAACCGTGAATCTCAAAAGAAAAGTGGGAAGAATTCGATGGAAACAAAGGTCCATGTCGTTGAAGGTCCTAAAAAGAACAAACGAAAGTATGATGGGGAAGGCACTTCCAAACATAACAAGAAAAAGTTCAAAGGCAAATGCTATAATTGTGGTAAACTGGGACACCGCTCAAGTGAGTGTCGTAAGCCTAAGAAGCAAAATAAAAATAACTCTCAAGCAAATGTGACTGAGGGTGAGCATATCACCAATGATTTGGCGGATATGAATCTTTCTGCCGTTGTCTCTGAATGTAACTTGGTTGGAAATACCAAGGAATGGTGGGTGGACACTGGAGCCACACGACACATTTGTGCAAACAAATGGATGTTCTCCACCTATAAGCCTTTGGAAAATGAGGAGAACCTTTTTATGGGTAATTCTTCCACTTCTAAGGTGGTGGGACAAGGAAAGATTGCTTTGAAAATGACTTCTGGAAAAGAACTTACTCTCAACAATGTTCTTCACGTGCCTGATATCCGAAAGAATCTGATTTCTGGATCTCTCCTTACTAAGAATGGTTTCAAGCTTGTGTTTGTATCTGATCGCTTTGTGTTGTCTAGAAATGACATGTATGTAGGAAAGGGCTACCTAAATGAGGGGCTCTTTAAACTGAATGTTCTTACTGTAACCCCTAAAACATCTATTTCAATGAATGAAGTTGCTAGTTCTTCTTACTTGATTGAGTCATCTAATATTTGGCATGCTAGATTGGGACATGTTAATTTTGATACATTGCGTAGATTAATTAACTTGGAATTTTTGCCAAAATTCAATATTGATAAAAATCATAAATGTGAAATTTGTGTGGAATCTAAATTAGATAGATTACCTTTCCATTCTATTGAAAGGATAACTGAACCTTTAGATTTAATTCACACCGATATTTGTGATTTAAAATTTGTTCAAACTAGAGGTGGGAAAAAAGTATTTTATTACTTTTATTGATGATTGCACAAAATATTGCTATGTATATTTGTTACATAGTAAAGATGAGGCTATTAATGCATTTAAACAATATAATAATGAAGTTGAGAATCAATTAAGCAAAACGATAAAGGCTATTAGAAGTGATAGAGGAGGTGAATATGAATATCCATTTGAGGAATTTTGTTCTGAAAATGGGATTATTCATCAATCAGCCGCTCCTTATTCTCCTCAATCGAATGGTGTTGCTGAATGCAAAAACCGTACTTTGAAAGAAATGATGAACTCAATGTTATTAAGTTCAGGAGCTCCACAAAATTTGTGGGGGGAAGCCTTACTTTCTGCTAATTACATTCTCAATAAAGTACCTCACAAAAAGACTCACAAGACACCTTATGAATTATGGAAAGGTCGAAGACCTTCCTATAAATATTTACGAGTGTGGGGGTGCTTAGCCAAAGTGATGGTTCCTAAACCTAAAAAGGTAAGAATAGGGCCAAAAACCGTGGATTGTGTATTCATCGGTTATGCTACTAATAGCAGTGCATATCGATTTCTAGTTTGTAAATATGAGATTTCGGACATTCATGTAAATACGGTTATTGAATCGAGGGATGCTTCATTTTTTGAAAATGAATTCCCGTATAACATGACCCGAGAATCTGGTCCTCCTAAAAGGATAAATCAAGCTACTACAAGTGGTACTCATCAACCTATTGAATCAATAGAGGATGAACCAAGACGTAGTAAAAGAGCAAAAACCTCGACTTCTTTTGGTCCGGATTTTCTAACATATTTGTTAGAAAATGAACCTCAATCGTATAAAGAAGCTATATCCTTACCCGATGCTTCCAATTGGAAAGAAGCAATTAATAGTGAAATTGAATCCATATTACAAAATCATACATGGGAACTAGTGGATCTTCCACCAGGTTCAAAACCGTTAGGTTATAAATGGATCTTCAAAAAGAAATTGAAGGCCGATGGATCAATTGATAAATATAAAGCTAGACTTGTAGCTAAAGGCTATAGGCAAAAGGAAGGGTTGGATTACTTCGACACATATTCACCGGTAACAAGAATAACGTCCATTCGGATGTTAATAGCAATAGCTGCTATTCATGGACTTGAAATACATCAAATGGATGTAAAAACTGCATTCTTAAACGGTGAACTAGATGAGAAAATTTATATGGAGCAACCTGAAGGGTTCAAAGCTCCCGGACAAGAAGGAAAAGTATGGAAGCTTGTTAAATCATTATACGGATTAAAACAAGCACCTAAACAATGGCATGAAAAATTTGATAATGCAATGTTATCAAATGGTTTCAAAATTAATGAATGCGATAAATGTGTTTACTTTAAATACATTCATAATGGATATGTCATTGTATGCCTCTATGTTGATGATATGCTTATCATGGGTAGTAACTTGGAAATTGTCAAAACTACAAAACAAATGTTGAGTAGTAGATTTGACATGAAAGATATGGGAATCGCCGATGTTATATTAGGAATTAAAATTTCTAGAACATCGGATGGACTTATATTATCTCAATCTCATTACATTGAGAAAATACTTGAAAAATTCAAGAAGTATGATATTAGTCCTACCAAGACACCTGTAGATGTAAATTTACATCTAGCAAGAAATAATGGTGAAGGCATATCTCAACTAGAATATTCTCGTATTATCGACAGTTTAATGTATATCATGAACTGTACGCGACCGGACATAGCATACTCAATAAGTAAGCTAAGTCGATTTACGAGTAATCCAGGAAGAGATCACTGGAAAGCAATATTGAGAGTTTTGGGTTATTTAAAATATACTCAAAACTATGGATTGCATTACTCAAAATATCCAGCTGTTCTTGAAGGACATTACGATGCAAATTGGATATCAGATACAAAAGACTCTAAGTCTACGAGTGGGTATGTGTTTACCCTCGGAGTTGCAGCCGTATCTTGGAAATCCTCAAAACAAACGTGCATTGCTAGATCGACAATGGAATCTGAATTCATTGCACTAGACAAAGCTGGAGAAGAAGCTGAATGGCTTCGAAATTTCTTAGAGGATGTTCCAAATTGGTCTAAACCTGTGCCCGCAATATGTATACATTGCGATAGCCAATCAACGATTGGAAGGGCACAAAATCACATGTATAACGGAAAGTCACGACATATTCATCGTCGACACAATACCGTTAGACAACTTCTCTCAAACGGAATTATCACAATTCACTATGTAAAGTCAAAAGATAATATATCGGATCCACTAACGAAAGGTTTAAACCGAGATCAAGTTGAAAGATCATCGAGAGGAATTGGTCTAAAGCCTATAAATAAATAAGAATCAATATAGTGGCAACCCAACCTAGCTGACTGGAGATCCCAAGATCTAGGTTCAATGGGCAAACCGAACTACATTGTATTCAGTAAGCACTTGAGGATATTTAATCCTATCCATTCCAAAGATGAGACAGTGCATATCTGCCGCGAAATTAGGATAAGTTATGCTTTTAATGACATCTATATCTTAGTACGTCTAAGTGAGGTATTGCAGAATACTCTTTATGGAAGTCACCTACGTGAGTAAGAAGGGGGCCACTTCTATGAGAATAATGAAAGGCATATTCTCTAAAATACTTGCGGAACCAAGTGGTGTTCACGGCCAAAATGAACACAAACGTGAGAACCAATTGTGTTGAAGAATTGTTGTGTGAATACTGTTGTCTAGGTTTACAAAAATGGTTGACGGTTCAAGGACGTGAAGTCTACTGATTAACCAAGTAAATCCGATAGTATATCACTAAGGAAAGTTCAAGGCCACTAGGCTACTTCTCCTGATGCAATAAGTCTTCAGTTTTACTCAACTTGTGTCTGCATCTGCATTCGCATCTGTTTTGTTTTATTTATAGCGATATATCATTCATGTGGGGGATTGTTGGAAAAATTGGACTTAAATGGGTTTTAAGAAAGCTGTCCAGAATTTTCTGGACATAATTTTGAGCAACTTTGAGCTCAAATTTGGGTGGGACCCACACTACGAAAATTGTGGGACCATATACGAACGCGTTCACCTCCGCAAGGAGATTAACGTAGTATATTCATATGTCCAATTTCAATAAGTTATGAATGATAAATATGTCCCCAAAGTGACTCACAAAGCAATGAAAGTAAATGAATTGGGTGTTTTTTAACTCTTGTCCCACATTGGAAGAGTAGTGGAAATTTGATGAGTTAATAACACCCCAAGTATGGACTAAGGCTTGGATGCCTTGGGGGTATCCCAACTCTTTGAAGGGGAGATGACCTAAGCTATGCACGGGTTGACTTTAGGTCAAAAGTCCACACGCGCGCGCGCGCGCGTCCGTCCGGCAGGCTCGGCTCGGCTCGGCTCGGCTCGGTTCGGGCTCGGGCTCGGGCTTATAAAAATCTCCTACATTTTGGGCCGAATTTTATTTAACTTTCTGGGATTTAATTATTAATTAATTACGAAATTAATTAATTAATTAATAAACTGTTGGCAGTTATTGCCAACAGTCAACAGTTAATTTCGTTTAACTGTTTTGGCAGTTATTTGCCAACCGTCACCTACTTTGCTATAAATACAGATGCCTCCCTCCGTTTTTAATAATGAAAGTTTTCCCTCCTCCAGAATTGCTGCCATTTTCCTTCCTCAAATTTCCTGCCATATTCTCTTCAGAAAATTCTTTTTCTGCATAGCATCTGTTGCGTTATTGTTGAGTATAAACACAGATTTGAGTTCGTTGAAAATTAATTATTGTTGTGCTGCATAATTAATTGGGAAAATCCGTTCTATCTTGGGAGACTGTATTCACAAACCTCTGAGCACATTGAGGGAATAAATTGTCTTAAGGACACTGTGAGATTCACAGGGCTCGGATTATTTCTTTTATTCTTGTTTAATTTCTGCAATATCAAGTAAGTGTTTCATTTCTGTAATTTAGTTGTAATTCTGTAATTATATTATTTTCATTATTCTGTACTATTGTTATTTATAAATAGTAGACTTAACAAGATAAGGGTCTTAGGCTGGAATTGGGGGTTGCGATTTCGGGTTTTAGGAAGGAATGGGTTTTGGTTTGGTGGATTTGATTTGAATGGTGATGGTGAGTATTGGTTATGGGGGAAGAGAGAGAGATGGTAGGGGGTAGAAGATGGAGTGGGGTGAGTGATGGTGTGTGTGAGTGTAGGTTAGTTACAGTGTGTGTTTGTTTAGTTGTAAAAAAAGTAAAATAAAATTAACATTCTATCAAAACTATCAAAATAATAAATCTTAAAATCTAAAAAAACATACATAAATTCCTAACCTAATGATAAAAGACTCAAGTAAAAATAGAATAAAAATAAAAACTCAAATAATAAAATAAGGTAAAATAAAATAATAATGAAAATAAAATTAAAAATAAATCAAATACAAATAAAATGCACACCTATTATGTTTACATAAAAATACTTGAACATAGATTAAAAACACCGAGACCCTAATATTTACAACGCACACAAATAAAATAAAAAATAAATCCTAAAGAAATAAAATAAATCCTAAAAATTTTGTAAGACTCAAATAAAAATAAAAAATAAAAAATAAAATTACAAACTAAACACACACATGGCTCAGTTGACGGTGTACGTTGGTTCAGGCTTAGGCTTGGTACGGGACTAGACTCGGGGCCTCGAAACTGATCAGACAAGCTCCAATGGGATCTCTGTCTTCACGGTCTCTTTGATTTTCTTCATTCCATGCTTTTGGCCGCTACTTTGCCTTAATTATGTCGAATTAGCATGATTTGATACAACGACTTCATATTGACCTGCGAAATAATAAAATACAAACATAGGGCCAATTTTATTACGAATGAGTGACTAAAATGCATCTATTTGGGGTATAATATAGACACTTTTCGGTGCTTATCGACAACACTGAACAATAACTTCAATTATTGCCAACCATTTGATGTTCTTGAGTTTGATCAATTTTAATTTTAAGAACAGAACAACCATAATGCCAAATTAGTGGATATCAGTAAGGAAAAAATGGAAGAATTGCACATCTTTAGCAAAATAAAAGTGTTTGATATTAGTAAACCTTCAAAGGCCACACACACGCGCACATACATAAACGCGGACACACACACACACACACACACACACACACACACACACACACACACACACACACACACACACACACACACATATATATATATATATATTGATCCCAGGGCATAACCCACAAGAGAGAAGAATGTTGGTGTCCAACCCTCGTGTAGGATTAATCAAAATATTTAAACATTACATCTTGTACACTAGTTTTGATCCTACGGCAAAACCCACAAGAGAGAAGAATGTTGGTGTTCAACCCTCAGGTAGGATTGATGAAAATATTATATATATATGTATATAGTTGATGAATGTGTGTGTATATTGTGGTCTTTCTCGCTTGAGGGACAAACATCAGTATTCTTCGCTCTTATGAATTGTTCATGAGATCAAAAGTTGTTTAAAAGATGTAATGTTTAACTGCTGAGAAAGTGTAGTCCCCATCCTGAGTATGCACCTGCAAACCCTCAATGCGAGGGTACACTTTGAAAACATTATACGTGAGCACATCACCCTTTTTAATGATATCTACATCAATAAGACACTGATGCCCAAAGTCCTCAACATAAATCTCCAGGACAAGGTCCTTTAATATCCATTTTAGATAGTCTCTTAACAGTACTGAAGCCTCTTGCACAGACTGGGATGAACGATAGGAAGGCCTGTAGTGCTGCCATAAACTCCCCACAAACATCCTCAGGGATTTGGTTAAGTCTTCTAGAATAAAAAAGTTACTTATGTGGGGATGAATGATTTGTTCCAAGCCAACATGATGTAAGATTCTCCAAAAAAGATTAAAAAAAAGGACCGTCAGAGGCCTACAAGTCTAATTTTACAACGGGTTCTAACTCACCCCACCATAGCATAAACTACCAAAGACGATCAACAATGCTTGCCAACATCTAGTCAGTCAACTCCTCCATGGATGAGCCAAAGTTCAGGCATGACCAAAGAAAGAAGTTGGGGATACCAGTTAGAGGATACTCGAGAGGCACAACTTGATGAAGTGTCTCCACTAACCACATGAACAACATTACATGACTATCTTATAATAAGGTAGAAAAAATCTCTTTCCAAGCATACAGATCATTCACCGTTTCCACAAGGATACTAGCTGTGGGGTTACAGTGATATCACCTCCACAATAAATTGAAGTTACTTAAGTGTCACTAATCATACCACCCATCACTAAGAAAATCTTTACGACCATCCACACGGTCACCTCACCCGCAAATCCACTGTCATGGAAATCCCTTTAATGCACAATTTATTAATTCATGGCAATTTTATTAGTGGTTAATCATTTATTACCGCTAAAACCTATATTTTTTTGCAAAAAATATATATGTGACTAAAAGATAATGTATGAGTGGAAACAAATTAAAAGCGCCACTAATTTTTCACTAAGGGTGTGTTTGATAAATAAGATGGAAAATAAACGACAATAGTCAATTTCCATGAAATTGAAAACTTGGAAATATTTTCCATGAAAAAAATTTGTTGGTGTTTTTGATTGTAATTATTTTCCAGGTGGAAAATGTTCTATTTTCCATCTTTTGTGTTTGGTTCCCAATATTTTTCATGGAAAAAAAATAGGAAATATATATATAAAATAGAAAAATAATAAAAATCCCAGAAAATTAATAAAAATCCCAAAGAATAAATAAATCCAAAATGTGAATAAAACCCCAAAAATAAGGAGAAAAATCCAGAAAATGAATAAAACCCCAAAAATAATGGAAAAAATCCCGAAAGTGAATAAAATCCCAAAAACAATGCAAAAAAATACAAAAAATGAATAAAAACCAAAAAATAATGAAAAAATACAGAAATGGAATAAAATTCCAAAAATAATGAAAAAAATCCAGGAAATGAATAAAAACTCAAAAGTAATGGAAAAAAATCCAGCAAAGTGAATAAAAACCCAAAAAAATGAAAAAAAAATCCAAGAAGTGAATAAAACCCCCAAAATAATGAAAAAAAATCCAGAAAATGAATTAAAACCCAAAAATAATGGGAAAAAATAAAAAATATGAATAAAAACCCCAAAAAATGAAAAAAAAACCGAAAGTGAATACGGCCCCAAAAATAATGAAAAAAATGAATAAAAACCCAAAAATAATGAAAACAAAATCTAGAAAGTGAATAAAAATCCAAAAATAATGAAAAAAGGTACAAAAAGTGAATAAAATCCCAAAAATAATGAAAAAAATCCAGATAGTGAACACAAACCCAAAAATAACGACAAAATACAGAAAGTGAATAAAACCAATAAAATAATATTAAAAAAATCCAAAAAGGAATAAAATTCAAAAAAATAAAAAATATAGAAAATGAATAAAAACAAGAAAATAAATATTAACACCATAATAAATTTCTGGATTTTCTTCATGATTTCTTGATTTTTATTCAACTTCTTGATTTTTATTTTTTTTTTATTTTCTGGATTTTTTTAATTTTTTTGGAGTTTTATTCACTTTCTGTATTTTATTCATTATTTTTGGGTTTGGATTTTTATTCTCTTTCTGTATTTTTTTTTCGTTATTTTTGGTTTTTTATTCATTTTCTGTATTTTTGGAGTTTTATTCACTTTATGTATTTTTTTCATTATTTTTGGTGTTTTTTTTTCATTTTTTTGATTTTTTCCATTATTTTGGGGGTTTTATTCACTTTCTGTATTTTTTCAATTATTTTTGGGTTTTTGTTCACTTTATGGATTTTTTTCATTATTTTTGTATTTTTATTCTTTTTCTGGATTTTTTTCATTATTTTCGGGTTTTTATTCACGTTCTCGATTTTTTTTCATTTTTTGTTTGTGTTTATTCTTTTTTTGTATTTTTTTCATTATTTTTGAAGTTTTATTCACTTTCTGTGTTTTTTCATTATTTTTGGATTTTTATTCATTTTCTCGTTTTTTTTTTTCATTTTTTGGTGGGTTTTATTCACTCTTTGGATTTTTTTCATTATTTTTGAATTTTTATTCATTTTCTGTATTTTTGGAGTGTTATTCACTATCTGTATTTTTTACATTATTTTTGGTGTTTTTTTTTCATTTTTTTGGATTTTTTCATTATTTTTTTTATTTTTATTCATTTTCTGGATTTTTTCATTATTTCTAGGGTTTTAATCACTTCCTGGTTTTTTTCATTATTTTTTTTATTCACGTTCTGGAATTTTTTTTCATTTTTTTACTTTTTTTCATTATTTTTGGAGTTATTCACTTTCATTATTTTTCATTATTTTTAGGTTTTTATTCATTTTATGGATTTTTTTCATTATTTTTGGGTTTTTATTCACTTTCTGGATTTGTTTTCATTATTTTTGGGGTTTTATTCATATTTTAGATTTTTTAAAATTATTTATGGGGTTTTAATAAGATTCTAGATTTTTTTCCTTATTTTTGGGTTTTTATTCATTTTGTGAATTTTCATTATTTTTGGACTTTTTATTTATTTTTGTATTTTTTAGTTATTTTTGGAGTTCTATTCACTTTCTGTGTTTTTTTCATTATTTTTGGATTTTTAGTCATTTTCTGGATGTTTTCCATTATTTTTAGGGTTTTATTCACTTTTTGGATTTTTTTTTTATTTTTTTTGAGTTTTATTCACTTTGTGGATTTTTTTTCATCATTTTTGGGTTTTTATTCATTTTCTAAGTTCTTTATCAATTTTTTTGGTGTGGTAAGTCTTTTTCTTGGAAAATGAATAACAAGGTAGGAGGAGGTTTTTTAATTCCATCATTTGTGGAAAAAGTGGTTACGTGATTTTTTTTAAAGAAATCAATTCCATAGAAAATTTTGTTTATCAAACATCCAAAAGATGGAAAATGACTCCATATATTGCATTTTCCATGGAAAATTAGTGTTATCAAACACACCCTAAATGTAAAGAGGTAAGAATTGGACTTTTGACGGTAACAAAAAAATTCTAATAAGTTGCAAACTTAAAATATTTTCCACTAATATAGGCTCATTATTATCAAATATATTAATTTGCCAAAAAAAATATTTACTAAACGCCCAATTACCCTCCAACATTAATTTCTACTAAAAACAAGAACATTTTAGGAAGATTCCCCCCAAATACTCCCAAATGGTCATCCCCAAATCCTCTTCCTCTTCCATTCTTCCCACCAAAATACCCTTAAAATTGCGTTAGGGATACAAAGTACATTATCATAATATCTATAAATCGGAGGAGTCTTGCTACGAGGAGTCTTACTTTTAGATATAAAAATGTTATCAAGTGCGTTTGCATTTTCATTATGTAAGGAGCCTTGCTTTGATATCAATCCGAGGAGTCCTAAGTCTTACTTTGATATAAATTCGAGGAGTCTTGCTTTGATATAAATATGAGGACATATACATCTTATTTGCAATTATCAAATGCCTTTGGAATTTCTATTATCTAGTGCGTTTGTGTTTATGTATAGTTGCGTTCCTCTGATTTCAATGTGTTCGTATAGAAATATACATCTTATTTCAATTTTTGTTCCTCTTATTTGATGTACATCTGATTTTCAATTTGCATTTATATTAAGGTGCATTATCAACACTAAATACCATAAATTTGCATTTATGTACAAATATACATCTAATTTGTAATTTATGTTATGCTAATTTGATATACATTTGATTGGAGATATATAGGTGCGTTATTAGGTACATTCATATTTAGTTGCATTCCTCTTATTTGTATATGAATGTGGTTCTTTTTTGTACGTATATTTGTATATATACAAAGTACATTCCTCTAATTGCTTTGTATGCAATCATCATATACTTTTTTGTTTGCATTCATATTGGTGCATTCCTCTGATTTCTTGTGTGTGATTCATCAGATAGGCACATTTCTTTCATTTCACTTTGGCCTACAATTCATCGATTCATTTGTATGTATATTTATTTATATTTATATATATAAGCCGAGAATGAAATAAATAGTCTAATTTGATTGTACTTAACGTAAGGTTTGACATAATCAAAGTGTATACTAGTTTTGTTGGTTGTGTGGGTTTGGTTTTCAGATTTCTCTTCTCACCCCATGTTTAAATGATTTCAATTCTTATTTTTTCGAAGTGTAAATAAAAAATCTTCTTTGTTTATTGTAATGAGATCTGAAGAGATCTTGTGCATTTGTGAAAGTGTTGATTGATATGATATCTAGCAACTAGTTGAAAATATTCATTATACATACAGCTAGTCGAAAATATGTATTTGTGAAAGTGTTGGATAACTGCAAGCTCTAGTATAAAAATGAGATTTTTTTTTTATGTTTGAAAGTACAAGTAAACTTAAGTTTATGTACTGTGTATTTATGTAACAATTTAGAAATGTTTTGAAAAAAGGAATTCATCTTCATAAAAAGTTAAAAACTAGTAAGAGTGGATGAATGCAATAGGAGATGTCTCTTATTTTCTCTATTTTATTAAAAATACATAAAGGAATTTATTGTAATGGTTAGGGGATTATTTGTTGAAGAGAGTTAATAAAATAGAGTAAAAAATCATGACCTAATTACCATTCTTAATTTATTATGTTGAATTCAAAATAAGTGTGGCACTAAGTAGGAGGCTTTAAATAAAGTCTTATCTCTCACATCACTTCATATAAAGCACACATTATCCCAATTATTTATTCAGTACCCCATTTGATTGTTTTTTCGATTCTAGAAGGGTAGAAATTCGGCTCTAATTTTAAGGGCAAGGGTAAAAATTCGTCTTTGTTTTGCAAACTTAAAAGCTTTGAAGGACAAAGGTAAAAATCCTGTAAGTTTCTATGATTTATCGTATAGACATTAACTTAGAGAGTCACGAACAATTTTATGGTTAATGATCTAGACTAACAATTGTATATAATCACAAAAATTAATGCTTTGGCCACTTAAACATGTATAAATCATTTTAAACATGATGCGTGTATTATGAATAGAGTTGTTCATATATGTCAATTCTTACCTGTGTTTGAGTTTATTTGTTTGAGAAATGATTTTAGTCCAAAAAAATCTTTTTATTTATCCTCTAGACAACCATTAGTATTATGACTTGTGTCATAGGTCCCATATGGGTCCTATTTGGGGATGATTGGGGGGATTTTTTTTAGACTCATAACATTGCAATATTTTTTATATTTGAATTTAGAGTCAGAATATTGAATCCGCAAAACATGTTTACTATTGTGTTTGAATGAATGTATTTAATTAAATTTAGATTTAATAATCTAATTTAAATGTAATTTTGACTCTTGGAGAACTTATGGAGGATGTGCGTGAGGTATGTGAGGTGTGTGAGGAGGTTCCTCTTTGAATTATAAGTAGATATTGTTTCAACATATAAAGTTATGATATAATAATAACAATAATAAAGACATGAAACATTAAATTGCATAAGCAATGATAATAATTTATATTTGCATTATAAGTTCATTGGTTTTTGGTTGATGAATTTTTTTTTATCATGTGATATAGGGCCATTGGGGTGGATAAGAGCTGGAAGAATCACAAAATAGAATTAGTAGTGCATATCGAGATGGGGTTAAATAATTTCTTGATTTGTCCTTTGAAAATTTTGAGACAAATGGTAATATTAAGTGCCCGTGCAAGAAATGAAATAACTTTTATTGGAGGAGTCATCAAGATGTCCAGAGTCATCTGATTTTACATGGCATTATGTCGAGTTATACTAGGTGGATATATCACAGGGAACCATTGTTATTATCCAATGACAATACTTAAGATTAAAATGAGCATACGTTTAAAGTTGGAGAAGAAGATAGCATGGGGCAGGAAGATAATCCTAGAGATAGGTTTGGGAAAGATGACATGGAGGGAATGTTACATGATATGTTAACTGGATCCTACAACAATGAAATGCTTGGAAATGAATTTGAAAGAGATTCCACTCAAGGCAATGAGGGCGACAGGAAAAAATTTGCTCGATTAACTAGGGATACATAACAAAATTTGTATTCGGGTTGTGCGAAGTTATCAAAATTATCATTCATTGTTGAGTTACTCCACTTGAAATCAATGTACAACTGGAGTGGGAAATACATTAACTCGCTTCTTGAACTTTTTAAGAAATCACTTTCGGATGTTGCCCATATCCTGAAGTCATTTTATGAGGCGAAGAAAATAGTTCGAGACTTGGGTCTAGACTATGTGAAGATTGATGTTTGTAAAAATGAATGCATTCTTTTTTGGGGACCAAAGGAGAAAGAAACAAAATGCCCAACGTGTGAAGATTCGAGATGGAAAAATGAGAAAGAAAATGGCATGAAGATCCCCCACAAAGTCTTGTATTATTTTCTAGTCAAACTTATGTCACAAGGTTCATTTATAAATGAGGATATAACTTCAAAGATAAGGTGGCATAATGAAAAGAGTGTTGAGGAAGCTAATGTTTTGAGGCACCTGACTGACACGGTATCTTTGAAACAATTATATAAGATTCACGAGTCATTTTCAAGAGATGCTCGTAATGTCAGGCTTGGTTTCTCTAGTGACATATTTAATCCATTTTGAAATATGAGTAGAAAACATTGCACATGGTCGATTGTTCTTGTACTGTATAATTTAGCACCTTAGAAATGTATGAAGGAACATTTCTTCATGATATCACTGCTTATACCAGGTCCTAAGGCTCCTGGAAATGACATGGATATATTTCTTTAACCATTAATGAAGGAGGTTAAGAGTTGTGGGAAGATGGGATTCAAACATATGATACCTCTACATGGAATAACTATCAATGATTTTTTGACATATGCTAACTTATCGGGTTGGAGCACAAATGGGAAATTGGCTTGCCCGATGTGTAATAAGGAAACACATTCCTTACGTTTAAGAAATGCATATAAGATATGCTACATAAGGCATTGTATTTTCTTACCACATTATCATAAATGGCGAGAAAATACGCCTTCTTTTGATGGTAAAAAGGATTATCAGGAATAACCAAAAGAGTTTAGTACTATTGAGATACTTGCTCAAATTGAGAATGTTAGACCTCAAGTATATGGTAAATCTTCTAAAAAGAGGAGTCGTGAGTCATACGAGTTGAATTGGGACAAAGTTAGTTTATTTTTTTAGTTCCTTTTTATTTTTTGAGTTCCCTTTTTGGAAAGATCTTAAATTGTATCAAAATTTAGATGTCATGCACTTGAGAAAAATGTATAAAAAAGCATTTTGGGAACAATGTTAAGCATTGATGGGAAATGAAAGAAATCGTTAAGTCCCGACTGAATTTGAAAGAATTGTGCATACACAAAGAGTTGCATCCACATAAAAAGAGAGATATATGGGTGATGCCTCCTGCTTGCTACAATTTTTCTAAGGAATAAAAGAGGGCTTTATGTGAGTTTTGGCAATCATCGAAGTTGTCGGATGGATATGCTTCCAGTATTTCTCAATGTGTGGATTCCAAGGAATGTAATATTTCGGTGATGAGCAGTCTTGATTACGAAAAAATTTACAATGCTTACTACCGATTACAATTCGTGGTCATCTTTGAAAGGATGCCTGTGAACCGTTAATTAATCTTGGGTTATTCTTTAAGAAGTTGTTTTCGAAAACATTGCAAATTGATATTTTGGAGAGGCTTGAGGAGAAAGTTTCTATAGCTATGTGTAAACTTGAAAGGATATTCCCCCGGTCATTTTTCAATGTTATGGTTCACTTGGCGATTCACCTGGTAAGAGAGGCCATTATTAGTGGGATAATGAAATATAAATGGATGTATCCATTTGAAAGGTAAATATATTCAAACAAGTATTATATAACTAATTCTTAAAAAAAATATTTTTCTTATCTTTTCCACTTTTTTAACAGATATATGCACACTTTAAAACTTACCATGAGAAATAAAGCACGTCTAGAAGACTCAATAACCGAGGCATACATTTTAAATGAAAGCATAACATTTTGCTCAATGTATCTTCGCCGCGTTGAGACAAATTCAATCACACTGAGAGAAATCATGATGGTGATGATGATCAAGAAGGTTTATCTGTTTTTCAGTATAATGGTCGTTTGCTTGGAAAAGTAGATTACCAATACCTTGGACAGAGTGAATGGAAAAAATGCTTCTTTATATGTGTTGGAAAATGTGATGAGATACAAGAATTTATTAACAATGTTTATCTATTTTATTTATTCTTTACTTTCTCTCTTATTTATGAGACTTTTTTTTTCTAATTTAATGCATACATGTATGTTAGTGAGCATAATGATTTATTGAAGGCCGAAAGTAACATAAATGTTGAAAAGAAACAAGCTGAGAGGTTTCCCATTGGATTGAAAATCGCATAAGTAGTTCGATATGTCATTTTATTATGCAAACAAAAAAATTCTTATAACTTCTTACTCTAACATTTATTTATAAAAAAATAATAAGGTGACTGAAATGGAGCATGAGTCCCCAGACCATGTTAATGAACAACGCCGCGCTTTATCTTGGGCATGATTAACAGGTGAAATATTACATATTACAAGGGTTGTTAGATTAATGGCTATAGGTTCCACACTAAAGATCATGAAAATTTAAAAACAAAAACTCAAAATAGTGGAATTGTTATAGTGGGCGAACATGAACAAAACTATATTGATTTTTATGGTGAGTTGGTTGATATTATAGAGTTAGAATACACTGGAAATAATTGCGTTATTCTATTTAAGTTTAATTATTGGGCTCTTTGAATAAACAAGGGTGTATATGGATTAAAGTAAGGTGTGTATGGTTTTAGTAGTTTGAACACTACTAATACTTGGTACAAAACTCAACCATTTGTCCTAGCTTAACTAGCAGAGAAAGTTTTCTATGTGCCAAATATTAAGTTAGGCAATGATTAGAAAGTTGCTGTGAAGATTCCCCTGAGAGATAAGTATGATATTCCTGAAAATGAAGAAGTTGGGGAGTTGGCAATGGTTAAAGAGCCAAACCAACAAATTGAGAATAATATCATGGATAATGAAATAATGCATATTAATGACGAAAGCCTTTCATTAAGAAGGAATGACATCCCATAAATAGAAGTTCATATAAATAATGATGAAGAGAAAATATTAATAAATGATGGGGGTGAATACCTTATAGATAGCGAGGTTGATTGTGATGATATAAGTGACGATGATGGAGATGTTGGTGATTTTAGTGACGATGATGGGGATAAATATGATGATCACTTATGATGGTCTACAGTATATCCTTTTTCTCTTTCAAATAATGTTAAATGTCTAAATTTATATATGTATCAATAATGTTGTAGTATAATTCACTTCTAAAGTCTAACTTTGTGTAGTTGCATATTTTTGTATTCTTATAATATGTATATAATGACGGTAACAAATTATGAGAAACAAAGGTTTAATAGGATTGAAGAAAACCTGGCCACAATAAACACGATGGGATTACATAGAGGGGATGAATTTTATGCGGTTGGTTCTAAGAAGGATAAGTTCGATGTGAAATATAAAAGAAAAGAGCATGACAAAGATGAAGAATATATCCCATAGGGAAGAGATGAGATATTATCTAATTTGAGTGGATGGGAGGATGATGTATACAATAACGGATATCCATTAGGCTTTTTAATCCTCCTTATCACTTTCGAATATATTAGTATGATATGATGGTGGTATTATATGGGTTTTTTATGGAAAAATAATTCTTAACATTATTATTGTTTCAAATATTTTGAGCATACAAATTTTCTCCATACCATTAATTATTCTTTTAGCATATGTTGTTGGTTTCTTGTTTAGTTATGCATGGCTCTGGTCATGCAGATGGCTCGAAATGTTCTCTGCATCAAGGATAAGCATGAGAACCCACACGTCATCCTACCCAATCAATTATTCCAAATATGTCCAACACTTCCAACACCGATGCATCTGATGTTAACAACGATGGTATGATTTTTATATTATTGTTTACTCATTTTTTATTATGTGAATTCATGACATGCTTGTTATAGGTCATAGAGGAACACACATCCCATGATCTGTGATTGAGTTTAATCAAGCTCCATATCAATATAATCTTCCATTGGTAGGCAACTCTCTCGACACTGCTTCTTAGGGTGTTAACACTGGCGAAGGTATGAAGCAATTATTTTGTAACATTAATCGAACACTTGTTTACACGAAATATTTATGTTTTCTCCAATCGTGAATCCATGAGATCTTGCATGCGTCAAGGATACACACAGGAACCCATGCGTCCTTCTTCCATATCAAATGTTCCAAATGTCTCCAACATGCCCAAACCAATTGTATCTGGAGAAGATATTGTATTTAAAATGCTTCCCATTGTTCCATATGTCATTGTCTATATGTGTTCGTAAAATTGAATCATACATGACTGCAACTATTCCATATTAAATCATACATGACTTCCAATGGTGCATATTGAATCATACATGACTGTTAATGGTGCATATTGAATCACATATGCCTTCAACTATTTTTGGTGACGATTTTCTTTGTTGGGACAAACGGAATAGTTGGTGTAATTAGAAATTCCACTTTTCAACCAAAAAAAAATGTATAAACCATTATTATATTCTCTGTTTCACCCTGCTATGTTATAAGATTTCCATCATTGCTATCTAAATTGATCTTTGTATCTATGTTAGTAGTATGGAACATAGTACAACATAGACAACATAGTGAATTGTTCTTTAGCTCAGTCATAAATAAAAAGGCCAAACTGTAGATGCTAGGGATTGGTTTCATGATTTAGTACTTAATAATACCATCCTCATCTAAGTTGTTCCACCAAATGTGCCTAGTAGCTATATACTCCAAGTCCATAAGCCCACTATCATCCACTGCTTTATTGAAATCACCCAAAACTTCAATATAAAATATCTAAAGGATTTTCAGATAATAAAACACACTTAGTGCTAAAACAGAATCGATGCTAGTAAGACGTGGAAAGAGACAAATTGAACTATATAGGTAAAACAAAGTTAACTGCTCCCATAAAGTGCTCCTTTCCTTCCTTATGTGTTTAGCATGCAAATAAATATTAAGTACGACCTATAATAAAATACCAAATAGAAAAATGGACTTATTTTTAAAATAAATAAATTTTAACCAAGCTCATTGATATCTCCATCCTACAAATAATTTCATCAAAATATTCAACTAGAAAATACAAAAATTTTAGTACCGCACCCTAAAACCCTAAAGTTGTTAGAACTCACACAAAAATAGATTGTTGTTGAGCTACTAAAACAAAAAAGGGCATACAAGAGTGATGCCACTAGGGGTGTCAATTCATTTTTTTTAGCTGTGTTCTTGGCCGACATGCACGACATGACTAAAGTTTTTTGGAGACAAACATGACAAGAATTCACTTTATAGAAACAAAAAAGCTTTCAATGCTCTGCAGTTCGGATTTCAACATAGCCATTTTCTTTTCTCGCATCTATAACTACTTTTAATATTTCTCCAATTACCCCTTCCACATCATCCCCTACTAGGAGTTCGCCTGTGATCTATATATACTAGGATGCTACTATATAGCGGAGATTGACCGCTCCTTTTGCAAAACCTACAAGTATTGATAGAAATTTATGCATTAATAAAACAGATCATATATAAATACTATCAAATTTCAATCCTTAAAATTATGGTCAATTCACCACAATAGGTCCATTCACCATTTGTTTTTATCAGATCACTATAACGGAAAATTATCGAAATATAGAATCCAACTTTAACGTAGATCACAAAGAAGTATTACAACTTCCCCAATAAAGTCAGTCCAATGAGTGACCAAAACTACGTTTTAATTTAATAATTAACAATTAGTTCAAGCCAGTCAATATCCATAAAATCTTACACCAAACCACAATACTACTTATTTCAAAATTTACAGAACTTTTCATGGGAAGAATGAAGATATGATTAAGTATGTCATTATTCTTATTATTCAATATAGTTTCATGACATATAAATAGCCCATGGGATTACTAAAGAAAATACAATAGTGCATTGAAAACTTTATTTGATCATGAACAATTAATCACTCTAAACTAGTCAAAGTTCATTGGAATAAGTTTGTTCGGGTAAAAGCATGGGGGGTTTGGGGAGTTAGAAATATCGGCATTCTTAATATGGATACTTTATTGAAGCTGACTCAGGGTCTTATGCAATATGAATCCATCCACTCTTAATTGATTAGATATAGATTCAAGCATGCCTTGGATCACAGGTCATATTTGATGAGTTCATTTTGGTTTGGTTTTAAGGAAGCTTATAGCTTAATACATGTTGGGCATAATTTAAAGTCTGGTCAGGTGCTGCATAATTTAAATAGGAAAATATAATAGGATAAGTTTAATTTATAGTGTTGCGATCCATCATAAGGTCCGAGTAGATCATCAAACTATAGTGTTATGACACATTACAAGGTCCTATTTGAATATGTGATGCATAATTTAAATGCATCTCCCTTTTTGTTGTTTATCTATAAATCATTTAGCGTGGTCTTTTTTCCTTGAGAGGGTTGGCTTAACATCTCCTCCTTTTGCTATCTATACAACTTTCTTCTTCATTTATTTTCTTTTTTTAAATAAAATCTCTCTCTTGGCGTTCTCGAGGCCCTAAGATTCCATAAAAAAAATATATGATTCATGGGCTAAAATAGAATGTGAAAGCTACGATTTTTGTTTATCATTATTTGACTCTAGAGATTATTTTTTTATCATTTAGAATTCCGTCACCATTTTATCTTTTACGAATTCTTTTTCACCTTCTAAAGAACTTTTTTACATAAAAAAAATTCCAAATGAAATAAATCGGTGGCTAAAGTTAAATTATGAAATAAATGTCCTGATTTGATTATGGGCATAATCTAGTTGATCAATTTGTTCCTAGTGCGATTTATCTGCTTATTCCAGTTATATAATTGCATGATAATGATCACAACACTATATATTCTTGATTATCTGCTTGTTCCAGTTATATAGCTGCTTGTTCTTGTTGGATTTTACTATCTTCTTATTCCAGTTATATAATTTATACTTGTTGCTATTTATATTCTTATTCCAGTTATCTATACAAAAGGAAAAAACAATTCATATATTAATATTCATTTATAAATATTATACGTTTATGAATATGTATAAATTGATTGTTTTTTATAGTTTGATGCTTACAATTCCTTATTCTACATGTAGTTGAATGGTTTATCCATTTATGCTTTGATCATGTGCATGACTGTGTTGAGTTGTTTATCCTTATTTTATTTATAGTTAACTTTCATATTTTGAATATTTACTACATAATCTTCTAATGGCTAATATTTTCATTGTATGTACGTTTTAGTACGTTCATCTTCTAAGAAACGAGCCAGAGGACCAACCCAAGGAATTGGGTTTCAAAAGAAACTTGAAAGGGGGGAGAATATCGAAATCATCATCTTGGACCATCGTATAGTGGGTCGTTTTGCACCTAATTTCAAATATGAAATAGGCATTGTTATTAATGATTAGGCTACAATTAAATTACATTTGTGGAGTAAGATCCCAAAGAGAGCAAAGAACAAATGTCGACACTTATGTGAGTAAGATTCTACTTATGATCATATATAGAACATAGCCTCATATAAAGTTATTTTTAATATTTTCTATTTTCTTTTAAATAGGATAAGTTTCAATTTCCAAATGAGGAAAATATTAAATCTATAGTGATGGATCAACTCCATACTCAATTCTGTAACTTTCGGTAAAAAATGCACTATGAACACTTCAAACCACACGGCTCTTTAGAACGAGCTCTTCAGTATCGTCCGCCAAAATTATCATCAGATGCTAAATGGATTCATCTTTGTGGAACACTTGTTGATGAAAAGTACAAGGTTATATTAAATTTTAATAGCTTCTTTTTTTCATGTGAATTATTTTAATATTTTATTGAAAATAAATGCCTTATGTTATTTTCAGAAATGAAGTGAAATTAACTCAATCAATCGATCTAAGCATCAGATTTTGCATTGCACTAGAACTAAAAGATTTCATCAAGTGAAGTATGAGATAGTACCATATATTTCTTAAAAACATTATGCTTGGTAATTCTATATTTTTTCTTTCTTACTGGTTATGATACTTTATTTAAATTAAAATTTGTATAACATGACAAGGAAACTGGAGATCCCACATCTATGAGAAAGGTGTGGTATACGACTCATTGTAGCAAAAGAAAGGAAAATTAGGTTACTCAACGGATAGAAGTGTCTATGTAAGATGTTTTCAAGTTTATTTTTTACTACAATTTTTTATATAATAACATTATGTTAAATTATACATTTTTTACAATTGTTAATAGGATGAGGTGAAAGAAATGGCTGCATCAGAATTTGAAGATGGTGTGGAGTTGGGTGATGCAGAATCGTTTCAAAATATTTTAGGGTATCACTCAAGCTATGTACATGGATCAGGGGTTCATTCTAAGACCAAAAAATATGAATTTATGCAAAGGGAAAATGATATTGATAGGAATAGACAAGTTGATTAGGCCATGAGAGAAGTTGATAAGACGAGAAGGTGAGATGATGAGGCGAGGAGAGAAACAAATGAAGCTCGAACGGAGAACGTTGCAATGAAAAAATGCATGGATGAACCTTTTGGAAAACTTGAGGACTTATCTAATCGCATAGACGTAATAATACATTAGTAGAAGAAGAGATGTATAAAGTATAAAGGATACGTCATCTTATATTTGTTTCCTTTTACTTGTTTTTTGTTATATTTGTAAATGGCAAAATAGTTTATGTAATTGGTGTATTTAAGTTGATTTTGATCTAGAATAGTTCAAATAGTGGTTGTCACAATGAGTATACAATATTATAAATAAATTTGGATTGTTTTGTCAAACAATGAAGCATAAAAGTTCTTACTAAATTCTCTTAATTCTCTTAAATACTAAGTATGAAAATTGAATGCATTTAGCATTGTTGGTTAATTATTTTATGGATAAAATATGAATATTGAATGCAATTACTATTAGTGGAGGCAAAAAATTTCTATAGAAAATATTTTTAGTGAAAAATCTAAATTTCCACAAAACTATCTTGACCTCGAGAAAAAACTTAGTTTTGGTAGAAAATCTTATATTTGCTATAAAAATAACCTTTTAGTGGCAAATAACATGTCTTTTAGTGACAATTTTGATTGTTATTTTTTTTTTCAAATAATTTGCCACTAAAAGTATATCATGTAGTAGCAAAATCTATTTGCTATTAAATTTTTAACATTTAGTAGCAAACGCCAAAATATTGCCACTAAAGGTAATAGTAGCAAAGCGGTGACAAAAATTTTTGCCACTAAATGATTTAGTGGAAATTTTTTAATAATTAGTCCCAATTTTTTTTGCAACTAAAAGTGTTTTTTTCTTATAGTGATACAAATATAGGTATAGCAACTCGACCAAAATTGGCTGAGGGAATAAAGAAAACTCAGGCATGGTGCAAATTACTTATATGTTGGACACACTTAGTCTAAGAGAAAATGGAACATATGGTATTTGGGGTACTAGAATTGAAGGTTTGTATCGAATAATCTCCAATTTATTTAGTGATTACTTTCCAAAGTGACCGAGCGCAAGTTGAATGCCACATAATCAATAGGATATAAGCTCGTGGATTCCAAACCTTCAAGATAAGGAAAAAACATTTATGTCTTGGGAAATGCCACTAAAAAGAGTAGATTTGTATGAAAGAAAGAAGACAATAAATCTAGGGTGATTTAAAATACCATAGCAATAATGAAGGAATTAGAGTACCAAAAGTACAATAAAGGTTGAAAGGAAATGTATGGGTATAGAGGTATTAACTGGAAAGACAAGGGGTATGATGGTCGGCACACCCAAAGTAAAAGAATCAAGACTCAAACATAAAATTATAATGTACTCGAAAATGCTAAAAAATTGAGCTTCGATTGTATCAAGTTTTTATACTCAACTTTCTGCACACGTATAAGCTTTTTATAGGGGGAATGAGGGTGAACTAATGGGTTGAATTTGGGGTGAAATGGTATGGTCTACTGGGAGGAAAGATTAAGGAAACCTATGGTGTGAAAGGGTACAAGTTTGTATGTCTTGGTATTGGTTCTTATGGAGGTGGTTTTACAATTCTTATCATCTTTGCTGAGAAGGAAGATGATGAAATGTTTTATTTTAGTCCTTAGTAAGTTTTAGTCAAGGTTTAGGGTGTCTATTATTTGTTTTCCAACTTTGAGGGAATTTTTTACAATTTTTAAAAGTTAGGAAGATGTGGGGAGAGGCTGGTTAAAAATTTCAGAGAACGAGGAAGGTATTTGAAAAGATATATGGAGACATTTTAGATATTTGAATAGATGAAAAGTCCTTTCAAGCCTTTAGGGGGTGTTGTTATAATTACAAAAACTTCAAGGATAGTTTTGAAACTTATAATTTCATAGAGTTTGTATTGGTGATACTTTATATCTAGTTCTCATGTTTCAACAGAACTTGTTTCCTATTCATGTGGGTTAATGGAATGAATTTTGATGAGTTTGCATTACTCAAGTGTTACGATTCTCCCTACCAAAAAAATTCATCCACAAAATTACGTTCAAAATAATTCCAGGTATCGTTAATATTTATCATCTCTAAGTTCCCACATTGTATCTTCTTAATCATGGTGTTTCCAAAGAACATTTACCTGGATGATAGTTTGAATGGGTTAAAATTTCAATGGGTTCTTCAAAGTCATGGTTAATTTGGATCGATATTCCATCCCATGAGATGACGTGACTTGGATCTGCAATATACTTCTTTAACTGAGATATGTGGAATATGTTGTGAAGTGGATCTAGATCAGGGGGAAATATTAGTTGATATGTGACTAGTCCGACACGGCTAGAAATAATAAAAGGTCCAATGTATCGTGTTGTCATCTTCCCTTTCTTTTTTAAGTCTAATAATTCCATTTCGAGGTGATAATTTTAGAAAAACTTAATCTCCTTTTTGAAATTCAAGGGCGTCTGCGATTATCAACATAACTCTTTTGTTGGCTTTGGGATTCTTTCAATCTTCCTCTGATTATGCGCACTTTCTAATTAGTCTTCGCTACAATCGCTGGCCTAAAAATATGAATTTATCTGAACTCCTTAGAACAAAGTGAGTTCGATTTGAATACTAGCTTGATAGCTGTTACTATAGAAAAACTCTACCAAAGCTAAGAGATCACTCTAGTGCCCAGCTAAATCTCGAGTAAATGCTCTCAACATATCTTCTAGAGTTTGTATTAATCCTTTTAATTGTCCATCAGTTTGAAGATGATATGTGGTACTAAGAAATAGTTTGGTTCTTATGGTTGTTTGTAAATCATGCCAAAAATGTCTCTTATATAGAGGATTGAAGTCGGATATAATAGATAAAGGAACCCAATGTAACCTAATAATTTCTGGAAGATATAGGTTGTTGAGTCGTTTTAAAGAATTGGTACTACGTACTTTAAGAAAATGCGCATACTTAGTTATCGTTATATAATTACCTAAATTGAATTATATCCCTGAGATGTAGGTGGTAAACTACTAATAAAGTCCATAATAATATGATCCCATTTCCAGACTATTATAGGAAGAGGTTCTAAGAGTCCACCTGGTTGTTGGTGTTTGATTAGGCATAAATTCTTCCTAATTTATCCCTTAATTTCGGTACTTTAACCACCTCGAACAACGTAATTGGATTGTCTTGATTTCATAATCTTGCTATTGACTCATCCTAGCAAGTACACCGAGTTTCTGGTATTTCGTTATGATTTTACAGGTATCTAATGTCAATAAATGGAAGAAGGAAACCGGAAGAATAGAGAAAGCCAATGAGAAAAGTCAAAAGGGCAAAAGAGTCATTTCTACCCAGAATCCGGATGAGGTACCTAAAGAGAAGTTGAAGGTATCATCCTCACAAGCACGTAGGAAGAAACGACACCTCAATCGGATACCCGGAGCAAAAGATATGGGCAGTCAAAGTTTGAGAGAAAAGTCAAATAGGCAGACCGGTCCGCCCTCAACCCGGACCGGTCCGATGTGAAAACTCCAGAGGACTGCGAACCGAAGGCGAACCGAAGAGCCAAAAAAATAAAAGAACCGGTCCGCCTGGAAAAGAAAAGAACCGATCCGCTTTAGAGGCAGACCGATCCGCCTAAGGGCCGGACCGGTCCGCCCATCGAGATTTTGTTTTCTGATTCTCCTCTAAAGACTCCGACTTATACTCAACTTCTTGGAATTTCATGTAGGGTATAAAAACCCAAATTATTTTCGTTGAAAGTAGGCTAGAACGTGGGGAGTTAATTTTAATTTCTCATTTTCTTCCACAAACCCTAGTTGTAGATAGAATTTCCAGTTTTATTCAAGGATTGAAGGTTTATTCCAAGTTTGTGTGATCACCAATTTTATTTATTGCTGTGATTGTTCCTTGGGTAATTTTAGTATGTTGTTTCTTCTTTGTGATTCTATTTTACAGTATTCTATCAATTGTCCTTAGATTAATCATGAACTCTTGCATGTTAAACACTGTTTTCATCATTTTCGGTATGTCCGGCTAGATTTCCAAGGTCGGGTTACATGAACCCAACCTGATGTGGTCATTGCACGTATAAAGTTAATCCTCTGAATTTAGCAATTAATTTTGACCGTATTGCGTAGGGACACAACAATTGTAGGTCTGAATATCTCGTTTGCCCCTGGATAACCGGGATGATTGAGAATACAATTCGAGTGTCGTTATAGTGATACTGATTTACTCATCCTTTGATTAAGTATGACGCGGGCTTGAACCTCGTATACGTAATGCTTGGGAGTACTAAATTCCGGGTCAAATTAATTAGATAAATTTACGATTAATAGTATACTGCAATACACTAGGGTTGGGGGAATGTATTCCCGTCCTATTTTTTCATCATCTCATTTAAAAGTTCAATTCAATCCTTCATTCTTAATCTAGGTCATTTAGTTAGCTGCATTTTTCACCATACTTTCATTGTTGCATTTAGTGTAATTGAATCCCAAAAACCAAATCAATATTTTCTTTCTTTTTAGAGTCAACGTTAGGATCCCTCAGTCTTATTCCGTCGTCACAACTCTCGTTGTCCTTTTTCCCTGAGGATCGATACCCGACTTGTCGGATTATTACTTGAACGACAGGCTTGCACTTGAGCCTAGAGAGTACACACTTTAGAGACACATTCTGAGTCGTGTAAAGTTTTTGGCGCCGTTGCCGGGGAATTAGGTAGACTTAGGATTAGATCGAGTTAATCCAAAGCTTTGACCAAAAATTCAAAAAAAAAAAAATCAAAAAAAAAAAAAAAAAAAAGCACAAAAAGATTCACCACCATCTCTCACAAACTTAATGCAAAATTCTGAAACCACTCCCACACCCCATAATACTCCAACCATTATTCATGAAAATCCACTTGTTGAGTATAATCCTGATAGTCCCCACACTCCACAAGCCCCACAGTTCTGGATCCCACCTCCCACACCGTCACACTCACTCTCTAGCAACACTCCCTTCTCCTTCGTAGGACACACATCGTGCACACCCAGTGAGAGCGCCGAATCGTCGAGTGAGAGAGAGATGTCACAGCACAGTAATGCAACTACCGGTGAGGAAGAGCCTCCGTACTGCCCGTTGAGAGAATTCTTATATCCCGAGCGCTCACTCCGGGATGCATTATACTCCCGTATAATGCCGGGCAGTTCCGATTCAAAAATGGGATGATCCAGATGCTACCACACTATCACGATATGGACTCAGAAAAGGCATACCTGCATATACGGGAATTTGAGGACGTGTGTGATACCCTCAACGATCAAACTTGCACACAGGAGGTGATTCGCCTCAAACTCTTCCCGTTCTCGTTAAAAGATAAAGCTAAGACCTGGCTATAGTCTTTACCTCCGAGCTCGATTCCATCTTGGAACGAGTTACAATCCAGATTTCTCAACAAGTTCTTTCCACCACATCGAACAATCTCCATAAAGGCTCAGATTCAATCGTTCAGGCAATTGGATAATGAGCCATTCCATCGATGTTATGAGCGTTTCAATGAGTTAACTGCTTCATGCCCCCATCATGGATTTGATACAGCTCAAATCATTTCCTTCCTCTATAATGGGTTGAACCTTAACTCCAAGCAACTCATTGAAACCATGGGTAATGGTCCGTTTATCGCGCTAGATTGCCACGATGCTGAGCTTCACCTGAGGTATGTCGCCGAGACTACCCAATCTTGGGATATTTCTGATCCAAATGCTCAGAATCGAAATCGTCAAGCGACCAGCACTCCATCGGCGTTCGGCCTACACCATGTAGATAAGACCTCTAGGTCAGACTGTCGATTGGACTCCCTTGAGAAAGGATTTCGAGATTTATACGAGGTAGTTGGATCTATCAAGAATCCCGTCGAAAAGGTGTGTGCGATTTGTGAGGCGGGACATTCAACTGAGGAATGCCCGACGATACCCGCCTGCAAAGTAATGTTGCAGGAGCAAGTTAGTGGTATAGGAGGCTTTAAGGGTAATTTCGGTGCCCCGCACGGGAATTCATACAACCCTTCGTGGAAAAATCATCCCGGATTTAGCTACGGGCAACAACATGCCGCAATGAACCCTCCTTCGCATGTTGCCCCTCCTCCTCCACAATAATTTCAACAAGCTCCACACATGAAAGGACATGTGCAAGCACCACCACCTCACGGAAATTATATCCCGCCACAGCGGAGAACTCTCGAGGATACGATGAATCAATTCATCACTAGCCAGACCGCAACCAATGCCAAATATGATAATCTAATTGGCGACATAAATGCGAATCTGTCCAAAATTCAATCCTCGTTGAGCGTTCAAGAGAAGGGCAAGTTTCCTGCCCAGGGCCAAAGACCTCCCCAAGGTCAAACTAGTGTTAGCTCCACTTCTACTGATCATCAGGGGCAATGTCAAGTTGTGACCACTCTTCGTAGTGGGAGAGTCGTTGATTTATCACCTCCCCCACACGACCCAACCAAAGATAAGGTGATTTCGCCCGGCACGAAAGAGGCCGAAGATGTCCCCTCAAATGAGAGTGATAAAAATGATACTAGTGAGCCCGAGGTAGTTGTGAAACCACCCTCCGCGGCACCGTTTCCTCAAAGGTTGATTCCTTCCCAGAAAGGAAACCCAAGTGATGACATGCTAGAAATACTAAAGCAGGTAAAGCTGAATTTACCATTCCTCGATGCCATCAAACAAATTCCAGCTTATGCAAAAGTCATCAAAGATTTGTTGACGGTAAAAAGGAAGATGAAAGTAAAGAAGAATGTCTTCCTAGCACAGAACGTGAGCTCCATCCTACTCAATGAGCTCCCTCCTAAATTCAAAGATCCCGGTGCACCCACCATTTCCTGCATCATTGGAGAGAACAAAATTGAAAAAGCCTTACTAGACTTGGGAGCAAGTGTCAATATCCTCCCTTACTCCATCTATAGGCAACTTGATTTGGGCGACCTCAAGCCCACAAGAATCACTCTCCAACTAGCGGATCGAACTGTGAAGGTCCCACGAGGTGTAGTAGAGGACATGATCGTTCAAGTTGACACTTTCTACTTCCTGGTAGACTTTGTCATTTGGGACACGGAGCCTTCATTAATCTCGACCAATCATGTTCCCATCATTCTCGGGCGCCCATTTTTAGCGACAGCTAACGTTATTATTAACACAAGGAATGGGCGAATGCAGCTCACTTTTGGGAATATGACATTAGAGACCAACATCTTCAACATAGCCCAACATACGGGAGAGGAAGATGATATTCACGCGGTGAGTCTCATAGATGAGATAGTAGAGGAGTACATTGAGGAGAATTGTTGTGGCGATGCCTTAGGAGCCTGTCTAGTTTCGAGCAATGAGAGTGAGGGGAGGTATACTGAGTACGAGAGGGAGATTGGGGAATTAAGAGAGTTACTCGATGAGAGAGCATCGGACGAGGACGCAAGAGATGTAAATTGGGTTTCTAAATTCGAGGAGTTACCACCACGGGATACACGCGTTGTTCCCTCCGACGAAAAGTTTCCAACTCTTGAATTAAAGAAACTCCCCTCCCATATCAAATATGCATACTTAGGAGAGGATGAGACATTTCCTGTTGTTATCTCCTCTAGCCTAGATGACGAGCAGGAGGGTAAGTTGTTAAAAATTTTGAGGAAGCACCTAAGTGCTTTTGGTTGGTGTATAGCTGATTTGAAGGGGATAAGTCCTCTAATTTGCACCCACAAGATTCACCTCGAAGAGGATGTCAAGCCCTCTAGAGAAATGCAAAGAAGACTGAACCCCAACATGAAAGAAGTTGTGAGAACCGAGATCATTAAACTATTAGATGTCGGGATTATCTACCCAATCTCGGATAGCAAATGGGTAAGCCCTATTCAAGTCGTACCGAAGAAGTCGGGTATGACTGTGATTGAGAATGCTAAGGGAGAGCTTGTTCCCCAACGCACCACCATCGGTTGGCGTGTTTGCATTGATTATCGGAAACTCAATGCGGGAACAAGAAAATATCATTTCCCCTTGCCATTCATTGATCAAATGCTTGAGAGAGTTGCGGGCCACCCTTATTATTGCTTCCTCGATGGTTATTCCGGATATAACAAGATTGAGGTAGATGTACTTGACCAAGAGAAGACGACGTTCACTTATCATTTTGGTACGTTTGCCTACAAACGTATGCCATTCGGCTTGTGTAATGCACCTGCGACTTTTCAACGGTACATGTTGAGCTTATTTAGTGACATGGTCGAAAGAGGACTTGAGGTGTTCATGGACGATTTCAGCATTTTTGGCACCTCTTTCGATCTTTGTCTAGAAAAATTGGAACAAGTACTTGCTAGGTGTGTGGAGAAGAACTTAGTGCTGAATTGGGAGAAATGCCATTTCATGGTCACTGAAGGAATAGTTCTTGGCCACATAGTATCATCTAAAGGCATAGAGGTTGATAGGGCTAAGATAGATGTCATAGCTGACCTTCCCCCACCGAGATCGCTTAAAGATGTGCACTCATTCTTGGGTCACGCCGGGTTTTATCGCAGGTTCATTAAGGACTTTAGCGCTATCGCTAGACCCTTAAGAAACCTTCTCATGAAGGACAACCCTTTTGAGTGGACCGAGGCATGCCAAAGCTCCTTTGACAAATTAAAGAACATGCTCGTGTCCGCTCCCATCATGCAAGTTCCGGATTGGTCTCTACCATTTGAACTCATGTGTGATGCAAGCGATTACGCGATTGGGGCCGTTTTGGGCCAACGTCAAGATAAACAAGCTCATGTCATCTACTACGCTAGTCGGACCCTTACCGGACCTCAACTCAACTACTCTACCACGGAGAAGGAGTTGCTAGCAGTAGTCTTTGCCCTTGATAAGTTCAGATCGTATCTCATTGGTTCTCCTATAATTATCTTCACCGACCACGCGGCTTTAAAGTTTTTACTTGCGAAGAAAGACGCCAAGCCGCGCCTCATAAGGTGGATCCTACTCCTACAAGAGTTCAATCTCTCTATCAAAGATAAGAAAGGAGTAGAAAACGTCGTTGCCGACCATTTGTCTCGTCTTTCGTCCGACATACCTAGTGATCCCATACCCATATACGAGTATTTTCTGGATGAGCAACTCTTTGCTACTTCTTCATATCCCTGGTTTGCGGACATAGTGAACTATCTTGTCACGGGAGTCGTCCCTCCCGATTGGACACCGCAAGATAAGAAGAGGTTTCTTACTTGGTCGCGCATGTTCTTCTACGATGATCCCTTACTCTTTAAATATTGCGTTGACCAAATCATCCGACGATGTGTACCGGATGACGAGATTCCAAAGGTCATCCAGTTTTGTCATTCGGAAGCATGTGGAGGCCACTTCTCAGCGAAAAAGACGGCCGCTAAAATTCTGCAATGCGGCCTTTATTGGCCCACAATCTTCCGGGATGCAAATGACGCTTGCAAGTCATGTAATAGGTGCCAACGAATGGGAGCCATCTCTCGCCGCGACATGATGCCCCTTACCCCCATACTCATCATTGAGATATTCGATTGTTGGGGTATTGACTTCATGGGTCCCTTCCCCCCATCCTTTGGTTTCCTATACATCCTAGTCGCGGTAGACTACGTTTCTAAATGGGTAGAAGCTATAGCTAGTAAGACTAATGATAGTAAGGTGGTGATAAAGTTCCTACAGGAACACATACTTTCTCGCTTCGGCGCACTGGAAAGCAATAATTAGCGACAATGGCACGCACTTTCGCAATAGGCGATTTGAGAAGCTCATGAGAAAGTATGGCGTCGTCCACAAGGTTGGAACGACGTATCACCCACAAACGAATGGGCAGGCCGAACTAGCGAATCGTGAGATCAAGAACATTCTCGAGAAGACTATCAATCCTAACTGGAAAGATTGGTCAATTAGACTGAACGATTCGCTATGGGCCTATCGCACCGCATACAAAAATCAGCTTGGCATGTCCCCTTTCCGCTTCGTGTATGGCAAGCCTTGCCATCTCCCCGTGGAGTTAGCGTATTGGGCAATTAAGGAGCTCAATTATTCCATGGATAAAGCCGGTGAAGCTCGCAAACTTCAAATAAATGAGTTAGAGGAGATACGTAGTGATGCATATGAGAATGCCAAAATTGCTAAAGAAAGGATGAAAATCGCTCACGATAGCATCATTCGACGCAAAGAGTTTCTTCCCGGGCAAAAAGTTCTTCTCTACAACTCTCGGCTTCATCTCTTTCTGGGCAAGTTGCGGTCGCGATGGTCTAGCCCGTTTGTTGTCAAGAATGTTTTCCCCCACGGAGCTGTCGAATTAGAAGATTTAAAAGGGGGAAATACATTCAAAGTGAATGGACAACGCCTAAAGCCATATCTTGAGGCGTGCGAAGAAGAAGTCGACACCGTTTAGTTGTCGGACCCCGTTTACGGGGTAGAGTGACCTGTTTCCGTTTGGTCGTCGCACCCCCGACGCGTATGGGGTGAGAGTCGTGTGTGTCGTGTGCGTTAGTGAGTGTCGTTAGGATTTTGGTACATTCAGGGTTAGCATGTGCAGGTTCGAGATTTTGGGCAATTCGGGTGACCGGTGATGTTGAGAGGTCCTTAGTCTATATTTGGAGAGGAGCGCGTTTTAAAAGTGGTATATTTCGAGGAAGAGAGGTTGAATTCCAGTTTCGGGGAAATTCCAGCCTAAAATCCCCAAGCCGGACCGGTTCCTTTAATTTAAGGCCGGACCGGTCAGCCTGTCGAATTTCCTGAAAATTAAAGACCCGGACCGGTCCGCCCCTGGACCGGACCGGTCCGCCTTCTGCAGATTCGTTGAATCCTTTTCCTCCCATTCACCCCCCTTCTCCCCAATAGACACCCTTCCCTCCATTTCGGTTTCCCACACCCCCATACATCCCTTTCCCTCCAAATCCCTTCCCTCCAAAACCCTTCCCCTCCACTATAAATTCAACCCTACCCCTCCCCTTCTCTTCACACCTCAAACACCACTCCTATCCTCTCCCTCTCCAGATTTTTGTGATTTCTATCCTCTCTGTCTCCATGGCCCCCCGTGCTTCTCCCACCAAATACGCATCCACCGACATCCTACACTCCGGGAGCAACGAGTTCCGCTCCCGCCAAGAGGAGCGATGGTGCACCAACTTCTTCGGGTCAAACCGCAAACTGCATATGGAGCGCGCGGTTCAATGGAACGCGCTGCCCAACTCTGTCACGGCCCTCTTCATGTCCCTGGGGTGGTGTCGTTTCCTCAACGAACCCCATGACGCCGTGTGGGCTTCCGAGGTCCGGTTATTCTATGGCACGCTTGTGCGGACGGACCAATTTGAGGCCCAAGCTTACGTTGATGGAACAGTCATTCCTTTTTCCTTAGCCCTCCTCACGGCCAAATTGGCCACCATTGGTGTCCCGGACCCCCAAGACTTCACATATCCTAGGAACGTTCCTCCGGTCGCTAAGGACGTCATCATGACGCGCATTGCTCCTAACGTGGCTTGGGCGGGCCAAACTGTCGCGGTTGGACGACTCAATGAAACGGCGCGCCTCACCTTCCAAATCGTATGCGCCAACATTCTTCAAACGTCCAACGATTCCGCCATGAGACCTCGGCAAGCCACCTTGACCTACCATCTCTTCGATCCCCAAGCCTCCATCCATTTGGCCCACACATTGTATGCCGACATCATTGCCTCTTCTTTGGATGAGAAGGGTACCGCCCCTTTGCCCTATGCCCGTTTGATCACGTCTATCCTCCAAGACGCCGGCATTGAGGCCCCTGTCGACCGCACCCGGATTCCCGGTCCCTTTGGACAGGGCACTCGCACTAAGAGTGCTAAACAGCTAGCCATAATCCGGGCACGGCGAGGGCATGATAGCGAGGAAGAGGCTGCCTTGGAAGAGAGCGCGGACGAGGAGGCCGCCGAAGCGGACGTTGAGATGGGTGACGTCGCCGCCGACGACGATTCAGCGGACGAGGAGGACGACCCGGACTTTGAGTGGGCGGGTACCGATATCTCGACCCGGTTTTCCACCCTAGAGACCCAATTCGAGAACTTTGAGAACAAGTTCGACACCTTTTTGATCGACTACCAACGAGATCAGAATCGGGCGGCTCGACGGAAAGCGGATATCTACCGACGCCTAGGGGACCCTTATGAGCCACTCCCATCGCATTTTCAAGACCCCTATGGCCCCGACGCGCCCAGCTCCTCCCAATTCCCCCCCCCCCCCCCCCCCCCCCGTGATGTTTTGTTGTTTATGGACTGTTTTGATGTATTTATTCTCACATCCTACATGTGCTGCATTCCTGTTTGTACCACAGTCTTATGATATAAAAAGTTGCATTTTCTATATTTGTTTGTTTTACTTATTGCACTTATTATTTTGCCTTATTTAGATTTTAGTCCTTTTTGCTTGAGGACAATGCAAAAGTCTAAGTTAGGGGGGGCCACAAGTGCATATTTCTAAAATTCACAAATTTTCAAAAATGCCCAAAAATTTCCCACAAAAATCATAAAATTTTGAAAAATCCAAAAATATTTTTGTTCAAAATAAAAAAAAAAAATTGGAATTCAAAATTTTTCAAAAATATCATTAAAAGTCAAATTGGAGTCTCAAAGTGTAAAAAGTCAACATACACAAAGCCGAAATTGACCAAAGATGGAAATTGTGAAAAAAATTGACGACTTAACGAATAAATGTGGAGATTAACAAACCCGGTGAGATTCGAGCCTATCACATTTTGCGAGATTTTAAATCAATCCGAGTTAATTGTTAACTCAAAGTTCTTTTTAGCGCTTAATAAGTTGTCAAGGATCTTAATTCTTTCATTTTGATCGGATTTGAAAAATGTGTGCAATATTGCCTTGAAAAACGTGCCAAATTAGTCTCTAAAATTAAATTCATCTCGAAACGCATATGGTAATGCAATTAGAAGTTTGGACAATGAAGTAGGCCCTCGTTTGTCATCCCAAAAATATTGGCCAGAAAAAGATGCGAAAAATCACCCCTTTTGCAACCCAAATTGAGCCGAATAATTTTCCCTTTCGTTTGACAACCCGAAAAACCCCATCTGGCCCGGAATTGTGAAAGTTGAAAAATCCCAGAATTTGAGTCCGAAGAGTGCATAAAAAGGGGCAAGAGAAAAAAATAAATATGCTCAACAAAAATAGAGAAAAAAGAAGAAAAAATGAGCAATAGCCCAGAAAAAGCACGAATGGACATCATAAATAACTTTTCCAATTCCAACCTTCCCTACCATTTTCATTTTACGCAATACACCTTTAACCCGAAAAAGTCCTGACCGAGTCCAAATTGCGAAAATTGAGTACCGCGTGGAGAGTTAATACACCAAAAGATAATATAAGAGGTTAAATGCGCGAAATAGAGGCGATGTTCCCGTTTTTAAAATCGTAATCCGTTGATGAGATCCTTTCACTATAAAAATTTTCGTCTTTCTAATTGCATGCGTGAATTTGCTTCCATTACATTTACTCTTTATATCACACATGCCTAGAGAATAGCCATATTCCGAGAGATTTGTTTGAGAGAGCTTCCCGTGAGAATTTGAAATCGAAACGAATTTTTGGATAAGTAACGTAATGATTAATCAGTGAAAATTGGCGGTTATATTTCTGGCTTCGCACACACACACTGTAGTTTGAGACTTGTAGACATGACTTAATGATGACTATTTTCTGGAAAAGTTTGAATTATACAATTTTTGGTTATTTTGAAAATTTTGAGTCGAATTTTGTGGGTATATTCTCTGCAAACCCTCACGAGACACAACTCGTCCCACTAGGGTAACCTAGGGGTTTAAAGGCTTGTTGCATATGCTAAATGCAATCGCGTGCCCGCGAAAGAGGTATTTTATCCCAATAAAATGTTTTTCAAAAGTTGAGCCTTGCTAGAAATCTTTTACATTGCTCGGGACGCGCAAAGTTCTAAGTTAGGGGGGTTTGATTAGGCATAAATTCTTCCTAATTTATCCCTTAATTTCGGTACTTTAACCACCTCGAACAATGTAATTGGATTGACTTTATCTCATAATCTTTCTATTGACTCATCCTAACAAGTACACCGAGTTTCTGGTATTTCGTTATGATTTTACAGGTATCTAATGTCAAGAAATGGAAGAAGGAAACCGGAAGAATAGAGAAAGTCAATGAGAAAAGTCAAAAGGGAAAAAGAGTCATTTCTACCCAGAATCCGGATGAGGTACTTAAAGAGAAGTTGAAGGTATCATCCTCACAAGCACCTAGGAAGAAACATCACCTCAATCGGATACCCGGAGCAAAAGATATGGGCAGTCAAAGTTTGAGAGAAAAGTCAAATAGGCAGACCGGTCAGCCCTCAACCCGGACCGGTCCGATGTGAAAACTCCAGAGGACTGCGAACCGAAGGCGAACCGAAGAGACAAAAAAATAAAAGAACCGGTCCACCCCGGATCGGTCCGCCTGGAAAAGAAAAGAACCGATCCGCTTTAGAGGCAGACCGATCCGCCTAAGGGCCGGACCGGTCCGCCCATCGAGATTTTGTTTTCTGATTCTCCTCTAAAGACTCCGACTTATACTCAACTTCTTGGAATTTCATGTAGGGTATAAAAACCCGAATTATTTTCGTTGAAAGTAGGCTAGAACGTGGGGAGTTAATTTTAATTTCTCATTTTCTTCCACAAACCCTAGTTGTAGATAGAATTTCCAGTTTTATTCAAGGATTGAAGGTTTATTCCAAGTTTGTGTGATCACCAATTTTATTTATTGCTGCGATTGTTCCTTGGGTAATTTTAGTAAGTTGTTTCTTCTTTGTGATTCTATTTTACAGTATTCTATCAATTGTCCTTAGATTAATCATGAACTCTTGCATGTTAAACACTGTTTTCATCATTTTCGGTATGTCCGGCTAGATTTCCAAGGTCGGGTTACATGAACCCAACCTGATGTGGTCATTGCACGTATAAAGTTAAGCCTCTGAATTTAGTAATTAATTTTGACCGTATTGCGTAGGGACACAACAATTGTAGGTCTGAATATCTCGTTTGCCCCTGGGTAACCGGGATGATTGAGAATACAATTCGAGTGTCGTTATCGTGATACTGATTTACTCATCCTTTGATTAAGTATGACGCGGGCTTGAACCTCGTATACGTAATGCTTGGGAGTACTAAATTCCGGGTCAAATTAATTAGATAAATTTACGATTAATATTATACTGCAATACACTAGGGTTGGGGGAATGTATTCCCGTCCTATTTTTTCATCATCTCATTTAAAAGTTCAATTCAATCCTTCATTCTTAATCTAGGTCATTTAGTTAGCTTCATTTTTTACCATACTTTCATTGTTGCATTTAGTGTAATTGAATCCCCAAAACCAAATCAATCTTTTCTTTCTTTTTAGAGTCAACGTTAGGATCCCTCAGTCTTATTCCGTCGTCACAACTCTCGTTGTCCTTTTTCCCTGAGGATCGATACCCGACTTGTCGGATTATTACTTGAACGACAGGCTTGCACTTGAGCCTAGAGAGTACACACTTTAGAGACACATTCTGAGTCGTGGCAGTGTTCAATCTTGACTTGATGGCACGTTAGACATTTGACAATAAAAGTTTAAATGTATTGTTTCATTCTTGCCCACCAAAAATGCTTTTTGAGTGTCTGGAACATTTTGGTGTTACCTGGATGGATTATAAGAATGATGACCTTCTCGTAAAAATTCTTCTTTTTATTTGGGGTCTTAAGGTATGAATATATGATTTTGAAATCGTATACCTTTAGAGGGGTGATACGTCCATTCTGGACTAGTTTTCCCAAGTTCATCTTTTGTCATTGGTTGGTAAGAAATTTATCCGTGGCATGTTGCTCAATGATTCCTATTTGAAGTGATGGGTGGGCTATGATATTTTGAAAAGTATCAGAATCTTTATGTTGTAAATCATAATCAGAAAACGTGAGCATGAGCTGATATGCTAGTATTCCCGTTAGTCTTCCACTAGTTTTACGACTTAGAGCATTTGTTACTTTTTTGCCCTTCCCTGGATGATAGTTTGATTTGAGATCGTAATCCTCCAGGCACTTCATCCATCTACGTTGTCGCGGGTTTAGATATTCTTGAGGAAACATATGTTTTAAGATTTTATGATCAGAAAATAGTTGAAATTATACTCAATATAAGTAGCATCGCCAAATCTTCAAATAAAAAATGATAATGGCTAACTCGAGATCATGTGCCGGATAATTTTGTTCTTCAATCTTTAATTATCATGATCCATATTCTACGACCTTTTCGGATTTCATGAGTACACATCTTAATCCCTATAAATAGGCATACATGTATATGTCATAACTTACATTGATAGAACGTATGGTTAGTACAGGTGTTGTGGTTTGACGTTCTTTTAATGTATGGAAATCTTAGGTACATTCTTGGGTCAATTCTAATCGTGCATCCTTTCAAGCTAATTTTATAAGGGGTAAAGTGATATTAGAAAAATCCTTTTATAAATCTACGATAATATCTAGCTAATCCCAATAAATTGGGAACTTCAGTCACTGTAGTACATTATCACCACTCTATAACTGCAACAATTTTTATTGGGTCTACTTGGATTACTAATTCGATAATTACATGTTCTAAAAACTTCACATCTTTCATGGAGAAGCCATACTTAGTTTTCATAGTATATAAGTGATGGCCTCGTAAAGTATCTCGGATGATTCGCAAATGATGTTCATGTTATTCTTTATTTTTAAAGTATATTAGGATATTATCGATGAATATTATCACAACATGATCCAAGAATGGTCAAAATACTCGATGCATTAGGTCCATAAAAGTGGATGGAGCATTAGTAAGTCCAAATAACATTACTAAGAATTAAAAATGTCCATGTCGTGTTTTAATATTTTTGAAATATCCTCCTCTCTAACCCTTAGATTTTGATATACCGAACGTAAATCAAATTTTAAAAATACCTTGGATCGTCTTAATTTGTCAAATAAATCACTGATTCTAGGTAGCAGATATATATTTTTAATTGTGACTTGATTACACCTATGATAATCTACACATAGTTGAAATGAACCATCATTCTTCATTACCAATAAGACCTGAGAACCGCTAGGAGATGAACTTGGCTGAATAAATCTCTTGACTAATAAGTCATCCATTTGAATTCAAAGTTCTCATAATTCCAAAGGTGCCATATGATAAGGTGGTATGGAAATAAGAGTAGTATTAGGGAGAAGGTTAATTAAAAATTCAATTTCTCGAGATGGAGAAATTCCATGTAAACCATAAGAAAATACATAATTATAATAATCGAGAATTTTTAGCGCATACGAGGATTTATCAAAGGAAATCCTAAAATATTGAACCTAAAATTGACCATTTTGGATACCCGTAATATTGAAATATGACTTTCTTTAACGTACAATCAATAAATGCATTATTACTAGTTAAATAGTCTATTATAATAATTATATCAAATCCCACTATATCTAAAACTACTAGATAAATGCTGATGTTTTCTACATCAAGTCTTATTTCACAATTTTTACAAATATGCCAAGTTCTAATGATGGTAACCATATGCATACTTATGAAATTCGGGTAATCTAAAGTAACGGGAGTAAGACATACTAAAGTCATAATTTTTTTACTAACAAAAGAATGAGATGACCCTGAGTCAATTAATACATGTGCCTTAAAGTTGCCAAGGAAAATAGTACCTTCTATCATATTGTGGATATCCGTTTGTGTTAACCGTATGAAAGATCAGCCCTGAGTAGGTGTGTTGAACTTAAATCCCTATTTAAAATACAGGGTAGAAGTTTTTGGAATAGCCGTAGTGGGTACTGCTGGAGGTTTCCCCACATTTTGTCGTGGTTTGAGATTTTTACCGGTATTGGTAATGATTCGAGTATTAAGCTTACAAAATTTAGGATTGACGCCTAATATGACTGGGAGCATCACATTCATGACATCGAATGGTAGAACACTGTTCAATTTGACTAAAATATCATCCCTCATTCTTAAAATTAGGGCAATTCTAGACATAAAGATTTGGGGTACGCCCGTTTGAATTATTTTGAAAAGGAGTATTACTGCGAGTTATCCCACCAGACGCTGGATTCATCTCAATAAGGTTGGATACATATATCATTTCTTCGAAATTGCGAATCTTTAGGGGAATAAGAAAAGTTTTGATACTAACTTTAAGTCCTCGTTCAAAATGTTTACATTTCTTAATATCATTATCGACATATTACTAGGCATGGCAAGAAAGTTTTGTAAATCGAGGCTTATATTGTTCCACTGTTATGTGTGAATGCAGAAAAATTCACAATAAAAGATTCACAAAAGTAATCACAAAAGGAATAAAGTAAATGAATGACACACAACAACGATGTACGTGGTTCGGCAAGTTGCCTACGTCCACGGAGAGGTTACTTGGTTTCTATTAAGTGTCTCTCAATTATTATAATTTTTTTACGCCTTTGCCCTTGGTCAATGTGTATAATTTATAGATATATCTATTATAGAGTTTGAGTTGTTTAAGGAACTCCATCATAGTTCATGGATTGGCCATGAGGTGCTTGAATATATCGATCAAGATTCTTGGCAACTTATTTGACCAGATCTGCGAGTATTATTCTCTAACTAAATTATCTGAGTCAAAGTTAGACCATAATTTGGGATGGGACAAATAAATCAAGTTATCTTGGTCATCCACTCTCATGGTCTTGCAAAAAGTGTGCTCCCATTATTGCCCCGAAAATCTTTAGGGTATTAAATGGGCTGATGGATTTAAACTGGGTTAGAGGTTTAAGTCCTTATAAAGTTGTGAGAGTCGGTGATGCCATATTTGTAATAACAAGGCTTGAAACAAGGGCACCCTTGTTTTAGAAAGAAACTAAATCACTAAAAATCATCTTGAGAAGTCGAAACTTATCATTTGAGTGATCTAGTGACCAGTTGTTGCTTACTCAAATGTTTGTTCATTACTTTTGGTCATTCCTGTGCATAGTCTATTCCTAAGCTCTTCTCTTTATTCAAAAGTCAACGAATCTGTTGATACCAAAATTAATATGCTGATATGGACGAATCACAAGAAGACACGTGTCAATCTACATGGCACAATAGCAATGAGGAATTTTATTTCCCCGACCAAGTCACACACACTCCGAGCAACAGGTTTACTCCGAGGAACTCCATCGCTCCGAGGAACTCCATTGCTCCGAGAAACTCCTGAACAACGAGCAACTAAGGCGGTTTGAGCTGCATCTTGGCCATAACAATAATTGTCAGATAATCAACAGTTCAACTATTCATTGAATGCTCATCATACAGACGTATACTCTTAAAGGGCATTAATTGTTTACCCTTTCACATGTACTGCCTAAGTGCTATAAATACATTGTATCATCCTCATTCAAGGGGACCGGAATTTCTTGATAGAACCACATATCGAGAATTCCAAAACATTTGGCAATAACAGAAACAGTGGACGTAGGCCATTCTTATAAGGCTGAACCACTTTAAAATTCTTTGTCTCATTTATATTTATCTCTGATTAAATAATTAGAAGCAATCTAATTTTTTACATCAACAGATTGGCGCCGTCTGTGGGAAACGACTGTTATTATCGTTTTTCACCAAAAATTATTCATCATCAATGGTTGATAATCCTGAATCCAGCAATCGAAACGCTGGAAATGCTGGAAATCCTCCAAATCCATCTGCACCATCAGCTGTTCTAGATCTGGCTGGAATAATCACAAATCTGGCCCAAGGTCAGACCGCCATGCAAGAAACCATGCGGCAACTCATTCAAACTCTTCATGGCGGCGCACCTTCCCATTCAGGACAGCGAAGTGGTCAGAGGCAAACCCATTTACTTTCTTCATGATCCAGGCGTATAGATTCATATCGTAATGAGGAATCTGATGATTTCTCTTATCAACCTAGGCAAACTTCATCAATACGGGCCACAGATACTGAGAAACGTATCACTCTCTCTCCAGAGAGGACTAGTGCCTTGGAAAGATTGAGCAGGGTGTCTCCTTTCAATTGATTAGGCCCCAGGAAGAATAAAAGTCCACCTAAGACCATGTCGAGGAGTTTTCGACAATTATCAGATCTAAGAGAAGGATCAGCCCAATCACGACCAACTGCTCGTCAAGATAGATCTCAGGAGGCCACATCAGCTCGATCAATTGCTCGAACCAATAGGCCCGAGGAAGGAAACGATGCGTGGAAAGGCTCCATTCAGCGACTGGAGGATATATTGGGAGAAATGGCTAAGGAGAAAAATCCTTTACAGCGAACTTTTGTTCAAGGGACACCTTTTTTCTAGGCCATTGTGGATTTTCCCACACCGTCAAAGTTCAAAGCCCCTGTGGTGACCCCTAAATATGATGGAAAGACAGATCCTGTTCTTCACATAGAGAAATATCAAGCTGCCGCTGAAATCTATGCTGTCCCCAACGAGATGAGATGCAGAGCATTCTCGGGAACTCTTACTGGATCTGCCCAGATATGGTACAACAATCTTCCTCGGGGTAAGATTTCAACTTTCTTTTAACTGGTCGAGTTGTTCATTGGAAATTTTTGTTTTGGGGCAAAGCCAGTAAAACGAGTAGCATATTTGTTAAGCGTTAGACAAAAATCTGGTGAGAGTACTAGAGATTATATAACTCGTTTAAATAACGAGAAGCTGGAAGTCATAGATTATGAAGAGAAGACAGCAATCACCCCCTTGATGAGTGGGTTGTTGCCCAACAAGTTGTATTACACTTTGGCTAAAGATCCACCTACAACTATGTCAGAGTTAATGGAAAAAGTGGCCAAAATTATGAATGCCGAGGAGGCTATGGCTGCGAAGAAGAATATGGATAAAGAAACCAAAGTGAAAGTCGACAAAGCTAAGAAGAAAGAGCATAAGGGCAATGGTGGTGACAAGCACTCCAAAAACAATAAGTCGTCATGGGAAGTCCTGAAGAAGTTTGATAATTATACTCCTTTGAAGATGGGTATCAATCATGTCTTGGAAGAAATCAAGAATAACGAGGAGATAAAGTGGCCAAAGAAAATAAAGGCAGATCCTGACAGAAGGAATAGAGATAAATATTGTGAGTTTCACAAAGATCATGGCCATATGACTAAAAACTGCATAGCCCTCCAGAATGAGATTGAAACGCTCATTAGAAGAGGAAAATTGTCAAAGTATGTTGATCGTAGAAATGAGAGAGGAAATGAAGACCGAATGAGAGAGAGGTCTAGATCTCCTCGTCGGGCAGAAGAAAACAGAAAAAGAGATCATGAAGATGATAACGAAGATGACCCCGATCTTCCTAAAAGGCCAAGGCAACCGGAACGTGAGGTATTTTCAATACGCTTTGGGTCATTTGATTGTAATGTTATTACAGGTGGAGATGCAGGAGGAGGAGATTTTACTGAAGAAAGAAAAGCTTACCTCTGTGAGGCTCAAGCTTGTTCATACATTCAACGGATAAATTTGGCTGAGGAGGATTGCTCGAGAAAGGTAAACAAAGAAAAGATGGTTATTGGTTTTTCAAAAAATGACCTCACAGGTGTCCTATACCCTCATGATGACCCTTTGGTGATCAAAATGAGAATGAAAGAAGTGATGATTTCCAGAGTTCTGGTAGACAATGGTAGCTCGGCAGACATCATGTTCTACTCGTGCTTTAACAGTTTAAATTTAAAATTATCTCAATTAGAGCCTTATCACAGACCACTTCTTGGTTTTGCTGGCGAGAAAGTTTTTCCACTTGGGACGATCAAGTTGGATATATTCATTGGTACATGGACAGCTTGTCAAACAGAAAGAATACGCTTCTTTGTGATGGATAAGAATGTGCAGTCAGCTTACAACATCATCATGGGATGAGTTGGTTTGAAGAAGTTCGAAGCTGTCCCATCTACAGTACATCAGTGTTTAAAATTCCCAACAAACTTTGGAGTAGGAGTTGTGAAAGGTGATCAAAAAGTAGCTCGGGAATGCTATTATTCATCTGCCGAGCAAGAGGAACTTGAGGAATCAAGGAAAAAGACTACTACCTATCAAGTGGATGAAGGTACGAAAATTGAAACACTGGATCCTAGAGATGAATCTCAACTTGTAAAAGGTCAGGTGGTGGAACCTACAGAAAATGTCATTTTGGACAACGAGCACCCTAAACGAATAACTCAAATAGGTTCGTCGTTGGATGCTTCAATAAAACAGGAGTTGATAATTTTCTTGAGAAGTAGAAAGAAAACTTTTGCATGGAGTCATGAAGACATGCCATGGATAGATCCAAACTTCTTATGTCATGAGCTTAATGTGAATAAGGAGATCAAGCCTGTAAACCAGAGAAGAAGAGTATTTAGTCCCGAGAAGAATCAAGCTATACAAGAGGAGGTCGAGAAACTCCAGAAAGCGCAATTCATTGAAGATGTTAAATATCCAGATTGGTTAGAAAATGTGGTGATGGTAAAGAAGAAGAACAACAAATGGAGAATGTTTGTGGATTTCACCGATCTCAACAAGGCATGCCTAAAGGATCATTTTCCATTGCCCAGAATTGACCAACTAGTAGATGCTACCTCGGGGCACGAGCTACTCTGCTTCATGGATGCTTACTCTGGCTACAATCAGATCAAAATGAAACCTGAAGACAGGGAAATTACTTCTTTTATTACCCCTAGGGGAACTTATTGTTATAATTTTATGCCTTTTGGTTTGAAAAAGGCAGGTGCGACATACCAGCGGCTGATAAACAAGGTCTTTGCCAAACAAATCAGTTGCAACATGGAAGTTTATGTCGATGACATGCTGACAAAAAGCAAGAAAGCTGTTGATCATCTAATTGACTTAGGTCAGACCTTTGATCAACTGAATAAATACAAAATGAAGCTGAACCCGACGAAGTTCATATTTGGAGTATGAGAAGGAATATTCCTCGGGTACATCGTCAACCAGCGAGGCATTGAATCAAATCCAGAAAAGATCAAAGCTCTTTTAGGGCTGCGATCTCCAACGACGAAGAAAGAAGTACAGAGTCTCACAGGACGAGTTACAGCGCTCCACAGATTTGTATCCCGAGCAACTGATAGATGCCTCCCATTCTTCAAAACACTTCGAAAAACCTTCGAGTGGAATGATGAATGTGCGAAGGCCTTTCAAGATTTGAAGAAGTATTTGGGAGCACCTCCATTGTTGTCAAGGCCAGTAATGGGAGAAAAATTATACTTGTATCTGGCAGTATCAGAGAATGCAGTTAGCTCGACATTGATCAGAATGGAGAATGGAGTGCAAAAGCCAATTTATTATACAAGTAAGGCCTTCCGAGGTGCAGAGATCGGGTATCCAAAGCTGGAAAATTTGGCATTGGCATTAATTGAAGCAAGCAGGAGAATGAGGCCATATTTTTAGGCCCATGCTATAGTCATATATACCGACATGCCACTAAGACAAGCCCTTCATAAGCCAGAAAAATCAGGGAGATTGATGTACTGGGCAATAGAGCTCGGTGAATATGATATAATTTATGAACCCAGATCATCGCTTAAAGGGCAAGCAATAGCAGATTTCATAGCAGAATTCACCTGTCCTGATATTCCCGAGGAGCAAAAGCAGCTCGCCGATCAACCTGTGGATGCTACATGAGCAATAAACACTAGCTCAGACCAACTTAGTTTGGTAAAAGGGCAAGCGAATGTTACAGGAACAGCAGACGCTGGCTCAGACCAACTTAAGTTGGTAAAAGGGAAAGTGGATGTGACAGGATCATCAAATTCGAGCTCAGACCAACTTAGGTTGGTAAAAGGGCAATAAAAGATGATCGACAAAGAAAAAGAAAACTCAAGGGATGGTGAAAAGAAGCAACAAATATTTCATCGAGTAATTTTGTCAAATCCGAAATTAGAAGACGAGTTGCCTATATGGAAGTTGTATGTAGATGGCTCATCTTGTACTACAGGCTGTGGAGCAGGAATCATTTTGAACAGCCCAAACGAAGTCGACAATGAATATGCATTGCGATTTCAGTTCAAAGCTTCCAATAATGAGGCTGAGTATGAGGCCATGATAGCAGGTCTTAATTTGGCAAAAGCTATGAAAGCCCAACAAATGATGGTCTTCAGTGATTCTCAATTAATTATGAATCAGATGTTGGGAACATATGCAGCTAAAGGAGAATTAATGGTCAAGTATCATGCAAAGGTAATGGAGTTGGTGGCGAAATTTGTTGCCATTCAATTGATCAGAATATCGAGAATGGTGAATGCACGAGCAGATGTACTGGCCCGACTAGCATCAGCTACTCGTACTGAGCTGCGAAGAACGATACCAATTGAAGTGTTAGAAAGTCGGAGTATAGATGAAGACCTGACGATGAATTTTATCACCCTTGATTTAGGATCATCTTGGATGGATCCCATCAAGGCATATATTGAGGAGGGAGAATTACCGGTGGATAAGATTGCTTCCAAGAAATTAAAGTTTAAAGCTGCTCAGTATGTTATAACCAATGGTATTTTATACAGACGAGGAATCATGGCAGGATTGCAAAGATGTGTACATCCTTCCGAGGTGAAAGAATTGATTGAAGAGATCCATGAAGGGTCCTGTGGAGCTCATGTAGCAGGTCGTACTCTTTTACAAAGGGTAATGACACAGGGATACTACTGGCCAACGATGAGGGCTGATTGTATAGCATATGCTAAGAGATGTGACAAATGCCAGCGTTTTTCCTCCATCCGACGAACTCCATAAGCATTGTTGACGCCTATAACTTCCCCTTGGCCATTTGCCATGTGGGGGATAGATTTGGTGGGACCATTGCCAACGACCAGGGGAAGGTTTAAATACCTCCTCATCGCAGTGGATTATTTTACTAAGTGGGTAGAAGCTGAGCCTCTGGTCGACATGACTTACGAGAAGGTATACCAATTTGTTTGGAAAAACATCATTTGTAGGTATGGTCTTCCTCATGCATTCATCACCGACCATGGAACGCAATTTGATAATGAAGAATTTGCTGCCTACTGCCATCAGTCCAACATTTTGAAACTCCATTCAGCACCCGGTCATCCACAAAGTAATGGACAGACTGAAGTGACGAACAGGACATTGTTAAATGGTTTAAAAAAGAGGCTAAGTGAGGCTAAAGCAAATTGGATTAACGAGCTACAATCAGTCTTGTGGGCTTATCGTACTACACCCCGAGCAGCAACTGGAGAATCACCATATATGTTGGCATTTGGAAGTGAGGTTGTAATACCTGCCGAGCTGGGTCTCCCAACACATAGAGTACTGAATTTCAATTCCCCAGTCAGCAACTTAATGAGAAGATTGGATTTGGACATGCTCGAGGAGGTTAGAGAAGAGGTAGCCATTAGGAATGCTGCTTACCAACAACGAACAACTCTATTCTATAATAAGAGGGTGAAGAAATGCGATCTAAAAGAAGGAGATTACGTACTAAAGAAGGTCATTCAGAAGCACAATAAGTTGGAAGCAAACTGGCATGGACCATACCGAGTTACAGAAGTTGTTCGACCAGGAACTTACCGAATAGCAACTCTAGAAGGAGAAGAATTTAAGAATGCATGGAATGCTGAACACGTACGCAAATACTATCAGTGATGTAAAATGTAAAGCAGTTCCATCAATATGAATAAAATGATGATATTTTGCCATCCTCTCTCCTTTTATTGAAAGTTTTTCGGGGAATACTAGTGTTACACACTACGCTGCTCAGCAGTAAAAACAACATTCCTAAAAATGCCAACCTTGGTTGGTTAGGAAAACAAGACACTAGCTCAGACCAACTTAGGTTGGTAAAAGGGGAAGTGGACATCAAATTCGAGCTCAGACCAACTTAGGTTGGTAAAAGGTCAAGAACGACATTCCTAAAAATGCCAGCTCCGGTTGGTTAGGAAACCATACTCCTTTGGTTAGGAGGCAGACACTAGCTTAGACCAACTTAGGTTGGTAAAAGGGAAAGTGGACATCAAATTCGAGCTCAGACCAACTTAGGTTGGTAAAAGGGCAAGAACGACATTCCTAAAAATGCCAGCTCCGGTTGGTTAGGAAACCATACTCCTTTGGTTAGGAGGCAGACACTAGCTCAGACTAATTTATTTTGGTAAAAGGGCAAGTGGACATAACAGAATCATCAAATTCGAGCTTAGACCAACGTAGATTGGTAAAAGGGCAAGAAAGGATGTCGAAAAAAAACAAGAAAAATGCCGATTCCGGAAGGAAAATATATTTTCCAAAAAATTCCAAAGTTGGTCGAGAAAGAAAATTCACCAAGTTATATGGGTAAAAAAGTAAAAGACACCAACCCTTGTTGGTCGGAAACATTTTGCAAATATTACAAAGTTAAAATTTTGTTACTTATGACTTTTAATTAGTCGAGGAGCAAAACATCATTATTTTTGGATAAATACCAAATGATTATTACGAATGTAAGCTAGTCGACAACAAGTTTTAATGCAATTGGTCGGCAAATTACATAATATTGTTATCTTTTTAACAGATGTACAGTCAAGTTAATCGACAATCAGTTGGTCGACAAATCAAAAAATGATACTATCTTTTTAAACAGATATTCATATCCATAAAGTCTTTTACAGCTGCAAGATAATGATAATCAACATATGCAAACAAAATTATATATATTTCATTGAATCCAAAAATGAAGTACAAAAATGAATACATCGATTTGAAATGTATAAACAACTATTACATTAAAGAACCCTATTTTATTGGTCTCTTTCCATGTGCTTTTGAAACAGGATCCTCGCCAGCGGGAGGATCTTCCAAGCAAAGGGGCGAATTAATGAAGTTAGGGTCTTGAAGCATTCTGACGTTCATTATAGAAGGTGTATCTAGTAAATGCTCAGGACGAGATAATTCTGCCTGTGAATGAAGGTTATAGTCACCAAGGTATTTTGAAATGAGGCACCGAGGAATGGCCCGAGTAGGGATCCAGCTCATGTCAAGCTTGAAGGGAGGAATTGGTAGATCGAGCAGCCCCGGGTCATGATAATTCCACAAATAATGACCTTGATCCACTTTCAATACACCCAGAGCATTTAACCATCCCTGTTTGTAACCCTCATTGTTAGCGTTTTCAATACGAGCATCCAAGTGACAGAGGGCTTCGTTGTAGCCTGCCATCCAGAATTCACGAGGTTGTTTGTGGAATTGGAAAGTTAGTCTCTCTAACTTCTCATGAAGGTTTCTGGCAAATATATCCTTATGCTCCAAGGCAGACTTCTGTGTGGCAAGTTCCCCCTCCATACCTTGGATTTTTTTGGACATTTCAGACAAGGCTTGATTCTTTGCCATCAGTTGGAATGCCTGGTTTTCCAATGCTGCTTGAGTATGAGCTTCTTCAATAGTGGGACGAAGAACTCTGGGTCGTCCTCGAGCAGGTTGAGCACTTTGTTCCCTGAGAACCTCTTCCTCATCCCCGAATAGAAGTAGAAGGGCCAGCTCTTCTCAACGCTTCCAATTCTTCTCGCAGCTTGACATTCTCAACTTCTGAAAAGGAGAATCCTTCGTCGGTGATAGGTACCAAAGCAGTTGAAGATGAAGCATCAGACCTCAACTGAGCTAATTACTTTTGCAGATTATTATTCTCCTGCTCCAGTAGCTCAGCGATTTGCCTATGCTCTTCAACCTCTGTCTTCAATGTTCTCTCTCTCAATTCATAGCCAGCAAGCATCTTGTTATAGCCTTTTTCAGCACTGAGTTGTTTGAGTTTCTTTTCATACCCTTCGTGCAAAAGAGCTGAAGACTCTTTATATTGCTGCTGAAGTTCATCGAGAGTAAGTTGCAAGTCTTCAATCATTTCGTAATAAGCCACATTATTGGCTACAACACGATCAAGAAGACATTTTAAGTATTGATAGGTCTCAACTGATTGGTCTAAAACATCTCGGCCAAGGATGTCTATAATTTGGGACTTATCCAAATCAATGTGACCAGCCTTAAAATATTCATTGCATTATCGGAGCAGAGTTGTGTCATGAGCATACAGCAATTCCATTCTAGCCATAAACTAATAAATAGGAGAAGGCAAGAGTTAATAGGAAAGCAAATAGAGCATCAACAACATAGATGAACGAAAAAGGTGATTTTTATTACATCATAGAGAAGAGTATAATATTCGAAGTACAGATAACAAAAGAAAATAAAATAAATACCGAAAAACTTCACACCTTTTCCTTATCTCCCAAGACTTTCTCGGGAGGCTGGGATGAGGAGCTCGGTTGCTCGGTGGGAACAATAAGTTGGTCGACTGGAGCTGGAACTTGTTCAGGTGGAGCAGGCAGAGATGAAAGCTCCTCGTTGGCAGGCTGAATAGGTTATGGGGCAAGGATTTGATTACCCACCACCATTGAAGACTCCTCGGAGGCAGGTTCGTCCTCTTCTTCATCTTCAATATTTGGGGGAGGACCAGGAAGGTGTTGTTGAAACAATTCAGAGCCCTCGTCAACCTCCTACTCCTGCAAGGCAGTGACCCAACCATCTCGGAAGTACTTAAGACTCCCATACTACACCTGAGACATCATTGCTGCCACCCCCTTGTTCCATCCTTTGTCCCAGCCGGTGCTGAAGGACTTCTTTACTGCCATTTTTCTTTTCATTTTCTCCGAGGAGAGCTTCTAGGATAGAAGATCCTCGGTGGCCTTCAACTTAACTTCCACCTCCTCCTTCTGGCGATTTACTTCTCGCAGAAGGGTCAGTTCTTCCTCTGCCATTTTCAGCTTGTTTTCAAGCTCCCCAAAGTTCTTGAGCATACTTCTTGTTCTCCCCCTCCAAATCTTTCACCTTATTCTCCAACCCTTTAAAGATCTCAGCAAATTTCACATTCTCTGCCTCAACTGAAGCTAATTTCTTCTCCCAATCAGCTTTATCCTCGTCATACTTTTGACGGGAATCCTTCAAAGATTGGTTCAAACCCAGGAAAGCATCCTCTACACTGGACGAGGAGCTGGAAGCCTTAATCGCTTCATCCTTCTTCACAATTGTGTTAAAGCAGCTCACCAACTGAAAAAAAGGAAATTACGATAAGTGAGTACAGAGATATATGTAATAAAGGAAATAAAGAAAGTTCAGAACAAGAAAAACTTACTGAAGCAATGTGGCGAGTAGCTAGGGATGTAAGCATATCCCGAGGAAGATTCTCTTCAATTCCTTGGATCTCAGGAATGATCCAAGTCTTCACCGAGCTCATAGAAGAGATCGGGGGAATGATAGTTGGAACACCAACACCACTAACTGGGAGCTGGGAGATAGTTTCAGCCAAATTGATCGAGGAGGATTTCTTCAGTCTCCTCGGTGGCACTTCAATAGCTTCAACCAAGGAAGAACTCTTGGTTGGGGAGATGGTGATCACTTCTTTAGGAGCATCCTTCTTGCTCGGAGCCACTGGGGGCTTCTCGGCAGCCTTTTGAGGTGCATTAGAAGGAACAACATCTACTTTCTTTGTCCCCTTTGGGACATCAGTCTTGTTTCTTTTTCTCACTCCAGCAGAGGCAGCCTCCTCGAAGATAGCAGGAACTCTTCTTTTACCCATCTTCTTACTCAAGGGAATGTAAGATTCTGGAGAAGAGTCCTCAGGAATTGACACTGGTTCACTAGTGATGACCACAGGGCGAGCAGTGAAAGAGGATGTGTAACTCTTGTATTGCAACAAGTATGAAGCAGACCTAATGTCCTCATCTGCAACTTTCTGATGCAAACCCCAGATAAGTTTCAAATGCTTGATATTAACTTCAGCTTCTTTTGGAGTTTTTCTCTTGCTGTCAACTGCAAACAAATACATATTGAAATATCAATCACACATTTTATCAAACATAATGAAAGCACAATTTCAGAAATAAAATAAGATAAAAATAACCTATCCCATTGCCATAGGGAGGGCATCTGGGACCTTGGTATACTTCGTCTCCAACCAGAGGGGCATGTTGCCAATTTTTAATTACTACCCCATGTTCAAAATAATCCCTATTGGCATCAGGGAGGTTGATTACTAAAGCCCTATTCAAAAATCTAGTTTTTAAATAAAAAAACATTATCTAGAACAACCCATCTATAACAATACATAATCTCAGGAATTCCTATGCGAGTTCCATGAGTTTGATTTAACCTAAACACCCCATTAACTATTCTCCATGTGTTGGGGGCTATTTTTGCAGGAACAACATCGAAATACTGACAGAATTCTAAGCACAAAGGGTTTGGTGGAAAAGGAAATCCACACTCAGCAATAAAAAGACTGGGGAACCAATGTCCCTCAGCCAAGCGAAAATAATCTGAAGGCTCAGAAAGATCCTCCAGAGTTACCCAAGAAGGGATAGAAAAATCAGAACGGAATTTCTCAAGAGATTCAATAACATAAACCATGGTGAATAAAAGAAATGAAGAAGAAGGAAGAAGATCTTACAGAAAAAAGGGAGATCTGTTGACAACGAACGAAGGAAAGGATGAACGCACAAGAGAGAAAAAGACTATGGAAAACTCGAAAGCAGAAATTGGAAAAGGTAGAAGACGATGGGATTGTCTATGAAGCTTAAATACTTTGCCTCGGGAAACGGCGAAAGAAATGATTACAAAAAGAAACTATTACGCTATCGGCGGCTAAAAGGACAAAAAGTGCGCGAAGATCAAAGCGTTTATAAAAATTCAAAAAGGCGGATTCTGCGAATTTGGAAGGAAAATTAAATACGGAGAAAATGCTCCTAAAAACTAGGAAGGTCATTTAATATTGCCATATACCGAGAAAGAATGTTCCATACTCCTAAAATTTTGAAATATAAAACATTGGGGGCTTCTGTTGATACCAAAATTAATATGCTGATATGGACGAATCACAAGAAGACACGTGTCAATCTACGTGGCATAATAGCAACAAGGAAGTTTATTTCCCCGACCAAGTCAAACACACTCCGAGCAACAGGTGTACTCCGAGGAACTCCATCGCTCCGAGGAACTCCACTGCTCCGAGAAACTCCTGAACAACGCGCAACTAAGGCTATCTGAGCTGTATCTCGGCCATAGCATTAATTGCCAGATAATCAACAGTTCAACTATTCATTGAATGCTCATCATAAAGACGTATACTCTTAAAGGGCATTAATTGTTTACCCTTTCACATGTACAACCTAAGTGCTATAAATACATTGTATCATCCTCATTCAAGGGGACCAGAATTTCTTGATAGAACCACATATCGAGAATTCTAAAACATTTGGCAATAACAGAAACAGTGGACGTAGGCCATTCTTATAAGGCTGAACCACTTTAAAATTCTTTGTTTCATTTATATTTATCTCTGATTAAATAATTAGAAGAAATCTAATTTTTTACATCAACACTATCCTTTTGAGCTTCCTCAAAGTTTCGTTACCGCCTGTATGTTCTAGTCACTACCTCTTCTTGGTTCTTTTTCTCTGTACTATCTAGTTACTATAGTTAGGGTTTCTTCTTTCTCTGTTAAGTTATGACGATATTAGATGGTAAATCTATAAAAGAATTTAGGCGTAAGTATAATATTCCTAAGTGGGTAAGTATCAACCGTGCCCCCTTCCTTATAATGTTTGCAAGGTGGATGGGGGCCACTGGATTCATACCCTATTGATAACTCAAGGGGGTCTGACATTTCCCCCAAATGAGTTACTCCTTAGATTTTTTAGGTATTTTTCCACTATTCCTACTCAGTGCAACCTTAATTTATGGAAGATAGTAAATGGTGTACATATAATAAATACTCTTTATGGAACAAGGTTGGGACTAGCCGAGCTATGTTACTGTTATGTATTTTCGAAAACTAATGAGGGTTTGTTATATCAAAAGACCATAAAAGCTGAGCTTAGTTCTGGTGGTTAATCTTCCAAATTCCTATAAGGACTATTGGGAAAGTGGGTTCATCATGAGGAACTGGAAGCACACTCCACTCTTGGAGGGGGAGAGACCATGTGACATTCCTATTTTTGACTATGGTGAGGCCAAGATAGGTCTCTTCCTCTTTTTTTTCCTTTCATCTAACTTCTTTTGAATTCTTCTCGTTCTTGTGGATGATATTCTTCTTCTTTGTGATTGTAGATCGTGTTAAGAACCAGGAACATGACATTAGTGAGACCAATACAAAGGAGATCTTGAAGGCCTAGACCATAAAGGAGATATTGGAAGAAGGTGATCACCTTAGGTCGACGAATTTTCTCTTGGAATACAAGAACACATGCACCAACTTTATTGCTCGACTAGTTGATTAGGTCCAATTTTAAGAGCTCCAGAGGAAAGTTTGAAAGAAGAAGAGGAAGAGAGAGAAGAAGAGATAACATGAAGAGTAGAAGTAATAGGAGAAGAGGAACTAGAGGAATAAGAGGAAGAAGAAGAAAAGGACATGTATCCTTTAGTTAAGAAGAGGGGGTTGAGGCTTCTTGATGATGATTGTAAAGGACAATCCCCGGGGGGTTTCAATAATTATCACAATTAAAAATGTTTAATTTCCTTTTTGAACAAATAGATGCGGAAGCGTTGAATACAAGTGATGGTTCAACAAAATAACAAGGCCGGGTTTTAATATCTTAAGAAACAAATTAAAACAACATAATTCAAGTCCTAGAATTTGCCTAACTCATAATTAACAATTATACCCAAAGTTAGGCGAAATCAAATTAATGGAAGTGACAAGAATTACACAATTTTACCCAATATTTAATTTAAGTCCCAAATTAAATGAGTGTGAGAATTAAACCGAATTTTATCTTGAAATTATCCTAAGCATGCGTTCTAAATTTTGTGCAAGATAAAATTAAACAATGTCACACTACACCGCGATGTACGAGGAAAAACCCACTAACGGGAAAAAACCTCGGGACGGCCCTAGCCTCAAATCCACTAAAAATGGTATTACAAAATACAAGACAAAAGACTTACTTCCTAAACTCGAACCCTCTCAAGCCGTGATGCTTATTCTTGTATCCACCTCCAATTAGCTGATAACCAACGGAGCTCCACCGCGGTCTCAGACTCCCTCCGATCGGGCAATTAGGCACACCGTCACCCAAGCTTGGAGCCTTTCTCCAAGTGAGTAAAACCGCAACAAATGTCTTCTTCTTTGTGATGGGAAATAGAAGCAAACCCGAAACGTCTCCTTTTTAATTTCGGTAGAGAAACACCGGTGCCAAAAACTCCAAGTAAAGATATGAATATAGAGAACTTGGATAAAACAACTATTGGGTGTAAACTAGAGTGTGTAAAATTTTTCTTCAAAAATGACACTCTAAACTTGATCTTTTTCCTTAAATAAATTTTCTCTCAAAACACTCTCTAGGAGTTTGTTTGGTATGAAAAAGATAAGTTAGAAAAAGAGATTCCCGTTCATAAATAAGTCTGAAAAAAAATTGGTTGAAAACCAAGTGGAGAAGTGGGGAAAAACTGCCAAAAAACTGCTCAAAACTGTTCCCGCCTGGCATTCTCGTTCGAACGACTTTGACTGTCGTTCGAACGAGGTTTCTAACGAGCGACCAGCCTGGGCTCGTTAGATACCTCGTTAGAACGAGAAAGTCGTTCGAACGACTTATCTAACGACTGACCAGTTTGGTTGGAAAGCAGTCTCGTTCGAACGAAGTTTGGTTCGAACGAAAAATCTCGTTCGAACGAAATTTCGAACGAGTTTCAGAAATTTTTGTTAAATTCTATTTTGGCCCAGAAACATTTATATATATTAATATAAGGTTCTTTTTAAATTATTTCTGAAACAAACATGGCTTTTATTAAACCTAACACCCAACTAAACATTGTTCCAAGCTCCTATATCAATATAATTACATTCATACCTTGGGAGCATGGAACCTTAGATGATGACGTAGAAACGAGGCACGCAAATCGGCATTTTGATGAAGCTTTAAATTCTTTGCCGCTACGTCTTCAACATACACTTCATAGGCTTGTGAATATTACAATAAATACTATCCTATGAATAAATGTTTTTGTCCGGAATTGAGCCAAAACTATATATGGACTCAATTGGAAATTTGTGTCCTTACAATGATGATCCTTCATTCCTATATAATAGGATTCCTGCTTTAAAAGAATCTACTTTACACTCTCCCAAGGGAAGTGGCTTTGGCCCATCCAATAAAATGAAAGATCAAGATAAGGAAAGGGAGAAGAAGTGAGAAGAAGAAAAAAGAAGAGAGAGAGAGAGAGAGAGAGAGAGAGAGAGAGAGAGAGAAATAAGAAGAAGATAAGAAGAAAGAGAGAGAGAAAGTTGAGGCTAAGAAGAAGTTAACCTTGCAGTCTGTTGGAGGGCCCATCGTCCCTAGTCTTGAGACGGTAAGTGTGGGTAATTCCCCCTTTTTAGTCTGGGACCTTCTAAAAAGGTCAGTGATCACTACTGATTCGAGCATTCCTCGAGGCTGGGGCCATCTCAACTCACTCTCAAAACCAAAAAATGGATGGCTTTGGTAAGTTTTTCTTACTTATTTCTTTTATTTGTTATTTCTCATTTTTGCTATGATTCCATGATGTTTTATTCTTTCTTCAGATGCTATTTAACTTAACTACCCTTTTGGATAATAATTCTGACAGCTTTAGAAGGGAAGAAGAGCTGAATAAGGCCCTGGAGGCCGAGGCCGAGGCCAAGAGGGTGGTCCTTGCCAATGCTCATCGATCATGGGAGTGTGAAAAGAGTGAGATGTCTAAGGCCTATGATGGTCTGGGGGATTCTCAAAAGGTAATAATTTTTAGGAAGTCTGAATTAGTGGAGGCCAACAAAGAGTTGACGGGAAAGGTGGCCAATATAGAGGAAGACCTTTCTCAAGCCAAGGATGACAGCTATCATGAAGGTTACTAAAAAGCTTACGGGTATGTTGAACGTTAGATGGATTATGCCTGGAAGGTCTCCTTTAAGAGGGGATGGGACCAGGGCTTGAAGGTTTTTAGTAAAACTGCAAGTTCTGAACTCCTCGTCCTTAATTATCCTCGTCCTGACCCTTACATTGAAGAAAAAGAAAGAGAAGAAGAAGAAGGAGAAGGAGGTGACCAAGATGCTGGAAATATTGAAATCGTTCCTGCTATAATTGGTGTGCTGGCCAGGAACAGTAGGTGATCGACAAGGGGAAAACTAAAGTTAGGTGAGACCAGATGAAAGACTAGGGCTCTTATAAACTAGGAGCTTTCATTTTCCTTGTACAATTCTTGTTTTTGCTATCGTGTACCCTTATTTTGAGAACTTCATGTACTGGAGAGTGGCATTCTTTTTATTTTATGTGATAATGAAATTTACCCCTTTGTTTATGTGTTCATCTATTTGTGTTTATGCTAATACTTGCTTCTAGTTTGATATGCATTATTTGTTGTCTGCTGGTTTAAATCACTATATTTCTCCAAATTCTCAACTGGGGAGTATTCTTGGACCTGATATCATCCTACAAGATCATAAAGCCTTCATGAAAATATCTAAGTCACTAAGATCTAGGAATGAACAATACAAAAAACAAACTAAAGTGATTGCAAAATTAAAGAATGACCTCCAGGAGATGGAGGAGATAGGGGCCTCCGTTCAAGAGGAAGCTAACTCCTTGAGTGCCTAACTTCTGGCGAGGACTAAGGTCGACCAAGTGGTCGAGGTCCTACAGTCTTGAAATGATGCTCTACAAAAAGAGGTGGCGAGATTATAATCTTTTATAGGAGTGTTAAAAGACAATATTAAGAAGCTAAAATAATCCTTTAAGGTAGGACCCAAAGAGGTAAGGGGGGAAGGTTATAATTTTGGTTAGGAAGATGCCTCAACAAAACATAAGGAGGGTGAAACCATTGTTTTTTCTAGGGGTGGATAAGTGCTTTTAAAGAGGCGAGAACCCCAAAAGAATCCAATTTTGGTAAAAGTACCAGGTTAGATGTCATGCCTATAGCCATAATATTGTTTAGAAAGATGATGAATGGATTTCGACTGATGTTATTCCTTCCCAACTCTTGGATCAGGATCTCGATGAAGATGTCGAAGAATTTTCTCCAAAACCAGACGATGGTCAGAGGGTAGCTATAGAAGAATATCTTACTCGACACCCTAGCTCCTCTTAGGCTTCTGTGTATCTTTTTTTGGTCTTGTGATTGTAACCTTGTATTCTTAATAAATAAATTTCTTATATTTTGATCTTGTGTTTACTAAATATATTTTGATTTTACATGCTCGTAGGTTACTTAGCACTAATATCGACCAAAATGATATTGATTGACTAATTGTAGTCTTTAGATAGACCGATACTTATTTTAAATCATTTTTGGCTTTTGTGCCGACTAAATGATGTTTGGGTGATGGAACTCTTCCTTTTATATGTTCGAACATTCTCGTAGTCCAATATGCCTAAGAAGTATCATTCCATTCATTTGACCTTTTAGATCGTGTCGTCACACTTCCTTAGGCCTAACTGAGATGATGGAGAGAATGTACTTGGTTATGGGGAAATCCACACGAGAAGGGTTTTTTGCGACCAATAGATGTTGGGGACCAACCAAAGTTGGCTTTATTACCAAAGGATCCCCAGTAGGGCTTTTATTGTTAACGTGGAAACTCATGAGGCCTCTTGTGTTGACAACAAGGGTCTGAGGGTAATTCTAAGTGTTTGTATTTCACTTGCTGACCCTTTTCATTAAACATTCAAAATATGCACAAAGGAGATATCATTAGAAAAAGGTGAAAATTAATAAGATATAATCGAGATGCGTTAACCAGCCAATGTAAACTTTAATAATAGATCGGCGAGTCCGACATTTATTCATTATAAATTGTCCTTTCAAGTAATAAAAACTAAATATTCTGCTAAAAAGAAGATCTAAAAGTAGGTCTTCTTGAGCTTCGTTTCCTTCCATGCTCTTGGTATTTCCCTGCCCTCCAGCGTTTCTAGATGATATGCTTCTTGAAGTCAATCTATGATTACTCTGAATGGTCCTTCCCAATTTGGTCCTAGTTTGCCATCTGGTGGTTTTACAGCACTGTCGAGGAATTTTCGTAAGACATAGTCTCCTATTGAAAACTTCATCAAATTGACCCTTTTTTGTACTGCTTGGCTAGTTGTTATTGTTAGGAAGCCATCTTGATCAAGGCTAGCTATTGTTGCTCATATTTTAGGTCAAGTTCAGTGCGTAAAGCTTCACCATCGAGGCCTTAGTAAACCAATGTGATTCTCATAGTAGGGAGGCCTTCTTCCAGAGGGATGTCAACCTCCATGCGATAAGTGAGGCAAAATTGTGTTTCCCTAGTTGGTGTCTTAGGTGTTGGGCGATAGGCCCATAGAATATGAGGGAGTTCATCAACCCAAGCTCCCTTAGGTTTTTCTCATTATTTTTTCATCCCATCGACTATGGTTTTGTTGTAAGCCTCCGCTTGCCCATTGCTTTGGGGATACACCACAAAACTGAAGTGGTTCTTAATGTCGTGCTCATCGTAGAAAGCTTGGAAGAAACTATTTTCAAATTGTATACCACTGTCGGTGATGATGGTTATTGGCATCCCAAAGTGATTTATGATGTTTCTCCATATGAACCTGGGCATGTCAGAGTCTTGAATGTTTGCCAATGGTTCTGTCTCAACTGATTGAATGAAGTAATCAGTGGTGACCAAAAAACACTTGTAATTTTTGGATGCAACAGGCAGTGGCCCCACGATGTCTAATCCCCATTGAGCGAAAGTCCATGGAATGATAAGAGATTTCAAGTCGCTGGTTGGCAGGTGAGCCATAGGCGAGTGCTTTTGGCACTTTTCACTTTTGAGAACACATGTGCCAGTGTCTTTCTACATATGAGGCCACCAATATCCTTCCTTGATCCCTCAAATGGCTAGAGATCTTCCAACTATATGACTCCCACGTATGCCCTCATGAAGTTCACTAAGTACTTACTTGACATCTTGTAGGTGAATGCATTGGAGGTAGGGGCTTGTGAATGACTTTTTATAAAGTTTACCCTAGGGCTAAGGTAGAAACGAGCAACTTTGACTTTGATTTGGTGGGTCGACCTCTTGTTGTCTGGCAGTATGTCACTCCGTAGATAATTGATGATAAGGTCCATCCAACTTGGGGCTTTATCTATGAGGAGGACTTGCTTGGATAAGAATGTATGATAGATAATGGGTTGTGTGAGGAAGTCAATCTATATTGTCCATTTCAGGTCAGAGTCTATAGCTGAGCTTAGTGCTACTAAGTCAACAGTGTGACTGTTTTATCATCGCGGGAATTATTGAATTTTCACATGCTCAATGTCTCCAATGAGTTCTTTTACTATATTGAGGATTGTTGCATTCGATTGTCTTTAGCATTAAAGTCTCCACCCACCTTCTTGGAGACTAGTTTGGCACCGAATACATTGAGGCATTTTCCCCCAGTTATTTGGATTTTTGTAAACCGATGATCAACTCTTCATACTCAGTTTCATTGATGGAGGCCTCAAATACCAGCCTAATTACCTTCTCAATTATTATGTCTTTGGGGCTAAGGAGAACAATCCTTACTCCTTACCCCTTTGAATTTGAGGCTCCATTAACATAAAGTGTCTAGTCTTTTGACATTGCATCACATGTGACCAATTTATGTTCATTCAGCTGATCTGTTAGTTGATCTCCTGAGAACTCAGCAATAAAATCTTCTAGGATCTATCCATTGATTGTCGTTTTGGGATGGAAATGGATGTCGAATCTTTTGAGATCGATCGACCATTTCGAAAGATGCCCAGATATGTTAGCTTTTCATAGAACGACCTTGATTGGGTAAGAGGTGATTAATGTTATGGAATGAGCTTCAAAATAGTGCTTTAACTTCCTTAAAGCGATCACTAGGGAATAAGCGAGATTTTCCAAAGCCAAGTACCGTTATTTAGAATCTAGTAGCGTCTTGCTGTCATAGTAAATCGAATGTTGCTCCCCCTCCTTTTCACAAACTAAGACGAAGATCACATCATGGCTTGACATTGCCAGGTAAAGGTATAGTTGTTCTCCATCATTTTGGATTACCAATAGTAGGGTCTTACTAAGGTAAGACTTGACCTCTTCCAAAGCTTGCAAGCAGTCTTCATTCAATACTAGACCTTTGTCTTTCTTTAAGAGCTGGAAGAATGTTTGGTAGCACTTTGAAGACTTAGAGATAAAGAGATTAAGTGCAGCGAGCATACCAGTAAGCTTCTGAACATCACTCAGTGTCTGAGGACGCGAGACCTGGGTGATAGCATCAATTTAATCTGGGTATCCTAAGAATTTTCCTGACTGGACCCCGAGTGAACACTGACTTACATTAAGATTCATTCAGTACTTCCTGAGGATTTTAAAGGTTGATTTAACGAGCATGTCGTCATTGTACACTTCTATTATCTCTCCCGTTTGTTTGCTAAATATCTTGGTTACCAATCTTTGGTAAGTTTCCCCTATGTTCTGAAGGCTAAAAGGCATGACCTTATAGTAGTACCAACTAACTGAGGTTATAAAAGAGGTCTTATCTTATCCAGGCCCATGCAAGGGGATCTGATGATATCCTGAGTAAGCGTCATGGAAGCTCATCCTTTCATTTTTCCCTGTGGCATCGACCAGTTGATCTATCTTCGAAAGAGGGGGCTAGCTTTAGGACATGCTCGGTTCAAGTCAGTAAAATTAATACAAACCCTCTAGTTGCCATTACTCTTGGGAACCACCACTCAGTTGGACAACTCTACAGGAAATTGAACTTCCGTGATGGAACCTACATCCAGAAGCTACCCTACCTCTTTATCTATTACCTTGTCATTTTTGGGAGATGTTCGACGAGCCTTTTAAGTGATGGGATTAAAATTAGGATCGATATGTAGGTGGTGGAATGCCCAGGCAACTTGTAAGGCTCCCATGAAAAAACATCTATGTTTCTTTTAAGAAGTGTACCAGTTCCATTTTCTCTTGGTTGGTAAGATCAGATACAATCAAAAACTTCCTTTCTGTCAAGTTTTCATTGACTATAACTTCTTCTAGTCTTTCAATGACAATGTCTGCAGTGTGGATCCTGGTCTCCTCCTCCCCTGGTCGACTATATCGTAGTTTCTATTTAGAGACAATTACCCCTTACTGGGATTTATCTTGGGCATTATTAGGATCTTTATTTTTCTCTTTTTTGGGATAATGGATATGATGAAACATTTTTGGGTTGTATCCTAGTTGCCGTGAATTTTTACCACTCCACAATTTGTAATGCATTTCAAATTTTGATGATAAATGGATGGAACGACCCTCATGGTGTGGAACGAACCTTTACCCAAAATAATATGGTATGAGGAATCGATGTCCATAACTAAGGACTCGGTTAACTTCGATATATTCTTTGCCTTGATTGGCAAGGTAATCTTTCCCAATGGTAGGATAATCCTTCATGTGAAGCCAACCAATGGAGCGGTGTCTTATTTGAGGTAGGCGACATTCAGTTTCATATTATGCAACAAGTCCACATACATAACTTCGGATGAACTCCCCTGGTCCCCCAATAGCTTATCGACATCCCAGTTAGCAAGCCTGAGTGTTATTACTAATGTGTCATGATGTGGGGTCCTTACCCCGACCAAATCCTCTTTAGTGAACACAATGTTCTTTATGTAATCAACATATTCTATTCGCCGATGCTTTCCATATTGAGTCTTGACTAGATCGATCTGAAAATATTCCATCACGGAAGTCACCTTTTTGAGTTCCATTCTAACGGCATTGCCCTAAATCTGTTTGAGGTCTCATGCCCCATGAATGACTGCAAACTCTTGTCTTGTATCACCATCGAGGACATTTTCTGGCTTTAGGTCACCATTAACTACAACCTTCTCTTTTTTCTTATCAACGTACTCGCTAAGGTGTCTTGCCTGAACTAGATCCTCCATATGTGACTTCATAGGTTTTCAATTCTCGATTAGATAACAACCCTCCTTATGGAATGCACACCTTAGTGTGTTGTTTCTCTTAGTCAAATATTCTCCCATCTTCTTAGGCCATTTCCTGAAAGGTTCATCCTTGATCTTGGTGAGAATTTTGTAAATGGGTTCCTTACAGACTGTGTTAACATCCTGGAACGCCTTGGAGGGGTCATTCTTACCTCCACCTTTGGATCCATTCTTTCCCCCATTCTTACTTATCTTTTTCTAGGTGTCATTCTTATTTGTCCCCTTTGCTCAACCATTGTATCCCCTATTAGGATGGACCACATCTTCGACCTTAGCGTACTTCTTAATACGGTCCATAAGATCATCGAGGATTACGGCTTCCTTCTTGGTGAGAGATTGGTGCAGCCGAGAGGTGATCAGCATGATAATTTTGAAGGATGCTATGACACCTTTATCTAAGCCATCCTTGATCTCGTTAAAGATCTTCCAATATCTTTTGGCGTAAACACTAATGTTTTCCTTAGGATTTTTCTTAATAGTGAGAAGTGCATCCATCCACTTAGGATGGGAGCTTCTCGTTATGAACCGTGTTATGAAAGCCTATGCCAATGCTGTGAAGTTCTTGATACACCTATAGGGGAGCCTCTCAAACCACTCATGTTATACATAGTGTAGGCCAGAAGGGAATATCTTGAAAATCAGTGTGTCGTTATGGATCCATAAGGTCATTGCCTACTTATATTACCTAACATGATCTATGGGATCTATTTTCCCGTCATAGATCTTAAACCATGGATTGAGAATTTTTTGGGGGTCTCATCACATTAAATTACTTTAAAAAGGGGGGTTTCATATGAGAGTTTAGAGATCTTTTATCAAGATCTCTGGTCAATCTGACTCCTCGGTGTGTTGGATGTTGGTCCATCTCCCTATGTACCAGAATCCTTAAATCCTCACTTGGTCGATCATTATTCTTGTGGTGCCTTTCCTGGTGGCCACACTTTGATCATGATTGCTTTGATCTGTCATGTTAGATTCTTTCTTGGTCACGCTTAGTACCCCTTCCTCGACTGGGGGAATCTCGCCCAGAGAGCTAAGAGTTCTATTTCGACACCACCTCGTGTTTCTGGGGATATCTCTCTCCATTCATTCAATTCGCCTCTTAATGTGGGAATTTTCTTCTTCTTGGCGTCGAGTTGCCTCTTCCTGTTCTCGAAGTTGATCTCCATAGGCATTGACCAGCCTAGAAATCTGAGTGGACCTTGGAGGTCCATGTCTTCTGAAGTTTGTCTTTTCTAGAAAAACCTTGGGTTTGAATGCTGGCGAATTTTAGACCTAACCTAGGAGGCGCTAGCTCTTCCTGGACTTTATCGATTTGTGGAATATTGATGCTGTGGTGAGATATTATCGGATTTTTGGTGTTGAATGCAATCGTAGGAACATAAGTCATTTCCCACAGATTTCGGCAATTGTGAGTGCAAAAAAAATTCACAATAAAATATTCACGAAATTCATCACAAAAAGGCAGAAAGTAAATGAAATCACACAAAACAACGATGTATGTGGTTCGGCAACTTGCTTACGTCCACAAAGTGGTTACTTGTTTTCTATTAAGTGTCTCTCAATGATTACATTTTTTCTCCCCTTGCCCTAGGTCAATGTATACAATTTATAGATATGTATGTTACATAGTTTGAGTTATTTAAGGAACTCCATCATAGTTCGTGGATCGCCCATGAGGTGCTTGAATATCTAGATCGGGACTCTTGGCACCTAATTTGACAACATCTGCGAGTATCATTCTATAACTAAATTGTCCGTGTCAATGTTAGAGCGTGATATGGGTCGGTCCAAATAACTCAACTTATCTTTATCGACTACTCTCATGGTCTTGTAAAAAGTGGGCTCCCACATCATGTTATTAAGTTAAATCCCTAAAATTCCTCTGCTAGTTGATCATGTAATGCTTCTGAAAAATACTTTTTGAAGAATATTTCCTATAATTATAACCACATGCAATTTTTCAGATTCTGGGTACATCTTACCGATTCTCACCAATGATTTGCCTCACCTTTAAATAAATAGCTAACCAGATCTACTCAATAGTCAGGCATTATACCTACTCCATTCACAACATTTAATGTGTGTCTAAACTAGCGTTCCTCTCCCATTTCTATGGGTTTCATGTGGAAAGATGGAGGTCGTTGTTGTAAGAATTCCTTCAAAGTATTCATACGTCGAACCTTGGTTGATATCTCGATTCCTGGTGTAGGATTATATCGTGTTTGCATAAGTCCCATAAGTTCTTATTGACACCTAGCAATATTATCCATAGCCTTGGATCGAATAGTTGATGTTGATTCAGATTGTGGTGTAGTATTAATGTTTCGTGTGTTTACCATACTATATAAGTAGACAAATATTAAAGCACAACATAATGGGAACAACATAATAAATCATCACCTAAGATCTTTCAACTTTATTTCATAGGAAGATTTGAACAAACATGCTTACCCTAGTTTTATGATTAAAGAAGTTCCTAGTTCATATATAATACTAACGTTACAATCTACTTAAAGTTTCTTGTGCACACAAATTTATTTATTTCACAAAAGTTATAAGTCCTCTAGATGGCAATAAGGAGCCACTCCTCCTCTTCTCCCTCCTCGTTCGAACCTCCTGAACTCGAACTTGATGATTTAATAGTGTCGAGGGTTAGTAAGTTTGGACCATAATCTTTGGGAGATACTGGAGGAGTAGTGAGAATTTCCTCCATTGGAGATACATCTCATGAAAAATGTATTGCAGTCTATAAGAGTTACCCATCTTCGGCAAACGTTCGAGCATGCTTCATGGCTTGTTCTTATCCTTGTAATTGACACATCAACAAATGATGCTTGATGTTTGGGGTAGCGATGGCACATTCTCAGTTGATGTCTCTAAAAGCCTTACAAAATCAATTAAACCCCTCCTCCTGAATGGTCTGACTGAATTGTTCTTGGTTGATACCATTAGTGTTCTGGTAGATGTTATTCCATACATTCATTACTACAAGACAAACAATTTGTATTGAGTGTAATCTTAAGAAGTTACAAATATGTGAAATAACTATATATTTAGATATGTCCCACATAGGAGTAAGAACCTGGTATAATTAATAATAACACTCTAGTAGTAATGTTGTCATGTGCCGAAGTGATTAGGAGTGAGTGGGGGTTGGGTTTAGCTATGCAGTTGAAAAATAAATATAACCAATTAAAACAAACCATATTTTAAGATTGTGGAAGTATGTAATATAATAGGGTATAAAGGTACATTGTTTATTACATCACTTCTAAATAAAGACACGAGCTTTTATTACATATTCTCCAAGGAAAGTAAAAGTAACTAGAAAAAAATTGCCATATATATTTAAGACTGTGCAAAATGTATCCATTTATAAGTAGTAACACAAAACATTATGATAGAGGATTAGTTTCTTCAGATGATGTTCCAGTTGTGTGTATAATGCTTAGGGTAATGGGAAAAGAAGCACTAGAATTGTGCGGAGTAGTGAACCCTCTCTATTTCCTGGATCCTTCTGGAATTTTGGAAAATGTGAGCAAATTTGTCAAGTATATAATTCTCATTCTATACAATTCAAACATTATTTAGAATAGTTAGTTCAAGAATTTAAATAAGAAAGAGATTCAAATAATATGATATGATAACGTGTTTCTTTGGAGAAAATATAACAAAAGTGGGATATAATTGGTAATAGGTTGGGATGGTTTCCAAACAAATAACCCATAATTATATTTTTAGAGGCTTAAAGGAAATAGTAAATTCAAATAACTAATCAATCCAAATAACTAGAGATAAAAGTAATTGTGCTAAGTCAATAAATGATATTACATATGGTAGCAATAATCCAGGCCCTCAATCATCTGAGTCCTTTAGGCCTAATAATATAGTAGTGGGTGTAACAAAAGATAATTCCTTGATTGTAACGTATGCTATAAATCAATAATTGGGTCATAAGCATAATGTGAAATAATATGATGGCATAGACGTTTCAAGATATGAAGCAATTGTACGTAAATAATTTGAACTCCTCAAATGAGTTCCACAATTAGAATATGATATACTAGGTCTATCACAAAGTTATATCAATAATAGGTGTAGTTCAAATTGCATTGCAAGAAATAATATTGAATAAGAAATCACCTACTTAGCGTTTTGAATGTGTTGTATAATTCTTAGTGGTCAATATGGTGTTCTGTGATAGTCTATTTAAAAGAATAATGTATTTGGTGTAAGTATGAGGTATGTAACTTAAATCGAATGCAAAATAAACATATGATTGCAAAAAAGAATATGTTTTGGGGTTCAATTTGTAAATAAATTTAGACTTTTATTACATTAAGTTCATTAGATTATTTGGATATGTACCGAAATACTTTTTTTCCAAATAAGGTCTAAAATCTATAAAAAAAAAAAGTTGAAGCAAAAATACATAAGTCAGAAAACTTCAGGGTTTATGTACAAAATTTATTTATTTAAAGCTTGATGTATAAATTAGGGTAAATGTCGACTTTAAGTTTTGGACATCCAAACATGATGTTACAACATACCATTTTGACAAGAAAAATAAAATATTTTTTTTGTAATTTTATTCAGAATTTCTTGATTGGACACATGCTCCCACACGCACGCGCTGGAATTGACTTCACTCGTGCGCGTGGCCTACACGCTTCTTCAACCTCTTGAAATTTGTGCAAGGGTTTTGAAAACCTTGACTTGAAATCAAATCCTCTACATAATACCATTCAAGTTGATTGAAAAGCCCTCTGATTTTTCACATGGATTCCAAATTTATAACTTTTAGGTATTGAAATGAATTGTAGAGCTTCTTCTAAGAACTATAAAATATTGAGAGTTGCAGTTGAACATATATGGATTTTGGGTAAAATTAAAAGAATGGAAGTAACCGGGTTTTGCTTCTGGGTTGTTTATGAGCAAAATGGTTTGGGTTTGAAGGTTTGATTTATCGTTTGTAACAAGAATTTTATTTATGAAATTTTTGTTGTCGAAATTAAAAAACGTGGATTTTGAACTGTTAAAGAAAATATAATGAAATTAAATTGCATGGTGAAGATTCTACAAGTATTAGGACAAGGATTCTCACTTTAAAACTTGTTTAAAGTTAAGAACTCAGAAGCCACCATTGGAGCTCAAGCTTTCATGTCAATTTTCTAATTTTTTTTCGTTAACTCGAGGTTTCTACGTTATAGAACACATGTAAAAGATTATTTAAGATTTATGCTATAGAAGAAACTCAACCAAAGTAAAATAATCAAGCCTTAAACATAAAATGATAATGTACCCAAAAATGCTAAGAATGTTAGCTTGGATTATATCAACTGTTTGGACTCAACTCTCTGCATAGGTATGGGGTTTTTATAAGGGGTGAGGGTGAACTGATTGGTCGAATTTGGGGTGATATGTTGTGGTCTGATGGGAGGAATGCTTAAGGAAACCTATGGTGTGAAATGGTACAAGTTTGTATGGCTTGGTATTGGTTCTTATTGAGGTGTCTTTACAATTCTTATCTGATTTGTTGATAAAAAAGATGATGAAATGTTTTGCTTTAGTCCTTAGTAAGTTTTAGTCAAGGTTTAGGGTGTCTATTCTTTATTTTCTAACTTTGAGGGAATTTTGTGCAATTTTGAAAAGATGGGAGGGCCTGGTTTGAAATTTTAGAGAATGAGGAAGGTATTTGTAAAGAAATATAGGGACATGTTGGATATTTGAATAAATACAAAAGTCCTTTCAAACCTTTAGGTTATTATAATTATGAAAACTTCAAGGATAGTTTTGAAACTTATAATTTCAAAGAGTTTATGTTGGTGATACTTTATATCTTGTTCTCATGTTGTAACATAACTTTTTCCCTATTCACTTGGGTAAACATAATGAATTTAGACGCGTTTGTATTACTCAGGGCTTACAGATGCCATTTCCAAACCCTTTAAATTTCAAAATATGAGGTGTTCTAACCATAATATCCGAGGTAACATTGCTAACTCTTGGAACAAATAAATGGAAGGTAATCCATTTACGTGCTTCTCTGCCAAAATTCAAAGAGTGAAATAGGACGTAGTCAAATGGAACATATCTGCATTCAAAAACATATTTGAGCAGGTGAAAACGTTTGAAGATGAAGTACCTATTTATGAATGTTTGTATGAAAACGACCCCACCTTGGAAAATAGAGGGAGTATCTCCATGTAAAGGGAAACATTCTTTGGGTGTTAAAATATAAAGAAGAGTATTGACAGTAAAAAATTAAGGGGAAATAGTTCCATGATGGTGAATATAATAATATATTCTTCCATGCTCTGTGAAGGCCAATAGGTCCAAACCTTTAATTCACATAATAAAAAATAATGTTGGTGTGTGGCTTGAAGACATAGAGAACATTAAACAAGAGTTTATTCAACACTTCTAAAATATTTTTAAAGAAAATAGCATTGAAGGTGAAGATGAAGTTCTTACGTATTGTAGGCTGAGAGTATTATAAGATGAAGTTCTTGAGTATCATTGATGCTAAAGGATCAAATACTCAGTCTGTAATGCTTGATGAATTTATTAAAGAGGATGAAGTTTGGAAAGTAGTTCAAGATCTAAATGCTGAGAGTATTATAGGCCCTGATGGTTTTCATGGTATATTTTTCCAAAATTAATGGGAGAAAACGCATATAATTGCCTTTTATGTCAAAAGACTTCTCATTAGAACTCACATGATTAGTCATGAAATCATTGATTTTACTCTTCACGAGAGAATCACACCCCACTTTTGACTCACTATCACTAAGGGTTAAATTATATGACTTAGGATTGTTACCTTCTTTCCTTTCTTTAAAAGGACACTCATGACAATAATTCCCAAACCCTTGGCATTCAAATCACTTGTCCCCTCCATCCACCTTCTTAGGGTTAAACCTCTTCTTTTTATCACGATCAGTGCTAAAGTTCTCATACATCTTCTTTTATTCTCTAAGATTAACAAAATTAATGAACTTCTTAGTAAATCTAAAAAAAATTCTAGCATCTAAATCACCTTCACGATCAGAATCCGACACATTCTCTAAGAAGGAGATGTATAAAATTAGGGGGAGAAGTATTATATTTACATTTCAAAGGTGTGTCAAGTGTGAAATTATTAGGAACAATGTGACATAGTTTCACAAAAGAAAAATAACCTTAGAGTTTGTGTCGATCAAGTGTCAATTTGTACATTTTATTTTGGGGTTGGGATTGAGTTTTAGAAATCTTGATAACTTAGTAGTTCTTTATTCTTGGTTTTGTCCTGGAAGAACCAAAGCGAGAGATTTGTAAGCATAAATTTCACAATGTGTCAATGTTTGTAAAAAATTATTATAAATTGGTTATATTGAATTTATTTCTTTTGAATAAAATTTCTTAAGTCATAGGTTAGTATTTGAGTTCAGTTTTTCCTTCGTGCCTATGACGCATTTTGAAGACCGTAATGGCTAAGTTAAAGAGACATTAAATTTAAGCCGAGTTGCATGATGAGTTTCGTCTTTGTTCATGGGATCTACAAAAATATTAATATATATTATGTTTGATCCTTGTATTTTATGTTTGTGTGTTAAATGTATTTATTGAGTCCATTTTGAGAAAGGATTTTTTTAAGAAAACCTATTTTTTAACTTTGTTCGAACAAGTTGTATACGTCGTTCAAACGACTTTCACGATTTCATTTGAATGACTTATGGTTTTGTTCAAATGAAGTTTGAGGTTTTGTTTGAACTTACTTTACACAAGCTCCAGGTTATAAATTATTGTTAAGATAGCAAGGTTTAGTTTGAAGGTCACATGTTGCCTGTTCAAATGAGTATTTGTATCTTCTTCGAATGTCCTTGAGTTAAAATGCGGTAGCCAATCTCGTTCGAACGACCTTAATTTTTGTTTAAACAAGATACCTCAAACTGCATTCTACTATTTTTTTACCAGTTCTTTATAAATAAAAGGTTTAGCAAAACAGTTTTTAAGATAGGTTGTGCAAATATAGTTTTTTATACAAAAATCTAGAGCTCCTAAACCTAGTTTCGACCCATATGTTTAAGATCAAACAATAATCCTAATATGCTTATCTGAGATCTTATGTGTCTTGAACCAAGACTATTTGCTCTTCATCTTTATTGATTTGAAACTTCAAAGGCGCATGTATTGTGAAGTTCATTGAAAGGCATCTGATAGTGGTTATGAAGAAAGTAAGAACGAGAAAAGAGCGCATCTAGGCTTGAAGGCATCGAGTCTATGATTAAGTTTAATATTTCCTTTTATGAGACCAATATCATTATGGACCTGTGTGGCTAGGTCTTCCGAGGGTTTTCCCATTGTGGATTTTCTTCGTACATCGCAGTGTTATGTGACTATTTGTTTTATTTCGACTATATGAACCTAATGCATGTTTTAGGCAAGATTACTCAACTTCAGTTCAATTGGTGGAAACATTAAATTGGTTTAATTTGTCATTCGATAAATTTATTGGAGACTAAAATTTGGTCTTTTGATAATCCATATACCCTAGCACTTGCGTTTTTCAATCATTTTGGCTCCATTTCATATATTTTGTTACTTTTGGAATATTTCTTATCTAACTATTATCATTAAACTTACTTTTCACTTTATAGTACTTTTGAACTGATTTTTATAAAATAAAAAAAAGTCAAAAGGAAGGTTTATGTCCCTTAATATTGAATTAAAGTTTCTTCAATTTTCTCCCCTTACATCACCTTTTTTACACAATTTTTTACAAATAAAAGGACAACTCTAATTTTGGATTATGGGTTAGGCCCCACCTCATTCCAAACAATAATTACCTATACTTGGATGGAATTTTGTCTATGTCGACGTCCCGTAATTACTCTCGAGATTCCATTCCTATATTCACGTTCACTTTTACGCTTATATTCATATTAGTTATTTGTTTTATACGGAGATCCTTTAACAAGCATACTCACTTGTCGAGAGTGAACTATTCTCTACATCATGTATATTTTGGATGTTTTCATTCATGGTTGCTATAGGACAATACCATTTTTCGCTTTCTTTTTAGGGGTCCAGTTTACATGCCTACTCATGTTTCCATATTGACGTTATGATCTGATGCATCACTCATATTTCATATAGTTTTTATTTATTTTGTTTATAAACTTAGCTTTTGTTAAATTTATTATCTTCTAGTGATACTATAATCTGCCACATCGTTCACATTGCCATTAACTTCATACACCTTTTTTTATTAGTTCTACTCCTTCTAATGACTCGTTCCCATCCTCTAAATGATATGGACATTATGATTTTAATACTAACCTATACAATTTTATACACATGTGACACAAATTTCATCACCTTATACACATGTACACATGCCTTAGGAGAATGAGAAATTTCAGTTGCCCAGGAAAGGCCAATTGGGAGGAATGGGTTCATAACGCCTTCCCATTTCATAACAAAGTCTTTGAGCCTACATTTTTGGTTCGCACGAACTAGTAGTACTTTATGTCATCCCTTTGGAGATGATTAATTTGTTTTGTCTATTTTGAGTAAAATTTATTGGCGACTACAATATTAATTCATCTCACATCACCAACATGATTGTTTTATATCCTCTAGGAGCCCGCGACTTAAGTTCATGAGGGCGGGAGAGAGACTCTTTGTTTTCCTTCCGTGGAGGGCATCTGAGGATGACCATGCAATCAATATAATTTTCATTCCTTGAGGACCACATTCAATAATCCACATATATTTTGTTAAAATTGGGTTGGGACGAATCCACTCGTGACCTTTTACTTCTTTAAATTATAAATACTAGATTTCTCGTATGATCTCATATTCTTAACGTCTTCAACTTCATTTATCTTCATATTTACCTATGGGTAAAGATCGAGTTATTTAAACTTAGCACACAAAGTCTGTAATAATTTATTAGTAAATTATCCTTTTTGCAATTTACGAAATTAATTTTCTTTTCATAATTAACATTTTTCGCAAAGTTCACCAAATCCCATTTATGGTCACGAACTTGGATCGTGTTCCATAAATTATGCAACCACTGGCTTTACTTGTCAGTTGTTTTGGGTCTACATCGAAGTCTAACCCGAGGGCTTCGAGCCCTTGCTAAATTTACCCTAGTATCCCTTTTATGAAAATCCTTTCACTTTTAAATAATTTCATTTCCTTGCGGTTCGACCACCATTTTTGACAAAATACCCGACTTACTACCTTATTTCTTGCTCGTACAAACACCTTTTGTGTCACTTTATTACATTACCATTTTATACCTTTATAGGTCAAACCTCACCATTTTATACTAGCCCACGTCGTATTTACCAATCGTAATTTACACTTTTTTTCCTCATTATACACTAAACATGCATTTTTTCCTTTTGGACCTATTTTGAGTTGATTTCATTTAAAACAATATTTGGGGCTCATTTTATAATTATAAAAAATAACAAGGTTGCTTTATAACTTTTTTAGAAAACTAAAGTCCAATAACATATATATCTTAGGGACTAATTTGCAAAATTACAACTTTATGGGTAATTTTATAATTTTCAAAATTTTGGAGTTGTTTTACAATATTTAGAAGTCCATGTGTTATTTTGTATTTAATGCAAAGTATAGGGGCTATTTAATAATTTTTCAATGTTTGGGGATTATTTTTGCCATTTTTAAAAGTTCATAAGTTAGTTTGTAAATATCCCAAAGTTCATGGGTTGTTTTGTAATTATCCTAAAGTTTAAGTTTTCTATGTAAATAATTCTAAAAAACATTTCTAGTTCAAAAACAACAGATTTTAACAAGTTTGGGGTCCAAACTATACTTTTATGTACTGTTAGGTCAAAACCCCTTACTATAAAATCTCGGGGGTAAAAACATGAATTATAACATTCTTTGGCCCGAATAATAGTTTCTCAAAAGTCTAGGGTTTAACTAATATTTTAGAATATTATTAACACAACCATAATATTCATATTTATATTTTTATAATAGAAACTAACATTCATTTTAGCGAAATGCATAAAATGATCAACACCCCTAAACACACACACACACACACACACACACACACACACAGATATATATATATATATATATATATATATACACACACACACACACACACTAGGGTATGCCCGTGCCTGAAGGCATGATGAAATTCTTTCAAAGTATGTAATCGCAAAATGGTGTAAATTTTCCAACGTACGTAATTGCGAAAAGGCAAAAATTTTCAAAGGGAATAACTACAAATAAATTCCAAACTGTCACTTGTAGTTAAATGATCAATTGGGTAGTTTCATTTGTTCAAGTTTCTTCAAGTTTCATTCATAATAAAAATATTTTCTAAAAATCGGACATAATTTCCTTTGTTTATACGACTATCCACCCTATTTAGACAATACAAAATACCATAAAAATAATAATAATAGTTCATTTTGGACCTCGCGTATATCATTAACTATTCAACTCGGACAAAAAACACGTATCACAATAGAAAATTCTATTTAAAACCAATGCATATTACACCATGCCGCTTGTATCTCCCTTGTCACGCTTGTCTCATTCATCATCACAAAATGCATATATAAAAAATATATCTTCCTTGAATGAATCCAATAATCGAGTGGATTTGAAGTCTTTATGCCTCTTATCGACACGGCTGACCTGCGTAGTAAATGATAATTGGACCATTAATAGGACTAAAATAAGAAAGGAAGAAACTAAAATAAAACTTGGTCATAACTAATGACTATACCTTGGGCATAATTAATGACTATACTTGGGCATTTCTTCATTTGCAAAAAATAGAAATACCTGCAAAGAAAGAAATGCAAACTATTAAAACAAACATGGCTTCACTTTGGCACTTCGGCATCAACATGGTCTTGATTTTATCGTGCAAATAAAGATTGAAATGCCCAATAACGATAGGACCTGACTATTTTAATTTTTAATACTCCTCTGTGACCTGCTATTCACCCACGCCCTATTTCTAAACCCAACCTCACCAAAAATTGTTCCTACATCTCCCATCGCACCTAACATAACTATATTGCCACGTTAACCACCAACAGTTAATCCCCTACCTGCTTCTCACTTCCACCACATACCCAATCTCTCGAACTGATTATTGTATTGCCAACTATTCACGCACCGATAACTATTGTACTTCCAACTATTGTAATGCAATTTTAATTTCATGAGTTATTTATAATGCACTTTGAATTTCAAATACATATAACTCAAATTGAAATGTAACGTATTTGAAATTCAATTGCATTATATGCATATAATGTAGTTTCAATTTAAATTGAAATTATATGCAGTATATGCTTCATTAGATGGAATTATAAATTTATCTGCAATTCAACATATAACTCGCTATAGCAATTGTATGTTCAATTTCAAATAGAAGTTATGCATAATAAATTCCAATTGCATATAATGCAGTTAGGAGTTATGCAATTCATTTACTATGGATCATTTCATAGGGAGCGCTTATATCAATTACAACTGCTTGCTTGAATGTACCGATTAATCATTCAATGTTTATTTTTCATCGGAGTCAGGATGACGGTCACCACCGATTATTTCTGCGATCGGGCCAGAAATGATCGGACCACCTCTTGGAGGTAGTAGATGTTGACACAATCGTAAATTAACTTCCAACACAAATTGACATTCTAGAAACCTGAGCACGTCAAGTTATATAAGGAAGTTTAGTTGCAAAACAGCATGGACCTCATATCATCAACATAATCCTCTACATCATGTTTATGCTTATGTCAAACAGACAAACAAAACCATATCAAGCAGACGCTATCAAGGGTTCCAAAGAATTAAAAATTCCAGAAGGTCTTGTTTCCATTTAGAATTTGTTGGAACTATGAGATCCGTTTATACCTGATTCCTCGATGAGATTAGGTTTATTCGCCCATTCTGCACACATCAAATGAACATGTGTGATGAAATTCACTGCTCCATCAAGGAATCTACTTTGAATAAGTATGAATGATTTATTATAGTATAACTAATCAATAATCATTTTAACCACAAATAATTAAATAAATTCACACGATAAGGTCACCATGCTACATGTCTTTCTCAATTAAGGTGGGTTTTACACATGATGAATGCGACACAATCACTCTTACATATGCAGAGTGCTCATAATCAGTGATGCTCATAAACAATATATCAGGAATTCCCACATCATTCATAAAAAAAATGCATTGTGAATTATCTTAACAAAAAATGTTAGGATAATGCATTGGTAATAACATGCATTGTGAATGATCAAACAAAAAATAATTGAACATACTATGTTAGGATAATGCATATTAAAGAATTCAGCATTGCAAGTACACTAAACTGAAAATGACGTACGATGTGGATCCGCATAAAAATATTGCCCAATGCAAGGAAAGTTTTACCCCTCTCTGATCTTGGTAACAGTCAGGTTGCCTTTCGATCCCCCAAGTGAGACTAATGAATGCCATATACGTAGCACAATAGTGATCGTATATCCACCATGGGCGAATATCACTTCCATTCATTCTTAAAAATTTCTCTCTCAAAGCCAAATCAGTGTAGAAGAAAAGAAACCATGCATGGTAAAGATGAACTGACAATGCTAGTAAACATAACCTGCCAAAAATGTTGTTCTAGCTTAGAAAAATGAGGCCGCATCACCTATCAGTAAAATAGAAAGCCTGCTGCCAAAATGAACTATATAACCTTCAAAATGAGTCAAACATCAAGCTTGCTGCCAAATTTATCACATCAAGAACAACAAGAACATTTAAATGTACAACAACCCTCAATATAACAAAATCATAAGGCTAATCACATTCAAAACATTACAATGAAAGCACATCACTAATAACAGGTGGATATTAGTGTGCTTAGTTTTTGTGCATATCCAATTTAGAAACATAAAGTGTTTAAAGTTTTTTTCCAGACACATGTCATTCGACTAAGAAAATATCAAAATATTAAGGGATAAACAAATAAAATTGAAGTAGCATGTAGTGCATGCCAGTTATATATTTAGGAGAAGAGTCAAAAATGAGTTGATTGTGCCTATCCATGTGACACTACCTGCCATAGCCTAATAGGCTGGAACCATAACACATATTGGAGGCACATTTCAGATATAAAGGTTAGATAGTGTATGCATATTTATATCCCGATAATCTCATTTATCAGAAAGAATAGATATTTTAAGAAGGAATGTGCGTCCAAATTCTTCAAATCAATGAAGCTATAAGTTTGATATTCATCAATTCAATTTATTAATAAACACATAACAATCAAGATAACCCTATATGAATTAATGAAAAAGTTTTTAGTGAGAATGAGATGCCATCGCCAAGTGTGCATTGATGTGAATGGAAACTGATTCCAACTATTAAAGACATGAAATTTAAACAATTTAAGATATTTAATGACTTGTACAACATCTTATTCATACGTATACATAACAATCCCAACAATAAGCAATATGGAATAAGGTATTATTCATAACGGAAAAAAATATAGGATGCTTATACAATACAATCAACAGACTTATAATCATACTTATACAACAATGAAATGTAAAAAAACATACTTATAACAAACATAGTTGTACAAATAGACTTACTAAGCACATGACTTCAAATACCTTGTGTATTAATAGGATGCTTAAGCACATGATTGAAAGGTCTAGGTCAAGTCCTTTTGTGAGGATACTTTCTCTTTGGCTCATTGAGCAGGGGTTAAGGAAGAGGATTGTTGATGGCTATCCCATCATTGTGATGCCTTACTCTATTTTTTATATAACTCAAAATCACACACACCACTCTTTCTTTAAGGGGTATTTTTGGCACTTTGATGTCTTCGATAATAGACAATACTTATATCTCTGCATTGCTTCCATCTTTGTTATTGCTGCCTCTCGTCGTTGGGCTATAAGCTCTCTTGTTGATGGCCTATTGCTGCTTAGGATCCACATCTTTCACTGAAAGATGAAATTAAAACTAATTAAAAGACGAAATTAAACCTCAATGTGTACAGCTATTTTAAGTGTCATCATATTGAAATCATCATAAGTGAGAAACCATTTCATAAAGGCAAGAAACTTATGTCAAAATACCAAATAGTTTATACAAGCGTAAAACAAAATTGATACCAAATAGTTTATAAACATCTTTGAACAAAAGTTTTTAAGATATGCCAGTAATGAAAGGGACAACTCATATATCCCAAACATCGAATAGAGATTTCAACCTACAAAGACCTACAATTCCAAACATTAAATAAAGATAAAACTACCTATGTATGAGCAATTAACTGACTTGATGAAAGAAGAACAATAGTAATCTTTGAAATTAAAATTATTTAGCTCGAATACCACGTAAAATCATATAATTAGAAGATTCACAGCCATATAAGGCTAGAAGGTAAAATCATGTAATTAAAATATACATTTTCTTATGATACCGTACAACATGCTTAAACCGATTGACTTTGGAACGACTGAGAAATAATCACACCAACTAGTTCTCCCGACTGTGCAAGACTCGAGAGATATTTTGTGAACATCCTAAAAAAAGGAGAAATAGAAGCGTGAATTGAGGCCAAATAAATGAATAAAACTTCAAAACTCAATAAAAGTATCACCCACCATATTCTTGCCCCTCTTTACTCGATCGTCACCAGGCCTCATCGCCAATTTCATCACGGATTCCACTCAACTCCATCTAATGCAGTTGTTAATGAAACAAAATCAAGAAGATAAAACATTATATGGGTGGAGTACATACATATTAAGATGTAAAAAAATCCAATATTTATCGATCAAATGATATTCATAAAAATAAACACATGAGATTCATAAAAACATACAAATTGGAACTTATGTAAATAAATCCCCCAGTGTTCCCATAAAATTCAAACAAACACGTGATATTCGTAAATGAACAAAACCAATCCAAATGTAAACAAAGATAAGCTGGGGAGAACCAAATCTAAACAAAAACATGTATGCATATAAATAATCAACAATATCCATTAAACCTTCCAAATGCAATAAATTTATGACAAAAAGAAGCTACAGATCACCTAATATAGAATAATGCTCTACAATTTGAAATTTTACCTGATTAGCAATAGTACAGTGATGCAACTAATGCAAGAAAATGGCTAAAATAAAGCGAGGTAAAACAAATAAAAATAAACAAATACACATATTTCTCCAAATAAATCTTACAAATTACTTTAAGCGGGTGCTTGGGAACCGTATTTCCAAGCTATAAAATTGGGATTTTAGTTCAAAATTTGAATTGAAAATTTTCCAATTCCATTTCCCAGGCAAAAAATTGGGGTTCCCAAACACACCCTAAGATCAGATCCAAACTAAAATCAAAACATATTTTTAAACCATTTTTAGGAACTGCATAATCATATATGTAAAACAATCACAGATTCTTTTTCACTTTCAATATGCATATTCACCAAGGAATCATAAGCCATGCATGGTTTTACAAAAATAAATAATAACTAACACCACAACCTAACTTTTTAGTTAAAAAAACAAACAATGAACACTAAAAATGCTCTATTCAGACCTCTAGAACAAATAATGAACACTAAATTAACATATTAGATTTGCAACTGAGTAAGTGAAAAACCCAAACATTCAACCAAAATACCTTCTTAAAAAGAAAATCATTAGAGACTACCTCTTTCTGGGCGCAACTTGAAACCCCCAATCTAAAAAACAAATGTCTACTATAGTAAGAAGCATATAAATGAAACATTTGATATTTCCAAACCCACGAAACAATAAAATATCCAAACCCTAACCTTGACATCAACATAATAAATATAGACAGAGATAACGAAGGCATATACTTGGGTTATGTACAACACCAAAAATACAAACCTAAAAAAATTTAAAGTCACCTACTTAGCACCTGCAAAACCAAAATAAACACGAATGTAAACCCCAAAATACAAAAATCATAATGAACCGTTATAGATATAAAAAATGGAATTTTAACAAAGAAACCATAATAGCTTACTTTGGATGAGAGAGAGGCAAGATATGGACAGCGGTATGAGGGAGACGTGGGTGTCTGTGTGTGTGGGTAAGAGTGTGAGGGAGAGAGTTGAGAGAGTGTATGAGGATTGTGTGTGTTTGGTGAGAGAGTATTCCCAAATGCCCCCATGTTTGAATTAAAGTGTAAGTTTGAAAAGTAGAAAAAAGAGGGGGAAATTAAATAATTGGGGGATAGGTTTGTAAAAAGAAAATAGATGTGATCTCAACCATCTATTTTAATAAAATGTGTAAGGAGATGGTATCGATCTGCACCGTTAAAAATGTGTATATTTTCAAAAACCAAGCTCCCATATTATATACATATATATACTTATGGAATATATTTTGAAAATTAAAAACACCCAAAATACATATGTATAACTCTAATATGTATTTTATTTTATGAAATGAATTTCCACTATGCAAACTAATTCATTAATACAACACATGTACCTTTTTGGAGACAAAAATATGAAGGAATATTAGTGATTAAAGGTATCCCCCACCTCCAAAAGTAGCCTAAAATGGGCTACTAAGCCTTCCTTGCACTCCAAAATTATTTCCATTGCACTATATTCTAAATCTCCACCAAAATACTCCTCATACATCTTATAATTCATTCATTTATGTGTGTGTGTCCTCCAAAATAGTGTTGGTAGAAGAGTGTTTTTAAGAAGAAAATTGTATTTTGATATATGATTTTATTCGGATGCTCCCAATGGAAGCCCAGTCCCATATTTTATATAAAATAAATCAAACACATGGGAGAAATTGAATAGTTAGATCATGAAACTTATGTAATTGAAACATCTCCTTGCGACGAGATCTCAGAAGATGTGAGAATTGAATATGCTGACCAAGTTTTCCTTTTCGAACAAAAACCCTTCGATTCCTCAAGTAAAATAGTTAGATCATGACACTTATGCAATTGTAACCCAAGTCGTACACGGTGCTCTACTCTTGAGGCTAACCAAAGCGATTCTACTGAGTCACACATATTGATGTCCTAAGCTAACATAATGTAAGTTATCATATGAAATGTGAACCACTATTACTCATGACAAAAAATCACACTAGAATTATCATGAAATCCTATATATAATGATACTTTGACTAAAAGCCTCATTTAGAACGATGTATCACCCATGACCAACCTAACCAACGTCTATAAGTGAGACAAAAGTGTCATCATAATCAGGAAAAACCAAATGACAAACCTCAACTATGGGAAACAAGAGAAATGCAACTACGATGCAAAAAATAGTTTGAATACTCCTTACTACAAATCAAGGGGTTAAATTTATGTAGACTATGAAGCTTAGTTTTACTCACTACAAGACTATGTATGTCTTCGAATGATGAGATTGAAAACCTTACACAATGAAGACAACGGTTATACCACTAAGAATATCACAATGTGAGGATTTTGTGACACCCTGCCTAATTAAATACCGGGTGATCAGTCCTTTATTAAATTAAAATCAAGGTGAACGGTTGGTTCATTCTTAGCATCACTGTCGCAAAGTAAAATTTCCAATTTAAACACCCTAAATAATTAATCTAAGTGACAAAAAAATTTTAAACCTTATTTCCAATTTTTATGATGGATTTTTATGGGCCTCGACCTAACCCAATGAGGAAACCTAATCCATCAAGGAGATTGCATCTTATAAATTTTAACTAAGGTACACCCAAGGTTGTTTATGTTTGTTCCCATTGCAAACAAAGAGGTAACCTTAGGGGGTTTTATTTTAATCTAAGGAGAGTTTCACATTATCATATTCCCCAATATGATCCTACATGAGTTCACACACATGTTGTTGTACACACTCCCAAACGTGTTGTTACCGTGCTCCCACACGCGATCATAGAGATTTTGAGAGTATTCGAGAGGAAGTAGATTATAATATCAAAACTTTGCAAAGTTTGGGTACTTTATCAAGTTTAGGGTGAGTATCATGTTCATATCGTCCATCCCTATTGCTATGTTGTATTTTTATGTTTTCTTTTAATATATTTTGAATAATGCAATAAGATATTTGATTTTTAACAAAAAATTCAAAAAATCCCAAAAGATTTTTTTTTTGGTAATTTTTTTTAAAAAGACAAAAATAGTTTCGAATTTCCATTTTTCACCATATATAGGTGTGTATTTAAGATGTTCAAATCATCCCTACATTATATCAATTCATCTTCCTTTTTGTGTTGTTTTGAGACATGGCTTTGTTTCTTTAGTGTGCTTAATAATGTGTGGATATCATTACGTTGTTTATTGGTGATTGCTTTCTTTCTTATATACTTTTTATCACCATTATTGCACATATGCATGTACTTTTTGAACATTATACTTGATTATCATTTTTTGAATTATGTATTCTCATCTCAATGGTGTTTAATAATGAACCAAATGTACTAGAGATAAGTTTGCTTGAAAGAACCATTGCATGAATTTTGTTTCTCGCAAAATTTGTTATATGTTAAGAGATGGCAAGGGTCTTTGAAAGAGAAAATTCATTTTACGTTAAAAGACACCATATGCAAACATAGCCTAAAACATTAACAACACATGAAAACAAAAGTGCCAAGGCAAATTTTATTTCATTGATGCTTCTCTACATATGAGCATTATGATATTTTCAAAAAATTGGGAGTGGATTCTTAAATAAGTGAAATTTTGAGGGTGTTATGAAATAGACGATCAAGGGGTTTGCACAATAGAGTCTCTTGAAAAGCATTAAATATTTAGCGTTATTGATATGAGAAGCATTTAAATTCATGGCATGTTGCATAGATCGAATCAATTTCATTTATGTTCAACATTTTCACACCTAAGATTGAAATTAAATTCATTATTTACGATTCTATCATTGGCTTCATGCACCTATACTATGAATGTCTATGTTGATTTATCTGTGAAAAATGTTCTTATAATTATATTCCACTTCCATGATTAGAGTATTTTAATTTTATTCCACGGTGTATTGTATTTGTAGCTATATGTACTTTTTATGCATATATTTTTTATACTGAAGAAAAGTGAAAATTTTAAGAAATAGTTGGTATGCTTTTTTGAAATTTCATCGCATGTGCTAAATTGATTATCTTTGAAATGTTATTTCTTTTGGATTCATGGGATGCTTATTATTCATTATTAATTTCTAAATCTTTATCTATTACGACGAAAAAGGGGGAGAACAAGTGAAAGCGGAGTTATTTTTCTTAAACTCGTACATGTCACGATATTTCTTTTGTCTCATCTATGTAGTTCATTCTTTCTTAATAATAATTTCGTGGACTAAACATGATGAATTATTTTCAATTGAAGAATTTTAAGTATATGCATTCTCCCTTTCTTGATTTGGGAGGGCATGAGTTGTATTAGTCTTAAGGGTCAATTTTGGCTTCATATTATATTTTGTACTGGAATATCCAAAGGGAGATATTTGTAATAGCAAGTTTCATAATTTCTCAATTTCGTTAATATTTGTCTTATCCTGTTACATCCCACTGCACCTTCATGACCATTCTTAAGTTTTTTAACAGAAGGAACAATAGAAACACTTGCAAGATTCAAGGTTGTCGTCACAACTTTTCCTGAAACTATTATGATGTGGTTTTGTAAAGCTATATATATATATATGGGACATTTTTAAAGATTACACATTTAAAAATATTTAAATTTTTTAAAAATCAGTTTCAAAGAATTTTGTGGCATCCGGCGTATTAAAATACCAGTGGCCAACCCTCTACTAAAATAAAATATTTGTCTGATATGGCTCATTCTTAATATCACTGTCGAAAGCATTTTTAAAGTTACTAACCAAATTGTAATTAAATAAACCGGTGACAATTTTTTTTCCTACATTTATTAACAACATGTAGAACTATATAATAATTAAACCATCCATACCAATTGATAACTGAATCCACACAGATAAAAAATATTAGTAAAGAAGACTGAACAAATGATCGGTTGAACAATAAAAACCAACAATAAATTGAAATAATGAAATGGATACACAAAGTCTAATCCATAAACTGGAAATACTGGAATAGTCTAAAGGGAGACATGGTCAAATGTGTACTGAAATAAAGTCCCTACACAAGGAATAAATGAATGAGGCATCTATAGCAAAGTCTTGCAACTTCCACATTCACTGCAGCTACGCATCCCTGAGTATAATCCTCAAGATGGGCGTCCTAGTGGCTGGATACCTAAAATGTTTTGGAAAAGATTTTGACACAGGTCAGAGCCCAAGTAAAACATTTTTTAAATATTTCGCAAGAAGTTAAATTTCAATTAATTTATTATGCAGGCACACTTTTCATATTTAATCTAATGTGGCTCTCTCTTAAGGTATAACTCACCTATCATATAATGTTCACACCTAATGCTTACCTTTTATCCTCACTAATTACACTTCCACCTAACTAACCTTATTACACCTCTTTCTATCGCACTACTCTATCCTGAGTATTCTTACTTTTATTAACCAATTCAGTTATATTAAGTCATATGACATTCACACTAGTTATAAAGGAAGCCCCTTTTTAATTGTATAACTTTCACACTCGTTATATCATAAATACATTCACACTTATGTATTAATCCCGTATATAATTATCTACTCATATTATATGCATACTAGTATAGTACAACATTCACACACATGTTGCGTGTAATAACCATCCATTCCCGAGTAATAACGTATACTTTCTCTAAAATGCTATCATACCCCAAGTATGCTCACTCTAATTAGGTTGCCTTAAGTCATACTCACTTACGAGCTTGTGTAAAAACATCGCGATGTAGTGGATGCGGCCATATTCCTCCCAAAAGTGATATCGAATCATACCCAAAGCGTCCTGCCTTAGAAAATAAATCAGATAATAAAACATTAGGCGATGACTTGGGGATTATATCTCCCCGCTATCACGAGCCATGGGATTCACCCACATCGTGCAACCTCATATGATTGCACTAGAGGGGTATGTATTTCGATAAATATCATTCACACTGATATCTATAATAAGCACACAAACCTATATATATATATATATATATATATATATATATGGCTCTAGTCTATAATAACCGAGTCTATCTACCCGACTCTAATTTTTCTTTATCGTACTGGCTCATAATTTTGGTTTACTCACTCTACTCAAATTTCCATACTGACATCCGAAATTCTCCCCATTTCATAATATGTCCATAAAGGTCCTAGCCTTAGAATTCTCCCAAATTGTCTAACCACTTCCTTACTTTAGCCTACTGTAATTTAATAGATCCCTCCCTATATTTTAAAACAACACACAAGTTTCCCAGATAATTAATTGTGCATTTAGTGCACAAACACATAAATCCCTTTTTTCCCAAGAAGCCAAATCAATTCAGCCTTATTACAAATTAATTCGCCTTACCAAATATATTCATCTTAGGTTCTGAATCGATTCACTACGAACAAGTCTCCTTCTTCACATGCTCTGTTACCAAATTCACCACTGTTAACCCTTAAAGCTTTTGATTTGTTCTCCATACCTCACCCAATCAAAATCGATGGTTAATTTATGTAACCACAAGTCCTAATCTTCCTAGAAACCTTTAATTATCATCGAAATAACTCACCATCCAATATTTTTGTATTTGGGTTTTTATCCAAGTTTCAATTCCATCGTTCTGAACTTAGATTCTATAATCCGAAATTAAACATCACCATCTACTTGGTTTCTTAAAAAATTCAAATTCTAGTAACCTAGAATCGTGTGGCATCATAATTCTCACTTTTTTCAAAGTGTCCAATTTAATGAAAACCCATTTTTATACGAAACCCCACCCAAAAAAGAATTTTCAATTGCACCCACTTTGATATGAATCAAAATACTACAATTTTGATTAAAAGTAAGTTAACCACTTGCCTGATTAGATTCGTAGGGTCAGATTACATTTTGTAGTAGATGAATTTGATGAAGAACACATCAAATTCCTCTTTAATTGCCTCCCAAAATCTTCTCACTTTATTCCTCTTCCTTTTATCTCAAGTTCTAGGGTTTCGAATTATGAATAGTAGCTGCCCCAATTATTTAGACTTAGGTTAAATGCTCCTAATCCCGAAATTAGGCTAGTGGGTTGTGGGTACCTTGTCCATTTATCTTGGCCCAGAGAAGTAGCTAGACTAAGCCCTATCAATAATAGGGAGAGTGCAGTCCAAATTCCAAAGTCTCATAGAAGGATAAGTCAGCAGTGACCCATTCAACCCCCTAAAATCTTTCAGGAGATATTCTAGGGATTATGGGCCAATATGGACATTCCTAATACCCCCACTCTCCGAAGTTTACATGTATATATTATAAACCTGGCACAGGGCAAAGGGTATGTAATAAAAAACACTCCCCTGGAGAAAAGAGAAATACAAACAAAGAGCACCACCCTGGACGTAGGCAATTTGTAGAACCACATATATCTTGTGTCGTGTGTGATTGCAGCTATTCTGATTCGTGTTCTATATTTTTTTCCCTGGTGATCGCATTTACTTATAATTTGTGTTGAGATGTATTATCACCCCAATTGGCATAGTCTATGGGAAATGATTGTTTTTCATTTATGAAAGCCTTCACCAATAAGAACCTAGAATGTCTGGTCACAACAACAATGCCCCTCAAGCGGGGGATATTTAAGAGTACCCTATCTCGTGTAGAGTTAGATCTAAAGTTTAACGCTCAAACCTAAGGCCTCGCCCATAACGGCAGGCCTTAGAAGAAATCCAGGGACCAGCTAGGTCCACGCAAGTCTCCATACTGATTGATGCCTATGAGTCCGGGATCCAAGGGCAGGAATAAGCCACTCACAAGCAGGAAGCCAAGAATGCTCACCTCAAAAGGAGACTGGAGGAGATGGAGAGAGAACTCCATCGTAATATAAGGCAACATCATTATCAGACTCTAACCACTCAGGCGAACATATCTCGCAGTCGATAAAGGAACCCAAGATGTGGATCTCAAAGAATTGAAGGACACAAGTCAGATAACGAATGGTCCGAGCAACAACAATTAGCTCGTCGTTATAGGAGCCCATACCAAAGTAACAAATATATACAAAATTTTGTCCGGAGAGAGATGGACCAACACCCAGCACATCGGGGTGACAGATCAACAAGAGATCTATCCAGGTGAGCTCTCAGGACCTAGATGAAGTACCCTTTTTCAAGGGAAATGGAGGAAGAGGAAGCCCCCAAGACATTCTCCATGCCCAGGTTCAAGATTTATGATGGGGAAATCGATCCCATCGACTATATCAGACAATACAGGAAGGCCATGACCCTTTGGAGCCACAAGGGTGCACTGATGTGACAAATTTTCCCATCGAGCTTACACGATGTGGCCTAAAAGTGGTTCAAGAAACTCCCCCCAGATATATTAGGAACTTTGAGTCCTTGGCAAAGCTCTTCACAGCTTGCTTCATTACCAGCAGCTCCCATCCGAAGAGGATGGATGCTTTATTGACAATAAAGAAAAATCCCCAGGAGAGCCTCAGAGACTATGTGAAGAGGTATTGGGAGCTGATCAACGAGGTCGGGGATTGCTCGGAGCAGGTCACCATTGTATCCTTTAAGATTGGCTTACCCAGCTCCTGCCTCTTACACTAGTACCTCACTAAGAAAGAGGCCACAACCATCGAAGACTTGATGACTCGTATTGAAAAATATGCCAAAGTCAAAGATGTGACTCATCTCAATGCAGGAGAAAATGGTCGTGCCAAGGTCACCGACAAGGGGAGAAATAAGAATGAGGGTCAGAAGAAAGGAAGTACAAATTGGGGAAAGAATTGCCCTAAGAATAGGAGAAAGAGTGATGCCTCGAAGTCATTTCAAGTTGTAAATACAGTTTTCAAAGAACCGATCTATAAGATTCTGGAAAAGATCAAGGACGAGCCGTTCATTTAGTGACCCAAGAAAATGGTTAGAGACCCTTCCAAATGAAATAACGCATTGAGATGTGCTTTCCACAAGGAGGGAGGTCACAAAAACGATCACGACAAGGCCCTCAAGTCTCACCTTGAAGATCTAGCTCAAGTTAGGCACTCGAGTGAATTCGTGGAGAAAAAGGCGGAGAAGGTAACTGCCAATGGAGGTTAGAGTCCTGATAACATGCTCGAGGAAGACATCGGCCATGAGTTTGCTATAATTTATGGGGTGTATGACTTCAAATAGATTCAGGTAAATACGGCTCGAATGGAAGTGAAAAAGCTTATGGTAGTAATGAAAGCTTTCCAGATCGAGCCAGCCAAAATGCAAGCTGGGAAGCACCGGTGAACAGAAGATGTCGAATACAACAAGCATATTATGTTCACATATGAGGACCTAGTAGGGTTAAAAACCCCATATCATGATGCGCTGATCATTAAACTCAAGATAACTAACTACGACATCGACAGGTTGGTCGTTGACCAGGGTAGCTACTCCAAAGTAATGTATCTTGACCTATTCAAGAAATTAAAAGTAAGTGTCGTCGACCTAAAAGAAGCCACCGTTACTCTAGTTGGCTTGGCTGAAAAAGTAACCATCCCTTTGGAAAGATTGTCCTATCAATAAGGGTAGGAAAAATCTAAAAAATGATCGAATTTCTCATGGTCGATATTGATTCGCCCTACCACGCGATCCTCGATAGAGGATGGTTGCACTCGATGAAGGCCATCCCCTCTACCTACCATCAGAAGCTCAAATATATAACTGAACGAGGAGTGGTGGAGATCAAAGGAGATTAGGCAATGGAGAGGAATTTATTTATAGTATCCATCCATCCCAAACCAGAGAAGAAGTTTGAAGAAGTTAGAGGAAAGAACGAAGAGCATGAAAGGCTAATGCCCTCAAAATAACAACTAAGTTATGAGAGACTAGGAATGGAGGAGAACAGGATCTTCCCCTCTGAAAGAGTTATCGAGGACCTAGAGGATGTCACATCCAGTAGCAGTTCGAATGAAATAAAGTTCTTGATCAGGACCTCACTCACCAACTGTGAAAAGAGGGAGATAGTCACCCTACTTCGAAGTAACCTAGATGTCTTTGCATGGGATCCTTACGAGATGCATGTGATTGATCCAAACAGCACTTGTTAGCGACTACGCACTAATCCATATTTCAAACCAATAGCACATAAATCTCATCAAACTACTCCAAAAAAGGCCAAGGCAGTGGAGAAGAAAGTTAAAAAACTGTTAAACGGGAGATCCATACAGGAAGTCCAGTTCCAAGGAAGTTGAAAAACTGCTAGATGCAGGATCCATACGGGAAGTCTAGTTCCCCAAATGGCTATCCAACCCAGTGGTTGCCCCTAAGAGCAACAAAAAGTGGAGAGTTTGTATCGATTTCACTGATCTCAATAAGGCATGCCCTAAAGACAGCTTTCCCCTCCCAAAGATTGATCAGTTGGTGGATGACACGATAACACACGAAAGGATGAGCTTCCTGGACACATACTCTGGGTATCACTAGTTCCCCCGGCATGAGACGGATCGGGAAAAAATAGTATTTATAACCACGGTTGGATTATATTGCTACAAGGTTATGCCCTTTGGGATAAAAAATGCAGGAGCAACTTACCAGCGGCTGGTCACCAAGATGTTCATAGACCAAATGGGGAGCACTATGGAGGTCTACATCGATGACATGCTCACCAAGAGAAATCTCAAAGATGACCTCCTCTCTGACTTATTAAGGACCTTTGAAATTCTCAAGAAGTATTGAATGAAGATCAATGCAAGTAAGTGTTCCTTCAGTGTCCAGTCTAGAAAATGCCTTGGGTACTTGGTTAGTAAGAGAGGTATTGAAGCCAACCCATACCAAATTAATGACATCAACAGGATGCAACCCCCCCTCCCGAACGATAAGAGACGTGCAAAATCTTATGAAAGGTGCCAACTGTTCTTCCAGTTGTTGAAGAAAAGCAAGGATGTGGAGTGGAACGAGGATTGTTCGAAGGCATTGGAGGGGATCAAAGATTACCTCAACAAATCACCCTTTTTTGTAATCTCTCAAGAGAATGATTCTCTATACTTTTACATTTCAGTATCTAGTCATGCTGTGAGTTTTGCACTAGTATGCAAAAAAATGGGAATCTAGCACCAAATCTATTATGCGAGAAAGACTCTTTTGGAAGCCGAACAACGATACCTACCACTAGAAAAACTCACCTTTGCGCTAGTGGTAGCCTCAAGAAAATTAAAACACTATTTCAAAGCCCACTCCATCATCGTACTTACATCCCACCCTCTTAAAGTTGTGGTGAGGAAAGAAGACCTTTCAGGAAGACTATTAAAGTGGTCGGTCGAGCTCGGGCGATTTGACATTCAGTTCCAATAGAGGAACACCGTCAAAGGGAAGGTCCTCGCTGATTTCATCACATAGTTTATAGGAGAACAGTCTTGCAAACAACCCCAAACTATTCATCAAAGTGAAGTTCCCCTAGTGTTAAGCATCTGGAAACTATTATTGATGGAGCCTCCAATAGCTAAGGGGCAGGAGTAGGCATCGTGCTGATTACCCCTAAAGATGCAATACTTAAGAAAAGAATTAGTCTTGGATTTGAAGCCTCTAACAACGAAGAAGAGTATGAGGCACTAATCGTGGGCTTACAAAAGGAGCGAACGCTCAGAGCAAAGCGACTCCAAGCGTTCGATGACTCGAAGTTGGTCTCCAACTTCAACGCAAGAGAAGAGAGGATTGAAGCCTATCTCACCATTGTGAAAGAATTGATGGCCAACTTTTAACATGTCAGCGTCCAACAGTTTCCCAAAGGACAGAACAGATATGATGATGCCCTAGCAGCATTAAGCTCAGCGATCAACTCCAACTTAAAGAGGACAATTCAGATCGATTTCCTTGCCCAACCAAGTATCAACAAAATCAAATAGCTACCGATCATAGGGCATGTTATCCAGATTGAGATAGCCCCAGTTGGATGGACCCTATAACGGATTATATGAAGGATGGCGCACTACCAATAAATAAGTAGACTGCTCATCAGATAAGAGTCAAAGCTTCTCGCTTTCACTTATCTCCTGAGGGTAAGTTGTATAAGAGATATTTCTCTGTCCCTTACCTCTAGTGTATTCATCCAAAAGATATTGAGAAAGTCCTGCATGAACTCCATGAGGGATCTGTGAGAGTCACATTGGGGGCAGGTCTCTGTCTTTTTGAGCAATGAAAGAAGGGTACTGGTGTCCGTACATGAAGAAAGACACTAGAATTTATGCTCGAAAGTGAAAAAATTGTCGACTTCACACACATATGGTTCACCAGCCAGCTAACGACATGAACTGACTTACTAGCCCATGGCCCTTCACCCAATGGGGTATGGACATTGTGCCCTCTCTACAAACTGCAGTCGATAATCATAAATACTTGTTGGTCGCAAAAAACAACTTCACCAAATGGATAGAAGCAGAGCCACTATAAAACATCAAAAGAAGCAAATATGATAAGATTCATATGGAGGAACATCGTCACTCACTTTGGGATCACCAAGACTATCATCACTGACAACGGAACCGAGTTTGAGAGTGTCCTCTTCCAGGGTTTCTGCAGTGACCATGGGGTCAGACACTACTTCATCTCTATGACATACCCTTATAGCAATGGATAGACTGAGGCTTCCAATAATACAGTAATTGATGGATTAAAAAAGTATTTAGATCGAGCCAAGGGATCATGGGTAAATGAACTACTCCACGTCTTATGGGCTTACTGCACCACCCCAAGGCGAGCAACTAGATATACACCATTCGCTTTTATGTATGGGATGGAGATAAGTATCCTCTTGGAATCTGACCTCCCTGCCATGAGGTCCACTCTGATCGACCAAGTCCAGAATGATGCATCATTGCTCACTAAACTTGACCTAGCTGAGGAACGAAGGTAATTGGATCTAGTAAAACTAGCAGCCTACTAGGAACAACTAGCAAAGCACTATAATAAAAAGGTCAATCTAAGAGCATTCTAGGTTGGGGACTACGTCCTGAGGAAAGTTCTTGGCAGAACAGTAAAACCAACAGATGGAAAGCTAGGACCAAACTGGGAGGGGCCATTCAAGGTAATAAAAGACGACCTATAAGGATCCTATCACTTAGAAATGTTGTAGGGCAGGGTGATACCTAGAGCTTGGAATGCAGTCAATTTGAAGATATTCTACTTCTAGTTTTCTTTTTTCATTTTGAAATCAATGTTGAATTTTCAATTCATCTCCGATTAATAAGATTTGTTTGGTAATGGCATTTTATGAAGTGTTGGTTTCGCTCAACTACATTATAATAAATGCACACTTTCCAAATTATAGGCTCCCCTCCTAACATGCAAAACTAAGATCATGAGAAACTTATTAAAGCAAGGGTCGGTGTGTAATGACCCTCCTCAGGCATTCGTCAATTAACACAAATGACCTTCTAGCTTTCCCCTTGCAATATATGAAGCCTTACAGGGGACCCTTAGGCAACATGGCCAACCTGGGCTGGTCGCCAATATTGTTTGACTCAAAAATCCTACTCGGGTATTGGGTGTATCCTCGCCATTTCCTCACTTAGGCCTAAAGAAGTGTGACGAAACAACCTAAAAGGTAAAGTAAGGAAGAATGGTACACTAAAATCATACTGGACTGGGGGGATACTCACTCAACAACTAAATTTGCCTAAGTCATAACTAGTCGGTTGAAAGAGCCCAAGATAACTGAACGAAAGACTAATAGAGTAGGAAATAACACAACACATGTTTAGTCAAAAAATCACCCAAAACATAAATATTTTATTACATCATTAGATGTACAAAGAGTTACGTATGCTAGGTAATTCAAACACTAATGAGGACCAGGTTGCTGAGCAAGATAGTTTACTACTCGCGCTTTTCATCCATCACCTCGATGAGGAGTGAATTCCTCCTCAACTTTGTCTGAACTCGATTTTAGGAGTTGTCTTGGGATCGTATCTATAGGAACCCATCGATCATCCCTTCTGAATAGGTTTGGCATCAAAGTTGAGGGAGAGATCTCATGCCTATACTAGAGAATAGAGTTACAGGGAACTTGCAACTCCCTGAGGGCACTCAACCACCCTTTTACGAAGGCTAAATCCTCAATCTCCATCAACTTCGTGGGAGCATTAGTCCAACCCTGGTTGTAGCCATTAGCCCACACCTGCCAAGGACCTTTCTTGAATAAGTTCCTCAGTAGGGTGACATCTCTTTGAAGACCAGTGGTTATCATATATGCCCTACGAATATCCCCCCGTAGCTCGGTAATCTCCCTAGCTGAACCACTATCACCAGTCCCAACTCGTCGCCCAATCAATGAAGAGGAACCAAGTAAAACTTGAGGGGAAGTGCTCGGTGCATTCTCCCTAAGACGCTAGACTTCCCTCCTTAAAGCATCATTCTCTTGTTGGAGGATCTATCTAACTTGACTGATCTCGGAAGAATTCAGAAGCTTAGCCTTTAGAGCATCCATTTCTTCTTGAACGGAAGTATCGATCTCCTTCATCCCCTCATGCAATCAGACTGGTCTTTATAATCTTGTTTCCTCTATCTAAGAGACTTGCATATTCTTATAAAGGCATGGTGAACTCGATCGCGCACGTCGGCACAAAGAATTTTGCCTAGACGATAGGTAGAAGGAATATATTCCTTAATATCGATAAGCTACAAACCATACAAGCACCGAGAATAAATAAATCAGTACACGAAAGGGAACAAAACTTCATTTCATTAAATAAAAAATAATTCAAGTACATCAACACAAGAAAAAAAGAATAATGGAAATACGAAAAATACAAAGGCCCCCTAAGAAGACTAGCTGGCAACCTCAGTCTCCTCCGAGGATGCTGGTTGCTTCCCTTATCCGTAGCAGCCTCATATGCACCTCTCTGAGATGGAACAATCACCATTCCCTTATCAAGGGGAGCATCAGTGGTAGTGGTTGGAATAGCTGAAGCATTTTCACTGGCAGCAGGAGGAGGTACACCCTCTACAATAGGTTTTGGGCTAGGATCATGCTCATCAAAGAGAGGAGAATTAATATCCACCTCAATAGCGAGCAATACCCTATCCCACCCTTTTTTGATGTTAAAACGGCTGATGTAGTCGATCTGAGCCTTAGCATACTCATATGTTGTGAGCCACCCAGCATTGTAAGAGATCTCCGTGATGGTGGCGGCCTTAGATTCCAACTTTTTTATCTTCACGACGAGCTCTTTATTCTCCTCAACCACCGCCAGCTTGCTAGTGTAGACCAAGTCATAGGAACGCCTCATCTCCTCTAGATACATTAACATTGCCTCTTTTGATTTATTGGCTTCAGCCAAGGCAAGGCCAAAAGACTTCTGAGCAGCACTGGCAGTCTTTAGGCTTGCCTCTAGCTTAGAATTTTTCCTTGCCAACTCATTGCGACTGCGATAGAGGACAGTGAAATCAAACACAAACTGAAGAGAGAAAGAAAACATTAGTGAAGAAGGTATTAAAAAGAAAATTACAAGAGTAGAGAAGTAAAAATAGACTTACTAGGTGTTGTCAATTTTATAAAATACCGCAAGTGCACGGGCTATTATAGAATAGCGAGTGTAAGTACGGGTCGAACCCACAGAGATTTATCAATTTTTTTCTTTAAAATTAATTGTGACTGTCCAACTAGACTAAATTGGGTTGGAGAGGAGATGTGTTAATAAACTAAGCAACACAAACAAGAAATAGGAGTACGAGAGATATAATCAAGGTAGCGTGAAAACTAGGACATTGGATCCATTTATCACGTTAAACTAACACTGTGCAATAATTTAAATTCGTCATTCCCGATTTTATAACTCAAATTAAACCGGCTCTCGTCGTATTTAATTCGGAAAAATAATACGTGAGAAGTCCAAAATAAAATTTAACGTCTCTAAATTTAGACGCCTAAAATCCCTATTCCCTTAAAAAGTTCACTTTTAAATTTTAAAATATAGTCTTTAAGCATGGGCTATCAATCAATTTAATAAAAGTATAACCCATCAAAAAGTACTCATACTTAAAATATAAAAATGATTTTTTTTTTTCAAATAATGCCGAAGGTTTAAAACGCACTCTCGTGTCGTTTTAAATGAATACCGAATTTTTAAAACTTTTAGCACATATCGGGAAATAAAGACGAAATTAAATCACACACAATATTAATCACACATGATAAATTTCACCTAGTCCTAGTGAGGAAATTAAGCTAGCATAATTGTAGACATAATAAAATTGCAAGAATGAATACTCAATTTCATTAAATAAACAAACTTACAATTGATGTGTCACAAATAATCTTGACAAAAATTCCACCCACAAAATAATTATTGGCCCTCTCTAAAGCTCTCTCTATCACCCCCTAAAATAATGAACCCAAGGGTCCTATTTATAGGCTTAGAATTAGGGTATTTGAGTTGGTGTAAAACACCCTTTTAATTGATTTATATGAATTATAAATTCCTAAAAATCAACCAAAAAAAAGAGTCCCACGGAATATCTTGAAAATCACGTAATGGTCAGCTCCAAATCCCTTGATTTTCGGACTAAGAAGCTGTCAAACCTTATCTCTTTAAGGCTGCGTTTGGGTGCAATTTGGGCTTGAGAATTTTTTTACCAAAAAATTAAGGTCAGGGGGAAGAATCGAACCCCTGACCTTCTCCTTCCACGCGCGCGCGAGACCACTGAACCAAGCAGCGTTCTTATAATAATTGCTGCTTCAATAATATATAACCCAATCCCATTTCCAGAAATTGCATTCTTCCACTTTGGCCCCTTAACTTTGTACTTCTTTAAATTATTCCCACAATCTTCATATCTTCACTAAATCACCTCGGATCTTCACCAAACTTCAGGGGTACCTGCAAAAATATAAAATAACTTATATTAATTCAATTTCAGCCCCAGAAAGTTTAGAAAATTATGAATTTACCCTTATTTATATTTTTAACCCCGGAATTCATAACTTTTTCATTTTAACTCCAAATTCAACCAAATTTCAGAGGGAACTTTATTTTGCCTAGATAAACATTTAAAAATTATTTTCAGGCCCATAAAGTTTTTGAAATTACAATTTTACCCCCGGAGTTATTAAAATTGTATTTTTTTAACTCGGATTTTATTCAAACCTGCATTTTTCTTTTATTTTTCGAAAACGACTCTAAAAACTCATTATTTAAGATACAATGGGTCTAACAAGGCCTAGATTTGGGCATAATTCATACAAAATAATGCACTCATCACTAGGGCTAATTCGTCGGTCCTTATACTTGACGACCTCTGGCGATCAGTTAACAAAACTTCTCTCTCGAGCACCGCTGGAGCTAGTGGAGGGGCAAGAGCAAAGGAAGCCCCCTCAGCTAGGGCAGACACGGGCACCAAAGCCTGCCCGGTCTTTGTCCTCACTTTGTCTCTGCTCCTTTCTTCTTCTCTCTCCTTATTCTCCCTCTTGGCCCTCTTCCTCTCTTCCTCTTTCTTCCTCTCTCACCACTGCCACCTCTTTCTTCTTCCTCTCCCTTTCATGAGCCACATGCTGGGAGCCAGTGGTAGTATCCCCACTCCCAAAATTCTTCTTCATCCTGCGAGTAAGAGAAACATTGTCCTCCTCATCATCTTGGATTAAATTCTTCCTAGGAGGAGACATAGTCTATTCGCTTGAGCTATCCGAATCCTCCAGACTCTCTGAACCCTCCTTTGAACTGGAAGATCCCTCACTACTTAAACTCTCCTCACTAGAATCACCCTTAACTCCACCTCTGTCAACCCCCACACTGCCTTCACCAGAGCTTCTCTCATCTTCGTCTAATTGGATTAGCTCAGTAGCAACCTCTTCTATGATATCTAGATGAGGAATACTATCAACTGGTCGGGCGATGAAGTTGGACCCAATGTTCTTGTACTCTAAAAGGAACGCAGCTGATCGCGGATGCTCACCGTCAACTAAATATTCCCTAATCTTCTAAGATTTGATTAGCTCAGCAGCTCGAATTTCATGGAGTGCAGGTTTTGAGTTCTTTGTCTTCGCTGGAAAAGGAAAGAAGGAAAACATAGAAATTAAGTACACTAACAGAGAATCAATGATCAGAATAAAAGATATATCTACCTATCTACTCTTTCCCGTAAAAGGGAATCGTAGGTCCCCTGTAGCTCGCTCCCCCAGTTTGGAGAGGGAGCTGCCAGTTCCTAGCAATGAACCCTTCTTGCCAATAGTCCTTGTGGGAATCAAGTAGAATGACTACTAACACCCTGTCAGGACTCCTAGATTTCAGATAGAGGATACCAAAACTTATTCGAGAAAAGTCATAGAAATAATAGATATCAGTGAGACCTAAATTAGTGCCATAAAGTTGATTGATCCTATGAACACCGTTGATAATTTTCTAAACATTTGTAGAACATTTGGCAGGAACTATGTAAAAGTAACTGAAGAAGTGCAAAAATAAACGACTTGGGGGAAAGGTTAGACCCCCATAAGACAACAGGAGAACATGAATCCAATGCCCATCCTTAATATCTCGAACATTGTGAGGAACAAGGGCACATTCGATGTCCACCCAACTAGGGATATTATAGAATTTCCTAAACCCATCTACTGATCTATTAACTATTCTTGCCATAAATAAACCCTGGCAGTTATAGAGAATAAATTAAAATAGAAAAGAAAGAAGAAGAGGTTTGGAACACTTACGAAGTGAAAATCATCTTGAGACGACGCAAGGCCAGAAGCAAGGAAGATGGAAAGATAAGGAAGAGCTCGAAGATAAAAGGAGAGACCTGGAAGTGAGAAAATGCAATAGGAACCAAAAGATATCTTGAGAGTGAGAAAATTTGTGAAGCGACGTTAGAAAGGGCTTCTTCAAACAGTTTTAAACCCTCTCAATGATGAATCATAGAAAACGAAGTGAATCTGCTGCCTAAATCTACTAGGAAAAGACGTTTTTCTCCCCAAAGCATCATTCAATTCAAAAAAATGCCATCAAAGCTATTATTTAAAATTATTAGGCCCAAGTTGTAACCCAAAAATTTTAAGGGAAATTGTGGGTACCTCTTCCAATTATCTTGTCCCATAGAAGTATCCAGACTAAGCCCTATTAAGAATAGTGAGGGTTCAACCCAAACTCCATAGTCTTATAGAAGGATAAGTCAGTAGCGACCCATTCAACCCCTAAAATCTTTCAAGAGATATTCTAGGGATTATGGTCTAATGTGTAGGTGCCCAACACCCCCACTCTGAAGTTTAAATGTATATATTGTACCCTTGGCCCGGGGTAAAGGGTATGTAATTAAAAACACTAACTTGGAGAAAATAGAAATATAAACAAAGTGCATTACCGTGGATGTAGGCAATTTGTCGAACCACGTATATCTTGTGTCGTGTGTGATTGCGATTATTCTAATTCGTGTTCTATATTTTTTTCGTGGTGATCATATTGATTTATAATTTGTCTTAAGATTTATTATCACCACATGGACCAAGCTCAAATTACCCGAACATCCCCGTGTGGGCCTGGTTATGTCTAAAAAGGCCTCGGGGCCCAGTTATTACCCGCGTGTACACTTTTTAACTATCTCAACCCATCTGGAGTCAATCGTGACCTCAAAATTTCCATATTATTCACTCTACAACAAAGTCCCATCTCGATCCCAAATAGTCTATACTAACTCCCGATTGAGATAAAATACCGCCATGTCACTATCACTCGCTAGGATGTAAAACTAATAACTTATTATTCACTTAATAACTAAATTTCATAAATATTAACCATTAACTCTCCCAATTAATATTTTAATTAACACATAATAATTAATTCAATTAAATAATGACACATTTGTAATTTAAAATTATCTGAATTAATTAAAAATAAATACTCAAAAATACGGGGGGTTACATACTTCTCCCCTTACAAAGGAATTTCAACCTCAAAATTAGGATGTAACTACGGTGAATAACTCTGAACACTACTCTCACATATCCTCCTCCCGTTCCCACATCGACTCGTCAACATTATGGTTCCCTCACTAGACATGAACCAAAGGTACGACCTTAAACCGCAGCTTCCGCTCACTACGATCAAGTATTTCCACTGGGCTCTCCTCTTAAGAGATAGCTGGCTGTAAATCAATCACCTCAACGGAACATGCCAAAAGTCCCTCCCTCTCCTTCAATACTTCTTCAGTGATGACACATGAAATACATCGTGAATTCGTTGTAGATTCTTGTCTAGGCCAAGCATATATGCAGTTGGTTCCACCCTCTCAATGATCAGAAAGGGTCCCACATACCTTGGTGTTAGCTTCCATTTCTTGTCAAATCTCATGCCCCCCCTGTTTCAAAGGTAATTACTCATAGCAATTCCTAACCACTCATGTTAGACTTCAAACCTTTCATTCGCATTTATGTAACTCTCACTATGTTCTTGAACTGTACGAAGCAGGTGTAGATTAACTCAATCCTTGCCAACAGGCCATAAATCATCTTGAGTCTGAGAAGCTTGTTATTCCCCGCTCTTGACCAAACAAAATGTGGGTGAATTTTTTTTTCATATGAAGCCTCAGAAGGCGCCACGCAGATAACAGACTGCTACAAGTTATCACACATAGCTTTACAAACATCAATTAATACTCCCAATTACCCACAAATCCAAAATATGTATTTCTCAATTTCTCTTACAACCTAGTCGCTTCTCGTCTACCCATCGACTTCTGGGTGATACGTCTAGAACAAAAATATATTCATCCCCATTGCCTCCTGACACTCCCTATTAGAGGTGGTACTAAAGGTCTCATCCTAATTCACAACAATATTTGACATCACATTGATCTAGCTCACTTCCTCTTTCAAATGAAATGTTGGACATATTGCTCGATAGTAAAATCTACCCCAAATTAACAATTATTCCATATTGGTCAGTCCATTTCATAACCTGAAGGAAACCCCGGCCTCTTCACGATTTTGAATAACCCAAATATGAATTTTACAAATCTGCACATCAATCCCGTCACTAGGACCATCAAAATTATAGAAATTCTGATTAATAACCTCAGATCAACCTCTTTCCATCCCTAAATGGTGTACCTGGAGACAACTTCACTACGTCACATTCAACACCAATCTCCATGTTCAACATTTTACATCTCATGGAACATCTTACTCCCCCTTTTTCAAAATATACCAAAAATCATTGCCTTCGCATTTGCTCCCAAATCTGTGCATTCCTTAGGCACCTTTTCGCTTGGGTGTAATCAACATATTATTTGTGTATAACCCACTCTTGGCATTTGACTAAGTTAAATTATGCTCCACTTTACCAAATTATGGGGTCCTCCCTTGTCCAGGGATATTTTTTACATGTGCCTCCAAGGACTTTCAGCTCACCACGGTTATGATAGTCCTCCTTGATATACATATAGTCGGACTGCCTCATTTCTTAAACAAATTTCAGCACATCATACCTTTCCACATCTATTCCTAACTACCACACACGCATACATTAACACATTTATTTTCACATTCCTTTATCCTAGATGATTCTGAAAATCAAACAAACTAGGGCGACCATAGACCATATATCCGATGCATCCCAACATAATTATCACTTATGTCTCATACGTAACATACTTATCTCAAGCTCAGTCCTACACTCTCGGCATGCCTATATCATACGGGTATTCTCGATTACCCCATAAATTGCAATTTAATGCTTATCGATATTTCCTTACCCATTAACTTGTGGTGCAAAAGTTTTTGTCATGCTTCCCTCGCAGCACTACCCAGCTCGACTAGACCAATTCTGTAATAGCTCTCAGACAAGTGTTTTCTCCACATGTTCAATAATTAATATTTAAATAGGTTCCCTAGAATTCGACAACGTCTATCCAGTCCCGATGTTTTTTAAGGTTTATACGTGTAACATCCCACAAAAAGCTTAAAAGAGTTTTCCCCGATGCATTATCCCCTAGCATTCTCGGCCATCGATTTTCGTCAGTCCAAAGTACATAATGGGGCCACCTCAAACCCCATCCCTATACTCATATGTCTAATCACCGACCCCGCATCTCTAAAGGACTCATATAATACTACGGTCGCACTATCACTAAGTCCTCAGTGCTAAGTTAATAATGAGCTAAATCTCTCTACTACGTGGTAAACCCGACATATCCTAAATCACATTAGTAAAAGTCCCTATGAACCGAGATCCAATATATCTAGACAAATGTACTCTATGAAGTATACTTCGTAAAATATCATCGCGAGCTCGACCCTCTTTCAAGTGAGACATCGCAAAAATGTACATTATGTCTTGGAATAGCGAACGCAATTGTCTTGCTCTAACCTCTTGTAATACCCCGTATTTTTAATTTTTGGGATTTATTAAACTTAATTAGATATATTAATTTAATATTAATCCGAAAATCATTTAAATATTTACTAGCGTGATAAGAGTTAGTAATTATTGGAATTTTGTTGTAAATTACTTTATGTGTGAAGTAAGACGTGTAATTAAATTTAGAAAATTATCACGAGAATCTAATTTGATAATTGTGGAAATTTTATTGGGACGCGCATGTGTCGTGTCAGGATTAAATTTCGATTATTGTGACACCCCGACTAATTAAATACCGGGTAGCCACTCCTTTATTAAATTAATTCAAAATGCCAAGTTGGCTCAGTTAATAGCATCACTGTCGAAAACATTTTTATTCTTACTAACCACCTAGTATTTAAAAAGTAAGTTGCCAAATTTTAATTTAAGTCTGATTAACATGCAACAAATGTAATGAAGAAATAAATAACACCATTCACCATACTAAAGTAAAAAGAATAACCATCACATAAGGTAATTAAAGTCTGGAGGAAAACTCCTCACTACAATCCCATAACTGAATTAAATAACCGAATACTAAAACAATACAAATCAAAGCCTGAAAACTGTAATAGAAGAATGTAACTCTAATAGAAATGGGCAACATGCCCTACAACTGATAGATAATGACTCTGGAATCCAAATGATAGATGCGTCTACAAGCAAATCCATGTAGCTTCCACAAACAGCTACAGCTCGTAATCAGAATGAGAATCCTATGCTTGGTGTCCCTGTGGCTGGGCACCTAAAATGGTTTTACAAGAAAAAGATTTGAAAAGCAAACGGGTCAGAGCCCGAATGTGGAGTTATATTTAAAAACCTGCAAGTGCTTTAAAGACATTTAAAACATTAAATGCAAAGTACATGTTAGGACGTGCACTCACATGATATTCTCACCTCTCGTCTAACTGTGCACTCCTAACGTAAGTACCCATCTACAACGATATAAACCACTAGCTAAGTGACATCATAACTAGCTAAGCTGTAATAGGTCCTACCCTTATTGCTCGGTTCCATTAACATTATAACGCTCGTAACTAAAATATGGATTTAACGTAAACTCAGATGCTCAATATGCAATATACTACTCTATCAGCTAACCCGTTATGTTTCTCGAACCAATACTGTAATTATTTTCACAACATTAACATGAAGGTTCTTATTAATTAAACGTATATTATTCACATCATAAATATACAATACAAGCACCCCGAGAACTAAGCTGTGGTGCACACATACTCTGCTATCCATCCCGGTACATCACGTACATAAGGATTACATATTCCGAATCTCTCAGGAATAGTTCACAGATAACAACATCACAAATAATGGAGGCGAACACAGTCACATCACATGGGTCACGCACATACCTACGCTCCCACGATCAGCGGACTTATTAACATCCCAATAAGTCTTTCTCTGACCTATGTTCATCGAGGTAACCAGTCTAAATCCGGGCAACACAAGGATTAGAGGGCCCTAAGCGAACGCAAACCTCCCGTGATAGCAAGTATGGTAGGTATGTCATACACACAATTCATATACCAATACTAAGTAAACACACATCTTGGTAATCCCGTAGTACATATCGTAGTACATATTGCATTCTCGTACTAACTTATAATTATCAAAATTTATACTATTCCGGTTTATCATCATACGCGCCATAATTTATTCTCACGTCGTAGTAGACACTCACGTCTCAACCCAAACCGTCCATTTAATATAACTCTCGTATATAATTTCCTTCTCATAAATACCCAAATGTCCCAATTCTAACATTACATCATCATCGGAATGTTATCTATATCCTCGAACAAGTTTACGGGACTCCAAAAATCAAAACAGTCCAAAAAGGCCCAGACTGCCAGCTCGTTAGAAGTCTCGTTCGAACGAGGCTGTTCGAACGAGATTGGACTGTCAGCTCGTTAGAAGTCTCGTTCGAACGAGACTGTTCGAACGAGATCCAGTTCATTCGAACGAACTGCTCCTTATAACGAGATCTCGTTCGAATGAAGTATCGAACGAGATTCTTATTCGTTAGAAGCAACTGGTCAACTCGTTAGAAGCTCGTTCGAACGAGCTCGTTCGAACGACCTGGGTTGGTTTCTAACGAGCGACCAACTGCGAGCCCAGAATTTCCAAAATCGTTTTTCACCCAATTTCTACTCCTCAAATCTCCTCTAAACTTCGTCCCAACTATGTTTTAGGTCTCTAATAAATCCTAAACATGTTATAATCACATCCTAACACGTTTTAAAGAATTAATCCATCCTAATATCAACCAAATTTACAAATCTCTACACTTTTCCCCAATTTCTCAAGAACATGAACCCTAGGTTTTTATCATCATCAAATCCCAGAATTTAATCCGTTTTAATTTCTTCCAATCACAATTAACATGAGAATAATTATCTACCTATCATTCTACATGCAATTCTCCTCAAGATTTTCAAGTTCTATGTTCTAAACTACATGGGTTTTCATATTTCATCAAGAACAAACCATAAATTCGAATTATCTAACATGGAGAGAACATTCTCTGAAATTAAATGGAATAAAGTCACTTGCCTTGGTTGTTTTTGAGTTTGGTGTAGGTTTGATGAAGCTTTTCTGCAGAATTTCTTCTCTTTCTCTCCCTCTCCAAACTTTCTTCTCCAAAAGGCTATGGTGGCTAGGGTTTGCTTTGGGAAGATATTAGAAAACCTAATTCTAATAACCTACGTAGCCCTCTAGGTTAATATGGGATGGTTAGAGGCTTAGTGGGTCAAATCCACATCAGATTTAATTAACCAATTTTCGTCACTTTTAATTTCCCAAAATACGAAATTACCAAAATACCCTTTAAGTTGCCGGTATGGCCTAAAAATACCCCGGGACTCAAACTAAACCCCCGGCTAGTGTTTTCGGACTATCTCGACCCTTCCGGACGCGTTGGCGCACTCAAAACGACCATATAGTTTATAGAATTTAAATTCACTTTTATAATCAAAATAATATACCATGATGCGGCGGTCACACGCGTCTCAACAAAATTTCCAAATTTCCGTATATAAATCTCACGACAAATTTCATAATTCCAAATTCATATATAATCATATATGCACATAATCAAATACCAACTCTCATCTCGTTAGTATTTATAACCCGGATTAATTTCCAATTAATACGCATTTAATTAATTAATACCCCGGGACTCAAACTAAACCCCTGGCTAGTGTTTTCTGACTATCTCGACCCTTCTGGACGCGTTGGCGCACTCAAAACGACCATACGGTTTATAGAATTTAAATTCACTTTTATAATCAAAATAATATACCATGACGCGGCGGTCACACGCGTCTCAACAAAATTTCCAAATTGCCGTATATAAATCTCACGACAAATTTCATAATTCCAAATTCATATATAATCATATATGCACATAATCAAATACCCACTCGCATCTCGTTAGTATTTATAACCCGGATTAATTTCCAATTAATACGCATTTAATTAATTAATCCCAAAAATAAATATAGTCAAAAGTACGGGGTATTACAATTATTAAAAGTGAATAAATTATAAGTCACATGTATGGTCATTTTGAGTGCGTCAATGTGTCTGGAAGGGTCAAAATAGTCAAAATAAAGTACCCAGGGGTTTAGTTTGGGTCTCGGGGCATTTTTAAGCCTAATTAACATCCTGGGAGGGCGTTTTAGACATTTCGTATTTTTGGGCATGGAAACCCACGAATTTTCTAAGGTTATATCAGATGGTAGGAGTTGTCTTCTAGGGTTAGAATAACCAAGAACTAAAGACGACCATTGGAGAGGAAGAGGAGAAGCTTTCCAAGGAGTTCTAGGCCAAGAACTCCACCATTTGCACCGTCGTCGCCGCCAAATTGTAGATCGCGCAACGAGAATCACAACCATACAATCTTTTCCACAAATCTGAGTCAAGAATTCCCAGGCAAGTTGTTATCTTGCATTATTTTAGTTAATGCTTCAATGATATTAGTCTAGGGTTGATTAGGACTAGTTATTGTGAAAGAAAGCATGTATGGGAGACTCGAATTCACATGTTGTAGAGATACAAGATGTATTCTGGAAATCATATTCATATGTAGAGGTTGAACCACGAAATTTCATTGAGTTAGAAGTAGAAAATCTAGAAAAAGAATGGGAAGAACTAAGTTAAAGAAAATATTGGGGTTCTTGTTATTTTTATGGATTTTGGCCATTTTAATTCGTTATATTGATGAAAACTCGCATGCCTTATGTAGAATATTAATTATTTGAGGATATAACACTTGTGGTACCAATTGTTGGGAGTTTGGGAATCAAATATGATGATTTGAATGATTTTGGAATAGCTTTCCCGTAACTGGTATTTCTGCAGTTTCGTCATAACTGCTTGATCGATCGATCGACCAAAGAGCATCGATTGATCGATGCATCGATCGATCGAAGCCCCTGCCATCGATCGATCGAACCTTCCTGGAAAACTCACATTCCCCTTTCTAAATAGGTTGTTCCAACTTAAATGAATAAAAATTCTTGGACAATATTGTTAGAACATTTTGTGATATAAAGAAGATCAGTAGGACTCTATAAAAATGGAACCTTTAATGTAAGAAGAGATTTACATTTAACGGAGGTGTTTTATACTTAAGGAATAATGGGAACGTGTGTTCAAAGGATGAAATTCGTAAGAAAGTTATGTCATGATATAAAAGAGTACCTACTGAAATTACACTTAGGAAGATAGTATTTCACAAGAGTTACGAAGTAAGTTAGGAATAATCCCAAATAAGAATAAGAGAGACAAACCGTTATATGGGATAACCTAGTAATGTGCAATAAGAATAAATATCATAAGTATGGGTCGTGGGTGTACCTAAATTAGAAATGGAAATGATAGTATGCATATATGACTATGTTTGTGCATATACTATATACGTGTAAAAGTCATGCCCGCGCTACTTGCTATCACAGAGGTTACCACGCCGGGACAGTCTTATCTCGATGTGATCTTTATGGGGTATATTGACTTGTACCCTAGAACATAGGATTCCTTGCTACAGGCTATCGGATAGATAGTCAGACGGTCCTAAGAGACGTGAGGGTATGTTCTGACCTCTTAGTGACTTGGAACTATGCTTCGCCTCAATTTGTATGTGTTTTGTGTTAATACAGTTCGAGAGTGATTCCGAACTAGTATTTCCCTTAGTACGAGTGATACGGGGACTTGATAGCAGAGTATGCCCACACCATAAATTTATGTGGGGTGCCGATAGTATATATATATATATAAATTAAATTTGAAAAACTTTTTTTTATGATTAAAAGTAGTTGATTAATGAATAAATATTCCGATATTTAAAAGTGTACGAAAAGTTTGAGGCAATACTGAAAATTTTTATAAAAACATGAGAGTTATGTGAAGACTTTGCCTTTAGAAATTAACCATCTTCGCGCTAGTAATTGTCGGCATGAAAATCTTTTGAGAATTTTAAGAAAAGATAAACTATTGGGATAAATAGTTCGGTAGGTGTGCACATTAGAAGAGATGTGAGAATTCCTCAAGAGAGTCCCGCATACTAATATGATTACTGCATTAGCTAGTAAGCATGTTAAATACTTGCTAAACTAAATTTTAAACTGTTTTACAATCGGGCTCTGACCTGTTTCCTATTTTCTCTTCTATCTTGTATATATATGTATATATTACAGGTGCCCAGCCACAGGGGCGTCTTGTATAGGATCCTTTGGAAGGAACGTGTTGCAGCTTAGGTGGGAGTTACAGGCCTCTTGCTTAGACGACCTCATTATTGATTCCAATTCTAGTTCTATTTTATCCAGTTGGGCATGTGTCGCCCTTTTTATATTATTCCGTTGGTTTTATCAGAGATTGTGATTCGTTTACTTCCAGTATTTATACTTTAGGATTATTACTGTCAGGATGTTTTTCCTTTGAACTTTTAAAGTTGGAATTAATTAGTTGAATGCTTTAATTGCTTGGATTATCTTTTCCAGTCTAGTTGTTGTGTGATTCTTACACTATGGATTATGAAAGGTTGTAAATGTTGGTTTTAAAATTAAATATGGGATTGATGTCTTAAAAATGGTTTTTTCACTTAGCTTAATTATTTAGGGTGTTTAATATGAAAAGTTATTTTGCGACAGTGATGCTAAGAATGAAGCTACCGTTCACCTTGGTTATAATTTAATAAAGGACTGATCACATGATATTTAATTAGGCGGGGTGTCACAGGTGGTATCAGAGAATCAGGTTCTAGTGTCCTTAGGATCTTTGTGGCTTATTATGCTTCTAGCATTACTTTGTTTGATATAGAGCCCTATGTTTAGGATTGTTGTTTTCTATGGTGAGATTCCGTTCTCCTGCTATAACGTATGTACCTTAGTGAATCTTAATTGCGTTCAGGCATGTTCGAACAATTAAATATGGAAGGCAAGGGCCGTTGGGAGGACAGCAGGAGGCAAGGCTTAGTTGAGGTTGTAGAATATTCGAGGATGATGACCATAGTTAAGGTCACCCCTATTATGGCACAGGAAGCCAGGACTGAAAAGACAGCTAGAATGCAACCTAGGATTTCCAAGTGCTTCTATAGTCGAAAGAGGTGCGAGAGTAGACTCACCCAACATGGTACGATTGGAAAAAGCTAGACAAAGCATTATAGAGAACTATCAGTGGAAATTCTAGAAATGCGAAAATTATATGTTAGCCCAAGGAGGTAAAGTATCCAAAGGCTTAGACATAGGACAGAGTGTGGCTAACTGAAAGTGAAAATTTGGAGACAAATTTTCTTGGCTTGTCAGAACAAGGTTATCATGGTAAGAGTCAACCAATACTTTTAGAAGTAGAATGCTATGCCTATAGGAGAATCTTAGGTACAGTTTAACTGCAAGTTCCTTCATCAGATGTTCAGGATAAGAGGTTAATGTTGTTCTGAACTCATCATAGGAGGACCTGACAGAGGTCCATTTGTGAATATGAGTCTAAACCGTTAGCGAATCTTGTATCGAAAGATGTAGATACAAATGGAGGAAAGAACCCCAAGTGGGAGTTCGATTCGTAATAATAGTTGATAACACTAGAAAAGGGAATTCTGTTGGACGGTCGATTCAGGGGTTGATAAGATCGTACTTTGTCAATGAAGATGATAATGCTTCTTGGTGTGGGAAGCTAAAAGAATCAAACAATTTAGTCAAGAATAAGACGGGATACAACATTGGTAGTGTAGCACCACAAGGGGGTGTGGATACACATCAGGGGACCCATTTAAATGATTCAGATAGCTAAATTCTTACCAAGCAATGGTAGATTTAGTAAGGACTAGTGTAGTCAGTAACATGTTCTTTGGGGCCTATAAGGCTAAGGGAATAACGGGCGTAGCCATCAGAAATCGAGTTTACCAAAGTCCGAGAGAATGACAATCCTAACATGGTTAGTATGACAGGCGATGAGTGGATTATTTGTTGAGGTATTTTGTGAAGAGTGAAATCACACGCATAAATATTTTTTTCTAAAACGATTATAGGGTAGAAGAGTATAGTGCCTAGTAAAGGAGAACGATTAAAGTAGTGTTGTTCTGGTTTGGACAGGCGTGTTTCGTCCGAAAATCGTTTGTACAGAGGCGTGGCAAGGTAGAAGTATGAGTTTTATCCTCGGAGGATGAGGCGTGTTTTATGTGATACGAGCGAGTCAATATATTTTGTTCATTGCTAGATTAACATGTGAGACAAGTTTAATGGGTATAACTATAAACATTATTATTATGTGAATATTTTTCCTAGTGTAGCGAGATTATCTTTAATGCTATCAGAGGAGGATGAGTGTGTGTATTAATAGTGTTATATGCTTTATTGAGGTTACTAGTTTTAGTACTATGATATACTAGTATGATATTATCTCGGTTATAACTTTATAGTAATGGTTAGTACGATAGTGGGCAGTAATTGCAAGGCTATCGAAATGGTTACATAGGTGCAGCATGTTTTGTTTTGGTGAGGTCTCACCTGCGAGAGGGGCGGTCTCGCACTTATATTTTCTATTTTAGAAACTTCGGAGGGGATAGTGGGCTTGAGATATTCGATTCCGGTGTGTGTAGGGACTTTTCTATTATGATTCAGTATGCATTGGGATTACTATTGAGCGAAAAGAATTAACTCATTGTTATTTTCAGCACTCAGGACTTGGTGATAGGAAGAGCGCATTGATATATCTATCCTTTAGAGATGTGATAGTTAAGAGTTATACCCATATGTTTGGGAACAGGATTTCGAGAATCTCAATGGTATGCATTCGAGGTTTATGGAATGTGATTACCGCCGATGCTGAACGATAGTGCAATTGACAAATGTTCTTTGTTAAGTGTAATTACGGGAAGAGATGTAACTTTTCCGTCAAGAGATAAAATAAAGGGGTACATGCCATAGACGGAGGGCCTAACTGATTTTGATAATCGAAAATGCTAGGTAGTAGTGTATCGGGGAGGTTCCTTGTTTGGATTTCGCATTGTGAGACATCCACGCATGAAACTTAGCGTAAGGTTGGGAGTAGGAAAATGTTTGGTCATTAGTCCATGAGTTTAGTACCTCGGTCATAATAGGAGAAGGTAAATATATCTATAAGTTGAAAGTTGAGTTATGATTTAAGGCAAGTGGAGCCGGTTGTGTGGTAAGAAAGCATTAAAAGTTCTATCACCACGAGTTGAGGAGTGGAACGATTATAAGGAGGATTTAAAATTTTGACTCCTAGGGTGATTGAGAGTACCCAAGTGTTGTAACCTCATTCAGAACACAAGGGAAATAAAGATTTAGGATGATTTTATGGTGGATTATCTGGGGGGAAAATTTTTAAATACAAGAAAGAAGACTTGTATTCATTTTGATGTATAGAGAATTAGTTATTTATTTTAGTTATTGAAATTATTCGAGAGAACTGTTGTACTTATCTAAAGAGATTGGAGATTTGTAGTTTCTATTTTGTCATTGAGGGATTTAGATACTCTATACCTTGTTACAATGGGAATTTGATTAGTTTTATCGATGAGTAGCGCTCCGCTCGCTCTCCCCGGACGGTCGGGGCGTTACAAGATGTGGACATCCTTGTTAGTTGATATTAAAATAGTCCGAGTTGAAGGAACGTGGGAATGGACGTGTGGGATATATGTTTGTGGGACTAGCATAATGAGGTGGAAGTGGTAGAGTGAATTAAGCGTCGCGTGAGGGACGATAATCCATATATACGAGTGCGATTAGAGTAGCACACTTGAACTTGGTTAGGAAGCTGTGGGAAGCCATCTAAAAAGGGGTATTCCTTGATAAGGATAGATATTGATTATTATGTAGAACACTCAGAGAAGAGTTGTAACTATTCAACTATGAGAGCGACTTACGCATACAAGGAGTGATGATGTTAATATAGTAGAAAAAAGGTCTCGAAGTGCACATCAATATACGCCCAGGAAAGAAATGGAGTATTAAGTGTCACTTAACGTGAGACATTTCAAGTAAAAGTTGATGTTTAGTTGGACATAGTGATTAGACTCTGCATGCACCACTCATATGTAGAGATCGGTTGGAATAAGAGGACCAACCAGAGAAATTGTGGGACTATCGACAATTCCTGTAATGGAGGAGGCTGATAAAGTAATTAAAGTTTATTGGATGGCTTGCCATCCTTAAAATGAGATCACCCAAGAGGAAAGTGATTAATATTACTTTGGGGTGATTTATAATAGTAACTAGTGTTCCTTAGTCTTCCTTTGAAAGGAAGGATCGCGTAGGTACATAGTCCTACACAGTATTACTTTGAATCGGGATGAAATTTTAGTATCCCACCTTCAATATGGGATTTCATTAAAGACCAGGAGTAACGTTTCGATTTGAGTAGGGTGTATCACCCATAGCCGGGGAATAGGCGCACGGTAATTAACGATTAGTGGAGCTACGTAAAAGTAATGTTGGATTCATTATGATCGTTTCATTTCCTCTACGGTTATGACTAACAAGTGGAGTAGAGTATGGTAATTGGGGGATGATATTACCTAATGGTAGGATTTCGTGGGAGTATGTGCACCTGTTTAATGTGAACATGATGCTTATTGAGGTTTAGATGTGGGAAAAACCTTAACTTTCTCATTCTGAATGTTAAGAGAGGGGTGGATAATCAGAATGTTGGATTAGTTGAGTTAGTCTGATAACTATGGTAGAATTCCATGGCTGTTTTAAGCGAATAAGAATGGTTAGATGTCCGTATCGTTTTTCTATGAATGGGAGTTTTTTATTTAGAAATACGAGTAGTTGTCATGTAGTGAGGTGCGACCTCCCAATGATATTGAAATAATGGGAATCAATGCTTTATAGGCTCGTCTCATGCGAATATTATCGGATAGGAGCTCAATGAGAGATATTATTGACGAGAGTGTTATCCAAGCTCACCGTGATACGGGGGCTATAGTGATAGAACACCAAACTCTATAGATAGTTCTGTACTGATAAGATACCCAGAGTTATCCTTATCAGGTATACCTTATTTTTCGAATTTTGGGACGAAATTCAGTTATTAGGGGGAAGTATGTAATACCCCGTATTTTTATGTCTTTTAATTTTGGGAATTTATTAAACTTATTTAGAGATATTAATTTAATATTAATCAGGAAATCATTTAAAGATTTACTAGCGTGATGAGAGTTAGTAATTATTGGAATTTCATAGTAAATTACTTTATGGGTGGAGTAAGACGTGTAATTAAATTTAGAAAATTATCACGAGAATCTAATTTGATGATTTTGGAAATTTTATCGGTATTCTTTAGAAAATTATGTCTTGTCGGGATTAAATTCAGATTATTAAAAGTGAATAAATTATAAGTCACCCGTATGGTCATTTTGAGTGCGTCAATGTGTCCGGAAGGGTCGAAATAGTCAAAATAATGTACTCGGGGGCTTAGTTTGGGTCTCGGAGCATTTTTAGGCCTAATTAACATCCTGGGAGGGATTTTTAGACATTTCGTATTTTGGGGCATGGAAACCCACGAATTTTCTAAGGTTATATCAGATGGTAGGAGTTGTCTTCTAGGGTTAGAATAACCAAGAACCAAAGACGGCCATTGGAGAGGAAGAGGAGAAGCTTTCCATGGAGTTCTAGGCCAAGAACTCCACTGTTTGCACCGTCGTCGCCGCCAAATTGTAGATCGCGCAACGAGGATCACAACCATACAATCTTTTCCACAAATTTGAGCCAAGAATTCCCAAGAAAGTATTTATGTTGCTTTATTTTAGTTAATGCTTCAATGATATTAGTCTATGGTTGATTAGGACTAGTTATTGTGAAAGAAAGCATGTATGGGAGACTCGGATTCACATGTTGTAGAGATAAAAGACATATTCTTGAAATCATATTCATATGTAGAGGTTGAACCAAGAAATTTCGTTGACTTAGAATTAGAAAATCTGGAAAAAGAATGGGAAGAACTAAGTTAAAGAAAATATTAGGGTTCTTGTTATTTTTATGGATTTTGGCCATTTTAATTCGTTATATTGATGAAAACTCGCATGCCTTACGTAGAATATTAATTATTTGAGGATATAACACTTGTGGTATCAATTGTTAGGAGTTTGGGAATCAAATATGATGATTTGAATTATTTTGGAATAGCTTTCCCGTTACTGGTATTTCTGCAGTTTTGTCATAAATGGTTGATCGATCGATCGATCGACCAAAGAGCATCGATCGATCGAAGCCCCTGCCATCGATCGACCCTTCTTGGAAAACTCACATTACCCTTTTTAAATAGGTTGTCCCAACTTAAATGAATATAAATCCTTGGACATTATTGTTAGAACATTTTGGGATATAAAAAAGACCAGTAGGACTTTATAAAAATGGAGCCTTTAATGTAAGAAGAGATTTACATTTAACGGAGGTGCTTTACACTTAAGGAATAATGGGAACATGTGTCTAAAGGATGAAATTCGTCAGAAAGTTACGTCGAAATATAAAAGAGTACCTACTGAAATTACACTTAGGAAGATGGGATTTCACAAGAGTTACGAAGTAAATTTGGAGTAATCCAAAATAATAATAAGAGAGACGAACCGTTATACGGGATAACCTAGAAATGTGCAATAAGATTAAATATCATAAGTATGGGTCGTGGGTGTACCTAAATTAGAAATGGAAATGGTAGTATACATATATGACTGTGTTTTTGCCTATATTATATACATGTAAAAATCATTCCCGCGCTACTTGCTATTACTGAGGTTACCGCGCTGGGACAGTCTTATCTCGATGTGACCTTTATGGGGGATATTGACTTGCACCCTAAAACATAGGAATCCTTGGTACAGGCTATCGGATACATAGTCAGACGGTCCTAAGAGACGTGAGGGTATGTGCTGACCTCTTAGTGACTTGGAACTATGCTTCACCTCAATTTGTATGTGTTTTGTGTTAATACAGTTCGAGAGTGATTCCGAACTAGTATTTCCCTTAGTACGAGTGATACGGGGACTTGATAGCAGAGTATGCCCGGACCATAAATTTATTTGGGGTGCCGATAGTATATATATATATATAGAAATTAAAATTGGGAAAACTTTTTTCTATGATTAAAAGTAGTTGAGAAATGAATAAATATTCTGATATTTAAAAGTGTACGAAAAGTTTGAGGCAATACTGAAATTTTTTATAAAAACGTGAGAGTTATGTGAAGACTTTGCCTTTAGAAATTAACCATCTTCGCGCCACTAATTGTCGGCATGAAAATCTTTGGAGAATTTTAAGAAAAGCTAAACGGTTGGGATAAGTAGTTCAGTAGGTGTGCACATTAGAAGGGAGGTGAGAATTCCTCAAGAGAGTGCCGCATACTAATATGATTGTTGCATTAGCCGGTAAGAATTTTAAATACTTACTAAAGTAAATTTTAAACTATTTTACAATCGGGCTCTGACCTGTTTCCTATTTTCTCTTCTCTCTTGTATATATATGTATATATTACAGGTGCCCAGCCACAGAGGCGTCTTGCATAGGATCCTTTGGAAGGAACGTGCTACAGCTTAGGTGGGAGTTGCAAGCCTCTTTCTTAGACGATCTCATTATTGATTCCACTTCTAGTTCTATTTTATCCAGTTGGGCATGTGTCGCCCTTTTTCCATTATGCAGTTGGTTTTATCAGAGATTGTGATTCGTTTACTTCCAGTATTTATACTTTGGTACTATTACTGTCAGGATGTTTTTCCTTTGAACTTTTAAAGTTGGAATTAATTAGTTGAATGCTCAAATTTCTTGGATTATCTTTTCCAGTCTAGCTGTTGTGTGATTCTTACACTATGGATTATGAAAGGTTGTAAATGTTGGTTTTAAAATTAAAATGGGATTGATGTTTTAAAAATGGTTTTGTCACTTAGCTTAATTATTTAGGGTGTTTAATATGAAAAGTTATTTTGCGACAGTGATGCTAAGAATGAACCAACCGTTCACCTTGGTTATAATTTAATAAATTACTGATCACCCGATATTTAATTAGGCAGGGTGTCATACCTCTCACCATCATAGACAAGTCGGTACACAGGTTAAAATCATACATTGCATATCACCTCTTAAAATGATCTAACATCATAAAATATATCCTCTAATTGTTCACACCCGCTCCCCTACAGATGGAACTAAAGAGATCCCCGCCACTCACCTCTAAATATATACAACTGTCACACCCTGCTAAATTCTAGCATCGATCGCCACCAAAACTAACTCGAGTGCGAGTAAATAAAATACCATTCTTAGCATGTGACATATATGAATAAAAATCAATCCACAAGACAAATAATTTATTCAGTCCCAATTGACAATAACCAACTATGCGATATAAGATCCATCACCATGCTAAACTCCAATAATACACCAAACTCCAATAATATAAAACTGAATAAACTCCAACTGAATCAAAAATGAAATATTTGAATAAAAAACAACTTTGGAACCGAATGGACCAAAAAAAACATAACTGAGTCTCAAAGTAAATGCGAAGGGAAGAAAAATAAACTAAACTAATAGGCATAAGTAAAATAACTCTAGCTGCACCTCCAAGAAAATTTCCAATCAGACCAATGCAGCTTCTCCAAAACTTATTCTCGAAAAAGTTAGTCAAGGCACGAGGTCAGAGCCCCGAGCATGAATACACACTACTCCCCTCAAATAGGATCCTATAATCTTGACAGTAGCATTATACAAGATAAATATCACAAAATAATATTTTAATATACGAGATAATTAAATGCAATAAAGATAGGTTACTAACTGTAACAACCCGCCTAATAAGATACCGGACGATCACTCCAATATTAAATTAAAACAGGAGTTTCATATGGATCATTCTTAGCATCACTGTCGAAAATCCAATTAATTACTAATATCCTATTAGGTGGCCGTTTAAAACTTTTATCTAACTACTCTTTTTAGCGCACAAATTTAAAACATTCACAATTAAATGCGTAATGAACTGAAATGGAAAAGAAAGGAACTTAAATAACCGAACACTCGGTCCAAATAATACAACCATATCGAATGCTGTACTGAAAGAATAAATAAATGCAATTGAGCCTTTGGCTCGAGTGTTTATACAATATCTCCTATCTAGAGTACAAGGAAAGAAACGTCTACCGATAACCTGCAAGCATCCACAGCTGCTGCAGCAGACGTCTGACTCGAAAGAGTTTCCATCCAGGCGTCCCTGTGTCTGGACACCTATATATATACAATATAGAGAAAGAAAGGAGAGTAGACAAACGGGTCAGGGCCCGAATGTTTAGAAAATATTTTGCAAGTGCATAAATGCTTTATTTAGAAAAATAGTTTTATCTCATATTTAAATTGGTATCGCACTCTCGTGAGATACCCCTCACCTCTCCTCTAACAGTGCACACCTAGCGCATCCCTTAAACTTTCTAGTCAAGCTACCCTGCTAAACTAATCTAATACCCAACCACTATCTAACCTAGATAGTCAAACAAATGTACTAAGGGCCAAACTTCACTTTAATCTCGACGCTATGCCATGTTCGTGTGTGGGGTGTCTCGCGAAGCGAAATCCAAACAAGGAACTCCCCCGATACACTACTATGCAGCAAGGTCGATCTTTGAGATCCGCCAGTCCCTCAGTACAGAAAGATATATAATATATATATATCATAACATATAATAATATAAGAGCACTAAGGATTAAACTTCTCCCCAGTCTCAACACAGTGCCATATTCGTGCGTGGAATGTCTCGCAAAGCGAAATCCAAACAAGGAACCCCCCCGATACACTACTATGCGGCACGGTCGATCGTCGGGATTCATTAGACCCTCGGCACCCAATTTATACATATACATACATCTATAATATACTTCCGGATAATATAAATATCTCCCGGACTGAGGATTACTTGATACATAAAGTATTTATAAATACTTATCCTTTTTATTTCAAAAACTTCCATTTCCCTTCTCATATCCAGGAAATGTATTTAAAAGACAATCCATTATCATGAATTGCTTTAATAAATCATATACCTTTTAAAAGCCAGTTTTATTATCATAAAATGCTTTTCCTTATCAAAATATCCCATTTCCCTGTTTATACTCAGGAAATGTATTCAAAGACATTTTCATTATCATAAAAATGCTTTGATCAAAACATATGCTTCCACATCCCTTCTTCCATCCGGGAAGTGTTACCGAAGCCAATTTATATATAACCCATTTCCCTTCCTATATCCAGGAAATGTAATTAAAGCAAATCCATTATTATCAACTGCTTTAATAAACGCGTTCTAAGACCGCACGTCCGGATTTCTCCACTGTGCGCGCCTCTAAATGGCTATCATCTTCCAGGGCCTCCAAGACAACCTGGGATCCTATATCGAAACACGTCGGGAAGCGGCCATGAGCCTGCGTGGTAGCCAAGACCACACCCGGAATCTCCCTACCCCCGCAGAAAATATACAACCATAAGCGCTCCCATGGCCTAGGACTATATCCACCCTGCATCATTAGCCAGGGGGCTTCACCATACGAACGCAACTTTCCTTATGATAGCGATTTAGAGAGGTGTGTAATCCATATTTTATTAATTATGAAAAACATTTATTTTTCCATTTTGAAAATATTCATTTATGTATTTTCAAAATCATTCCCATCATCATATATATACCTAAAACACACAGTATATACATATCCTATAATATATATATACCTAAAACACACAGTATATACATATTCTTCCTAGAATATATATATAAACGGCCTTAGTGGCCTATAGCATCTAACGATGATAATAATCCCAAAGATTCCCTCCGAGAATCATAATCATGCATTGATAGTTGCATGATTCTAAATCCAAAGTATTTCTTACTTTGTTCAATACTAATTACCTCAATCATCTCTTAAAGGTTTATTTATCCTCAAAACTCTTATTTAGGAATCCCCATAAAAATTCCAAATGGTAATTCAACTCCCCATACTCTTAAAGGGAGAAAACTTAGAAATTCTGACCTAAGCGAATCGATTCGCCCCTATAGCAAATCGATTCGGGTGGGCGAATCGATTCGGTTCCCAATCCGAATCGATTCGGAAAGTATTCTGCAAACAGGTCTGTAAATGGCGAATCGATTCGGTCTGTACCCAAATCGATTCGGCCCATTGCAGAAACCCAATTCCCCTTAGGCGAATCGATTCGGCCTGTACCCGAATCGATTCGGCCTGTTCGAGGGTCACAATTTGGGCGATTTCTCAAACTCCAAAATACCCAAAAATCAATCCAAATTCATTTTCATGGTTTCTACTCTACACCAAAAATCATCCCAAACATCTATACAATAATTTCTAGCCTTTATTTTTCCAATTCCCGATTTGATTTCCGAGTTGGTACTTTCAACCCGGAGCTGTCATCTTGTAAAAATCATATCAAATCGTAGAAAAATCAGAAAAATACGCGGTCGGAGCCCACGCGACCGTATCGAAAAGATCTACAACTTTCGTGTTTTGACCGAAAGCTAAATCAATTCTTTTCCTAGTAAAAAATGACCCTAAAGGCTGCGGGTTACTATTCATCATCTCTCCCAAAATCCCAAACTCCATTTTTGTCAATTTTTGTTGTTTCTAACCTCTCCCAACAACTCAATAAACATCTAATCTATGTTTTACAACTAACACATCAATTATTTCGGGGTATTAAATCATTTTTCTTAGTTTTAAACCCTAAAACCATAAAAACCCCAACTTAGCATTTCAACCCATTTTATACTCCATTAACATAGTTTTGATACCAAAAATCATTAAGAGTTTACACTACATCAATGTGTAAACTCATAATCAACTTTTACCCAATTTATTTTAAGGGTTCTAACCCTAAAATCATGTTTATACCAAAAGTGATATGAGAGGATTGCACAAAATGAAATAAAACAAGTAAACACTTGCCTCGTAGATATAATCCGACGACCTCGAGCCGAGTCCCGCGGAGTTTGGCCGGAACCTCCCCTTTTTCCTCTTTTTCTTCCTCCTCTCTCTCTTCTCTCTCTTTTCTTTCTTTTCTTTCTCTTTTCTCCCTCTCCTTCTCTTTATAAAGAAAGAAAAGGGGTTATACCCTTTAAAACCCAAAAACGACTCGTTTACCCATTTACGAGTTACTTTTACCTCTAAAATTACCCGAAACTCATTTTCGTCCATCGGACACTCTTTTCCGACTATCTCGGACATTCTGAGAATTATGGCGCAGTCGAAATTCCCATCCGAGGTACTTGACCGCAAATCACTATTCCAATCCAAAATAAATAAATGCGGGTTTTCTACTCAAAATCTTACCTCTTTTGTCGCAATACTCCACGGCGACATATAATTAAATTATTTCGACCTATATAGTCCCAAAATAATTTATAACATCCTTCGAAAATTATTAAATCCTCGAAAATCCCAAAAATCACTATTTCGAGAAATTCTCCAAATTGCCAATTTATATTTAATTATGGAATTTAATCGTCTCCAAAAAGGACGGGTTGTTACACTCCCCCCCTTATAACGGAATTTCGTCCTCGAAATTCAGATGTAACCTACACCCTCTAACGAGGATTACTACAAATCCTAAAACCTCAAGGAAAAATACTAACCTAAGGGTTCCGAACCATACACTGTGCGGCTACCGCAATCATAAGGTAACTCCAATACGTCACTCAATACCCATCCTCTAATATGCCTCTTGGCATGGATTTCAATCTTGTGTACTACTCCTATCTTAGCTAGGCGGTACATCAAACTACCTTACCAAGGTGCCCATCCACCTTTCTAACTTGTGCATATCAGCACAAACATTACGAACGTCTGACACGCATCACTCTCTCCCAGTAAGGGTCTCCTTTCCTCGGTGTAATACTCACCTATGGGTCCTCCGAACCCGCGCATCTCAATACTCCTAACCTCGGCACTGCTAATACTAGCGAACCTATATCCTAGAAATGCTACGATCTAAGCGTTACTCTACCCACACGAACTAATATAATCCTAAGTATGTCCCTAGTGCCCAAGGCCTCTCCCAACTCCCGACAAGTGCTTGGTTTCATGCGTGGGACGTCTCGCCAAGGAGAAATCCAAACAAGGAACCCTCCCGTTACACTACTCCCTCGCGTAGTCGGTCATCGAGATATAACAACCCAAGGCACAGAAGCGTGACGTCCTAAATCCTACTAGGCTAGCCTATGAACGCATTCCTACTATCTTATCCTTCCGCCCATACAGAAGGAAACCTAACTAATCAAGTGCCCACTTTCTGTAGAAAGTGTCACGAATATAATACCCAAAATGTAGCTCCTCAAAACTTGCCTTTTCATTAAGGCCTGACTATTGTCCTCAAATAAATTTCTCTAAGTCCAACCTCACCCACCCATTTGTGGCGAAGGGACCACTTTAGTGCTTTTCCATAGCACAATACTTCCATAAGCATATTAACATTATGTGGCTCATAGCCTATAGTGGTTCATCCACACTATAAGACCTTTCCACAAGATCAACATCCTTGCATCCCATAACAGCTCCCCACTCCCGACGCCGTTAAGAGTCATGTGTGGAGTGTCTCGCAAAGAGAAATCCAAACAAGGAACCCCTCCACACATTAACCCTTGACTTCGTTGGTTGTGGAGTTCAGTCATTTCAACATGCAACCGGGATAACCCTATCCCCTAATCCAACAAAAGGTGATCTGAACTCCTATCTCTAACTAAGAGTTATACCTCCCTGCGCTCGCACTCATTCCTAAGTCCTTGCGCGAACCAATACTGAGCTAAATCTTATCGCTCAACAACGATTCTGTGGGCCTTAAATTATATCTATAAGGTTGCCACATATACCATCCAAAATAAGGAAGCCTCTGCTCATCGAGGTTCCATAAGTCCAATATAACAAAGGTGTACTCAACCTGTATAAAGGTGAGACACCACAATAACAATATGTTCCCTCCAGGAATTGCGGACACGATAGACTTGCCATCATTAGCCTGCTATCGCTCCGTTACACCATATACCGTATACGTATATATATAAAATATAATCACCCGCCTCTATGGCGAACGAAGAAAAATAGAATTCCGCTATTGCGGAAAACACATAATCATACATTATAATGTTATCGAGACCGCCACAACTTAAAATACACACACGAGTCTAGGGCTAACTAATACTGCGACTTTATCTAGTCACGCCAAATATACCTCCGCTGAACTTTAGGCGAATAATTCCCAAAGTTGCATTCTTCTCATCCTGCTGATTTAAGGGGACTCACGATTAGAACTATCCGTAAGATCCCTTTCTAATCCTTATCTCCACGGGGAAATCCAACTTTAGTACCACACTCTATTACGGCGGCACTATGGTACTCGTAACTACTATGCTTTAGTAGTCATTGACATAATCCTTAACAATTACTATAGAGAGTGTAACCTCTACTAAGGTACTCATCCCAACCTTCTGCCAGCTGCACCAGCTAAGCCTCACCTCCTGCTGCCATCCAAGCTCCGCACACGATTCTCAAACGAGCGCGCAAAAGATTTCTATAATCTCATAATATGGCTGGAGAACGAAATCTCGCAATAGAAATCAACAATCCTATTCCTGAGGCTCTATACAAATCGAGATCAACGCTAAAAGCGTAGTACGTCCGGACAGATTCCTAAAGACACTAGAACCTGATGCTCTGATACCATCTGTAATAACCCGCCTAATAAGATACCGGGCGATCACTCCAATATTAAATTAAAACAGGAGTTTCATATGGATCATTCTTAGCATCACTGTCGAAAATCCAATTAATTACTAATGTCCTATTAGGTGGTCGTTAAAAACTTTTATCTAACTACTCTTTTTAGCGCACAAATTTAAAACATTCACAATTAAATGCGTAATGAACTGAAATGGAAAAGAAAGGAACTAAAATAACCGAACACTCGGTCCAAATAATACAACCATATCGAATGCTGTACTGAAAGAATAAATAAATGCAATTGAGCCTTTGGCTCGAGTGTTTATACAATATCTCCTATCTAGAGTACAAGGAAAGAAACGTCTACCGATAACCTGCAAGCATCCACAGCTGCTGCAGCAGACGTCTGACTCGAAAGAGTTTCCATCCAGGCGTCCCTGTGTCTGGACACCTATATATATACAATATAGAGAAAGAAAGGAGAGTAGACAAACGGGTCAGGGCCCGAATGTTTAGAAAATATTTTGCAAGTGCATAAATGCTTTATTTAGAAAAATAGTTTTATCTCATATTTAAATTGGTATCGCACTCTCGTGAGATACCCCTCACCTCCCCTCTAACAGTGCACACCTAGCGCATCCCTTAAACTTTCTAGTCAAGCTACCCTGCTAAACTAATCTAATACCCAACCACTATCTAACCTAGATAGTCAAACAAATGTACTAAGGGCCAAACTTCACTTTAATCTCGACGCTATGCCATGTTCGTGCGTGGGGTGTCTCGCGAAGCGAAATCCAAACAAGGAACTCCCCCGATACACTACTATGCAGCAAGGTCGATCTTTGAGATCCGCCAGTCCCTCAGTACAGAAAGATATATAATATATATATCATAACATATAATAATATAAGAGCACTAAGGATTAAACTTCTCCCCAGTCTCAACACAGTGCCATATTCGTGCGTGGAATGTCTCGCAAAGCGAAATCCAAACAAGGAACCCCCCCGATACACTACTATGCGGCACGGTCGATCGTCGGGATTCATTAGACCCTCGGCACCCAATTTATACATATACATACATCTATAATATACTTCCGGATAATATAAATATCTCCCGGACTGAGGATTACTTGATACATAAAGTATTTATAAATACTTATCCTTTTTATTTCAAAAACTTCCATTTCCCTTCTCATATCCAGGAAATGTATTTAAAAGCCAATCCATTATCATGAATTGCTTTAATAAATCATATACCTTTTAAAAGCCAGTTTTATTATCATAAAATGCTTTTCCTTATCAAAATATCCCATTTCCCTGTTTATACTCAGGAAATGTATTCAAAGACATTTTCATTATCATAAAAATGCTTTGATCAAAACATATGCTTCCAAATCCCTTCTTCCATCCGGGAAGTGTTACCGAAGCCAATTTATATATAACCCATTTCCCTTCCTATATCCAGGAAATGTAATTAAAGCAAATCCATTATTATCAACTGCTTTAATAAACGCGTTCTAAGACCGCACGTCCGGATTTCTCCACTGTGCGCGCCCCTAAATGGCTATCATCTTCCAGGGCCTCCAAGACAACCTGGGATCCTATATCGAAACACGTCGGGAAGCGTCCATGAGCCTGCGTGGTAGCCAAGACCACACCCGGAATCTCCCTACCCCCGCAGAAAATATACAACCATAAGCGCTCCCATGGCCTAGGACTATATCCACCCTGCATCATTAGCCAGGGGGCTTCACCATACGAACGCAACTTTCCTTATGATAGCGATTTAGAGAGGTGTGTAATCCATATTTTATTAATTATGAAAAACATTTATTTTTCCATTTTGAAAATATTCATTTATGTATTTTCAAAATCATTCCCATCATCATATATATACCTAAAACACACAGTATATACATATCCTATATATTCTTCCTAGAATATATATATAAACGGCCTTAGTGGCCTATAGCATCTAACGATGATAATAATCCCAAAGATTCCCTCCGAGAATCATAATCATGCATTGATAGTTGCATGATTCTAAATCCAAAGTATTTCTTACTTTGTTCAATACTAATTACCTCAATCATCTCTTAAAGGTTTATTTATCCTCAAAACTCTTATTTAGGAATCCCCATAAAAATCCCAAATGGTAATTCAACTCCCCATACTCTTAAAGGGAGAAAACTTAGAAATTCTGACCTAAGCGAATCGATTCGCCCCTATAGCGAATCGATTCGGGTGGGCGAATCGATTCGGTTCCCAATCCGAATCGATTCGGAAAGTATTCTGCAAACAGGTCTGTAAATGGCGAATCGATTCGGTCTGTACCCGAATCGATTCGGCCCATTGCAGAAACCCAATTCCCCTTAGGCGAATCGATTCGGCCTGTACCCGAATCGATTCGGCCTGTTCGAGGGTCACAGTTTGGGCGATTTCTCAAACTCCAAAATACCCAAAAATCAATCCAAATTCATTTTCATGGTTTCTAATCTACACCAAAAATCATCCCAAACATCTATACAATAATTTCTAGCCTTTATTTTTCCAATTCCCGATTTGATTTCCGAGTTGGTACTTTCAAACCGGAGCTGTCATCTTGTAAAAATCATATCAAATCGTAGAAAAATCAGAAAAATACGCGGTCGGCGCCCACGCGACCGTATCGAAAAGATCTACAACTTTCGTGTTTTGACCGAAAGCTAAATCAATTCTTTTCCTAGTCAAAAATGACCCTAAAGGCTGCGGGTTACTATTCATCATCTCTCCCAAAATCCCAAACTCCATTTTTGTCCATTTTTGTTGTTTCTAACCTCTCCCAACAACTCAATAAACATCTAATCTATGTTTTACAACTAACACATCAATTATTTCGGGGTATTAAATCATTTCTCTTAGTTTTAAACCCTAAAACCATAAAAACCCCAACTTAGCATTTCAACCCATTTTATACTCCATTAACATAGTTTTGATACCAAAAATCATTAAGAGTTTACACTACATCAATGTGTAAACTCATAATCAACTTTTACCCAATTTATTTTAAGGGTTCTAACCCTAAAATCATGTTTATACCAAAAGTGATATGAGAGGATTGCACAAAATGAAATAAAGCAAGTAAACACTTGCCTCGTGGATATAATCCGACGACCTCGAGCCGAGTCCCCCGGAGTTTGGCCGGAACCTCCCCTTTTTCCTCTTTTTCTTCCTCCTCTCTCTCTTCTCTCTCTTTTCTTTCTTTTCTTTCTCTTTTCTCCCTCTCCTTCTCTTTATAAAGAAAGAAAAGGGGTTATACCCTTTAAAACCCAAAAACGACTCGTTTACCCATTTACGAGTTACTTTTACCTCTAAAATTACCCGAAACTCATTTTCGTCCATCGGACACTCTTTTCCGACTATCTCGGACATTCTGAGAATTATGGCGCAGTCGAAATTCCCATCCGAGGTACTTGACCGCAAATCACTATTCCAATCCAAAATAAATAAATGCGGGTTTTCTACTCAAAATCTTACCTCTTTTGTCGCAATACTCCACGGCGACATATAATTAAATTATTTCGACCTATATAGTCCCAAAATAATTTATAACATCCTTCGAAAATTATTAAATCCTCGAAAATCCCAAAAATCACTATTTCGAGAAATTCTCCAAATTGCCAATTTATATTTAATTATGGAATTTAATCGTCTCCAAAAAGGACGGGTTGTTACACTAACCACCCTCAAATATTCTTTTTAAATATAACACCAATATAATTTTAAATATCCCACAGTCCCAAATTGTTAATTTAATTAAATTAACCCAAATTATCATTATTTTAACTTTTTATTATGGTTGTCCTCCCGTTTCGAGTGGTAATTTCCACCAAAGTTTAACACTTCCCCTTGTCAAAACTACCGTTCATCTGTTTAAACTGTCGATCCCGCAATTTGACAAGCTGTCACGCATGACATGACATAAAATAACGACTGGCCCATTTAAGCTGTCGGTCCTCACTATTTATGTCAACCATATTTTAATACCCGTCTTATTATCTTAGGTATTAATTCTCAATTCTCAATTTCACAATTATAAAATCACCCCACCCTTTTTATCGATGTGAGATGCTCAAAATACCCCATAGTCCCATACTTAAGGGTACCCAAGTACACATATTTCCAGTCCTACATATAGGATGAATCACCAAAAGAAAACTTGTCCTAATCTCATGCATAGGCTAGTGAAATGACGATATAACATAAAAATCTTCTCCACCCTGAAGATATAAAATCCAAATGAATTTATACTAACTAGTCCCATACCTAGAAAGTATAAATTTTAACCATGGCCTACCCACTAGTACCATACCTAGTAAGCATCCTAAAATGGGGTTGAGCAATATACTATCCAAAAGACCCTCGTCCCAGCAATGGCAAATGTGAATAAAATAAATCAAATAAAACACAATTCATAAGAATAACATAGCAATTAATCATAAAGGTCCCAATTCAATTTAATTCAATTATTAACACCGTCGTCGTTTTCAACATAATTATTTGTGTTCAATAATGTTAAATTAATTAACATGCAACAATATTCAATACGTCATAATCGTTCTCTTTTATAAGTCATCTAATTTTTACAAGTGTGAGCGCGTGCCAATAACCATATAAATAATCCCATAAAAATTCTACATGAGAACCTAAACCCAAAACCATACAAACCCAAAAATATAACCTACACACATAAGGGTTTAAAAGATTAAATCATATTCAAAATTTTCACAAAAACAATCCCAAAATTTAGTGTCAACTATCTCTAATTAAGTTGCTAATTAATTTTAATCAAAAACATATGACTAATGGTTTAGGCGACACTTAAAATGCATAATACTAAAGGAAAGCAATATAGTATTCATGCATGTACTTAATATGAAGAAAATATAGTAACACGATTGGATTCCTCTCGAAAAATAGCAAAGAATTATTCATGGACAAACTTGATTAAACCCTCATCAAGACTTCAAAACTTGTGACAAAAACTTGATTAAGTTGGAGGTTGATGATTATGGTGGAGAGGAAACTATTTTGGAAGAGTTTTCTGGTGATAAACTTGGGATAATGAGAAGTACCCCCTCCCCCCCCCCCCCCCATGAATTAGAATGGTTATATACCAATTAAGAATCCTAAACCAACTTAAACTCTAAAATTAAGAAGCCAAACTGCGCTAAAAACTAATGCATCAATCGATCGATCGATGAAAACCATCGATCTATCAATCGATCAGGTCAGGCGATAATTCCCCTATGAAAAATTACATAAGGCAAATATTAAACACTTAATAAAAACTTCATTTTAAATCCGATTTTAATTCCAATTGAAATTTTTTTCTTCAAATATTGAATCCATCATATTTACTTTATAAAAATCATTAAATGCAAAAATTTATTTTTCTCAAAAATTCCAACTAATTAATTAAAATAATTATTAAAACACGGGGTGTTACAGCAACTATAGTACTATTAACGATAATTTTACGAAACTTGTTTTACGCATGAATCTAGTGCTAACGAACTACTGTGACTCGCTCGTATCACACGAAAAGGTACCCATTCACCCTAGGATAAAACTCATATTTTCAATTTCCTATAGCACTGGCGGTTCAAATGGTTCCTATACATAATACTCTTGTCCCAACCGAACCAAAAATATCTTATAAATGTTGTCTATGTTGGGCATCCTGCTCCTATCCCCTATCTTGCTTTAGACACGAACCACACATGTGTTCCTACTGTGTGCATATAAGAAACCTCTCCGTGTCATTCCCTTTTCTCTGAACCCACTGGCCATATCGAGGTCATACTTCTTGTGTACCTGGTCATCCCGACCCTAATCGCTATCCCCATTGTCCCCTTGGATCCACTGACCCTATAGGAATCATTCTTTTCCTTGACGGCCCTTACGGAATTCACCATCACCTAGATGGAATTCTATTGATCTCAATAATTACAATGAGTCTTCTACTGGGTATCCCCTCTTATGGTACCTCACTAGCACCATTAAATTCAGCCTTTCCCTTCGATAAGATTTTCCAAGTCTCTTGGATCCCTTCTCGTGGAAGCATTAATATCAATTCGTAAACGTACGATATTGACAACAACGGTACCAATAGTTTTAGCTGTATTTCCCCATCCATGCTTATATATTCTACCCATGAATCCATTATTAATCTTGAGTACCTTTTTTTATTCTTTGTATCAACCTCATTGGGTACGAAGTTCGCTAAATACATCGACTTCCTTTCATAACCGACTATTATATGGCCCTTGTGAAACCAATATTGAAATCTCCTTTGCCTTTTTGTTTAAATAGCTAATGAGAGTATTTAAGGTAAAACTGCACCCCAAATTCCTCGTTATTTAGGGCATCTTTTCATGGTTGTGGCGACTGACTCCTTTCATTAAAAATCCGCACCTATGAGCCAAAAATTTTCTCAAAATTTAATCCTCGTTGCACACAAAACTCCACCCTACACAATTTCCTTTCGATTATCCCCTTCCATTGACCAATCACAATCCCTCTCTTCCCTGAATCCTTATGGATGGCTCTTCAAAAGAGTTATTTCGACCCATCCCCCTTTACTGACTACGTTGGGTGAGTCTGAATTTGCACTACCACTTTCTGTGATGGGTCTTAGGGAAACTACTGCGCCCTAGTGATTATCCCAGTGCCATTTGCCTGAATAATATCCCTGCCGACTTCAATCGCGATCATCGTTTCCAGAATATTCCATGGCTTCTACTGATCCTCTCCCCCTACAGTCCTTCTAATGGCCCTCCCTGGTTATCCAAAATTTTTCAGTGTATAAAGCCCAATCGAACTCGTATATGAATCGCATTAACTATACTTAATAGTAGGAGAACGTAAGTCGTATACGTAGAGGGATATAATAGTCCTATAATAAGGCTCTATATCAAGGAACGCTATGCTGAAACGTAAAAACCCTGCACAGATCCTATAAACACTAAAACTTGATGCTCTGATACCATCCGTGACACCCCGCCTATTAAAATATTGGGTGGCCAGATCTCTACTAAAATGAAATGTTGGTCTCATATGTCTCATTTTTAGCATCATTGTCGAAATCATTATTAAAGTTATGAACCACCTAGTAATTAAATAGACCGGTTTCAAATTTTATCCTCTATTAATTAACAACATGCAAAAATAAATAAGTAATTCTACACCAACTGATAATTCCAACACAGCTAAATAATATTAATAAAGAATACCGAATCAACAATCGATTTAATAATAAACTAAAATAATGAACTTTATACACAAAGTATAATCCATAAACTGGAAATATTGAAATAGTCTAAAGGGAAACATGCCCAAATGAGTACTAAAATAAAGTCCCTACACTAGGAATAAATGAACGAGGCGTCTATAGCAAAGTCTTGCAACTTCCACATGAGATGCAGATACGCATCCCTAGGTAGAATCCTAAAATTGGGCATCCCTGTGGTTGGACACCCAAAATGTTTTGGAAAATATTTTGACACGGGTCAGAGCCCAAGAAAAACATTTTTGAAATATTTATGAAGTAATTAAATATGCATACACACTTTTTATATTTAAGATAGTGTCGCACTCTCTTGATGTATAACTCACCTCTCATCTAACGTGAACACCTACGCTTTCCTTATAACCTCACCAATTACGCTACCCCACCTAACTAGCCTTATTACACCTCTTTCTACCTCACTAGTCTAGCCCAAGTATTTTTATTTTGATTATTAATTTATCTACTCATTAATTTATTAATCAGTTCAACTATACTGATATATAACATTCACACTAGTTGAATAGTAATCCTCTTTTGAATCGTATAACTTTCACACTAGTTATATACGAAATACATTAACACTTATGTATTAATCTCGTATATAAGTATCTACTTATATTATATACTACCTAGTATATTGCAACATTCACACACATGTTGCGTATAAAAAGCATCCATTACTGAGTAATAACTCACTTGATACTTTCTCTAAGATGCTATCATATCCCATGGGTTCTCACCCTAACTCGGTTGTCTTAAGTCGAAATCACTCACGAGCTTGGGTAAGAATATTGCAATGTAGTGGAGGCGGTCATATTCCCACCGAAAGTGAAACCGAATCATACCCAAAGTGTCTCACCTCAAAAAATAAATCACACAATAAAACATAAGGCGATATGACTTGTGAATTATAGTCTCCCAGATGTCACAAGCCAAGGGATTCACCCACATCGTGCAACCTCCTATAATAGCATTAGAGGGGTATGTATTTGGATAAATATCATTCATACCGATATCTATAATAAGCACACACATTGTGTGTGTGGGTGTGTGTATGGGTGTGTGTGGGTGTGTGTTAATTAAGTCCGGCTAACTCGTGCCTAACTCTCCTAGATCTAGTGTATAATAACCAAGTCTATCTACCCGACTCTAATTTCCCTTTATCATAGTTCACAATTTCGATTTACTCACTCTACCTTAAGTCCCATCCCAATATCCAAAATTCTCTCCATTTCATAATACGTCCATAAAGGTCCTAGCCTTAGAATTCTCCCAAATTGGCTAACCACTTCCTTACTATAGCCTACTAGAATTAAATAGGTCCCTCCCTATATTTTAAAAACAACATAAATGCCCCCCGATAATTAATTGTGCAATTAGGGCATAAACATAAAAGTTCCCTTTTCTTGGGAAGCCGAATCGATTCGGCCATATGTCGAATTGATTCGGCTTAGGAACCGAATTGATTCGCTGTGAATAGATCTCCTTCTTGTCATGATCAGTTATGAAATTCACCATTGTTAACCCTTAAAGATTTTGTCTTGTTCTTTAAACTTCACTAAATAAAAATCAATATTTAATATATGTAACCACGGGCCTTATTCATCTTAGAAACCTTTAATCATCATCGAATTAACTCATCATCTAATATTTCCCAATTTTGGCTTTGATCCGGGTTTCAATTCCACCTTTGTCAACTTAGATTCTATAATCCAAAATTAAGCATCATCATCTACTATGTTTCTCATAAAATTTAGATTCCTGTAACCTAGAATTGTATAACATCATTATTCTCACTTTCATTCATTTCAAAGTGTCCAATTTAATGAAAACTCATTTTTATACAAAAACCGACCCAAAAATGAATTTTTAATCATACCCATTATTAAGATATGAATTGAAATACTGCAATTTAGAGTGAAAGCATGTCAACCATTTACCTGATTAGATTTGTTGGGTTTGATTACATTTTTTAGTAGATGAATTTGATAAAGAACACACCCACATATGAATTTGATGAAGAACACACCCAATTACTCTTTAATTTATCTCCCCAAAGCTCCTCACTTTCTTCCTCTTCCTTTTCTATTAAGTTATAGGGTTTAGAATTATGAATAGTTATTGACCCAATCATTTAGACTTACGTTAAATGATATTAATCCCCAAAAAAGGCTAGTGGGCCAAGCTCACATGACCCGAACACCTCCGTGTGGGCCTGGTTATGTCTAAAAAGGCCTCGGGACCCAATTACTACCCCCGGATACACTATTTTGACTATCTTGACCCATCCAGGATCAACCGTGACCTCAAAATGGCCATATGGGTCACTCTACAACAAAGCCCTAACTCGATCCTGAGTAGTTTATACCGACTCCCTATTGAGATAAAATAATGTCACGTCACTATCACTTGCTAGGACATAAAATTAATAACTTACTATTCACTTAGTAATTATATTTCATATATATTAACCATTAACTCTCTGAATTAATATTTTAATCAACACATAAAAATTAATTCAATTAAATTAAGACACATTTGTAATTTAAAATTTCTCGAATTAATCAAAAATAAATACTCAAAAATACAGCGTGTTACAAATTTGTAAATAACTGTAACAGCCCACGATTTTGGGACTGAGAAATTAAATTTTGGGGGGAAATAAATTTATTTAAATTGGAGAATTTTAAAATTTGGAAATTGAAGTCCAAAAATTGAAGACATTTTTAAAGTATTTCGAATGATAATTCTGAGTGCACCATTGGTTCCAAATGGGTCAAGATCATCAAAATGACTGTCATTGGGTTTTATTTCGGTTCCGGATTAGTTTTAAGTATGCTTGACTCGAATTGGAGTAAACGAGTCATTTAAAGTGTGTATTAACATTTAAAACTGGGACTTATGTTTTAAGGGATTTAAGAGGCTTATGGATTAAGCCTTCTCATTTAGAGAAAGAGAGAAAGAAAAAAAGAAAGAGAAAGGAAGAAAGAAAGGATAAGAAAGAAGAGAGAGAGGAAGAAAACTTGGAGATTTTCGGCCCAATCGCGATCCCGAGGACGATCCAACCTCTACAATTTCGAGGCAAGTGTTTAATCTTGCTAAATATTTCATTTGTGTATTTCATTTCATAATTTGTGGATAAAAGTAATGGATTTTTGGTATTAATATCAAAACTTAGATTTTGGGTACCAAAATGGAAATTTGATGTTTATACTTGGGTTTGATGATATATAAATTGTTGGGATGAGATGTAAGATGAGTTTATATGCTAAGAATATTTTTGGGTTAAAGATTTGGGGGTTTGATGATGATATTTGGGTGTTTGGGGATTTAGGGTTTGTTGAAAAATGGAAAACCAAGAGATCTGGTATGGCCGGTCGACCGCGGTCAGGTGGCCGATCGACCGCGCCCCAAGGAAAATGCCTACTGCTTTCTTTCAAAGGAAAAATGTGGACCCGCGGTCGATCGGGGGTCTGGAACCGGTCGACCAGTCCCCTGTTTTCAACCCAAGAATGGGAAATTCTTTTACCCCTCTTCTTTTGGGTTTTATTATTAGGGGCCTTCTTAATGGGCTTATTATGGAGGGTTATGATATTATATTTAGGAAATAGGGCCTTAGGTCGAATAGGGGCTTGCGGGCCTATGTCAAATTGATTTTGGAGGGTGGAATGCCTCTTTTAGTAATGAAATGAATATGGAACTGTAGTGATTGGCAGATTATTTTATTAGGATAGAGGTGGGTTATCATGAAATGGTTATAAATGTAGAGATAGTCCCTTTATGTTTTTGGTTTGTATTATTAATGGATATTCCAAGGTATAGTGAGAAACCTCATTGGGAATGGGAATCCTAATTATAGATCAAAAGTGAGCCTAGTTATGATGTAAGGTTAAGGCCCCTTTGAGAGAGAGAGAGTTGTGAGGGTACGACATGAAATCGTAGGCCGAGGTTGTGCCAAATTCTTATGGTGATTGGATTTCGTTTAAATTACGATTGGGACCGACGAGAGAGAGTGGTCACGTATTCTTAGAAATGTTTAACTTAAGGAATAGATTGCAAGTGCAAAAATATTTAGGGGATTCATAGGAGTAATTGAACCGTCGTTGGGATAGTGATTATATATCAGAACGGTATTCCCCTAAGTGATGATATCATGAGATGAATTTTAAGTTAAGCTTGAGGTTTGTAGACTATTAGTCATCTGCATACCAATAGTCGAAATTTGTATTGGAGATATTGATGTACTTTCGAATACAGATGTGATATGTAGTGATTGCTACCTACACTAAACTTTGGGTGATAACCTTAATGTTGGAGATATATCTATGTTGGAAGATTATTTATATCATAGGAGGAATAGATGAATATGCTTCAACTGAGAGATTGTATTCATGTAATGAATTCAGCTATCATGATTGGAGTTATGGCTATTCTATGGAGGATTTTAGGATTCTACTAGTCGAGTTTGTGAGATTTATATGTACAAATAAGAGATAGTATATGTATATGTATATGTATATGTATGTATATATATTTGTATAGATATGAACATATGTGTATATTCATGGCGTGAATATCTGAACCGTATATGAATGTTTAGATATATGATGTAATTATATATATATATATATATTGTGCATGTGAATGATATATATACTTGTTTGGTTAAGCATACCCCGAACATGCTATCATTGGAAAGTTGCGCGATGAGGGTGAGCACCCTGGCTTGAGGAGCAGAGTGTGGATATTCCCCAGGTCATAGTCGTCCATGGTGTTATTATGTGATTTACATTTCTTTTGGGGTGAGACGTGGTGGGTTTGTTTCGTCTCATTGACCGGTTAGGAGCTATGACCGCTTCCCGGACGTTATGTGTGTGAGTTGATCACGAGGTGGGTGCCGTTTAACCCTACCAGGTGGCCCCAGTTTGCTACATGGTTTGGGCAACTGGAAGATGATAGCATGGTGCAGTATATCGGCAGTATATAGACGGGTATATTATGTGTATGGCCATTGTACATCATATGTGGTATGTACACTTGTCTATGGGAATGAATGATTGTATCTATATATATGTTTAAAGTAAATACATATATATTTACATATATCCTATAGGTGGAAGGATATAAAAGCTCTATGGTGTACATCTTGGGTGATTATGGTCTACTAGATTGTTGGGGGTTAATGTATCGCATTTAAGGAATACTTCGGTTACATCATACCAAAAGTATTTATTGGAGATATTGAGGCCACTCTTAGAGAGTAATCTAATTCAGTAGTTGCAGAAATAGAAATTGTGTGATGACATAATGGATCCCTACAATCAACATTGCCAAGGAGTAGTGTATTGGGGGGTCCTTGTTTGGATTTCACTTTGCGAGACACCCCACGCACGAAACCTAGTGCAATGTTGAGAGTGGAGAGAAGTTTTGTCCTTATTAAATTGTATGCATGTTATTTAGAGATTAAGTTATATTATGGAAGCCTAATGTAAATGGGATGTATTAAAACTTATAACTGGTATAAGTTAATAAATGGAAATCAATTAAGCCTAGTATGGCATCTATATATGTATATACATTTAAGTGTGGTTAGAATGGGAAGGATTATTGGGTTATGTTAGAATGGAAGGTCTTACGGGTATAGGGTGTGCCTATGGTAAGTTAGGTTGTCCTTATGGGTGGGGTAACTTACTTAAGTTTCCAGGACGCGAATAGGTGTGAACTGTTAGATGAGAGGTGAGTTGGGGTTTCACGAGAGTGCGATTCCACTTTAATTATGAAATATATGCATTGATATTTATTATGCACAGTTAACACACTTGATAAACATTTTTACACCTCGAGCTCTGACCCATTTATACTTCTCTCCTGCTATATGTATATACTATTACAGGTGTCCTACTGCATGGATGTCGGATGCCCTTCCATCCAGAGTCTTGGGAGCCGTAACAGGTGCGAACTGTTGTGGGATTTAGGTTATATTCGCCCCTATTTCTTTGTAAATCTAGATATGATTCATTGTGTACATCGGGATCATACTTTAGAGTTATTTATATTTGTTAATATTTCTTCCCCATGGATGTTGTCCTATCTGTGACCCGACAGCTTATTCGGGTATGTTTCCTTGTATGTACTCCTTCCATTTTATTCTAGCATTTCATTTATCATCATACTTGTATGCATTTTTCCTTTATTAGTAGTTCTATAGTGTTGGTTTGTTGTTCGTGGTGTGTTTTATTTAATTTTGGCCTCCGCTTTTAATAGTTTTGAGTAGTTAGCCTTGTATTATTTAGTATTGTCACTTCATGTTGAGACTGAGCCATCTGAGATACTTGATTTAATGTAGTATAGGGTTGGCCACCCGTTATTTTTTTGATCGGGTTGTCACAATAACTTGCTAATTTATTAGAAGGAGATTGATATGTCATTCGAACAAGTTGCATAGGTAGTTAGAACGAGGCTCCCACGTTCGAACGAGATCTAGTATTATGCCTTTTGGGTTCACTCTGGAATGTCATTTGAAGTTTTGTTGGAAGCCATTCGAACATCATTAGGTACATCTTTGAAATAAGGTGGTAGTTTGTTCGAACAAGTACGTGTGTTTTTATTTTTTTAAACAAATTTTATCTAAATATTTAATCCATATCTATTTGTGAGATTAAATTTTCCAAGAATCCCTTTTAGAGTTTTTTATAATCAAATATTATTCTTTTTTCATCCAAACCGCTTGGATATTTGAAGGCCACGTTTCCAAATCAAGAATTGCACAATCAATGTGCTAAAACCCTTTTAGATATTTTCTCTATTGCTGATTTTTGGAGTCAAGGCTCTACTGTTGAAGAAGAAGTGAATTGAGTATTCCAATGGTTGATTGGTGCATACAGAGTCAAGAGCTACTTTCTATGGGAGAATCTTAACTAAATGAGTTTCCATTAAAGATTTGAAAACTCTTGTGTGTTACATTTTTTAGATATATAAGTTTTTTGTAAGGACTTTCTCGAAAGGGATTTTTCCTTAGTTTCTTCAATTAATATTGCATGTTAAATTAATATTGCATGTTCACTTTAGGTTTCCAATGTGTTCGATTTATATTAAACCAAGATAAAATTTCCAAGTTCAATTTCCTGAAAGGTCTTGGATTTAATTAATTTTGCGTGTTCATATTAAATTAAATCAAGATAAACTAGGTAAAAAGTGAATTTGTGTGCTTCACCTAATCTACAAGTTATTTTGTTTAGCGCCTTCTTTCTCAATGATAATGTGCATGATAGTTTTGATGTTAGGTCTTTAGGTTCGAAATCTAATAAGTAAAGGAGAAATGAAGAAGAATATGAGGAAGAGAGTGAGCTTCATGTGTCCTTTCGAGAGAAACGCAGAGTCGTTAAAGTTAGGAAAAATGTTATATGCATCAAATTAATAAGAGGGTGAAGGAAATGTTGTATGGGTTGCATATCAAAAAATGTTTTGTATCCAGATAAGTGCATGCCTCATCTGTATGGGAGATTAATGAATAGGATTCCTTATTCCAATAAAAGACGAGAAGTAAAAAAATATTATGGGAATATAATGATACTTATAAGATTATAGTGTGATATTTTATTATGTTACACTCTAGATATTTAAATTAGTCTAGCCTTGAGTGTGAATGTAAATGAGAATGATAATATTAGACATAAGAGTATATGTTGAGCATGCTTAGTAGTGAATATATGGTAAGTATAATGAAGCTTATCGGGATTTAATATATTGATTCAAATGATGTTCTTAGAATACTACTTATGGTGATGTAAAAAATAATTTTTATTATCAAGTTATGATATATAGGTAAATATTTAAAGTCCTTTCTGAATATATTTAAGGAAGACGGTTGAAGTAAATGAAAAGTAAAGTTAGGTGCATAAATTTAATTAAAAGTTAAATGATTGGACTTGTGTAAAAAAATAGTGGAGGAGTGTCACAAAGAGATCATGTGTTATATGATTTAATTTTGAAAACTGTAAAATTAATTGTATTTCTTTCTCAATAAAGGTATACGAAGAACAAGAGTATTATGCAGTTATATAATGGATAACATATAAAAGATGTTAAGATAAATAATGAAGGTGAGATGAGTGTATTAGTGATATTTGTATATGTTTATATGAAATGGTCAGATACAGAAATGAAATTCTTCAATTACTAGTCATTGTGTCATAGTTGATCAGGACATGAGTTCGTAGTGAATTATGTTGAGGGAAAAAAGAGTAATGAGAGATAAAATATAAATCTTTAGTAGTATGAGTACATGAAGTGAATACTACTACTCTTGTGATAGTTTGTGATTCTTACATGAATAGTAAAGTTGAGATTACGTCTTCAAAAGTTTGAAGTTTAAAAGATTAAGGAGTCATCTTAAACAATTGTATTGTGTTTTTTGACAATGGGTTCTTATTATATGTTGTTTATAAAAATTATGAAGGGTGGTAATTTGTTGAAATGTTTACATAATAGTGTAGTAAGATTTATTAAATAAAAAGGGGGTGTAAATGTATATGTTTAATTAATACCTAAAAACCCAAAGGGGAGGTGGCTATGGTAAAATATAAATGAAGTATGACTCAATGTGAACACTTTATGATAAAACATAATAGGAGTTAATTGGTGTTGTTTACTCAATGTTAATCAGTAATTGAGATATGAAATTTAAGGTAAAGGTGAATTAAGAATAATGTATGTGGATTGGTGTAGGTGTTAGTGGAATTTATACTTTAGGGATTGATTTCGGTGGATATTAAGTTATAATTAATATTCTACTTATGGGTTATCAATGAGGGTATGTGCAATAATGAATATGATTTAGGTTATATAACATTAACATGAAGTTTGTGGATATAGTATGTATAGTGGAAGATAGTGTTATTTGAAACAACACGATAATTTTAAAAAACTCTAAAAAAATATGGTATACAAAGGTTAAAGAAGTATTTTGGATTTTTTTGGCATGATTAAAATTTTATATTGTTAAAGGTTAAAGAAGTATTTTTATACATATGGTGATTATGTAACTAGATACTAATATAAATGAATGTGTGTAATAATGATAGAGTATATTTTTTAATGTGTGTGATTGAGATTGAATTAAAACCATATACAAAACTAGTATGAGATGGAAAATTGTTAAACCTTTGAATAGTTAGAAGTGCAGTTAAGGATATAATACAAGAGGTATTACTAGGTACTTAGATATGAATAATAAATTTTTATTATTTTAAATGTTGTATTCAGGTTGAAAATTAAGATAGTTAGTATATAGAACACATGAGAATTTGGGGAGACTTGGATGAGAAAAAAATGAAGTATTGTTATGCCTTGGCATTTTTAAGACCTCGTGGTGATTGTAATAGGGAGGAATGAATAAGAATAGTTGGTATTAGTAGAAAGGGTTGTGAAATAGAGGTGGATGATAATTTTAGTCATGTACATATTTCATTTGTATGCATAGAGTGTATATTTAATAATTTTGAGTATGTCCTTATGCTTGATAGATTGATTAAGTCAATATTTTATTAACATATTCGTATATATTAGTGAAATGGGATGTTGTCTTGTAATTTAATCTCACGTGTGTTGAATATAAATATATGATTATTTTTTAGCTATTGACTAGTTTACAGAGGTTATGTGAATTGATTAGAAGATTAAAGAACTAGAGAATTACTGATATTATTATTAATTAAATGTTATAGCAATTGAAAACTATTGAGAAGATAAATCTTTATAATAATCACTTAAAGGTGACAAAAAGTGGAGAAAAAATTTATGTTGACAACCAAAATAAATAATTGAAGTTTTAGATGGGGTGATCGAGTATCCCTCTGCGTCTTACCATGGAAAGGGGTTATGATGTTTGGAAAGAAAGGAAAGTTAAATCTTGCGTCCGTTCGCCTTTATGAAATAGTGAAACGAGTTGGATCCATATCTTAAAAGTTAGCATTACCACTAGAGTTATCTCTGTCGTTTTTTCATATATCAGTTTTGCGAAAGTATATACTAGATTTTTTACACATGTTGATTTCATAACCAATAGAGCTTCGAGATGACTTCACTCACGTGGAAAACCCAATAATTATTTTATATCAAAAGAAGCAAGTATTATGTAAAAAAAATCAATTACTTAAGGTAATGCGGAGGAGGACACGTGGAAAGGGGATGATAATATAAAGAAGCTATATCATCATTTTTTTTTGGTAATTTATTATATATTGAATTTCGGGGATGAAGTTTCTTAAGGGGATAGAATCGTAATGCCCTAAAACATGATTAGGTCTTTTTAGTTGTATGATTAAGTATACGTTATGATCGATAAAGTTTAACAATGAGTATTAAGCTCGAGGAGAGAGAAAAGAGAAGATAATGAAGGATATCTTGACAAAAAATTCATAAATCATAGAGTTCTTATAAGGTATTTATATTTTTTATAATGTTGGTCACATGAATAATTTTTATAATTTCTATTTTTGATTTGTAAAAGATTTAAATGAGACCCATCATGTTTAAATATATATATATATATATATATATATATGTGTGTGTGTGTGTGTGTGTGTGGAGAGAGAGAGAGAGAGAGAGAGAGAGAGTTTAACACCATGATTGAGGATTTATGATAGGAGGGTAATAGTGAATCTTGAAAATCGTGACTTTAATATTCATCGTGAGAGAATTTTTAAGCCATGATATTTATCTATATTATATTTATATGTGTTAGATGATTATTTTCGTATATTAAAACAAAAAGTAGCAAGTAAATATGTTTAAACATGTTATGTTATATTATGTTTAAATGTTTTATTTTAGACCTTGCGTTTAAAGTACCATAACTATTTTGATATTTCCTAAAATCGATTGATTCTACTGCGATATTTTAGATAACATATACGAGTACAATATCTATGAATGTCAGCAGAATAATACATTTCAGTTTGGTCTGGGTGATACTTTAAAGTTGGTACTCATTGTTGTTTTTTGGAAAAACATCGTGAAGACATTATAGTAAAGTGGGCATTACTCTCTCTAGAGAAGTCGGAATGACGTACCATAAAATGAATTGGAAACTAGGTTTACATATGTTTGAAAAAATATATGGTAGAGAATCTATTTAATTTCCAATTGTTAAAACTTAATATAAGAGTATGATAGTTATTTCTATGTATTATTTAGTAATTTGGTTATGTAATTAAATATAGAGAGTATGGAATAAAATAATTATAACATGCCTATAATAGTTCTTCATTTTATATTTCTTATTAATCTCATATGGCTTGTTGTTTATGATTGAAGGATAACATGGTAGAAGTGTTAGGAATGGAAATGGGATATTTAGTAACACAAAAGAAACATTCTTAGATTTCAGTAATACAGTGGACTCCAGATGAGTGATCCACCATATGCATGCTGGATTATACTAATTTTATAAAGAAACGTATAGTTAAGACCATTATGTTTGAATTAACGCATTATAATATTGTGTTTATGATACACATTCCTATTGTTAATAATTGTTAAAATAGGTTTATTCGATTATATGGGTTGTATTTGGTCCTACGAGATGTGGTTGTCTCATGTTAATAAGATAATTAAACATAAGGTTTTATGTACTCAGGCCAAAAAAAGGACATGGTGGTCCCTGTTAACCATGATAGGTTAGTCAGTCTGTGGGGGGTCGGGGCTTGTGAGAGTCAACAATCCCTAATTGTGTAGTTTGAATTAAATTATTTGTCTAATTTAGTTATATAATCGGTGTGTGTGTGTGTAAGGTCGTCTACTAATAACATGTACCATACATCCCTATAATAGTTTTTCATGTATGCTAATCAATTAAATATCACTGCCAAATTTAGGACGGTGGGATTGAGAGTTTAGAAAATGTTATACACATCAAATAAAAAATAGGGTGAAGGAAATGTTGCATGGGTTGAATATCAAGAAACATTTTATATATGCTAAATAATGTTATTTATGTAAAGTGTATTATTATTAGTAAGTTATACTCAAAGTTAATTATACTCGCTTATAAATAGGCCCTAAATGAAAACCACGGGTTTTTATCAAAAAAATTATTATGGTTTGAGGGAATTTATCTAGATTACACAAATAATGTTGACTTAAACAAGGCATGGTGTTACATTTAAGTTCATAACCATTTACTCAATTGGGAGTGGATCTAGTAGCTTCCCCACTTCTCAGCAAAAGGGCAGAATAAATTTTGCGTTGTAATGATCTATTACATCAAAAAGTGGGCTGAGACTAGGCCCTGACCAATACTATAGAGAATAAGACCACCAATTCAATATATAAAAAATCATTCACAAGTTTGGCTTGCCTTAAACCATTTCTCCGATAATGAGAAATAGTTTGGCAACCTCAACTTTCAAGAATATTTCCCAGACTATGGGATAATCCACCATTACTCATATCCAAGTCGTCCTATAGAAAATGGCCAAGTCAAAGAGGCCAATCAAACCAAATTACATAATTTAAAGAAGTGGTTAGTGAAAACTAAGGATCTGTGCGTAAAGGAATTGTTGAGAACCTTATGGGCCTATAGAACCATAGTCAGAGGTCCAATAAGGGAAACTTTATTATCCCTGACCTTAGGAACTAAGGTAGTTGTCTCAACTAAGATTGAGATAGAAAATTATAGGGTGGACCAATTTTAACATGAGTATAATTATGAGGGTATCATAAGGTCCTTAGATTAGCTGGAAGATAGGCTAGAAATTTCACTTATTGGACTAGGTCTTATAAGCAAAGAACGACCTCCTACTTTAATAATAAATTTCATTACAAGGAATTGAAAATGGGGGATTTCTTCTTCAAATAGGTCACCATTGCCACTAAATAGCCAAATGGGAATCCCCTTATATGGTGGCCAAAATATAAAGGTCAGGTTGTTGTTATCTCAAGAACGTTGATAGGTATGAACTTCTTCACCCTTGGAATGTAGAGAATATCAAGGAATGTTTCGAATGACGTACTTTACTATTGAAATGAAATAGAAAATAACTTGTTTATGCCTATGATGTCAGAATACAATAATCAACATTAGTTACCAACTTCAATCCTTGGCGCCAGGTTTGACATCAAGTCTGAAGAGCCAATGTGAGCTGAAGGCTTCAATCCTTGATTTCGAGTTTAACGTATGGTGTGAGGACACATTGTGAGTTACGAGGATTCCATACTTGAATCTAAATAAAATGGATAAGGTCCAAGAGACCTCGAACAAATAACTCTTGGAGTTGTAATGCTTTTTTCCTCGGCTCCCAAAGTCTCAAGTATTAAACAACCCAAAAATAGTTACAAGGCATTCATCCTTGGATCAAATTGATAATCAAATGTCTATTGGCACCAAAAAGAATAAAGGAATTGCCAATAATTTCCTCATTGATTCTGTTTAAAGTTGACTAAGTTCTCAAGACCTAAAATAATCATCCTAAAGGACCTCTTTCAAACCAAAAATATGTTTTCAGAATAGGAAAAAACAAAAATGCAAGACCTTTGAAACCATCATTTTCAACCCTCATTTTCATTATTTGTGAAACTAAAGCATTAAAATAGATTAAAAACATTTCTAAGAACCACAAAAAAAAACTTAGACTTAAAGAAAAAATTCCATTCTCAAAATAAATTGGAGGGCTAAATGATGATATTAAAAAAATAGTCAAAATTCCAATTTTAAAAACAAAGGTACTAGTTCCCAATTCTCTAAGGATTTAATCCATAAAGAAATGGTTCAAATGTATTATAAACCATTATGGAACCTCATATTTTGTACCACGAGGCTTTCATCCTCGTGGACTATGCTTTAGAGATCTTAAAGCCCATTGTGTAACATATGACTTTATACCACAAGGATTCCATCCCAGTGGATAACACGTTAGAGGCCTTAGGTCCCATTATAAACATGGAATTTATAATCTTATAAGGCTTTCATACTTATTTAGTTAAGTCTAGAAGTCTTACGACCATTTTTGGGACTTTAAAGTTTAAAAACCTTAAAGGTTTTCATCCCTAGTTGAATATGTTCCATTGGTATTAGGACCTTTTATGGAATAAATTTTTAATCCATAAACTCTTACCATTAAGATAATTTTGCATCTAAGGTCTTTGGACCCTTAATAGATTTACCTTCTGACCACCATTCACCAAACGTTCAGGGGGGGATAAGTGGTTATGTTAAAAAAAATTGAGGCATTCAGTCTTTAAAAGTTCAAGTTTTAAATCTCCCATGGATTGTATGTTTCTAAGGTCTTTAACCCACTTCCGATTCCCAATTTTAACTTCAAAGGCTATTTCATTTACACAGTAAAGGCTTAGGACCCTCGGAAGGACAACTACTCATTTTTTTCTTTACCAAGAAATATTCGGGACTAAGGGGATATCACCTACTGAGATGACCTCAGACAAACATACGAAATACAAATATTCCTTAGAAAAGATAAATAGAAGAAATAACAGTAAAGAAAATGTCAAAATTCCATAATGAGGTCTATTGCCATTAAAAAATAGAGGTTTAGTGGGTTACATAATGATGCCCATGGCCAAGAATAATAAAAAAACATTCATAAGAGTCTTCAAGGATGGGGATTCATATCAAGTTCCTTATCGAGGGATAGAGATTCATTCACGAAGCCCTATTTGGTTCCACAAATTATTTGATAATGTAAATTGGTTAATTATGAATTTGTGAATAGTAATTGAATGGATTTAAAATGAGTTTAAATTAGAGTTTATGAAATCTTTGGTAATCTGAAATTGATGTTAAGGTTCTATGAGAAGAAAAGGATTAAAAAAAATAAGAGAAAGAGGTGGAGGTAGGGGAGGACGAAGGAATGGAGGGAAAAAGAGTGAGGAGTGTACACTTTGTGTGACTCCAATTTCTAATGGACGCATTTCACTTTTTTTTGTGAAATGATCCATTTTCATATTTAACATATAAGCTAAAATGGATCAATTAATGAATCATTTCATTAACATGATCAAACATAATTAATGAGTCCATTTGTAAATGGACCAATTTAGTAATATATCAATTTAAAATTTTGGGACAATGTAACGGGGCCTAAGGGATTTGGCATGACCAAGGGAGCAAATAATTCATTATTGGTGACAAATAGAAGGACTAGGGCTTAACTCTTGCATTTTCCTTAGAAACAAAAGTAAACACCTCAATAGCTTCATCCCCACCGTTGATGTCATTGTTAGAGCTTTCATCAATAGAGTGGAAGGGTCCTTAGGAAAAATACCGGTGATGTCAAACTCAGGAAATGGAACCTGGACTTTATCTAGTTCTTTATTTTTTGCTTTCTTCCCGATAATAATGCCATCTATAAGATCCTTCATTAAGTGCTAAGCCTTCAGAAGTAAGGACAAGATGTGAGAAAAAAGCATGTTAAAGAAAAAGGAATTGTTCATGAAAATAACAAGTATAAGGATATATTTATAATAATATGTATCGTCTCCTCAAAATTAGTTGAGGTCCCATCCCTCTCAACGTGGCCACCGTATTAGAACAATTGGTTTTGGTAATTGAAGACAAATCCTCCACTGCAGAGTGTGAGTTCCTCTCCTTAGAAGAAAAGGTTCCAAGGTATTTTTTGCCTCAGAGAGACTTAATCTGCATTCCCCTTCAGCCGATCTTTGGGTTAGTGAGAGACCACAAGGGCATTTTCCATTCCCACATGCTTTGGAGGTGACACCATAACTTACTTACACTTTAGTAAGGGACCATCATATTTTTCTTTGAACTTTGACACCACACAATGCAAGTCTTTTAAAATATCATGATTACTCTAAGTTTCACTAGAGGTCTTATGTGCCCTCGAAAATCCTTGCAGCAAGGGTAGTATATTCATGGTTGACTCCAATAATGAGCCTTTGGCATGATAAGGCTTCATCTCAGGATCTTACTGTTATTGGATAAGAGGGACAAGAATGTCCACCATTGTGTTGAATTTTAGGAGCTTAATAGAGTTGGACCTCTTCGCTTGTTCACATCAAGTGGGGTAGAGGTCTTCTTGGAGTAAATTCTATCCATCCTATATTGTTTATGTTTATCTACAGAAACATTAATAGTTCAGAGTTAACATCTAAATTCTAAGTAAGAAAATACATTTAAAATCAAGAGAAGGTCGAGACACTTACTGGGAGAGTATTCATATTCCATAATAACCACTCATTCAATAGAGGTAGAAACCTCTACAATACTAAGATGAATCTAAATACCTTATTTATCCTTGTCGACCTTACCTTTAAAATCCTCAGGAACTTCATATTTACCATTAGTAGAAGCCTTTCGCATCTTAAGAACTAAGGAAAAGGGTTCATCCCACATAGACTCCCCAACCATTATCACAGGATCTAGGGCCAAGACCATTATTGAAGAGATAGTTGGTGGTGATAAAAGACTCAAAGGGAATGGAGGCCAACTTCAGACCCTCCTACGACCTATAATTTTCCTTTTTCCATGGCTCAATTAATACAACAAAAAAACAAAAAGATCAACAAAATTACAATCCTAGATTATAAAAATAGTTTAAATATAAGTAACATCTTACTTATCATTTAAATACAACGCCAGAAGGTTGGGTATCCTATCTTCTCCATTAGGTTGAGGTGGCTCAAGATCTCTAAATGATGAAGAATTTTCCTTCCATGGCATGGGGGAGTTTTGATTGTCCATAGAACAACTAGAGCCTTGTGAGAAAATTATTTCATCCCACTCTATCCATGGGTTTGCTTTTCTTGTGAACCCTATAGAGTTTGAAGAACTAGTTTATGGTGACATTATAATTTCCTCCACTAGACTCCCAGAGGATAAAATTCTAGAAATGATATACTTCCAAGAGTTTTACACAATTAACAAGGGGCTACCCCTATCATTTTCAAATTGTCCACGATAGCATAGAGCAAAAATCACTCATTAAAACAGACGTGTTTAAATACCATGGAGCATTCTATTTCTTCAGGAAATACAACCCTCAAAGTAATGAACTCGGGGATTTAATACTTTCCCGTGATCTCAAGAATGTTCCACTCGTTCATTAATGAAGCCATTAGGGCTCTAGTAGTGAACATGGGATCATTTTTACCTATGTATTTAATCACTAAAGAACCCGAGGGAAGGGATTATGTGGGAAGATGGGATGAAGTTTTCGTCTCTTACTCCTTGGTTGAAGGGAGAAATAATTATGTCCCACAACAAAATAAGTGTGGGGTTAAAGACATTAATTGCGAGATGCTTTCAGAGGACATTTTTTGTTAAGATAAAAGGAGAATAGATGGTTTTAAAAAAAGCATGAGAGAAAAATATATTTGTTAATGAGCATGATGAAAACTTACAACCGTCCCATCGAACTTCTTTATAGCTCCCAAGTCCTATCGCATCAGTACTCTCAACCCCTAAACAATGTTATTTACATCCTAATACAATATCATTATGACTAAAATCTCAGTTTTTCGCTATACTACTACCCCCATAATTCTTAAATTGATAAGTTCTACCCCTTACAATTATTACAAATAGCATTAAGGTGGATATTGATGATATAATATTTGGCTATAGGACTTCCAAGGCTTCTCCACCATTTAACCTTCACTCACATACACCACCTATAAGCCTTTCTCCCACTATCCACCTTAACACTATCGTCGTCAGAGCTGAGAGGAGACCCTAGCAATGCTATTGCAGTGCACTCATTGTAATAACCCTTATTTTTTAGTAATTAATTTTATATAAATTTACCATGTGAGGTAATTATATAAAATATTGGATAATGGAGTAAATATTATTTTAAGTGATTTAAAAGATAATATTTACTAGATTTTGCACATTACTGTTAAGAGAATGTAAATGGCATCATGTTATGATATGTAGTGTCGTTGTGCTTTAAGGGGCCATAATGATTTAAAATGAAGTTGGAACATGAAATGATTAATATTACTTCGGATGCCAATTTAGAGGGCGTGGTTAGTCCCAAAATAGTCGAGATAGTCAAAATTAGTGCCATGTTGTATTTTTGGATTCCGGGAACTTTTGAGAGGTCATGACTCAATTATGTAGTTATGAGACATTTTAATGATGTATTAACATTTAAAAGAGGGGAATTAGTGCTAAATGCACTATTAAGTCTTGCAACCCTCTTGATTCCCAATTATATGATACTAAACCTAGAGAAAAAGAGAGAGAAAGAGAATTTGGGGAAAAAGAAGAGAAAGAAGGAGAATTGAAGAAATTAGGTTTGATCTTGCATCTACCGTAAGGGAATCCGAGATTTCAGCTTAAGGAAAGTTTCTAACTTTCTAGTATATGATTTAATGTGAATAATTTGTTATGATAGTTGTGTAGTTGAAGAAATTGGAACAAATAGTAGGTTTCGGTAAATTTTAATGTTTAACCCTTAGATCTTGTAGTTTGTATGATTTAAGTTGGTTATATTGGGTTATTATAGTGTATAGTTGTTGTAGTTATGTTGTTGGTTGATGAGAATGAAGGAAGTGTAAGAATAAAGGTTTTAAGTTTTGGATTTAGCATTGAAGAAGAAGATATAATCGTGGGTCTGATAGGTGCGATCGACCACGGTCCAAAGCCTGGTCGACCGGGCCTTAAGGGGGAGGAAGACTACTTTCCTCAACAAGTTTAATTTCAAAGCACGGTCAACCATGGTCCCATGATCGGTCGACCGGGACCTTCCAAAATGATATTACTGCATTCGTTTCTACACAAAACCAAAGAGGCGCGATCGACCGTGGTCCCATGACCGGTCGATCGGTACCCTGTTTTTCACCCTAAAATACTTAGTTTCCTCTAGCGTATTTCTTTTAAGATAAAAATTTAGGAACCTCCTTTAATGAAGTAAAACTAGAGTATTAGGGTCTATTAGTAAGGTATTTAAGAACCTAAGTTAGAAATGACAGTTGGGGTTTAGTTCGGGAATCAATTTAGTTAGTTGATTAGATGAAGGTAAGTGATTCTTTTCATATAATGAGCTAGTATAGGTCTAAGAGGAAATAGAGTGAGTTAATGTAGACTTTTAGAATTGGATGGAAGGAATAGCATACATGATGGGTTTAAGGGTGAATATAAATTCATGGAGATTTATATTAGAAATAATTAAACATTGAGGTTTATAATAATGATATTAAACGCTTATGGCTCCGGATAAAACGAAATGCATACTTTAAAATGGGAATGACTTGTGAATAATAATTTGTATATACGCACCTCTCTAAATGCTATCATAGGGGAAGTTACACGCATGAGGTGAAGTCCCCTAGCTAGTGAATGCAGGGTGAATATGGTCCTCGGCCATAGGACTGGTTATTATTATATTGTGTGATTATTGTTCAAAGTGAGGTAATTTTGGGTGGGGTTATGACTCACTATCGAAGGTATATGATCGCTTCCCGACGTCACGCGATGTAGGATGCCTAGGTTGTTTTGGTGATAGGACCTGGGAGATGATAGTTATATAGGGGCACATCCAGTGGGGGTACCCGGAAGAATGGTCTTAGAATCGTTATATAAAGTGATTATAACTATTCTTATTAAAATGGAAATTGAGATTGATGGTAAAGCATTTTATGAAATAAAATGGCTTTGAATAAGTTTCCTAATGAGAAAAGAACAGTGAAGTGAAATTGTGTAAAACGTAAATGGAACCTTATTAAATAAGATTTTATCTTTATTCTCATGGGTAAATAAATTTTTAAGCATTGTCATTGATATTGAGCTAGGTTGTTCATTTAGATTGAGAGGTGAGAATTCTTATTACTATTTGTGGAGAGAGAAATAATCTTATTCATGATGATTATATTTGCATAACTTTCATGCACTTTATTCACATGGTGATCATATTAAACCGGGCTCTGACCCGTTCATATCTCCTTGATTTTCATGATTCCTACATTCGCCCAGGTGCTCCGCCACAAGGATGCCCGTATTGATTTTCTACCCTAGTGTCCTGGAGCTATAACACTTTGCGGATGTTATGGGATACTTGATATAGATGCTGCTATCTTTTGGATTCTAGTTATGATCAGTTACACAATCGGGCATGTTGCCCAAGTTTTGTAATTGTATTATTTAATGTGATATTGTACTTTAATACTCGTAGTACCTGCTTGTAAAAGTCTGTTAACCGACAACTTATTCCGTTATTTTGATGTATTCGGTTGATTATCTTATATCAGTCTTTATTTATATCCACCTTCTTTTAAAAATTAGATTGTTTAAATGTTTTTCATTAACTTACAAAATAAATTTCGACAATGCGTTTTCTAAAATAATTGGTGGTTATCTCATATACTTATTATACTGCAGTGATACTAAGAATGGACCATCCATGATTCCTATAATCGTTGGAGTATCTGGATGGCCACCTCTTATTTTAATATTCGGGTTGTCACAGATGGTATCAGAGCATTAGGTTTTAGTGTCTTTAGGATCTATACAGACTTGTCACGTTCTACCGTAGCGTTCTTTGATATAGAGCGTTAATGGTAGGACTATTTTGTTTGTCTATATTTGCGATCTTTCGTAAAGATAAATTGTTCTAAATAGTATTCTAAGTTTTTTTATTTTATTTGTTTCTTCGTCTCAGATGCCTCCTGTGAGGAGAAATAGAGTTGCAGAAGATAATGTGAAACCTCCACCGCCACCCCAAGGAACTATTAATGCTACTGATGTAGCCAATATTATCGCCCAGGCGGTCAATGCTGCGATGGCTGTCGTGGCTCAAAAAATTCCCCAAGCCTAACAACCGAGGGTTGAGGAGGTGTAAGTCCCTGCGGAACCTTATCCATGAATAAGAGTTAGGGAATCTTTCTTGAAGGGTCATCCCCCATAATTTTAGGGTGGTTCTGATGTAATTGTGGCAAACCAATAGAAGAAGGATATGCAGTGCCATCTTCGCATGGTAGACTATAGTGAGGAACAAAAGCAAATCCTTGCTACTTTTAAGCTAGTTGGAGTAGCCTTACACTGGTGGGAGTCAATGACCACGCCAGAACAAAGAGATACCATGGCTATATCAGTTTTTTGGGTTTTGTTTGATCAAAAATACTTTCCTCCCACAGTTCAAAAACAAATGAGGAGGAAACTTCAAGATGTAGTTCAGGGTGAACGTTCAGTGGCCGAGTATGAGGAGGAATTCACTCGTTTGGCTAGTTGTGTGCCAGATGAGGTAACTCCGGAGGAAAAGCAAATATTGAAGTTTATTGGAGGCTTAGATTGGAGAATACGACAACACTTCCTGGGAAATCCATCTTTATAAACATTCGAGGATGTGATGAATGCCGCATTACTTCATTGTCAGGATCATCGTTTGCATGTTCAAGGAAGTAAGAAAGTTTTGGTTATGGGGAAATCGAGTAAGCCAGGAGGCAGTGGTGAAGGAGGATAAATTTCATCCTCCCAATCATCGGGAGGTAAGAAAAAGGAAAGGGACACCCAGTAAGGGGATTTGTCCAAAAGATAGCATTTCGGGGGAGTTAATTTCAGTAGCAATAGTTTCAGGCACAGTCAGGGTGCCTAACAACAGCAGTAGGTAGGTCAGACAAGTTGGGGTAACAATGGGGGCCGAGGCCATCCGGGACAAGGATTTGGTCAGTTCAGAAATAATAGGTGTCAAAATTAGGAAAATATAGGAAGTCGTTGTTTTCAATGTGGGGAGCCGGGTCATTATAGGAAATTTTGTCCAGAGTTGATCGGGGGACAGTTTCCTAGGCACCTCTATCGCCACCAGTGCCTAATCCAGTCATCCCTATACAGGAGGGACAACTACAGTATGGGCATGTCTACCATATATAGGATGTTATGCTTCCTCCAGCCCCTCCCGAACCGCCAGCTATCGAGGGTAAGTTTCCCATTCTTGGATATATGGGTCATGTATTGTTTGATATGGGTACGACACACTCATTTATTTCTAGAAGTTTTGCTCAATTGATGGAGTTAATTAAATCGGCGAAAAGTAATTTTACTAGTGTCGAGTCCTTAATGGGTGATAGTTCGCTCATTTTTCTTGTTTGTAAAAGAGTAGGAATAAACCTTGGTAATTTTTGTTTTGAGGCTGATTTACTCGTCCTTGATATGGTCGGGTATGATGTTATCTTGGGTATGGATTGGCTAGTAAAATACCTTGCGATAGTAAAATTTTATGGGAAGAGTATAGTCTTTGCCATTCCGGGGCAACAAGTGTTTTTAGTGTCTATGCCTCTTAAAGAGGGAGGTTCTAACATGTATTTGTATTGCATTGCAGAGGAGACTTCTCGTGATATTGTCGTTTCCTTAGATTTGATTCTCGTTGTGAGAGACTTCAAAGATGTTTTTCGGGAGATAACGGGTTTACCTCCAAGTAAGGAGATTGACTTTGTGATTGACTTAGCACCGAGAACGCGATCGATTGCTAGGGCTCTATACCATATGGCTCCTATGGAAATAAGGGAGATAAGAGATCAGATTCAAAAGTTATTAGAACAGGGATTTATAAGGCGTAGTACATCGCCCTGGGGTGCTCCTATTTTATTTGTGAAGAAGAGAGATGGTTCTCTCCGGTTGTGTGTTGATTACTCGGAGTTAAATAAAGCTACCATCGGGAATAAATACCCACTACCTTGAGTCGATGATTTGTTTGATCATCTCAGGGGAGCATCGTATTTGTCTAAAATAGATTTGAGAACGGGGTATCATCAGCTGCGGGTTAGAGAGAATGATGTGTCCAAAACTACGTTCTTGACTAGATATGGGCCCAATGAGTTTTTGGTCATGCCTTTCGGGCTAACAAATGCTCCTATAGTATTTATGGACCTTATGAATAGAGTGTTTTGGGACTTTTTGGACCAGTTTGTTATCGTGTTTATTGATGACATCCTAATGTATTCTTAGACGGAAGCCGATCATGCTAAGCATCTATGGTTGGTCGTGCAGACGTTGAGGGATCATCAATTGTATGCCAAGTTTGAAAAGTGTGGTTTTTAGCTACAGGAAGTGCAGTTTTTGGGTCACGTTGTTATAACAGAGGGCATTTCGATAACTCCGAGTAAAGTTGTCATGGTGAGGGAATGGGGTCAGCCCATGACACCTACAAAGATTCCCAATTTTCTGGGTTTGGCTGTCTATTACCGTAGATTTATCAAGGGTTTTTCTAAGATTGCTAGCCCTTTGATAAATTTAACTCGAAAGGGAGTGAGGTTTGCTTGGGATGATTCTTGTCAACTAGATTTTGATGAGCTGAAAGATAAGTGGACTTCTGCTCTAGTACTTGCACTACCATGACCAGGGTCGGAATATTTAGTCTTTATAGACGCATCTCTGCAAGGATTGGGAGGTGTATTACAGCAAGAGCATCGGGCTATTTTTTATTCTTCTCACAAGCTAAAGCCCCATTAGAAGAATTATCCAGTTCAAAATTTGGAACTTGCTACAATGGTTTTTTCCTTGAAGATATGGAGACATTACCTCCTGGGGGATAAGTTTAGTCTTTTCACGGACCACAAATTATTGTAATATTTATTTTCACAGAAGGATTTGAATATGCGACAACGTCGATGGTTAGAGTTTTTGAAGGACTATCAATTTGATATTCATTATCAACCGGGTAAGGCTAATATAGTAGTGAATGCATTGAGTTGAAAACTCGAAGGGTAATTAGAAAGGGTATGGAAGGATAAATGGAAAGAACTCAGCTAAGAGGATACGGTGGCAAGGGCATTTATGTCAGTATTAATCGTTACGCCTTCGATAGTGGCAAGAGTTGTGGAAGCTCAAGTAAGGGGAAAAGATTTTCAAGACCGTATACGCCAATTGTTAACCAAGGGAGAGGAATCCTACTCTATAAGTTTTGAGGGTGAGTTATGTTTTCACAAGAGACTTATTGTCCCGGATGAGGGGGATTTAAGATGGGTCGTAATGACAGAATCTCATGGGTCCAAATTTGCAGTACATCCTGGTGGAGACAAAATGTACCAAGACATGCGCCATCAATATTGGTGGGCGAGTATGAAATGGGACATCTCTTAATTTGTTCCCCAATGTACTACTTATCAGTTGGTGAAAGTAGGCCATCAACGGCCGACAGGATTGTTACAACCCTTAGAAATACGGGTATGAAAGTGGGAAAGCATCTCGATGGATTTCATCACGGGATTGCCAACATCACAAAGTGGTCATGATTTCATTTGGGTGATTGTTGATCGTTTAACCAAGTCGGCACATTTCTTACTGGTATGTACAGATTATAATACTGCTCGCTATGTTCGGCTATTTATTGCGGAGATTGTTAGGCTCCATGGGGTTCCCATTAATATAGTCTCCGATCGAGATAAAATTTGTGTTTCCTATTTTTGACGAAGTTTCCAAGATGCTATGGGAACCGAATTGAAGTTTAAGTACCTCCTATCACCATCAAACGGATGGACAGACGGAAAGAAACAATTAAGTGTTGGAGGACATGCTTAGGATGTGTTTACTTGACTTTACAGGAGGTTAGGAACAATATCTTCCCTTGGTCAACTTCGCTTATAATAATTCATACCAATTCACTATAGGTATGGAACCCTATGAAGAATTATATGGTCGACCATGTAGATCACCTACTTGTTGGTTGGAAGTAGGGGATAATAAATTTCTTGGACCTGAAATGATCCAAGATACTTCTTCAAAGATTAAACTTATTTGCAATCGCATTCAGATTGCTCAAGATCATCAAAAGAGTTATGCTGATGCGAATAGAAGGCATGTCTAATTGGAGGTAGGAGATCAAGTTTTGGTACGGGTATCGCCAATGAAGTGCATAATGCGATTCGGGAAGAAAGGGAAACTTGCTCCATGCTATGTAGGCCCTTTCCCCATTATTTCCAAGGTAGGCCCAATAGTTTATCAAGTCGCTTTACCAGAACACTTGAAACAGATTCATGATGTGTTTCATGTTTCATCCTTGAAAAAGAACAAAAGATGAGAAGGAGCTCACTAGCACATTCCTTTAGATGATATTGAATTGCAGCCCGATATTTCATACGAGGAACAACCAGTTGCGATATTAGATCACGAGGAGCGTAGGCTAAGATCTAGAGTGGTGCCCATGGTTTGGGTCCAATTGGGTCATCACAATGCCGAAGAGTCGACGTGGGAACGTGAGGACGATATGCGAGAAAAATATCCACATCTCTTTTTACAACGTACGTCTGAATTTTGAGGACAAAATTCCCTTATAAGGGGAGAGCATGTAATAACCCTTACTTTTGCGTAATAAATTTAGATCAATTTACCGTGTGAGGTAATTATATAAAATATTGGATAATGGAGTAAATATTATTTTAAGTGATTTAAAAGATAATATTTACTAGATTTTGCACATTTACTGTTAAGAGAATGTAAATGGCATCATGTTATGATTTGTAGTGTGGTTGTGCTTTAAGTGGCATTAATGATTTAAAATGAAGTTGGAACATAAAATGATTTATATTATTTCGAATGCCAGTTTAGAGAGCGACGTTAGTCCCGAAATAGTCGAGATAGTCAAAATAAGTGCCATGTTTTATTTTTGGATTTCGGACACTTTTGACAGATCACGACTCAATAATGTAGTTACGAGTCATTTTAATGATTCATTAACATTTAAAAGAGGGGAATTAGTGCTAAGTGCATGATTAAGTCTTGCTACCCTCTTGTTTCCCAATTATATGTTACTAAACCTAGAGAGAAAGAGAGAGAAAGAGAATTTGGGGAAAAAGAAGAGAAAGAAGGAGAATTGAAGAAATTAGGTTTGATCTTGCATCTACCGTAAGGGAATCCAAGATTTCAGCTTAAGGCAAGTTTCTAACTTTCTAGTATATGATTTAATGTGAATAATTTGTTGTGATAGTTGTGTAAGAAGAAATTGAAACAAATAGTAGGTTTTGGTAAATTTTGATGTTTAACCCTTAGATCTTGTAGTTTGTATGATTTAAGTTGGTTATATTGGGTTATTGTGGTGTATAGTTGTTGTAGTTATGTTGTTGGTTGATGAGAATGAAGGAAGTGTAAGAATAAAGGGTTTAAGTATTGGATTTAGCATTGTAGAAGAAGATATAATCGTGGGTCTGATAGGCGCGGTCGACCGCGGTCCAAATCCCAATCGACCAGACCTTAAGGGGGAGGCATATTTCTTTCCTTGACAAGTATAATTTCAAAGCGGGATTGACCTTGGGCCCATGACCTATCGATCGTGGCCTTAAAAAATGGTCTTACTACATTCGTTTCTATACAAAACCAAAGAGGCGCGGTCGACTGCGGTCCCATGACCGGTCGATCGGTACCCTGTTTTTCACCCTAAAATACTTAGTTTCCTCTGGCTTCTTTCTTTTAAGATAAAAATTTAGGAACCTTCTTTAATGAAGTAAAACTAAATTATTAGGGTCTAGTAGTAAGGTATTTAAGGACCTAAGTTAGAAATGAGAGTTGGATCTTAGTTCAGGAATCAATTTAGTTACTTGATTAGATGAAGGTAAGTGATTCTTTTCATATAATGAGCTAGTCTAGGTCTAGGAGGAAATAGAGTGAGTTAATGTAGACTTTTAGAATTGGATGGAAGGAATAGCATACATGATGGGTTTAAGGGTGAATGTAAATTCATGGAGATTTATATTAGAGATAATTAAATATTGAGGTTTACAATAATGATATTAAACGCTTATGGCTCTGGATAAAACGAAATGCATACTTTAAAATGGGAATGACTTGTGAAATACAATTTGTATATACACACCTCTCTAAATGTTATCATAGGGGAAGTTACGCGCATGAGGTGAAGTCCCCTAGCTAGTGTATGCAGGGTGAATATAGTCCTCGTCCATAGGGCCGATTATTATTATATTGTGTGATTATTGTTCAAAGTGAGGTAATTTTGGGTGTGGTTATGACTCACTATCGAAGGTATATGGCCGCTTTTCGACGTCATGTGATGTAGGATGCCCAGGTTCTCTTGGTGATAGGCCCCTGGAAGATGATAGTTATTTAGGGGCGCATCTAGTGGGGGTACCCGGAAGGATGGTCTTAGAATCGTTATATAAAGTGATTATAACTATTATTACAAAAATGGAAATTGAGATTGATGGTAAAGCATTTTATGAAATAAAATGGCTTTGAATAATTTTCCTTAGGAGAAAAGGAACAGTGAAGTGAAATTGTGTAAAACGAAAATGGAACCTTATTAAATAAGATTTTATCTTTATTCTCATGGATAAATAAATTTATAAGCATTGTAATTGATATTGCGCTAGGTTGTGCATTTATATTGAGAGGTGAGAATTCTTATTACTATTTGTGTAGAGAGAAATAATCTTATTCATGATGATTATATTCGTATAACTTTCATGCACTTTGTTCACATGGTGATCATATCAAAGCGGGCTCTGACCCGTTCATATCTCCTTATTTTGCTTGAATCCTATATTCTCCCAGGTGGTCCGTCGCAAGGACGCCCGTATTGATTTTCTATCCCAATGTCCTGGAGCTATAACACTTTGCGGATGTTATGGGATACTTGACATAGACGCTGCTATCTTTTGGATTCTAGTTATGATCAGTTACATAATCGGGCGTGTTGCCAAAGTTTTATAATTTTATTATATAATGTGATATTGTACTTTGATACTCGGAGTACCTACTTGTAAAAGTCTGATAACCGACAACTTATTTGATTATTTTGATGTATTCGATTGATTATCGTATATCAGTCTTTATTTATATCCACCTTCTTTTAAAAATTGGATTGTTTAAATGTTTTTCATTAACTTACAAAATAAATTTTGACAATCTGTTTTCTAAAATAATTGGTGGTTATCTCATATACTTATTGTACTATCGTGATACTAAGAATGGACCATCTATGATTCCTGTAATTATTGGAGTATCGGGCTGGCCACCTCTTATTTTAATAAACGGGTTGTCACACTTATTTTCTCTCTATGGGGATGCATATATACGGGGGGCATGTGAAAGGCTTAAGATATGTTCAAATCATCCTACATAGAAAAACAAAGAGCATAAACATAAAAAAAACATTTACTCATTATTATATTTGCTATCAACCAAGTGTTGTTTGCAAATAACCATATATTGGATCATCTCTAACTATTTCGTCTATGTTATACCCTATGGAGTTATTAACTAAGATTTAAGAACCCTTATAGAAGTTCATTAATTACTTAGTAATGTCTTTTGTATTAGTAACAAAACACATAGGGACATAAAATATTCTTGAACAAAGATAAAGAGGTCTCTTAGATTTTAATAACCTTGTTATGATCTAAAATATAGTTAAATACACTTTTACAGTGGATGTATGATCCTCAGTTGAGATCCGAACCACTTAATAAACTTATCTATCATTTTGAACCACCTCCCCCCGAAATTGGTTGGATTCTATGGGGAGAACCTATTGGGTATGAGGCCTAACATTATTTTCACACCCACCATACACTGAATGTGTATTATAAAGCTATAAATGTAAGTGTCATTTAGTTAAAACATTAGTGTGGTGATCTATCAATCTCATTAATTCGTCTTTCATTTTGTATCTTATTTTATTTTTCTCAAATTTATTATATTACCTTTTTAATTATCTCGATACTAAGTTTTAAAAAGAAAAGGAATAAGTTAAGTTTAAATTAATTACGTAAGATTGGTACATAAAACATTCAATTGATTAATCAATTATTAATGATGAAATTTATGTGGGAAACTTCATAAACAAGTTGAATGTGATTAATCGAATGGATTATTATATTGATGTGAATTATTATTTACTAACAGAACTAGTAAAGTTAGAGAAAAATATAAATATGAACTATATTTTTCATACTAAGAGGCTGTGAAACATCTCCGAGAATGTTAAGGTATATTGTGTGTAATATAATGCATGGTTGTATATTACTTTTTATTTTTTAATTCTTGTGTATTTTGAATCAAACTCAAGGTTATATGAAATATATTTCATTTAATGTAGGATTTCCTTCTAATAAATAAAAATTCAAGTAAGAATATTTTTCTAATGTTTTGGGGGTACCAGGTCACCATTATGGATCTTTAAAAAAAGCTTAGTAAATTTAATTTTCGTTAAACATATTTTTCTTAACATTATTGTGAGGTATTTTTAGCTGAAATTGGTAAATAAAATCATTTTATTTATAAAAGAATTCCATTTTAATTTGTTATATGTGGCCATCCCCTGATCCGGATCCTCGCGGCGGGCAAGCACGCGACGAACGGGTCCTAGGTCCCGTGCGTCCCTCCCGGGAGCGCTTCGACCGGCATCATTTGAGGTGAGGTGTAAAAATGTAGAGAGATTGGAGTCGCCAATCTATTTTACTCAAAACAGACAAAAGAAAAGGGGAAGCCTGCCTGAAGGATGGCATCCAAAGACATACTAATGCATACGGAACCAAAATGATTCGAAAAGGGTCTGGAGGCTAAGTTACGAAATGGGAAGGTGTTAGGCACCCATTCCACCCTTTCAGTCTCTCATGGATTTTTTGTTATTTTCATTTAATTTCCCCGTGATATGTGTGCATGTATATATATAGTGGAGATAGGAATCATCGACTTGTACCATGGAAGAGGTAAAGTGAGTCATCCGTAGGAAGGTATAAAAATATTAGAAAATAGGATTTACGCGATTATCCTTACTTTGACTGTTATGATGGAACGATAACGCATGTGGAATAATACGCCACTGAGAACAAATATATGTATGTATATATAATATAAGAGAGTGAAGTTTAGAGAAAATAAAAAATGAGAGAAAAAGTAAAAAATAGGACTCGAGTCTCAGGTTTTACCCCGAGATGCCTACGTAGCTTATAGTGGCATTAAAGTCCACCTAGTTGGCATGCAAAATGAGGGGTGGGGTTTATCCCATAAATCAAACCGGGGGGATTCTCTTATTTGTGTGTGTGTGTGTGTGTGTGTGTGTGTGTGTGTGGAAAAAGTGTTTTAGTTGTGAGAAAAGTGTAAGAAAAGTATGAGAATTTCCGTTTGGAATTTATGAGCAAACCCTATTTTTCTTATTTTTTGGGTTTTTAATTATATGAAAATAAGAGATGTGCAATAATAATAAATAAAAAATATATTAGGATGTATGAGATGAGATAATAAAAGTGCTAAGTAATAAAATAAGATATTGCGAATTTATGAGAATTTAAGGAGAGAGTGGTGAAAATTAGACCTTCTTGAAGATCTTGAGCTTGATCTTAAATGTTGGAGAGTAGACCTTAGACTTGGATGATGATGGAGGGTGGTGAATTCACTAAGTTTGATGAAAAGGATGATGAAAAGTGAAGGTTGGAAAGGGATTTGGGTGCGGAAATCATGCTGACTTCGAGAGAGGTTTTCTGGATTTGCTAAGAGTGATATCTATCAGATCTGGGATCTTTTTGAAAATGAGGTTAGGCCTCCTTTTTATAGGCCCAGGGCATTGCCGATCGACATAGCCCTATTCTTGGCAATCGGCAGGTGCGTTTAGGCACACTACCGATAGGCAGGATCTGGGACTTGCCGTTTGGCAGTATCTTTCAGGCCTTTTCAGAAAATCGACTGCAGAACGCAAACCGTTGATCAGAATCGCGCATGGGGTGGATAATTGGAAAGGTAATTCAGGGACCTTAGAAAGTATTTTTGACCGCTCCCGAGTTCGGGAGTTGACTTTGGGTCAAATATGGCTCAAAAGCATTCATTGAACGGGGAATCGTCGGACGCAAACGGATCGTTCGTCTGCATGGTACGTCCAAATTGCGCACAGGGTGGATCGTTGGAAAGGCTAAGAGATGTACTTCAACGTTACAAAGAGTTTGACCCTGTTCGGGGAGTTGACTTCGATCAACCGGGCCCTGGAAGCATTCGATGACCTTTTGGAGTAAAACGGATCATTCGTCCGCATGGTAAGTCCGAATCACGCATAGAATGGACCGTTGGAAATGGGTTTCAGTGCCCTTTGAGGATTCATTCAGTCTCGGCCGAGCTGAAGAGTTGACTTAGGTCAAATGGAGACCAGGAGCACTCGGTGGCCTCCTGATTATATTTCAGAGGAAAATAGGTCGTTCGTCCGTATCCTAAGTAGGAATCGCGCACGGGACAGACCGTTGGAAAGGGGTTTCAGTGACCTTCGAAGATTCATTCAGTTGCGATCAAGCTGAAGACTTTGACTTTTGGTCAAATGGAGCCTGGGAGTGCCCGATGGCTTCTAGGTCAGTACTTGGGGCATGACTTGGGTTTGTAGTGATGAGGGGAGGTGCTAGGGACCTAGGGAGAGTTTAGGGGGTAAAAGAATGGGGTGTCTACAAAGCCCCTCAACGGGTGAGTTTGGAATAAATGATAGCCATCGAATAGACACCGTATGATGCTTTTGAGGGAGTATAACCAATTCAGGGGGTCAAGGTCGATTCTGAGGACCTAAGGGAGTGAGGATGACCAATTTAGGGGGCGCTGGGGTTGACCGATTCTGTGGGTCGAAGCCAATTCTGAAGGCTTAAAGATGAAGGTGACCAATTCTGCGGGTCGAAGCCAATTCCGAGGTCTTGAAGATGACGGTGACCAATTCTGAGGGTCGAAGACAATTATGCGAGCTTAAGGATGAGATAACCAATTCTGCGGGTCAAAGACAATTCTGTGGGATTAAGGTGAGATGACCAATTATGCGGGTCGAAGCCAATTCTGCGGGCATAAGTAGAGATGACCAATTCTGCGAGTCGAATCCAATTATGTGGGCTTAAGGTGAGATGACCAATTCTACGAGTCGAAGCCAATTCTGCGGGCTTAAGTAGAGATGACGAATTCTGCGGTTCAAAGCCAATTATGCAGGCTTAAGGTGAGATGAACAATTCTGCGAGTTAAAACCAATTTTGCGGGCTTAAGTAGAGATTGTTAACGAAAATGTATTTTATCACTTAATTAATATTTAATTTGTTTAATTGTAATTAATGTAAATTTTAGTTTAAAGTAATATATTGATTTTGATGATTCCAAACATATAGTTATTAAGTTATTATGTAAATATCTCTTAGTTTATAATATTTATAATATAATTTTTTTATAATCATTTTATATATATATATATATATTTTCTATAACATGCATACTTTATATAACTCTGTTATATGTTTTTGGAAGTTACATACATGATGTCATGTGCTATTTTATTTGTCACATATTCACGTTTTTTATATATATATACGTACATATTTTATATATATATATATATTTTTTATAAAACTGTTATTATATAAATAAACTTTTTGTTAGTTCCTTTAGTTAGTTGCTTTAGTTATCCTCAACCATCTATGTAAAGAGTTGATATCAGATTTTGGTATATATGTTCAAGGCATGTGATAAATGACGTAGACAAGTCTTTTCAAACCCAACTATCAACAAGAGAGAGAGAGCATTTATTAGTGGGATAAGACACTTGATATTTTTCTCTTGGCCCATATCTTCCTTTTAAAATCGTTTGGAATGACTTGTTTAATTATATCTAATCTTGTCAGGTCATTTCCAAGAAATGAATGAGATTGATTTTGGGAACACAATTTTTTATCTCTCTTTCTTCTCAAAGTGTACGAAATTTTTAGGAACACAAAGTGTACAAAATTTTTGTTACTTAATTGATCTGTCCGGATTTTTTTTTAACGATTGTTTTTATTTTTTTTGTTGTCCGAAATTTTCTCTACTGTCCGAATTTTTTTTATGAGATCAGGAATTATTTTTTTTATTATACATATATATTCGTTCAAATTGTTTTTTATATCAGTTCGAGATATATTTTTTTTGACGTCGCGTAGTCACATTTTCCAACGATAATCTCACAGCTTTGGGCGAAAAATAAATTCGGATTTTTTTTATTTCGAGAAAGTTTATTATATATCTGTCAGTCAAAAATTATTTCTTATTTATATCAGTTCGGATATTTTTTTTATATATTTGTTCCGAAATCGCTTAGATATATATATATTTCAGTCCGTTTTTTTTTACAAAAAAAAAAACTGTTTGGAATTTTTTTTATATATATATTCACATCCATTTATTTTACAGAGATTTATATATATATATATATATATATATATATATATATATATATATATATATATACACATCATACTTTATGAGAGAAGCTCCACACCTTGAGTGTTTATTGCCTTGGCAGTGGTCACTTCCTGACTTAACTGAGTTGTCAATTTTTATGAATTGTCGTGGGTCCCTTACCTGTCCGCTTTGTGCACCTTGGACACTAACTAAGATGTCAGACTCCTAGACTTTTTGTTGGCATGAATATATATATGTTAATGTTTTGGCCACCGTGGGTTCTGCATTAGCAGGCCTTGTGGCATATTTTTTTAGCCTTGCCTTCGGCCACCCACTCCTCTGTCTAGCGTAAGGCTACGACATAATTAGCCTATATAGTCAGATTCTTTTATATAATAGCTCGGAAACAAAATTTTATATATATATATATATATATATATATATATATACATATATATATATATATATATCTGTTTGCATATATTTCTTTATATGTCAGTCCAAATCTTTTATAAATATCTATCCAGATTTTGTTTTTAAACATCTGTCCGATTTTTTTATCCATCCAAAATTATCTTTATATATATTTGTCAGAAATTTATTTTCATATCTAAACTGAAAATTTTTTATATCTGTGTGGGAAATATTTTTTAGTACTTATATCTACTTTGTGCCATTTATTATCTTGACAGAAAAATGTACTTTAATGTATATATCCTTTACACATTAGATATTTCTATTTGCATATGGACTAATATTTTTGCAGATCCAAATATACACAAATGAGGATACTGAGTGATGTACCTTTCAGACTACACATTTTCAGCATACCATTTCCATACTACACAGCTACATTTTTTATGGAGAAGAAAAAAACATAGTATCTGTATATCAGATTCTGAAATGATTTTGAAGCTACAGCATCTCAGAAATATCAGGAGCATTTAATGCTCAAATTGCATGTGTCTAACAGCTAGTTTTTGGGAGACACATTTAAAGATTTCAAGTGATGCATTGAACAAAAACCAACCAGAAAGAATGTGAGCAAGACCTGAAATATTATTGAGAGCATTTAATTTACTACTCAGCTACACATTCAAGAGAGCAATTAATTTTATCATCTGCTCAATCATTTGAAGAAGAAGACTTGTTCCTGCTTCAACATCATTTATGGAAGTCTGATTCAAGAAGGAGAAACTCAGATTAAAAAATTGTATTTTAAGGAGTTTCAGTATTTTATTCTGTACTACAAAAATTCAGATTTATTGTGAAGCTTTGTTGAAGCTTCGGTTTGTACCGGTGATTGGTTCCTACCCGCAAGTGGACCACGGGGTTTGAAGCTCGGAGTTAGCTTGCAAACAGTTGTACGCGGTGATTTGATCCTACCCGCAAGTGGATCAGGTTTAGTGAAGCGCAAAGGAGACGGGGGCTCTAAGCGCGTGGACGTAGGCCGGGATTTGGCCGAACCACGTTAAATTTCGGTGTCATTTATTTTCCGCACCTCTATTTATTTATTTGCACATGCTTGCTTGAGTTAATATTTTCAGCACACTATCTTGCAAATAAATTAATTCCGAAATTTGACTAAATTATTTTTAAGGTTAAAATAATTATTTTTGAATTAAATAATTAATTTCAGAATATCACTTTATATTAAATACGAAAATTAATTTAATATTTCTAGAGTGTTAAAATCTGCATGTCTAGTTGTTTAAATTAGTTAGTTGCATTTATTTGATATTGTTGGATTTATTCTTTATAGTTTTATAAATCTGATATTTATTTAAGTGATTTAAATTTAGTATTTTCTGAAATATTAATTTAACCCGAAAAGTTTGCAAAAACTCAATTCACCCCCCCCCCCCCTCTTGAGTATAATCTGGGCAACAATTGGTATCAGAGCTAGTGCTCTTCTTATTTATTTTTAGATTTAACAATCTTAGAGTTAAAGATCAATGGCATATGTTACTACATCACTTGGTGAAGGTCAATCTATTTTTAAACCTCCTCTATTTTCTGGAAAAGATTATAGTTATTGAAAAATAGAATTAAATATTTTATTCAGTCACACGATTATGAAGTTTGGAAAGTTGTCATGAATGGTCCCTATATTCCTATTAAAATGGAAAATAATGCTTCTGTCCCTAAAGAAGAAAATGAATGGAATGATGTTGATATTAGAAAAATTCAAATAAATGCTAAAGCTATGAATATCTTGCATTGTTCACTTGATGTAAATGAGTATAACAGAATCTGTTGTTGTGAATCTGCTAAAGAAATTTGGGATAGACTAGAAGTTACTTATGAAGGAACTAGTCAAGTTAAAGAAGATAAAATTAGTATGCTTGTTCATAATTATGAGTTATTTAAGATGATGTCTGATGAATCTATTTCTGATATGTTCACTAGGTTCACTAATATTATTAATGGTCTTAAATCTCTTGGCAAATCTTATACTGACTCTGAATTAGTGAATAAGATTCTCAGGTCATTACCGGCGAATTGGATGACCAAAAAGTTAGCTATCAAGGAAGCAATTAGAGAAAAACCTATCTCTCTTGATGAGCTATTGGGTTCCTTAATCACCCATGAAATGGAACTTAAGGAATTTATTGAAGAAGAGAAACCAAAAGAAAACAAAATTATTGCTCTCAAATCTTCAAGCAAAAATATAGAAAGTGAAGAAGATGATGATGATAATATTTCCCTATTGGCTAAACATTTCAAAAAATATCTCAATTCTAAAAAGAAAGCCAAAGAAAGGAGAAAGAAGCATTTTTCAAAAGAGTTCAATGATGATCATCAATCCAAATCTGAACCAAGATGCTATCATTGTGATGAAGTTGGACACATTAAGCCGAATTGTCCAAAATATAAGAAAGGGAAGAAGGCATTGAAAGCCACAACATGGAGTGACTCCGACACAAGCTCTTCCGATGAAGATTCAAATGAAAATGAAGTTGCTCATCTATGTTACATGGCTATGGAAAATGGGGTACATTCTAACCCTAACTCTAGTGATAGTGATAATGATGAAGTTGATGATTATGAAATTTTACAAAATGTTTTTGATGAATTATGTGAAAGTTTTGAAGAACTTAAAAATAAATATATTAAACTTAATAAGTCTCATTCATTAGTTTCAACTAAATATGATTATATGTCAAATGATTTTGATGAGTTGAAATTAGAAAATGAATCTTTGAAAAATGAAATTAAATCTTTGAAAAAGGAAAAATCTGTTATTGTCACCACTCCTCTTGAAATTGAAAATATTGAATTAAAAAGGGAGATTGAATATTTAAAGAAATCATTAGATAATTTTACAAAAGGAAATGAGTATTTTCATAAAATTATTGAGACACAAAGGATTCGATTTAATAATAATGGTATTGGATATGATGAAGGAAATGAGAAAAAGACTTATTCCAATTTATTAAAATTTGATGCCTCATCTAGTCTACCTAATTACTTATGCTCTTATTGTGGTAGACACACACATTTTTCAGATTTGTGTCCATATAAATTTAGACAAAGAAATTTGGCATGGATTCCTAAAGAAACCAAGATGTATACTAACCCCTATGGACCTAACACATTTTGGGTACCAAAAGAGAAAATTTTCAAGGTTGTGTAGGTTGCATTTTGAGAAGGAATGTGGATTTTCAAGGCATATGATTTGGTCATATTACAAATTTCAAGTATCATTGCCTAATGTTGGAAATGCCACACTTGGAAGAAATCTTCATGAAAATATCATTGGTATTGATAAGGTGGTAAGGAACACCATTCATGAATTTGTATATTCATTATTTTTGATGATTTTATGTTATATGGAACTTACACTTGAGTTTGATGATAAATTTTTCGTTGGTAAATATTCATAATTTTTAATTTACATCTTGATATATTTTTTATGAATAATAAGATTGGATAAATTCATGATTTTATTGAATATAAATCTGAAACGATAATGTCATTTGAGTACATTCTAGTATATTAGCTATATGTGATAAATTTTAATATTGTAACATTCACTTGTTGATTTTGATGATATGAACATATTAATCTCTATGAGTTAGTCTTATTGCATACTACATGATTAATGTCATTGTTCGAATATTTATTCACGATGAATTTTTTTTGGTATGTTTGTTTGAATTGAGAACCCACATTATCAACAATTGATATCACTTGTGTGACTTTTCAAAAATGATTTTATGAAGTCAAGTTTTAAATATATTTTATCTCATGAAATAGATGCATCATAATTGTTATTGGCATATTTGCCTTCATTGGTATCCCTTAGGGGGAGATAAATGTCTATTGGAAATTATTCATAGAAAAATGTTTGATCAAAATTTTTATTGCAATATGATTGAACTTTCCAAAATTTAAGCTCGTATCTTGGAAACGGCAAAGCATGACATAATTATAAAATTTTTCGTTATGCGGCTATCTTCTAACTCACGTGCGCTTTATTCTAGATTATTTGAAAACATCGAATTATGAAATGTTTCATGTTGTGCGCTTAAAAGTTTATTCTATCATGAGGATGTATACAACAATTGATATTGCGCTTATTGAAAATTTATACATTGGAATTTTATTACATTAATGAGAGAGTTACTTGAGCTAATTGATATATCTCTCATAATTGCATTATTTGGCAACATTGAGTTGTGATTCCTATTTTTGCGTAAAAAGTTGTTCCGAGGAATCATTGTGTGCAACGCATGGTTTGTGTGACTACAACAATTGGTATCAGACAACTATTGGTATTATTTATCATTGATGCATTTTGAAAAATTGATCATTTATCTTTTATTATTTATTTTGCTGACTTGTGCATTATTTAATAGCATTATTGTCGATTTATAAATTCAAATACATGCTATGAATATTAATGATGAATCTATGTTGACACATGTGCGTATTTGAAATTTTATGCCCTTTGCGATTTTTGGTTATATCCCATGCATAAACTATTTTTGATAGGGGGAGCTTCGCTTTTTTTTTTTACCTGTGACACTCGATTTATATTGAAATATATTTTTGATAATGTCAAAGCGGGAGAAATATTTATGATTCACTGTTTGTGCTTAATATTTCATTTTATGAATGTTTGTGAATCATTGTTTGTCATCATCAAAAAGGGGGAGATTGTTAACGAAAATGTATTTTATCCCTTAATTAATATTTAATTTGTTTAATTGTAATTAATGTAAATTTTAGTTTAAAGTAATATATTGATTTTGATGATTCCAAACATATAGTTATTAAGTTATTATGTAAATATCTCTTAGTTTATAATATTTATAATATAATTTTTTTATAATCATTTTTTATATATATATATATTTTTTTTATAACATGCATACTTTATATAACTCCGTTATATGTTTTTGGCAGTTACATACATGATGTCATGTGCTATTTTATTTGTCACATATTCACGTTTTTTATATATATATACGTACATATTTTATATATATATATATATTATAAAACTGTTATTATATAAATAAACTTTTTGTTAGTTCCTTTAGTTAGTTGCTTTAGTTATCCTCAACCATCTATGTAAAGAGTTGATATCAGATTTTGGTATATATGTTCAAGGCATGTGATAAATGACGTAGACAAGTCTTTTCAAACCCAACTATCAACAAGAGAGAGAGAGCATTTATTAGTGGGATAAGACACTTGATATTTTTCTCTTGGCCCATATCTTCCTTTTAAAATCGTTTGGAATGACTTGTTTAATTATATCTAATCTTGTCAGGTCATTTCCAAGAAATGAATGAGATTGATTTTGGGAACACAATTTTTTATCTCTCTTTCTTCTCAAAGTGTACGAAATTTTTAGGAACACAAAGTGTACAAAATTTTTGTTACTTAATTGATCTGTCCGGATTTTTTTTTAACGATTGTTTTTATTTTTTTTGTTGTCCGAAATTTTCTCTACTGTCCGAATTTTTTTTATGAGATCAGGAATTATTTTTTTTATTATACATATATATTCGTTCAAATTGTTTTTTATATCAGTTCGAGATATATTTTTTTTGACGTCGCGTAGTCACATTTTCCAACGATAATCTCACAGCTTTGGGCGAAAAATAAATTCGGATTTTTTTTATTTCGAGAAAGTTTATTATATATCTGTCAGTCAAAAATTATTTCTTATTTATATCAGTTCGGATATTTTTTTTATATATTTGTTCCGAAATCGCTTAGATATATATATATTTCAGTCCGTTTTTTTTTACGAAAAAAAATCTGTTCGGATTTTTTTATATATATATATATTCACATCCATTTATTTTACAGAGATTTATATATATATATATATATATATATATATATATATATATATATATATATATATATATATATACACATCATACTTTGTGAGAGAAGCTCCACACCTTGAGTGTTTATTGCCTTGGCAGTGGTCACTTCCTGACTTAACTGAGTTGTCAATTTTTATGAATTGTCGTGGGTCCCTTACCTGTCCGCTTTGTGCACCTTGGACACTAACTAAGATGTCAGACTCCTAGACTTTTTGTTGGCATGAATATATATATGTTAAGAGTAATGATACTTTTACCGGGAGTTAGCATCGGGTTAGTACCGAATGCGCTTTATATGGCTTGTACCCTGGCGGGACCCACATCATAGTACAAGCCATATAAAGCGCATTCGGTACTAGCCCGGTGCTAACTCCTGGTAAGAGTAACATTTTCCATATGTTAATGTTTTGGCCACCGTGGGTTCTGCATTAGCAGGCCTTGTGGCATATTTTTTTAGCCTTGCCTTTGGCCACCCACTCCTCTGTCTAGCGTAAGGCTACGACATAATTAGCCTATATAGTCAGATTCTTTTATATAATAGCTCAGAAACAAAATTTTATATATATATATATATATATCTGTTTGCATATATTTCTTTATATGTCAGTCCAAATCTTTTATAAATATCTATCCAGATTTTGTTTTTAAACATCTGTCCGATTTTTTTATCCATCCAAAATTATCTTTATATATATTTGTCAGAAATTTATTTTCATATCTAAACTGAAAATTTTTATATCTGTGTGGGAAATATTTTTTAGTACTTATATCTACTTTGTGCCATTTATTATCTTGACAGAAAAATGTACTTTAATGTATATATCCTTTACACATTAGATATTTCTATTTGCATATGGACTAATATTTTTGCAGATCCAAATATACACAAATGAGGATACTGAGTGATGTACCTTTCAGACTACACATTTTCAGCATACCACTTCCATACTACACAGCTACATTTTTTATGGAGAAGATAAAAACATAGTATCTGTATATCAGATTCTGAAATGATTTTGAAGCTACAGCATCTCAGAAATATCAGGAGCATTTAATGCTCAAATTGCATGTGTCTAACAGCTAGTTTTTGGGAGACACAATTAAAGATTTCAAGTGCTGCATTGAACAAAAACCAACCAGAAAGAATATGAGCAAGACCTGAAATATTATTGAGAGCATTTAATTTACTACTCAGCTACACATTCAAGAGAGCAATTAATTTTATCATTATCTCAATCATTTGAAGAAGAAGACTTGTTCCTGCTTCAACATCATTTATGGAAGTCTGATTCAAGAAGGAGAAACTCAGATTAAAAAATTGTATTTTAAGGAGTTTCAGTATTTTATTCTGTACTACAAAAATTCAGATTTATTGTGAAGCTTTGTTGAAGCTTCGGTTTGTACCGGTGATTGGTTCCTACCCGCAAGTGGACCACGGGGTTTGAAGCTCGGAGTTAGCTTGCAAATAGTTGTACGCGGTGATTTGATCCTACCCGCAAGTGGATCAGGTTTAGTGAAGCGCAAAGGAGACGGGGGCTCTAGGCGCGTGGACGTAGGCCGGGATTTGGCCGAACCACGTTAAATTTCGGTGTCATTTATTTTTCGCACCTCTATTTATTTATTTGCACATGCTTGCTTGACTTAATATTTTCAGCACGCTATCTTGCAAATAAATTAATTCCGAAATTTGACTAAATTATTTTTAAGGTTAAAATAATTATTTTTGAATTAAATAATTAATTTCAGAATATCACTTTATATTAAATACGAAAATTAATTTAATATTTCTAGAGTGTTAAAATCTGCATGTCTAGTTGTTTAAATTAGTTAGTTGCATTTATTTGATATTGTTGGATTTATTCTTTATAGTTTTATAAATCTGATATTTATTTAAGTGATTTAAATTTAGTATTTTCTGAAATATTAATTTAACCCGAAAAGTTTGCAAAAACTCAATTCACCCCCCCCCCCCCCCTCTTGAGTATAATCTGGGCAACAATTAGTATCAGAGCTAGTGCTCTTCTTATTTATTTTTAGATTTAACAATCTTAGAGTTAAAGATCAATGGCATATGTTACTACTTCACTTGGTGAAGGTCAATCTATTTTTAAACCTCCTCTATTTTCTGGAAAAGATTATAGTTATTGAAAAATAGAATTAAATATTTTATTCAGTCACACGATTATGAAGTTTGGAAAGTTGTCATGAATGGTCCCTATATTCCTATTAAAATGGAAAATAATGCTTCTGTCCCTAAAGAAGAAAATGAATGGAATGATGTTTTTTTTTTTTTTTTTTTTTTTTTTTTTTTTTTTGAAGAGGACTAGCCCCAATTTATTGATAACGAAAATCTTTCAAACAACCAATAAATCGGATGACTTTATAATAGAGTCACCTTTACAAAAGAAGGAAAAGAGACTACTTGTAAAATCTAAAGTTTGGAAATCCCCAAGCATCCATGTTTAGAAGACCTTTTAACTCTCTTGGAAAATCATTCACCGAGCTTGACTGAAGATGAATTTGAGATGAAGCACCATAGTTGGCAAGAAGATCTGCACATTTATTTCCTTCTCTAAGCACATGATAAAACTTGACATTGTATCCTTTAATCTTGGCTTTAATCTTGTAGATGATGGACTTGATGCACCATGGACATTTGGATTGATTTAAAAGAACTTTTATAATGACTAATGAATCTGATTCCACTTGAAGCCCTTCTAATTCAGTGAAATTACATAAGTCAATACCTGTCCAAATAGCCATTGCTTCTGCTTGAATATTTGTACCATTTCCAAAGAATGAAGCAAAAGCTTTAATGAGTTTACCTTTTGAATTCCTCAAAACTCCACCTCCTCCCATATCGCCTGGATTACCTCTGCAGCTCCCATCAGTATTGAGTTTTAGAAAACTATCATTCGGAGGTCTCCAATGAACCAATCTAATATATTTGGAATGAGTATCTGTAGAACATATGTGTTTATCAATGGACATAAGGTCAATATCCATATGAATCCTAACCATTGAGTAAATATAAAAAATAATGGCTGACGAATTCATTTTGATATTATCAAATCTCCATGAATTTCTAGCCTTCCAAATCCCCCACAGAATAAACGCAGGAATCACCTTTCGCTCAATGCCAAACTGATCTTTATTAGAAGAAGACCACCAAGAGATGAGTCTCCCTCTAATAGAAGAATTAAGCATTTGAATTTCACACACACTATTAAAATGGCTCCACACTTCATAAGCTATGGAACTATTCCCAAAGAGATGTTCTACTGATTCACTAGAAAAATTCAAATAAATGCTAAAGCTATGAATATCTTGCATTGTTCACTTGATGTAAATGAGTATAACAGAATCTGTTGTTGTGAATCTGCTAAAGAAATTTGGGATAGACTAGAAGTTACTTATGAAGGAACTAGTCAAGTTAAAGAAGATAAAATTAGTATGCTTGTTCATAATTATGAGTTATTTAAGATGATGTCTGATGAATCTATTTCTGATATGTTCACTAGGTTCACTAATATTATTAATGGTCTTAAATATCTTGGCAAATCTTATACTGACTCTGAATTAGTGAATAAGATTCTCAGGTCATTACCGACGAATTGGATGACCAAAAAGTTAGCTATCAAGGAAGCAATTAGAGAAAAACCTATCTCTCTTGATGAGCTATTGGGTTCCTTAATCACCCATGAAATGGAACTTAAGGAATTTATTGAAGAAGAGAAACCAAAAGCAAAAAATTATTGCTCTCAAATCTTCAAGAAAAAATATAGAAAGTGAAGAAGATGATGATGATAATATTTCCCTATTGGCTAAACATTTCAAAAAATATCTCAATTCTAAAAAGAAAGCCAAAGAAAGGAGAAAGAAACATTTTTCAAAAGAGTTCAATGATGATCATCAATCCAAATCTGAACCAAGATGCTATCATTGTGATGAAGTTGGACACATTAAGCCACAACATGGAGTGACTCCGACACAAGCTCTTCCGATGAAGATTCAAATCAAAATGAAGTTGCTCATCTATGTTACATGGCTATGGAAAATGGGGTACATTCTAACCCTAACTCTAGTGATTGTGATAACGATGAAATTGATGATTATGAAATTTTACAAAATGTTTTTGATGAATTATGTGAAAGTTTTGAAGAACTTAAAAATAAATATATTAAACTTAAGAAGTCTCATTCATTAGTTTCAACTAAATATGATTATATGTCAAATGATTTTGATGAGTTGAAATTAGAAAATGAATCTTTGAAAAATGAAATTAAATCTTTGAAAAAGGAAAAATCTGTTATTGTCACCACTCCTCTTGAAATTGAAAATATTGAATTAAAAAGGGAGATTGAATATTTAAAGAAATCATTAGATAATTTTACAAAAGGAAATGAGTATTTTCATAAAATTATTGAGACACAAAGGATTCGATTTAATAATAGTGGTATTGGATATGATGAAGGAAATGAGAAAAAGACTTATTCCAATTTATTAAAATTTGATGCCACATCTAGTCTACCTAATTACTTATGCTCTTATTGTGGTAGAAACACACATTTTTCAGATTTGTGTCCATATAAATTTAGACAAAGAAATTTGGCATGGATTCCTAAAGAAACCAAGATGTATACTAACACCTATGGACCTAACACATTTTGGGTACCAAAAGAGAAAATTTTCAAAGTTGTGTAGGTTGCATTTTGATAAGGAATGTGGATTTTCAAGGCATATGATTTGGTCATATTACAAATTTCAAGTATCATTGCCTAATGTTGGAAATGCCACACTTGGAAGAAATCTTCATGAAAATATCATTGGTATTGATAAGGTGGTAAGGAACACCATTCATGAATTTGTATATTCATTATTTTTGATGATTTTATGTTATATGGAACTTACACTTGAGTTTGATGATAAATTTTTCGTTGGTAAATATTCATAATTTTTTATTTACATCTTGATATATTTTTTATGAATAATAAGATTGGATAAATTCATGATTTTTTGAATATAAATCTGAAACGATAATGTCATTTGAGTACATTCTAGTATATTAGCTATATGTGATAAATGTTAATATTGTAACATTCACTTGTTGATTTTGATGATATGAACATATTAATCTCTATGAGTTAGTCTTATTGCATACTACATGATTAATGTTATTGTTCGAATATTTATTCACGATGAATTTTTTTTGGTATGTTTGTTTGAATTGAGAACCCACATTATCAACAATTGATATCACTTGTGTGACTTTTCAAAAATGATTTTATGAAGTCAAGTTTTAAATATATTTTATCTCATGAAATAGATGCATCATAATTGTTATTGGCATATTTGCCTTCATTGGTATCCCTTAGGGGGAGATAAATGTCTATTGGAAATTATTCATAGAAAAATGTTTGATCAAAATTTTTATTGCAATATGATTGAACTTTCCAAAATTTAAGCTCGTATCTTGGAAACGGCAAAGCATGACATAATTATAAAATTTTTCGTTATGCGGCTATCTTCTAACTCATGTGCGCTTTATTCTAGATTATTTGAAAACATCGAATTATGAAATGTTTCATGTTGTGCGCTTAAAAGCTTATTCTATCATGAGGATGTATACACCAATTGATATTGCGCTTATTGAAAATTTATACATTGGAATTTTATTACATTAGTGAGAGAGTTACTTGAGCTAATTAATATATCTCTCATAATTGCATTATTTGGCAACATTGAGTTGTGATTCCTATTTTTGCGTAAAAAATTGTTCCGAGGAATCATTGTGTGCAACGCATGGTTTGTGTGACTACAACAATTGGTATCAGACAACTATTGGTATTATTTATCATTGATGCATTTTGAAAAATTGATCATTTATCTTTTATTATTTATTTTGCTGACTTGTGCATTATTTAATAGCATTATTGTCGATTTATAAATTCAAATACATGCTATGAATATTAATGATGAATCTATGTTGACACATGTGCGTATTTGAAATTTTATGCCCTTTGCGATTTTTGGTTATATCCCATGCATAAACTATTTTTGATAGGGGGAGCTTCGCTTTTTTTTTTTTACCTGTGACACTCGATTTATATTGAAATATATTTTTGATAATGTCAAAGGGGGAGAAATATTTATGATTCACTGTTTGTGCTTAATATTTCATTTTATGAATGTTTGTGAATCATTGTTTGTCATCATCAAAAAGGGGGAGATTGTTAACGAAAATGTATTTTATCCCTTAATTAATATTTAATTTGTTTAATTGTAATTAATGTAAATTTTAGTTTAAAGTAATATATTGATTTTGATGATTCCAAACATATAGTTATTAAGTTATTATGTAAATATCTCTTAGTTTATAATATTTATAATATAATTTTTTTATAATCATTTTTCATATATATATATTTTTTTTTTATAACATGCATACTTTATATAACTCTGTTATATGTTTTTGGCAGTTACATACATGATGTCATGTGCTATTTTATTTGTCACATATTCACGTTTTTTATATATATATACGTACATATTTTATATATATATTATAAAACTGTTATTATATAAATAAACTTTTTGTTAGTTCCTTTAGTTAGTTGCTTTAGTTATCCTCAACCATCTATGTAAAGAGTTGATATCAGATTTTGGTATATATGTTCAAGGCATGTGATAAATGACGCAGACAAGTCTTTTCAAACCCAACTATCAATAAGAGAGAGAGCATTTATTAGTGGGATAAGACACTTGATATTTTCCTCTTGGCCCATATCTTCCTTTTAAAATCGTTTGGAATGACTTGTTTAATTATATCTAATCTTGTCAGGTCATTTCCAAGAAATGAATGAGATTGATTTTGGGAACACAATTTTTTATCTCTCTTTCTTCTCAAAGTGTACGAAATTTTTAGGAACACAAAGTGTACAAAATTTTTGTTACTTAATTGATCTGTCCGGATTTTTTTTTAACGATTGTTTTTATTTTTTTTGTTGTCCGAAATTTTCTCTACTGTCCGAATTTTTTTTATGAGATCAGGAATTATTTTTTTTATTATACATATATATTCGTTCAAATTGTTTTTTATATCAGTTCGAGATATATTTTTTTTGACGTCGCGTAGTCACATTTTCCAACGATAATCTCACAGCTTTGGGCGAAAAATAAATTCGGATTTTTTTTATTTCGAGAAAGTTTATTATATATCTGTCAGTCAAAAATTATTTCTTATTTATATCAGTTCGGATATTTTTTTTATATATTTGTTCAGAAATCGCTTAGATATATATATATTTCAGTCCGTTTTTTTTTACGAAAAAAAATCTGTTCGGATTTTTTTATATATATATTCACATCCATTTATTTTACAGAGATTTTTATATATATATATATATATATATACACATATCATACTTTGTGAGAGAAGCTCCACACCTTGAGTGTTTATTGCCTTGGTAGTGGTCACTTCCTGACTTAACTGAGTTGTCAATTTTTATGAATTGTCGTGGGTCCCTTACGTGTCCGCTTTGTGCACCTTGGACACTAACTAAGATGTCAGACTCCTAGACTTTTTGTTGGCATGAATATATATATGTTAATGTTTTGGCCACCGTGGGTTCTGCATTAGCAGGCCTTGTGGCATATTTTTTTAGCCTTGCCTTCGGCCACCCACTCCTCTGTCTAGCGTAAGGCTACGACATAATTAGCCTATATAGTCAGATTCTTTTATATAATAGCTCGGAAACAAAATTTTATATATATATATATATATATATATATATATATATATATTTTTTTTTTTTTTTGTTTGCATATATTTCTTTATATGTCAGTCCAAATCTTTTATAAATATCTATCCAGATTTTGTTTTTAAACATCTGTCCGATTTTTTTATCCATTCAAAATTATCTTTATATATATTTGTCAGAAATTTATTTTCATATCTAAACTGAAAATTTTTATATCTGTGTGGGAAATATTTTTTAGTACTTATATCTACTTTGTGCCATTTATTATCTTGACAGAAAAATGTACTTTAATGTATATATCCTTTACACATTAGATATTTCTATTTGCATATGGACTAATATTTTTGCAGATCCAAATATACACAAATGAGGATACTGAGTGATGTACCTTTCAGACTACACATTTTCAGCATACCACTTCCATACTACACAGCTACATTTTTTATGGAGAAGATAAAAACATAGTATCTGTATATCAGATTCTGAAATGATTTTGAAGCTACAGCATCTCAGAAATATCAGGAGCATTTAATGCTCAAATTGCATGTGTCTAACAGCTAGTTTTTGGGAGACACATTTAAAGATTTCAAGTGCTGCATTGAACAAAAACCAACCAGAAAGAATATGAGCAAGACCTGAAATATTATTGAGAGCATTTAATTTACTACTCAGCTACACATTCAAGAGAGCAATTAATTTTATCATCTGCTCAATCATTTGAAGAAGAAGACTTGTTCCTGCTTCAACATCATTTATGGAAGTCTGATTCAAGAAGGAGAAACTCAGATTAAAAAATTGTATTTTAAGGAGTTTCAGTATTTTATTCTGTACTACAAAAATTCAGATTTATTGTGCAGCTTTGTTGAAGCTTCGATTTGTACCGGTGATTGGTTCCTACCCGCAAGTGGACCACGAGGTTTGAAGCTCGGAGTTAGCTTGCAAACAGTTGTACGCGGTGATTTGATCCTACCCGCAAGTGGATCAGGTTTAGTGAAGCGCAAAGGAGACGGGGGCTCTAGGCGCGTGGACGTAGGCCGGGATTTGGCCGAACCACGTTAAATTTCGGTGTCATTTATTTTCCGCACCTCTATTTATTTATTTGCACATGCTTGCTTGAGTTAATATTTTCAGCACACTATCTTGCAAATAAATTAATTCCGAAATTTGACTAAATTATTTTTAAGGTTAAAATAATTATTTTTGAATTAAATAATTAATTTCAGAATATCACTTTATATTAAATACGAAAATTAATTTAATATTTCTAGAGTGTTAAAATCTGCATGTCTAGTTGTTTAAATTAGTTAGTTGCATTTATTTGATATTGTTGGATTTATTCTTTATAGTTTTATAAATCTGATATTTATTTAAGTGATTTAAATTTAGTATTTTCTGAAATATTAATTTAACCCGAAAAGTTTGCAAAAACTCAATTCACCCCCTCCCCTCTTGAGTATAATCTGGGAAGCAGAGATGACCAATTCTACGGGTTGAAGCCAATTTTGCGGGTTGAAGCCAATTCTGTGGGCTTAAGTAGAGATGACCAATTTTGCGGGTCGAAGCCAATTCTGCAGGCTTAAGTAGAGATGGCCAATTATGCGGATCGAAGCAAATTCTGTGGGCTTAAGGCGAGATGACCAATTCTACGGGTCGAAGCATGAGCTTAAGGTGACGATCTAAGACCGAGGTCAATTCTGACCTAACTAAGGTGACGACCGAGGACCGAGGTTAATTCTGACCTAAGAGAGGTGACGACAGAGGACCGAGGTCAATTCTGACCTGACTAAGGTGACGATCCAAGACCGTTGTCAATTCTCACCTAAGAGAGGTGACCACCGAGGACCGAGGTCAATTCAGACCTAACTAAGGTGATGATCCAAGATCGAGGTCAATTCTGACCTAAGAGGGGTGATGCTCGAGGACCAAGGTCAATTCTAACCTAAGAGAGGTGACGATCCAAGACCGAGGTCAATTCTGACCTATATTTCCTTTGGGACAATCAAGGATTCTTCTGGGGGTAAAGATTAGACTTTAATTTCGCTGGGGAAAAGCGAATGAGCTGGGGAAAATGTAGTGTGTCCTTTGGAGACATTGAAAATGACTTTCTGGAGTTCCGCTGGGGAAATCACCTCGTGATGTTGTTTGGCGCCGGGGAGCCGATTGTTGGGGAAATCCTTGTGATTTTGGGCATTTTGCGAAGGAAAGGTAAGTTTGATGTTGTAAATTCCACTGGGAAAGTGATTAGGTGGCCCAAGTATTGAACGTATTGCTCAGGGAGGTTTGAGACCTTTGGGGGATAGGAGGTGATCCTTAGAGATCCTCCGGGGATATTGTCGGGAGGAGTTTTACTTTGTTTTTGAGAGTTCCATCGGGGAAATGAGAATTTCGCTTGAAGGAGTGTGAAATTTTCTTGGCAAAAAAGTTTTAAATCCTTCCTGGGATTTTTAGGATTTTTCTGAGAATTTTTCAGGCCTTTTTGGTATTTTCTAGGAATTTTTATATGAAAACTCAAGGGTGGTGCCGGTCGACATGGTTCAAAGGGTGCCATTCAGCAGTGGCATGGACTTTTGGACTGCCTCAGGAATGTAAGGGGTCAGTGTCGATCGGTGGATGGGGGGTCATGCCGATCGGAATGACCCTTGGCATCCTATATAAAGGGGGAAAATTACCCTCATTTTTCACAGCTTCTTGCTTTCTTTCTTCTGCTATTTTCCTTCGCAAATCGTTCTAACATTCCGATCTCTAAGAAATGGATGCCTTTGTGAGCACTGTTGTGCATACGGAATGGTTGATTATTGATGACTGGGCGAACGTGGAGTGGAGGTCCAGGGCGTCTCTTGCTTTGGGGAGTGAGAACTCATTTAATGCATTCGAGACGGTTGCAGATGAGCGGACCTTGCTGCGAGAGCCGTCACGTCATCGCTCCTCGAGGGTGGGGAACCCTGGCGGTTATGTAAGTAACCTGACTTTTGGCATTCTTCTTTTTTTGGTGATTTTTCCTTCCTTCTTGAATTTTGACAAGGTTTCTTCTTTTGACAGTCTAATATCTCTTTGAAGAACATGCATGCCCATGGGACAACGGGGCTTAAGGATGTCTGGGAGCATCTTCCACCTGTGGTGCGTTGGGTGGTATCATCAGCGAGTTTTGGGAGGTTGGCGTATGCGCTGGATGAGACGCCTCGATCGACTGCGATCTTATTCGCTTTGAGGGAGAGATGGTGGGATACTACCCACATCTTCCATTTTGATTTTGAGGAGATGACCGTGACTCCCATAGATGTGCAACAGCTGTTGGAACTGGATTGTGATAAGGAGCAGATAGAGGTGGATCACTCTATGAGGGTGAGGTCGGAGGCGGTGAGGAAGACGCTTGGCGACATAGAGAGGATAGTCTCCAGGGATTCTATTCGGCTGTCCTTGCTGAAGGATATTCTGCTGAGTAGGGTGGTTGATGTGGAGGATGGGCTACAGGTGAGGCAGATGGCCTGGTTGTTCATAATGCTGGTGCTGGGAGGCTTCATGGTGGCGTGGAGTGGCGACGTCTTCCATTGGTGGTTTTTGCTGTATTTGATGATGTTATCAAACATCCCTCTCTATGATTGGGGGAGCCTGACTTTGGCAACCCTCTATTTTTCTTTGGATGCATTCAACCGTTGATGCCGGTAACTTTTACTGGAGCCACGTATCTTCTTCAGGTAATCTTTAATTTTGCGCATTTTCCTTTCATGCATTCGCATTTTCATGCATCTCTTTTTGATTATGAATTCCTGTCTTTGGCAGACGTGGTTCTATGAGGTGATTGGGTGCAATACCCAGTTGATCTCTCTGAAGTACGATACAATTGGGGACTTCTGCCGATTGTATCAATGGCGCAAGGCCAATCAGCAGTCGAAGGGATCTCTCTCTCTAGAGGCGGTGCGTTAGGTCTTGAATGGCCTGACCAGTGGTAGGGTAAGACTCTTTCCTTTTTAGCCTTGGTTTTGGGCATGTTCTGATTTTGTATTAACTTATGCCTGCTGGGGATTTTCAGGTGACCTTTTATCTTTGGGGATAGCCATTTAGGATACAGGGGCGATCGGGGTGAATGCGCAGATGAGGCATTTGCTAGCGCATGAGTTCGGTCATTCCTGGTATCTCGGGGAGCGGGTGGTTCGACAAATAGCGGAAGAGGAGGTGGTGGTGCCACTTGAGCAGCCTCCTATGTCTATGAGGAGGGAGCAGCTGCTGTCGGAGGATACGAGGTTCGCGATAATGATCGACGTGTCCTACTTGTTGTACAGTGATATGGCTGCGCCATATGACTATATGGACTTTGTGACGAGCTGGTTGATGGCACCTAACATATATGATGCCTTGCCTTTCCCTCCTGCGGATTCGAGTCGGGTGGTGGGGTCTTCCCGCAGTGGCGGTGGTCCCTTGGCATCTACGGCGGCGGCAACTTCAGAGGTTCCCTTTGTGTGATTGCATACCCTTTCATACAACATTCGACGGGATAATGGAGGGACTGTGCCTATGTTTCATCGTCCTCATGCGATGGATCCGGAGGAGCTAGGTTTAACAGAGGAGGTCCTTCGTCCTACGGTAAACCTTCTTGCTCTTTTTGGTTCTTTTTCTATTTTGATCCCTCTTTTGCTTGATACTGATTTTGGCTTTTTCCTTGCAGCAAGTCCGGGTGTCGACCACTTACCTAAGGGACATCAAAGACTAGATATTTTCGGTGACTTCCTATATTCGGGATGCGGTCCCGGTTCCTTCTTATTTGGTGTCGTCTACTTCGTCTGGGAAGGACTCTGGCTCGGGTAGCGGTGGTGCGTCATCTCGCCGTATGGGAAAGAGAGCGCATCGCAGGGGTGGAAGCTCTTAGAGAGAGGGAGAAGGGTAGGTGAGAGAGAGAGCATGTGGGTTCAGGCTGAGTCCCGTTGTTTTTTGCTTTTCTTTTATATCCTACAAAATTTGATGTAACACAAAAGAATATATATATGCAATGCAATGGGATTTTTTTATTATCCTTTGTTAATGATGAATGAGTGAATGCATGCACATGCGCTTTTTACTTCGCTGCTGAGATCGTAAAAAGAGATATTTTTGGGATTTTGAGGAAATTTTTAAGAATGGGGAACTATATAGGGGTGGAAAAGGATTTTTTAAATTCTATTGAGAATATCAATTTATTTTTGTTGGGTTTTTCTGATTTTGATAAAAAAGGAAAAAGGAAAATTTCCAAAAATGGGAGGTTGTTGATTGGCAAGCTCCTTGCCCTGCCTATCAGCAGTCAAGTCCAGTCCCATCAATTCAAAGCTTTTGATTAGTGCCCTCTTCAGCCTTTTTGGTACTTTATGGGGTGGGATTCCCTTCGATTTCTGCAGGGATTATATCTTTTGTGAGGGTTCTCAAGTATAAAATGGGGTAAGGGTGCAGTGTTTCATCACACCTTCACATTCTTACTTACTTGCCTAGTATCTCTTAGTCTTTCAAGATGGCTCTCCCTGGTAGCATTGAGTTTGCTAACTACCTCAAAGCCTTGTAAGCGATGTGATCTTATAACGTCGACTACGATGCTTTCAACATGCGTCGAGTCTCTTTGTGGAACAACCGACCCATTGAGTGGAACATGCTGATGGCGGCGGTATAATTTTGGTACCCCGAAGACCATGTATTCCGCTTTGGGTTATATGAAGTTTGTCCTACCTATGAGGAATTTTCTGTCATGCTGGGGATAAATCCCAGTGTTACTGTGGCTTTACCCAAATTTTCTCATTCTCCGAGGGATTTGCTGGCTGGGCTTCTTCGCATTTCGCCTTCGGCAACTAGATCACTGGTTGCTGGAGGAATGATCTCCCTCCTGGTGGTGCTATAGTCTGTGCATTTGCGGGAAGTAGGTGATGCTAGCTAAGTTGGAGTCGTTGCTATGGGCCAGATTTCAAAATTGCTACTGGTGGCTGGGGAACTACTAGTGGACCCAGAACTTGTAGCCATTACTTCATGGATGCCATACCATCGCAATCCTGCGACGGTGATACTAACGGAGACCCTGAACGGTCTGGATTCCTGGTGAGAAGGTCGTTCTGACTTCTTGAGGGATAGCCCCGTGATGCTGTTCATGTGGTTATCTGAAAGACTCCGCCTCGTGACTCTTCCAGAATATCCTTTGTCAGTTGTACCCAACTTCTTTTTGGGTCACTTATTCAGCGTTGTCCTCGATATTGAGAGCTTGGATAATTGGCTTGTGGAGAATGAGGCTCCAAATCTGTACTGGTCAGTGCCTTGGTGGGGATAATTGTTGTCTATTTTGGAGCTAGGAGAATACCCGTATGTGCGGTTGGTTGGTCTCAGCCATACCTATTTTTATTTCCCTTGGAGGCTTCTACGCCAATTTGGCTGGGCACAGGTCGTGCCACCTCGGACACTAAATTTCTTTCCGATAGAGGATTTGACCGAGCATATGTACCTGCGGCTTAGCTCTTTGTGGGAAAGTCGGCGTCTATCGACCCGTCCCTCTCAATATGTTAGGAGAGTGTAGCATATCCTTGGGAATTATATGAAATGGTTATGGAGGAGAGTGGTTAGCAAGATGTTGGCGGTGGACACTGGATAAAGGTGGTTTGTTTCTTTTGACACCATGGAAGGGGGTGTTGTGGTTTTTTCCGAAGCTTATTCGAGCTTATCAGTCCATGGAGTGTCTGCGACACTCTGTTCAGGCATGAGAAACTTGGGGACCCCAGGATGTAGATGATGACAACGAAGCATGCTCCTCTCGTAGCTATAGATAGGACTCCTGGAGAGTTTATTGTGTAATGGGGGATAGGTGGGGATTTTATTTTGTTTTTTTAGGAAGGTAGGGGGAAGGGAGTTATCCATTCCTTTTCTTATGTAATTTGTACCGTAATCTCTTATTAATGAAATAAACAAGTTTCTAATCATCCAGCTGTGCCTTTCGATGAATTTTGTATTGTTTGAATTATATATACCGATCGCTAAGGCATACATAATCCTTTTGTTCAAATATATGTTAGAATGGACTGTCTCTCTCGGAGATAAGAAAAGAATAGTATTTTATGAAAAAGAAAGGTTCGTGCTCATGTAAGGAGTATGAGCTGCCTATGTACCTCTAGGTTTTTTTAATTTTGTTTGAAAATGGTTTTTTACAGAGGATCGGGCCCACGTAGTTCTGGGTAAAGGGGGAAATGAAGAGATTTTTTTTTATAATAGAAGAGAGATGAGAAGAGTTGTAGCGCACTGAGATTTCAGACTAGCGGTAGAGCTTCTTGAGACGGTCCAGATTGACTGGACGAGCCATCTCTTTCCCATATAAGTCAGTGAGCATGGCGGCACCGCCGGACAAGATCTTCTTAACAATGTAGGGGACGCTCCAATTGGGTTTGAATTTCCCTCTGGGGTCCCAGATGGGTTCTATGATTTCTTTGAGGGTTAGGTCCCCTTCTCAAACACCGCGGTTCTTGACCCTCTTGTTGAATGAACACGCTATTTGGCGATGGTACCCCTGTATGTGTTATAGTGATTTTAATCTATTTTCATCTAGGAGGGTCAGCTCGTCAAGACGGCTTTGGCACCAGTCTTCTTCGTTGACCTTGCTTTCAAGCATGACGCGTAATGAGGGTATTTCTAGACCCATGGGTAGGATTGCTTCCATACCATAGACTAGAGAGTAAGGGGTATCCCAAGTAGAGGTTCAAATTGAGGTTCGGTATCCCCAGAGGGCGTACGGGATCTAGTTGGCCCAATCCCGACAGCTTTCGGTCATTTTGCTGATGATGGCTTTGAGGTTCTTGTTGGCGGATTCAACTACACCATTGGTCTGAGGTTGGTAGAGTGAAGACTTGTGTCTCTGAATCCCATACTCATTGACCACTTTTTTTACTTCTGCCTTAAAATGTAACCCATTATCTGATACTAGCTCGTGCGGGACCCCATATCAGCAGATGATGTTTTCTTGATGAATTTGTCCACTTTCGTAGCATTCAGCACTGCATATAACTCCGCTTTTACCCATTTGGTGACGTAATCAATGGCAACTAGGATGAACTTATGCCCATTGGAGGCCTTCGGTGTAACCTTCCCTATGATGTTGATGCCCCAGGTGGAGAACGGCCAGGGAGAGGTTATGTTGTATAATTCGCGCGGAGGAAGATGATGAAGGTTGGAGAACTGTTAGCATTTGAGGCATCTCCGGACATAGGCGGTGCAATCCTAGGTCATGGTGGCCCAGTAGTATCCCTATTGGATGATATTTTTGGTAACATGTGACCGTTCATGTGGGGTCCGCATTCTCCACTGTGGATCTTCTGCATTATCTTTTCAATGTCAGCCCCTGCGATGCAGTGTAGATGAGTTCCATCAAATTTTCTTTTGAGCAGTGCTTCGTGACAGATGATGTACTGGGCAGCCAGTCTTCAGAGGGTTGCTCGATCTTTCTTATCGGAACCCTCGGGATACCTACCATGCTTGAGGAGGCACCAAATATCATAGTAGCAATAATTGACTATCTCGAGATCCTCTATGGTGACGAGCTCGATGTGGTAGCAATGGGTTGGTTTGTCTTTCTTTTGAATCTGGAAGTGGGTCATTGTTATTCTTTCGATCAGGTCGACCATGGAGGCTAAGGTAGAAAGGGCATCGGCTAGGTTATTCTTTTCTCGAGGTAGGTAATGGAAGGCGATATCTTGGAATTGGGAGGCTAGTTCTTCTAAGTGGGCATGGAAGGGTTGGATCTTCTTGTCCTTGAATCTCCATTTTCTAAGCACTTGACCGATGATGAGGGAGGAATACCCATAGACATCTAGGAATTGAATACCTTTCTTGAGATCAACTTTGAGGCCTACTGTGCATGCCTCATATACAGTCATGTTATTGGTGCGGGGGAAATCTAACTTGGTGGCAATGAGAGTGTGGGAGTCATCTGGGGCGATCAGGAGTATCCCAATGCCATATGCCTTTTTTTGGCAGCGCCGTCAAAGAACATTTGCCATAAAAGGTTATCTTGAGCAGTGCAGAGGATGTTTTCCTATGGGAATTCAGAGAACCAGATATCAACTTCTTCTACGGGGTAATCAGCGAGGTAGTAGAGATGGTTATTCCTTCCATGGCATTCTGCATGATGTAAACGATATTAAACTCGGCTAGGAGCATCAACCATCAGTTCATTCGGCTGGACAAAGCGGGTTTCTAAAGCAGGTATTTAATTGGGTCCATTCGGGATACAAGTTTGATGGGGAAGGTGAGCATATAGTGCCGCAACTTTTGGGTGACTCAGACAAGCATGACACATGCCTTTTCCAAAGCGGTGTAGTTAACCTTGTACCCGACCAATTTGCGACTGGCGTAATAGATGGCTCTTTTTTTGCGAGAATCTTCAAGGTATTGGTCTAGCAAAGCCCCAGCTGCAATGTCGGTTATGGTTAGGTATAGGAGCAACGGGAGACCAGGCTGTGGTGGCATGAGTACCGAGCTTTGGGTCAGATATTATTTGATTCGGTCAAAATCTTTTTGGCAGGCATCGTTCCAAACCTTTGTTGAATCCTTTCGGAGGAGTTTAAAGATAGGTTCACAAATGGATGTTATCTAGATGATGAACCGACTGATGTATTGCAATTTCCCAAGGAAACCTCGGACTTCTTTCTCTGTTCGGGGAGGTGGCATCTCCAGTTAGCCCTAAGCTTAGCAGGATATGCTTCTATCCCCTTCTCGCAGACCATGAATCCCAAGAGTTTTCCCTTTGTAATGCCAAAGATTCATTTCTACGGATTGAGTCTCATCTGATACTGTCGCAGTCATTCGAAGAACTTTCTAAGAGCAGGAACATGACCTTCTCTAGTCTTGGATTTGATAATCATATCATCCACATAGACCTCAACCTCTTTGTGAATCAAATCATGCAGGATGGTTATGACAGCCCTCTAGTAGGTAGCCCCAGCATTCTTGAGAACAAATGACACAACGGTGTAGCAAAAGGTTCCCCATGGAGTGATGAATGTGGTTTTTTTCTTGGTGTTCTGGGTGCATTTTGATTTGGTTGTATTCGTAAAACCCGTCAATGAATGACTTAAGAGCATGGCTGGTTGTGTTATCCACGATCATGTCGATATTGGGTAACGAATAATCATCCTTTGGAGAGGCTTTGTTCAAATCCTAATAGTCTACACACATCCGAACTTTTCCTCCTGATTTCGGCATGGGCACTATGTTGGATAGCCACGTGGCATATTCTATCACACGAATGAAGCCTACGTTCAACTGTTTGACCACCTCTTCTTTGACCTTGAGCGACCATTCAGTGCGGAGCTTTCTCAACTTTTATTTGATCGTCTTGTAATCTAGGAGAGTGGGGATCTCGTGCTGAGCTATTTCAGCATCAATGTCGGGCATATCGTCATAGGACCATGCGAAGACATCCACGAATTACTTTAGCAATTCTTCGAGTTGTGCACGCTCATGCTCGTCGAAGGTAGTCCCTATCCTAATCTCGCGCAGTTGGCTACTAGAATCGAGGTTAATAACAACAGTCTTTTCTTCATTAACTTGAATGCGATTATGTTGTTTATTATTAACCTTATTTAGATCAGTTAAGAATTATTCATTTGCAAAATCATCATCATTAAAAGTTTGATTAGAATTCAAACAGTTAATGTAAGGCACAGCAAGATACTCAAAATCTTCGTTTATTTCATTGATAGGAAAAACAGCATTGAGAACCTCATCAAAAGAGGACTCGATTACATTTTAAAAAGGATAGACAATAGAAGAATAAATAGGGTAAACATTGGTATTAGGGGAGATTTTAGCAGGAAGAATTGGTGCATCATGCCAGTTGAGGAGAGGTGTATCAGCAGCTTTAATTAGTTGGGGTGGAGCCAGTGATGTAGTGCCTGAGTGAACCATACAGAGTGTCAGCCCCAGTGTCTGTAAGTTGAAGGAATCTTAGGAGTAGCTTTCCTCAGTATCTTCAGTATCTTTGATGAGCGGTTGAACTAGGTGTTGGGAATCTTTGGCCCATGGGTAGCTATCTTGGAAAAAGATCTCCATTCCAAGCTTCATCTTCTTGTCTGTATGGTCATACCATGGTTCTGGAAAGCCACAAAGGGGAAGTCTTTGCCTCTTTAATGAATCATCTGTTCAAGGAGTCACTTGGGATAGTCTGGACGCGGTCTAGTCTTCTCTTTGGTCGAGACTGACGGATCATTCTGAGCTCTTTTTTTTACGGTTGATACCCCAAACCATAAGGAGGGGAAGCCTTCTTTAGTTCAATCGGCTCAAGTATCCCTTGTTGTATTTGTCCTAGCCCCAGTTCGGTCATGAAGTGCATGTGTCTGAACATCTGAATCACATTGACGTTGCCATGAGGGTCGTATTCTGGACAAACCCTTTCTTTTAAGTTGTCCCCTATCGAAAGTAGAAGTGGTTCAACTCAAAATCCTGATAGGAGCATATCATTTGACCCGTGTTGTATATCAATGATTGGACTGCTGGTACTTACACCATTGGCATTGTCGTTGTTGCCCAAGATGGTAATAATTCATCCGTCGACGAAGAACTTTAAATTTTAATGGAGTGAGGAAGACACGCCCTTGATACTGTTGAGCCACGATCGTCCTAGTAATAGGTTGAAATAGGCTGGGATGTCAATAACTTGGAATTCGATGACAAGGTTTATAGGGCCAACCCCTATTATAAGCTTTATGGATCCCATCACCTCCCGACGAGTATTATCGTAGGCACGCACAACAACGGAGGTTGGAGCGAGGTCACTTTCTTTCAGTCCTAAACATTTGAAGGTACTCAGTGGGCAGACATTAAAGGCAAATCCATTATCGACAAAAGAGAGTGGCACAACCTTCCCTATAACTTCAGCGGAGATGTTGAGTGCATGATTGTGGTTTGGCCCGATCTTAGGGATTTCTTCTTCGGAAAAGGATAGCATTCGGGTAGAGGTCAAGGATCTAACCAAATTTATTGCCTCTTCTGGTGTGGTAGAAGGATGAACTGTGGGTCCAGTGAGCTACTTGATCAAAGCATTTATGTGTAGCTGAGAAGACATGAAAAGCCCCCATAGAGTGATGTTAGCTTGAGTTTTCTTCAGTTGATCGAGGATTTTGCTATCCTCGAGGGTCATTTCTAGCATAGGAATGTTTTTAACGCCCTTCCCCTTGTCATTGGATGGTAGTGAGTTTGGGATCTGGTAATGCCTCCCTGGTCTGGTTATGTGATTTATTGAAGAAGGGAAAAATATGAATCCCATTTCCTCGTCGATCTCAAGTTTTTCTTCCACCTTGTTTATTTCTCTGAGGAGTTCTTCAAATGATATCATTCCACACATGTCGACTATCGGTCCAGTTTTCTCTGAAGCTTTCTTCTCCTTCGAATCTTCGAATTCTTACCCCTATCCGGTGGAAACAATTATGTCTTTCCATGTAAATTCGATACATTCCACAACTTCAACGACTTCTTCATACAGGTCTTCCCAGTCGGTGGGGATATGTAAGGGTGAAGGAACCAGGCGGTCTTGTAGCTTTAAACCATCAAGTAACTCGGTCATACTAAAAATGTTGTTGGTTTGACTGAATAATTCTGCCATAATCTGGAAAAAATCATCCAAGATGACTTCATTGGTCGGTACTACCCAACTATCTGACTCTCAGGCCCATTTTTGTGCTTCCAAGAACAGCGTACTAAACCTCTGGAAATCAATGACCATCTGTGAGGGAGATTTCAGCCCGAACTCTAGGAGTTGGTTTAACACTTCTGACAATTCCATGCTTCCATTTTCAGAACGGGTACGGACATGGATGCATGCTCTGGTAAGGAGTGACAGTTCCTAATCAGTGAGGTTGGTACGGTGTAGGAGGAAATATGGGCAAATTTGGAGAGGTTTAGGAAAGTATATGGGTGTGATTTCAGTTGAGGGGTCGAATTCTGGATTTTCTTCTAGAAAGATGGCATTGATATGATTTGGAGGTGGGTTGTGAGTAGTGTTGGGCTTAGGATTAGTTGGTGGGGCGATGGTACCCCGGTCAATTAGACTGGATTATGTTTTGAAGGTGAAAGCATTGGTCGGTGGTATGGCCAGCTGTTTGGTGAAAGGCGCAATGAGCATCTGCCTTGAAGTTTCTTGGGAGTGGATTTGGTAATGGACAGAGTCCAAAGGTTTGATAAGGTTTCGTCTTAACAAGGCTTGATAAACTTTGGAGAGAGGAGCATGGAGCTCGGTGTATTCCTTTCGAACTGGGACAGGGCGGATTTTTGGTGCCCATGATGTGGTTGGTTGAGAGATGTTGTTGATGGTTGAGACTGTAGCACTGGCATTCTTATCATATTTTCTAGGGGTGAACTGTCCAGACACCATCTTTGGGTCAACTTATGTTTTGGTAAAACCTTCCTTGATTTCTACTCCTACTTCTCTGAGTGCTCGAAAATGGGGTAATAAGTTCTTCTTCACTATGCTGACTTGTTCTTCCTCGGAAGGATGATTGTTCATGGTTACTTCCTTTTCCCTCCATCGGGCATTGAAGTTACTGACTGATTCTCCAGGGTTCTATTGGAGCAGCTCTAAATCACAGCGGGTGACCTCAAGCTCTTTATTGTATTCGTATTGTGACATGAATTCTTGGGCTACATCCTCCCAGCTACGAACTTTAGACTCTTCGAGAGACAAAAACCATTGAAGGGCGCTCTCCTTCAAAGTTTGCTGAAACAATTGGGCCATCACTTCTTCGGAATCCCCTAGTAGAGTCATGGAACAGTGATAACTTCAGAGATGAAGAATCGTGGGTCCACTTCCTCCAAATTTCTAGATATTCAGCATCTTGAACTTTTCGAGCAACCTCGACTTAGGATAAGCAGACATGTGGGTGTAGTCCATGTAATTTCCTAAGAGTCTGACTTGGTCAAACTTCTTGGTGATCATCTTGAGGTCCTCTTTGACTTTGTTTATCTCTTCTTTCTTTGGATCAATGATCATAGGAAAGTTAGCCCCATGTTGGGCAAGATTCGACATCGATAGCTGGGCAAGCGGCGACCCATTAACAGGAGGGGTACGTGGAGCATGATGATACTCTTCGGGAACCCAAATGGGACCGGGAGGATCCATAGCACAAGGGAATAAGGATTCGAGCTCTTGAGGGACGGGAACCTGGCTTCGTTGCATTTCTCGGACCTCAGTTTGGAGGTTGTCAGTCTTAGACACAAGTTGAGCTAGGACTGCCATCAGATCCGGCTGTACAATGGGTATTTAATATGTGTTCTTCATGGAAAGCGAATGGATTCCAGACTCGAAAGGACTAATAGTGGGACGGACGGAACTCCATGGTAACTTGGCTGAAGACCGAAGCCAATAGGGAGCCAGGCCAAGGGTTTGCGATCTACCTGAGAAGGAACAAAATGGGATTTATTTCTGAGAAAAAAAGGGATGATTTTTTTTTTCTTTTTGAGATGTGAAGACAAAATTTTTGGATTTTTGATAAAGAGAGGATAAATGTTTTTGGCTTTTTGATAAATAAGGGAGAAATGTTTTTAGATTTTATTTTTTTGGGAGACGGACCTCAGCATGATTATTATAATTATTATCTTCTCACTTGTATTAAATTCTCCTAAATGCAAAATAAAATGACGGACAGGACCCGAGCCTGGAAAAATTGGGTTTGTAATATATGTAAAGCTATGGATGGACTTGTGACCAGACTCACGGATGGAGTCCCATTTTAAAAATGCACGAAAATTCAGGCGGCAAATCGACCCAAAATTTCGACAGAGTTTTGGGTTGAAACCGACAATCTAACATGTGTGTCCTAGGTTTGACACCTATATGCGGGTATGCAGTTGGTTGGGTGAATCGAAAAGGGTTCCCCCCTTTGGCATGACTTTCATGACATACGTCTTTCTCTTGTGGGCAATCGGGACGTGTGGACAAGCCATTTGATATACCTGAGTGTACGTGAATTGCCTCACTATATACCTCGTGGGGACAGTATATGTGAGAGGGGATTTGATATACTCGGCGTAAGTGAACGAGTTCCCCGTGATATACCTCCCATCATAACTTCGATCAAATGGTACGATGCGGGGGAATCGTTCGATATACGTCGAAGGTACTTGGCCAATGGAAGGTGAGAGTCATATCGCTTAGGCTAACTGTGCCTTACGAAGTGACCCTCCAGTTACTGGGTAAAATTTTGGTCAATCACAATGCGCTTTGGTGATGTCGTGTGAATCATGCATGATCCTCTTATTAGTATCTTATGATGAGAGTATCTTTCTTGATCATGCCCAACGGGGAGCAAAGTATGAGAACTAATGGTATACCTAGTATGGGTGATGCATGAAACATGAGGATATATGTGATCCTAAGTGCACGTGGTGCGAAGTGTACATGGAGAATTTTCTACAAGTGTGTGAATAGAAGCATAAGCATGAGGTACATATGAGTAGTAAAGGGGAACTTGCAAAATTGGGGAAAATTACAAGCAAACATAACATCCATGTAAATAGAATCTATCCCTCAAAATAAACATATAAATCCCCAATAGAGTCGCCACTGTGTCCATCCCCCGATATAGATCCTCACAGTGGGCGGGCATGCGATAGACGGATCCTAGGTCCCGCACGTCCCTCTTGGGGGAGCTCTTCGTCCGGCGTCATTTGGAGTGAGGTGTAAAAATGTAGAGAGATTAGAGTCGCCAGTATATTTTACTCGAAACATACAAAAGAAAAGGGGAATCCGTCCTGAAGGACGGCATCCAAAGACAAACTGATGCATACGAAACCAAAATGATTTGAAAACGGTTCGGAGGCTAAGTTACGAAATGGAAAGGTGTTAAGCACCCATTTCGCCCTTTCGATCTCTCATGGATTTTTTTGCTATTTTCCTTTATTTTCCCGTGATATGTGTGCATGTGTATATATAGTGGATATAGGAATCATCGACTTGTACCATGAAAGAGGTAAAGTAAGTCATCCATAGGAAGGTATAAAAATATTATAAAATAGTATTTACGCGACTATCCTTACGTTGACCGTTATTATGGAACGATAACGCATGTGTAATAATACGCCACTAAGAAAAAATATATGTATGTATATATAATATAAGAGAGTGGAGTTTTGAGAAAATAGAAAATGAGATAAAAAGTAAAAAATAGGACTCGAGTCTCGGGTTTTACCCCGAGACGCCTACATAGCCTATAGAGGCATCAAAGTCCACATAGTTCGCATGAAAAATGAGGGGTGGGGTTTATCCCATAAATCCAACCGGAGGGATTCTCTTATTTGTGTGTGTGTGTGTGTGTGTGTGTGTGTGTAGAAAAAGTATTTTAGTTCTGAGAAAAGTGTAAGAAAAGTATGAGAATTTCCGTTTGGAATTTATGAGCAAACCCTCTTTTTCTTATTTTTTAGGTTTTTATTTATATGAAAATAAGATATGTACAATAGTACTAAATAAAAATTATATTAGGATGTATGATATGAGATAATAAAAGTGCTAAGTAATAAAACAAGATATTGCGAATTAATGAGAATTTAAGGAGAGAGTTGAGAAAGTTGGACCTTCTTTAATATCTTGAGTTGGATCTTGAATGTGGGAGAGCAGCCCTTAGACTTGGATGATGATGGAGGGTAGTGAACTCACCAAGTTTGATGAAAAGGGTGATGAAAAGCGAAGGTTGGAAAGGGATTTGGGTGTGGTAATCACGCCGACTTCGAGAGAGGTTTTCTGGATTTGCTGAGAGTGATATCTATAAGATCTGGGCTCTTTTTGCAAGTGAGTCCAGGCCTCCTTTTTATAGGCCTAGGGCATTTCCAATCGACATAGTCCTGTTCCTGCCAATCGACAGGTGCATTTAGGCACACTGCCGATAGGCAGGGCCTAGGATCTTCCATTTGGCAGTGTCTTTCAGGCCTTCTTGGAAAATCGGCTGCAAAATGTAAATCGTTGATTAAAATTTCATACATAGTGGACCGTTGGAAAGGTAATTCAGAGACCTTCAAAAGTCTTTCGAACCTCTCCCGAGTTCGGGAGTTGACTTTGGGTCAAATATGGCTTGGAAGCATTCGTCGGTCCATTGGATGGGGAATCGTCGAACGCAAACGGATCGTTCGTCCACATGGTACATCCAAATCACAGATGGGGTGGATCGTTGGAAAGGTTAGGAGATGTAATTCGACATTCCAAAGAGTTTGACCCAATTCGGGGAGTTGACTTCAGTCAATCGGGCCCTGGAAGCATTAGGTGACCTTTCAAAGTAAAACGGATCGTTTGTCCGCATGGTAAGTCTGAATTGCGCACAGGATAGACCGTTAGAAAGGGGTTTCAGTGTCCTTCGAGGATTCATTTAGTCTCGGTCAAGATGAAGAGTTGACTTAGGTCAAATGGTGCCCGGGAGTGCCCGGTGGCCTCCTGATTGAGTTTTGGGGGAAAACAGGTCATTCGTCTGCATGGGAAGTCAAAATCGCACACGGGACGGACCGTTGGAAAGGGGTTACAGTGACCTTCAAAGATTCATTCAGTCTCAGTCGAGCTGAAGACTTTGACTTTTGGTCAAATGGAGCCTAGGAGTGCCTGATGGCTTCTAGGTCAGTACTCGGGGTATGACCTGGGTTTGTAGTGATGAGGGGAGGTGCTAGGGGCCTAGGGAGAGTTTAGGGGGGTAACAGAATGGGGTGTCTACAGTATGGTATTGAGTTTGATGTTTTCTAAGAATTTATTTTTGACATATTTTCTTTTCAAGACCTTTTTGTTCACACATCAAAATGTTGAACAAATCATGGCTTTATTGAAATGTCACTTATAAATGTGGATAGATTAGTTTTTATTGTTAAGGTTTCATGATGCCTAATTTTAGGTTAATACATTTGTCCATGTGGGACATTATAATAACAATAATTTATAGTGTACCTACAAGGATCGTATAACAGTGATAAATAAGTAGTTTTTTCATTAAGGAAAAGAGGAAATGTCAAATTCCTTATGAATGGTGAAAGTATTGAAGTTAGAAAACTACAAAATATAGTTTTAAATGAAGTTTGGGTACTAGCCTCATTCCCTATAACCTCTTCAAATAATTTTTCTTTTAGTTGTTGGATTTTTTTATAACAAAGAACAAGTAAATGACCAACCACTATATAATATGATTTTCACTATAAGACAAATATAGATTAAATCAAAAGTAATATCATTAAAAAATCCTAAAATATTTCTATTATTTTGAGTAATTATTTGTTGTAACCATAAGCACATTGATCGAGTGGAAAAACCGAGCGTTTGTGTAATACGTTAGTCGTTGTTATCGGCTTCCAATCTCAATACAAAAAAACCTAAACTTGTAACTACACTTCTTAAGGAGTATAGTGGCGAGTCTGGGTATCGAATCCACAGGGAATGGTTTATAGAATTTAATTGATTTATTACTTCTAAAGAGAAAATGAAAAAGATGATGATGGTTGACAAGGGGAAATAAGTTGGAACAAATTTATAAAACTAATTAAAATGAATGAGGAAATAGGTTGGAATACAATCCCCCAATCCCTAGTAATTACCCATTAGAATACTAGAATTGTAAATTATAAATTTGAATGAATCCAGTCTTTATAGATCCTAAGCATTACATATATGAGGTTCAAGCCCGCATCATATGAAATCAAAGATAAATATAAAGCGGTGCTAAATAATTACACGCACATCATATTCTTAAATATCCCAAGTACCTAGGGCAAGAGAGATTAAAAGATCTAGGATGATTGTGAACTTATCTTACACGATTCTTTCAAATTTAAATTTAAATTCTATTTTCTACATAGATAAATTACATCGGGATGGGTTCATGCATCCCAACCCTTAAAAATTAGCTAAACATGATGAAAACAAAAGAAAACTCTAACAAACATTGTTAACAATTTGCAAAACAATTGAGAATTGAATGAAAAAATAAAATAGAGAATAGAAATTGATACTTGTATTTAGCAAGAGGAGAAAGAGATGAATTTGAATCCAGCAAAACTTCTTCTTCAAACTTACAACTAGAGTTTATGAAAACTTCTACCAAAGAAAACTACAATCTAACTTTCTCTCTCTAATCCTACTCCTACCCTCTAGAATTTGACTCCCTCTCTCTAGAATTCAACTCCTCTTTTGAAAATGAGGTAGGGCTTGGTCTTTTATAGCACCAAGTTGCATGAATTTGGCATCAAATTTCGCTTGTGGCACAAGTTTTCCAAGAGTTGCACTGCATTAAATGCATAATTAATTACAGAAATCCGCACATCCAGACTCTTCATTATCGCGCAACTTCAAAACATCGTAACTTCTTCAACGTAGCTCGGATTGAGGTGTCGTTTTTTCCATTATTCTTGTAATTTAGTGCTCTTAAACTTTCTAGTTGGCCCCACCTTCGGACTAAGGCTGAAAAATTACGAAAATGCCCTTCAACTCTTCATTTCTTGGTTTCTTTCACTGTTTTGAGTTCTGTTTCGCACTAACTTGCATGAAATACCTGTAAAACACATGAGAAATACACAAAACAAGAAATACTTGCCAAAAGGGGTTATTAGCATAAATAAGAGACAAATCCAAGCTATTTACATTGCACGGGATCATAAAAATACCGAAATTAAGGGGATAAATATGAAGAATATGTGCCTAATCACACCCCCTAACTTAGAACTTTGCGCGTCCCTAGCAATGTAAATGAATCTAACCAAAATTCCACTCTTGAAAATTCCTTTATTAAAATAAAATTTCACTTTCGCAGGCAAGCGATTGCATTTAGCGTATGAAACAAGCCTTTAAACCCCTAGGTTACCCTAGTAGTAGGACGAGTTTTGTCTCGTGAGGGTTTGCAGTGAATACACCCACAAAATTCTTTATTTACTCAAATAAATATCAAAATACTTAAAAATTGTACAATTTAAAATTTTCGAAAAATACTCACCATAAATTCATATTCAACTGTCTCAAACCGGTGTGTGTGTGTGTGCAAAACCAAAAATTAAACCTCAAATTTCCACCGATTGAGCATTACGTTACTTTCCTAAAATTCGTTTTGATTCAAATTCTTACGGATGCACTCACAAACGAATCACTCAGATTGTGGTTATTTTCTCTCGGTATGCATGATATAAAGAGTCAATATAATGGACAGAAATTCATGCATACAAAATTGAAAAGAAGGAAATATATGGTGAAAAATCTCATCATAGGAATACAGTTATTTGGAAATGGGAAACATCACCTCTAGTTCACACCATTTAATCTCTCATATTATCTTTTTGTATCTTAGCTCTCCATTCGGTAATCAATTTCGTCATTCGGACTCGGTTAGGACTTTTCGGGTTAAAAGGTGTAAAGGGTAAAAATGGTAATGGATGGAATGTTCGGAATTGGAAAATGTCTTTATGATGTCCATTAGTGATTTTTCGGGCATTTGCTCATTTTTCTCTTTCTTTTTCTATTTTCATTTTTTCTTTTTTCTTTTTTTTTTTTTTTTTTTTTTTTTTGCTGAGCATTTTTTCTGTTTTTCTCTTGCCCCTTTTTGTTGCACTTTTTGGACTTAATGAATATTCCATTTTTGTAATTCCGGGCTATTTGGTTTTTCTGGGTTATCAAACGAAAGGAAAATATTTATTAGGCTCAACTTGGGTTGCAAAGGGATAGTTTTGTTTTTCACAACTTTTTATGGCCAATATTTTTGGGTAACAAACGAGGGCCTACTTCATTGTCCAAATTGCTAATCACATTACCATATGCATCTCGAGATTAATTAAGTTTAGAGATATATTTAGCACGAATTTCGAGATAACATTTCACACATTTCCCATAACCAATCAAAACAAAGGATTGAGATCATCAACGACTTATTAAAATGCTGAAAAGAACTTTGAGTTAATCATAAACTCGGATTGATTTAAAAACTCATAAAAAATTGAAAGGCTCGAAATCTCACCGGGTTTGATCAATCTCCACACTTATTCATAAAGTCATCAATTTTCTTTCAATTTCCATCTTCGGTCAATTTTGGCTTAGTGCATTATGATTGTTAACAATTTGAGACTTCAAATAGAATAAAAGTGATATTTTTGAAAATTTTAAATTCTAATTTTTTTTTATTTTGAAGAAAAATATTTTTGGCTTTTTCTAAATTTTTCAATTTTTTTTTTAAAACACACACTTGGAAAGAACATGTGATCGAATCAATGAATCTAAACAATAAATGAGAAGAATATCCCACACCCCCTAACTTAAATGTTGCATTGTCCTCAATGCGAATCAAGAACACAACATAAAGAGAGGAAAAGAAAGATATTACCCAAATGGAGTGATCCCCGATGAGTGCGAGTCCATTGAATCTACAAAACACGTTAGAACCAAGCATAGTAAAAATAATAACAAAAACTCTAACTATCAAAACTAGACTATAATAAAAGAGAAAACGAAAAAAAAACTAACTATTTACAACCTAACATTTGAACGGCTAATAAATCATACACTAAAAGTCGAAAAATTTGAGGGTCCACCCAAAATACAATTTGACTTTGAGGGATTAATGGTGTGCCCTCACTAGGATGCATGCCTCCCGAAAAATAAGAATTCCGTTTGAAAGACGGAAGGCATGTGCAAATTTTAAAAAATGAACCATCACCAATTAAAAAATTTAGGGGGATAATGAGGGATTTGAGTGTACAGGGGGACAAGTACCATTGGGATCCAAGAAAAATAGAATCACTTCCCAAAGATTTTTCAAGTAGTATGGGAAGCGGAGAATACAAACTAAAAGAGTCCATCTTGGAAAACAATTCAAGTATAGAGTCCTTGTCCTCAAAATCTTCTCCTTCAAAATTTCAATTGGATCTGGTGGAGTGACACGTCTAAATGTATGGCCCATAATATGAAGCATCTCAAAATAACATTCCCATACAAGAAGTGGATCAATATCCTTAAGACATTCATCCAGTTCTTGCGATGGATTTAATGGTTCGATAATAGTGGGGACACAAGGAGACAAATGATCCTCAACCTCAGTAGATTTTGCAATATTTATAATAGGTTGAGATTCAAAAGAACTTGGATCACTCTCAATGATTTCATTCTCAAAAGTATTAGGTGAAGCGCAAGTCTCGACCTTTTCTAAGTTGTCCAAATAATCATTCAACTCCTTGCAAGTTGCTATAATTTTCGACTCGAGAACAGCACGGTCATCAGATTGCTTTTTTATATCAAGCAAGAGTTCTTCCAAAGTAGGCTTCCTTGGTTCTAGCACCTCGAATTCCTAATTTGGTTGAAAACTTACTTCATCTTCAAAACTATCGGAAAAAAAATCCTCATTGGGTTCAAATAATGCATCTAACTCTTGCTCCCAATAACGATTTTTTTCGCGATATTCTTTTTCAAGTCTTTCTTCTTCAAGCAATTGATTTTGATAAATTTGGAGTTTCTCAGCACTAGGCTTGTATTTAATATAATCATCTTTAGTGATATTGATCCAATGGTCATAAGTCTTGAGTGCCTCCTCCTCCTCACTATTAGCATAACAATTAAAGCCACCAAAAGAGTTAAAATAAGACATTTCAAAGTGGACAATTCAAAAACGTGACACACATTTTTTATTTATTTATTTATTTATTAATTTTTTTTTTTACTTTTTTTTACGAAGTAGTAAGTCAATTATAATCTATAACAAACACTCCCCGGCAACGGCGCCATTTTGATCGAGTGGAAAAACCGAGCATTTGTGTAATACGCTAGTCGTTGTTATCGGCTTCCAATCTCAATACAAAAAAACCTAAACTTGTAACTACACTTCTTAAGGAGTATAGTGGCGAGTCTGGGTATCGAATCCACAGGGAATGGTTTATAGAATTTAATTGATTTATTACTTCTAAAGAAAAAATGAAAAAGATGATGATGGTTGACAAGGGGAAATAAGTTGGAACAAATTTATAAAACTAATTAAAATGAATGAGGAAATAGGTTGGAATACAATCCCCCAATCCCTAGTAATTACCCATTAGAATACTAGAATTGTAAATTATAAATTTGAATGAATCCAGTCTTTATAGATCCTAAGCATTACATATATGAGGTTCAAGCCCGCATCATATGAAATTAAAGATAAATATAAAGCGGTGCTAAATAATTACACGCACATCATATTCTTAAATATCCCAAGTACCTAGGGCAAGAGAGATTAAAAGATCTAGGATGATTGTGAACTTATCTTACACGATTCTTTCAAATTTAAATTTAAATTCTATTTTCTACGTAGATAAATTACATCGGGATGGGTTCATGCATCCCAACCCTTAAAAATTAGCTAAACATGATGAAAACAAAAGAAAACTCTAACAAACATTGTTAACAATTTGCAAAACAATTGAGAATTGAATGAAAAAATAAAATAGAGAATAGAAATTGATACTTGTATTTAGCAAGAGGAGAAAGAGATGAATTTGAATCCAGCAAAACTTCTTCTTCAAACTTACAACTAGAGTTTATGAAAACTTCTACCAAAGAAAACTACAATCTAACTTTCTCTCTCTAATCCTACTCCTACCCTCTAGAATTTGACTCCCTCTCTCTAGAATTTAACTCCTCTTTTGAAAATGAGGTAGGGCTTGGTCTTTTATAGCACCAAGTTGCATGAATTTGGCATCAAATTTCGCTTGTGGCACAAGTTTTCCAAGAGTTGCACTGCATTAAATGGATAATTAATTACAGAAATCCGCACATCCAGACTCTTCATTATCGCGCAACTTCAAAACATCGTAACTTCTTCACCGTAGCTCGGATTGAGGTGCCGTTTTTTCCATTATTCTTGTAATTTAGTGCTCTTAAACTTTCTAGTTGGCCCCACCTTCGGACTAAGGATGAAAAATTACGAAAATGCCCTTCAACTCTTCATTTCTTGGTTTCTTTCACTGTTTTGAGTTCACTTTCACACTAACTTGCATGAAATACCTGTAAAACACATGAGAAATACACAAAACAAGAAAAACTTGCCAAAAGGGGTTATTAGCATAAATAAGAGACAAATCCAAGCTATTTAAACTGCACGGGATCATAAAAATACCGAAATTAAGGGGATAAATATGAAGAATATGCGCCTAATCACACATAGATATGGTACCATTATACATAAGGATTTATTTTCTTTTCACAATCACTATAACAAAATACTACTTACCACGACATCCTTTTTACAACATATCATAGAAATATATCATACAAAATATATAAAAAAGACATATTCACATACAATGTCATAAATAATTCAGTTAAAGTAAAGACCGCGACATATATATTAAAGTTATAGTAAATGTTTTCAAAGATGACATTAGAGCAGGTATGGTAGTCATTTCAATGATACGTATAAGTGGAAGAGTTGTGGAATAAGTAGGTAAAACAATTTATGTATTCCACGAAAAGTAATTCAATTTGTGACCAACTATTAATGGGAGGATTTTAGCACAATATCAAAAATAAAAAACCCTAATTTGGATACTCATAGATCCTTATTGCTATAAAAAAAAGTGTGAATCTCACTATGTCATTTCCGTCGCAATCCACCCCCTCTCCAATAGGTTCTCCCATTGACGTAAGTTTCCCCCACCTCTATATGTGTGTGTGTGTGTGTGTGTGTGTGTGTGTGTCGGTGTGTCTCTGTTTGTCTTTCTACCTATCTACCTATATGTTTGTCTATATGTCTTTTTTTCTATATTTTTGTTTCTCTGTCTATATATATATATATATATATATATATATATTCCAGTCCTTCAATATAACTATGTATCTTTTTACTAGTTTAAACCCTCAACTCAACTCAACTCAACAAAGCCTTCTGAATTCTTTGCGTTCGGATACATGACTCCTATTTTCCATTTCTCTTTATTCAGTACAATATCTTTAGTTCGACCACATTATATCATGTCATTTTTTACATTATACCACCAAGTCAATTTAGGACCTCCTCCAACCCTCATTTTACCATCAATACTAACTATATCATTCTTCCTTATAGGGGCATCCATTGGTCTACATTTGGCATGTCCAAACCATCTAATTTTATTTTGTCTTTATTTATCTTCTAAATGAGCTACTTTTATCTTTTCACAAATTTTTATAATTCTAATTTTATCCTTTTGATTTTTACTAGAAATTCGTCTTAGCATTCAAATCTCTTCCAAGCTCATTTTTCTCGACATTTTGTTTTTTAGTTACCCAATACTCTATTCCATATAACATGGCAAGTGTAACCCCACGTATTTTTGAGCAATTCAAAAACAAATTAATTCGATGAATTTTAAATTGCACATGTACCGTGAATTGATAGAATTAAATATCTTGAGAGAAACTGATTATTGGTGATGGAATAATTTGCATGACAATTATTATATGTTGTAGTGAGTGATACGTGTAGACTAATTGAGGACAAGGTGGGAAATTATTGTAGAGTGATTCGAGTGGAGATGTTGATATCATGGTTGATTTCGAAAGGGTCGAAAGAGTCGGAATAGTGCACCCTTGGGTTATAATTGGGTTCTGGGACCTTTTTGGTCATATCCGGGCCCATACGAGAGTGTTCGGGTCACTTGGGCTTGGCCTATAAGCCTAATTTTAGAAATTGGATTTAAAACCTAAGATTGGTTATTTGGGGCAGTAGCATATCATAACTAAAACCCTAAGAATCAAAGGAGATGAGAGGAGAGTCCATTTGAGAGGAAGAAAAGAGAATTTGGAGATGTAGCACCTTGATTAACCCATAATTCTTGCCGGAATCAGAATCGGAACAAGGAGATATCAATACCATCATCAACATATGGATTCAAACCTATGATTCCAAGAAAGTGTTTATCTGTGACATCCCTCCCAATTAAATACCGGGTGATCAGTCCTTTATAAAATTTAAAAAAGAACGTTCGGTTGCTTCATTCTTAGCATTACTGTCGAAAACCTAACAACCTTATTAACCATCTAATAATTAATTAAGCTAGTGTCAAAATATTATTTTTTCTTTTTAAATTGAAACCAAAATCATTTATTTAAAAGTCCAACAATTTAAATATAATCGATCTACCATACAATTGAATAAAATAAATATTGAATCTGTATTAAGTACTGAAATAAATAAGACTGGATAAAGCATTTCCAGTTCAAAACTCTAAACCAAGAACCATAATAAAATAAATCCAACTGAAATGATTGGAAAGTAAGTTGAATACAATCTCTGATAAAAATGTCTAAGGAGTGGGAAGCACATTCCCTAAATGAAAAATCTAGATAAAACTGAGTGAAATGATAGAAGAGTATAATGCAAAGACCTGCAGCTTTCATAATAGCTGCAGCATGCCAAGCAATCCAAGTCTCTAAGTCTGGTGTCCCTGTGGCTGAGAACCTGATAATATACATATATATAGCACGAGAGAAAAGAGGTGCAAGATATGGGTTAGAGCCTGATGTGTAAAAATATTTGTTTTAGCAAGTATTTAAAATTTGCAATAAAGCAAGTATCAAATGCACGTTAGTTCGAACTCTCACATGAGATCATGACCTCTCGTCTATTGTGCATGCCTAACGTACATCTATTCTAAACTAGACATCCGTAACCCTTCTAACTAGGCAAGTACTTATACTTATAGTTATACCTCATGGTAGAAACCCATAATTCTCAGTCAAAATAATCTCATTGAAGAAAACCCCTAAAACATGTGGAGATCTAAGACCAATCAACCTGTGTAACTTCTCAGTCAAAATAATCTCAAAAATTTTGAATACAAGGCTGGCTTCCTTTCTCCCATTGTTGATATCTCAAAATCAGAGTGGCTTTATTCAAGGAAGATCCATCCAAGAAAATGTTCTTCTTGCTAAAGAGATGGTTCATAATTTGGGTAAAAAGTCCCATGGTGGTAATGTGATCCTGAAACTTGATATGGAGAAGGCATATGACAGACTTCAATGGGGTTTTCTGTTACAATCTCTAAGAGCATTTGGATTTGGGGAGAGGTGGATTGATTTTGTTTGGAGGTTAGTTTCGAACAATTGGTTTTCTATGGTCAGCAGAGTGGTTTCTTTAAATCTTCAAGGGGGCTGAGACAAGGGGATCCCATATCCCCAAGTCTTTTCATTTTGGCAGCCGATTTCCTCAGTAGAGGTCTTAACTTGTTGATGGTAAAGCACCTTATACCTTTGACTTACTTAAGTCTATATTGTATAAGTGTTCAACTAATTTGGAAATTGTGACAAAATTTGTTGTCTAACCTAGAATCCAAAGAACCTCAGAATTATTCTCTCTAATCCTCTTCTATGATCCAAACAATGTATAAATTGAATCACACTACACACATTAGAAGTGCATACATGTGTATATATTGCTCATAATTGATTGTGTGTTAAATTTCCCTTAAAATGTTGTTTTAATAAATTTTTGGGAATTTTTAAACATTTTTAAAATAATGTTTTCTTAAATAAAAGTGTGTTTATAAACTTTGTGGGGTTAAAATGCTATTATGAAAAATATGTTTCCGAAAAATATGTTTTTCATTAGAATGTTTGATTGGGTAGAATATCAATGCGCCAGAGAATTAGGGTGTTGCATGTAACTATTTTAGAACGCGCGTTTGCCAGCCTATGGAATGCCAACACTTGTCATGTTCCTGTTATCTCATTTTGTGTTTGTTTTGTGAGAAAACTACCTGGTGTATTATGGATCGTTAGATCAAACCTTATCTATGGCCTGCATGTGTTTTAAGTCTATCCATGTGCTATCAATTTGGACCAATCACCTTCATTTTAACCACCGCTATATTACCACCCTTGGATCAAGTCAATATAAGGAAGACTGAATCTCAACCGTTGATTTCGATCAGCAATCCAGAACCTTCCTTGGCTCCTATATAAACCCTCCTATTCTCAACCTTTAGGAACTTTTGGCATTCGTCCAAATTGAGATGAGAGAAGTGAGAGAGAAGAGAGAAGTGAGAGAGAAGAGAGAAAAGAAAAGAGAGAAGAGAGAGAAAGGGAACTGAGTTAGAAAAATCCTAACGCTAACCCTAAACAACTTCAAACCATCTTCAAACCTTCGTATATTCAAAACCCCAAACACAACCTTGAGTGTTTGGGAGAGATTGGTGTTACTGGTTTGATCGTTTGTAGCTGTAACCTCTTGATCTGTGATCTTGTTACAACTTAGACATTTTTGGTGAGATCTGTATTTCTTTATCATAGAAATCTTAGATCTACACTTTGCATGTCACATATCACTAGATCTGCATATTTGTTTCTCGTTTTGTGAAAATCTTTGCTGATTTAGATCTGTAAATATTTTTATGTTTTCTGTTCTTATGAAACTAAACCTTGACCTAGTTGGATTCTCACTTAGAGATTTTCGATCCCGAAATATTTTTAAAAACTGAGATTGATTAAGATCTTGACCAATTTTGAAGCAAGATATCCGTGGAATCTAGGATAGATTAAAAGGTCAAAAAGTTTTTAAGTTCTGTAAGAAAGAAAGAAAAGAAAATCACAGCATATAGTCTTTATATGTAATTTTCTAGGACTGTCTGTAAAAACTAAGTGTGTGTGAGTTCATGCATGTTGATAGGAATCACATCACAAACACTTGACACACTACCACACTGAAAGTTTTGTGAATAAGATCAAATATTATTGAGTCGACGCAAAGGAAGCTAAAGCAAAGGGGAAGTTATCAAACTGGAAGAACATCATCAACAATCAGATCTACGAGAAGTTAGAAGGACACCAAGTGGGGTATATTCCTAAACATAGAATAGGCTGAGTTGTGTGCATGTATGTTGTATTGTTTGTAATTGCTATTTGTTTTAGTGGATTTTTACTTTCGTGACTTAGAAGTCACCGTGGATGTTTCCTCTATTGGGAGAGGTTTTACCACGTTAAAAATATTGTGTTTTGATTATCTTCATCTCCTCATCTCATTCTATAGTGTGCTGATTTTTTGAAACTATCTTAGTTTTAAAAACTGATTACAAAGTCTTGGTTATTCTCGTACATAAGTTTTTTTTTTTTGTAAATATATCTTGTTGTTTATCATTTTTATTTTCAAAAGAAAAGGGTTTCTTCAACAAACATCTCGGAGTTGCTTATACAGTTTAATCTTGTATTAAACGGCATTAGCAATGTTTTTCAGATGGCTTCTGGGGCAGTTAAACCTTTTTACCATCCTAGTGGCAGCCCTCTTATTACCCACCTCTCTTTTGCTGATGATATTATTGTGTTCTCTAGAGGGGACAGACGAAGTTTGCTGAAGATTCAAGACTTCCTAAACACCTACTATAAGATGACGGGCCAAAAGGTGAACATTCAAAAAAGTGGTTTTACGATAGATGAAAATCGTAGGCATCATTTAAAATCTAAAGTGGCTGCCACAACAGGTCTGAAACTCAGATCGTTGCCTTTAACTTATTTAGGTTGTCCTATTTTTAAGGGCAAAAACAAAACCAAATACTATGATAGGCTTATTACCTCCATTAGAACTAGAATAACAGGTTGGCAATCAAAAATTCTTTCTAATGGAGGTAAACTAATCCTATTGAAGAATGTGCTCTCTTTTATTCCTTCTCATCTTTTAGCAACTTTATCCCCTCCTAAATCAGTTGTTCTTAAACTTCATAAGATTCTCAATAAATTCTTTTGGGGAGGTAATGAAGATCAAGGATGGAAACACCAGTGGAAAATATGGGACTTCCTAAGTAGAGATGTTTTAGAAGGAGGCCTTGGATTAATCAACTTTGGAACTCTCTCTTCAGCAGCCTTTATGAAGCTTTATTGGAAATTTTGTACTGAAAAATCACTCTGGTCTGAATTTCTATCCAACAGATATAGAAATTTATATATCCAATCTCCAGGGGTATCGCAGACTTGGAGGAATCTCTTGTTAGTAAAAGACCAATGCCTTAACAACATGCAGACTATCGAAGGTATCTGGATCTGGACCCTCTAAGAAGCAGGTTTGTTCTCCTTTTCTTCTGCATACAGTATTTGCAAGACTTCGTATCCATCTTCAACTGTTAATAGCTTTATTTGGGATGGTAAAATTCCTAAAAAATGCTCAACTAACCTGTGGAAAATTCTTAATAACTGTCTGCCCATTGATGAGACTGTTCAAACAGCTCGTGTTAGATTATGCTCAAGGTGCAAATTTTGTCACAGCAATGTCGAATCTCTTGTCCATGTATTTCTCCAATGTCCAAAAATTCTTCCAGTTTGGCAATTTTTCTCTAATTTGATGGGGGTTAATTTGAACTTTTCAAATATTTCTTCTATGCTCATGAGTTGGTGGATGAAGTCAGGGCCCCAAGATTATGTCAAGTTCTTAGGCAAGTGTCTTCCCATAATGGTGTGCTAGGAAATTTAGAAAGCTAGAAATGAAGCTTTCTTTGATAGTTCTACAGTCAATCACAAAGCAATCATTCATCATGTAAGATCATTAATTTCCAACATTTTCCAAGGGCTTTCATTCAAAAATACATTATCCCCTTTTGATAAGGGGCTTCAATGTACCTTCAACATAATCTGTAAAAGGAAAACTAAAGTTCCTATAGCTATAAAATGAAGAATTCCCTCAAATTCTAGACTTAAAATAAATATTGATGGGGCTTCAAAAGGCAATCCAAGTAGAAGTGGTTCAAGAGGAATTCTTAGGAATGATAAAGGTGAGTTCATCCTTGCTTTTGCAAATCATGAAGGCATAGCTACAAATTCAGTAGTGGAAATTAAAAGTATATGGCATGGAGTCAAGTTGTGTTTGGAGTTCAACTACAAATTTGTGGATTTTGAATCAGATTCTTCATATGTTGTCAATCTTCTCAATTACAAATGGAAGCCTCCTTGGAAGATGATTCGTTATGTTGAAGATATTCAAGCTGTCTTTAAAAATTCCAGTTTCAGCTTATCTCACTGCTTCAGGGAATCAAATATGGTTAATGATGCCTTAGCTAATCATGGAGTCAACATTCCATCCTTTTCAGTCTATCACAATTTTGAGGATCTTCCCTCAGTTGCTAGAGGTGCTCTCAAGCTCGACTCAAGCTCGACAAGTTAGGTTGCCACTATATCAGATATGTTTAATCGTTGTAATGGGGTTTTTATGAAACCCAAAGTTTCCTTTAAGCTTCTCATGTACTGCTTTTTCTTGGCCTGGGAGAGGCTTTTTCTCCTCTATTTAATAATAAACTACTGAGGGACCTATCCCTCTTTTATTAAAAAAAAAGTATACATGTATATATGCACCACTATAATATACATATACTAGTACATCACCCCAAGGCTAAACCTGTAGTGCATTGCATAGTCTGCTATCATATCCCGGTACATCATTGTATTAATCTAATAACCTACAGTTATCTCATAGTAGGAATAACACAAGTATACATATATATTCACCACTATAATATGCATATACTAATATAGCACCCCAAGGCTAAACGTGTAGTGCATCGCATACTCTGTTATCATGTCCTGGTACATCTCGTACTCTAATAAGGACTATCGACTCAGAAGTCTCCCACGAACCATATATACAAATCACACATAGTGGAGGCGAACATAGTTCACATACCTATGGGTCATGCATATACCTACGCTCCCATAGTCAGTTGACTTATCAACTCACAAATAAGTCTTCAGAGTCCTATGTTCTGAGATACAAGTCAAATATCCCCCCGAAGGTCACCTAGGATAAGACTGTCTCTACACAACCTCCCGCGATAGCAAGCAGCTAGGTATGTCATACACATAATATTAAGCATGTAATAGGTATCCACACATCCTATTAAAATTCATTATGTATCAACCCAACCTGATCATATATATTCCATATAGATTTTTCTCTCATAATTACGTATAATATATTTACTTTATCCCAAATAGTCAACGTAATAGTAATTCATAGCTACATTCATTTCTGAATGCTCGCGAGTATTTCTACTCACTCGAAGGGTACCACTATATTTATATAAGTACAAAGGGGTCCCGATACTCTACCGATCCAGGTATTTTTATTCCTCAAATCTCATAATTTAAGATTCTAAAGGTTCTCTAAGGTTCTGCAGCGGCACTGAAAAATCTGCAGAAAGAGAACCGAACCCATCCCCCAGAAATGGAACCGGTTCCGTTACGTCAGACATGTTCTTCAACAGTTATGTTTTCACCACTTTCATACCCAAAACCTCATAGTTCATACCCAATCTTCAATGAAACTATTTTGATTGCTAACCCAACATGTTTACACAATTTCTAACATCCTAAGATCATTCACCCATTATAAATCAGGAGGTAAAAATGAAATCCCCAATTAATATCATAAGAACCCTAGTTTTCCAATTTTCCATTAAAGAACTTAATTAACCCAAATTGTTCATCGATTTGTACTCCAATTTCGTATTAAATTCTCTTACATACATGAAGGAATTAACTACTAGTCCATTTGCCCGTAATCATGAGTTACTTCTCCAATTTTTCACTCAATTTCAATGTAGTTCATTAACAAATTTACCTACACTAACATGAATATGATTATTGCTAAATGAAAAGCAAGTAATAAACACTTGCCTCAAATTCAAAGGTCTGATCCATTGATGATGATGATGGTATTGATGCGTTCCTCACTTTTCGGTATACGCATTGGTGGAACTATTTGTGTGAGAGCTTAAGTCTTTCTCTAAGAACACCTATGGAGTTCTTCTTCTCCCTCTTAGGTTTCCCGTCTCTCTGATTTAGGTTTAGAAACTGATAGTTAACCTCTCACCCATGTACCTTTTCTATTTAATTACTGATTTTCATCCATTTTAATTCTCCAAAAGCCCAAATTACAAAACTACCCCTACAGGGTGCCGATTTAGCCTAAAATTTCCCGGAGTCCAAATAAAATGACCGGGTTGAATTTTTTGACTACCTCGACCCTCCAGGGCTCAATGGCGCGCTCGAAATTACCATACGAGTTACTTTAAAAGATTTTCTCTTTTATTCCAATTAAATCGACTCACACGCGCGTCAGACTTAAGTTACCAATTGTCGTATTTCTCATTTTCAACAATTTATCAAATTCAATAATTCCATATTACTCACTCACTCAGTAATATTCAATCAATAAGTATTAACACTGGCATGCTAGTTAATATCTATTTTTTTTAATTCGAATTAATTAACAATTAAATCTCACATTTTAATTCAATTAATCCCACAATAATTACATCACATAATTGTTTAAATGCTCAAAAATACAGGGTGTTACATTATCTTGCATGTTTTTAAATAAGTTATCATGCCCATGTAGAGTTGGGTTATATAATTGATGATTAAATTGATGTTCTTGGGGTTTTGAGGGTTAAAATCTATGAATTGGGATAGGGTTGCATGTCGAATGAACAAATGTATTGTGGATAACACAAAATCAGATGTGATTGAATTGAAAACGTGAAAGTAATTTGGGCTTTTGATGAATATAGAGGAAGAACATGAAAAAATAGGGTTTTGATGAATTAAAGGTTATGATCAGTTCTTGAATAGGATTCTTGATGTTTTGATGATATATTTGCAATGGAAATCATCACTATACATCTATATAATGTTTATTAAAGCTGATTAAGATTTTGGTGAAGAATTATGAGGTTTTGAGTAACGAAAATTGGAGAAAATGCAACTGCGTAGAATAAGAAGAAGAACTGACTATTTTCAAATCGATTAAACCCAAGGGCAAACCAATTCGAAAAGAAAATCAATTCATCCCTTAGGTGAATCAATTCAGAAAGCGAATCGATTTGTCCCTTAGGAGAATCGATTTGGATTTCCCAAATTTTCAAAATTTCCCCTATTTTAACACAGAACTTGTGAATAATTATCGGGGACACCTTTGGTACATCTTTAAAACATAATTGGGAATATTATGAATTACAGTAGGCCTTGGTAGGATTAGGACTTAGTCATGAATAATAGAATTACGACTAAGATTATCGAGCTTAAAGACTACTGTCAGTGAATTCGATAGAATGAAATTGAGTTGTGGGTATCACAAGTGAATTTATGAATAGACCAGTAGAGTATGAGTGAATTAACTACGAATATAAAGTAAGGGGTAACATGGGCCCTTTGGTTAGAGAATAATGCTCGAGAAAATGCGATAGAGAGTTATAATCGTATATCGATAATACGTTGAATATTCGAGAAATATATTACGTACATATTATATTTATAGGCAGAGTGTATAACTATGTGGATGATATTTATAGGTTGTGTGTATACCTATATGAATTATATTTATAGGTTGTGTGTATGCCTATAAGTGACATATGAATAGGTGGTGTGTATGCCTATTATATACTTTCTTACGTGTCTTAACATACCTATGTTGCCTACTATTCAGAGGTGTCCGCACACAAGGAGATCCCACCTTAACGATTCCAGTGAGGTCTGGATTTGTGCCCCAAAACATGGAACTTTGGGAGGCCCGCTATGTGTGTGCATTAGTGTGGTTGGCAGGTCATTTGGCTATATTAGGTATATGCGTAGTCCAAAGGATTAAAACCATGTTCTCCTCCATTGTGTGTTGATTTATTTTGGCTTCGAGGAGACATGTCGAACCATTTATCCTTGCTTAAGTACAAGAGGTACATGGACTTAACAGCAGAGTATGCAGACTCTCACCGCGGCACTTAGCCCGGGGATTCTGGAGTTATGTGTATAGATTGTGTGACATATCTATACATATATTTGTATTAGCCTACTTGTGTCTGAAAGTAGTAGTTGTAGATAACATATATCTAAATGTGATGCAATGAATAGATATTCTACCTAGTGTGTGAAATAAAGTTAGATAACATATATCTAAAAGATTATTTAAGTAGAGTAACTTAATGAAATGATTTAATTATAATATAAGTGAGATGTTTATTATGTTTAATAATAACATATGAGATATGTTGTTTACTAGTGTTACTATAGTGTACTGTATGGGTGGTACGGGAGAAGTTAAAGAGAATTTAAGTGAGGACTTAATGGGTAGCGCACTGTATTGGAGATACGGGGAAGCCAAATCCTTTTGATAAGCACCCAAAAGCATATATTTTATACTCCGATAGACGTATTTTAATTGCTAATTCTTGGCAATTTGGGTCTTATATGCTTAATTGTATACTGTGCAGGCTTGATTGCAGTTGCGGTGTCAAAAGCGTTATTTCAATGCAAATTGCATCAAGAATGGAACTAATTCACCTCCCCCGTAAACTTACCCGAGCCTAAACCTAACCTAATCCTACACTGAACCCTGTGTGTGTGTTGAGTTTGTATTTTTTTATTATTTTTAGATTTTCAGTTTGAGTCGTTTTATTTTCAGGATTTATTTTAGATTTATTTAGAATTTTCTAGGATTTATTTTCTAATTTTATATTTCTTCATTTTAATTTTGATTTTTATTAGTTTTTAGTTTTTATTTTATTTTGTTCTATTTTTATTAGGATTAGTTTTTAGGAATTCATTTATTTTTAGTTATATTAGATTTTACATTTTTTAGGATTTTAGTTTTTAGTTTTTATAGATTTTTTTTTTCATTTTTTTTTTCATTTTCATTTCTTTTTAGTTTCATTTTTTAATTTGTGTCTTTTATTTATACATTAGGATTTTATTTTTTAGTAGATTTTAATTTTTAATTTTATTAATATATTTTTTTAGTTAGTTAGTTTTAATTTTATTAGGTACAAATTAAACACACACACACTATACACAAGGCCTGTCAATGGATCGAATTTTATCCGAATCTGAATCCGATCCATTTAAGCGGATTTGGATTCATATAATCCGATTTAATTAATATGTTTAATATATATATATATATTATTTAATATATATTGTATTTAATAATATTTTAAATATTTATTATAATAGTTCTTTATTTCATTATCTGTTTTTTTGGAACATTTGCAAAATAAATTTATAAAGAGATGAAAATAAAAATATTACAAATCAAGTTTAATATAAATGGATAAACGGATTGGATCCAAACCTGTTTAACATAAACGGATATGGATTTGGATTTTCCTGATCCGATCCGATTAATGAACGGATCATATCTGAATCCATTTAATATAAACGGATATGGATTTGGATTTGCCTGATCCGGTCTGAATCCGATCCGTTTACAGGCCTACTACACACTATCCTACACCTAAAACAAATCCCTAGGCCACATTTTCCATACACCCTCACACACACAAACCCCACCAATTCCATCTTCAACCTCCCAACACCCATTTCTCTCTCCTCATCCACCATTAACACACCAAACCATCTAAACCTTACACCCATTTCACAATCATAACCAATTTATCTCTCCCCTCATCCACCACCACAAAACCGACCTCACCCATTTTGACTCAACCCATAAATCCCAACGACCCCCTGCTCTCCGGTGTCTCCCATCGACCATCCCTCACTCTTGCCGCTGACCACCTCCTTTATGCTGGCGATCAGCAACTCCCATAACCCAAGCCCCCTAAACCCGACAGGTTTAAACTGGTCGGAACCAAACAAATCTGAACCCAAAAGTTCGGCCAGCACCCTTAATCTCGCCACAACCCAAGACCGACCCCTACTCCCCAAACCTTTGGCAACCTATACTCGACCCGCGCCGACCCTACTCCAACCCGAACCACCAAACCCGTAACCCCTTGTCCCACACAAATCGGAAACACCCAAACCCATTTCAATGCCATAAACGTTTTTCTTCACTTGTTATCCTAAACACAAAAGGCCAAAATCAAAAACAAAGACCAAGTCAAACACAAAACAAACCCATTTAACCCTTTTCCAAAATTACCCCCAACTAACATCTTTTACCCCAATGCCCAAAATGCCCATTAACTAAATCTGATTTTTATTCCCTCACCCCTCATTCACATGACCTCACACAATCCACGCACATCTGTGCATTTCCCCATTTCAACCCCAACTTATCCTCACACCCCTCATATCCATTTAATCCCTACCCAATGTACCCTTAGCTCCATGCCTATTATTTAAAGAAGATGAAGACCATTTTGATGGGAGATAATTTTGTAGAGAGACAATTCTAGAGAGAGTTAGAGAGATAGGTTAGAGTAGAAAATAAATTAGGGAAATATTTTATAAATAGTTTTTATTTTTATTTTTAGATATTTGTGAGGATAAATTGTGAGTAATTCAATTGAGTATTATATTAAATTGATTATTGTTGGATGCTCATATTGGATGGATGGTGCTTGATTTCAAAGAAACTAGAGTTCAATTTCACTTAGAGAGATTGGGTTTCTTTCTTCTCTTCTTTTCTATTTTATTTTATTAGCCTTTGATTATTTGTTCATCATGTTTAATATCATGTTAGGATAAAACCGCTTTCAAGGGGTAGGGTGACCCATTATTTGATGTTAATCATGATTTAGTTAATTAATTTAAATTAAATGTCCCTTTGATGATTAATTTTGCACTCTTACATTTTAATTTACACCTCGAGAGAGGGTAAATGATTTTCGAGAGAAAATCGAAATTCTAGTTATAATACCCATTTTAGATTCTATTTAGAGATAGGGGTTTCTCAAGTGTGGTATTATTCCTTTAATTTCAACTCTAGACTTACTTTTATGATTTAAACTAGTCTAATCAATCAAACTTACCTGGTGATTTGTTAGATGATGTTGGGATCTACATTTCAAGAGTTGTAGGAGTGTTAAAATTAATTTTCTAAAATGTTATTATGAAAATTACATTTTCAACGAAAGTTGATTTGTGATTTTGCTATTAACTTGGGATAATTAATTTTAATGAATTAATTAATTTCAATTAACTAGAATATATGGTGTCATCCTATCCCTTTTTAGTCCTCACTTTTATTTCCTCACCCATATCATATTTTAGAATTTATTTAGTTATATTTACTTAGTTTCTTCACTTATGTTTTAGTTAGTTATTTACATCTTTGACTTAGTGTTATTTCACATCCTCACCCAAATTGTTTTGATATTGAAAAAGCTAAAAAAATAGAAAAAGTAAAAATCCCAAAAAGAAAATAAAAGTGAATTACAATTGTTTTCCCCTCGCATTACCCCCTTGATGTGGATTTATACCCTTACTTACCTCTACACGTTAGTTTGTTATATTTTGTAGGTATTTTAGGATTTTGATTAACTTGGATTCAAACAACGACTGGACACAAAAGTCAAGTTATCACCTTTAAATAATAAATAGTTATTTGGGAGACCTAGTTGGGTTGCGTAGCATAGCTAAGTAGGATACATTAGGCATGCAAATTAGTTGAGAGGTGAGGAACTCAAAGTAGTGTACATTAAACTAACATGTGTAATCAATAACTGATTTTAAAGTATGATAAATACTTGCTAAATATTTTCAAATGTTTTGGGCTCTGATCCGTCTTGCAAAAATTATTTTCCAAACCTTTTAGGCATCCATCAACAGGGATGCAAAACTTAATGACCTGTTCCAGGGATGCGTAGTTGTATCACTTGTGGATGCTTGTAGGATTCGGATTAGATGCTTCATTCCTATAGTAGGATTCAAGTTCAGATATTTCATTTGAGCATGTCGACCTCCAGCTATTTCATTTAAATAAGTTGTATCAAACTATATTTTAGGGAATTCAGTTTTATTTCATAGACTCATAGTTGGATTTTTGTATTGTGAATCGATGGTGTATTTAGTATTATTTCTTTGGTTATTTATCTCATGATGGATTCATGTTGTTATTACTGTTTTGATGGTTTGGCTATAGTATTAAATTTCCAAATGTTGTTATTAATGAAACATAAAATTTGGCACACACTTCAATTAACATAGGTGGTTAGTAATTTAAAAAAAATTCGACAGTGATGCTAATAATGACACCATTAATGATTTTTGTTTAATTTAATAATGGACTGATCACCCGTGATTAGAGTAGGGGAGGTATTACAGATGGTATCATAGCATCAGGTTCTAGTGTTTTTAGGATCTGTGCGGCTTACTACGATTTTGAGCGTAGCATTCTTTGATATAGAGCCCTATTATAGGATTGTTGTATTCATCTACCTATGTGACTTATGTTATCCTGCTACTAAGTATAGTTAATGTGATTCATATACGAGTTTGGTTAGGCTTCGTACACTGAACAATATAGGACAACCAACGAGGGTCGTTAGAAGGACTGCGGGAGGAGACGATCGTCAGAAGCCATAGAGTATTTTGGGAACAGTGGCTGTGATAGAAGTCACTATGATTACCTTTCATACAAATGACCATAGGATAGTTACTCGGTAGTAGTAGCTTCCCCAAACACTGTCGTAGATAACTATTGTACAAATTCAGACTCACCAAGCGTAGTCGGTAGGGGGAGTCAGAGGAACTCTTTCGAAGAGTCTTTAGTAAGGATTCGGGGAAGAGAAAGAGTGTGATGGGCCAATGGAAGGATATAATCCAAAGACAATCGTGTAATGTGGAGTGAAGCGATGCCCAAAATTATATTACAGAAAAATTATTTTTGCTCATAGGAGCAGTGTGGTAGTGATGGGAGTGAGTCACAAGAACAGTGGATAGTTGTATTAATAAAGAGAAATTTGGGTTCAGTTTGACTGTAAGATCTTCCATCTTCCATATGCTCTTTAAACAAAGATGAGAATGGAGTTTCAAAACTTATCACAATAGGGTGAGATAGACACCTATCGTGAGAGATAAGTTGACTTGTTTAGAGAATTCCGTACCCCATAAAGGGGATAGGGTGAATAAAAAGGGTCCGTAAGTTGATAATGGATTTGTGAGTAGAATATACAAGCGTATATGGGGTTATCTGTTTAGGATGACTAGTTCTAATGTCATTGAGGTCATATGTTTACAAGTTTATATTAACGCTTCCATGAGAAGGGAGCCAAGAGGATTGGACAATTTAGCTGATAAGTAATATTAGATTAAACAGTGCTAGCGAAGCACAACAGGAGGGATACCCAGTAGGGGACCCATTTAAATGATTGAGATTAATGGAAGTCCTACTAAATGATAGTGGATTTATTTAGGTCTGTTAAGTACAGCATCAAATTCCATAGGAATAGAAAAGCAAAATGGACATTGGGGGTAGCAATTGGGGCCAGGACTATAAGGTCTGAGAGAAGAACATCCCGATATGGACTGTGGGGCCAGAGATAGAGATATGGAATATAAAGGTGTCCAATGTGTGATAGTAAGGCCACCTGTATTGAACTTGTCCACCATGAGAAAATGTGGCTAATCAAACTAGGAAAGTATATAGGAACGGTGCTAGTGGGTCACAATAACAGTCGTATGAGTAAGACTTTCGACAAGGGAATAGAACTAAGATATTTAAGTCCGAAGGTTACCTAACCAAGATGGGTTAGATCAGGCAGGATCAACAAGGTCCTCAACAGAAGTAGCAACATTCCTTTCCTCAGGGCTATCAGGGATAAGGGAATGGCGGGGAAGCCTAGAAAGGTAGGGCTAGAAGCAAGAGAGTTTCTCTGATAGTTGTTGTAGTTGTGGAGAGATGAACCATAAAAATAAGTATTTGCCCAAAGCAAGGAAGGGGAAACTACAGGGTGAGATCTTATATAGCACCATTATAGCAAATCATGGGTCAATTCCGATGCGAGAGTTGTGCTCAGGAACCCGTTGACCGGGAAAGGTGGATAGCAAATGTTGATAAAAAAATTTGTCTTCATCTTATGAATATAGGATAAGTTCATTTGACATGGGTGCATCATAATATATGATTATTTAACACTTAAATTATCGAACGAACCAGATTTAGTGGGTGCATTGGTAGTGTCAGACTCATTAAGTATATATTTATCGTTGGGTAGTGAGGCTCTTTGGTATTCCTATGGGAGAGAGGGTGTGTACACTAGGAGGATGTTTGTATTACATAATTAGTTTAGTACTTTGCGAGTTATGAAAGTAAAAGTTATTCTGATAATTTGTAGTAACTGGATACTGAAGGTTTGAGTAGTAGTAGATTGTGTGATAAGACTATCATGCTCACTATTCCATGGTGAGATATATTGTTTTTGCGAGGCATCACTTGAAAGAGGGTTGGGTTTGCCTATATGTACTGTATTTAATTGTGACTTCGGTGAGTATGTTGTCTTGTTATTTTTTATCCCGGTGAGTAAGGACATTTACATATGCAATTCAGGGTATGTTGGTTTATTGTCAAGCGGAGAGGTTTAGCTCGTTATTGAGTTAGTTCCAAGGACTCATTAATAGTAAGAGCGTTGCGTTATATATCATATTTAGTAACATGAGAGTGGAAGAGTAGAATTTTTATGTCAAGAGACGAGGATTTGGTAGTACAGGTTATCTATTGAGGGATTAATGGATCTCGACAAACGAAAATGTTAGTTAGTAGTGTATCGAGGGTGGTTCCTCATTTGGATTTCTCTTTGCGAGACATCTCACATATGAAACTTAGCAAACACCGTGAGGTGGGAAATGTGTGACCTCTAAGACACGGGTTTAGTATCTCAGTTATTATACATGTATGTAGTTATAATTCAAAGATGAAAGTTACATTATGATTTAAGGCCTGTAGAGCCATATGACGTGGATGTGAAAATTAGTCATCCCCCGTATACAATGATTAATTTAAAACTAGTATATTATATTCAGTTGCTTTGTGAAAAAATGCACGGGACATAAGGTGTATGGGCGCCCGAATTAGTTGAGATTTTCAGTATCATTCATGAGAAGAATACGACGATATGTATGAAATAAATCTAGATACATGAGTAGATTAAAGGCAAAACTAGAATGTGACAAAGAAAAAGTATTCGTATTATGAGTAAATTGTGTCACCGGAAACCAAAGGGTAGACGCAAAGGGGTGATTATAGTGTTGAAAAGTACAAGGAAGGTACATGTTAGATTTTTTAGGATAATTAGGAACTACTTTGAGCAGAAGAGTAATATGACGAGAGTTATGTCATAACCAACTGTAGATGTAAAAGTCTGGCATGAATAGTCAGCTATGATTATAGATATCTCCCACGATGGGAGTATATGATTTAAAAAGGGGGAAGTTGGTACCTAAGGAGGAGGGGAACTTTACCAGGATAATGAATGGGGTAGCCAATAGAATATCAACCCAATCGCATTGGAATATTCTTGGAATAAGGGCAGCTGGTTTCGCAGGAGCCAAGGTTAAACGTTAAGGGAAATGAAGGAATACTTCAGAGTAAAGTGATTAGGGTGGATTGATCACTAGTTAGAATGGTAGGGTATAGACCATCGGACTAAAAAGTATCGTTAGTGAAGGTGTACCGACAACAACATATTGTTTTAGATTTTAGAAATATGTGATCATGTGAGGACGTATTTGAAGTTGTTAGTACTAGACTTATCCAATTTCAAGGACGAAATTCCTTCGCAAAGGGGGGAAGTATTTAACACCCCATATTTTTGAGTAATTTAGAAATAAATTAATTCGGTGAATTTTAAATTACATGTGAACCATGAATTGATAGAATTAATATCTTGAGAGAAAATGACTATTTGTGATGGAATAATTTACATGACAAGTATTATATGTTACAGCGAGTGATACGTGTAGACCAATTGAGGACAAGGTGGGAAATTATTGTACCGTGACTCGGATGGCCATTTTGAGGTCACGATTGATTCTGAAAGGATAGAAATTGTCAAAATAGTGTACCCGGGGGTTAGAATTGGGTTCCGGGGCCCTTTTTAGTCATATATGGGCCCATACGGGAGTGTTCGGGTCACTTGGGCTTGGCTTGTAAGCCTAATTTTGGGAATTGGAATTTAAATCTAAGATTAGTCATTTGGGACAGTATCATATCATATCTAAAACCCTAAGAATCAAAGGATATGATAGGAGAGGCCATTTGAAAGGAAGAAAAGAGAATTTGGAGGTGTAGCACCTTGATTCACCCACAATTGTTGTTGAAATCGGAATCGAAATGATGAGGGATCAATACCATCAACAACAAATGGATTTTGACCTACAATTCCAGGCAAGTGTTTATCTTGCATGTTTTTAAGAAGTTATAGTGCCCATCTAGAGTAGGGTTTTATAATTGATGATTATTCATGTTATTGGGGTTGTATGGTTAAAATCTATGAATTGGGATAGGGTTTCATGTAGAATGAACCTATGTATTGTGGTTAACACGAAATCAGATGTGATTGAATTGAAAACATGAAAGTAATTTGGGATTCTGATGAATATAGAGGAAGAACATAAAAAATAGGGTTTTGATGAATTAAAGGTTACAATTAGTTCTTTAATTGAATTCTTAATGTTTGGATGATATATTTGGATTACAAGTCATCCATATACATCTATGTAATGTTTAGTAAAGTTGATTAAGAGTGTGGAGAGGAATTATGAGGTTTTGAGTAATAAAAATTGGAGAAAACGCAACTGCTTAGGAGAAGAAGAAGAAGAACTAGCAGTTTTCAAATCGATTTGGCCCAAGGGCGAATCGATTTGGATTTCCTATATTTTGAAAATTTCCCATATTTTAGCCTAGAACTTGTGAATAATTATTGGGAACACATTTGGTACATCTTTAAAACATAACGATGGAAATTATGAATTACAGTAGGCCTTTGTGGGATTGGAACTTCGTCATGAATAATAGAATTACGACTAAGATTATTAGGCTTAAAGACTAGTGTTAGTGAATTCGAAAGAAAGAAATTGAGTCGCAGGGATTTCGAGTGAATTTATTATATAGACCAGTAGATTATGAGTGAATTAACTACGGATATAACGTATGGGGTAACTGGGCCTCTTCGGGTAGAGAATAATACTCAAGAAATTGTGATAGAGAATTATAATCGTATATCGACAATATGTTGTATATTCGAGAAAGATATTATGTACGAATTATATTTATAGGTTTAGTGTATACCTATACGGATGAGTTTTATAGGTTATGTGTATACCTATATGGATTATATTTATAGGTTATGTGTATGCCTATATGTGACATATGTTGGTGGTGTGTATGCTTATTATACGCTTTCTTATGTGTGAAAACATACATATGTTTCCTGTTATTCGGAGGTGTTCGTACAGAGGGCGATCCCACTTTGACGATTCTAGTGAGGTCTGAATTTGTGCCCCAAAACAGGGAACTTACGACGGATCACTACGTATGTGTATTGGTGTGCTTGGAAGGTCTTTTGGGTATGTTAGGTACGTGCGTATCCCAAAGGCTTAGAACCATGTTCACCTCCATTATGTGTTGATTTATTTTGGGTTTGAGGATACATGCCAAACCATTTGTCCTTGATTGGATATGAGAGGTGCAGGTACTTCTTAGTAGAGTATGTGAACTCGCACCGCGGTTCTTAGCCCGGGGATGCTGAAGTTATGTATATTGATTGTGTGACATATCTATACATACTTGCGTATTAGCTTACTTGTGTGTGAAATTAGTAAATGTAGATAATGTATATCTAAGTGTGATGCAAGTAAGAGAAATTCTACCTAGCGTGTGATGGTAATAAAGTTAGATAGAATATATATAAAAGATGACTTATAGTACAAGAAGAGTTATCCATAAAGATTTACCAGACCATAATTCCTCTTCGAATTATCCTTCGATAAAATTTCCATACTTGAATAACTTCTTCATTTCCTCTAAATCATGAGAGATATCTTGTTATTTGTCCAATGACTCTAGTACGTCAGTGATATGGTTGGTCAGATCAATAATTGGGTTATCTGCCATAGGAGTCATCTTATTTGGTTGAACATGTGAGATCTTTTCTGAAGAAATGTGCTCGATGTGCTTCGAGGCTGAGATCTTTTCCAAATAAGTCTGCTTTGCCACTATGGCTGAGCTTTTTTTCCTCATATATGAATTCAGTGATAAAATCTTCCATGGACTAGCCCTTAATTATCGTCCTTGTCACGTACTAGATGTTATACCCTCTTAATTCCATGACCCAAGACATAAGTTTGCCTGACTTTTTAGGTTTATGAATAGGTTTATGCAGTGAGAGGTCTATGTAGACAATAATGATATGGGCTTGGATGTACGTCTTCATCATTCTAGAATCTTCGATCAGGGCCATAGCTAATTTCTCTGAACTAGAATACCAGATTTATGCTTAAATGTATTCCGTGTTTGTGTAATAATAGGCCTTTCTACCCCCTTTTCTTGTAGAATTAGAGCTGAACTGATTGCAAATTCAGATACAGACAACTACCAATTAAATATTCTCTCCTAAAACTGGTCTTGAAAATATTGATGTTGATCCCAATTACCATTTTAACTCTAGGAATACAACTTCAAACTCGTTGTTTAATTAAAAAGTTTTTTGGACTTAAGTGTTCTGCACATAATTTAGCCAAATATTAATAAATTGACTCGATTGGAAATTTGTCCTTATAAATCACTCCCTCGTTCTCTTTCGGGATAAAATAAAAATAAATATCCTATTGGTCATCAAGCTCTCTCAAAAGACTCAATTATAACCCCAAAAGGAAAAAGTATAGACACTTGACAAATACATAAACTTGAGTATATTTGCCCGATTGAGAACTTTATCGCATGTTGCAAACCTGGAAACCTGCACACTTAAACACACCTTAAAATTCAAACAGAATATAACAAGCATAATATACGCATAAGAATAAACTTTTAAAAATGTTTAGAACAATCATAGTGGATGTGCGAATAAACCTATTTAGTGCCTCCACACGTCCTATTAGTTTTTTAACTTGTTTCTTATTTATTGTCGATTGTATATTGATCAATGCTTTTATCCTATCGAGGTTAGACTTAATTCATCTTTGATTGACTATGAAGCCAAGGAAAATTTCCTTTTTTACCTAGAAAAAACACTTCGTCGGGTTGACCTTCATCTGATGCTTCTCTGGTCGGTTAAAGGTATGCTCAAATCTTTTATATGTTCGATAGCCTTTTTGCTCTTGATGAGCATGTCATCAATGTACACTTCTATATTCTTACTAATCTGATCTTTGAATAGTTTGTTAACAATTATTTAGTATGTTCTTCCATCATTTTTTAGCCCAAAAGGCATTATGTTATTATTGTAGTAGTAGTCGGTACCTCAATTCGTGATGAATGAGGTTTTTTCATGATCTTCTGAGTTCATCTTAATCCAATTATATCCTGAGTAAGCATTTATAAAGTTGAGCAAGTCGTGCCCTCAAAATGGAATCAACCAACTTGTTGTTTTTCTTTGAACATGCTTTGTTCAGGTTTGTTTTGATTTCATCTTTCAGACATGCTTTGTTCATGTCAGTGAAATCACACACATTCACCACTTGTTTTTCTTTTTAATCATTACCATGTTAGAGATCGATTCAGGATATTTGATGTTGTTAATGAAATTTTCCTTCTGTAATTTTCACACCTCCTCCTACATGACCATGTTCGTTTCCTTGCCAAAGACTCATTATTTTTGTTTGATTGCCTTAGAACCTTTGACTATACTCAACTTGTGTCTTATAAAATATGGATCAATTCCAGTCATGTCTTTGTGCCTCTAGGAAAATACATTTTTTTGCATCAAAAGGTCGATCAAATCTTTTTTTATGTTGGGTTCTAGTGACGAGCTAATCAGAACGGTCTTTTTCGGGTGATCTTCATCCAAGACAATCGACTTAATTTTTTCATCAACCTTCCCTTTGACCAATTTTTCCTCATCTCATGGATCTACCATTTTGAAGCAGTAGGTCTTTGTCAGTTTCTTTTATTCTTCCAAGTCAATTTAGATGTAATAACATTTGCATGCCTCTACTTGGTTCCCATTAACCACATCGACCCCTTAATGAGTGGGAAATTTCAAACATAGGTGCACTGTAAATGGGTCAACGTCAAACTTCTTTAGCCCCACTCTTCCAAATCTGATCTTATATGCTTAATAAACATTATTGTCAAAGATGAAGAAGCATATATTTTATATTCGGTATGTCGAACAGGTGCAGATCACCACCTCCAGTTCGACAGTGCCTAGAAGGTATACTATTTTTTCGGAAAAACCACTCAATTATTTATGATAGGGACCTTAAAGCACTTATTAAACATGGTAGCAGTCGAGATACCGTCATAGACTAGGATCATTACTACCTTGATCTCATTCACCATAATTGTGATGACTAGAGGATGATCGCGAGGTATAGGAAATCGGCAAAATAATCTTTGGAAAAATAAACAATTAAGATATCTTTATTTACTTTACTTGGGCGAGTCTCCCCGCTAACCATTAGGTTAATATGTCTAATATGAGCATAAGCCTTTGCCTTATTGAGGTAGAATTTCTTCTCCGTGAGTTTTTCTCCCCATCCAGAATCTCCACGTTCAATAAAATTAAACCCCAAAGAAATCATTTTAACCTCATGCACAGGTTCCTTGGGTCTATTGGGCAAGTCGAATCATTCTATGAATCATCGTCTCTTATTCTTTTCTTCACATCTCCTTTTTAGTAAGGGATTGCTTATGGTTAAAAAGTGTTTGTCAATTGCCCAAGCACAATGCACATAACAAGTAGTAAATTCTAGTAAGTGCGAAGTCAAAATTCGTGGATATTCGTAAAATCATTGATCAATTACCCATATAGAGGCATTTTATCAAATATGTTATGTGAGTATCAAATTGAATGTGAATTGGGTTTAATTAAATAAAAGGTCACTAGAAATTAAACCAAAAACAACATGTAATTGAGAATTCAAATGAGAATGGAGGTTAGGTATCATGAGTTCAATATGAATCTTAACGTAAAAAATTGAATGACTATAGAGACGTGTCAATTTGATGAATCCTTATGTGAAATCAAACATCAAATATGAAGGTATTAACCAACAACAACTAATTAAGTTCTACTATAAATAAATAAAAATTAAATTAGAATTTTGGAGATCCACCAACTATCCATATTGCTTGACAATATGGATGAAGAGAGATACCTACCATACTGACTCAACTTCATAAATCAGTACATTCTATAATCAATCTATAACTAATTAAACATGATTCATTTGGAATTCATTACCCTAACCATATTGATCTAGCAATTCATAATTGAGAATTTAAAAGAAATGAAAATATAGTTTAAGTAGGGAAAGCCATCCATAAATGTTGATATACCAAGTATAGCCTCGTCCTTATACAGGACCCCCTCAACCAAGGCCAATCAGTGCTAGACCATCAGTTTGGGAAAGTTATGGCTCGGTTGTGGGCCTAGTATGAGGTGTCTCATCCTCGACTATAAACTCATCACAAGAGGCCTCGTCCTTGTCTCGAAACATATTCAACAATATCAGTATCAGTGGTCTTATGACTCAAGTACCATCGACATCATCCTTCACCTGAAAAATGGGGGACAATTTGAGACTCGGATCAGCATGACGATTACCATAGCATCAAAGGATCCAAATTACCAAATCAACCTTAGTCTGGTCCTGATGGACAACAATTGACAATTGGTAGAGCACGTGGATTAGGGAATGCGTGAAAGGGTGCATGTGGGTTGCGTATACCACCTACATAAAATCATTATAACAAGATATCCCTCACACATGAGGGAATATATTGACATCATGATCTACATGTGATAGTGACAGGTGGCTTAACCTTATTGGCAGGAATATTCTATACATGTTTATTAGATGTTTAGGGGGTATAGTATAACCCCCAAGAACTATATATACTTGTCTTCTCCAATAATGTAAAGGATGGATATATTCAAACCCTGGCCTAAACACTTTTTGTATCATAGTAGAGAGAAATTTGAGTGAATTCTATTACTAAGTCCATTAGACCACAGTTTTATAGTAAAGCATACACTCACATGTACAGTGGAGTAGGGTGAACCAGCTACTTTATAGTCTTTCTCCTCTTTGCCTCATTTCCATCTTTACTTATTATTTTATTTAAACTCCATTGTTGTAGTTGCAGATCTGTTCTAGATTGACCTTGAACTATCTTACTTGTTGGTATTATATTTGGTATCATTATTTTTGTTCACTAGGACATCCCTTTAAACTATCATCTCGTCTCCTTTGGGTGTCATCTCGATCATCTCTTGCACCACTCCTATCAACACATTTCCTGAGTTTCCCCTTCTTCGGTATCTTTTCTATCTCGTCTTTCAGTGAAAAGCCCTTGTTAGTCGTGTGGCCGTGATCCTGATGGAATTCTTACCACATACTTTTATTCCTCTTCTGAGGAGTCGCTTTCAGCTTTTTCGTCCATCTCAAGGATTGATCATTTTTTTATTTCATTCAGGATCATCTGTGGAGTGGCTATCAATGGAGTATTGTCAACGAACTTATCGTCCATTGACCTTTTTTTTTCCACCCTTTTCCTAGAACTTCTTGGACTTGCTCCTTTTTCATCCTCTCTTTTAGCCTCCTCCGCATTCACGACTCTCCCGAACATAGCCAGGAGTTCTTCCACGAATTTCAGAGGATCTTAGACTAGCTTCCATAGGAGTTTTCCCTTCTATAATACCCCTATAAAGGAAGTCATCATAATAAATTCATCATAGTCTTCCACCTCTAACTTTTTTTTGTTAAAGTGGGTTATGTAGTCTCTCAAAGACTCATTTTTTCCTTGCTTAACATCCAACAAGTGTGTGGTATTCTTTCGGGGCTTTACTCCAAAATAAAAATTATGGATGAACCTATCTTCCAGTTGGTTGAAGTCCTCAACTGAGTTCCTAGGAAGGGAGGTACCATATGTGCGTAGCACCAGTGAGGCAGCTTAATAAAGCTCGACACCTCATCTCATTAGAGATTGAATAAATATCTCCAGCTGACTAGTACATTTCGATGTGGTGAACTGGGTTAGTGCTTCCATTATACTTCCGCATCACCACTAGCTGCTTAAACTTGGTCGAAGTCGAGTATCTTACTATTCTTGCAATGAACAGTGACCCTTCCATGTAACCACTCTGCAGGGGGTCTTAGCTCTTTAAAATGTTTCCAATTTTATGTTTAAGCCTCTAAATAGAACTGTTCCATAGCTTATCGGTTACGTACACTAATACATTACCTCCTTTGGATATCACAGCCTTATCTCTGTCTCCTTCCCTGTCTGCCAAACGTTGCACAGGTTCTCGACAGGCCCTCCTCTATCAACTATTAACCTATCTTTCTCCTCATCTCGATTACATGGCGATCGATTTCCACCACATCTGCCTTTATCCCTCGACCTAACTATGATATGAGACCTGGAGAATCGATCTCTTAGGTTACCGATTAGGGAGATTCTATCAAAGGCAAACCTTTTGTTGAGTCTGTTGAATATTAAAGGACGGGATCGATCGTCTTGACTCAGCCTGCCATTATTTCCTCTACTGCCTTGAATTGGACGTACAATATCCTCAGAGATCTTATAAGGTTCCCAATACTCCTCATCATCATATTGGTCATCTTCAAAATCTTGGCCTTATTTCCCTAGGCACAATTGCAGTTGCATTCCTACGCCTCTATTATTTCTTTATCTCTTTGTGTGGGGCTGAGGTGGTCCCCCTGTTGTTGGAGTAACACCCTCCCTGGAGACCAGAGTTATCATCTCCAATCCCACGTCAGTGGATCTAGTCAATATGTTTTGGCTAAAAGCGGTGAGATCCTCCTGCATCTTTTATTGGTTGGCTTCCAATGAGTGTAGCGCCACCACAACCTCATCCATTTCTGCCTAAGGCGGTGCCTCACTAGAACTGGGGCTAATTCCCAGTGGACAATCTGAAGCCATAGAATTCGATGAATGAAAAGAGCAAGAGGTACGGTGGAAGATCTAAATAAACTGGAAGAAATCTTGAATAGCTCAACTATAGCTCTTTCAATGGTTATTTAAGTCCAATCAAACTTGGAGTTGGATCACAAATAGAGAATTCAGTGAGGAACAAGCTATAGATGAAAGGAAGAAGATGAAGTATCTCGCTTCCCATAGACGGAGCCAAAAATGATGATACCAAATATAGTACCAACAAATAAGATAGATTAAGATTAATCCAGAATAGATTTGTAGGTACAACAGTGGAGTTTAAATAGAAGAATAAGTAAAGATGGAGACAAGGCAAAAAGAGAAAGACTATAAAGTACGTTGTTCAACCATTTGGCCTACTCCACTATGCAGGTAAGTTTATGCTTTACCATAAAACTGGGCTCTAAAGGCCTTAGAATATAATTCACTCAACTTTTTATCTCTACTGTGATCGCAACAGAGATTGGTCTAAGTTTTTAATATATCCATCCTTTACATTATTGGAGAACACAAGTATATATAGTGTTTGGGGAGTGTCTTGTAATTTCCAAGCATGTAATAAGTATGTGTAGAATGTTTCTGTCAATAAGGTTAAGACACCTATCACTGTCAAACGTAGATCATGATGACGAAATATTCCCTCACATGTTAGGAAGATCTTGTTATAACGGTTTTGTGCATATGGGAACTGCAACCCACGTGCATCATCTTTACACCATGAGAAATCGAATGCAGCCAACCTTTGGGCGCAGGGACTTTTAGTGGGAGGTCAAGGTTGGCCTCGTCATCATCATCTGATGAATCATCATCCTTGTAATTGCCTCTGTTATAAACAAGAAAACATCGGAGGTTGGGTACGCGTGTGTTGCAAATACCATGTGCACAAAACCGTTATAACAAGATCTCCCTCACACGTGAGAGAATATAGAACATGGATGCAAAGAGTTAAGCCATGTTTTGGCTCTATCCTTAAGTGAAAATGGGAACAACTTCAACCGTATCACATCTTAGTTGCACATTTGGTTGGAAAATATTGTGCACGCCTCTTCAAACTCCATAAGGGGAAGGTATGGTTGTTCAATTTCAGCCTCATGGAATGTGGGAAAGAGTTGGATTATACCGTGTCTAAAATTAAAATGACCCACATTTTAGGGTATGATTTGCATATAGGCTCGATGATGCGCTCGAGTTGGACATAATCGTCAAGTTTCCTATTTAGAGGAACATGGGGTGTCTCATTTTCTCCATGTTCACTTAGGTTATCACCCATAGTACTTATGGTATATGAATTAGTGCTAGTGAAGGAAGTGAATTTGGAACCAACAATAAAACTAGACTCAAACTTGGAACTAGGGAATCTCAGTAAGCAGTTTAAATCATCCCTACCGATCTAAGGGTTCATACACAAGAATTCTCATCATGCTTCACATTAACAAGTACATACAACCAAAAAAAACAAGTGAAAGATATTAAATAAAAAAATTATATATATAGTTTTTTTTCTATTTTTAAAAAAAATTGGACTAATATTCTAAATTGATCAAATATGTAAATTTTCAATCCCTAGCAATGGCGCCAAAAAATTTATTATGGTTAAAAAATGTTTGTCAATGGCCAAAATGCAAGCCAAAAAATAAGTAGTAAATCCCAGTAAGAATGTGGTTAAATTCCATGAAGATTGGTAAAACTATTGATATATTACACTTATGGGACCATTATATAAAACATGGTGTGTGAGTATCAAATTAAATGAGAATTTGGTTGAATTAAATAAAGGTAACTAGAAAGTAAAAATAAAACAACAAGTAATTGAGAATTCAAGTGAGAAATGAGGTAGGTTCATGAGTACAATATGAATCTTAACACAATTGATTAACTATGGAGATATATTGATTTCGTGAATCCTTTTGTGAAATCAAATATCAAGTGTGTAGGTATTAAAAACAACGCTTAATTAAGATTTATGAACAAATAAAACCAATTGAATTATAATTGTGGATATATATATCTGTGTGTGTGTGTGTGTGTGTGTGTGTGTGTGTGTACATGTTGCTTGACAATATGAATGAAGATAAATCCCTATAATACTAATGCAACTTTACAAATCAGTACATTGTACAATCAATATATGACTAATTAAACATGATTCATTTTAAATTCACTATTGAAAATATATAGATCTAGCAATTCACAGTAGAGAATTCAAAACAAATACATATATAGATGAAGTGGAGAAATCAAACCATAGATATTCAATGAAAATAGGGCTTCAATCCTCAATAATCATCGATTTTGGTACGAATCTTTTGTTTCTCCCTCTTTCTCTCTCTAGATCTCTCTAAGTACAAAGTATGAACTATCCCTAAGCTAATAATGATATAAAGAGTCCCCCTAAAGGCTTAAGGTATGTTATTTTCAAACGAATATCCCGTAATGGAATTATTGTAACTTTATGGTTAAAGAAAAGATATTCTGTCAGGGCAAAATGCATCCTGACTAGAGCAATATACATTATGGCACGACAAAATACATCATGACAGCAACAAAATAGATTATTCTCTATGCTATCTAAAATGCCTAAAAACCATAGATTTCCAATTGGTTACATGTATAGTTTTGACTTAGTCTAGGAAAAAAACATGTTTGGGTCATAGGTAGATTTTTATTGTCTTATCCCATAAAGACTATGATGTGTCGAAGATTTTTTGAAGACATTGTGGTTATGCCGAAGTTTAATTGGTTCAAATTTCTCATCTTCAAAGTTTAACTGCATTCTGAGATCACTCATGTATGAATGCATAATGTTAATGAAACTCAGAATTTAATTTTATAAAATAAGGATGTTATTTTTTATAGAAAATGTTTTTAAAAGGGTTTATAAGTCTTTGAATTTGTTTACACTTTTTTTAATCAGATAAGGACGTTTTAGAGTTGTTTTCGGGTGTAGTTCAAACGACATACGATGTCATTCGAACGAGAACCAATGTCGTTAGAATGACATAGTATCTCACTCGAACGAGACGCACCGCCTTAAAATATATATTTAAAAAGTGTCCCGATTCTTTTCCCAAAGTGCGTGCAGTATGAAAAATAGTTTACAATCCAGAGAGTTTTCTACATAAAGTTTTCTAAGGATTTTCACTATAAAACATCCTTAGAGTTTACAAAGATCTGAGTTATCATTACCGTATGTTTATGTGATCTTTGTTGCACAAAGTTGGGATGGTTTAACACTTGAACATTGCGGGTTTTGAAGTGGAGGAGCGAAGAAAGTTACTTTCGTGTTTAACAACATAGAGGACATAAGGCCGTTTCGGTGGATACCGAGGCATTCGTGGAGGAAACTTCTGTGGATAAGCATCATATAATAAGGTTACTTTTTGTGTGGGCACTGTGAATATTGATAAAAGATCAGAGGAGCATCAAGTATCATGGGTGGATCGAGTTGTTGTATAAGACTACCATCTGACTTTGTAAAACCATTGTCATAGTGATTGTCTGGCCTGGGTTGTTCGAGGTTTTTTTCCGTTTGTGATTTTCCCCGTACATCGGAATTATAAGTATTACTTTAATTTATTTTGCTTGCTTTAATCACTAGTTACATGCTTAGGGTTGAACAAGATAAAAATTGGTTAAGTTAATTTGTGTCACATCCTGGTGTGGTTAAGAAAATTGAAAAGAGTTTTTTTTAAACGAAAAAGTTGGTTTGTATTCATCCTTAACTTAATTCCTCTTAAGCAAAAGTTTTTTATTCAAGTTATATTCAGTACCTACAAGCAATATTCCCCACGCTGGCGATGTCCAGAAAGACCCTGCTCCTCCTAGGGTTAGGTCTGAGATTCATCAGCATATAAACCCTAGATTCCATAAGGATAGGTAACCTTTAGAAAAAAGCTAAGGACCATCGATATCTTCTCAGATCTATAGGTTGGTCGACACTTATGAAGCTAGGCTTCGGGAAAGAGATAAGAATACATGTCTCCAGGTAGAATAGAATGCTCATCTCCAAAGGCATCTAGAAATAATGGAGAGAGATCTCTAAAGGGGCACCATAAAGCGCCAGGACGGGAATCCTAGTCCTCAGGCGAGTAAGACTCACAACTGAGGGAGGAGCTCCAGGTGTGAACAGGAAAGAATTGAACAGATAGCTCAGAGCGTGGAAGATCGAAACTCGACCTGATAGAGAGATACCATAGAAGCAGCGATCAATAAAATGAAGACATTAGGATTCTGATCTGTAGGGAGATGGACCAACACCCAACCCACCGTGGATCCATATCCACTAGAGAGGTAGCCATGAGATCTCTTAATACTTAGATGAAATCCCAATTTTCAAGGGTGATTGAAGAAGAGGAGCCCCTGAAAGAAGTTTGTTGTACCCAGATTCAAGATTTATGACGGGAAAATAGACTCCACATACTATGTTCATAGATACATACATAATATTATCTAATGGAGCTACAATGATGCACTAATGTGTAAGATTTTCCTTTATTGCCTACCTGGTGTAGCAAAGAAGTGGTTTGAGAGGTTGCCTCATAGGTCAATTAGAAACTTTGCATCTCTAGCAGAGACCTTCACTATTCGCTGCATAACGAGTATCTCCCACCACAAACGGATGGATGCACTGCTTACAATGAAAAGGATGCCACGGGAGAACTTTCGGGATTATGCAAAAAGGTATTGGAAAGTTTTCAACGGGATCGAGTCCTTATCGAACAAGTTTCAGTATCTTCCTTTAAAATTTATCTGCTAACCTCCTCCTTGCTTTACCAATCCCTCAAAAAAGGAAGCCAACACCATCGATGACCTTATGGATCGTATTGAGAAATATGCCAAGGTGGAAGATATGGTTCACCCAAATGCAGGGAATAATGGTTGAGCCAAGGCGAATAAAGGGACAGAAAAGAGTGATACTCAAAAAAAAGGAAACAATAACGGGGGCAAGAATGGCTGCAAGAATGGGAATCAGGTTGATCCCTCAAGGCATTCCAGGATATTAACACAGTCTTTAAGGAACCCTTTGAAAAAAAATTGAGAAAAATCAAAGAACTCTTCTCTATTGTTTGGTTTCAATAATTCTTGCATAATTAGTTTATTCCCAGTAGGTATTACATCATTATTATTCTTTAGAAACAATTTCATCATGAGTTCGGTTTCATTCACCGTAGAAACCCTAGTTTTTGTTAATTGCACCATGCTAGGCTAAACTTTTAGGGGTTGCGATGCATGAACCCAACCCGATGTGGTTTGCATGTGTGTAAAATTAGTTCCCTAAACTAAATAAATGATCGAATCGTCTTGTGTAGTGATCACAACCATCGTAGGACTTTTGATCTCCATTGCCCAAGGTAACCAGGACGCTTAAGAGTGCGATGCACGTGTAGCTACTACGACACTGCTTTATTCTTACTTTTGATTATTTATGATGAGGGCTAGTATCCTCATATATATAATGCTTAAGATTAATAAAGACTGGATTTAGTCAATTATTTGATTCGTAACTAGTTTTATATCCAGTAAACGTACTAGGGTCGGAGGATTGCATTCTAACCTATCTTTTCCATTCATATTTAGTAAATCATAATTAGATTACTTTTGCATGTTTAGTTTCATAATTAGTTTAATTAACTTGCATTTAGTTGATAGAAACTTTCCCACTTCGATCATATTTTTCGTTTCTTTTTAGAGTTGAGTTAGGGTTGACCATCTTCCCGTTCGTCGTCACGAGTATTTGTCCTATTTTCCTGTGGATTCGACCCCGTCTTACCGGGTTTATTACTTACCCGACAGGCTTGCACTTGAGCCTATATAAGCACGCACTTTAGACACTTTTTAAGTCGCGTCACCTACACGCTGATGTGGAAAAAAATTAAGGGTCGTGGTAGTGGGTCACGGCTCTAGGCCGTGACTAGTGTCCTTATACTAAATATATTATGCCTCCATTTCATGTATTCCCATGTCAATATCTCTCTCTTCCTCTCTCTCTCTCCCTATCTTTCTTTGTGTGATTCCGATAATTTAGATTCTATCTCTCTCAAACCCTAATTTATCTCTTAATCTCAAAGGTAAACCCTATTTTTTGTATTTCTAATTTAAACCCTAATGTATATGTGTTTATATGTTTGTTAATGTGTGTGTACGTGTATATATATATACATATGTGTGTATGTGTGTGTGTGTGTGTAAATGTGTGAGTGTGTGTGTGTGTATATGTGTGTGTATGTGTGTATATGGGTGTGTATGTGTGTGTATATGTGTATGTGTGTGTATGTGGGTATACTTTTTTTCAATAAAAGAGGATGTTTTATAATTTCATATTTTAATTGTGTATGTTATATTTAGGGATTGAAATTTATTGGGTATTGTTAACATTGATTGGGAATTGTTATTATGAGTTTGAAATTAATTTCATTATTTAAGGGTATTGTCATTATTAGTATTCACTGAATGTGGTTTCGTAGAGATTAAAATAAATTGCATTACTTAAGGGTATTTACATTTAGGGCTTGAAATTTATTTAGAGTTTGAAATTAATTGAGTAGCATTAGTACTGATTGAATGTGGTTACTTAAGGATTAAAATAAATTGCATTATTTAAAGGTATTGTCATTTAGGGCTTGGTATTTATTTAAAGTTTGAAATTAATTGAGTATTTTAGGTTTCAAACCCACCGACTCAAAATCCTTTCCATTCTTAAAACAATAATCAAACTAATATACCCTCATACCTCAACCATAGGACTCCTTTTCACGCCCTCGTATATTTTTCTCAGGACCGCAATTTCAAACTCCATTGTATAAACTAATATACCCTAATATTCCCTTATACCTTAACCATTATATACATGTCTGTTGAAACTGGATTCCTTGCGGTCTCCTATAATTATAGCTGATGGGTTTCCACAACAAAGTTCTATCGTGGCACTCATATTCTCGATTGCAATAGACCAACAAATTTTTCATTTCGACACTCTAAGTTTTTCATGATTATTCAACAAGTCACGGCTTGGATTGGTCGTAAATTTCAATAACTCACGGCGTAACTAGGTCGTTGGTTGCAACAACTCACGAGTTATGGTGGTCGTGTTTTCCTTTCGAGTTTAATTTGTTAAGTTCAGATGATTATTCTTATTTTAAATTCTTATTTCCATAATTTATTGCAGATCCATTAAATGGGGAGATCTGGTAGACCATATGTAATTGCATCTGTGACTACATCGGTGATTAGGTGCTACGTAATGTGGTTTGCTAGGTATACTCTCTCAATATCTAAACGTTCATCTGTAATCCCATTTGTTTAAATTTAATTTTTTTTAAACTAGCGTGCCAATTATTAGTTATCTAAAGTTTCCTTTATAATACTAATATGTCAAATATTAATAAATTTATTTATTAATTTTGCTTGTCCTCTGGATGAGCTTGCTCACTTAGCTACACTTCGGGCCTGATACTATTTTGAGTGAGACGCTTTGAAAAATAAATCTAGCAGTGGTGGTAGGGTCACAATGTAGAGCGCAATGAAGCTGCACAATAGAGCGCAATAGAACATTCATCTCTATTGCGCAATAGAGATGCATGTTTTATTGCTCTCTATTGCACAGCTCCATTCCTCTATGTTGCAGCCTTACCCCCACTACTAGATTCATTTTCAGAAGCATCTCACTCAACACAGTATCGGGTCCTAAATGCAGCTAAGTGAGCAAGATCATCCTCAGGAGAAGTAAAATTAATAAATAAATTTATTAATATATGATAGAATAGTATTATAAATAGGAATTCTAGATTGCTAATAATTGACACGACAGGGTAAGAAAAAATAAATTTAAAGAAATGGGATCACATATGTAACTATAGATATGAGCGAGTACACCTAGCAAAGCAAGTCACCTACCACGATAACTGATTTTAGGGCATGGGTATCAAAAGAGGTAGATTTCACATCTTATGTGTGCGGTTATTTATTCGTGTGTGATAAAAATATGCCCTAATACAAATTCATTAATAAATGCAACTTCTAAGGTAAATTCATCGAATGTTTAGTTACTTTCACAAAATGCTCGATTTGACAATAGAGTCATTTGAGTTTATTATTGGATCAAATTGACCCAACTCAATTTCCATGTGTTCGTGTATATATATATTTGATGATTACTTTCATTGATGTAGTGTTCATAAAATGAAGTTAAATTAGGTTGATTTTATGAAGATTGTATTAAAGAAACTAATCACAAAGGTGCATGTAAAAGATTACGTTGGGGGCTCCAGGATCAATTTGGTCTAATCACACATTCTGAAGACTCTATTTAATGGGATTCTTGGATCGTAGGAATTAAGTACTCTTTAGTTTAACTGGAGTAGTTATATAATTGATATGAATTATCTTTTAAATCTTTTAAATGATAGAAGGAGTACGAAATAATTATTGGTTTTGTTTGGTTTGGCTATTGGATAATTATTGGATGTTGGCTTATTTTTGGATAATATGTTAGAAGGAGTATGGGATAATTATTAGTTTTGATTAGTTTGGCTGTAGGATAATTATTGGTTGTTGGCTTGTTATTGGATAGTATGTTGGAAGGAGTACGGAATAATTATTGGTTGTTGGCTTGTTGTTGGTTTTTGGCTGTTGGATAATCACAGGATCCCCAGTTTGAGAATACGACGTTAATTTCAAAATATCTAGACTTAGGCTAAAAAATATGTCGTTAGGGGGAGAACCCCTGAAACACCCCCCCCCCCCCTCCCCAAATGTGGGCAATCAGTCATAATAGTCAGGGAAATTTAAGATCTTCATGATCAGATATTTATCATGGACAATTAGTCAAGAGGTGTACCAAGCGTCATCTATGGTGGATTTGTACTCCACTTCATAGTCGGGATTCGTCATCATAGGTATGGCCTTGGGAACTTGGGAAAGTGTCAAAGCTAGTGTTGTGTTTGTGTAGAGTAGCATGGTGTGTTTGTGAAATACAAAAAATTCGACAACACGATGCATTTGGTAAGGCCAGAAAAGGAAGATTTTCTTGTCAAACCTGCCTTTAGAGGGTCAAAACCCAAAGCACCCCCCAAACGGACTAGTGAGAGGCGCAAACATCTCGCACGGGTCTAATGTAACTCGCAGGAACTAATCGCGTGGTCACGGGACTCTCGGTTTGAGAATATGACAATAATTTGAAAATATATAGACTTAGGCTTAAAAACATACCATTAGAGGGAGAAAAAACAAAACACTCCCAAACGGCCTCGAGAGAGGCGCGAACAACTCGCACAGGACCAAAGTAACTCACAAGAACTGACTGCGTGGTCACGGGACCCCCGGTTTGAGAATATGACGATAATTTGAAAATATCTACACTTAATCTTAAAAACATGTCGTTAGAGGGCGAAAAAATAAAACACCCCCCAAATGGCCCGTGAGAGGCACCATCACCTCGCACGAGACCAACGTGATTTGCAGGAACTGACCTCGTGGTCACGGGAGCCCCGATTTAAGAATATGACATTAATTTAAAAATATCTAGACTTAAGCTTAAAAACATGCTGTTAGAGGGAGAAAAAACAAAACACCCCCTCTAATGGCCCCGTGAGAGGCGTCAACACCTCGCACGGGACCAATGTCAAATCGCTGGATAATATGTTGGATATTTATTGGTTATCGTAGCATGTAGGATTCCCAATGTCATTAACCATCTCTCTCTAATTAATTTCCTGTTCGCAGAACACTTGAGGTCTAAAAAGTTGCAAAACTCTTGATCTCGAAACAATTGCGCTCGAGGTGTTAATGCCACTCGCGGTGCCATTTAGGTGTCGCTGGGGGTGCTCACACCCCCGCGGTACGTTTCAAGCCAAAGTGTGCCTGTGTTTCAAAGTTTGTGGTATTTCACATACGCAACATGATACTCTTGACAAACACTACAGTAGCTTTGACACTTTCCCAAGTTTCCAACGCCATACCTATGATGGCGAATCCCGAATATGAGGTAAGAGTACAAATCCACCGCCGACGATGCTTGGTATACCTCTCAATTTAGGCTTGAGCAATGCCAACACCTCGTACGGAACCAATGTAACTCATAGGAACCGATTGCATAGTCACGGGACCCTCGGTCCGAGAGTACGGACCAATCTTCTAAATATCTACACTAAGGCTTGAAAACATATTGTTAGAGGGAGAAACCCTGAAACATCCCCCAAATGCCCTTGTGAGTGGCGCCAACACCTCGCACGGAACCAATGTAACTCGTAGAAACTTATCGCATGGTCATGGGACCCCCGGTCTGAGAGCACGACCCAATCTTCAGAATATCTACACTTAGGGTTGAAAACATGCCGTTGGAGGGAGAAACCCTGAAATAGTCCCCAAACGGCCCCGTGAATGGTGCTAACACCTCGAACGGGACTAATGTAACACGAAGAGACCGACCGCGTGGTCACGGGACCCCCGGTCCGAGAGCACGGCTATAATTTGAGAATATTCTCGTGCTCTCAAATCGGGAGTTCTGTGACCACGCGGGCGTTATTGTTTAGCATTATGGCCATGCAAGGTTTACATTACGCAAGTTGTAGAATGTCAAGAAAACAGAGGAAATTATATCCAATTATTTTTTAAAATATATTTAAAACTGGTCACGGATCTAAGTCGTGACCATCTCTATTTGTTATCACGCATAAACAGGGTCACGGCTTAGGTCTGTGACTATTTTGGTATGGACAAAGAATCAGAGACGGCCTTGAGCCATGACCATTGCGGTGACCATTTTCATATAACGAAGGATGGGTCACGCACATTAGCCGTGACGAGATCCGTGACCATTCTCATATATTAGTTTATGGGTCACGGCCATTGGTCGTGACCAGATGTATGTATCACGACCCTAGTCTTAGACCATCTGTCGTGACCTCAGAGGTCCATGACGTGTCGTTTGGTCAGGGATTTGAGTTGTGACCCATGGAAATGGTCACGGCCTTGGGCTGCGACCCACAGTCCTAGTCAGGGTCTTTTGACGTGACCATTCTCCGAATATGGTGCAGTGGGAAGTAATACGAGATCTTGGGAGACACTTAATATAAACAGTAACCTCTCCGTGGACGTAGCAAATTGTCAAACCACGTATATCATTGTTGTGGGTGAACTTTGCATTCTGTCTTTATAATTGTTTTCGTGTATTTCTTTATGGTGATATTTTTTGTACTCAAGATTATATTCTAACACTTTGGATGGCCAATTCATTAAAACATGACCGAAGATTTACTAATTGTATGGATCATATAAAGTTCACTTCTGATTAAGTTAGCACGTTTTAGATTATTGAATGATATTATGAGAGTGAAAAATAATACATTATCTAATATAAAAATTGAGTTTATAGGATATATCCACTTTACCAAAACATGCCTTTAGTAATGGTATTTTACCATTACTTAAAATATTATTAACGGAATTTTCCGTTAGAAAAAAAGCATGGGGCATAAAATTAGTAACTAAATTTTACCGTTACTAATAGTAACGGTAAATTCCGTTACTAATTTTAAACTTACTAACAATACCATGTCATTACTAATTATGATTTAGTAAATGACTTTTGTGTTACTATTTTAACCTTATTACACCGTTTTACAACACTTATGTCTTATTTCGTAACGCTAAAGATCCGTTAGTATTATTAATAAATATTTAAAATATATATATATATATATATATATATATATATATATATATATATATATATATATATATATATATATATATATATATATATATATATATTTTGGGTTTTTGAGTTTGGCGATTGGTCGACCGCAGTCTAGGGATCGGTTGATCGGGTTTTGAGTTTTTGCCTTACACTGAGAACATAACATTTTGCACCTATCAACCGGTAGAGCGCAGCTTGGGGGCCGGTCGATCGGGGTTTCTATTTTTGCCTTGAACTGAAGACAGGGGTTTTGGTATCTTCCAACCGGTCGATCGCAACTAGGGATGGCAATTTTCCCCGAAAATCCGATAATCCGCGGAGACCCGGGAAAAAAACTCCGAAAATTCCCCGAATTTTCGGGGATCGGGTCGGGTTCGGGTATTAAAAAAAATCCCCGATAAATTTCGGGTCGGGTTCGGGTATACCCTCGGGTCTCCACGGGGATACCCGATTTTTAATATATAATAAAATATATATATATATAATTATATATATTATAATTAATATAAGTATATAAAGATAAAAACCCTAACCTACCTAAATGTTTTTCACTCACGCCGTAACCCCTCCATTCTAATGTTGAGAAGATAAAAACCCCCTCACTCTCTCGGTGCCGCCGCTGCTTCTCTCTCGGCGGACTCCCTCCCCCTCTTCTCTCTCGGCGCCGCCGCTGCTCACGCACACCGCTGCTGCTTCTCTCTCGGCGGACTCACTCACGCCTGCTTCTCTTCTCTTCTCACAGGTAAACTATCGGACTCCCTCTTCTCTTCTCTTCTCAGATTTGGATCTTATATTTTTGCTACATATCATCATAATACACTCATGTTCAACACATTTCATAACCCATTCATTCACCAAAACTGATTTGGATCAGTTCAGTTCAACACATTTCATAACCCATTCACCAAATCCACACATAAGAGAATTTCTTCAAAAAAAAAATAAATAAAAAATAAATAAATAAAAAATTTCCAGTGGCCTCCCCTTGTAAGTTTCTATAACGTGTATTATATAATAGAAAATATTATAGAAAATATTTTAGATATAATATTAGTTGAGATTGTTAATTTTAGTTGATTTTCAGATATAATTTTTCAGATTAATAGGACTGTTAATTTTAGTTGATTAATAGGACTGTTAATTTTAGTTGATTTTAGATATGATTTTAGATATAATTTTAGGACTATTAACTATGTTGGAGATTTTGGAGTTGCACTTTACTTGTGTTTAATCATTTTCTAATTGAGATGTAATTTAAAAATAACTTTTACTTAGGTGCCTAAAGAGGAGTTGAAAAAAAAAAAAAAAAAAATTCAAAACGGGTTCCCCGCGGGGAATCCGATACCCGTTTTAAACGGGGACGGGGATCCCCGAACCCGTTATAACGGGGAACGGGGCGGGGACGGGGAATGGTTTTTCTAACGGGGACGGGGACGGGGAGTTAAAACCCGACCCCGAACCGACCCGTTGCCATCCCTAATCGCAACTTGGGGACCAGTCAATCAGGGCCCTGTTTTCTCAACCTCTTTGCTGCCCTGCTCTCCTAAGGTCCATTAACCCATACAAAAATCCAACAAAAATTGGGAGGCCTAGGGACAATAAAATACATATATAGAAGCATGCTATAATGCGCGATTGCCACGAACTCGAAAAGGATTGTGGCAATCCCCCAAAAGTGGCCCGAAACTCAAATTTAATAAATTAACATGCTCATGTGATGGAAACACATACTTTAAAAAATGCTTTCGTGCAGTAGTGTAACTACAATTAACTAAGTAGAAAAAACAATACCGATCCAACTGGAATCATACTAAATAAGTGTTAATATAGTTAACATAAACGACGTACATCCTTAACAAAATGAAAATAATGAAATACTGAAATATCCAGTTAAATCACAAATAACTGTTGCTTTTCACTATAAAACATGTACTGCAGATGAAACTCGACATTTCCCTAAATTTAAAAACAGAAGTAGAAGAGCTTGATTAGTCCAAAGGTAAACCTTGGTGATAAATGCTTCATGTAAATGCTTTTATGCAATTATATTTACACCTTCAACATAGAAAGCTTGGATAGGATAATGAAGGACTCGGTTCTCTTTACTGAAAAATATAGCTCCAGATGAAATGGCTGCAAATGAACAAAGTACATCAAAATCAATTTCGAAGTAAAGCATCACACATAATAGTCACGAATAAACTTTGGTGAAAGGAGAACGTCATATACAAATGGTCTAAAAAAATACAATTTAAGATTACCAAATGATTCAAACATTACATAATATATAGCTAAAACAAGAGTCTCACAATTTCTAGATTATCAAGAAACTCGGTTTCATCTTCATCCAAAGCTTTGGGTGGTCCTGCAAGGACGTTTACAATTTAAGATTACGAAAAAGTGCATAACATTTATCCAACTCGATAAGATGCCCAAAAATAATTGTTCCATACAATTATAAATAATTTTTAGCAATAAGCTGAGATCATTTTAAGGACCAAGTATCTTTCCTAGACACGTAGGGAAAAAAAGCCCCTACTGTGCTCGAACCGTTCATTAAATTCTGCATCTCTTTTGTCCTTGTTCTCCTTTAGAATCTTCACTGAAAACAGCATACACTTACATAAACTGGCATGTCCACACTCTAGCAATATAAACTGGCACAAAATCAATGTCATCAAGTATCATCTAACTATAAAATCATTAAGTACATCAATATGAATTCATGAATACTAGAGATATGTGAAATTTGTCCATAAGAATACAGAACCACCATAAACCTAAATTTAATTGTATAATGATACAATCACTGATGTCAGATATCTGCTTATTTGTATATATGCATTTCTTCTGGAATTTGTGTGACCTGTGTTGAGACCTTTTATATATTTGGTAACAAAAAAGTACATTAATGGAAAGTTCTTCCACTATGAATAATCCGTATTTTTTTTTTGTAATTCTAGCTTGATAAGTAGTCTCCTCCTACTAAACAGCTCCGCACCAGTATTGCAGCTATTGTAACACTGCCAAAACTGGACTTTAAGCAACTGACCAGTTCTATATTGATACAGAATCTCATATTTCTCTTCCATACACTTGTTTAAAGTTCATTCAGTACTGATTATATAATGTATATACACAAAATTGAGAACAGAAATTCTAATACCCTATTTAAAAATGAATCGAATTGTTGATTGTCATAAAGATTATTGTTCCCACATCCTTAATCCCTCCTTCCCAAACTAGTCTTTGTTTGAAGTAAAACTACTTAAAAAAATATTGACTTCAACGGACGAAATTAAAAGTTACTTGAATATTGTGAAATTCGGTAACTGATAATCAAAGTACATTTATCCCAATAAGGAAAGTAGGGCTGTTAATTTGGAACAAATGGATTAGATTAGATTAGATATAAATTCATTACATTAGTTGATTCTTGTTCTTACTTGAGTAGTATATAGAGAACTGACCTTGTAGATTATCAAGACTTCAGTACAACAGGGGGAGCCTGAAGACAAAATGGTGGAGGAAGATCTTGATATGTCAATTAGAAGAGATTGGAAGAAAGTATGCTGCAAATAAATGTGGGATACTTGGAGAGGAAATCAAAATTCTCGTAATGAGGTTACGAGGATTTTTTTAGACCATTTCAAGCATATGTGGCATGCTTCATATAATGCAAATGAAGCCTGGCAAGATACATTTGAAAAAATAAAGCAAATAAACTATCGCTCCCAACCTAATTAAGAACGTCAGAGTCACCTCCGGATGAAACAAATGTAATCGCAAGCCCTTTGGTACCGAACCCACCAGCTCTACCCACATGTCCAAATGCAGAACATGAAAATTTTAGGATTGACTACACAATAGAGATTATGCTAACCAAAGTAAATGAATAGCAAAACTAGTCCTACCCTGTGTAGGTAAGTGTCGGCGAAATCTGGCATGTTATAGTTAATGGCAATGTTAACCTTTCAATATCAATGCCCCTACTGACCAAATCTGTTGCCACGAGAATCCTCGTATTCCCCTCCTTGAAACCCTTGTGACGAGTCAACCTATAAAACTCAAACAAAGTTAGTTTTATAACAACAAAGACAACATAGACAAAAACTTGAACAAGCAATTCAAGACAATAGTTCATAACATCTAATAGCACCTCATATTCCCATAAAATAGAGAATTTACAAATCAGATTGCAGTTTGATAAAATAAAACGTGGACATCCAAACAACATCAATCAAATGAAGGGACATAAATCTGCGTGTGAAGTCTTGAACACTCCTGGATAAAAGCCAAACACTTCTTCGGTGTGTTTGTAATCTAAAGGATGTGTTTGATTGAAAAGATGGAAAAGAAAATGTTTTACTTGGAAAATGTTTTACTTGGAAATATTTTCAAACTATAATTTATGTGTTTGAAAAGATTAGCATAACAAAACGTGACCAATAACTCACAAGATGACATCAAGAAAATGGACAATAAGAAGTAGGCTTACGTTTGTGATACTTGGTGTGCTGATAGCTACATCCAGTTGTTCCACATGCAAAATTGAAGAATCAACATCATTAGTAAATATATAAAAAGGAATAAAAGAAAAAAAACTCAAATTACTGTTTTTTTTATAAACACCCGATTCGCTCAGAACCTCATACGAATACATAAATAAACAATTTAAGAAGGAGGAGGTTTATACTGATGCTCAATGGTAGGGATTATTGCAATAAATATTTTTGATGTACAAAATTCAGAAACAATTATCCCATATGAGTTAACTACTGAATACGAAGGAATCACAAGTTGCAATATACTGTACACACTATTTTTTGTTGACATGATTTAAATGGACATGCAATTTAGAGATTTGCTTTATTGAAAAATCAATTTCTATGCTATTATAGAAGTTTGATGACTGAAATTCTCAGTGCTCTTAATACAAAAGTTGTTCTCATTAGAATCTTATTATCCTAGGGAGGGCAAATGCAACCTGTACTTTGGCGACAGCAACTAAGCTAACAGTACATTGTATTTTGACCTCAAGTTTCAAAGCTTCGAAAGATAAAATACCAAGGAAAGTCGGATGCCATAACCAAAATATGCAATATTTAAGATTGCCATAACAAAACGTGATCAATAACTCACGAGATGACATCAAGAAGTATGCTTACGTTTGTGATACTTGGTGTACTAATAGCTGCATCCAATTTACAGTTCCACATGCAAAATTGAAGAATTAACGTCATTGGTAAATATATAAAAAGGAATAAAAGAAAAAAAACTCAAATTACTATCTTTTTATAAACACCCGATTCGCTTAGACCCCAATACAATGACTTCCCCACTACAACTCCAGCCTCAGTACGAGTTACTTGACAACTAGATTAAAGAACCAGCAAAAGATTTATATCTATAATTAATACAACAGTACACAACTAATCAGTTAATCATTCCTCAGATTTTAGAATTGAAATTTAAATAAGGTATATATATAAGAGATTGAATGAATCTGACTGTTGATACCAAAATTGACATGCTGACATGGATGAATCACAGGAAGACATGTGTCAGTCCACGTGGCATATATAAACATTTCTATAATCACTTTAGCAACGAGGAACTCTGCCTCCCCGATCAACTCAGACACTTCGAGAAACATGAATACTCCGAGGAACTCCACTGCTCCGAGGAACTCATGAATATCGAGCCACCAAGGCGGTCCGAGCTGCACCTCGACCATATCATCAATTGCCAGATAATCAATAGTTCGACTATTCATTAAATGCTTATCATGCAAACGTATACGCTTAAAGGGCATTAATTATTTACCCTTTCACATGTACAGCCTAAGGGCTATAAATACATTGTATCATCCCCATTCAAGGGGACCGGAATTTCTGGATAAAACCTATAATTGAGAATTCCCAAACATTCAGCAATAACAGAAACAGTGGACGTAGGCCATTCTTATAAGGCTGAACCACTTTAAAAATTCTTTGTCTCATTTAATTTTATCTGTGATTAAATAATTAGATACGATCTAATTTTTTACATCAACACTGACTGTAAAGGATTTTAGCTTTTTTCCCGTATACAATCACTACTCCACCTGATCATAGTCATATATGATCAGGTGATTTCTTTTCTCCCCTGATATTGTCTTTCATTGTAGAAACTGAATCAAATTTGGATGATAAACTTTACCTGTGAACATCAATGTAAATATTAAAATCACAGATTTTGTTATCTTGCCAACTAATCTTACGAAATCAAAATTAAATGAAAATTGCAGACCAAGAGTAATAAATAATTCAATTTTGCATTCTCCTAAAAACACAAATTTTGTTGTATTCTCAACTAATCTTACAAAACTACAATTACATGAAAATGGTAGATCTAGAGTAATAAACAATTAAATTTTGCATTCTACTAAAAACCCATCAACTTTGTGTTCTCAACTAATCTTATAAAACAAAAAATTTATAGCATTATGAAAACATAAATAAACAATTCAAGAAGGAGGAGGTCTATACTGATGCTCAATGGTAGGGACTATTCTAGTACCACTTACGGTGTCATTCTGGACACGTGTTGTTAATAGCTAAATAAGTCACACCACCTAATCTGTGTCGTTTGATATTAATTGGGAAACTGTTAGGGCTGCATCTTGGCCAATGGAGTGTGAGTTGGTTAGTTAGAGAGAGGCCAATGGAGTGTGAGTTGGTTGGTTAGAGAGAGAGAGGATGATTCCCATTGTTAAATACTCATGCATGTGATATACGAATTTGATGAATGAAATTTCCCTTCTATTCCCGTTGATTTCACTCTCGAATTTTCCTCTCTCTCTTTAATTATCTGTTAAATACTCGTGCATTTGTCATGTTTCTATCATCTAGGGTTCTAAAAATTCTGTTTCGGGTTTTCTAGTTGCCAACATCTATATAAAAATCTAACAAACATTTGGTACGCAAGAAACTAACAACTAACTAATAGCTAATACTTCAGTTATAACAAACTTCTTGCAAAAAATATAAAACCACAACATATATTGACAGTGCAGCCTTAACAGAGGCATACAAATTAAGGGTAAAAAAAGTGATACCATCAGTTCTGGCAGGTTTATTTGCTGAAAAATTTCTGATATCAACCTGAACACTGAAACAATAACATAGTTATAACTTGAAAACCCTAGTTCCCATGAGATCTATCAACCGACAAATCGAAATTACAACCGAATAATGGAGTTTTAACAAGGAAAAAATGAAGGTGATAGTACCCGAGACATTGTGACCTCGATTGAAATATAGAAAAACAGAGAATTTTGGATTGGACACATCGTAGGCTAGGAGATGAACCACCATTTCAATGTTGCTTCAAGATTGGTTATTTTTATTCTACTTCACAAAATATGTAAAAATGAATTCACCCAAGTGTTGATATTATACAAACTTGATCAAATACCAAAAAGTCTCAAATATTTTTTAATACACATTTAATTCAACTATTTTATTTGTAAACGATTTTTTAGTGCAAAATAAAAAGACTTAGACTATACATGTATTAAAAGAAGTTCAAGGTGAATCACCTTATACCTTTGACTTACTTAAGTCTATATTGTATAAGTGTTCAATTAATTTGGAAATAGTGACAAAATTTGTTGTCTAACCTAGAATCCAAAGAACCTCTGAATTATTCACTCTCTAATCCTCTTCAATGATCCAAGCAAGGTATAAATTGAATCACACTACACACATTAGAAGTGCATACATGTGTATATATTGCTCATAATTGATTGTGTGTTAAATTCCCCTTAAAATGTTGTTTTAATAATTTTTTGAGATTTTTTTAACATTTTTAAAATAATGTTTTCTTAAATAAAAGTGTGTTTATAAACTTTGTGGGGTTAAAATGCTATTATGAAAAATCAGTTTTTCATTAAAATGTTTGATTGGGTAGAATATCAATGCGCCAGAGACTTTAGGGTGTTGCATGTAATTATTTTAGGACGCGCGTTTGCCAGCCAATGGAATGCCAACACTTGTCATGTTCCTCTTATCTCTTTTTGTGTTTGTTTTGTGAGAGAACTACCTGGTGTATTGTGGATCGTTAGATCAAATGCTATCTATGGCTTGCATGTGTTTTAAGCTTATCCATGTGCTATCACTGTGGACCAATCACATTCATTTTAACCACCGCTATTTTACCCCCTTGGAAAAAGTCAATAAAAGGAAGACTGAATCTCAATCGTTGATTCCTATCAGCGATCCAGAACCTTCCTTGACTCCTATATAAACCCTCTCATTCTCAGCATTTTAAGTCTTTTGGCAGTCGTCCAAATTGAGAAAAAAAAAATAGAAGAGAGAAGAGAGAGAGAAGAGAGAAAAGAAAAGAGAGAGAAAAGGGAAATTGTGTTAGAGACACCCTAACCCTAACCCTAAACAACTTCAAACCATATTCAAACCTTCGTACTTTCAGAAATCCAAACACAACCTTGAGTGTTTGAGAGAGAGATTGGTGTTACTTGTTTGATCGTTTGTAGTTGTAACCTCTTGATCTGTGATCTTGTTACCAACTTAGACATTTTTTGTGAGATCTGTATTTCTTTATCATAGAAATCTTAGATCTACACTTTGCTTGTCACATATCACTAGATTTGCATATTTGTTTCTCGTTTTAAGAAAATTTTTGCTGATTTAGATCTGTAAATATTTTATGTTTTTTGTTCTTATGAAACTAAACCTTGACCTAGTTGGATTCTCACTTAGAGATTTTCGATCTCGAAAATATTTTTAAAAACTGAGATTGATTAAGATCTTGACCAATTTTGAAGCAAGATATCCGTGGAATCTAGGATAGATTAAAAGGTCAAAAAGGTTTCAAGTTCTGTAAGAAAGAAAGAAAAGAAAATCACAGCATATAGTCTTTATATGTAATTTTCTAGGACTGTCTGAACAAACTAAGTGTGTGTGAGTTCATGCATGTGTTTAGAAATCACATCACAAACACTTGACACACTACCACACTGAAAGTGTTGAGAATAAGATCAAAGATTATTGAGTCGACGCAAGGAAAGCTAAAGCAAAGGGGAAGTTATCAAACTGGAAGAACATCATCAACAATCAGATCTACAAGAAGTTAGAAGGACACCAAGTGGGGTATATTCCTAAACTTAGAATAGGCTGAGTTGTGTGCATGTATGTTGTATTGTTTGTAACTGCTATTTGTTTTTAGTGGATTTTTACTTTTGTGACTTAGAAGTCACCGTGGATGTTTCCTCTATTGGGAGAGGTTTTACCACGTTAAAAATAGTGTGTTCTGATTATCTTCATCTCCTCGTCTCATTCTATAGTGTGCTGATATTTTGAAACTATCTTAGTTTTAAAACTGATTACAAAGTCTTGGTTATTCTCGTACATAAGTTTTTGTAAACACCTCTTGTTGTTTATCATTTTTATTTTCAAAAGAAAAGGGTTTCTTCAACAAACATCTCGGAGTTGATTATACAGTTTAATCATTGTATTAAACGGCATTAGCAACGTTTTTCAATTGGTATCAGAGCCCTATAAACTTTTATTTCAAAAAGGATCTTGTGTTTCTGAAATCATTTTCTGAAAATCCTAACTATGGACTAGAAGAATGAAAGGTTTGGTAATCTGTCCAGACCTCCACTCTTTGATGGAAACAACTTTGCTTACTGGAAAGTAAGAATGGTTGCCTTCATCTAAGGGACTTTAGGAGATGATGTCTGGGACATTATTGAAAATGGATATACTTATCCTACTAAACCAGCCACTGAAGGAAGCGATGAGAGGGTAAAGAAAATCTTAAGTGAGTTTACCCAAGAAGAGAAAACAATTTCTCGTAATAACAATAAAGGCAAGAATGCCATCTTTATGTCTATTAATGAGTATGAGTTCAAGAGAATCTCATCTTGTGCCACTTCTAAGGAAGCTTGGGACACATTAATCTCTTCCCATGAAGGAGACTCAAGAGTTAAAGCTGCTAAAACTCAAATGCTTACCCAACAGTACAACTCTTTAATTATGTCTGACTCTGAGTCTTTTGATGACTTTTACATGAACCTAACTGATATAGTTACTAAGTTGCATGCTAATGGTATAACATATGATAGGAATGAGATTGTTTCTAAAATCCTAAGATCATTACCACAAAAATTTGACAACAAGAGGTATGCTATTGAGGAGATGAGTGATCAAAACCTCACCCCTGAGTTACTCAGTAGCAAACTTAGGACTGTGGAAATGGAATTAGACTTTAAGAAATAATTAAATCAGTGTCAAAGAAAACAGCCCAACTCTAACTTGAGTTTTTCCTCCAAGATATCTAAACATGAGACTAATTTGACCAACTCTGACTCTCATGAGGAGTGTGATATAGACAAACTAGATAATCAGATTGCCTTAATGTCCAAACAATTTAAGAAAATTGTTAAATTTAGAAACAAACAGGCATGTAAACAAGGCAAGCCTAATTATCCAACTATGTCTAATCCCAAACCTCATGAGAGAGGTCTTGACAAACATCCTAAGGACAACAACTTCAGATCTAACAGAGACCTTAAAAAGATTGAATGTTTTAGATGTGGGAAACTAGGTCACATTGCTCACGGTTGCAGAGTTAATCTGAATAAAACCAACACACACAATAGAGCTAATGTCTGTAAAACTTGGGATGATTCAAGTGACTCTGATGAAGAGGAACTTGAGTCATCAAATGTACTTGACCCTTGCATGTCCTTTTTTGCTAAGATCATTTACAATGATGATATGCCTGTGCGTGATAATGATACCTCCACTCCTGCTTTTGTGAATACTGCTTTGACTGGCCTAGATGCCTTGTTATCTGAAAATATTGCTAGTTCCGTGTGTGTGAGTCAAAGTGATCTCGATAACGACGATGTAAATGGGTGCGTGAGTACTAAAACTGAATCGTTAGGGGTCACTGCACAAACTTCACTTAGCGACTCAGACACAGATGACCTCCCAGATATTCATACTTTGTATGCTAAAACTCTTAAAAAAGGCATTAGACTGGAGAAGACTGTTAGAGACCTGACTAAGAAATTATATGATCTAAGTCTTATTGTGAAGCTGAATGTCGAAGAGTACACTAACCAGTGTCTGACACATCAATCAGAAATTGAAACTTTTGATCAAAAATTAAAAGAGTTGACTAAAACTAATGAAACCCTGGAAATGAAATGCAAGGGAACATTATTAGAACTGGAAGAAGCAAAAACAAAGACAGCAACTGTTTTCAAAAAAATTTCTAAGTTTGAAAACAATTCAAATTGTTTCACTGACTTTGCTGTTGACTCTAAGACCAATTCTGATGATAGAACTGGTATTGGTTTCTGCCCTAAGAATAAACCACAAACTAAAAATTTTGAACCTATCAAGTTTGTGTCTGGGGGCAAAAGACCAATCGAAACATGTCCAGATTTTCATTTTATTAAAAAGGAATATGATCAAAAGCAACAACAGAAAGACATTGGAGAGTCTAGTAACTCTAAGGCTGACAGTACACTTGAGACTAAATACGTCTGTCCTTTGATCAGAAAGGCTGAATCTACCTTTAAAACCATACCTCCTAGGAATAAGACTTCTGAACAGAATCCTGTTAAACCCATCTTTAGAAGTTTCCCTAAGGAAGTACATCCCTCAAGCAATCAATATTGCTCCTACTATGACGTTTATGGTCATTCTTTTGAAGGTTGTTATGCTAGGCATCTAAACACCCCTGTGTACAACACTCCTGTTTACAAGAACTTTAACTATTCAAGGAAAAATCGTAACCATTATGTCCTTCCAAGACAACCTGACAAGAACTCTAACTACAGGAATAGAAAGACCAAAACTAAGAGTTCATTTAAGAGAAAGGCTCCCAGAAACTTTCCTAAACCAAAAGCTCAACTTTTTCACAAAAATCAGTTTGTTGCTCCAAATGTTTTTCAACAAAAAGCTGCTTCTTGAAAATTTTATCAAATGAGACAAAACTTGCGCAAAATTAAAACTAGAGCTATTTGGGTTAGAAAAGATGATCTTTTACCCCAAATGAAGTGTAACATTGTCATCACTGCCTTAAAGGCTGAACACACTTCATCTGGTTGGTATTTAGATTCAGGATGCTCCAAACATATGACAGGAGATGAAACCAAACTCTTAAACAAAACCAGATTTTCTGGATGTAAAGTAGTTTTTGGCGATGGAGTTTCATCCCAGATCATAGGTAAAGGAATCCTAAAAGAAGAAGGAATGCCTATTTTAGAAAATGTACTTTTAGTTAAAGGCCTTAAAGCCAACCTCCTAAGTATATCACAATTTTGTGACTCAGACCATACAGTTACCTTTTCAAAGAACAATTGCAAAATTCTCAATGATAAAGGTGAATGCATTATTACCGGATTTGGAACACCTGACAACTGTTATACTGTCAAGACTAGTTCTGAAACCTGTAACATTGTCAGAATGGATGACAATGAAATCTGGCATAATCGTATGGGTCACCTAAGTTATGATATCCTTGGTAGATTGTCTAGTCAAGAGATTGTTAGAGGAATTCCTAAAATTAAACCTATTTCCAGTGTTGTTTGTGGTCATTGCCAGGAACGAAAAATAGTTAAGACTTCGCATAAAAAAGTTAAAGACATTCTCACCTCTAGACCTTTAGATCTCATCCATATGGACCTTATTGGTCCCTCTAGAACTGTTAGTCTTTGTGGACACAGTTATATCCTTGTCATGGTTGATGATTTCACACGATTCACTTGGGTTGCCTTCTTAAAACATAAATCTGACACGTTTCAGAAATTTTTGAAAATTTTACTAAGAATTGAAAATGAGAAGGACACACAAGTCAATCGCATTCATAGCGATAGAGGGGGAGAGTTCATAGACACGGGAATAGTTAAATATTGTGACTACAACGGTTACAAACACGAATTCAGTGCCCCTAAGACTCCTCAGCAGAACGGTGTTGCCGAAAGGAAAAATTGAACTCTTCAAGAGATGGTGCGTGTCATGTTGCATGCCAAATCTCTACCTAAGTACTTCTGGGTAGAATCTATTAGAACTGCGTGTCATATCATAAATCGGGTTTACCTTAGGAAAAACACTAAACAAACCTCGTATGAGTTGTGGTACGGTAAGAAGACAAATCTGAAATATCTAAGAACCTTCGGAAGTCAGTGTTACGTCTGTAAAAACAGAGAACATTTGTCTAAATTCGAGATGCGTGGAGATAAAGCCATCTTCTTAGGTTACTCCTCAAACAATCGTGCTTATCGTATATACAATCTTCGTACTAAGACCCTTATGGAGTCGATAAATGTAATTGTAAGCGACACTATTGTCGAAAATAAGATATCTGAATCACCTATTGTGGTTGAATCTGAAAATGATTTCAAAAATGATTCACCAGAAATAGATGACTCATTACCTATTGAGAGTCCAGAAGTACCTGGCTGGGTCTTTAAAGATCATCCCATTGACAACGTGGTCGGTAATCCTAATGAGCCAGTCCGTACTAGATCCCAGTTAAGAAATTATGCTAATTACGCATGTTTCGTCTCCCTTGTGGAACCGAAAAATGTTAATGAAGCATTGAATGACACACACTGGATTTCTGCTATGCAGGAAGAACTTTTACAATTTGTCATTCACGATGTCTGGTATCTTGTACTGCGGCCTCAAAACAAAAATGTTATTGGCACACGTTGGATCTTTAAGAACAAATCTGACGAAAATGGGGTAATCCTTAGAAACAAAGCTAGACTAGTTGCTCAAGGTTACTCACAAATAGAAGGGATAGATTTTAGCGAGACATTTGCTCCAGTCACTCGTCTTGAATCTGTTCGACTTCTTTTCGCCATAGCGTGTCACTTAAAATTTAAACTTTATCAAATGGATGTCAAGTCTGCCTTCCTCAATGGAATTCTGTCCGAAGAAACATATGTAGAACAACCCAAAGGGTTCATTGACCCAAAATACCCAGACCATGTCTTTCGTCTAAAAAAGGCTTTGTATGGCTTAAAACAAGCTCCTAGAGCTTGGTATGAACGCCTATCCAACTTTTTGTTGGATAAGGGTTTTAAGAGAGGAGGAAATGACCAGACCCTCTTTGTCAAACATTTTGACAAAAACATTATTATAGCTCAAGTCTATGTAGACGACATCATCTTTGGGTCTACTTCAACATCTGAAGTTAAATCTTTTTCTGCTATTATGCATAAGGAGTTTCGCATGTCCCTTATGGGGGAGCTACAGCTTTTCTTAGGATTTCAAGTGAAACAGAATTCTGATGGATTATTTTTCTCTCAAACGAAGTATGCCTTAGATCTTGTTAAGAATTTTGGTTTAGATAATGCTAAAGGTGCCAAAACGCCCATGAGTACTACTGTTAAATTATGTAAAGATGAAAATGGAAAGTCAGTTGATTCCACACTTTATCGTAGTATGATTGGTAGTCTACTCTATCTAACTGCCTCACGACCAGATATAATGTATGTTGTATGTCTGTGTGCTCGTTACCAGAATAACCCTAAAGAGAGCCATTTATCTTGTGTAAAACGTATAATAAAGTATATAAAAGGCACTCTTAATCTTGGACTTAGGAACACTAATGATACCTGCAGCACCATCATAGGGTATACTGATGCTGATTGGGCCGGTTGTACTGATGACAGTAAGAGTACATCAGGTGCTTGTTATTATGTCGGCAATAATTTGGTAGGTTGGAGTAGCAAAAAACAGAATTGCACATCTTTATTTACGGCTGAGTCCGAATATATAGCAGCTGGAAGTTGCTGTGCTCAATTGTTATGGATAAAACAAATGTTAAGCGACTATGGGATTAAAGAAGATCAGTTACAATTGTATTGTGACAATCAAAGCGCCATTAACATTTCTAAAAACCCGGTTCAACACTCGCGAACCAAGCATATTAAAATAAGACATCACTTTATATGCGAACTTGTTGAGACTAAGGAGTTAGAAATTCATTACCTACGTATTGATTTGCAACTCGCAGACATGTTCACTAAACCTCTAGACTATAACAGATTTCTGTATTTGCGTAATTCTATAGGTATGGTATGTGCTGATTAATCTCTTAAGACCATAACTTTTTACCCTTTGTCCATTTGAGACAAAATGGGGGAGAAATTTGAGTCTTACGGGTTCAATGTTTTGTTCACATTTCATCTAAACTGCTTGATCTTAGTGTGCATATTTGCAGGAACCTCTTCTACTGGTTTCCTACCATTTCTCTCTAGTGTACAATTTTGTAAATAGTTGAGTTATGTAATTTTTGACTTTCTAGAAAATGGGTAGATAGTATCTTTTGTATAGGACTAGGTTTTGTTTTTTGGTTACCTAAGAGTTTAAGCTAACTCAAAGGAGATTTTGTCTCATATTTCCAAAGGGGGAGATTGAAGCACCTTATACCTTTGACTTACTTAAGTCTATATTGTATAAGTGTTCAACTAATTTGGAAATAGTGACAAAATTTGTTGTCTAACCTAGAATCCAAAGAACCTCTTAATTATTCACTCTCTAATCCTCTTCAATGATCCAAGCAAGGTATAAATTGAATCACACTACACACATTAGAAGTGCATAGATGTGTATATATTGCTCATAATTGATTGTGTGTTAAATTCCCCTTAAAATATTGTTTTAATAATTTTTGGGGAATTTTTAAACATTTTTAAAATAATGTTTTCTTAAATAAAAGTGTGTTTATAAACTTTGTGGGGGTTAAAATGCTATTATGAAAAATTAGTTTTTCATTAAAATGTTTGATTGGGTAGAATATCAATGCGCCAGAGACTTTAGGGTGTTGCATGTAATTATTTTAGGACACGCGTTTGCCAGCCAATGGAATGCCAACACTTGTCATGTTCCTGTTATCTCTTTTTGTGTTTGTTTTATGAGAGAACTGCCTGGTGTATTGTGGATCGTTAGATCAAATGCTATCTATGGCCTGCATGTGTTTTAAGCTTATCCATGTGCTATCACTGTGGACCAATCACATTCATTTTAACCACCGCTATTTTACCCCCCTTGGATCAAGTCAATATAAGGAAGACTGAATCTCAACCGTTGATTCCTTTCAGCGATCCAGAACCTTCCTTGTCTCCTATATAAACCCTCTCATTCTCAGCATTTTAAGACTTTTGCCAGTCGTCCAAATTGAGAGAAAAAAATAGAAGAGAGAAGTGAGAGAGAAGAGAGAAAAGAAAAGAGAGAAGAGAGAGAAAGGGAAATTGTGTTAGAGAAACCCTAACCCTAAACAACTTCAAACCATATTCAAACCTTGGTACTTTCAGAAATCCAAACACAACCTTGAGTGTTTGAGAGAGAGATTGGTGTTACTGGTTTGATCGTTTATAGCTGTAACCTCTTGATCTGTGATCTTGTTACCAACTTAGACATTTTTGGTGAGATCTGTATTTCTTTATCATAGAAATCTTAGATCGACACTTTGCTTGTCACATATCACTAGATCTGCATATTTGTTTCTCGTTTTAAGAAAATTTTTGCTGATTTAGATCTGTAAATATTTTATGTTTTTTGTTCTTATGAAACTAAACCTTGACCTAGTTGGATTCTCAATTAGAGATTTTCGATCTCGAAAATATTTTTAAAAACTGAGATTGATTAAGATCTTGACCGATTTTGAAGCAAGATATCCGTGGAATCTAGGATAGATTAAAAGGTCAAAAAGGTTTCAAGTTCTGTAAGAAAGAAAGAAAATAAAATCACAGCACATAGTCTTTATATGTAATTTTCTAGGACTGTCTGAACAAACTAAGTGTGTGTGAGTTCATGCATGTGTTTAGAAATCACATCACAAACACTTGACACACTACCACACTGAAAGTGTTGAGAATAAGATCAAAGATTATTGAGTCGACGCAAGGAAAGCTAAAGCAAAGGGGAAGTTATCAAACTGGAAGAACATCATCAACAATCAGATCTACAAGAAGTTAGAAGGACACCAAGTGGGGTATATTCCTAAACTTAGAATAGGCTGAGTTGTGTGCATGTATGTTGTATTGTTTGTAACTACTATTTGTTTTTAGTGGATTTTTACTTTTGTGACTTAGAAGTCACCGTGGATGTTTCCTCTATTGGGAAAGGTTTTACCACGTTAAAAATAGTGTGTTCTGATTATCTTCATCTCCTCATCTCATTCTATAGTGTGCTGATATTTTGAAACTATCTTAGTTTTAAAACTGATTACAAAGTCTTGGTTATTCTCGTACATAAGTTTTTGTAAACACATCTTGTTGTTTATCAATTTTATGTTCAAAAGAAAAGGGTTTCTTCAACAAACATCTCGGAGTTGCTTATACAGTTTAATCATTGTATTAAACGGCATTAGCAACGTTTTTCACAAGGGACTATTTGGTATATGCCCCAACCAATATCAAAACATAATTTAAATAAATAAAATAAAATAAGGACCCGCTTGGCCACCCAATTTCAAGGCTTGAAATTGAAATTGGAAGGCAAATTTCAATTCCGTGGAATTAAAATTGGTCTTCCAATTTCATTTCCATGGCTTGGGATTAGGTTGACAAACGGACCTTAAGTCTACACAATGCAGAGCTATATCTTTTTAAAAGGAAAAAAAATGATTACTACAAAACATGGGAGTTAATCCTCAATGATAAATCAACCTAAATGGTGCAAAACTTCTTAAATTTTCAAAACCAAAATATTTTGATCTCATAACCTCTCAAACATGAAAAGTGATTGATAGGTGGGGGCTTAGGCTGTTTTTTTACATATTTAAATCAGAACAGGGCGGCTCTAAAATTTAAGCAGCCTTAGGCGAGCAATCAGTATGGCGCCTTTTATATTGAAAATAAAATAAAAGAAAATATGTTATTCTCGAATTTTTTGATGCAAAACTATTAATTAAATCATCAAATTTAATTGTTGTTAACAAATCTTTTTCAATTGATAACATGACTAATCCATTTAATCTTTCTTATGGCATGGTAGAACGAAGGTAAGATTTTATTTATTTTAATTTTGAAAAACTTCTCTCAGCCAAGGCAATCGTAACGGGTATTGTCAAAATTATTCTATATGCAATCCAAGCCTTTGGAAAAATACAATCCATTCTTTTAATATATATTCTAACACCTCAATTGATTTTTTAATTTCTTTATTTAAAAATCTCTTTAAAATTTTCAATTCACAAAATAATTGATTTCCATCAATATCACAACTATTATCATGTGTTAAATAATTTTCAAGCTTAATACAATAACTATTTAAAATACCATCATCCAAAGTTTCTAACTTGTTCAAATCAAACAAAAATCCAAAAGTCTCTTCATATTTTTAAAATTGTACAAATCTAATTCTAATTGACATAAGCACTTGATCGATTATATGGAAGAAGTAATTTACTCTAAATGATTACTCCAATGATTGTCTAATCCCATCACTAGAACTCTCATCAAAATATTTTTTTCTATAAACATTACGTTTTTCACGAAATACGGGTTCAATTTTCATTTCTTTAGCAATATCAATAGCTTCAATCTTTGCGGATTTAAATCCGTTTTCTCTTTCATTTTCAAAATAAGAAACAAGTCATTTTAAAAGATTCAAACTAACATCAATATCCATGTCATGTGCTTGTAAAAGTTTGCTAACTTTATTGGCCGTATTCAATACATTGTGCTAAATAATCACACGAAAAATAAAATCAAAAATACCAAAAACATTTGTTAGTAAGCCATCACAAATATTTTTTATGCTTCCCTCACGTTGGGGACTAGTCGCTAAGTCAATTAATGCATCTCTAATTTGTGGCATTTGAAATCTAATTGCTTTTATACTTTCAATGTGACTTTCCCAACGTGTTTGAGATAATGGTTTAAGTGTGCCCCCTTTTTTCCCAACAAAATCTTTGAAAACTTGCCACCATTTTCTAGAAGATGATAATGCGTTATATAAATTTGTTATTTGACCAAAAAATTATTTACCTTGACTACATAAATTAATCATATCAAATTTTGATCAATATTTTTTCAATTAGTCGGATCATAAATATCTAGTGGTAAATCTTATACACGTTCATTTTCTAATTGTTTATTATCTAATTCTTCTAAATTTTGATGTTCAGCAACATTTTCATTATCTAAATCTTCTATATTTTGATGTTCAACATCAATATATTCTTTTTCTATTTTTTTTATTTATTAAAATATTTATTTAGTGAACCCGCTAGTTTTGATGTTTCTTCCTCAATTTCTTTTTCTTTTTTTCTTTTTTCATGACCGGAGGGATATTATCTAGTAGACATATTCACACAACAACAAATGTAATTTGCAAAAACAAAAATTAATCACGCAATCACACGATTCACAGTAATATTAACAAACAATATTAAAGAAAAATGCTAAAGAGGAACAATAGAACCTGATTTGTAATCAATTTGAGAGCAATCTCAAATTTTAATTTGTAAATGCCCAAATAACAAATTGGAATCTACAAAAAAAACACAAATATTATTAGCAACACAAACAAATATATATAGTGGGATATAACAAAGCAAATGAATAATATATACTTGCACAAACAAGATCCAACCAAGCCTTAACTTTCTTAAATTGAAGAAATTGAAACCCTAGATTTTTAACCCTAATTTTGATGAGGTTGTTTTAAGGGAGAGGGGGGGAGATGTTCGAAAATTGGGTTTTTTTTTTTTTTTTTTTTTTTGGGGGGGGGGGGGGGGAGGGGGGTAAAGGAGGGGTTTATTCTGAAAATAAGGGTTTGAAATTGAAAGTAAGGTTCTTTTCTTGCTTTAATTAGTAAAGAGAAAGAGAGTGGTGTGAGATTGAAGAAAGTGGGTGAGAGAAATGAGAGAGTTAGGGTTAGAAATGAATAAGTAAATAGGATGGGATGGGATGGGATAGGTTGGGTTGGGTTGGGTTATGTTGGTGGGTTTATTGTGTGGGTTTATTTTTAAGTGTGTGAGTGAGTTATTATGTTGTTGTTGAGTTTAGTGTGTGAATTTATTTTAAATAGAATAAATTTTATTTTGGGGGGGGGGCTTTTTTTAAGTGACAACTCTAATTTTTTCCAAAACTATTTTTTTTTCTTTTTTTTTTTTGGGGGGGGGGGGGGGGGGGGGGGGGAGGGGGGTTGGGGGGGCTTTTTTTTATAACTATTTTTTTTATACATAAATTTTTTTTTCGAAAGGGGCCTCGATTAATGAGGGGCCCTGGGCGGCGGCCCAATCCGCGTATGCCTAGAGTCGGCCCTGAATCAGAACCACAAAAATTAATTTCCCAAAATTAATCACACCCATAATCTACAATAAAAAATCTTGATAATAATATCCATCCAATTCAATCAACACAAATAAATTAAAAAGAACAAAATTTTGATGACTTGTTGCTGCAGAGTCAGTGTATCATGGAGATAATGTGTAGAGGGAATGAGGCACGTTTAGTTGCTGAAGAATTTCTGATATCAACCTGAACACCGAATAGTAACATAGTTATAACTTGAAAACCATAGGTTCCACGAGATCTATACACTGACAAATCGAAATTACAACTGAATAATGGAGTTTTAACAAGGAAAATATGAAGGAGATATTACATCAGACATTATGACGGCGATTACAAGATATAGAGAGAGAGGGAGAATTTCTAATTGTCAATGTCATATGGTAGGGCTAGGTTTACTAGGTGACGTGATGGAGTTTGGGGTACCCTTGATGGAGGATACATAAGTTTTGGAGTAGTTGAAAAACCCTAGATGCACGAAGTGGTATGAGAAGAAGAAGATATTTCTGGGAAGAATGTTTTTCATTTAGATGTGTGGGACTCATGGAGAGTTTCTTTAGTTTTGGGAGGAATTGTTTTGTTTTTTTTATGTTCATTTTTAAAATATTGAATTAGAATTAGTAACACTTATATTAGATTACTAATAGTGTTATAGGGTAAGAAATAATAATGGTATAATTGTGTTAGTAATCATAAAATTAGTCATAGTTTATGGATTATGGAAACAAAACTTTATTTCAAGACATGGAGTTGTGAACATAATTGCCAAGTCATTGAAATATTCAGTGATCTTCTTTAGATAATTCCGTTGCGATCTTCTTTATGAACAATTGGCGTGTATTACAAATAAGCTAGGCATATTTAATGTGAGTAGCTTTCATTTGAAGAATAAATACTGTAATAATAAGTGTCAATTTAGCAAACTAGTAAATAACATAATAAATCTTCTCATGATGGACTTTCACCAAATAAAGTAATGAAGTATGCTTGGGAAATGTCTTAAATGTAGTCAATAAAGTTAAAATCTATGGATTATTAATGCTTATTTATCCGACACTATATTGTGACATCAATAAAGTGATTCTGAATTCTATATTGTTTACTTTCATGTGATTAAATGAATGCAACAAAAACTGTCTTTTTTATAAAGACTTTATTTTATTATTATTGACAACCCGTATTATAGGCCTAATTTTGGAAGACATTAATGATTTGGTACATTGAATGAAGAATTAACTTAAATTAGCTCAGAACCTCCATGACTCACATTCATGGGTTATATGTTAAAGATTGATGAGAAATATTCTAAAATTTATTTCACGACTTTTGATTCTTGAATAAAATCATAATGTAGAATTACCATATGGACAAAATGGGAGGCTTTGGTATGTATATAAATATTATATTAATTTTGAAATTAAGTTAATTATTTAATAATTTATTAGTGTCCTCCTTAAAGTTGGTCACATAAGAATTTAGATTTAACATAGATTCCTTTTAATAAGTCGTCATTACTTTTAAGGATAATGATGGTGGATTGTTTTCATAATCTATATATACTTTGATGGATGATAGAATTTGGGCTAAACTGGGAAATTTGAGTCATCTCTCTCCCATATATTAGTAGATGAAATTTCATCAATAGTCTACACCTAATGCAAAAGATTAAAGTTTTAGGGCTTATGGGTGGGGCCCTAGAGTGGGGCGCTTAGCTCATGGGATGGGGTTGTCGAGGAATATAACTTGAGGATGGGAGGAGTTCTCTCGGCTCATGACTTACCATGTAGGGAGATGGAATATGATTAGATTTTTGAGGGATAAGTGGGGAACACATGACACCTTCGAGGAGCTTTTACCGAGGATTTTTGCCTTTGTAGGGATAAGTAGGGTTTGGTGGCGAATCATGGGTGGGGGACTGGGGACCTAGTGGTGTGGAATCTGATGTCTAGAAGGTAGCTCCTTGATTAGGAACTGAAGGAGGCGGAGGCATTTTTCCAATGGCTAGACTTGGCACTAGTTTCGGTAAGAGGGGAGTGTAACATCCCATGATTTTTTAGACTGAGAAATTAAATTTTGGGAAATAAAATTTAATTGAATTGGAGAATTTTGATATTTGGGAATTGAGGTCTAAAAATACAGAACATTTTAAAGTATTCCGGATGATGATTTTGAGGAACCAACGATCCCGGGAGGGTTGAGATAGTCAAAATGACTGTCATTGGGCTTTATTTCGGCTCCGGAATGTTTTAAGCCAGTTTGACTCGAATTGGAGTAAATGAGTCATTTAAAGTGTCTATTAACATTGAAAACTGGGACTTATATTTTATAGGCGTAAGAGGCTTACGGATCAAGCCTTCTCATTTGTGAGAAAGAGAGAAAGAGAAAGGAAGAAAGAAAGAAAGAAAGAAAGAAAGAAGAGAGGAAGAAAATCTTGGAGATTCCGGCCCAAATGCGACATCGAGGACTATTCCACCTCTACAAATCTGAGGCAAGTGTTTAATCTTGCTAAATAAGTCTTTCGTGTATTTAATTTCATAATTTGTGGGTTTAAGAAATAAATTTTGGGTATAATTATCAAAACCTAAATTTTAGGTTTAAATCTTGAAATTGAAGCTTCCAATTGGGTTTAAGGGATATAAATTGATGAGATTAGATATAGGATGAGTTTTGATGTTGGAAAACATGTTGGGTTGAATATTAAGGGTTAAAAGAGGTATAGATTGAATTTTGGAGAATTTGGATTTTGGAGAAATCAGCCATTTTCGTGGCTTTCTGAACTGGTCGAATCGATTCGCCCCCACCGAATCGATTCGCCAGGTTGCAGAAGCCTCAGTTCCTTAGGGCCGAATCGATTCGCCCCTAGAGAATCGATTCGGTATGTAGCAGACTTACAGGTCTGGTTGGACCGAATCCATTTGGAGGGGCCGAATCGATTCGCTCTTGGGCCGAATCGATTCGAAAACAGGGTAGTTTTTGCTATAATTTTCCTATAACGATTTTAACCCTTTTTGGTTGGGTTATCGATTTGGGAAATGATTATATGATGTGAGAGTTATGTTTTGGAGACTTACAAGGGGGTTCTCCATTATTATGATTATGGGGACTTGTTAAAATAGTTAAGGAAGGTATATGTTTACGTGCATGCATTGGAGTTGTGTGTGTTTATTGAGATAGTGGGAGACCTCATTGGGATTGGAAATCCTAATATTAGATCAAAAGTAAGTATAGATATGACGTGAGGTTAATAACTCTTAGAGAGAGTTGTGAGAGTACGTTGTGAAACTCTAGGCCAATGATCGTATCGAATCCTTATAGAGTTAGGATGCTATTAGGATAAGATTGGGGACCGACGAGAGAGAGTGGTCGCATATCCTTAGTAATGTTTAAATTAAGGAATAAATAGGAATGTAATAGGATTAAGGGTTCACAAGAGCAATTGAACCATAGGCGAAATTGGGAACGACTGGATCGTACTATCAATTGGGATAGGTTGTAGTAAGATTCTAGTCAGGATGGTTTATACATAAAATTGTGTGGGAGTAACAATTGGAACTCCAATAATTGAAATGGACTTGAGATAAGCTTGAGGTTTATAGGCTATTAGTTATGTATATATATATATATATATATATATATATATATATCAATAGTCGCAACTAGTATTGGAGTCATGAATGTCCTTTTGGAGATATAGGAAATGTGTAGTGAAGGTTTCCTACACTAAACTTTGGGTGATAACCCAAATGTTGAATATAAACATATGTTTTTGGGAGACTATTCATCATAGAAAAATGGATGAATATGATTCGAGTGAGGGATTGTATTCACATATCGAGGTAAATTAAATGAGTTTGTGGCGACGGCTTGTATATTGAAGATTATGTATACTTATAGTCGAGTTTATATATCTTATTCATATGGACGTGAATTAGTTTGTATATATAGATATATGGATATGTGAATATATGTATATATATCTATGTGGATATGAATATATGGATATATTTATGTTGTGGTTATACATGATATGAATATCTAAACCGTATGTGATGGTTTAATGTTTGATCATATGATGGGATCATATGGATGTTTATATATTGTGCATGTGAATGATATAGATACTTATGTGGTTAAGCATACCCCGCTCATGCTATCATTGGGAAGTTTCCGCGTAGAGGGTGAGCATCCTGGCTAGAAAATCAGGGTGTGGATATTTCCCAGGTCATAGTTGTCCCGTGTGTTATTATATGATTTATATTTTGGGATGAGACATGGTGGGTATGTTTCATCTCATTGCCGGTTAGGAGCTATGACCGCTTACCAGGACGTCGTGTGCGTGAGTTTACCATGAGATGGGTGGCGTTTAGTCCCACCATGGTGGCCCCAGTATTGCTACGTGAGCCGGGCACTGGGAAGATGATAGCTTGATGCAGTTTTATCGGCGATATATATATAGCCGGGTATATTATATGTGCATGGCCATTGTACATCAGATATGAGATGTACTTTTGGCCATGGGAATGGATGATGATGATGATATATATATATGGTTAGAATAAAATCCCTATATATATATTTATATCCTATAGATGAAAGGATATGGAATAGTTGTGGAGTACATCTTGGATGATTATGATGTACTAGATTGATGGGGGTTGATGTATCGCATTTAAGGAATCTTTTGGTTACATCATCCCAAGGATATTATTGGAGATTTTGGGTTGTTCTTATATTGTAATCTAAATTTAGAAGTAGTAGTAGTAGTAGTAGTAGTAGTAGTAGTAGTAGTAGTAGTAGTAGTAGTAGTAGTAGTAGTAGTATAATATGGTATGTATGGCATTATGGATCTCTAGGATCGACATTGTCAAGGAGTAGTGTAACGGGGTGGTTCCTTGTTTGGATTTCGCTTTGCGAGACACCCCACGCACGTAACGTAGTATAATGTTGAGATTGGAGAGAAGTTTTGTCAATAATGATTTGTATGCATGTTGTTTATTAATTAAATAATATGATTCCCAAATATATACGGGTAGCGTGTTAATAATTATAATTGAATAAATTATAAATCGAAATCCATTAAGCCTAATATGGCATACATGTTTATAAAAATTAATTAAGTGGGTTTAGAAAGAAGCGGATTCTTGGGTTAAGATAGGAAGGTAGATCTCGTGGGTATAGGCTGGGCCTATGATAAGTTAGGTTGTCCTTATAATTGGGGTAATTTAACAAAACTTTCAGGACGCGAATGGGTGCGCGCCACTAGATGAGAGGTGAGTTGGAGTTTCACGAGAGTACGATTCCACTTTAATTATGAAATAATGTGCACCGATATTTATTATACACGGTTAACACACTTGCTAAATATTTTCACAACTCGGGCTCTGACCCGTTTACTTTTCTCTCCTGCTTGTATATATATTACTACAGGTGTCCTACCGCATGGATGCCGGATGCCCTCCTATCCAGAGTCTTGGGAGCCGTGACAGGTGCGAACTGTTGCAGGATGTATCTTGCAGTCGCTTCATACTTCTTTAAAAACCTAGGTAGGATTCATGTTGTATATCGGGTGTATACCCAAGGGATATTTATATACATGTTATATTTATTCCATTTCAGTTATTGTATTGGTTGTGACCCGGCATCTTATTCGGGTATATTAGTTTATAGTTACTCGTTTCATTTTATTATAGCATTTCATTTATATTAGTACTTATGCATTTCTTCTTTATTAGTAGTGTTATAGTGTTAGTTTGTGGTATGTTGCATATTTTATTTAATATTAACATCTCGCTTATATGATATCGGGTAGTTAGTCCTATATTATATAGTACCGACAGTTGATGTTGAGACTGAACCATCTGAAACTCCTGATTTAATGTAGTATAGGGCTGGCCACCCGTTATTATTTTAAGCGGGGTGTTACATGGACGATAGGTTGAGGTGGGCAAACACTCCAGATGGACGATTCATGGTTAAGAATTATTATACAGTGCTAAGGGGTAATGGGAGTTCTTGTTCCCGTGGAAGACTATATGGAAGTCAAAAGTGCATCCTAAAATTGCTTTTTTCGTTTGGACGGCTACCTGACTAGTTATTTTGATGATAGAAGGGCTTCAAAAAAGGGGAAGAATGATGGCTAGCAGATGTTGGTTGTGTAAGAAAGAGGAAGAGTCAACTAATCATTTACTACTACATTGTCAGGTGACAAGGTTATTGTGGTCTATCTTCTTCTCCTTATGCCATCTTTAGTGGGTGATGCCTCATACGCTGAATGAGGTAGTAAGGACATTGAAGAGACCTGGAGGTTATAAGTGGGTGAGAAAGATCTGGAGGATGCTCCCTCATTATATATTCTGTACGGTTTGGCAGGAGAGGAATTGAAGATTTATCAAGGGGCTTATAATTGATCCATTTAAACGTCATTATAACTTCTTGAGTTCGCCTCTAATTTGGGATAACAAATGTCACAATTCATCACTTTCTTTGTTAATAAAATTTATGGAGGAGTTACATATGGTAGGCTAGACTCCTTTGGTTTCAGTCCCATTTCTTTTTTAGTGTATATTTCTTATATACGGCCACCCCTTTAGTCTAAAGAATCATTTAGTTATAAAAAAAATCAAATTATTATATTATGTCAAAGTGAGGATGGTTTTCCTGGGCAAATATTAAGAAGATTGAAAAGGGATTTCGGCGTTGAATTAAATCAAGGTATGTTTGGTTTTTAATTAATTTAGGCATATTTTGTAAAAACGTGATGAACATATATATTTATTAAGAAAAAATGCATACTAAAGTTTAATATAATTAATGAATTAGTGATCAATAATTGTTGTTAGTAAGAATTATAATACGTGAAGTTGTAACATGCAGATGCGACCAAATGTATTTTAACACGAATGCACAAGTTCCATGCCAACAATGAAAAACACAGAAGAGCAATAGAACAACAAGGACTCATAGCTTCCCTAAAATGAGAAAGCCACAAAAGAACATATTCATAAACATGTCACTCGTTCATTTATTATTAAATAATGGGATAATACGAGATCATTTATCCATAACATATATTTACCTAAAGTAAAATCCACCAACAAATTTACTAAATATATCAGGAAGTTAGGACTAATTCGGAAACTTTAGGTATAGGAGAACAAGAAAGTAATTGTTTTCTCAATCAATCATAATATTTGGATTGATTTGAAACTTCCAATTTGGGTGTTTTTTTTAAATAGAACGATTTTTTTTATTTTACTCTCACTTTTTTAATCCCTTTATGTTGTCAAAATGTATTTTAAAAATACGCAAGTGGAAGCAATCAATCACCCACCATACCCACTTGTAAACTACTTTCGGCTAAAAGGAAAAAAGTGATAACCCACTTGTAGAGGCTATGACACCCACCAACCCCACTATAGTTTTAACCACTTTCAACCTTTAATAATAAATCTCTTCATTCGGCCAAAAATTATATGACAAATGAGCTGGAGAGAGCTTGCAAGTTTGAGTTCTTAGAATGGCAAGAAAAGAAAAAAAAAAGACTAAACCGAAGAGAAATATAATCTTTCTCTCTCAGATTTTTGTTTTGATTTCTTTTCTTCATAAAAAAAATCCCTAAACATTTTTAGAACAATTTGTCCCCCCCCCCCCCCCCCAACTGAAATTGTGGAATTGAGCAATTTATATGGAATGGGGTGTTAGCATGGCATATAACTACGGTGCATGGTTATATGAGACATAAGTGATTCTGCGCTTGTTTTCTTCGGGGATGGTGTGACTGAATACTACCTGCACAAAGAGGGTAGAGCCGCGAAACGTCTTAAAGAAAGCGACCTAGTCAGCAACTCAACCCAAGAATCGTGTACGATAAAATTTATAAAAAAATGAGGTAATATTATTTATTTTTATCGTGCAATATTTATTTAGATTCAACACATGCAATTCATATTTTTGATAATCATATGAGTTAACAATTTAATTTGGAGTAGTAGACTGAAATTAAAATAATGATTTTATTTTTTCGAGTTCTTCATAAAACTCTTTGATGTGATTTTTAATCACAATATATAAATTGTGTGCCAACAATTTGATATTTGAGAAAACAAATGAAAATCCGTTACATGAAAACAAATGAAATTTGTTATATGGAATCAAATGAACATTTGTTAAATGAATTCAAAGGGTAAATAGTAAGCATTTGCACCTTGCGCGATATTTACTACAAAAGAAATTTTTTCAAATATTTTTTGAAGTGTTTATATGAAAGTGTAGTTGGCATTTTTCAACCACACTAAAGTGATCGATGATGAAAATAAAAATATCTAAAATTTTTGTTATGAATTTTATTGGAATATCATCTCATTTTTTTGATGATATATAGATTGAAATTTCGTGAATTTTGGCATGCATATAGTATGTTCAGATTATGAATATTGAGCGTTGGAATTTCTAAAAAATAACTTGTATATCTTTTATTACGATTTTTACAAATGTGATGCGCAATGCTAAATTTTTTGGAGAGCTTGTAGTAAAACGAGTTTATCTTAGATTATAATCAATGTTTTTGAGTGATTCCATTTTTTTTTTATAAAAGTAGACTCATAAAGCATGAATTCTAGAAAATTTCATAAATTTTCAATTAGCGGTTTGGTCGTGGTGAAATTTTAAACTTGAAGTTTTTCCTTTTGAACAAATATTTTGGACAAGAACATTTTCTTAGAAAAATGTACCATGTATTGTTCCCAATAGATTCAAAATATTTTGAAACCTTTATAAATTTCTTATTAAACGATATAGGAACTACTTAGTAAAATTTGGACTCAAATTTATGAAAGATGAATTTCGTAGAAATTGTATAAGGACTTATATAACTTTTGAGTTTGCAGCACACCCGTTAGAATTTTATTTGAATAATTCTTCGTATTATTCATTTATATGAGTTGGAAAAGGTAAATAATAAAATTGTATTCTATTATGTTGGAATCAATTGGTGTGATTCATATGCGTGTATAAATAATTTAGTTGGGTAAAATTATTTTGATCGTATGCTATGTGCTGGATAGAGTATAAAACTCTAAGACATGTATTTTACCTTATGTATTTGCATATGAAATTAAACATGTTATGCTTTTAATAGGTTGTTTGATCTATGTATGGATCTAGACCTACAATGGTCTAATATTACGACTATAGATCTCATATGTCGGACTTTATATTAAGTAAATATAATTCATATGTCGAAATGATAATAATTGAAGGATTTTATCATAATTGAGTTTTATGAAAATGCAATCTTTACTTTGGTACAGATATTCTAGTTGAATAATTTGGAATAGAGGTTTAAACTCTACTACGGAATATTATCTAATACATTGTGAAAAATAATATATGAAAAATTGTATATTTTATTTTTATAAAATAGATTGTGTGATCTATATGTGACTTTCAGACACTTGAAAATCGGAATTTATGACTAGAACCAATGGACAAGTACTTTTGAATCGACTATACCTAAAAGCATCAAGCATGTATTGATTTAATAAATAAGATTAATTCTTATTTAATGTTAAAACTCTATAAGTTTAGATTCCATTTTATAAATTGAAGATATAGTGGGGGCACATTATATATAGCTTTTCAAAGATATGCCTAGAGAATAGTGGGGGCACTCAATCGAGTACCTCTCAACTATAATCGAAGAACATTTAATAGAATCTCAAACTTTGGTGTTCAATAGAACTCTTGACTTTTTCAGTTGTGACTTAAAATAAAAGCTTGCTTATTGAAATATTTCGAGATAATATTAAATGGATAATCTAGCTCTCGTTACAATTATAAATTTAATAATATCTTTTTCATAAAACTAATTTAAAAAATGTCACACGATGATAAATTAAGAACTATATTATTTTCAATAAAATTATCCGCTAGGATCAATTTAACTAAAAAACAGTATGAATCCTCAAATGTCAACACCGAATTGATATATAATTTTAAGGGAAAACCTATCTCTAGTTCGATTCCCAAAATTAAACATTAATTTGTAAAATTAATCTACTAGCTCTCATTACATAAATTAATTTGTGACAAGTCTAAATTAATTAACCTAGAAATTTTGCATTAATGAAATTGGTCAATTAATAAAATATCGTACAGAGTGCATCCCATCCCTTTAACAGGGTGACTAGCCAAGCATAATTAAACAATTAATAGCAGTCATAAACATGGAACAATAATTAAAAAAAGATGATCAAGAAATACAATACACAAATTCTCCTTTCGAATTGATTTCTTGGATCGCGTTCATGAAGGTGTTTCTCAACGTCTTCACAAATTTAGCACTTGATCACACAAATAAAAAGAAAGGCTGAAACTAAAAATATATTCTAATGCTAAACCATTTTTTTTCTCAATTTCTTTCCTAATCTAAAATGTACATAATATATAGTGTTTTCTCTCTCCGCAGTGTCCTACGTGAGAGTCTTCCTCAAATGAGCTCGTGCCTTTTTTTTTATAAGTCACGAAGTGGTTTGTTGGTGGAGAAATTTTTGGGATTTGATTTTGGCTAAGTCAAGATTGTTGATATAGGAAAGCACCTGGGCTTAATTTGACAGGTGTGTTTGGTATTTCTTTTGGTTCCTATTTTAATGAAAGTTGGGTGATTAGAGAAAATAGGTTTGGTGTTCCGGGTTTTGGGATAGCAGTTGGATCGTCGGTTTGGTGCGTTAGAGTAGGCTCCCGAAATGGTTAGAGGTGGGTATCCGGATTTGGGTTGTGTGAGATGGGTTCGGGTACACTGGGTTGGAACAGAGGTCGTGGGTATAGGAGTTCAAGAGTGGATCGCTGAGTTGGCGGGATAAGGGCTATCGTGGGATTCGGGTTTGGGATCACCGTCGGCGGCGGGTAAAGGATGGAAATCGTCGGGTTTGGCCGGAGTTGAAACCAGATATTGGTTTAGGTGGGTCAGGTGCTGGTGGGTTGGTCGTAGAGGATTTGGTTCCGAGATTTATGGAGTTGTATATTTGGTTCGGAGGTTAGGAGAGAGTGAGAGAAAATGGGTGTGTTAGGGTTGGTGGGCTATGGAGGGTAAGAGAGATGAGAGAGAAAGAGGAAGTGGGGAAGATGAAGGGGATTATGTTTATGTGTGGTAAGGTGAAGGGAATGACGGTGAGGGTGAATGGGGTAATGACATGTGTGAGTGTAAGTTGTACACATTAAAAAAATGAAAATTAAACTAATTAAAACTAAATATATTAAGGTCAATAAAACTAAAACTAAAATCTAATAAAACTAAATTCCTAATCTATAAAAAAAACTCAAATAAAAACTAAAAATCTAATAAAAATAGACACTAAAGTCCTAAAAAATATAAAATCAAATGAACTAAAAATGATAAATTCCTAATAAAAGAAAAGTAAACCTATCCTAATAAAAAAAAAAAAAAAATAAAGACTAAAACTAAAAACTGAAAAAAAATTAAAATAAAATTTACACCGACACAAATAAATCCTAAAACTAAAAAAAATGACACAAATAAAAATCTAAAAAAAGAAAAAAATAAAAAATAAAATAAAAGTAGAATAAAAGGTACAAATTAAACACCCAATGGTTCGGGAATAGCTATAGGCTTGGTTTAGGCTTAGGTTTGGTAAGGGGTCGGGACATCGAAACTCGTCTCAGCAAGCTCAAATGGGACTTCAGACTTTTCGGTGATTTGATTTCTTCGTTTCATGGTTTTGACCGCTATTGTCTCGCAATTACGCCGATTTAACACTATTTGTACCGCGACAACATATTGACCTGCAAAATGATAAAATATGAACATAAGGCAATTTTTAATTAAAACGAGTGACTAAAATGCTTCTATTCGGGGTATAAAATAGACACTTTTGGGTGCTTATCACTTATGTTATTGAAAAGGATTTCAAAAATCCTTTGTGAAGTCATGTCATAAATGATTGATTGAATTCCATGGAATGAATTAGAAATTAGTTTATAATCGACTTATCTTGTACCGTTAAGATAATATGGAGTATACATCTCTTTTGAAGGAATATTGACATCGTTATCATTTGTGAATATAAGCTTTGTTGCAAGTTAAATTATTCTCATGAAAATGAACAAGTTTCATTTAATTTGATTACCATTGATATTATACATAATGTTGAGTTAAACTTAAATGTATATAATATCTCTTTTCGAATGGTGACCTAGGAAAGTCAACTTACGTGGACCAACTTGAAGTTGGAAAACTTATTAATATGGAAGGCGCCAATAAATGGCATGATATTTTGATAAATCATCAAAGAGCACTTCTAGGGAGCCCGAATTTTTGACAGAATTTTGGGTGACAAACAGACGTGTCGGCTTGTTATTGGTTGGTTTTGAGGTCCCGCTGGCGCGGACCCCATAAACCAACCAATAACAAAAATTCGGGCAGAATAGTATTTCTGATCATCAAATGAGAATGAATTGAGAATAAAATGAATCGTGTTTATCACTACGCATGTTGAAATACGAATGGACTATTAGTTATTTATGCAAGAATGATTAGCTAATATTTGGTTATAATATTTTGTTGCCAAGAAAATCAAATGTAGGCTAAGTCAAAGTATTGGCAGAATGAATTTCAATGAAACAAGAATATTACTTGTTAATATTACAAGGCCAAATATGGATCATTAATATATCGAGTACTTTGAAATACAAGAATATTTATTTATTAGATATATGATAATTGTGAACCATCTTGTATTCCACATGATCCAAGTATTAAAATACTATATATAGTGTTAAGAAAGATGAATATGCGAACATCTTAAGTAGTCTCAACTAAGTACTAAATATAGTTGACTTGGAATTATTTTTTTTGGGAGTACTATGAAGGTTTATAATTGAAAAATTGCATTCTTATGCTATTGAGAAAGGTTATGTGTTTTGATAAAAACCACGAACCTAGACTTGATTCTGAATCAATTAATGAATATGTGTCTAATACATATTATGATGTTATTTTTTGAAACTCTAAGAAATATTAATTTTAACACAATTAATGATGGAGTTTATGGTGATACCATTAGTTATGGCTAGTGAGGAAATGAAAGGTTGAAAGACCTATTATAAGATACCATTTATGGTAAAGATCGATACCAATCATTTTATCAACAATAATAGAACCATGACCATTGTAAAATTTCAGAACCGTATCATAACGGCAAGAAAGACAAGTGCATCGTAAACACAACATAGTTTGAGAATTTAAAACTAATGAGTTATGAGTGTGGATTATGTTCTGACTGATGAGAACAGAACCTAACTTATCCTTTGAGAAAAGGACTAGTGCAGGAGAAGGTGTTTTAATGCCTAGAAAGGGATCAGACTAAAGCCCGTTGATATTGAATCACTTGTGGTGGTAACCCAACCTATATATTTGAGATCACAAGAAATAGGTTCAAAGTATAATAACAAGTCACAAGTCATATGGTTGAATCATGCTAATAATTATATACTGTGATTTACTCCGAGTCCATCCTTATGGAGCATGATATCCTAAAGCGAGTTAATGTTGAGTTAATTTGAACTCTTAATGAATATCTATAGCTCTATTTTGAGTGGAGTACCTAGCTAAAGGAGTATCCTTAATAGACTCACCTATGTAAATGTGGAAGTGTCGGCGCTTCCTGTTGTAATTTTAGGCAAATTTTCTAGAGCGTTCACCTACTGGGATAGAAGCACATGGGTGTAACGTGTTGGTTTGAGGACTACACCCCACTAGGGTTGTGTGTGGAATGTTGTCAGAGATAGAGTTCAAAACTACAAGTTACTCTAGTATAATCTGAATCATCTTTTCTACGTAAAGGTTCAAGTCAAAAGGCACCTTTACTTATGCACAATTCTATTAATTATTATTGCGGAATAATTTTTTTCAAAATTTACTAGTGGGGAATTTTTTACTGATGACTGTGTTTTTAAAATCTAAGTGGGGGATTGTTGTCAAAATGCATTTTTAAAATACACAAGTGGAAGCAATCAATCACCTACCATACCCTCTTGTACACTTTTTTCGGCTATGACACCCACTAACCCCACTAGTTTTAACCACTTTCAATCTTCAATAATAAATCTCTTTCATCTGGCCAAAATTATATGAGAAACAAGCTTAAGAGAGCTTGAGAGTTTGAGTTCTTGGAATGGCAAGAAAAGAAAGAAAAAAAGAAGAGAACAAAGTGAAGAGAAATATAATCTCTCTCTCAGATTTTTGTTTTGATTTTTTTTTCTTCATGAAAACAAAAATTCCCTAGACATTTTTAGAACAGTTTGTTCCTCAATAACTGCAATTATGGAATTGAGCAATTTATATGCAATGGATGTTAATATGACATATAACTACGGTATATGGTTATATAAGACATAGGTGATTTTGCGATTGTTTTAACCTGGGGACGGCGTGATTGAATACTAACTGAACAAAGAGAGTAGATTCGCGAAACGTCTTAAAGAGAGACATAGTCTGCGACTCAACTCAAGAATCGTGTATAACAAAATTTATAAACAATTGAGGTAATATTATTTGTTTTTATCGTGCAGTATTTACTTAAATTCAACACATGCGGTTCATATTTGTGATAATCATATGCGGTAATTATTTAATTTTGAGTAATAGACTGAAATTATAATAATGATTTTATTTTTCGAAGTTCTTCATAAAACTCTTTGATGTGATTTTTAATCACAATATCTAAATTGTGTGCCAACACTTTGATATACTTCCACATGGGGTGTTATCTTAAAATATTATTAAAGGATTATGAGAATGAGGGATTAAATCAAATTAGGAATTAAATTTGAAGGTTAATTCAAAATAAGCAAAAAAAAAAAAAAACTACTATTGAATGGATGAGATTGTAATTTCTTATGAAAATATTACATGAACTAACATTTTAGGATAATATTAAGGCTACTCATTTTTATTACTCCTTTTGTTATCCTGAACTTCAAAGTGTTATATATTTTTTTATTTTTATTTATATGGATCCCATCAAAACATAAAAATAAAACAAAATACAACACTAACTTGTCAAAATAACAAAAAAGGATGCTCAAAAGGAGTAGCCATAGTGTAATCCCAACATCTTAATACCCCCCTTACATTGAATTTTTTTATCCATCTGCTTGTTTATGATTACATATTATTAATACGGTGCATGTGAATATCAGTAAGGACGCCTGTCAATATAGTTCCCCGATGGATCGTAGTTACAAACAACAAAGAACATCCCGTTCATGCACCGAACCCTTGCGCAACCCAGTCGAACAGACTTACGCCACACCACCTGAGTGTATTTCCTGCAATCTCCACCTCTACATGAGTTTGAGTTGTAGTCGTAGCGAGGTTTCTGCTGGGCCCACGTGTTTACCGCCGCGGTACCCGTGAAGAAACCAGTGCCCTTAGCTAGGTTTTCTCCGTATTGGCTGCCCGAGGGGGTCAAACTGCAGTCTCCAATCCTCTGGTTTGCGTATTTCGATGCCTGTGCCGCCACCGTGTTGTCCCACTGCATGGGACCCACGCCCACCTGAGACCGTATTGCATTGTGGGCGTTGACGTAATCTTGTGGAGAGTTTTGGGCCAAAGAGAGATGAAGGGTGACTATGGTGATGGCAATGAGAGAGCCAAAAGTTGATGGGATCCTCAGGAAAAACCCGATTATTGTTATGGAAGATTTACAAATGTTGATGTGCGATGAGTTAATGTATATGCGTGGAGTATTTATAGGTAGATTGGTGGAAAACGTTGCATTGAATCATTAAAAAATCACTTTAACCTAAAGTCTTTTCTTCCACTTTTGCAAATGCGTTTTGCTCAATTTTCAAACAGACTGAATTTTATAAAAGAACCACTGAAGTCGGATGGGTGGAAGACCAAAATACTCGAAATCATCAAGTTGTGTGTAGTCCCCACACCACTAACAAAAGGGCAGTGATAGACAAATACACATGGGGATACATTTTGAGAACATTGTATACGTGGGAGTTCACTAATCGGACACGGAAATGTATTCCAGTGTTCTCAAAATGTATTTTCATGTGTGTCTCCCTATTATCATTCTTAACAAAATGCTCGGGCTTTGGGGATATAATGATTACATAATAACATATCTTAAATAAACATTAATTAAAAAATATTATTTGTAATCTTTAACCCACATAAATGACTATTGTATGTGTAGGGATCTTTTGTTATAATATACACTAGTTTTAAACCCCGCGCGATGCGCGAGCGTGATATAGTTTTATTCGTAAAATATATGTCACGTAAATAATATTATCATTACATTTAAACTAGGGTCAATTATTAAATAGTCCCTACTATAAATATATATTTTTTAAAAAGGACACATATTTTTAGTTTAGCCCATTTAGTCCCTCAAGCACTCAATATCCTCTTATTTTTAGAGGTCCGCGCCAGCGGCACTCCCTCTCCAAAATATGTGGCAAATGACTTTTTGAAACAAAATAAAAAAGTTTGGACTAAATGGGTATTAAAAAATGTCCGAGGGACTATTTGGTATATGTCCCTTTAAACTAATGTTAATATGAGATGAAAAAATGAATAAAAAATTTGGGACATATGAACATGCGCCTATTTTAAAATTACAAATCAACTACATATTTATATTTTTTAGTAGAGATGGTAGTTCTATGATTAGTATACACTAAACACCGAGATACTTTTTTTATTTAAGACATAATTATATTTTTATGTCTATTTGACACATCATATAAGTATTAATGAATAATAGATGGAGAGAGAATGGACACCCATATATACTCACGATAATTACTATCATATATATATATATATTTCAAAATATTTTACTTAGGCACTTAATCAACTTTACATAAATTATACTTTAACCCCTAATTTTTGAAAAATATAATGAATAGTATCATGGACATGATAGACAAAAATGACAAACAATTAGAACTTGTGTGTTAAGAAAATAAAGCATAAAGGGTATAATTTGTATAAAAAAATCTGAAAACGAGTCAAAATAAAAATATCAAACCTTATAACAAAGCACAAAAATAATTGTGCAATCACAATATAAAAAGAGAAAAATCCAAAAAGGAATATTATATATTTTATTTAAAAAACAATGTTATTAAACATGGAAGCATACCTCACTTCCTTTAAAATAGAGCAACATACACCATATGCTTCTAACTAACTAAATTCACATCATATGCTTCTAACTAATTAAACTCACATTTTTATATAAAGATTCAATCGAAATTATCTTAAGAAAAATACTATTTCAATCTTCACATAACGCATTCTACTTAAACAAAATCACAGTCTATTCTATGGCTCCTTGTCAATTTTGTAAGGATCTTTTACTATTTGTGGTCCAATAGTTATTTAGAGTTTTATTCCATTTGTTTACATTCTACTCGTTTGGAATACAAATTCGACAAAAAACATTTGTTAGCTAGTTTAATGGTCAGTTGACTCACTTTTCAATCAAAAAGACTATTTTACCCATTAGTATAAGTATTTATTAGTGTATTAAAACAAATTTTACATTATATCTTATTGTTTTAAATAGTAAAACTTTTTTTACTAACACTTTTTTATAAAATGAGAAAGTTTTATAAAATGAAAAAGTTTTATACACTTTTTTTATTAAGTATTTTTTTTAAATAAAAAAGTTTTACAAAATCAAAAGGTTTTTTTATAAACTTTTTTTAGCACTTTTTTTTACAAACATTAAAAAATATTGTTTTTAACTATTTTTATAAACGTTGAAAAAACTTTATATAAAAACAATCTTATAAAAAACAGTTTATGAATGTCAAAAGTTTTTTTGTAAATTGTTTTCAACTTTTTTCATAAAACCAATTCTTTATATGAATAAATAAAAAACGTAAAAAACACTTAATATAAAAACATTAAAAACACTGTTTTTTTAACAGTTTTTTGTATAAACGTTAAAAAGTTTTATGTAAAAGCACTGTTCTTAAAAAAAAAGAACCCTTTTAAAAAAATATTAAAAAATGGTTTATATAAAAACAACATTTTTTTAAAGAGAATTATAAAACTTTTTTTGAATGTTTATAAAAAAAACAGGTAAAAATTCAGTATTTTGTAACGTTTATTAAAAACAGTGTTTTTTCCTTAAAAAAATAGTGCTTTATATAAACAGTTTTTTAACATTTATAAAAAATAGTGTTTTTTAACATTTTTATATCAACTGTTTTTGAATGTTTTACGTAAAAAAAAAAAATTTATAAAAAAAGTTAAAAAAATTATTTATAAAAAAAACCGTTTAACGATTATAAACTGATTTTTTTTTAAAACATTGATTTTATATAAATTGTTTTTTGATGTTTATAAAAAATAGTGTTTTTTAACGTTTAAAAAAAGTGTTAAAAAAATAATCCAAAAAAGAGAGAAAGTAAGAATAAGAGAGATAAGAGAGAGAAAAGCTCTTATAGTTTATATAAAAACACTTTTTGTTATAAACACTGTTTTTTAAAAAGGTTAAAAAAACGCTATTTTTTTACTAGTTTTTTATATACGTTAAAAAACTTCTTATACAAAAATCTTTTTTTTAAACAGTTATAAACATCAAAAGGTTTTCTAATAAACTCTTTTTAACTGTTTTTTATAAAATCAATTTTTTTTTATAAAAAGACATCAAAAATGTTAAAAAAAAGTTTTTATAAACTATTAAAAACAACTTTTTATATGAACAGTTTTCATATAAAATGTTAAAAACATTAAAAAACAGTATTTTTCAACGTTATTATATAAACTGTTTTTTAACATGTTTATAAAAAAAATTGATTTATAAAAAAAACGTTAAAAAAGTTTTATAAAAAACCATTTCACGTTTATAAAAAAAAAATTTAAAAACATTATTTTTATATAAACTGTTTTTAAAAAAAAAGTGTTTTTATATAAAATATTTTTTTAAGTTTATTAAAAATAGTGTTTTTAATGTTTTTAGTAAACAATGTTTTTTTTTTAAAAAAGAAGCGTTTTTATATAAAATATGTTTTACCGTTTGTAAAAAGCAATTAAAAAATCAGTGTTTTGTAACGTTTTTAAAAGCAGTGTTTTTTAAAAAAAATAGTGGTTTATATAAACTATTTTTTAACGTTTATAAAAAAAGTAGCTAAATATAGTGTTTTGAACGTTTTTATATCAACTTTTTTTTCAATGTTTTTAACGTTTTATGTAAAAAATTAATTTTATAGAAAAGTTAAAAAAACAGTTTATAAAAGAACCTTTTAACAATTATAAACTGTTTTTTTTTTTAGAAAAACATTGCTTTTATATAATTTAATGGTTATAAAAAATAGTGTTAAAGAAATAACCCAAAAAAGAGAGAAAGCAAATGGTTTATCAATAGTGGAGAACCTCCAAACCCTACTAATCTTAACTAACAAATTAATCAACGAAAGAAAAGAAGGATATTACCTGCCGAGAACTTTGGCGGCGATTTAACATATGTGCAACCCTTTGTTCAGGAGAAGGTTTGGGGTCTTTGGGCAAGTCTATGGTGATGACCATGGTGATTGGCAGCAGTTAAAAATAATGTTTATATATTGGGATGAGAGAAATGTATCATTCTTAATTGCTTTTGACTTGGTTTCGTAGATGGATTAAGTTGAATGAGAGAGAGAGAAAACTCAATAGTTCAATGCATCTATTAAATTGTCTATATAGTATTTTATAGAAGTATAAAATATAGAGTGCCACGTGGACACTCTCAATAAGGAGGAGTCTTAAATGCTCATAAATGCCTTGTTTTGCATTTTATAGTATATAGAGATTATCAATCACATTTTGTGAATACATATTATTGGATGAGTAAATCTAAATGGACTTTTTGTACTGGTCCTATTTTGAATGATAATCAATGGATCCTGAACATGAATCAATGCTGTGCCTTGTCAATTTACCACAAAAAACGAGTCTGTAGCCATCCCGAATGTATCCATCTATCGCCTCCTCCCGCGGGGACTGGAGAGAAGGGACAGAGAAAGGTCTCGTGCCCTCGTTACTTTCTAGGAGCGCTTCGGTCATCGTCGGTGTGGGGTGAATATAAAATGATGGAGTCGTCGGCCTATTTTGCACAAAATAGACAAAAGAACATGTCCCCACCTTGACAGAGCGACATCAAAGACAAACTGATGCTTACGAAACCAATAGTTCGAAGATCTGGGGTCTAAGTTACAGAATGGGAAGGTGTTAGGCACCCATCCCGCCCTTTCGGTCTCTTATAGGCTTGTGTTATTGTTTTCCGTTATTTCTCTGTGGAGTGTGTGTGCGTGTATATATAATGGAGATAGAGTGAGGTCATCCATAGGAATGTTTCCAAAAAAAATATTAAAAATATAATTTATGCGTTTATCGTAATATTGATCGTTATAATGAAACGACAATATGTGTTGGATAACATGCTTCTAAGGATCATAAACATAATATGTATAAAAATAGTGCAAGAATATGATAAATGCGAAAATGGGAAATTTGAGAAATTTAAAAAATTGAAAAATTGAAAAATTATAAAATTATAAAATTGGAAAATTGAAAAATTGGGCTCGAGTCTCGGGTCTTAATCCGACACGCCTATGTAGCCTATAAAAGCATCAAAGTTCACGTAGTTCGCATGCGGCTTGAGGGTGGGGTTTATCTTATAGATTCGAACGAGATTTTATTATATGTATGTGTGTGTGTGTGGAAAATGTGTTTTTAGTTTTTGGAAATATGTGATAGATATTCCCATTGGAATTTAGGGTCCGTTTGATACATATTGGGCAAAAGTGTTGGCACAAATTTTGCGTAAGCAAATTTTGCCTAGACAAATATTTTTTTCTCACATTAGCCTATCAAACACCAAATAAGGTAAAACAAGTTTTTTAGGCAAAACATTTTAATAACACATTTTTCCTCCATATTAACATATATAATAATAAAAAATATGTTTTTTTTTAATTTTCGTCCCAAGTCTTATTTAATAAAAAACAATTTTTTCTTTTCTTTTTTACTTCCCGTTTTTATTTATTAAAAAAGTAACAAACTATATATATAAAAAAAGTTTTTTACGCCAAAACTACTTACTAAAAACAGTTTTTACATTAAAACAGTTTTTAATTTTTACATTAAAACAGTTTTTACGTTAAAACAGTTTTTAATTTTTTTTACATTAAAACAGTTTTTATATTAAAATAATTTTTTGCATTAAAACAGCTTTTACATTAAAACATTTTAAATTTTTTACATTAAAACAATTTTTACATTAAAACAATTGTTTACATTAAAACAGTTTTTACGAAAAAATAGTTTTTACATTAAAATGATTTTTTGCATTAAAACAGTTTTTACATTAAAACAATTTTTTATATTAAAACAGTTTTCACATCAAAACAATTTTTAATTTTTTACATTAAAACGTTTTTTACATTAAAACGGTTTTTATGAAAAAACAGTTTTTAAACAGATTTTAATTTGAAACAGTTTTTTTAACTATTTAAAACAATTTTTAAAATATTCATAGCAGTTTTTTTTAATTATTTAAAATAGTTTTTAAATTGTTTTTTAAAATATTAAAAGCGTTTAAGAAGTTAGCAAATTTGTTGGCAAATATTTCTCACCCATATAGCAAAGCAAAATTTGCCAACATGTTATGCATAAGAGGTGTTGTACATTGGCAAATAGCTTGTAGGAAAATTTTGCTATCAAACACACCAAATTGTAGGCAAATGTCATATTTGCCAACTTATTTGCCATTTGTCATAGCAAATAATGCTATCAAACGGACCCTTATAGGTATAACCCTCTTGTTGTTTGTTTTACTTTTTTTTCTTATAGAAAATAGAGTATGTGCAATATAACTAATAAAAATGTGAGATGTTATTAAGTATGAACTAAAGTAAAAGCTAAATTTTGAGCTTATGCAATTAATGAAAAAAATAAGAAATTTAAAGAGAGAGAGAAGGATTTGGACTTTCTTTGAAGAATTGAAGCTCGATCTTGATCTTCAATGAACTCCCTTGAATGTTGATATGAAAGTTGGATGAGAGAGAATGATATTTTACCAAATTGGGTGTGAAAAGGATGGGAATTTAAGACGGAATGGAATTTCACATAAGGAAACTTCGCTGATTGTAAGAGAATATTGCTGAGATCACTAATGCTGATGGATCTGAGGTGTGCTTTGGGAGTGAGGTCAAGCCCTCTATTTATTAGGTCAGGGGGGTGCTAATCGACATGGTCCCATCCTTGCTAATCGACATGTAACCCTAGACACATTACCAATTAGCAGGAAAATGGACCTTCCAATCGATAGTCTCGTGTAGATTTTTTTGAAAAACGGTCGTAGAATGCAATCCATTGATCCAAATCGCACACGGGGCATACCGTTAGAAAGGTAATTCAGAGACCTTAAAGAGTACTTTGGACCACTCTCAGGTCTGGGAGTTGACTTTGGATCAAACGTGGCTCGCAAGCACTCGTCAATCTTTTGGACGGGAGATATGAGACGGAAACGGATTGTTTGTCTGAACGGTAAGTCAAAATAGCACATGGGGCGGACCATTGGAAAGGCTATAGGTACTTCGACAATCCAAAGATCTTCGCTCGGTTCGAAAAGTTGACCTTGGTCAACTGGGGCCCGAAAGCGCCCGATGACCTCTCGGAGTAAAACGGATCATTCGTCTGTATCGTAAGTCAGAATCGTGCAGGGGGTGGACCGTTGGAAAGGGTATTAAGTGCTCTTGGAAGATTCATTTTGTCTCGTTCGAGCTGAAGAGTTGACCTTAATCAAACGGTGCCCGGAAGCGCCCAGTGGCCTCCGGATCAATTTTTTTGGGGAAAATGAATCATTCGTCCGAACGGTTTTGCCGTTTCATGCACGGGACGGACCGTTGGAAAGGGGTTTATATGCCCTTCGAAGATTCAAAGAGATTTCACTCTAATGATGAAGTTGACGGGGGCAAATCGAAACTTGGGAGCGCTCGGTGGCATCTAGATTGATTTTCGATAGTAAAATGATCCGTTCATCTGAACCGTTATGCCGATTCGCACACGGGGTAAACCATTGGAAATGGAATTCAGAGTCCTTCGAAGATTCAATGAGCTTTTGCTCTAACGGTAGAGTTGATAAGAGTCAAACAGGGCCCAGGAGCGCTCGATGGCCTCTACCTAAAGGACGAGGATGATCGATTCAGAGGGTCGAGGTCGATTCTGAGGACCTAAGGAAATGCTGAGAATGACCAATTCTGCATCCCGAGGTCGATTCTAAGGACCTAGGGTAGGGAGCGACCAATTCTGTGGGCAGAGGTCAATTATGAGGACCCAAGTTGAGATGACCATTTCTACCGGCCGAGATCAATTCTGAGGACCTAAGTGGGAGTGACCAATTCTACGGGTCGAAGCCAATTTCGAGGGCTTTAAGTTGTAATGACCAACTCCGTGGGTCGAAGCCAATGTTGAGGGCTTTAAGTTGTAATGACCAATTCTGCGGGTCGAAGCCAATTCTAAAGGCTTGGATGGGTGTGACCAATTCTGAGGGTCGAAGCCAATTTTGAGGGCTTAAGCAGAGGTGACCAATTCTACAGGTCGAAGCCAATTCTGAGGGCGTAAGTTGAGGCGACCAATTCTAAATGTCAAAGCCAATTTTGAGGGCTTAAGTAGAAGCGATCAATTCTAAGGGTCGAAACCAATTTTGAGGGTTTAAGATGGGAGCGACCAATTCTGAGGGTTGAAGCCGATTCTGAGGGTTTAAGTTGATGCGACCAATTCTGAGGGTCGAAGCCAATTCTTAGGGCTTAAGTAGAAGTGACCTATTATGTGGGTCGAAACCAATTCATATGTCTTAAGTTGAGGCGACCAATTCTGCGGGTCGAAGCCAATTATGAGGGCTTAAGTAGAAGCGATAAATTCTAAGGGTCGAAGCCAATTCTGAGGGCTTAAGTAGAGGTGACCAATTCTGGGGGTCGAAGTCGATTCTGAGGGCTTAAGTAAAGGTGACCAATTCTGTGAGTTGAAGTCGATTCCGAGGGCTTAAGTAGATGTGACCAATTCAAAGGGTCGAAGCCAATTCTGGGGGCTTTAAGTTGAATTTTTCTTAGGGAAAATTGGAGGCTTCGCTGGGGGAAATTATCTTTGTGGTTCCGCTGGGGATTTTGGGGGAGCATTTGATTTCAAGTTTTTATTTCTGCTGGGGAAGAGGAATTAATCCGAGGGTTTTGTGTTTCCTTGTTGGGGAATTTTTTAATTTTTGCAGTGTCTTTTGGAGATGTTGCTGGGGAGATATCAATTTATTTTGGGAATTAGTTTGGGGAAGTAAGTGTTCCGCTGGGGAAATAAGTGTGGTAAAAATGTTTTTCTTTGTGAAAAAGATTCTAAAATTCATTTGGTACTTTTAGGAATTTTCTAAGGATTTTTCAGAATTTTTGTACAAAATTTCAAGGAGGGTACTGACCGGCATGGTGTAGGAGGTGCCAAATGGCAGTGGCATTGTCTTTTGGGGTATTCTTTATTTTGTTCATTTTCCTCTATGCATTTTCATTTTCCTTTATGCATTTTCTTCTTGATTCCTCTATTGCTGACACTTGCCTTTTGCAGATGTGGTTCTACGAGGTGATTGGGCTTAACGCCTAACTAATAGCTTTGAAGGATGAGTCTGTTGGGGGCTTCTGTCATATGTACCAGTGGCGAAAGTCCAATCGGTAGTCGAGGCGGTCCCTCTCTTTAGAGGTGGTGCATCGGATCTTGAACGGCTAGACGAGCAATCGGGTAAATCCTTATTTCATCTCTTGAGACCATTTTTCCTTGATGATATTTTCACATACTGATTTTATACTAGGAATTTTACAGGTGGCGTTCTATCCCTGGGGTACGGCCATCCAGCACACGGGGGTGATCGTGGGGAATGCATAGGTGTGGCGTCTGCTGGCGTATGAGTTCGGTTACTCCTTGTATTTGGGGGAGAGAGTAGTCCGACAGGTGGTGGAGGATGAGGTGATGGTTCCACCTGCAAGCCCCCTGATGTATATGAGGCAAGAGAGGGAGATGTCAGATGATGTGAGGGTGGTGGCGATGATCGGCGAACCTTATTTATCGTATACCGACACGACGATGACTTATGATCATTTGGATTTTGTGTCGAGATGGTTGATGCCACCCAGTATATATGATGTGATGCCTCTTCCCCCCCTCTTATGGGGTTTAGTTGGCCAGTGGGGTCTTCCTACACCGCAGGTGGTGTAGCGACGATAACCTCAGAGGTTCCCTTTGTGCGATTGACTCCTCCTTCCTATAACATCATACGGGCTGACGGAGGGTCGGTGCGTATGCTACACCATCCCAACGCGATGGACCCGGAGGAGCAGAGGCTGATCGAGGAGGTTCTTCAGCCAGCGGTATACTTTTCATCTCTGTCTTTTGATTTTTGATTTATTTCTTTGCCTCAAACTGATTGATTTGCTCTTTTCTATTTTTCTTGCAGAATATTCGGGTGTCGACCAACTAGTCGAGGGATATTCGGGATTGGGTAGCTTCTACGATGGCTCACATTCGGGAGTCGAACCCGGTTCCTTCTGGCCTGGTGCCATCTGCCTCGTCTGAGGAGGGGTCTGGTTCGGGGAGCGGAGGTACGTCATCTCATCACCGGGGAAAGCGAGCACGCTGTAGGGACGGAAGTTCAGAGAGAAAGAGATAGAAAAATAGAAGAGAGAGAAAATGTGGGTGAAGGTAGGTGTGTGTGTGTGTGTGTGAGAGAGAGAGAGAGAGAGAGAGAGAGAGAGAGAGAGTATGATCGAGTGGAAAACCGAGCGTCCGTGTAAATACGCTAGTCGTTGTTATCAGCTTCCAACCACAATACGAAAACCTAAACTGTAACTACACTCTTGCGGAATATAGTGGCTAGTCTAGGTATCGAATCCTCAGGGAACTAGGACGAGTGAACGTGATGACGTTGGATAGACAGAGAAATCCTAACTTTGACTCTAAAGAAAAAGGAAAATTGATTTGGTTTTGGGAATGATTAAACTAGATGAAATTGTGAAATTATGAAAAGTGCAACTACACTAAATTACCTAAAATATGATTAAAAAATGATTTGAAACTTTTGAACTAAGTGATGCGAAAAATAGGACGGGAATACAATCCCACACCCCTAGTGTATTACAGTTATAATACTAATCGTAAATTTAACTGATTGATTTAACCCGGAATTTAGTACTCCCAAGCATTATGTATACGAGGTTCAAGCCCGCGTCATACTTAATCTGAGGACGAGTAAATCGGTATCGCGATAGTAACACTCGAATTGCATTCTAAATCATCACGGTTACCCAGAGGCAAACGAGATATAAGACCTACAATTGTTATGTTGCTACGCAATACGGTCGTAATCAATCACTAAATTCAGAGGATTAATGTTATACACGTGCAATTAACACATCTGGCTGGGTTCATGTATCCCGGCCTTAGAAAATCTAGCCTAGCATGCTGAAAGTAATGAAAACAGTGTTTGATGTGCAGGAATTCATGATTAATCTAAAGAAAACTTATGAATTGATGTAGAATAGAATTGAAAAGAGAGAATTACTCACTAATTCTTACCAAAGCAGTAACAACAACAATGAATAAAACTGGTAATCAAATAAAATCTGAATAAAGCTTCAATCTTGGAATTAAATCTGGAATTTGTATCTAAACTAGGGTTTTTGGAAAAAAAATAGAAAACTATCTAAAATCTCCTCTAACCTACGTACTAAGAATGATAATAAAATGGGTTTATATAACCTACAAGACTCCAAGAGTTTTAGCCGCACTAGGACTCTCTATTAGAGGAAAATTAGAAAATTAAAACTGCGACAGTCGGACCGGTCCCCCTCCTCCCCCGGACCGATCCCAGGGCGGACCGGTTCTTTTAATTTCTTGGCGGACCGGTACCAGGGTGGACCGGTTCTTTTTATTTTTGACTTATTCGGTTTTCTTTCTATCCTAGGTCTACTGGAGTTTGCACAGCGAACCGGTCCGGGGTAGGGGCGGACCGGTTCTTTTAATTTCTGAGCGGACCGGTCCTCTCTTTATTTGACTTTGTCTTCTATCTTTGACTGCTCATAACTTTCACATTGGGACTCCGATTGAGGTGCCGTTTTTTCCAGTGTTCTTGAAGTTGAAAGCTCTTCAACTTTCCTGTTGGCCCCACCTCCGAAATAAGGCAAAATAATTATGAAAATGCCCTTTACTCCCCGTTTCTTGGTTTTCTTTCACGTTTTGAGTTCTCTTTGGCACTAACTTGCATGAAATACCTGAAGAACACATAAGAGATACACAAAATACGAAATAATTGCCAAAAAGGGTTAGTAGCATAAATATAAGTGAATTCCAATCTATTTACACCGCACGAGATCATAAAAATACAAAAATTAAGGGGATAAATGTGAAGAATTTTTGCCTAATCAAATCCTCCTAACTTAGAACTTTGCGCGTCCCGAGCAATGTAAAAGAATCTTAGCAAGGCTTAACTCTTGAAAATCACATTTTATTGGGATAGAATACCTTTTTCGCGGGCAAGCGATTGCATTTAGCGTATGCAACAAGCCTTTAAACTCCTAGGTCACCCTAGTAGGACGAGTTGTGTATCGTGAGGGTTTGCAGTGAATATACTCACAATGTTCGACTCAAGGAAAAATTCAAAATACTTAATATTGTACAATTCAAACTTTCCCAGAAAATAGTCATCATCAAGTCATATTTACAAGTCTCAAATCGTAGTGCGTGTGTGCAAAGCTAAAAATTTAACCACGAATTTCCACCGATTGACCATTACGTTACTTGTCCGAAAATTCGTTTTGATTTCAAATTCTCACGGAATGCTCTCTCAAACGAATCACTCAGAATGTGGCTATTCTCTTGGTATGCGTGATATAAAGAGTAAATATAATGGAGGCAAAGTCACGCACACAAGTAGAACGACGAAAATTTCATTGTGATAGGATCTCATCAACGAAATACGGTTTTAAAAATGGGAACATTGCCTCTTATTCACGCATTATCTCTTTTATTATCTTTTGGTGTATTAGCTCTCCACGGGGTAACCAATTTTTGCAATTTGGACTCGGTTAGGACTTTTCGGGTTTTAAGGTATATTGGGTAAAATGAAAGAGGTAGGGAAGGTTGAAATAGGAAAAGTCATTAATGATGTCCATTTGTGCTTTTTCCGGGCTATTGCTAATTTTTTCTTCTTTTTCTATTTTTTTTTTCTGTTTTTCACTTCTTTTCTTTTCTTGCTATTTTTGTTGAGCATATCTATTTTTTCTTGCCCCTTTATATGAACTTTTCGGACTGAAATTCTGATTTTTTTTCCCATTTTTCACAATTCCGGGCTATTTGGATTTTTTCGGGTTGTCAAATGAAAGGGAAATCTATTCGGCTCAATTTGGGTTGCAAAAGGGGTGATTTTTCACGACTTTTTATGGCCAATATTTTTGGGTGACAAACGATGGCCTACTTCATTGTCCAAAATGCCAACTGCGTTACCATATGCGTTTCGAGATGAATTTAAGTTTAGAGATCACTTTTGGCACGTTTTTCAAAGCAATATTACACACGTTTTGCATAATCGATCAAAATAAAAGGGTTGAGATCCTCGACGACTTTTTAGGCGCTGAAAAGAACATTGAGTTAACAATTAACTCAGATTGATTTAAAAACTCGCAAAAAGTGATAGGCTCGAATCTCACTGGGTTTGTTAATCTCCACATTTATTCGTTAAGTCGTCAATTTTCGCTCAATTTCCATCTTTAGTCAATTTCGGCTTTGTGTATGTTGAATTTTTACAACTTGAGACTTCAATTCGACTTTTAATGATATTTTTGAAAAATTTGAATTCCAACTTTTATTTATTTTGAACAAAAATATTTTTGGATTTTTCAAAATTTTATAATTTTTTTGGAAATTTCTGGGCATTTTTGAAAATTTGTGAAGTTTTAGAAATACGCACTTGTGACCCCCCTAACTTAGACTTTTGCATTGTCCTCAAGCAAAAAGGACGAAAATCTAAACTCAAGGTGAATTAAAAGTGAGAAAAAATAAAACAAACAAATATTTAAAATGCATAAAGACACTAAATGACACTAACACATGACTCAATAATACAATAAAAATCACCCCATACGCGTCGGGGGTGCGATGACCTCTCATCTCTCCATAAACTCACCCGACCCCACTCACGGGGTTCGATGCTCTCCTCGTCTCTCCCGTCCAAGGATTATAATCCAACAATCGGAACAAGTTGGAACCTCGCCCATAGATGAATGACAGACCGGGAGACTTGTCATGACTAATTGGAAAGGGATCCTCGTGATGCTTACTCACAGTGTGGCTTGCGTGCATCGACTCAGAGGGAACACCTAAGTTTCTTTCAATATTTGGAACGCATGGGTCAGGCTCTAGGTCGGATGAAACACAACTTTTCTCCTCACTCGCCTTCGGGACATCAAATGGTATGGGTGAATGGTCATTGCGAAGAAACTCATCGATTTTATCTTCCCATTCTCTTTCTTCTAGGTGACTAAATGAATCCAATAGAGTTTGGACTTCATCGTGAAGGCTCTCATCCACCAGACCGAACTCTTTTTCAAATTCTTCCATGCTCATGTCCCCTAGCTCTCTCCCTCGAGTGGTGACTACGTCCTCCCTTACTTGCTCGATCTCTAACTCCACCATGTTTCTCTCTTCTAACCCCCCTCTCTCTTTCTCAATTGTGGTATAAGTTCCCTCGCTCTCATGTCTAGACACTAAACAAGATTCTAAGGCATCTCCACAGAAATTTTCCTCAATGTGCTCTTCTACGATCTCATCAATTAGGCTCACCGCGTGAAGATCATCTTCTTCCCCCGTATGCTGGGTGATATGGAAGATGTTAGTCTCTAAAGTCATGTTCCCAAAAGTGAGTTGCATTCTCCCATTCCGAGTATTGATGATTGCGTTAGCCGTAGCTAAGAATGGGTGACCAAGGATGATGGGAACATGGTTTCTCGAGTTGAACGAGGGCTCCTTGTCCCAAATAACAAAGTCTACCCGGAAGTAGAAAGTGTCAACTTGGACGATCACGTCCTCGACTATGCCTCTTGGGATCTTCACTGTTCGATCCGCTAATTAGAGAGTGACCTTTGTGGGCTTGAGGTCTCCCAAGTCAAGTTGCCTATAGATGGAGTAAGGTAGGATATTGACACTTGCTCCCAAGTCAAGTAAGGCTTTTTCGATTCTATTTTCTCCAATGATGCAAGAAATGGTGGGTGCACCGGGATCTTTGAATTTAGGCGGGAAATCATTTAGTAGAATGGAGCTCACATTCTGTGCTAGAAAGACATTTTTCTTTACCTTCATCTTTCTCTTTACCATCAACAAGTCTTTGATGGCTTTTACATAAGCTGGAATTTGCTTAATGGCATCGAGGAAAGGTAAATTGAGCTTTACTTGCTTTAGCACTTCTAGCACGTCCTCATGTGGGTTTCCTTTATGGGGGGGAATCAACCTTTGAGGAAATGGTGCCTCGGAGGGTGGTTTCACTACTACCTCGGGCTCACTAGTGTCTTATTTTTCACTCTTTTTCAAGGGGACATCTTCGGCCTCGTTCATGCCGGGCGAAATCTCCTTGTCTTTTGTTGTGTCGAGTGGGGGAGGTGACAAGTCAACTACTCTCCCACTACGTAGAGTGGTAATTGCGCTACATTTCTCAGGATGGTCATGGGGTGTCGAGCTAACACTAGTTTGACCTGGAGAGGTCTTTGGCCTTGGGAAGGAAACTTGCCCTTCTCTTGGATACTCCACGATGATTGCAACTGTGAAATGTTCGCATTCATGTCATTCATCATGCGCTCATGTCTAGCATTAGTTGCAGTCTGGGTATTGATAAAGTGGTTGATAGTATCCTCGAGACTTCTCCGTGGTGGAGGGATGTATTCTCCTTGAGGTGGTGGTGCTTGCACATGTCCTTGCATGTGTGGAGCTTATTGAAAATGTGGTGGTGGAGAAGGGGCAACATGTGAATTAGGATTCATTGCAGAATGTTGTTGCCCATAGATAAAACCAAGGTGGTTTTTCCATGAAGGGTTGTAAGAATTCCCATGCGGGGCACCGAAATTACCCTTGAATCCTCCTATACCACTGACTTGCTCTTGAAGCATTACTTTGTAGGCAGGTATAGTCGGGCATTCCTCAGTTGAATGACCCGCCTCACAAATTGCACACACCTTTTCAACCGAGTTTGGTAAGGATCCAGTTGGTCCTCTTCCACATATCCCACGTAGGTCTCGCACTTCTTTCTCAAGTATATCGATCCGTCTGTCCGCTGTAGAACTCTTTTCTACATGAAATAGGTCAGACGCCGATGGCGTAGTGGTCACTTGACGATTTCGATTTTGAGCATTAGGGTCAGATGTATCCCAGGATTGGGTAGTCTCGGCGACATACCTCAGGTGAAGCTCGACATCGTGGGCGTCTAAGTCGACAAAGGGACCACTTCCCGTGGTTTCAACAAGTTGCTTGGAGTTAAGATTCAGCCCATTATGGAGAAAAGAGATGATTTGCGCTGAATCAAATCCATGATGGGGGCATGAAGTAACTAACTCATTGAAACGCTCATAACATCGATGAAATGGCTCATTTTCAGATTGTCCGAATGCTTGAATTTGAGCCTTAATGGAGATTGTTCGATGTGGTGGGAAGAATTTCTTGAGAATTCTCGATTGCAACTCGTTCCAAGATGGAATCGAGCTTGGAGGTAAAGACCATGGCCAGGTCTTAGCTTTATCTTTTAGTGAGAAGGGGAATAGTTTGAGTCGAATCACCTCTTGTGTGCAAGTTTGATCATTGAGAGTTCCACACACATCCTTAAATTCCCTGATGTGAAGATATGGCTTTTCAGAATCCATACCATGGTAATGGGGTAAAATCTGGATCATCCCATTTTTAAAACGAAATTTCCCGGCATTATATGGGAGTATAATACATCCCGGAGTGACAGTGCGCTCGGGATATAAGATTTCTCTCAGCGGGCGGTATGGGGCCTCTTCCTCACCGGCGGCTGCACTACCGTGTTGCGACATCTCTCTTTCTCTTAATGACTTGGTATCCTCACTAGGTGTGCTCGAAGCGTACTTTGAAGTGTGTCATAAGAAAGAAAACAGAGTGTTATTTGAGATTGAGTGTGACGGTGTGGGAGGTGGAATCCAGAACTGTGGGGCGTTAGGCGTGTGGGGGCTATCGGGGTTGTACTCAACTATTGGATTTTCGTGAATACGGGTTGGAGTATTATGGGGTGTGGGAGTGAGTTCAGAATTTTGCATTAAAATCTTATGAGAGATGGTGGTGAATCTTTTTGTGTTTTTTTGAATTTTTTTTTTTATGTTTTTGGATTTTTTAAAAAAATTTTCGTCAAAGTTTTGGATTGACTCGATCTAATCCCTAGTCTACCTAATTCCCCGGCAACGACGCCATTTTGATCGAGTGGAAAACCGAGCGTCCGTGTAAATACGCTAGTCATTGTTATCGGCTTCCAACCACAATGCAAAAACCTAAACTCTAACTACACTCTTGCGTAATATAGTGGCTAGTCTGGGTATCGAATCCTCAGGGAACTAGGACGAGTGAACGTGACGACGTTGGATAGACAGAGAAATCCTAACTTTGACTCTAAAGAAAAAGGAAAATTGATTTGGTTTTGGGAATCATTAAACTAGATGCAATTGTGAAATTATGAAAAGTGCAACTACACTAAATTACCTAAAATATGATTAAAAAATGATTTGAAACTTTTGAACTAAGTGATGCGAAAAACAGGACGGGAATACAATCCCCCAACCCTAGTGTATTACAGTTATAATACTAATTGTAAATTTAACTGATTTATTTAACCCGAAATTTAGTACTCCCAAGCATTATGTATACGAGGTTCAAGCCCGCGTCATACTTAATCTGAGGATGAGTAAATAGGTATCGCGATAGTAACACTCGAATTGCATTCTAAATCATCACGGTTACCCAGAGGCAAACGAGATATAAAGACCCACAATTGTTATGTTGCTACGCAATACGGTCGTAATCAATCACTAAATTCAGAGGATTAATGTTATACACGTGCAATTAGCACATCAGGCTGGGTTCATGTATCCTGGCCTTAGAAAATCTAGCCTAGCATGCTGAAAGTAATGAAAACAGTGTTTGATGTGAAGGAATTCATGATTAATCTAAACAAAACTTATGAACTGATGTAGAATAGAATTGAAAAGAGAGAATTACTCACTAATTCTTACCAAAGCAGTAACAACAGCAATGAATAAAAATGGTAATCAAATAAAATCTGAACAAAACTTCAATCTTGGAATTAAATCTGGAATTTGTATCTAAACTAGGGTTTCTGGAAAAAAAATAGAAAACTATCTAAAATCTCCTCTAACCTACGTACTAAGAATGATAATAAAATGGGTTTATATACCCTACAAGACTCTAAGAGTTTTAGCAGCACTAGGACTCTATATTAGAGGAAAATTAGAAAATTAAAACTGCGACAGCCGGACCGGTCCCCCTCCTCCCCCGGACTGGTTCTTTTAATTTCTTGGCGGACCGGTCTCAGGGCGAACCGGTTCTTTTTATTTTTGCCTTCTTCGGTTTTCTTTCAATCCGAGGTCTACTGGAGTTTGCACAGCGGACCGGTCCGGGGAAGGGGCGGAGCGGTCCCAGGGCGGACCGGTTCTTTTAATTTCTGGGCGGACCGGTCCCATGGCGGACCGGTTCTTTTAATTTCTGGGCGGACCGGTCCCCTCTTTATTTGACTTTTTCTTCTATCTTTGACTGCTCATAACTTTCACACCGGGACTCCGATTGAGATTCCGTTTTTTCCAGTGTTCTTGTAGTTGAAAGCTCTTCAACTTTCCAATTGGCCCCACCTCCGAAATAAGGCAACAAAATTACGAAAATTCCATTTACCCCCCGTTTCTTGATTTTCTTTCACGTTTTGAGTTCTCTTTGGCACTAACTTGCATGAAATACCTGAAGAACACATAAGAGATACACAAAATAAGAAATACTTGCCAAAAAGGGTTAGTAGAATAAATATAAGTCAAATCCAATCTATTTACACCGCACGAGATCATAAAAATACCGAAATTAAGGGGATAAATGTGAAGAATTTATGCCTAATCAGTATAGGAGGGTTCGGGCAGAGTCCCGTTGTTTTTGTATTTTCCTGCAAGACAATTATAATAAAACAATATCTATGCAATGAAATGAAGTTTTTGTTAATTTTTGTTTTAGTGACATAATGCATATGCAATTTTTACTTTGCTGCTGAGACCGTAAAAGTATTTAAAATAACTTGAGAGAAGATTTATTTTAAAACAGGATAAGTTAAAATATAGGGAGAAGAAAATTCAAAATTTCTTAGAAATATATTATTTTTATCAAGTTTTTTGATTTTGACAAAAGAGGAAAAAGGGAATTTTCTAAAAATGGGGGGTTGTCGATCGGCATGCCCCTTATCCTGTCTATCGGCATGTCAGTCCACTTCAATCAACCCAAGGCCTTGATTGCACTTTCTTCAATTGCTTGGTACTAGGTTGGACAAGTATTTCTCCAAGATTTTCAGGTTTTTTGTCTTTGGTTGAGGTTTTCCAAGTATAAATAGGGGGTAAGGGTGGAGCATTTTCTTCACCCCTCCACATTCCTTCTCTTTTGGATTCTCCTTGCTTCTTATCTCATCATTTTGTGATATGGATCTCCCCGAAAGTGTTGAATTTGCTACTTACCTTAAAAACTTGGAGGTGATATGCTCATACAATGTCGACTATAATGCTTTCAACATGCGTCGGGTTTCATTATGGCGCAATCGGCCTATATAATGGAACATGATGATGGCAACTGTAGAATTTTGGTACCCAGAAGACCATATTTTTCACTTTGGTTTGGACAAAGTCTATCCAAGTTATGAAGAGTTCTCTGCCATGCTGGGGATAAACCCCAGTGTTGCGACAGCTATGCCTGAATTTTTTCGGTCTCCACGGGAGTTGTTAGTGGGACTTTTCCATATTTCTCCCTCAGTGACGTAGTCACTGGTTATGGGAGGAATGATTTCTCTCCCTACTATGCTGCATTCTGTTCATTTGTAGGATTTTGGTGATGCGGGATATGCAGGAGCCATCATTTTGGACTGATTGCAAAATTGTTATTGGTGACTGGAGAACTATTGGTGGACCCCACAACTTGCAGCCATTTCTTTATTGATGTCTTACCATTGCAATCCTACGGTGATGATATAAGCGAAGACTCTGAATGGTCTGGATGCCTAGCGGGAAGGACGTTCTAACTTCCTGAGGGCTAGCCTCATAATGCTGTTCATGTGACTTTCGAAGAGATTCCATATGGTGGTCCCTCCTGAATATCCCTTGGCAGATGTGCCAAATTTCTTTTCTCGCTACTTAATCAGTGTAGGCCTAGATATTGAGACCTAGGAGAATTGGTTTGTGGAGCACGAGTATCGAGGCTTACATTGGTCATTGCCTTGGTGGGGATAATATGCTGCCAATTCAAGAACTGGGGGAATACTAGTATGTTCGATTGTCTGGCCTCTGACAGACTTCTTTATACTTTCCCTGGCATCTCTTGCCCCATTTTGGTTAGGAGCACATTGTCCCACCTTGAACACTAGACTTTATTTATGTGGAGGATTTGACCGAGTGTATGCGCATGCGGCTGGGCTCTCTGTAAGAGAATATTCGACCGTCGAACGGTCCTTCCCAGTTTATTGGCAGAGACTGACATGTTTCCAGGGACTACATGAAGTGGTTGTAGAGGAGAGTAGTTTCCAAAATGTTGGATGCGGAGACTGGGCAAACACGATTTACCATATCTAACACCATGGAGGGAGGCATTGTTCTTTTCCCTAGGCTGGTCACTGCTTACCATTCGATGGAGTGCCTGCGGAACTCTATTCAGGTAGGGTAGGTTTGGGGACCCCAGAATGTCGATGATGATGTGGCCAGTTCCTCTGGCAACTACGGTTAGGTTCCTAGGAATTTTATTTTGTGAAGCTCTTGTATGGTGTTTCTAGTTATGATTGTGGTTGTTTTGTGTGGGAATAAATTTGGAAGGGTTGTTAGGAGCAGTTGGTTTCCGTTTTATTTGGTTTTAGAAAAGTAGGGGTAGGTTAGCAAGGGAAGTTGTTTGACTCCCTATGCCGATGTAATTTGTAATGAAATGTTTCGTTAATGAAATAAAGAAAAAATTTAATTATATTGTTATGCTTTTGAATGAGTTTTTGCATTTTAATTATCTATACCAATCGCTAAGGTATACATAATTATTTTGTTTATGTAAATGACAAAAATGAATCGTCATTCTAGAGAATAAGAAAAGAATAGCATTTTGTGAAAAAGAAGGGGAATGTGCTCATGTGAAGCATATGAGCTGCTTACATACCCCTGGGGGTTTTGAAAATTCTCTAAGTTCCATTTTTGAAGGCAAAAAGATTTTTAGAGGATTAGGCCCCACCTAGTTCTGAGTAGAGGCAAATTTTTTAGAATAGAAGGGAGATGAGAAGAGTCGTAGTGCGTCGAGATTAAGGGTAGAATTTATTGAGACGGTCCAGGTTGACTGGATGGGCCATATCTTCCCCATCGAGGTCAGTGAGCATAGCGGTGCCACCAGAGAGGATCTTTTTCACAATATAGGGACCGCTCCAATTGGGCATGAATTTTCCTATGAGGTCCCAAATGGGCTCTACAATTTGTTTAAGGGTTAAGTCCCCTTCTATTAAGTACCATTCTCCGACACTCTTAATTCTCTTGTTAAACGATCGCATTATCCGATGATGGTATCCTTGTTTGTGATATAGAGCCTTCACTCTCCTTTTATCCAAGAGTGACAACTCGTTAAGATGGCTCTGATGCCAGTCTTCCTCGCTAACTTTTCTTTCAAGCATGATACATAGTGAAAGGATTTCTAGCTCCACGAGTAGGACTTCTTTCATGCCGTATACCAGAGAGTAAGGGGAAACCCAAGTAGATGTTCGAATTGAAGTGTGGTAGCCCCAGAGGGCTTAAGGGATCTGGTCAATCCAATCTTTATAACTTTCGATCATCTTGCTGATGATGGCTTTTAAGTTTTTGTTATCAGCTTCGACTGCACCATTGGTTTGAGGTTGATAGGGAGAAGATTTGTGTCTTTGAATCTTATAATCGTCAACCAATTCTGTGACTTCTTCTTTGAAAGGCAATAACTTATTATCATGCGAGACCCCATATTGGTATATGATATTTTTTTGGATGAACTTAGCCCTTTTCTTGGCATTCAGCATTGCGTATGATTCAGCTTTAACCAATTTCGTGAAGTAATCAATGGTAACCAAGATGAATTCATGCCCGTTGGAGGCTTTGGGTGTAACTTTCCCTATGATGTCGATTCCCTATGTGGAGAATGTCCAAGGAGAAGTCATGTTATATAATTCCCATGGAGGCAAGTGCTGGAGGTTGGAAAACTGCTGGCATTTAAGGCATCTTCGAACGTAGACTATGCAATTCTTGACCATGGTAGTCCAGTAGTAACCCTATCGACTGATTTTCTTGGCGAGCATATGGCCATTCATGTGGGGTATGCACTCCCTGCTGTGGATCTTCTACATCATCTATTCAATATCATCCCCCGTAATGCAGTATAAATGGGTTCTATTGAAGTTCCGCTTTAATAGTTCTTTATCACGGACAATATACTGGACAACCAGTCTGTGGAGAGTTGCTCGGTCTATTTTGTTAGAACCTTGGGGATACCTACCATAGTTGAGGAGGCGCCAAATATCATAGTAGTAGTAGTCGGCTATATCATGGTCTTCTTATGTGATGATCTCAATGTGGTAGCAGTGGGTTATTTTATCTTGCTTTTGGACTAGAAAGGGGGCTATTGTTATTCCTTTAGGCATGTCAACTACGGAGGCTAAGGTAGCAAGGGCATCGACTAGGTTTTTCTTTGCTCAAGGGAAGGTAATGGAAGGTGATATCTTAGAATTGGGAGGCCAACTGCTCTAGGTGAGCATGGAAGGATAAGAGTTTCTTATCCTTAACTTTCCATCTTCTGAGTACTTTACCGATGATGGGGGTTAAATCCCCATAGACATTTAGGTATCGAATTCCTTTCTTAAGAGTAACCTTGAGGCCTATCGTGCATGCCTCGTATTCAGTCATGTTGTTGGTGTAGGGAAAATCTATATTGATGGAAATGGGAGTGTTAGAGTCATCAGGAGCAATTAGGAGTATCCCAATGCCATACCCTTTCTTGTTGGCAACGCCGTCAAAGAACATTTTCCATCAAAGGTCTTCTTAGGAGTTACAAAGGATATTATCATCCGAGAACATGGAAATCCAAACACCGACTTGTTTTATAGGGTAGTAAACGAGGTAGTCAGAAATGGCTCTTCATTTGATGGCTTTTTGCATGACATACATAATATCGATATGGGCTAACAGCATCAACCATCAGGCCATTCAGCTAGATATGGAAGGTTTCTCGAGTAGGTATTTGATAGGATCCATTCAGGATATAAGTTTGATAGGAAATTCAAGTATGTAATGTCGTAAATTTTGGGTGACCCAGACAAGGGCGACACATGCTTTTTCTAAGGTAGTATAGTTAACTTACTACCCGACCAACTTGTGACTGTCATAGTAGATGGACCTCTCTTTACGGGATTTTTTAAGGTATTGGTCTAGCAACGTCCCAGCTAAAGTATCTGTTATAGTCAGGTATAGGAGTAGGGGAAGATCAGGTTGCGGTGGCATGAGTATCGGAGGTTGAGTTAGGTATTACTTGATTCGATCAAAAGTTTTTTGTCAAGCTTCATTCCAAACATTAGTGGAATCTTTTTGGAGGAGTTTGAAGATTGGTTCACAAATAGAAGTCAACTGGCCGATGAACCGACTGATATACTATAATTTTCTAAGGAATACCCAGACTTCCTTCTCTATTTGGGGTGGTGGCATTTCTAGTATGGCTTTCAGCTTGGCAGGATCTGCTTTTATCCCTTTCTCACTAACCATGAATCCCAAGACCTTTCCTTTAGTAATGCCGAAGACACATTTCTATGGGTTAAGTTGCATCTGATATTGTCATAGTCGCTCGAAGAACTTTTGAAGAGCGGGAACATGACCCTCCCTAGTCTTAGACTTGATAATCATATCATCCACATAGACCTAAATTTCTTTATGTATCAAATCATGTAAGATGGTTGTGACAGCCCTTTGGTAGGTAGCCCCTGTGTTTTTTTAGACCAAACGGCATAACAGTGTAGCAAAAGGTTCCTCAAAGGGTGATGAAAGTAGTTTTCTCTTGATGATCCGGGTGCATCTTGATCTAGTTATATCTGAAAAAACCATTAACGAATGACTTGAGAGCATGACTGGCTGTGTTTTCCATAATTATGTCGATATTGGGTAGCGGGTAATCATCCTTTGGAGTGGCCTTGTTCAAGTCTCGGTAGTCGACGCACATATAAACCTTCCTTCTAGATTTCGATACGGGTACGATATTGGCTAGCCATATGGGATATTCAACCACATGAATAAAAACCACGTTCAGCTATTTGAACATTTCTTTATTAACCTTGAGAGACCATTCGATGTGAAGCTTTCGTAGTTTATGTTTGACTGGTTTGGAGCGTTGGAATCTCATTCTGAGCGATATCGGGAACAATCCCAGGCATGTCGTCATACGATCATGCGAAGACGTCCATAAATTCCTTCAGTAATTCTTCAAGTTATGCGCTCTCATGATCGTCAAGGGTAAACCCTATCCTAATCTTGCACAGTTGGCTACTAGAACCGAGATTAGTAACAACAGTTTCCTCTTCATTAACTTGAAGGCGATTATATTGTTTGTTATTAACCTTATTTATATTAGTTAAGAATTATTCATTTGTAAAATCATCATTATCAAGAGTTTGACTAGAATCAAGACAATTAATGTAAGGCACAACAAGATACTCAAAATCTTAGTTTATTTCATTTTTAGGAAAAATAACATTGAGAACCTCATCGAAGGAGGTCTCGATTACATTAGAATGGGGAAGAACAACAAAAGCAGATAAAATAGGACAAACATCAGAGTTGGGTTGCATTTCAGCAGGTGGAACAAGTATAATATGCTAGTTAAGGAGATGTGTATCAATATCTTTGATCAAGCACGATGGATCTGATAATGTATCGCTTGAGTGGACCATGCAGAGTGTCAGCCCTAGTGTTTACAAGTTGAATGAATCTTCGAAGTCACTTCCCTTGAAATCTCTGGTATCAGCTACAATCTTCTCAATGAGTAGTTGCACATGATGCTGGGTACTTTCGGCCCATGAGTAGCTATCTTGGAAAAAGATCTCCATTTTGAGTTTCATCTTACTGTCCCCATGATCATACCATGTTTCTGGAAAGCCACAAAAGGGGAAATATTCACCCTCTCTGATGAATCTTCCATTTAAGGAATCTCTCGAGACATTCTTGGCATTTTCTAAACTTCTTTTCAATCGAGGTTGGCGGAGTATTATGAGTTATTCTAATGATGGAGGATAGCCCAAATCATAAGGAGGAAAATCTTTTTTTAATACAATGGGTTCAAGTATCCCCTGTTGTCGTCGTCCTAGCCCCAGTTCGATCATGAAGTGAAGTTTTTTAACATCTGGATCACATTGATGTTGCCATGAGGGTTATACTCTGGACAAACTCTAATTTTGAAATCGTCCCCTAGTGGGAGTAGAAGTGGTTCAACTTAAAAACCTGACAGATGCATATCTTCTCCCCATGTTGTATCTCAAGTGCTGGATTACTGGTGCTTGCATTCTTGACATTATCATTGTTGCCCAAGATAGTGATGACCTACCCATAGGCAAAGAACTTCAGTTTCTGATGTAGGGAAGAAGACACACCCTTGATACTATGGATCCATGGTCATCCTAGTAACAGATTGAAATGAGTCGGGATGTGAATGACTTGGAATTCAACAACGGGATTTATAGGGCCAACCCTTATTGTGATCTTTATAGATCCTATCACTTCTCGACCAGTATTTTCATAAGCAGGCACATCGACAGAGGTTGGAGCAAGCTCGTTCATATTTAGTCCCAATCAATTGAGATTTCTCAATGAATAAATATTAAGAGCCGATCCATTATCAACAAGAAAAAGTGGGACGGTCTTTCCCATGATTTGACAGAGATATTGATAGCATAGTTGTGGTTTGGTCCAATCTTAGGGATTTTTTCTTCGAAGAAAAAGAGCATTCTAGTAGAGATTAGATATCTGATCGGATTCACTACTTCTTTTGGCATGGTGGAAAGAGGGAATGTGGGTCCGATGAGTTATTTGATCAAGGCATTTCGGTGTAGCTATGAAGATATGAAGATTCCCCACAAGGTGATGTTAGCTTGGGTTTTCTTCAACTGATCGAGGATCTTGCTCTCCTTGAGGGTTATTTCTAGCATAGGAAGATTCTCAACACCTTTTCCTTTGTCGATTGTGGATGACTGCAGGCGTGGAAATTAGTAATGCCTCACTGATCTTGTTATATGGTTCACAGAAGAGGGAAGAAATAGAAACCCCGTCTCCTCATCTATCTCGGGTTGTTCAGCCATCTCGTTGATTGCTCCTAGCAGCTCCTCAAATGGTATCATTCTATATGTAAGATGGTACTTTAGATTAGTAGCAACAATAAATGGTAGTGAAAGCTTGGAAACAACCAATAATGGTGGGTGAGATAAATGCCCCCTGGTTTTGCAATAACTCCCCTGCTCTCAATGTATTTTCTCTCTCTAGAAAGAACTCATGACAAATAACTCTCTCTTCTTTCCAAAGAGAACCCCTTTTCTTTGAAATGACTAGGATCTCTAAATAGCCACCAACCTCTCATGAGATGTCTCAGTATCAATCAATGTGAAAAACCTTCTACTTTATGTCACTAGCATTAAATGCATGTAAACACATTTTGGCTATCAGCTGTGTCAGGCAGCTGTCACACTTCAATGGTCATCCACCAAACCTTCTGACAACCCCTCAAACTTCCATGGTTTACTCAAGTTTGGATTGGACAGTAGGTAGGTGGCGTGTGACTTTACCTAAAGAAGATGTGACATTTGAAAAGGGATTGTTTGGCACTTGGCTCAAAGTGAGATGGAACTCGTGGTTCTTCTAGATAATCTCTCTCGGGCTATGGTCCCTCGGTGTTTTACTAGGTGTATCTAGAATGGTTAATTCAAGACTTAACGTTGCCTTGCTTCTCAATCCTCCAAACTAGTTCCCTCTGAGGTTCCCTTGATGAGGTCATCCGATAGAGCATGAAAGCTCTCCCAAGCCCTGCCAGACTTGGTCCCTCACGAATACCGTTTGACCTCACTCTCATATTATAAATTATTAAAACATACAAGTTATAATATATCTCTATAGATATATGATTTGAATAAGTATAAAAAACTATCAACCCTGAGTTTCCTCTCTGAGTGAGGTTCCTCTTGTAAGTTTCCTCTGAACTTCTTATAGCAAGTTTCGTCTGATCTTCTGGCAAGGTTCCTTCGAGCTTCCTCTGGTAAAGCTTCCTCTGGCGAGCTTCCTCTGGTAAGATTCATCTGAGATTCTTTCTGAGCTTCCTCTGAGCTTCTTCTGATAAGCTTTCTCTAGCAAGCTTCCTCTAGCAAGCTTCCTTTGGCAAGATGCCTTTAGCGAGCTTCCTCTAGCAAGCTTCCTCTGAGCTTCTTTTTTAAGCTTCCTCTGGTAAGCTTCCTCCGAGCTTCTACTGGATAAGCCTCATCTGATCTTCCTCTAGATAAGCCTCATCTAAGCTTCCTCTCATAATATTCCTCTGAGCTTCCTCTGGATAAGCTCCCTCTAAGATTACTCTTGTAAGCTTCCTCTAAGCTTCCTCTGGGTTATCGACCTTCCTCAATTTAGGAGGGGGAGTTATCTCTAATCATAAGAATACACCATATATGATAACTATTAGACAAGTCTTTTCTAGGCTTTGTTCTTCATCTGAACTATCGAATTCGTCCCCCTATCCGGTGGTAATGACATCATCTTTCCACGAAAAGTCATTAAACTCCACCTTTAACGGCTTCTTCGTATAAATCCTCCCACTCAACGGGGAGATGTACAAGTTTCTTTTACCATCAGTCTTCTTCTTGCACTTCCCCTACCCCATAGGGGGTCGGGAATTTTAGCATTTGGTGGACCGTTGATGGCATGGCCTCAAATTCCTTGAGGTATACTCGTCCTATGACGAGGTTGTAGGCCGATAAGACATTTTCATCCATTATGAAGAAATGGATCTTCCGGGTCAACCTCTTAGGCCAATCGTCTCCCATTCGAACGTCCATCTCATACATGCTCAACGGATGGAACTTTTCACCGCTGAAGCCAATTAACGGATGATGGTATGGTACAAGCCTAGCTCTGCTGAGGCCTAGACTCTTGAAACAAGGCCCAAACATTACATCAACTGAACTTCCTCCAACGACGAGGATTCTCTACACCTCACATCCATGCATCTTTGTAGTGATTACCAAAGGGTCATCATGTGGAGCTAAGATACCCTTGAAATCAAATCAGGAGAACCCAACTATAGTAGTATCCATATCTACCTTCTTCCTCTTCTGCTTACCCTCTGAAGATGCCAAATTCACAACCTCTACTTTGGTCACTAACTTAGCCTCTGCCACATCATCTTTACGGTTGGCTACTTCTGAGCCACCCCTACTAATCCTTCACAGATGACGTTAACACTAAAGGAGATCATACCAACCCTCTTCACAGGGGCATTGTCATCTTTTGGTGGGAGGTCAGGATCGTCCTCATCATCACCATCTGAGTCATCATCTCTTCTCGCTGGGGGATCATCTCGACATCTATCGTTTCTCTTATTTTTAAGGTCATCTCTTCCCCTCTTAGGAGCTTTACTGTCGACATACTTCCTGAGCTTTTCAGACTTCAACATCTTCTCAATTTCATCCTTCAAGGCGAAGCACTTGTCTGTCACATGGTCGTGGTCTTGGTGGAACTCACACCATAGGTTTTTGTTCCTCTTATGTGGAGGAGCCTTCAGCTTCTCCGGCCATCTCAGGGACTAATAATTTTTTATTTTGTTGAGGATGTATTCGCAGATCACAGTTAGAGGAGTATAGTGTGCAAACTTGTTGTTTACAGACCTTTTTTTTTTGTCTTTCTTCCTTTGGAACTTCCCGCTGCCACTTCTGTTCTCATCCTCATACTTTGCGGCCGTAGCCTCTTCAGCGTTCATGACCTTTCTTGAAGTTGCCAATAGCTCTGCCATGGACTTGGGAGGGTCTTCTGTAAGCTTCCATAACAACTTCCCTTTCTGGAGTCCTCTAATAAGAGCAGTCATAGCTATATGCTCTTCATAATCTTCAAACTCTAATTTTTCTTTGTTGAATCTAGAAATGTAGTCTCTTAGGCTCTCATTCTTGACGTGCTTGGCATACAACAGATGGGTGGTCTTCTTTTGAGGTCTCACCCCAAAATAGAAATTGTGAATGAATCGTTCAGCCAAGCCCTTAAAGTTCTCAATAGAGTTCTTCAGAAGAGAGGTAAACCAGATGTGTGCAGCTCCCGTCAATGTCCCAGAGAAGGCCCGACACTTAATCTCATCTGGGATTGAATAAATGTCCACTGCAGACTGGTACATCTCAATATGATATGCATGGTTGGTACTACCATCATACTTGGGAGACACCGTAGGTGGTTTGAACTTAGCAGTGGTTGGGAAGTTCACTATCTTTGCCACAAATGGGGAGCCCTCTGATAACCCTCTTTGTAGTGGGTCTCGGCTTTTGATGAGGTTACCTATATTATCTTCAAGACATTGAATATAGTCATTCCATGGTTTTACAATGCCGCTGCACAACGTCGACTGTTGACCTCCTCTTGATCCCTGGGTCAGCCATGATGGGGTCGGCCCTGATGAGGCCGATGTTCCCCATCTTCCTTTTGTGAGCCTGCTACACTTATAGACCTGGATAACCTCTGTCTTAGGTCATTAACTGGGCCAAGCCTTTCAAAGGCCGAACCCCTGCTCAATCGATCGAAAGCTGATCCTCTTTGCTAGGCACCACCATCTCTTCTTCCCCCACAACCTCGACTTTGTTGGATAGGATGTACAATATTGTTGGAAACCTCATATGGCTCCCAGCAGTCTTCTAGGATGTATTCTGCCTCCAGATCATCATACCTATCCTCAGGGCAAGGGTTTCCTTACCTCCCCAGATGTAAATGCCTAGGGTCAGCAATATCCCTCCTCCGCTGAGGGGTAGGTTGGTCTTTTCGCGGTGCCTGGGGTGGTCCCCTGGCTTCAGGATGGGGTTGAACAACTGTCGGAGTGATCATCTCCAGTGTGACCCCTGGTGGCCTCATTATATTTTGACTGAGTTGTGAAAATTGTTCCTTCATTTCTTGTTGAGTTGCGGCCAATGACTTCAAGGCTGCTGCCACCTCAGCCATTTCGGACTGGGGTGGCGCTGGTTGGAACTGGGTCCTCCAGCACCAGATGGTGGAGGAGGTGGTGGTAACTCTGGTGCCATATGTTAAAACTAAGGATCTTGTAAAGAAGGTGAGCTTAATACCTTAAAGGACCTCTTTCAATGGTGAAACAACTCCACGTAAGGGGTGAGGCTTGGTTCACCACCAGAGTCTCCGGTGAGATTAAGCTAGGAAAGGAAGAGTTATGTCTTCTCGTTCCCACAGACGACGCCAAAATGATGATGCTGGAAACACCACCACCAGATAAGGTGTTGACAAGATTAAGCAAGTGATAACAATGGCAGCACAGGAGAATACAAGTGTATATATAGAAGGAGGTGAGGAGAAGAGGATGAACACCAATATATAAGTGGTTCAGCCAATTAGGCCTAGTCCACTGTGAAAGTGAGTGAGTAATGTCACTGAAATAAGGCACTAATGACCATGGATACAATCTATCAAGCTTTCTCTCTTTACTGTGTAAATTGATAGAGTTTTAGATAGGGTTATAATTCTTGATCCTTTACAATGTTGAGGATGACCTCAATATATTGTGCTTGGGGGGTGTAATGTACCCCCCAAGCATGCAATGTGCATGGAGATCCAGGAAGTGCAAGGATGACACCTGGCTGATCCCAATTAAGTAATGATGACCTCAATATTCTTTCACGTGGAGGGAATGATTCAGTTATAACAGATTTGTCCACGTGTTCCAAGCCACACATGTGCGCGTAGATACTCGGCTGTCTTTGCTTGGTACCAACCTCAACCTAGATAAGTATGAGGTTGGTGGAGTACGACCATTGCACTCCCTGAGATCAATATTCAATGAATACCTCGGCTAAGATGTTCAGTCGAGGTTGGGTATAAGGTATAACGTCGGCCAAGGTCGATGATGACATGATGATTATTGATTGAGTTTATGAGGTTTTTGCTGGTTCTCAAGTGATACTTGTAACATTGGTTGTGGCTGACCTGATGGATAGCTGATCCCATGAGTCATGTAGACCTCGACTGATACCCATTGGAGGTGGTAGTTGTAGCATCGACTGTGGCCGACCTGATGAATAGCTTCTCCCATGAGTCATGTAGACCTCGGCTGATACCCATTGGAGGTGTTACTCGTAGCGTCGGCTGTGGCCGACCTGATGAAGGCCAACATCACCGATGGTTAGTCTTGAGCTCTTGTTACCTCGCCGTCATACAAGCCGAGGTTGATGTCTCTGAACTGGCAGGTACACTTTGGGCATATCAGCGCCCTTGTAGATTCAAAGCATCAAGGAGCTCGGACATGCTGAAGAAAAGACTATCAGTGAGTATTTAGCCCTATAACCACCGCTAAAGGGTGGATACACACGCCGAGAAAATAAAAACCAGCCAAGAAAATGCGTATAAACTATTCAAATCAGAAACCAAAGAAAACTTAGAAAAAGAAAAAGAAAATGGAAAGAACGGTGAAGAGATTTCCTGGGAAAGAAGACCGAGGGTAAAAGAAACTTGGGGCTCTCACGAAAATGCAAGGATGGAGGTTAATTGCTAAAGCTAGAGAGAGAGTGTGCGTGAAGAAGAAGCAAAAGAAAGAGAAGAAGTATTTCCAAAATGTTTAAATACTTTGTCATTATTGGGCCCAATAACCAAGGCGATTCAGAGCCCACGAGGAGAATTATCATTAGGGCACAAAGTCCCAAGTGTGATATGCAGCCGTCATTTTTGGGGAACACAAAAATGATGATTGACACCTGATAATCGTCAACCAACTTGACAAGTGTCACTCATCAGCTTGGCCACTCCTAAACTCAACATCTAAAGATATTATTACCCCTCAGCCACCTCGACAGCATCGATGACTAAGGGCTAGGGGGTGATTAATATACCAAAATATACCCTCAGCCTGGCCGAGGGTAGCCTCATCTAGGATGAGAGTTCAACTCTGCTTTTACCCCCAGGGGGTCATACTGAAGACAGGGGTCTGCCAGGCCGACCCCACCATTGGTAATACAAGTATACTGGATGATTCAAATTAGCCCAAGCCCATGCAGATTGAAGCCTCAGCTTGGGAACAATTCAGATGACCATACGACCATATGACTAGACGAACCTCTATTAGCCGACAATACACTTCCATTATCCAGCAATCAGGGCTCCCACAAGGTCAGCATCGGCCTCGGCCTGTAGTTATAGGCCCAGGGTGACACCATCATTGCGCGTGGTTTGGGAGACACGTGGAGCAGTGCACGTGGGGCTCCTATAGCACGTGGACTAAACCATTATAACAAGATCATTCCCTCATATGATGGAATATTATGGCATCATTACCTACAAGTGGCCCAGCCAGGTGTCAACAGGGGATTAGCTAGATCATCATTCACATGCTCCATGCATGCTTGGGGGGTACACTACACACCCCAAGCCCTATATATACTTGTCATCTTCAACCTTGTAAAAGGATCGATAATTATAACCCTAGCAAAAACTCTATTTGTACACAGTAGAGAGAGAAAACTTATGTATTGTATCCAAGGCCATTAGTGCCCATATTTAGTGGATCACACACTCACAGTGGATATAGGCCTGATTGGCTAAACCAATAGACGTCATTGTCTTCATTCCTCTTATACTCACCTCCTTCTAAACATATTTGTGGTTATATATCTCCATTGATGCCATTGTTATTACTGTTTGAGCTCTATCACCTCTTTATCTGGTGATGCTAATTCTCAGCATCATCGGTTTGGCGCCGTCTCTGGGAATGAGAAGCTATCTCTTCCTTTATACATCTTGACCTCATCAGAGACTGTGGTGGTAAACCAGTTCTTCCCATTTGCGTGGAGCTGTTTCACCATTGAAAGAGATCCATTAAGGTCCTTAAGCTCTTTTGATCATCCAACTCATCATAGCTCAAACATATGGAATCGGAATTACCACCAACACCTCCTCCATCGGCTAGTGAAGTAGGACCTAGTTCCATCCAGGTACCACCTCAGTCTAAGATGGCTGCCTCCTTGAAGTCTTTGACATCAAGCTAACAAGTTATGCAAGAGCAATTTGTAGCTCTTAGCCAAAACATACTGAGTCCACCAGGAGTCCCACCGAAAATGATTACTCCGATAGCTACACCAGGACAACACGAGGCCAGGGGACCACCCCAAGCACCACGCAAAGACTTTACACCTCCACAACGGCGGAGGGATATTGCTGACCCCAGGCGTTTACGCCTGGGGAAGCAAGGAAACCCTTGCCTAGAGAATAGTTATGATGATGTGGACGTAGGAGATGCTCCAGAAGATTATTGGGAGCCATATGAGATCTCCAACAATACTATACGACCTATCTAGGAGAGACGAGGGATGTGCAAGAGACAAAATCCTAATGATTGCCCCAGAGGATCGGCTTTTGACCATCTGAGCAGAGGGTCGGCCTTTGAGAGGCTAGGCCCAGCTAATGACCTGAGGGAAAGATTTTCCAGATCGAGAAGTCTCATAAGGTCCAGAAGAGAGGTAGTAGATGGATGACCCTACGAGGACCAACCCCCTCATGGATGAGACGAAGATCAGGGAGAAGTAAATAGCCGGTGAAAGTCAGCTGCAGCGGAGCCCTCAGTTCATCCCAGTGAAGCGACGGGGGATAACATCGGCCAAGCCTACTCTATGAGGCCATGGAATGACTCGATTCAGAGGCTGGAGGATGAAATTGGTGATATCCTGAAAATTCAAGACCCTCTTCAGAGAGGATACACCGAGGGTTCACCCTTTGTGGTGAAGATAGTCAACTTCCCAATGCCGGCCAAGTTTAAACCGCCTATGGTCACCCCAAGATATGACGAGAGCACCAACCCAGTCCATCATATCGAGATATACCAATCAGCAGTCGACATAGACTCTATCTCAGATGAGATGAGGTGTCGAGCCTTTTCGAGCACCATGACTGGGGATGCATATATTTGGTATACCTCTCTTCCGAAGAAATCCATTGAAAGCTTTAAGCAGCTGGCAGAACGGTTCATTCACAACTTCTTCTTCGGAGTAAGACCATAGAAGAAGAACACTCACCTGCTCTATGTTAAGCAAGGGAAAAATAAGAGCCTCAGAGATTACATAGCCAGATTTAACAAAGAAAAGTAAGAGGTCGAGGACTAAGAAGAGAGTATAGCCATAACGGCCCTTATCCGAGGACTCCAAAAGGGAAAGTTATTATGGAATCTTGTCGAAGACCTCCTGAGGTTAATGGATGAGCTGCTGGCAATGACGAGAAAGGTGATTAATACTAAAGAGGCAATGGCTGCCAAATATGAGGATGAAAAAGGAAGTACTAGTGGAGGTAAATACAAGAAAAAGAATAAGGATGGGAACAAAAGACAAGCAGATGACAAGTTTGTATATTACACCCCTCTGACGATTAACTGCGAACACATTTTGAATGAGATAAAGAGAAACCGATCTTTAAAATGGCCTGAGAAGTTGAGAGCTCCTCCACATAAGAGGAACAAAAACCCGTGGTGCGAATTCCATCAAGACCATGGCCATTTGACCGATAAGTGTTTTGGTCTAAAAGATAAAATCGAAAAGATGTTAAAACAGGGAAAGTTGAGAAAGTATGTGGACAAGGGTGCCTCTAAGAGTGATCGATCTGACCCTAGGAAGAAAAGAAGTGATAAATGTAGAGAAGATGCCCCTAGCAGACGAGACGACCCCTCAGAGGATGATGATGATCCTAATATTCCACCAAAGGATGACCATGGCCGGGTGAAAAGGCTTAATATGATTTCATTCGGTGTCGGAATGATCTCTAGGGGTCTAGATGGAGGAGGATCAGAAGTGGCCGACAGGAAGGCCCATGTAGTTGAAGCGAAGGCAGTAATGAAAGTTGAAGCTGTGCACTCAACCTCTATCGAAGCCAAGCGTGGAAAGAGGAAGAAAGTTGATATGGATACTCTGATAGTGGGTTTCTCAATGATAGATTTCAAAGGCCTCCTAGCCCCACATGATGACCTTCTCGTCATCACCACTGATAACATGCCTTTTGCATATATGTTGTTGTGGGGTACAAACGGTCAATCAAAAATCCCTTTTGGTACCTACAAACACACTAAAAATGTATATTGGCAAGTAAGGGGTCAATCCGTGCTCTCTAATGTGAACAAGAGCAAACTGAAGACAAGTATGATTTTTAAAAACAATTATGAAGGGATATTTATACTACTAACTATGAACTAAAAATTAAAACTACACTAATAAAGAAAGAAAATGATAAAGTGAGCTAAATATGAGGAGAAAATAATTCTGAGATAATTGAAGGGATTAAACTTCGCCACTTAACCTATTTATTTTTATTAATTAGTTTGTCTATTTGAAATACCCCCAAACATATATAAATTTACGGATCAACTCTCGTTGAAAATGTAAAGTTACATATAGTCCTTTTAGAAGATTAATATTTAAATTTCACATACTCACAAAAATTAGATTTAAACATTTTCTAATAAATCACCCGCTAGGGAAAATTTACTAAAGGTATTTTAAATCATTAAAAATTACATTTTTAGAGTAGATAAATTCAAACTATAATACCATTCAAAAATTGCCTATCTCTAGTTTAATTAATGAATAAATATTATAATTTGAATTTACGATTTTCTCTCGAAAATAATTCACCCTCTCTCGAGGCATAAATATAAATTGTAAAATTTTGATATTAATATTCAAAGGGGCATAATAAATACACAAACCAAAAAATTAAAAATAATTAAGTTAAGGGTTTCATCTCACCCCTTGAATGGGGTATTTAGTCTCTCATTATGGTATTATTACATATAAAATGTAATAATGACACAATATGAGGCATACAAAATAAAATGGAATGGAAAAAAAATTATGTTGAACCAAGTCTTCTTAAACCCAATAAGATTTTTTCCAAACATGAACATTTAAGTGCACACACAAATCTGAGTTTTACAACACACAAAAATATCACTCAACTCAGAATTTGCATCTCACAAAATATTCTGGCTTACTCAAGTCACTAAAAATTTATAAAAGAAGAAATAAATTTTTTGTACAATATTACACTAAAAATGAGCTCTAAAAATGGAGCTCTAAAAAAAACTAAACTCTCTCTACACTCTTGCCCTATCCGTTATGCTCTATCAGTCTTCTTATTTAACTTGAAGAGATGGTCTCAAAATCAAACATCACAAGGGCAATAGGCTAGAGAGGCTAGGGTACTGTAATGCCGATTTTAGCTGGTGCTGAGATTAGAAACGTGTGTCAGATAATGGAGGCTTGAGACCGTTGGTTTTTGCACAATGGTTTTTTTGTTTTGTCTTTGTCTTTGGTTTTGGGGATTTATTTGGCTGGTGGAATCGTGTTGGCAGGATGAAATGGGCTGAGATGGGTATTGCGGGTAAGATTTTGGGATCGTCGGGTTTGGAGCTCGGCCATGGCAGTTCGGGTGTTGAGAAATGGGTTTGATATGGGTCGGTTGGAGAAGGTGGCGACTTGGGTCGGGTTATGGGAGATTTGAGCAGGTAAGGTCGCCGGGTGTGAGCTGTCGCCACAGATGGCAGTGGGAAGGGCCGGCGACGGTAGGGGCATCTGGATTGAGGTACCCGATTGAGGGCGAAAGCGGTGGAGGTCGTACAGGCAGGAGGCTCGGGTCAGTGAGACGCCGCCGGAGGTGGCTGCTGCTATGGGTTTGTGGGCGCCTGATTTTGAGTCCGGGTTTGGTTATGGAGGAGAGAGGATAGGAGAGATAAGGGGTGTTGGTTTGAGGTTGAAGAAGAAGGGTGGTTTGATTAGGTGGGTGAGGCTGTAGGAAATGTGTGTGGTTGGGGGGTTTAGTTTGTGTGTAGGATAGTGTGTAGGTAAGTGAGTGTGTGTGAGTGTTAGTTTAGGTGTATGAGGGTATAGGTTAGTGTGTGTGTTGTTTGTACAACTAATAAAAGTAACACAACTTAACTAAAAAAAACATAAACTAATAAAATCTAATAAAATTCTAATCTAAAAATAAAAGACGACAAATAGAATAAAAAATAAAAATTAATCTAAACTAAACTAAACTAAACTAAAAATGAAAATCTTGTAAACTACTAAGGACTAATCCTAAAAATAATAGGAAACAAAAATAAACATTAAAAATCTAATAAAACTAAAAAAAACTAAAATCCTAAATAAAAAATATAAAAGACACAACAAAAATCTATTAAAGCTAAAAATAAAATCCTAATATAATAAAACTAAAGAAAGATCAAATCTAATAAAACTAGAAAATAAATTTCTAAAAAACTAATCGTAATAAATTAAAATTAAAATTAAAAACCAATAAAAATCAAAATCGAGATAAAGAAATATAAAAAAATAAATCCTAGACAATTCTAAATAAATATAAAAATAAAAATGAATCAAATAAAATCTAAAAGTACAAGCACAACGCACACACGGGGGTTCGGGTGACGGTTTAGGCTAGGGTGAGGTTACGGGACAAGGGGATTAGCTCTTTTTTAACTGCAAATTGCCTTGAAATATAGCTTTTGACATCGCAACTGCAATTAAGCCTGCATTTTGAACATTTACGCGCATAAGATCCAAATTGTCGAGAATTAGCAACTAAAATACGTCTATTTGGGGTATAAAATGTACACTTTTGGGTGCTTATAACACCACTCCCAAATAGGGTGCACGGATGTAAGGTGCCGAGGATCTTGGTAGATGGGGAAGTTCTGCAGACGTGATGTTTTAGCCATGTTTCAAAGCCCTGGGACTTAGCCGCGATAGGTTCATCCCATACCATCATCCACTGATCGGTTTCAGTGGGGAAAAAGTTCATCCCCTGGGAATGTATGAGGCTGATGTAAGAATGAGAGACGAGTGGCCGAAATGGCTCACCAGGAAGATCAACTTTTTCGTGATGGACAAAAATGTGTTCTCAGCCTACAACCTCATACTGGGACGGGTAGCTCTCAAGGAATTTGAGGTCGTGCCTTCGACGTTTCACCAGATTATATAATTCCCGACTCCTTATGGGGTAGGGTGTGACACCCTGCTTAATTAAATACCGGGTGATCAATCCTTTATTAAATTAAAATCAAAGTGTCCGGTTGTTTCATTCTTAGCATAACCGTCGAAAACAATTTTCATTATTAATCACCTAAAAATTAATTAAGCTAAGTGTCAAAACATTTTTCCTAATTAATTATACCCAATTAATCCATTAATAAATTCCATGATTTAATATATAAGCCAAATGCATTCCACAAGAATAAATAATGAACATGAATTAAATACTGAAATAAATGAGACTAGATAAAATATTCCAGTTCAAAGTCTAAAACCAAAGTATAATAATACTCAATCCGATAGTAAGGAAATACTAATAAATATAAAATCCCTGAAATGGTTAATCTGAAAGCGGGCGACACATGCCTTATATGAAAGATCTTAATGAAGAGATATCAGCGTCTAATATCAATGACCTACAACTTCCATAATAGTTGCAGCTCGTCGAATGATCCACGTGTCTAAGTCTGGCGGTGACCCTGTGGCTGGACACCTGGTATAATATATATATATATATATATATATATATATATATATATATATATAGCAAAAGAGAAGAGAAATAACAGGAAACGGGTCAGAGCCCGATTTGTAAAAATATTTGTTTTAGCAAGTATTTAAAACTGCAAAGATGCAATTATTATGTACATGTTAGTTCCGAATTCTCACTTGAGATTCTCACTGTTCCACTAATGTGCACACCTAGCGTATGTCTACCCCAACCTATTCGTCTATAATATTCCCAACTAGATTACTGACATGAACTCCTAAATATATCTCAAGGGAGTAACTCGTATCGCCCATATACTAAGCTAATAATATTCTTTTATGCCAGTTACCCATTTTATATTCACTATTTTGATAGGAAGTCTTTTATCCTCTGGAATTACTTTACTTATCCATATTTATACATTTTCTAATTTCACACATTAGAATCATTCATTCTCAAGTATATTTATGTATATATACATATAGTCACATCATCCCTATATATATATAAATTTACACCCCTTGGTTAGGACCACTTGGCGCAATGCATACTCTGCTATCGTGTCCCGGTGCATCACTCTTTGCATAAATGACAATTGGTTCGGCATCTCTCATGAACCGTAAATGTCATAAGATAAATATTGGAGGCGAGCATACTCACCAACTAAATGGGTCACGCACATACCTACGCTCCCATTCAACATTCGAAACTATCATACGTAACAGATAGCACGTATCCAAGTTCATATGCTCTGGGTACAAGTCAATATCCCCCCATCGGGTCACCCAGGATAAGACTGTCCACTGCGCGAAACCTCCGCCCGATAGCAATCAGCATAGGTATGCTATACACATAATAAATTAATACATAGTTATACACTCAACCTATTATAATCTCTAGGTATTCACACAATTAAGTATCATGACCTATTCGTAGTGTTACTTCCACTTAATACTCTCGACGTGTTAATAATTATGATTATTGATGGTGCTGTAAACAACACCACCAGTAAGAGGTGTTGATAAGCTCAAGCTCAAGCTCAAGCTAGCAATAACAATGGCAGCACAAGAGTAAATATCTATTAGAGGGAGGTGAGTAGAAGAGGAGGAACACTAGTATATAAGTGGTTAAGCCAATCTGGCCTACATCCACTGTGAGTGTGTGAGTAATTTCACTATAATGATGTCACTAATGGCATGTGATACAATCTCTCACTTTCTCTCTCTACTGCGTATACTAGCAGAGTTTTTGATCCTTTTACAAGGTAGGGGAAGACCTCTATATATAGTGTTTGGGGGGGGGGGGGTGTAATGTACCCCCCAAGCATGCAATGAGAATGTGTATGAGGATCGAACCAGTATCCTGATGAGACCTAGCTGATCTTATGTAGATAATGATGACCACAATATTCCTTCACGTGAGGGGGATGATTTAGTTATAACTAATTTTCTCACATGTTCCAAACCTTCCATGTGCTTGGATGTGCTCGTACCTGTGCCATTGACTGATGTAACCTCGGCTTGGTCGAATACGAGGTTGGTGAAGTCCAATGGTGTTGCTTTGTCTGTCAATAACCACGATGACCTCGGCCAGGAAGACTGGCTGAGGTTAGGTATGAGGCAGGATGTAACGTCGACTCAATCCAAGTACGATGTTGGCACTAGCTTGATCTCATAAGACGCTATTTTCCTCGGTCGCTTGTTTAGCCGAGGTTGGTCAATGAAGGGCCAATGTTGCATAATACGACCTTTCTGATGGTAGTTGTGATCTTCTAATCGACTCGGATGTAAGACAGGCTGAGGCTAGTGACCCTAAGTAAGAGGGTACACTTTGGGCATATCAATCATCCCCTAGCCCTTAGTCGTCTATATGTAGAGATGGATGAGGGGTATGTATATATGCTCGGCTGATTAAATGTGTGAGTAATTAATTAGACTCATGTTAATCTTTGAACTGGTTGGCGTCTGCCCCGAGATAGCAATTGATGCGACAATGCCTTTTAGGGTTTCGAGGTGAAATGATGAGTTGTCTTGGTTTTGGCACCTAATCATTACAAGGGTTAAAATTGATTTCTCTTTTTCTCTTTCTTCCTTCTTCTCATTTTAATGCGATTCTTCTACAAATTTTCCTTCAAGAATTCTTTCATCCTTCTTGCATCTAAGGTTCTTTGTGCTTAAGCTTCACTTCCATCGTTCATACCCACTCAGCTATCGTTCTCCTTCTCTTTATCTTTATTTGTTAACTTTCATTTCATAGTTTAAGCTTTTTCAATTGCATTTTCTTTTTTCGGAGAGGATTGCTACCACTATTAGGTGGTTTTAGGGCTAGGACTGCAGTGATTGGGTGGCACTAGGGCCATCCCAGGTCATTCTGAGGTTGTCTCAGCCACAAATCTCCCCTTTTAGGTTTTTCGATGACCTTCCGGTAATCTTCTCTGGTGAACTATCTTAGGGCATTCTTGGTGTTCTTAGGGAGAACCCTTTGGATTCCTTGTTTGATCTTTAGTTCAAGTAGCACAAGTTGTTATCCTGTTTATAGTTTGGTCCCTTCCCTAAGTGTAGTGTCATCTTCCATATACTCAAACCCTTGTACCAACTTATATAAGAATTCCCATTTCTTCGTGATAAGACCTTTAAGAAGATTAGGCAGATAGAGTTAGCCCAAGAGGATTTCCTACCCCACAAATAGAACACTAAACACTCAAACACCACTCATTTGATTGATGTGACCATATACCCAATGGGGTCACTGCTCACCTACTTTATGACATCACGATAGTCTGACATCGAGGAAGTCGAAGTCACAACACTCATTTGAAATTATCCCTAGGATGGAAGACCTAGGCCACCAAACCTGATTTCATAGTCGTCCTAAGGAAAATCATTGAGCTGCCGCGTCACGGCCTCATTAATGCCACCATGCTTCCAGCTGAACAAAACAATTTCCCACCAAAACATAATATCTCATGCATTTAATGATGTATCTTGGAGATTAAATTCACGGTACCTAAGCATTTAAAGACAATCAATTATAGTTGATACCGACGAGGTTACTAGAATAACCTCGTCTCCATATATAAACACTAAAACCAAATACTTTATGGCAGGACAATCTTAATACCGAATTGCTTTCGGATTTCCCTTATACACGAGAGCTACTGTGAGAACACTTGTGGACTGAACATCCTCTCCACCACATTATCACACATATCATTGAGTATTAATTGAAGTTGAAGTTCCTACCTTACCTTTATTGTGCCTAGAGTGCTTTCTCTTTCTCCCTCCGACCATGTTAAATGATGGCCCCATTTATTTATTGTGTTTGCATTTGATTTATGGTGTGGAAATCTTATTTAATACAAGTCTGAGTGTTGAATCTCACTGTCCCTCTCACTAATATTTACTGTCGGTATTAAATATTGTCTTATGCATTAATCTCGATCTTGATAAGGGGTTACACCTCACTAGATACTAATTGTATTCTAAAAACCCACATCTTACATTTAGCAACTCTACTAGGGAGGTATTCTCTTTTCAAAAGATGCTAGAGGATAAAACTTCCATAACTATTAATTTTGATGTTGTGCAGTGTGAGGAGGTAGACCTCAGTGTGTTTCCCAATGGAGTCAGAATAGCAGGATCGGAGCCCAGCGCGTCCATTAAGGGCGTCATGGAAACGACTGGTGTGCAAGCAGGAATGGGCCCAGCGCAAATGATGGGGCTTTTGAGTTTGTTTATAGAGTTCATCAAGAAACTGGAGGCCCAAGCGATATTAAGAGTCATTGGGAGAGTGAGATCTTTCATGACACCACCAGTATGAATACATGCTCCTAATTTTACATGAGGGGTTGCTACACCTACTTTCAGTGGTGTTCCTCCCACGGTTCCACCAACATTTGGTAACATTCGTCCCACTATTATCCCGCCTATGATGACGGGGCTAGTGACATAAGATCGGGGAATGACTTCAGTAGCTCAGTCCATGACAGGTGGCATGGGGAAAAGTTCACCATCTACTCTGATGATGCTATCTATGGTAATAGTGTTGTCAACCAGTTCTCCACCGTCCAACCTGGAGAAAATGAAGAAGGAGCTGTAAAAATTCATAGCAGTGTCTAAAGTGGGAGACAGTTCTTCAGTGTATGATGACTTTCGTACTACATGACCAAAGCAATACAACAATGAACCCTCCCTAGTAGGGTATATTCCACCAATCTTTGAGAAGTATAAGGGGAAGGGTGAAGACCCTAAATAGCACGTGAAAAGTTTTATTAAGAGCCTTGGGGCCCATTGCAATTATAAAAAGGCTGAGGCTAAGGGAATTTTCAAAGTCCCTGACAGAGAAAGCCTACATGTGATATTCCCACTTGACCCCAAGTATCATAGCCTATTGGGAAGAGATGCATGTTTTGTTCGTACAATAGTTCTTTTTGGCTAAAGATGAGTTCACACGCATCCTCCACCTGCCTTGTCAAGCTTGCTATTGAGGACGTTAGTCGCCTCGAGGAGGGGAATACCCTTAAGGGTTAACTATGCCGATGATAGAGGAAAGGGAGAGAGAATTGGTGGATGAGGGAGAAGAGGTCGAGGCAACAAGAGAAGGTTCGAAGTAGAGGAGTATCCTCCTGAACTGCCATGCCCGGTGGAGCAAGCTCTAAACTTATATGATATTATGGTTCGCGACAAGGTCTGTAGACCGATGAATGTCATCACGACGTAACTCCCTCGGGAGAACAAGTAGAAGCCTCACTATTGTGCACTTCACAATAGAGTAAACCACCTGACCAATGTGATCAACCATTATGTGAAGAATGGAGACATGTAGCTTCCCCAAGCTAATTTGAATGACAATCCTTTACCAACTCAACTGACGAGGGAGAAATGGTTCCTCGAGAATGAATTTAAGGAATATATAGAGAATTCACCCTCGAGCTAGCTCAGCTCTAATGGAAGAGGAGATAAAGAAAGGGGACGAATAAGAAGGAGAAGAGTATAACTCCATCGAGAGTCTAAGTAGGGATATGGGAGCCTACTCCCTAGAGGCGGTAAATGAAGTGATAGCTTATGATGAGGCTGCCTACAGAATTATAGAAGAAGTCTATAAACTTGAAGAGGAATAAACAAACCCCTAGATTGAATGACCAACAGTTGCTCGCTCGTAGAAGTTCGACTGGTTCTTCGATCAGGTTGGGCTCCATAAGCACTCGCAATTGGAGTTCACACGAGACATCTTGGAAATAATGAAGAAGAATATGGGTCCACACCTGAAATGGAAAGGGCCCGTTGCCAAGATCGTAAGAATGTATCTCTCTCAATTTACATTTTTAGATGCCGATGGATTGGTCAGGTACCCCCCATAACAGGCCTCTTTATGTTACAACCTCCATGAATGATTGTGTTTTATCTCGTGTTCTGTTAGATGGGGGAGCATCCATTAACCTAATGCCTATTGGATCCTTTTATGCCACTGGCCTGTCTGAGACAAGGATAATGCCACACTCATTGGCAATCTCGGGGTATGACAACTAGTCATCTAAATCTATGGGGTACGTCAGCGTGGGTATCACAATGGGGAATATCACCTTCCATTTTAAATTTCATATTATAGACTGCGAGCCATCGTACCAGCTTTTATTTAGCAGGGTGTGGATGCACAGCCATGGGTTGGTACCCTTCACTTATCACCAATGTGCCAAGGCAGATGCAAAGTACAAGGAGGCGGTGATTCGAGCATCGAAGAAGACTTTTGCAAAGGATAAAGCACGCCTGGTAGATGCTCCCTACACAGAGTTGATAGAGGAAGACAAGATGGTAACATGGTATATTGGGGGGACAAGGGTCCTGACCACTCGAGAGAGGGTGCGTAAAACCACTCGACCGGTGGTGACATACGAAAAAGAGCGTGAAGACAAAGCAATAAAGCCCCCTAGCTTATCTAGGCATCTACGCGATCGAATGACACCACACATTGATCCAATCAAGAACCATGTCCAGACTATGAGCATACTCGGTAGGCATACTGCGAGAGAATTAGTAGAGAATCACAGGATGAGTCCCCACAAAGAAGAGGTCTCTCGATAGTGCAAGAGGGTAGTTTTCCCTAGCGATAGAATTATCTATGAGTTATAAAGGTGTGAGCGAGCAGCCGAAGGTTTGGACGATGAGGATGACCCAATTTATGAATGCTTCATGGTGGACAACCAAGGGCAGTGTTTGGTGATTAATAACTCTTGGGTACAGGAGTTTATAAAAGAAGTAGAAGAGGAGCCTGAGTACATGAAGGACAGACCCAGGTCGTAAATTCAGGAGTTAGAAAAAATAGACTTGGCTTAAGAAGGTGATGATCCTAATCATATCTTTATCTTGAAGGACTTGAAAGAGTCACCTTGAGAGGAGCTGATTAAGATGCTCTGAGAGTTAAAAGGCATATTCGCGGTGAAGTATATCGAGATGCCCGGGATGGACAAGGAGGTGAGTTATCACAAGCTGAATGTTTTGCCATCAGTCATCCCAGTGAAGCATGCCACCCGGACATATAGGGCAGAATTAGATGTGAAGATCAAATAAGATGTTTAAAGGTTACTCATAGACGGCTTCATCGTCCCAATCCAGCATCCGATTTGGATTTTTAGTATTGTTCTTGTGGGAAAGAAAGATAAGATCCAGATCATAATCTGCATGGATTTCAGGGACCTGAATTGGGCATGCCCAAAAGATGAGTTCTGGCTACCTTCCATAAATAGCTTGATCGATACAAGTGCGGGTCAAAAGATATAGATGGATCCAGCTAATGCGGAGAAGACTTCTTTGCGAACGCCTTAGGTAACTTCATGTACAGAGTTATGCCCTTTGGTTCGTAGAAAGCAAGTGCCATTTATCAAAGAACCATGATGGCCATTTTTCCTGACCTCTTCCATAAGATTATGGAATTTTACGTCGATGATCTAGTAATCAAGTCAAAAAAGGAGGAGTCTCACTTAGATGACTTGAGGAGGGTGTTCACCCGATGCAGGAAGTACAAGCTGAAGATGAACCCCATCAAATGTGCATTGGAGGTAACAAGCAGGAAGTTACTGGGATTTGTGATAAACAAGCAACGAGTTTAGATGGACTTGGATAAACGGCGGGCCATTCTCGATATGCCAAGATAAAATCAGCAAGAGAGCTGAAGAGCTTCGTAGGAAAAGTCTCCTACTTAAGGAGGTTTATACTAGGGCTGGCCGAGGTAACGCACCCGCTAATGGAGTTGCTAATAAAGGTAAATTAGTTGACATAGGAATTGACGCACCACGACGCCACGGACAGGTTGAAAATGCTCGTTCCTTCTTCTCAGACGATGATTCCCCCGAAAGCAGGTATCCCTTTATGTCTATATCTCACATCTACAGAACGATATATTGGGGAATTATTGGCCCAGGAAATAGATGGTATAGAGAAACTTGATTATTAATATAGTAGTATTATACATGGGTCGGATGCCAGATATAATAACCTTGAGAGGAATTTTTTAGCCCTTGTATTTATAGCACAAAAAACTTAGGCATTACTTACTATCATTCACAGTCCACATCGTCAGTAGATGCAATCTTATAAATTCTTTTCATGCTAGAATTATACTAATAGGCAGGTCATCCCGATAGTTCTAAATCCTCTCAGAGTTTGATCTTAAATGCATAGTTTCACGAGATATCAAGAGTCAGGCTTATGCAAATTTGTTGGCTATCTTTTCGTCTGGAACATTTGAGCCACTTGTGGAGGAGCGTCCAAGGGATGATCTTCAAACCAAATTTATAGAAACAAGCCTAGATGAATGGATCATGGAGTTTGATGGCTCCTTGGCTGAAAGGAAAGGTGGAGCTGAGGTCATCCCGAGAAAGAATGGTGAAGAGATTCGATTATGCTCCAAACTGGAATTCGAATGTTCGAACAACAAAGATAAGTAAAAAGAGCCGGTACTAGGGATTCTCTAGGCCCTTAAAAGGGGCATCCAAGTCCTAATAATAAAAGGGGACTCCAACTTGGTGGTGAAATAGGTAACATGCGAGTTCTCTTAGAAGCACATGAGACTGGCACCCTAATGAATGATTATACAACGGTTATTTAGGCAGTTCGAAGTGGTAAAAATAAAAAGACATCCCCGAATGATGAATTGACATGCCGATACTTAATCTAGCATTTCTCAAAAGATTTCTTTTAAGGGGTTTTCAATAATCGTTCGACTCACTAAGAGGACAACTCCTCCGATCGTGTTGGAGATTCTGCCCACTGATGATAAGGATGATTGGAGGGATGAAATTAGAATGAAATTAAAGGGATATGTAGGCCCATTGATCCTAGATGACCTAGCACAGTATTTTGTTACCAGGGGATACTTATATTATAAAAATAAAGGAGGTTGGTTATCCAGATCTCTAGACCTTGAAGAAGCGAAGAAGAGACTAATTGAAGTGTATGAAGACAGTTGTGAGACCACAAAGATCCCCTTGTACAGAAGAGTCCAAAGGGTAGGTTACTTTTTTCCTTCAATGAGACAATACTCCGCGGTGATACAAAAAGACTGCGAGAAATGTCGCTTGTTCTATCAGGCAGTAGAATGCAACTTCATAGATCAACCCCAAGACTGGAGACAAACATACATAGACTTGTTGGTAGATGGAGTAATGCTAGTAGAAAAAGGTGATGCTACGAAGGTGAAAAGATGATCACCCAAGTATTATGTCCAAGAAGGGAAGTTATATCGACAAGGATATCATGACAGGCCTTTAGGGTGCATCAAGGGGGAGATGCCAAAGAAGTACTAAAACAAGCGCACGAACAAGGGCATATTGGCAGCTCCAAACTTTATGACTATCTTATGACGTTAGGGTATTACTGGCCAGCGCTTTTAAAGAAGAGGCCGAACAACTGACGAGGGAGAAATGGTTCCTCGAGAATGAATTTAAGGAATATATAGAGAATTCACCCTCGAGCTAGCTCAGCTCTAATGGAAGAGGAGATAAAGAAAGGGGACGAATAAGAAGGAGAAGAGTATAACTCCATCGAGAGTCTAAGTAGAGATATGGGAGCCTACTCCATAGAGGCGGTAAATGAAGTGATAGCTTATGATGAGGCTGCCTACAGAATTATAGAAGAAGTCTATAAACTTGAAGAGGAATAAACAAACCCCTAGATTGAATGACCAACAGTTGCTCGCTCGTAGAAGTTCGACTGGTTCTTCGATCAGGTTGGGCTCCATAAGCACTCGCAATTGGAGTTCACACGAGACATCTTGGAAATAAGGAAGAAGAATATGGGTCCACACCTGAAATGGAAAGGGCCCGTTGCCAAGATCGTAAGAATGTATCTCTCTCAATTTACATTTTTAGATGCCGATGGATTGGTCAGGTACCCCCCATAACAGGCCTCTTTATGTTACAACCTCCATGAATGATTGTGTTTTATCTCGTGTTCTGTTAGATGGGGGAGCATCCATTAACCTAATGCCTATTGGATCCTTTTATGCCACTGGCCTGTCTGAGACAAGGATAATGCCACACTCATTGGCAATCTCGGGGTATGACAACTAGTCATCTAAATCTATGGGGTACGTCAGCGTGGGTATCACAATGGGGAATATCACCTTCCATTTTAAATTTCATATTATAGACTGCGAGCCATCGTACCAGCTTTTATTTAGCAGGGTGTGGATGCACAGCCATGGGTTGGTACCCTTCACTTATCACCAATGTGCCAAGGCAGATGCAAAGTACAAGGAGGCGGTGATTCGAGCATCGAAGAAGACTTTTGCAAAGGATAAAGCACGCCTGGTAGATGCTCCCTACACAGAGTTGATAGAGGAAGACAAGATGGTAACATGGTATATTGGGGGGACAAGGGTCCTGACCACTCGAGAGAGGGTGCGTAAAACCACTCGACCGGTGGTGACATACGAAAAAGAGCGTGAAGACAAAGCAATAAAGCCCCCTAGCTTATCTAGGCATCTACGCGATCGAATGACACCACACATTGATCCAATCAAGAACCATGTCCAGACTATGAGCATACTCGGTAGGCATACTGCGAGAGAATTAGTAGAGAATCACAGGATGAGTCCCCACAAAGAAGAGGTCTCTCGATAGTGCAAGAGGGTAGTTTTCCCTAGCGATAGAATTATCTATGAGTTATAAAGGTGTGAGCGAGCAGCCGAAGGTTTGGACGATGAGGATGACCCAATTTATGAATGCTTCATGGTGGACAACCAAGGGCAGTGTTTGGTGATTAATAACTCTTGGGTACAGGAGTTTATAAAAGAAGTAGAAGAGGAGCCTGAGTACATGAAGGACAGACCCAGGTCGTAAATTCAGGAGTTAGAAAAAATAGACTTGGCTTAAGAAGGTGATGATCCTAATCATATCTTTATCTTGAAGGACTTGAAAGAGTCACCTTGAGAGGAGCTGATTAAGATGCTCTGAGAGTTAAAAGGCATATTCGCGGTGAAGTATATCGAGATGCCCGGGATGGACAAGGAGGTGAGTTATCACAAGCTGAATGTTTTGCCATCAGTCATCCCAGTGAAGCATGCCACCCGGACATATAGGGCAGAATTAGATGTGAAGATCAAATAAGATGTTTAAAGGTTACTCATAGACGGCTTCATCGTCCCAATCCAGCATCCGATTTGGATTTTTAGTATTGTTCTTGTGGGAAAGAAAGATAAGATCCAGATCATAATCTGCATGGATTTCAGGGACCTGAATTGGGCATGCCCAAAAGATGAGTTATGGCTACCTTCCATAGATAGCTTGATCGATACAAGTGCGGGTCAAAAGATATAGATGGATCCAGCTAATGCGGAGAAGACTTCTTTTCGAACGCCTTAGGTAACTTCATGTACAGAGTTATGCCCTTTGGTTCGTAGAAAGCAAGTGCCATTTATCAAAGAACCATGATGGCCATTTTTCCTGACCTCTTCCATAAGATTATGGAATTTTACGTCGATGATCTAGTAATCAAGTCAAAAAAGGAGGAGTCTCACTTAGATGACTTGAGGAGGGTGTTCACCCGATGCAGGAAGTACAAGCTGAAGATGAACCCCATCAAATGTGCATTGGAGGTAACAAGCAGGAAGTTACTGGGATTTGTGATAAACAATCAACGAGTTTAGATGGACTTGGATAAACGGCGGGCCATTCTCGATATGCCAAGATAAAATCAGCAAGAGAGCTGAAGAGCTTCGTAGGAAAAGTCTCCTACTTAAGGAGGTTTATACTAGGGCTGGCCGAGGTAACGCACCCGCTAATGGAGTTGCTAATAAAGGTAAATTAGTTGACATAGGAATTGACGCACCACGACGCCACGGACAGGTTGAAAATGCTCGTTCCTTCTTCTCAGACGATGATTCCCCCGAAAGCAGGTATCCCTTTATGTCTATATCTCACATCTACAGAACGATATATTGGGGAATTATTGGCCCAGGAAATAGATGGTATAGAGAAACTTGATTATTAATATAGTAGTATTATACATGGGTCGGATGCCAGATATAATAACCTTGAGAGGAATTTTTTAGCCCTTGTATTTATAGCACAAAAAACTTAGGCATTACTTACTATCATTCACAGTCCACATCGTCAGTAGATGCAATCTTATAAATTCTTTTCATGCTAGAATTATACTAATAGGCAGGTCATCCCGATAGTTCTAAATCCTCTCAGAGTTTGATCTTAAATGCATAGTTTCACGAGATATCAAGAGTCAGGCTTATGCAAATTTGTTGGCTATCTTTTCGTCTGGAACATTTGAGCCACTTGTGGAGGAGCGTCCAAGGGATGATCTTCAAACCAAATTTATAGAAACAAGCCTAGATGAATGGATCATGGAGTTTGATGGCTCCTTGGCTGAAAGGAAAGGTGGAGCTGAGGTCATCCCGAGAAAGAATGGTGAAGAGATTCGATTATGCTCCAAACTGGAATTCGAATGTTCGAACAACAAAGATAAGTAAAAAGAGCCGGTACTAGGGATTCTCTAGGCCCTTAAAAGGGGCATCCAAGTCCTAATAATAAAAGGGGACTCCAACTTGGTGGTGAAATAGGTAACATGCGAGTTCTCTTAGAAGCACATGAGACTGGCACCCTAATGAATGATTATACAACGGTTATTTAGGCAGTTCGAAGTGGTAAAAATAAAAAGACATCCCCGAATGATGAATTGACATGCCGATACTTAATCTAGCATTTCTCAAAAGATTTCTTTTAAGGGGTTTTCAATAATCGTTCGACTCACTAAGAGGACAACTCCTCCGATCGTGTTGGAGATTCTGCCCACTGATGACAAGGATGATTGGAGGGATGAAATTAGAATGAAATTAAAGGGATATGTAGGCCCATTGATCCTAGATGACCTAGCACAGTATTTTGTTACCAGGGGATACTTATATTATAAAAATAAAGGAGGTTGGTTATCCAGATCTCTAGACCTTGAAGAAGCGAAGAAGAGACTAATTGAAGTGTATGAAGACAGTTGTGAGACCACAAAGATCCCCTTGTACAGAAGAGTCCAAAGGGTAGGTTACTTTTTTCCTTCAATGAGACAATACTCCGCGGTGATACAAAAAGACTGCGAGAAATGTCGCTTGTTCTATCAGGCAGTAGAATGCAACTTCATAGATCAACCCCAAGACTGGAGACAAACATACATAGACTTGTTGGTAGATGGAGTAATGCTAGTAGAAAAAGGTGATGCTACGAAGGTGAAAAGATGATCACCCAAGTATTATGTCCAAGAAGGGAAGTTATATCGACAAGGATATCATGACAGGCCTTTAGGGTGCATCAAGGGGGAGATGCCAAAGAAGTACTAAAACAAGCGCACGAACAAGGGCATATTGGCAGCTCCAAACTTTATGACTATCTTATGACGTTAGGGTATTACTGGCCTACGATGGAGAAAGACTCAGCGGAATTTATTCAAAAATGTAAAGCTTATCAGGTACATAGGAACATGATCTATGCTCCCTCGGTGGACTTGAATTCTCTTTCCACACCCTACCCGTTCCACACTTGGGCATTTGATCTAGTTGGTGCAATAAACCCCACCTCGAGAGGAAAAAATTGGATACTCGTGGCCACTGAATGCTTTACTAAGTGGGAAGAAGCCATACCGCTGAAGTGGTCGCTCGATTCATGAAATAATATATCATTGGTCGGTTTGGCATCTCAAAGGTTTTCCTACTAGACAATGGCATTCCTTTTATGAATAGAGAAGTAAGTTTGTTGACAGATAAGTACTACATCATCCACCACAAGTCGAATGTGGCGTACTCGAAGTACAATGGGCAGGCAAAATCTACAAACAAGACTTTGGTAAATATCTTGGCAAAAAAGTCAGAGGATTTCTTGGGCACAAAGGATGATAAAATCCCCGAAGTACTATGGTCTTATCAAACAACAAAGAGTACACAAATGGGGTATACCCCATTTTCCTTAGTCTTTGGGGAAAAAAATGTTTTGCCAGTCGAACTTGAGGTACTTTCCGCTCGATATAACTTATGAAGTGCCATGCTTCCTCATAGCCAACACGTGCAGCTCGAATCACTTGAAGAACATAGGGACAATGCTGCGAGGAACTTCAATATGTATATAAAATAGTTGTCCAGATCCTATGACCAAATGGTGAGGCCAAGGAAGTTCAAAGAAGGAGATCTGGTCCTCAAAGCATACACGAGCCACATCAGGGGTTTGTCATTGCCAAAGTTTGAAGCCAACTGGGAGGAACCCTACATCATTTGAGCATCTTACGATTCAGGTTACTGTAAGATATCCAAAGTGGAGGATAATAATACTTTCAAACTAAACAACAAGTGCATAATACTTCAGTTTATTGCAGTATGTTTTGCTAATACTTGGTTTATCATTACCATGTTTGAATTAATGTTTTGCTAATACTTCAGTCTATTGCTGTATGTTTTGCTAATACTTTTCTGGGGGGATTCCCCCTACAAATGATCGGGGTTACCTATTTAACATAGTATAAAGTGATGATTTTTTTAAATATGTTGACTAATTGTTCTTTTGTTTTTGTTCCTTTCCTTATTTTACGCGGCGTAACTTACATTAATGTAATAGATCAGTCAACATTAGAATAAGGCGGAAAAGAAGAAAACCAAATGCCATAAAGATTAGTTAAATAAATAAGTACTGTGATTACATGCCAATGAGGTTCAAAGATAGAAAACTCGGGGGGATAATAAAAAGAGGGGAACTTAAACAAAAGGCTTCTAAGGGGAATACATTATAAAGTGAATGTTATCCGAGCTAAGAAGCCGATGATGATGCTAAGGAAGAATCTATTAAAGGCTAATTTGGTCAGAGATTAGATCAGATAGGTCCTTTTGGCTGAGCTCCCTCATCCACTGAACATGCTCCAGGTTCTTCTCCTTCTTGAGTAACTTAGTTTATGCTCAAGCAATAATGTCACGACATCATTCACTTCCTGCTCGGACATAACTCATTCTTTCCTTCGAGATAGCTACCTGCGAGCGATAAGAACTCTGTAACCAATGATAAAGAATAGGTAGGTATGCCTTCTTGAAATCACATAGCAACTTCAATAACTAAGACAACGAGAACCTATCATTAATACACATATTTACCTTCCCTAACAACACTTTAATTAAATCAGAGCTGAGATACTCCAGTGGAGTGTCAAGAATTTCATCTAAAATGGTGGCCAATCCAAGAAGTCGATAAGCCATCATCACAGGTATGGGTTGAATTCGGGGGGGGGGGGGGGGGAGAAAAGGTTGAAGGAAACTTGGATAAAAGTTGCTCAATCAGTGCATGACGACCATCACCCAATATATGGGGGAAGTTGAGAAAGGTCTACCTTATAACCATTTCGAGGGATGCCTCAGGAAGGTGCACACTAAAAATTCTATCACTGTAGAAGGGAGTTGAGCTTGAGAAGCATTATCACTATTTTGAGATCTAGAAGAAAACGCCTCGCACATCCCACTAACACTTGGACCCATTGCTTGAACCTTCACACTAGGGGCCTTACCCCTTGCTACCAACTCGGCCAAAGTCCTTGCTTGTGCAACTGCATGGGCAACACATTTAACTTTTAGGTCACACGTCGTAGATTTCATAACTTCCACCTGAAATACAATAAATTTTCAAGTCAAGGAACAAGTATACAAACTGGCTTACAAGCATAAATTAAAGCCCGATATAACTTGTCCCACCTGACCCTTGGTGATGGGAGATTCTAAGTCCACTATAACTTGGCCTGCATGACCCTCGGTTATGGGAGATTCTAAGTTCAATATAACTTAGACCCCCCCGACCCTCGATTATATGAGATTCTAAGTCCAATATAACTTAGCCTGCCTTTCCCTCGGTTATGGGAAATTTTAAGTCCTATCTAATAGGTTCCGCTAATAAGATTTACATGCAGGAGTTACACAGTAATAATGAGAAGCATACCTATGGATGTTGATAATCAGCAAACTGGTGAGTGGCCATCTGCACTAAATCTTCTTCTTCATGAAAATTCCTAGGAGTTATCAAAAGACATTGCTCGAGAATAACAACAACATTGCCATCCACTTCAGCTACCTCATCTCGCCCACCTCCCACCTGACCTATAGAAGTAGCCTCAGTTCGCTCTAGATGGAGGATTGAAGGACGGAATAGAGTAATAAGGACCTGGTCATTAGAGGGGGAGGGGATGATAGCACAGTTTGTTTGATCAAAGAAACCTATGAAGAACAACAGAGAGAAAGATAAGTACACCAAGAGCAAGGCATAAGGATATCAAAAAACGATAAGGGAAAAGATTACCATGGTTGATGGAACAATAATAGTAGGGGACTTATACACATACTCAACAATACTCGCATTAGGAGCACCTGTCTCGAGACCATCCTGCTTGCGCGAGAAAGCAGAGTCAGGCAAATAGCCACTACTAGATTTAATTGAACAAATAAATATATCTTCCCCTACGGGGAAATTTGTAGTTACTTGCAAGGCTATAGGGGAACTTATCTCCTTCTACGAAACTTCCTTCGAAGCAGGTGAAACTTTAACTGATGTTTTTAATAAGTCACTTTCTTCAACATTATCATTTGCACCACCTAACACACCAACTTGAAAATAAAAGTTGGAAGAAACATGAGTCATCATCATAAGATAAAAGAGGAAAAGTTAGAGACTTAGAAGGAGAATAGCAAAAATACCTCTTCTTCCAAAACTTAGTCCAAAACATCCTCTAAAACCTCATAATCTCGAGGAGGTGAAACAGGCTTAGAAGAAGAAGCCATTTTTCTTAACCTACATATTCGAACAAGATATTCCTCCTCTTCTTCTTATTCCTCCTCCTCCTCCTCCTCTCCCTCCACTCCTTCCTCATCTCTTCCTTACTCATTGTCTTCATCATAACCTTCACCAACTGCTAACACTCCACCATCAGATACATCCTCATCAGATTTCTCCTCCTCGATTGCCTCACCTGATTCCTCCAAGACAATCTTGACTGGGCTAACCAACTTACTTTTCTTGCTGCCTTCAGACATTGAGGGAGCATAGAAAAACCCACGAGAAGCCGACATACAAGCCCTATCCTCCTAAAAAACATTCTCCCAATTCTGCATGATTTGATCGAACATCAATCTAAATTATTGGGTAACTTTGGGATTAGGAGTTTGGATGGGAGAGACTTGTTGGGCAAATTTAAGCTTATTTATTAGGGCCTTCCTTGTGGCCCTCATAGCTGATCCATTTGAAAAAAACATGGGAAGCACCAACCTCTTCAACAGGCCTCGAAGGAATAGGGGCAACAACATTTGAGTCGGCTAGAAGAAAATATTGAGCTGCTTTCTTATTTTTAACCACAGCTTGATCGACAGGGGCCGACGGAGTTAGCTCAAAAGGGACGAAATTGTTGATGGTGCTGAGAGGAAACAGAGAGTTAAAAGTTATGCAATTCCTTAGATCTAACTCTATAGGAGGATATCTCTGAACCTCAGGATACCGATGAACCTTCAGAAGATTACTCTTGAAATGACCAAGCTAATTCTATCAGAACTATCAGGTACATCACCGACCTATCCCTTAGAGATCCCTTTCTCGGGATGAGAAGATTGGTTGGGTAATTCGTGCAAAGATTAAAAATGGCTAAGGTGAGGTAGTTACTACATGCAAAGGAGAAGTTGGCGAGTATCTCGCGGGTGAAATAGCCTAATATGGGATTGTCTTTATCATAGCCAAACTACATAGCTACGCGGTGCAAACTGTAAACATAGTAAAATAAATACCATTATGTGTAAGATGTCAAGTAAGAAGGAATTTACAACATGTGAAAATTATTTGATGGAAAGTTTCTAACCAGCGCTTCCTCGATAGACATGATGGGACGCTCCTCTTCTACGAAGAACTGATTAAAAAAAAACTGGTCTACCCCAACATAGGGCCGAGGTATAAACCTTTCAACTCTGTCAATTAAAGACACAAGCAGTTTATTGGAACTCTTTTGATTCCAATAACAAATGAGAGGGACTCTGATGGGCTGAGAGCTAGGATAGTTACCGATCGGGGCATAAGTGGGCATGTAGGAAGGTTGTCAACAACACATGGTTCACATAATTCGAGACATAAAACCTGTCAATGCTCCTAACTAAGTGAACTCGTACTCGATCCAACCAAGTATATAATGAATCAAGAGTGATAGCAACAAGTACGCCACTTAAAAAAGAGATATAGAGATACGGGTGAACTAAGACTTGGCCAGAAAGTGATTTATACCTTCTATCTATCCAAACAAGGAGAAAAAGAAAGGAAAAATATGTATAATTAGAGGAAAGATCCATGTCTTCCAAATAGTAAAAAATGCATGGGCGACATAGTGTTTAAGAAACTAGAGTTACCTATACCAATATGGTTATAGATCCCCTTCAAGAGATTGTGTTTGATGATAATTATCTTGAAAATAAGTTCCTGATCAGAAGTTCACGCACAGAAGATAAAAAATAGAGAGTTAGTTATCTTCCTCGAAAGAAACTAAGTTGTATTTTCCTTAAGGACATATGACATGCCATGAATAAACCCATAAATGATTATCATAAGCTCCACATGGATGCATTACATCCACCAGTGACTCGAATGACATGATGAGAAGGCCAAAGCTATTAAAGATGAAGTGGGAAACTTATGGAGGTTAAATCAATAGAAAATTTTTAACTCCCAAAGTGGTGAAAAACTTAGAGGTGTCATAAAGAAAAAAAATAGGAACTAGACATGTGGATTTTATTGATCTGAGCAATGCATGCCAAAAGGATTGTTTTCTATTTCAAAAGATGGATCAGCTAATCAACGCCATCACTAATCATGAGTGTATGGTCTCTATCAATGCCTATTATGAGTACCATAATTCTCATTATTCACCGTCGATCAGAAAATAACTTCATTCATCACCACCCTAGGGCTATATTACAACTGAGTAATGTTATTTGAATGGAAGAACGTTGAGGAGACCTATCAGAGGCTTATGAAGAAGATGTTGAAGGAGAAATTGGTAGTCACATTGGAGTTATATATCGATGATATGCTTGGGAAAAAACGGAAGAAGGGGGTTACCTTGTCGACCTGGAAAAAAAATTAAAGTCATTCGTTATTGCATAAGGGAGCTAATTGCAGAAAATTTCTTCTTCGAGGTGCAATCAGGAAAGTTTCTAAGATACCTAGTTAGTCAAAGATATATTGAGGCAAATCTTGACCAGATTAAGGTCATCAGGATGGTGCAGGCCCCGAAGATTGTGCATGGTATACAAAGATTGACTGGCATGCTAGCCTTTATCAACCGTTTCCCATAATAATCCTTAGAGAATTGTCGATCTTTCTTCCAAACACTTGAACAATTAAAGAATTATTTGAGAAAAGCACCACTGATGACCATTCCACATGATGGATGGCTTTTGTACTTGTATCTGGCAGTGTCTAGTGGTGTTGTGACTTCAATATTGGTTAATGAGATGAATAGTGGTCAGGCTCCAATATATTATTCAAGTTAAGTATTGCTTGAGGCTGAAAAGAGATACGTACCACTAGTAAAGCTTGCATATGCACCGATGATAACCTTTAGGAAGTTGAAACATAATTTCAAAGTGCACATTATCATTTTTATAACCTCCTTCCCTCTGAAAGTGATGCTAAAAAAGGCGTACCTATCCTGACGGATGTCCAAGTGGTCGGTAGAATTCAGGAGGTTTGATTCCAGCTTCAACCTAAAACCTCAATTAAAGGGAAATCATCACAAATTTCATCAATGAATTTTTTAATGATCAAGAATCGGTAGAACATGGAAATAAAAGTACAGAATATGTCCCACTATAAATCGAAGAAGAAGAAAAATGGGTACTATACATTAATGGAGCCTTAAAATACATAAGGATATGAGTAAGGATAGTACTAGTACACCTAGAAAAATTAGTTCCCAAAAAGGTAATTCGCTTGGGATTTGAAGCCTTTAACAACAGAGATGAGTATAAAGACTTTTTTAGAGGATTAAAAAAATTACTCGTTGTGGGATCCCATCACGTTGATGTCTTCAGTGACTCAAGGATTGTATCAAACTAGTTATCGGGAGTTAACAGTGCTAAGGGTGAGTTCATGGTCTCATGATTTGAAAAATCCCACCATTTGGTCACCCAATTTAAACATGTACAAGTGTAATAATTTCTAAGAGGATGATAGTCATACTTATGCATTGTCCACCCTCACTTTGTATATTAAGGGGGATATGAAATAGAAGATTGAAATAGAATACTAAGAGGAGTATGCGCTTGCGGTCAAATGAGGAAATTATATATTAAACACCTTTTAACCCAAATAAACCCTAAACATGCAACTAGGTGTGATTGAATCAAGAAGTAGATCATGAAGATTAATCAAACACACACAATTGAGGAAAAATCCCCCAAAGGGGCAAAACCATTTATTTCCATTATAATATTGTAACGTACAATTTTGGATTATAATGAAAATACAAGTGACTAAAAATTACCCTCAGGTATCGAATTCTGTAGTCGGCGGCTGGAAATATCCCTTTCCAGGAGGGCTGTAATGAAGAAGAAGAACAGTCTTCTCCACAAGGGTTGAACAGCAACTGGTTGTGTTTTAGGGTTACAAATAGATTCACAAATGTATGAGAGGTTGTGTGAATCAACAAAAACTGGAGTCTTGGGACTCAACAGGTGAAGACTTAGATTTTTTGTACTCTGAAAATCGTGTGGAAGTCTTACTAAACCAACTCCCCGTAGTGGGATTAAATAAGAAGTCCTGGGCCTTGAAAATTTGAACACGATCTGTTTTGTGTTTATCCCAGGTGGACCGGTCTGGGTCTGAGGCGGATCGGTCCGGGTAGGCGGACAGGTTCTTTTTATTTTAGGCATCTTCGGTTCGCTAGCAGTTCGGGGTATTCTGGCTTTTCAGCAGGCGAACCGGTCCGGGTATGAGGCGGACCAGTTCGCAGGCGGATCGATTCTTTTATTTTGGGCGGACCGGTTCGGCTCTGCAGAAATCTGATTCCTTTTTCTTTTTGATATTCGGATCCGTTGACGTAGATTCGGGCTTGAATATTCTTCAACGGTGTGACGACGTATGACATAACTAATAAATGATGGACAAATTATCCTTACAAATCTCCTCCTATATCTATGCTGGTACAAAGATAAAAACATCCGAATTATCAAGTATGAAATTGCCTATACAAATCTACCCTTCCATGAACCCAAAACTGAAAAGGTACAATTGAATAAGACTTCATCGTTTGTTCTTCAATTCTTCAGGGATCTTCAATGCTTTTCTCATCAGGGTGTGTATTTCACTGATCATCAATGTAGTACCTACACACATGAGACAAAGCAAATACCAAGTGACGTATCGAGTTTGAAATGAGATAAAATTATATAGAAATTTATGAGAAAAACTCAAAAGTTCAAAACTCCCCCATAATAAGATAATTCATTAAATCTCCCCCTTTTTATGATGTCCCCAAATAGACAAATGAGAGAAATAAATCAACCAAGAAAGTGCAGGGTGTCACTAGGACAAAATCACACCATGAATGAACACAAAACAACCAAGTCGGTGATAGCGTAAATGAATGGCAGTGATCGAATTCGATAGGAAAATCAATGCATACAAACATGACATATGTGCACGATGAATATTGGATACTCCTAATGAATGAACTCAAAGTCTTCCTTTGGTGTAAAAAAGGTGGAAATATAAGACATTGACTCAATCAAATCAACAAATCAAAGCTAAACACGATTTCTACACCAATAACGTCCAAAACTTTTTATGCTTTTTTAGGACTTTCAAGGAAGTGCAAACCCGTTTATATTCTCCAACCAAACTCCCTCAGATATTAATATTGAATAGAGTCTTTCTAAATTTTTAAACTTTGGAGAATTGATGGTGAACCTAATGGCCTATATTTGGCATGAATTGCTTTTTATTGCCTTTAAATTTTTTTTGGGCTCTTTTAACCTCTTTGGACCCCGGATAATAAAATTCCTCCATTTTTTAGGTCCTTATGAACGGTGGATTTTGCCCAAAGAAGAGATAATTACCTTTCGCAGCCCCTCCCCGTTCTTAAACAAACACTCAGTCTCACCAAAATGGTTTTTACATGCATTCCAATCTTGTCAAGTTTTATCGTATATTGTAAGTTGTATATACAGAATTGAGATGGAAACACTTAAGCCAATATGTGATAGATAAGTGCAATAATCAAATATAGCCGTGCATGTGTGCAATAAAGGAGATAGGAGTCAAACATGTAGGAAAATATCACTAATTACATCTCAAAGACTCCATACTATGTAAAGCACATGTATGAAATGATGTAGCGTCTCAAATCTCTATGAAACAGTCACATGAATAAATGGAATGAAGGTGTGACTTGGCTATCTTAAATGTTCATCCATAAAAGGTGCATAAAAAATACAAAAATCTTTTTATGTTTTTTTTGAAATATTAATATACAAAAACAACAAAAAAAATCTTTTTGGATTTTTCAAACAAAATAAATAGCTGTACAACAAAAGAATGATACATATAAAACATACTAGCAATAGGAAGCATATGATATGAACATGAAAAAAACATCCTATTCCAGACATAGACCAACCCCTCAGTCAACTGTGAAAATCCCCAAAGACTTCCTAAGATTCTCAAATCTAAGGGCATCTAAAGGTTTCATGAAAATGTCGACTAACTGACGGTCGGTGGGAACGAAACTCAGGGATACGACTTTCTCCTCAACTAGCTGTCATATAAAATGCTCGCGTATCCTGATGTGCTTTGTGCGCGAATGCTGGACTGGATTGCGGGATATGTGTATCGTGCTCGTGTTATCACAGGAAATGGTCATGGTGTCCTGTGAAATCCCATAATCCTCCAGCATTTGCTTCATCCACAGGAGCTGTGTGCAACAACTCCCGGTGGCTATGTACTCAGCCTCTGCAGTGGACAAAGAGATGGAATTTTTCTTCTTGCTCAGCCAAAAGACAAGAGCAGAACCAAAATAGAAACACCCACCAGTGGTGCTCCTACAACCATCTACATCCCCGACCCAATCGACATCTGAATAGGCAGACAAACGGTCATCAGTATCAAAGGAATACCAAATACTGTATGAGAGAGTCCCACTTACGTATTTAATAATACGTTTTAGAGCAAGTAAGTGTGACTCTTTCGGGAATGCCTGATATCGCGCACAGACTCCAACACTAAAGGCTATATCGAGACGACTGGCAGTCAAGTAGAGAAGGCTACCTATCATGCTCCGATATAAGGTTTGCTCTACGTCCTTGCTTGAAGTGTCCTTACTAAGCTTGGTAGTGGTACTCATAGGTGTACATGCATGCTTAGAGGAATCTAAACCAAATTTCTTCACTAGGTCTCTAGCATTCTTGGATTAGGAGATGAACATCCCATCCTCTAGCTGACGAACCTGGAGACCAAGGAAGAATGTAAGCTCACCAACCATGCTCATCTCAAACTCACTTTTCATCTCCTACTAAAAGTGGTGAGCATGCTGGGATCATGTGGATCCAAAGACTATGTCGTCCACATAGACCTGGGCAACCAAAATAGCACCGTCATCTCTCCTAACGAACAACGTCATATCTACTCCCCCTCTCTTGAAGCCACGAGCTAAAAGATAGGAAGTAAGCCTCTCGTACCAAGCACGGGGTGCTTGCTTCAAACCATACAAGGCTTTCCTCAGATAATAAACGTGCTCAGGGTGCTTAGGGTCTTCAAACCCTTTTGGTTGTTCCACATAAACCTCCTCCTGTAGAATGCCATTCAGAAAGGCACTCTTGACATCCATCTGATATAACTTGAAGCGCAGATGGCATGCGATGGCGAGTAGTAGACGGACGGACTCAAGCCTCACAATAGGAGCAAATGTCTCCCCAAAGTCTACACCCTCTATCTGTGTGTAGCCTTGAGCGACCAACCTAGCCTTGTTTCGAATTATGGTACCATTTTCATCCATTTTATTCTTAAAAATACACCGGGTACCTATGACATTAGTCTCACTAGGTCGGGGGACAAGTTCCTAGACATTATTACTTTTAAACTGAAGCAACTCTTCCTGCATAGCAGATATCCAATGTTCATCCTTCAGTGCTTCTTTATGATTCTTGGGCTCGACGTTGGACGTGTAGCAAAAGTGGCTAACGACGTTCTCTAGCTGAGCACGAGTCTTGACCCCAAGAGTGGGATCACCAACAATGGCAGAGGGGTCATGACTCTTGCGAACCCAAGCAGGTGTGTCCCCTAGCACAGGAGTTGGTTCCACAGAGTGTGAGAAAGGGACAAGTAAATCACTGTTAGAAAAGTCCTCATCCTCACACCAAAGGTTAGGATCAATAACCGTCGGAGGTTTGTCATCTTGCACGGTGACATTTATTGATTCCATTACCTTAGAGCTCTTCAGGTTAAAAACCCGGTATGCTCTACTAGTCGATGAATATCCTAGCAATATTCCCTCGTCGCTCCGGGAGTGAAACTTTCCTAATTGCTCTCTATCCCGTAGGATGTAGCATTTACTCCCAAATACACGAAAATATGCAAGGTTGGGCTTCTTGCCAGTCCACAATTCATAAGGTATCTGAAGTGTGTGTGAACGCAGATAAACCCTATTCACCGTGTGTCATGCAGTAGACACTGCCTCTGCCCAAAATCTCCTAGAAACTTTACGACCTAGAAGCATAGATCTAGCCATTTCTTGGATCGTTCTATTCTTTCTCTCAACAATCCCATTTTGCTGAGGAGTCTTCACCGAAGAAAACTCATGTTTGATCCCAAGGCTATCACAATACAAATCTAACTTTGCTTACTTAAATTCAGTGCCGTTGTCACTACGTATTCTGCTAATAGTGACTCCGTGTTGATTTTGTAGGACACGGCACTTGGTCGTTATAAACTCTACAGCATCGGATTTCTCTCTCAGAAAACCTACAATGGAGTACCTGGAGAAATCGTCTACCATCACTAGGATATACCTCTTACCACCCAGACTCTCGGTATGAGTGGGACCCATAAGGTCCATGTGTATAAGCTCAAGAACACGAGAGGTGGTAATGGAATGCAACTTCCTATGGGGACTAAGAATTTGTTTTCCCATCTGACAGGGTCCACAAACCGTCGAAGTTGGACTTCCAAGAGATGGTAAGCCACGTACTAGGTCCTTTATAGCTAAGCGAGTGAGATCTCTAATATTTATGTGACCTAGACATTGGTGACACAGATCCATAGGAGTGATCGTGACGCTGTTGCAGACAAGTGAGGATGTGGGCTCAGTCCCATACCAATTATCCTTTGTCCTCACCCCTAGCACTAATAGTTTACCGGCTTGATTATAGACCTTACAAGCGTCCCGGTCAAACTTTACTACAAAGTCAGCGTCGCATAGCTGGCTAATGCTGAGAAGGTTTGCTTTCAAACCTTTGACGTACAAGACATTTTCTAGCTTAGGAAAACCAGGTAACTCGATAGTACCTCGTCCTATAATGCTAGACTTTATCCCATCTCCAAAGGTGACTCTGCCATCCTGATAATCCTCAAGAGATGTAAAAAATGAGGCATCACCTGTCATATGTCTGGAGCACCCACTGTCAAAATACCACTATGAGGTATTATGTTCTTTGAGAGAAACATGAATAACAAAGGCCTTTTTATCTTTCTTAGGTACCTAAGAAGTGGAGACCTTTTGTTTGCCTTTGTTGTTGTTGGTTTTAGCTGGAATGTGAGAAGCATTCACTGACGACAAAGGCATCCGTCGAAATTCCTCCATCAAACTCTGAGATGTGGCAGCTAAAAGCTTAACTCGCTCTCTCTGACTGGTAAAATCATCAGTATGCTAACGTGGAGCTGTAGTACGTCGTGTCCGACCAATGCTATAGCAAAACTCCCTGAGGTGGCCTTTTCTTTTGCAATAGGTACAAAAGAACACAGTCAAAGGCGGACCTTGGTTTTCTTTTCTCGTTCGAACTCTCCTTCGAGGTTTTTGACGATGACCATAAGGAGTAGTAGTAAACTCAGGAACTGGCCCAGGTGCAATTTGAGAGGTGGAGCCACCATCATAACCAATTCCCTGCCTATCACCAAAACCTAAAGTGGGACTGAGGAGCATCTTTACCATTTTCCCTGATCTGTCCTCGATTTGTACCTTGAATTCCCGTGCTTTCTCAAGATCATGAGTCAACTGGGCAACAAAGGCTTCAAGTTTCTTTCGAGTCTCCATGGAGGAATAGAGCTCACTCGTAAGACTAGCCACTTGTTTAGTCAAGTCCCCTCTCTCTTTCTCAAAAACACTCTCTCTCTCTCTAAACAAACTCTCTTTCTCAACACAAGCAGATTCTCTCTCTCTCTCAGGGTGGTGAAGGTGGAGGACTCTCTCTCTCTCTCCTTTCTTAAATCTTCCTCTAAGCCGGTGATCTTAAGAACTAGCGCTTTGTTACGTTTTTTAGTTTTAAATGACTCAGAATATAACTCAGCGTAGGCGCGTTGAATATCACTCTCGCTCTCACTTGAGTAATCCTCCCCCTCACTCACATCGATCTCACTGTCGACGTGTCCCTATGAAGCATCATCCTCATCATCGTGAGGAGAACAAGAAGTGCTCACATGACTAGCCATGAATGCGGTGAAGTTACACTCATGCGGGGACTCGACTCCAGAATCCACCGACTCGACCTCACTATCGTTGTTAAGAGTAGCATTAAGCACATCCTTCCCTTTCTCTCTATTCAGACGAGTGGCACACTCAAAGGCTCTATGACCCCTACCATCGTACTCAAAGCATCTCTCACTTTCTCTCTTAGGAGGATTTTTGGAATCTTTTTCATTTTTCTTTTCAAACTTATTTTTCTCAAATTTCTTTTTATCTTTAAAATTGCCATTTTTCTTAAGTTTAAGAATCCTCTTGAAATTTTTTGCAAAAAGAGCCAAATCATCTAAGTCAAAATCACACTCAGAATCTGACGTGTCAGTCTCTCTCTTTCTAGATGACTCTTCCCTCTTTCTAGCCGACCCCTCACTCTTTTTCTCTTTGGCATTAAGTGCATTTCCCTTGTCTTTAGACCTAGCAGTTTTAGGGAACATATCAATTTCATATGTTTGCAAATCTCCTACAAGTTCTTCCAATTTTAGCGTATTTAAATTACCCATAGAATTTAGCACAGTGACTTTAGGGATAAAATGCTTAGGCAAATAACGAAAAATCTTTTTAACAACTCTAGCATTAGGAATATGTTCACCAAGATTAAAGCTAGTATTCACAATGTCAGAAAGTCTAGCATAAAATTCATCAAAGCATTCAGATTCATGCATGGTGATGGTTTTAAATTGAGTTGTTAAATTTTGCAATTTAGACTCTTTTACAGCATTGGTTCCTTCATGGGTAAGTTGTAAAACATCCCATGCCTCCTTTGACGCACGTCATGATACGTCGAAACTCATTGGGAGTGATGGAACCGGAAATAGCACTCAAACCTTTAGAGTTAAAAGAAGACCATCTAAATTCATCTTCAGTCCAAGAGGTGACAGGTTTTAAATTAGTCACGTTTTCCAAAGTGACGGAGGGAGGTGTCCACCCTCTTTCAACTAAAGTCCAAACCCTTTCATCTATGGCTTTTAAAGTCGACCTCATGCGGGCTTTCCAATAAGCATAATTTGTCCCGTAAAAAACAGGCAATTTATTATATGATTTCTCCATTTGAACACCCACTTTTTAAAAAATCAATTTTTTAGAAAATTGATATCTTAGAGAATTTTGCGGAAAAATTAGGAATACGCGATAGATTAGCGTAACCTGCTCTGATACCAATTTGAGAGGAGTATGCGCTTGCGGTCAAATGAGGAAATTATATATTAAACACCTTTTAACCCAAATAAACCCTAAACATGCAACTAGGTGTGATTGAATCAAAAAGTAGATCATGAAGATTAATCAAACACACACAATTGAGGAAAAATCCCCCAAAGGGGCAAAACCATTTATTTCCATTATAATATTGTAACGTACAATTTTGGATTAGAATGAAAATACAAGTGACTAAGAATTACCCTCAGGTATCGAATTCTGTAGTCGGCGGTTGGAAATATCCCTTTCCAGGAGGGCTGCAATGAAGAGGAAGAACGGTCTTCTCCACAAGGGTTGAACAACAACTGGTTGTGTTCTATGGTTACAAACAGATTCACAAATGTATGAGAGGTTGTGTGAATCAACAAAAACTGGAGTCTTGGGACTCAACAGGTGAAGACTTAGATTTTTTGTACTCTGAAAATCGTGTGGAAGTCTTACTAAACCAACTCACCTGTAGTGGGATTAAATAAGAAGTCCTAGGCCTTGAAAATCCGAACACGATCTGTTTTGTGTTTATCCCAGGTGGACCGGTCTGGGTCTGAGGCGGATCGGTCCGGGTAGGCGGACCGATTCTTTTTATTTTAGGCATCTTCAGTTCGCTAGCAGTCCGGGGATGAGGCGAAACGGTTCGCAGGAGGATCGGTTCTTTTATTCTGGGCGGACCGGTACGGCTCTGCAGAAATATGATTCCTTCTTCTTTTTGATATTCGGATCCGTTGACGTAGATTCGGGCTTGAATATTCTTCAATGGTGTGACGGCGTATGACATAACTAATAAATGATTGAAAAATTGTCCTTACAAATACCTCGACCAACCCAGTATAAACAAAAGGATATATTCTAAGCAAGTTATGGCCATTGATAGGACCTCAAGGCGAATGGATCCAATAATGCTCTACCTAATGGAAGATGCCCCGCCAATTGATAGGAAAAAATGTATAGTTACAAGTTAAATCCTCTATTGTCCACTTTATGGAAAATCAAAAGCTTATTTGACACACATTTTTAAGAACTTACCTCTAATGTGTGCACCCAGATGCAGTCGAGTAGAACATTTGAAAGATTCACGAGGGACTACACGGGAGCCATGTGGGGGGCACATTATTGGCATTCAGGGCATTGTAAAGGGGTTACTTTCCTCCTATCAGCAACAGTTGGCTAAGAAATATAGTAGGGGTTAAAGGAATAGAATTCAAGGTCGGAGACTACGGTCTTAGGAAGATTGTGGTAAATGACAAAAATCCCTTAGCCGAGAAACTGGGCCCAATTGGGAAGGCCCATTCAATTCGTTCATGAAGAATTAATGAGAGCATGACACTTAGAAACAATTGAGGGAATAAAGGTTCCCAAACTTGTAACATAGATAATTTAAAGAAGTTTTACTCTTAAATTTTAGTTTGTGAGTAAGCTTGTTTCATTTATTTTAGGTTTCAAGTTTCTTTACGAAGTTCTTTCAAACATCTCTCACTTAACTCTTTGCTTTGTTCTAACTAAAAGGGAAATGATTACTTAATCAAGAAGATCAATTAGTTGAACTAGTTCTCTGTAACATATTTCTTAATGCTGTGATGATTGTATTCTCTATAATGTCTACTTTTGACTAACTTGTTGAGCGACCATAAACCAAATTTGAACAAAGGTCTTTAAATAAGACTAAGTGGTCGATCGAACAACACAAAGAGTTTTGGTGAATACCAAAACAAGAAAAATAAATTATAGTCGATCAAAGGCCTATCGTAAAACCTTAGGCACATATGAGTAACAGGGTCATAAAAATCCTCATCGGGGAATGATCCCACAAATAGGTGCATTACTACTTTTCTGTTTCTAGGCCTAATGTTAAATGTGATGATATCAACTAAAAGGTATGACCAGAAGACCCCAAATCATATGAGAAAAAAAATGCCAAAATTTCCATTAACACTTTGAAGTTATTATATGAAAATTGAAAAGTGAATAAATTATAACAAACCAATAAATACAAGTGGTTCAAGTGTTCAATCGATTACGTGATAGTGATGGATCATTCATTGAAATCACAACTCAAGTAGGTGGAACATACAACACATAAAGAGTTACGATCGTAATCATATCTCTGATCCTTGACGGATCACCACTACTCACCCTGTAGATAAAGTGTCGAGATCGGTAGAGTTCATCACCTCCATCAAGGCCATAGTCGCCTAGGTACTTACTTATCAGGCTTATTCGAATGCCATTCATTGAGATCCATGAAACATCAAGCTTATAAGGAGGACTTTACTGATCAAGGAAACTTGGGTCATACCTATGCCACAACTCAAAATCTTGTGGGACCTTTACCATTGTAAGGGCATTAAGCCAAATATGTTTTTAGACAAAATTCCAAGCATCGCTTTGGGAAAGATCCATATTAAGAATATGCTTATCATGACCAACCTTTGATACCTTGGGAGGTTGTTTATAGAATTGGAATGTCAGACAATTAATCTTCTTGGTCAGAATATTGATCGCCGATACTTTATTGAGAAAAGACATTTTGTTAGACGACCATCCTCCTATCTTTGGGAGGAGGATAAACCCTTAGCACTTACAAGTTTCTCATTTAAGGCCTTTTGATTTTTCTCTAATTCCTCCATCATTTAGGCGTTCTCTTCTTCTAGAAAGGAAGAACCCTCCTGTGCCTATTTACTTGGTCTCGACTTTTTGAGTCTTTCAAGATCAAGCCTCTGATCATTGTTTTCCTTATCAAGGATAGTGGAAACCTATCTATCGCCCACCAGATTAGCGTCGGAATGAAATTTTTCCTTGAATAGGCATATTCAATGGTGTCCAATCTCTCAGCAAGTCCATCCTTTTTTCTCAGACTGGTTTTCTTTCTTTCAAAGTTATCACTCAAATTGGTTAGAGATAAAAATCATATCATGAAAAACATTAATATTTACAAGTGCTCAATGAAAAATGAGACGAAGATATAAGTATACCTCTCTTTCTTGAGCTGAAACGATAAGAGATAGGTTCTAGTCAAGTGCATCATCCATGCCATCTTCATGATGACTAACAAGGATCAGCGCTGCAAGTCTTTTATTAAACTACATGAAGAAGTGGATGGATGCATAAGTGTTTCAAACAAATAAAAAACACTTGAAAAAATCACACAAAACAACATCTGTTGAATCAAATGATTAATTCTATTAAAATGGATTAAAACTAGGACATTCCCCAACATCATTTAGGAAGAAAAGGAAGGTACATCGTTCTTTAATAAAAATCCATAGGAGGCTAGCTTGTCGACCCTCTCTTTCTTGGCATCCTGTTTAATAGACGTCTGATTTTGATCGACAACTGTCTCCTTCTATTCAACTACTACATCATCATAATCATCATCCTCTTCCCCTAGTCGAGGGGGAACCTTGTTGGTTCTTGTCAAAGATCTCTGGCACTTCATCCATGCTAACCTTCACTAGAGCCTCATCCCATCCATCTAATTTTTTTATGATAGGCATCTATATTTTAACAATAGAAAAGGCATTATCCCAACCACGAGTAAAGGCATAATATATCCAACGCCTCCTCAACTTTTGCCTTATCTTTGCTGCATGTTTATTAGTGAGGTTAGCCTTAACATTAGCATTATTGGCATCCCATTTTGCCTACTCGGAAGCATCCATAAGAGAAGCAGATCCATCAATTTTCTTTTGAAGATTGACCTTTTTAGTCTCTATGATCTTAACCTTAATGTCAAACTTTTATTTCTTGATCACTTGGGAATTATTCAAGCACTGAGTATTTAAGAAAGACTTGTGTAATTCTTTAAACGCAACATCGACATCAACGGAGGATGTTTTTATTAAGTCATTCATCATCAAAATTTGATCGTAATCAATCAAGAATAGAAAAATAACAATCGGAAGAACACGAGGAAAATGGAAGTACACCACTAAATTTTAAAAATAATATGAATTTAATAAACTTATAAGGAATCAACTTATAAGGGATAAATTATGGTTTGCATGCTCAACAAACTTTAATGGGGCAAGGCAAATGTATATCCCATATATGTAGGAAAAATCCCAGACCTAATCAAGTCCCTATCCATATGGGGATAAGCAACGATGGAGTCGAAAACACCATTACCCTTATTAGTACTATTTTTCCCCACGACGTCCTGTTTAGAAGCAAGAAGGAAATCCATCTTTAGACTCTTTCAAATAGGCTCAAGGTCCTTGGTGGGTGAATCGTCATGGTTCTTGGGATATGGAACCCCTAACTTCACTATTCTTTCTCATGGGATGAGAAATATCTATTTTTTACTCGAGGAATAAGCAGATAGGGGACCTGGTACTAGCACTTGCAACACTAAAATTTCTAGCAATCAAACCAGTAACCTTCATTTTCTCCATAAAACGGGGGACATAGGAAAAATGTCAATAGGTTCAAAGGAATACGATGTTCTCTCTTTAGATGAATGGCTCGTTTCTGAGTCCTGGGATATGGAAGCTTCTGGTTCGTCCAATTAGTAGGAATGATAGGCACCGTTTCGATTAGTTTTTCAATGAAAGAGTTGGAAGATCTCTTGTAACCAAGAAAGAATTTGAATGACCTTGGGTTCTCAATAGTTATAACTCTATAGTGAATAGGCCGAATCGTTTGAAGATTAATACAATTAACCCAGCCTTCACAAGGAATCCTCTTCTTGCCCCTTGCTACAACGAAAATAGAGAGAGGAATAAAGCATTAGCCTAAATAAAAAGAACATCACAAAGGTAACAAAATACCTTTCTAACCTATTTATTTCCCTTCCATAAGGCATCTTAGACCTTCAAATGCCATACCCTCATGAATAAGAGAGTGTTTATAGTTCTTCATAATTAGTCCATTATTCAAATAATCTTTGTTTAAATCGTGGAGGTTCACAACCAGGGCTTGATTAGCGATCCTTATCTTCAGGTAGTTAATGTTCCCTATTTCCATCAATCAATGGTAACAAAACATGATATCTACAATGAGGATATGGGTACTATACAGTTCATTAATAAGATTCAGCCAATTAACTATCCTCCGCATGTTCAGGAAAACTTGGGCTGGGACCACATCAAAATACTAGAAAAATTCCAAGAATAAGCAATTTGGGTGGAAGGTGATCCCACACTCATCAAAAACAATTTAAGTAACCAATGACCTCCAGAAAGGGTGCAAAGGTCACAAGGATAATCAATTAGCTCTACCGATACCCATGAGGGGATTTAATGTTAAAGTTTATTTTTTTTAATAATGTTTTCATTAATAACCAACACCATAATTAAAAATGACAAGATTAATGAAATAATTAAAAGGTGAAATCAAAGAAGAATGAAATGGATAAATATTTTCAAAGACGATCTTATAAATAAAGTGACGACAATAAAAAGATCTTTTGTGAAAGAGTGTAGGTTTTTCAAATAAACAGGAAAATGGGAAAAATAGTGGGAACCGTTGTCCCGTGGTAATAAAAGCCCCCGTGATTCACCAAAAATAACGACGATTGCATGCGCATATGACGATTATTTAAGTGAAAGTTCCCTCCCAAGAAAAGAAATAATATTTACCAGCGTGCCCGTCTAGCACTCAGCGATCAAAAGGCCCTTCTAGGATAATTAAAAAACTATCCTTCGATAATTCAACATAAAATAAACATGAAAACTTATTGAAATCAATAGCTGATCTAGATGTGAAAAATCCGAACGAACTCAAAGAGACGCTGAGATTTGAGGGAAATTAAGGGGACCAAACTTACGGATGCATGTGAGCTTCACATGTTCGGCATAAACCTCTTGCGCATCAGAATACTAAAAATTCCAAGTCACAAACAAATCTCGTGTATCCATCACCCAGAATGGTTGAAGCTAATAAGTGATAAGTTCTTGGAATAGCAGATCTCAGGACATCCCTAAGCTTATCAATAAATGTATGCTCTCCCTCTTTGAAAGGGTCACGTGATATCATAACATCGATCAATACTATAACTCTTCCGAACAGTTCTCTGACTTAAGAAAAGAGAAAACCTAAACCCTATAGACGTAGGCACTTTATCGAACCATGTATATTCTTATTTTGTGTTCTTATGATCTTCACCCTTGAACACTTATCTGAATGTGCATTGATCACAAACACTGTAGGAAACTACCACCTACATAACATGATGTATCAAAATACGTTATGACACTCCCTAACTAAAATGTTACATTGTTAGAATGATATTTAGGAAAAATATTCAATTCAAGTTATAGAGATATATTATATAATAAGGGGCTATCCCCGAATATCATGTTCAATAATCGAGAAAAATACATTAGTAACAAGAAAAATAAAAAAATATTTGTATTATTATTTTATCTTTTCAATCAAATATGTACAAAATAAAAACATCCTCTAATTTACCTTAAACTAGAAGTCGACTTTTATGGGGGTCCACCTAGAAAACAAGTTGACTTTGTGGGATTAATGGTGGACTCCTACAATTTTTCATCCTTCGAAAAAATAAGAGCTCCGTTTGTGCAATGGGTTGCATGCCTTGGGTGGAAAATTTGAATCATCACAAAGTTTTTAATAAATATAATTTTGGATTATGGGTGGTTTTGATTTAACTGGGTACGTACAATTCAGAGGAATAATTGTAGTGTCTCTCGATTGTGAAATCAAATAAATTCCAAGAACATTAACATGATCTCCCCCAATTTTTTCCAATTGAATGGGGGTAGGTCGCATGTTGGAAAATATTCCATCATAGAAAATATTTCAAGAACACATTCCTAAACAAGACTTAGATCAAAATATTCGATACTTTCTTCCAATTCTTATGGAAGTTCTAATTGTTGAAAAAAATGGTGATGAAAGAAATTCAATTTCTATAAATTTATCAAGTGTGGATTGAATTTACAAGAATCGAAGTCACTTTTAATAAACTAATCCTCAAAATGTTGAGATGGAGAGGTGTCCAAATTAATAGTATTTGTGGTAGAAGAGTTCAATTCATTTAAAGGTTCCTATAATCTAAGAACGTCACTATTTATTAATATATATAAAATGAGAAGTAACACCGTGAGATAGGCTTCCATTTTCTTTAAGATTTTTTATTTGGGACATGTTTTTTTCCAAAGATGTCAATCGTTGATCAAAATCCTTCAATTCTTCATATGGTTCAAAAAAATTCCTATTTATAGGTTCATAAAAATGATGCTAAATGCTTGTATTTTGGTTAATTTTTAAATACTCACCAAAAGACATCGATTTTGAGGCAAAATCTTCATTATCAATAATTGAACGACATTATTGTAACTATTAACAAAATTTTGAATATACGAATCTTGAAAATTATTATTATAATGGTTTAGAAAATTATTATTTCACTATCGTTATTATGAAAATTTTAAGACCCATTATTATAATAATTATTTTCTGAAGATTTTGAATATTGATTTTTACAATTTTTATATTCAACAAAAGACATAAGTATGCAGAACTTTGAAAATTATTATTATAATAATATTATAAACTATTATCTCTACTATTAGAACTATTGAATGAATTAAATGAAGACATACTTATAAAAAATCACTTTTCGAGAATTTTTAAACACGTGCACTTCAATTTCTTTTGTTCCTTGGATCTCAAATGGTTACAGTACATACAAAAGAAAATAAAACAAAATATATAGAAAAATATGTATAAATAAATAAATAAATAAAATTTTAAAACAAAATAATTCTCAACAATGGCGCCATTTTGACATAGTATATTCTACAAAATAAAAGAATAAGTCAAGAATGTTTTAAAGAATAACATTCCCCAACAATGGTTCCATATTGACAAAGTGCATCGTTGGGATCGAATAAATAAATCAATAATTTTTAAAGAAAATTATCTCCCCACAATGGTGCCATCTATACAAAAATTCACCTGTCGTTGTCGTCGATTTTGCACCTCAATACAAAAACCTAATCTTTTTACACATGTTTTATATGTCTAGTGGCGAGTCTGAGTATGGAATCCACAAAGAATGTCGTTTATAATTTAATTTATTTACTACTCAAAAAGAAAGAGAAATAGATGATTTTTGGTTTTGTAAGTGTTGATACCAAAATCTATCACCCTACATGGACCATTCACAAAACAGCACGTGTCATTTAATGTGACATTAGTCCAAGTCAGTTCGACCACCAATGAAGTCCGACCAACTGCCTGTATTGATAACAAAGCGACATCATTCTTATAGCCTTTATTGCCAATGAAGCGACAACCTTTATACATTCAATTGTCATTATGTATTGATGTAAATGCCTAACAAATAAAGGCATTCCATCCATTCGCACGAAAGAGATTAGGATCCCTCTTGGACTATAAATACTTTGTATCACCCTCATTGAAAGGGATTGAAAAAAAACAAATCAAGGCAATCAATACATAACAGTGGACGTAGGCTATTTCTTTGAGCCGGACCACTCTAAAAATCTCTCGTGTATTGTTTGTTTTACTTAATTTATCAGGGATCAATTGAGTTAGGTCTAGTCTAGTTTTTTTTCATCAATAGATTGGCGCCGTCTTTGGGATTGTATTATTAAGCATTGTCACTTATTCACCATCCATGGATCAGAATCTTGAATCAAGTACCAGAAATGAGGGAATTCCGCCTAATCCCTCTGCCCCTCCAAATAACCATGATTTAATAGGAATTCTGGCTAGTTTAGCCAAAGGTCAAGAGGCTATGTAAGATACCATGCAACACTTAGCCCAAACTTTTCAAGTTCGAGTTCGTACACAATTTAATAGGCCACCACCGCCATCCAGGAGTGTCGGGCATAGCCATTCCAGAACTTCAAAGGATCCTTCATACTTTCCTGGAGCAACTTCCTCCATCAGGATTACTAATTCCTCGGATGGACAATCTCTCATCCCAAAAAGATTGAGTGCCTTATAAAGGCTAGGTAGGGCCTCTACTTTTGATCTTCTGGGACCCAAGGGAAATTCCCAAAGGGTTGCGTCGATAGATACTCAAGAGGGAAGGTTCACAAAAAGAAAGTTTGGTACGATCTGTTGGTCGACATGGAAAAACTACTACCCATTGATCTGAAGTTGACAGTGAAGCTTGGTAAGGTTATATTCAACGTTTGGAGGATAGGTTGGTAGAAATGGCCAAGGCCAAGAATCCCCTCCAAAGAAGTTTTATTAAGGGATCCCCTTTTGTGCAAACCATCGTAGATTTCCCTACCCCAACCAAGTGTAAAACTCCAATGGTCACTCCCAAATATGATGGGAAGACTGATCTAGTTCCTCTTATAGAACAGTACTAAGCAGCTGCTGAAATCTACGACGTTCCTAATGAGATGAGATATAGGGAATTTAATCGAGCGGTAAAAGTGTGTTCGTGTGAGGACACAATTGTTGTGTGTTTCGCCTCCGCGATGCAAAAACCTAAGCTACAACTACACTTGACAAGCAAGCACAACGGTAAGTTGGGTATCGTAAGAAATCCACAGGGAGTGATTGAATTTTAGATGTTAATTGCTTTAAAACTTCAAGAATAAAAGTGTAAAATAAATAAATGAAAAGGTGATTGTTGGGAAGGTGATAGGTGGAAAATAAAGAAAAGGGAAAAAATTAAGAAGTTAAGTCTAAACTAGAATTAATAAAATGAGAGAAGGGATCGCATCCCCACCATGGGCTAAACAACTAATAATTAGAATTTCGGTTCGAAAACATTTAATCGAGCATTTTTAATTAATCATAAACATCACACAATAAGGAATTTAACCCAAAGTTGCGAGATTAAACATTTAATCAAAAATGGTCACACGCAGATTAAATTTGGATTATCGCTATAAACACTAACGTTGCGTGACAAAGAAAGTTAAACGCATAATAATCCGAATTTAATACGCGAGGTTTCAATTAAATGCAATTTTACCCAAAACCTAACTTTTGGAGCTCGACTCCCATTAAAGGCGGAAACGCAATCCCAACCCGTTATCTACGGGAAATACATGAATTAAACTACTTTAAACAACTAATTAACTAATAAAACAAGAATTAATTAAACTAAACTAATTTATCTAGGCATGGAAATGAAGAACAAAGTAAGAAATAAAGCATAAGAAATGAAAGAGATGATGAATAATAAAGCTTACATATATAAATGGACAAGGATCCAAGAGAAAAGAGGAGAGGGCCAAAGCTCTTAAAATCCCCAAAGTTCTAACCTAGAAGTGTAAAAAAGTATGTCTTTCACTTAATACAATGTTTACACCCTTATACCCAACCAAAAACCAACTTAAAAATAACGATTTTCAAACTTTTACTGTAGCCGAATCGATTCGGGAAAGGACCGAATCGATTCGAAAACAGGGGAAGCAAATATCTGTCATTCTGGTGCAAACCGAATCGATTCGGTTTTGGGCCGAATCGATTCGTCCCTACAGGTCTGCAATTATGCAGCTTTGTCCTGTTTTACGGAAAATGCCTTCATTTCTTCGTTATAGCTCGGAATTAGGCACGGTCGGAGGCTACGCGAAGATAACTCAGAGGGATACAACATCCAAGAGGAAATTAGGCTGAAAAACTAAAATATGAAATGACTAAAATGCCCTTGAATGTGACCTTGAGTGTACTTTTTAAGTACAAATCATCCTAAAAATGCCATAACTCCATCATTACAACTCGGAATCATACACCGTTGGCGGCCACGCGAAGAGAAACCAAAGGGATTCAACTTCCGTGAAGATCTCGGGATTCAAACCCAGATGCTGAAATTATTAAAATGCCCCCGAAGCTGCAAAAGTCGACGAAAGTTTTCCGGAAAGCGTCCAAACTTCATAGTAAGCATCGAAACACCTACAAAAGCTCAATTAACCCATGAAAAATATGTTAACATTGAAATCCGAGGTTGTCTGGTTAACGAGCATAAATATAGGGATTAAGATACCCAAGGGGGCTAATAAGGCGTAGGTTAACGGGTGAAATACGCAATATTTGCGTCGTATCACACCCCCTAACTTACAAATTGCTAGTCCCTAGCAATGAAATAGGAAACAACAAGAACTACAAGAAAATCACAAACAATATACAAGTACAAAAATGGGATAAGAAAGGATAAGGCGACTTTCGTGGGAGAAGGATTGCATTTAGCATATGCAATAAGCCGTTAAACCCCTAAGTTACCCTAGTGGACGAGTGTTGTCTCGTGAGGGTTTTCAGGGATGAAACCCACAAACATCATATAGTTTCCTCAAAATATGCCCAACCCAAGATGCGGCAAACTCAATAACAACAAAAAAATTTCAAAGGCGTTATTAGCATATTGAATGAATTCAAGTTAAAGTCCGTTGTTATTAATAGGTTGAATGCACCTCATAGAATTGAAAGTTTAAAAGTGGGAGGGGGAGAGCATATGCAAAAGTGTGATTTGGCGAAAAACTTAAATAAACCGGATAAACATAAAGCAAGCATACATTCAATCCTCACGGGCATTACACTCAACAAATGAAATCACTCGAAATGGGAGGTAATACACAGGACATGCGGGCATAAAGAGTAAATGTAAATGGAAACTAGGCCGTGCACATGTCGCAAATGAAGAACGCTATATAGGAAATGAAAAACTTATAATCTCAATGAAAGATACCACTCATCAAAATAGGCGAAATGCATTTTTACAGATTATCAAAACTATTATGACTTTTAAATTAAATGCACCCTAAGATCACATAGGACTTTATAAGGTTGTAATGTAGGTTTGGGGTTAAGGTACGAAATGAAAGGTATATGTACGGATTCAAAGTGTTCGGAGATGAAAACTTGAAATAGTGGAAAGAATGCGGGCAATACCAAAATTGGAAAATAAGTTCCAAACGAGCATTAGATATATCACCAGGGAGAGTAATCAAAGCTTATTGAACACTATACACAACATATACAACTTTCTCTTTCTTTTCTTTTCTTCTTTTTCTCACTTTTTCTTTTTTGTTTTCTTTTTCTTTTTGCTTTCTCTTTTTCTTCACTTTTTTCACATCACTTTTCTTTACTTTTCAAACTCTCATATGCTTAAATTGCAACCACACTACAATAACATCATTCAATCCCAAGTATCATTACAAACAAAGGTATGTAAGGTATATGTATGGTATATAACTCCAATTTGGAATTGGTTATGGGATTTGGGTTTTGAAACGAAGGCTATATTTAGGCTCGAAGGGGTTAACGAGGGTAAACATATAAGGGTGAGGTCAAGGCTAATATGGGTGATATAACAAAGAGGGCCTATGATCATTTCACAAAGTTTACGCAATTCTCGAGTCAAAACAATATATGAAAATCATGCTCAAGTAACACATTTCAAGTATGAACTCAATTAATGAACGGTCAAATGAAAGAATAGTGAGATTACCAACGAATTCAACGTTTTCAATGAGAAAAGAATAGTGTATAACACTCACAAACGACGAAAGGTACAAAGCTTACTCGGTGTAAGTATATACCATGCAATATAAAAATCTTACCGGGTTATAAAAATCTTAATCGAAATCAATATAACAAGTAAAGTGCATATGCTCATGGGATAAAGTTTAATTCATGAAGTTATTCACAATATCAATGATTTAAGGACTAAAGTCTAATAACTTCTAAAATCGAGAACATGCATCATTGAGTTGTCAATCGGATCGGGCAATTATTAAAATTTATCATCGAAAACAAGGCAAAATGCCCAACAAAGGAGAAAAAAGAATGAAAATATTTGTGAAAATTTTCAAATTTTCACAAAAAGGCATACTGAGTAACTAAATGTGAGCAAATCCATGGACAAAATAAAGAAATGGATAAAATATCCTACACCCCCTAACTTAAATGTTGCATTGTCCTCAATGCGCATTAAGAACACAACACAAAGAGAGAAAAAGAACGATATTACCCAAAATTGGAACGCTCTCCATAAGCACGAGTCCAAAGAAGTCTACAAAACAAGTTATTACCGAGCATAGCAAAAACAAATAACAAAAAGTTAACTAATTACACTAGACTAAATTAAAAGGAAAGAAAAATAGGAAAGAAAGAAAATTAAAAAGCTAACTATTTACAACCTACTATTTAGGCTTCACACTAACTATACACTAGAAGTCTAAATAGTTGAGGGTCCACCCAAAAAGGGATTTGATTTTGAAAGATCAACGGTGGACCCTCCAAAACGAACATGCCTCCCAGAAAATAATAATTCCGTTTGAAAAACGGAAGGCATGTGGGTGGTGAAAAAAGTGAACCATCGCCTATTTGAAGTTTTGGGCAGACGATGGGGGATTTGGATACTACGGGGGACAAGACTATATTAGTCTCAAAAAAATCAAAATCACATCCCCAAGATTCTTCAATTGGAAGGGGAGGTGGGGCAAGTGCAAGTGAAAAGCTCATGAGATGAAGCATCTCAAAATAACATTCTCGTTCAAAAATCGGGTCAAAGTCCTCAAGACTTTCAACCGATTCTTGTGATAAATTTAATGGTTCGGGAATAATAGAAGGAAAGGAAGGACCAACAACCTCAATACAATCGGCAGGATTAATAAGAGGTTGAAAATCGAAAATGCTAAAGCTTGGCTCACTCTCAATTATTTCTTCAACAAAAAGGGGTGGAGATGAAACGCAAGTTTCAACCTCAACCCGATTTTGTGAAGAAATAATCTCATCGAGCATGGCATCGGTTTCTAGAAACCAAGCTTGAGAACTTTCGGATCGGTCATTAATTTCCTTTATCATTAACTCATAATCAAACGAACAAGAAGATATTTCATCTTCTTGTGCGGGTTTCTCATAGCTAACGGATCCCCCGCATACCAAATTACCCTCACAAAGCGATGAGGGATCACTTACATACTCTTGAATTTCACGCTCAATGCGCTCATCTTCAAGAATTTGTAAGCATTCTCTCATTGTTTTGGGAGTATAAATTGGAAAACAATTTTCATAACAATTAAGGTTATCTAAAGCGTAATAGCGAGACATTTCAAAATGAGCTATTCAATAAAAGTGACAAGCACCGAGATTTCAATTTCTCGAAACAATCTAGCACAAGTCAAAAAGAAAGGGGAAAATAAAGAATACAAATATGAATGAAAGAAATACTATGAAATAATAAAACAATTACTATCTAAAACACACTCCCCGGCAAAGACGCCATTTTGATCGAGCGGTAAAAGTGTGTTCGTGTGAGGACACAATCGTTGTGTGTTTCGCCGCCGCGATGCAAAAACCTAAGCTACAACTACACTTGACAAGCAAGCACATCGGTAAGTCGGGTATCGTAAGAAATCCACAGGGAGTGATTGAATTTTAGATGTTAATTGCTTTAAAACTTCAAGAATAAAAGTGTAAAATAAATAAATGAAAAGGTGATGGTTGTGAAGGTGATAGGTGGGAAATAAAGAAAAGGGAAAAAATTAAGAAGTTAAGTCTAAACTACAATTAATAAAACGAGAGTCGGGATCGCATCCCCACCATGGGCTAAACAACTAATAATTAGAATTTCGGTTCGAAAACATTTAATCGAGCATTTTTAATTAATCATAAACATCACACAATAAGGAATTTAACCCAAAGTTGTGAGATTAAACATTTAATCAAAAATGGTCATACGCGGATTAAATTCGGATTATCACTATAAACACTAACGTTGCGTGACAAAGAAAGTTAAACGCATAATAGTCCGACTTTAATACGCGAGGTTTCAATTAAATGCAATTTTACCCAAAACCTAACTTTCGGAGCTCGACTCCCATTAAAGGTGGAAACGCAATCCCAACCCGTTATCTACGGGAAATACATGAATTAAACTACTTAAACAACTAATTAACTAATAAAACAAGAATTAATTAAACTAAACTAATTTATCTAGGCATGGAAATGAAGAACAAAGTAAGAAATAAAGCATAAACAATGAAAAAGATGATGAATAGTAAAGCTTACATATATAAATGGACAAGGATCCAAGAGAAAAGAGGAGAGGGACAAAGCTCCCAAAATCCCCAAAGTTCTAACCTAGAAGTGTAAAAAAATATGTCTTTCACTTAATACAATGTTTACACCCTTATACCCAACCAAAAACCAACTTAAAAATAAAGATTTTCGGACTTTTACTATAGCCGAATCGATTCGGAAAAGGACCGAATCGATTCGAAAACAGGGGAAGCAAATATCAGTCATTCTGGTGCAAACCGAATCGATTCGGTATTGGGCCGAATCGATTCGCCCCTACAAGTCTGCAATTATGAAGCTTTGTCCTGTTTTACGAAAAATACCGCCATTTCTTCGTCATAGCTCGGAATTTGGCACGGTCAGAGGCTACGCGAAGATAACTAAGAGGGATACAACATCCAAGAGGACATTAGGATGAAAAAATAAATATGAAATGACTAAAATGCCCTTGAATGTGTCCTTGAGTGTACTTTTTTAGTAAAAATCATCCTAAAAATGCCATAACTCCATCATTACAACTCGGAATCATGCACCGTCGGCGGCCACGCGAAGAGAAATCAAAGGGCTTCAACTTTCGTGAAGAGCTCAGGATTCAAACCCAAATGCTAAAATTACTAAAATGCCCCCGAAGCTGCAAAAGTCGATGAAAATTTTCCAGAAAGCGTCCAAACTTCATACTAAGCATCGAAACACCTACAAAAGCTCAATTAACCCCTACAAAACATGTTAACATAGAAATCCGAGGTTGTCTGGCTAACGAGCATAAATATAGGGATTAAGATACCCAAGGGGGCTAATAAGGTGTAGATTAACGGGTGAAATATGCAATATTTGCGTCGTATCAGAATTCTGAGGAACAATCACTAGATCTTCTCAAATTTGGTACAACAACCTTCCTCGAGGATAATTTTCTAGCTTTCAACAACTCGCCTAGTTATTCATTGGTAATTTTTACTTTGGAGCAAAGCCAATAAAACGTGTAGCTCATTTGCTCAGCGTAAGACAGAAGGAAGTAGAAAGTATGACGGATTAGATCACTTTCAATAACTAGAAACTGGAAGTCATTGATTACGAAGAGAAGACTACAATCACCGCCCTAATGAGTGGTTTGCTCCATAATAAATCATATTACACTTTGGTAAAAGATCAACCAAAGACGATGACAGAATTGATGGCCAAAGAAGCGAAGAGCATGAACACCGAGGAAGCCATGGTTGCTGAAAAGAATTCAGATGCAAAAGCGGAAGAAAAAATAGAAGGGAAGTCAGATAAGAAGGAGCATAAGAATCACAACAAGTGTAGGGGTTCGAAGGGAAAGGAAGTTCTAGATCGGCTCAGAAAATTCATTAACTACACTCCATTGACAGTTGATATACATCATGTGTTAGACGAAATAAAGCACAATAATGATTTTAGTTGGCCTAAAAATTTAAGGTCACATGATGATAAAAGGGATAAGTCCAAGTATTGTGAGTTTCACAAAGATCATAGTCATACTACCAACTGTTGTATTGCCCTTCAGAAAGAGATAAAAGCGCTCATCCAAAGAGGAAAGTTGGACAGATTTCTTGATCGGCAGAATGGTGGAACAAATGGAGAAAGAGGTCGATAGAGATCTAAATCCCCAATTAAGCCTGGAGAAGAGAATAAGAGGAACCACGAAGATGATCCAAAAGATGATCATGATCTTCCTAAGAAGCCTAGACAACCGGAACGTGAGGTATTCACATTAAGTTTTGGATCTTTTGATTGTCACATGAATACAGGTGGAGATGTCGGAGGAGGAGATCATACAGCTGAAAGGAAAGATTACCTCAATAAGTCTCAAGCTTGTTCCTATATCCAGTAAATCATCCTCACCGAAGAAAGACGACTAAGAAAAGTTAACAAGGATAAGCTCATAATTGGCTTTTCAAAAAATGATTTATTTGGAGTGTTGTATCCTCATGATGATCATTTGGTGATCAGATTTAGGATAAAAAAAGTATTGGTAGCAAGAACATTAGTGGATAATGGTAGTTCAGCAGACATCATGTTCTATCCATCGTTTGATAGTTTCAGTTTAAATCTCACTCAACTGGGGCCTTATCACAGGCCACTCATTATATTCTCAGGCAAGAAAGTGTTTCTTTTGGGGACTATCAAGCTAGATGTGTTGATCAGGACATGGCCAGAGAGCAGGACAGAGAAGGTGAGATTCTTTGTAATGGACAAAAATGTTCATTCAGCTTATAATATGATTATGGGAAGAGTTGGTCTGAATAAATTCAAAGTTGTACCCTCTACTATTCATCAATGCCTGAAATTCCCGACCAACTTTGGAGTTGGAGTAGTGAAAGGGGATCAGAAAGTAGCTCGGGAGTGCTATTATTCCTCTACTGAGGAAAAAGATATGATGGAGACAAAGAGAAAAATAATAACTTATCAAGTAGATACATATGAGATGAACAACGAGTCTGAGGTTGAAACCGTAGATCCATGAGATGAATCTGAGATCATAAAAGGCCAAGTGATGGAGGTAAAAGAAAGCATTGTTCTGGATGATAATAAACCAGAACAAATAAAATAGGAGCATCATTAGAACCAGTTCTTAAATAGGAGTTGATAACTTTCTTAAGGCAAAGAAAATAGGTGTTTGCTTGGAGTCATGAAGATATGCCAGCCATAGATCTAAATTTTCTATGTCATGAGCTTAATGTTAATAGGGAGGTCAAACTTATGAAGTAGAGAAGAAGACTTTTCATCCCGGAGAAGAACCAGCTATATAGGAAGAAGTGGAGAAGCTTCCACTACACCAAATCTGCCGAATTGTCAAGGTCATTGACCTTGACAAATCCAACTTGTGAAGGTCAATGATCGTGACATTTCGAGGCGAGATAACTTTTTTTGTCACGGTCGTGTCACGGTCATTGACCTTGACACAAAACTCGCGTTTTGTGTCACGGTCGTGTCGCGGTCAATAACCATGACACGTTTGTCACGGTTTATAACCGTGACAAAGCCGTGACCCTTTTAAAAAAAATTGTCACGGCCATTGACCGTGACACGTCCGTGATAACTTTTTGTCACGGACGTGTCACGGTCAATGACCGTGACAATTCTGGACAGAATTTAAAAAAAATCTGTTGGGCAGTATGGCCACTGCCACTGCCCAACAGTATATTTGTGCCTGTTATAGCAACGTTGTACCTGTTCCAAACATCATATATCCAAACAAACTAAAGATAATGCAAATATATATTCAAAATATAAACTATTTAAGAAGAAACAACATCACCATCAATTATCTCAAATCTACAAACTATTTGTATGGAAAAGAGATTTTGTACCACGACGCTCGGGGACACCTCCTTATCCTTCCCTTCTCGTCCGAATAGCCACATAAGTATAGAGCATATGTGGCCTACTCTTAGGGCCACTCCCTGTACCCTGAATTGAAATAAAGTAAAATTAGTATCCGCCCCTCAAATATAGATAAATATAAATCATAATTGAAATCAAAATTAAAATTGACATATAAATATAAATACATTACCTGTAGTGTCACTCAAACAACTAACTTGAGCTCATATGTCACCTCCTTCCAACTAATGTACCCCGGGCAATCGTGTCAAATATAATTCTCTTCATATCTAAACACTAAGAAATACCATAATCCTATGGAGTTATGCGTTGCAAATTCCTTCCAACCGTTGTGTAGCCAAAAATCAGCAGTTGAAGTTGTCAATTCCACCTTTCAATGGTCTCCCATGTTTTGCTAGAAGTTCCAAGTGGTGGGGGTATGGAAAGTGGAATTGACAACTTCAACTGGTGATGTTTGGCTACATAACGGTTGGGAGGAATTTGCAGAGCATTGCTCCATAGGATTATGGCATTTCTTAGTGTTCGGATAGACGAAGAGATTCAGTCTCCTCTCCACAAATAGGACACACCAAATAACTATGTACTAATCACCTATTAAAGGTAAGAAGCGTATATTCATGGATTAGTATAAACAAAACTTAGATGTAGTTGGAATATTTATGTATTAATCTCCTCTCCACACACGCACACTACACAAGAGTGAAAATGATAAAGTGCAGATAAATTAAAAGCATTAAAAATGGATGTTTCGGTACAAATTGAAATATTTATTACAAATTGAAAAATTGTTTCAAATTCGGGTTATCATAAAAAATGGATTGATATTCGGTAGGAGCAGCCAAGTCATCCACACTACTATTTAGACGCCTTGGCACGTTTTGGACAATTGACCATGACTCGTTGTTGATATACTCCGAGTAAAACACTTGCTTAACCTTTTGAAATGCACAAACAAACGGCTCATCGCTCACGTGGTCGTTGCTCTTCAACTTGGACAAGTCAACCATGATCAAATTGGTGACAGGATCAACTTTACAAGCATTTGTATCCTCAACTCTTACCCATTCACAGTAAAATACAACCTCTTTGAAGCTTATATAATCCAATTCAAATATATTTTGGATTACACCATAGTAAGTCATTTCAGCTTCAACGAGGTTTTTATCTTTTGCGCTCGCTCGAAAGAAAGTAAGAGCCTTGTATAAAATTCTCGAGTTCTGTACATTTGTACTTTCCTCATACACTTTAGCGCCAAAAATTTAACCATTCAATCGATACTTTTTGTACTTTTGTGCCACGAACAAGGGTCCAATGGCTAGACGAGCAAGCCTTGATGTCGCATCACCCATCTTTAGGAGCTGAGAATATAGATAAATTAATTATATTAGTGGTAAAATTTGAGTGTAATGTAACGTTATATAACGATTGTTTTCATTATAATTACCTCTTGTGTCAACCATAGCCTAAATTCGCTGTCTGATTGTACCATTGTTTTTCGTCTTTTATTGTTCTCACAGGCTTCATATTTACTGCATATTACAAAATTAATCATGTATAAAATAATCTAAAATAATGTTAAACATTATAATATTCGAAACTTACTTTTTCCATTCTTCGACATCTTCATGTGTGTCAAATAGATAACGAGCTACTTGTTCATGTTGCAAACTCGTTAATTTCACCCGTTTAACCATCACATGACCACCCTCGTCGATGAACTCATCATTGTCATCCACGCTGGTCGAGTCAGGAATATATTCCCAAGTGTAGATTGATGACTTCACGGTGATGTATTACTCTACAATTGAGCCTTCAATGTATCGTGTATTCTTGACGTAATCTTTAAAAACTTTCATCAATCTTTCAAACGGATACATCCACCGATATCTAACTGGACCACAAAGAAGTGCCTCGTCGCATAGGTGTACCAACAAGTGAACATTTATGTCAAAGAATGCTGGGGGAAAGTACTTCTCCAATACACAAATCGCTTCGTTCACAGCCAATTTTGCGTCCACTATGTGTTCTCGATTCACTACCTTCTCACACAAGAGGGAGAAGGTAATACTAATTTGCATAATAGCCCTACGCAAATCCTTGTGCTTGGAGAAACAGTGCTTAAACAATAGAGGAACCAATTGCATGATCACATGCCAATCGTGGGACTTACACTTATGTAAATCATGAGTAGCATAATTCACAATCCTTTGCAAGTTGGACGAAAAAGTAGATGGGCCCTTCAAATTATATATTGTGTCTAGAAGAACCTTCCTTTCCCCACTCGTCAAAGTAAACGCACCAGGGGGAATTATTGTCCTTCCCCTACTATCTTCTTTCAACCATAGTTGTGGCTTAAGTTTTAACGTTTTAAGGTCTTTTCATGCATTTTATCCATCCTTCGAATGACTCCCCCCAAGGCAAGTACCCACAATATGTTCAACGAAGTTCTTCTCTGCATGCATCACATCCAATACATGGCGCACTGGGTTTTTCTTCCAATAAGGCAAGTCAAATAAAATTGACCTCCGAGACCATGCCTTTCTTATCTTAGTTTCATTCCCAGTTGGGGTCTTCTTATGCTTGACATTCTTAAATTTGGGATTCTTACCTGGAATATTTGGGCCACATTCAGAAGATTTACTTTCAATTTCTAAACCCGAAAGTTGTCTCGGCGGTATCCTATGTTCAACTCCGCTCAATAAAAAATTGGAACCTTTCTCAAATCTGAAACTATGAGCTGGGGGTAAAAACCTCATGTGGCAATGGTACACATTTTTTAAGCTAGAGGATAGACGAAGAGATTCAGTCTCCTCTCCACAAATAGGACACCCCAAATAACCATGTACTACACATCCGGATAATGTCCCATAAGCTGGAAAATCATGAATTGCCCACATCAACATAGCTTTCAGCGTAAACTCTTGTTTTCTAAAAGAGTCAAATGATTGCACACCCTCTTCCCATAACTCATTTAATTCTTCTACCAAAGGATCCAGGTAGATATCAATGTCATCACTTGGTGCTTTTGGCCCAAGTATCAATAGAGCCATCATCAAAAATTCAGGTCTCATACACTGTGAAGGAGGGAGGTTGAGTGGGGCTAGGATCACTGGCCATACACTCTGATTGGTGCTTAGATTTCCAAATGGATTGAAATCATCTGTTGATATAGCCAAACTAATGTTGCGTTGTTCTCGAGCAAAATCGGGATACTCAAAATTCATCCTCCGCCAGGCAGTAGAATCAATAGGATGACGCATGATATTACCCCCTACTTCTGCCCTAGCATGCCAAGTCATTGCCTCTGCAATCCATGGTACTGTGAAAAATCTCTTTAATCTAGGCCCAACGGGAAAATATTTCAATACTTTTTGAGGCACTTTTGAGCTTGTACCTTCCTTACTAGTAGATTGGACATATCTAGGTTCATCGCATACCGGACAACGATCGAGATTTTCATACTCCTTTCGGTATAGTATGCAGTCATACACACAAGCATGAATCGTTTTATACTTCATTCCCAAACCTTTCAAACTGTTCTTCATAACAGGATAGCTATTTGGAAGTGTATTCACCTTGGGTAATAAGCCCTTCACCCATTTCAGAATTCCCATCACGCTATTGCCAGACAACAAACTGTACTGCGTCTTCAAACTGTGCAAACCAACCATGGCATGTAAAGTTGTTTGATCTTTCTCACAGCCAGAGTATAAAGGTTGGGTCGCCTTAAATTTTAAACTTTGGTAGTCATCGTCAAGTTTTATCGTGTTATCTTCACGAGCATTTGAATCTTCTACATCATCAGTGACCTCATTCTCCTCAGCTTCGTAAACTCCGTACTCATCATCAACTAAATCCTCTAACATATTATGATCTACGTCGTCCCCTTCTACATCTATTCTACTTGTTGAAGGTTGTTGTGAAGGTTGGTCGGGGACAAAAAGGAACTTTCAATTCACCGTGAAAACTCCAAAATCGATAACTATCTTGCATACCCGATCTTAACAAATGTAGTTCAACTGTTTTCCACTCAAACACCTTACCATTCTTACACCTAGCAGACGGACACGGAAACTCTTCATCATTACGACATCTCTTTGCATATTTCACAAATTCGTTAGCACCTCTGCGAAACACATCCCCCATTCTATTAGTCTCACCCATCCACTCTTTGTATTTCGGATATCCCATCACAGCTACAACAACTAAACACCTATTAAAGGTAAACAAAACTTAGATTTATAGTATGTTTTATTTAATTATCCCATCATTTAATTATCCTATTAAAGGGTAAGTGGTCCTATCCCATTCAAGACTGCATTTTTCTGTAATATACTTAACAGCTCATGCACATTGTTACGATTTGAAAAAAATTCGACAGCATATCCCCTTAGTTCTCCAAGAACACGACGTAGATTGGCAGGTGTGAGTGTTATTTCAATTGGTCAATTGAAATAACAGTCACACTTGTCAATCTAGTATGTACCCAGAGAACATTAAGATACGACTGCAGAACTTCCTCCAAAAGTAACAACTTTAAGCCAATAAGAATATTATACAGAAATTATACAGTCTCAAACTGTCCAAACGGGACAATTCGAGAGATCTCATTATAGGGGTAATGACTCTCGAACGGGTCTAAGGGCTATTGAATGCGTACACATAAGAACTGGAAGGCTAGTATCTATGCGCACTATATTTAATTTCAAGTATGTTTCATATAATGGGTTAATTCAAATACAAAAATAAATTCATGGGTTAATTCAAATACATAAATACAAATTTATGGGTTAATTCAAATACACACACACACACACACACACACACACACCTCCCTCCACACACCCCACTCACCACATACACACACACACCCACCTCCCTCCACATCCCCCACTCACCACATACACACACACCACCACCCCCACTCACCACACACACACACACACACACACACACACACAGTAGTGACTGTCTATTTAAAATAATCTCAATGTTAATTTCATGTATTGAATTTCTACTATTGTTTTGTGTTTTTTATAAATCATATTCAATGTTAGATATGTGTTTTGTTAAGATATCTAAGCTGTTCTATAGAATTATTTTTTGTATCTTGAAGTTTAAGTTCTAAAATAATCAACCTAAAGTTGTGGTTCATAAAGTATTATCACAAATATAAACTAAGAGTGATAAAATAACTTTGAGGAATATAAATTAATTGTGACAAAGTAAGATTATGCACCCGAACCTAAAATTTAAAAAAAGTTTTTTTATTTAAACCCCACTTTTCTTTCTATAACTCGTATTTTCTTAAACTTTAAATATAATTAAGGGTGTATAGAAAGAAAAGTTAAATACGAATAAAAACAACATTTTTAAAATATGAAGGGCTCACCAATTTGATCAAATTTTTCAACAACATAGACTAAATGATATTTTATTTTTCATGCTTTTAGCAATTTCGGATGCCATTTTAACCCTTATTGTAGTTTTTTGTTGTAATGTCATTTAAAAAAAATCATTTAGGTATGTAAATATATTGTAATAGATCTTGCCTTCCACAAAATGATATTTTATGGTAAAATTTTATTTGATGGATATAAAGTCATGTGATACCTATATGTGTTATTTTTCATCTAATAAAAACAAAAAACGCCATATATGGTTTTTTTCTCCATTAGTATAAGTATATAGCGATTATTTCACACTTAAATCACATATTAAGCCGGCCTTCATTTTTTTATGAAATTTGTAGAAAATTACTTATTTATTTTGAATGAAAATAAATTGTTATCCAATATTTTTGGATATTATTTATAATTATGAAACTCATACACAAATTAATGTTGTATCAAAATAATATTATATTTGTAACCCCTACCCCTACCCCTACCCCCACCCTACCCCACCCCTACCCCCACTCTGCCCTCACTTTACCCCCACCCTGCCCCACCCCCTACCCCCACCCTGCCCCACCCCTACCCCCGCACACACACACGCACATATATACACACATACACACATATATATACACACAAACATATATATAAATGGAAGAGAGAGAGAGAGAATTAAACCTGAAAGTAGAGAAAGAGAGAGAGCAGCGTCGAGAGAGAGAGAGGGAGGGAAAAACATTATCACGGTCGTGTTAAGGTCATTGACCGTGACAATTATTTATCACGGTTGTGTCAAGGTCAATTACCGTGACACAAAACGCGTGTTTTTTTGTCACGGTCAATGACCTTGACAAGGGTGACCGGCTGAAAGGTGACAATTTTGTCATTTTGGTGTAGTGTTCAAAAAGCTTCCTTTATTGAAGATGTGAAGTATCTGAATTGGTTAGCCAATGTAGTTATAGTAAAGAAGAAGAATAACAAGTGGAGGATATGTCTAGATTTTACTCACTTGAACAAAGCGTGTCCGAAGGATCATTTTCTTTTGCCACGAATTGATCAATTAGTAGATGCTACTTCAGGGAATGAGCTGGTGAGTTTCATGGATGCATATTCTGGTTATAACCAGATCAAAATGAAACCAGAAGATAGAGAAAGTACTTCATTTATTACTCCCCAAGGAACTTATTTCTATAATCTTATGCCATTTGGTCTGAAAAATGCAGGTGCTACTTATCAGAGACCGGTGAACAAATTATTTGAGGAGTAGATAGGCAAAAACATGGAAATGTATGTTGATGATATGCTTACAAAGAGAAGAAAAGTTGCTAATCATATTACCGACCTCAGCCAGACATTTGATCAATTGGAAAAGCAGCAAATAAAGTTAAACCCCACCAATGCGTCTTCGGAGTTCAAGAGGGAATGTTACATGGGTATATAGTGAATCAAAGAGGTACTGAAGCTAATCCAGATAAGAGTAAAGCTCTAATAAAATGCAATTTCCAACCTGTAAAAAGGATATTCAAAGGCTAACTGTATTCGTAGTAGCACTCAACAGGTTTGTGTCCCAAGCAACAGATAAATGTTTTCCATTCTTCAAGGTACTCAGAAAAACCTTTGAATGGAACGATGAATGTGAAAAAGACTTCCGGGAGTTGAAGAAGTACCTGGGAACACCACCACTACTTTCTCGACCAATGCTAGGAGAAAAGCTATATTTGCATCTGACAGTATCTGAGTCAGCAGTTAGCTCTACCTTGATCAGGGAGGAAAATGGAGTTTAAAAGCCAGTTTATTACACAATCAAAGCTTTTCGAGGAGAAAAAGTGAGATATACCAGACTGGATAAATTGGCACTGGCCTTAATTGAAGATAGTAGACGAATGAAGCCATACTTTTAAGCCCATACGATAGTGATCTACACTGACATGCCCTTAAGGTAGGCTTTGCATAGGCCAGAGAAATCTGGAAGACTGATGTATTTGGTTGTGGAGTTAGGGGAATATGACCTTGTGTATGAATAAAGGACTACTTTAAAAGGCCAAATTGTGACTGATTTTATTACAGAGTTCACTTATCCAGAGGTCCTCGAGCAATAAGGAACTCTAATTGAGCAACATGAAAGAGTCAGCATACCTACTGGAGATACGCCGGACCAACTCCAAGTAGGGGAAATCGTACAAAAAGACCAATCAGAGCTGTGCAGTGGACTATAGGAGAGGAAGAGAAAATATGAGGAGGCAAAGTATAAAATCTTCCATCAAGGGATTCTAACAAACCAAGCGTTTGATAGCGATATTCCCCTATGGAGTATGTATCTTAACATGTCATCTTGTGTAATCGGATGTGGAGCTAGAATCATTCTTAATACTCCAGACGAGCTAGATATAGAGTACGCTCTATGATTCCAATTTCAAGCCTCCAATAATGAGGTAGAGTATAAAGATATGATTATTTGATTAAATCTATATATATCACTAAACGCCGAGCAAGTTGTGGTGTACAGTGATTCAAAGTTAGTTATAAATCAGGTGTTGAGATTATATGCAACAAAAGGAGAACTGATGACCAGATATTTGGCAAAAACTTTAGAGGTAATTTCCACTTTGATAGAAGTTCAGATGGTCATGATTCCAAGATTGGAAAATGCCCGAGCAGATGCACTTGCTCGGTTAGCTTCAGCAACTAGAATGGAGATATACAGAACTATTCCTATTGAGGTACTTGCTAATAGAAGCATTGCTGAAGATCTGATAGCTAACTTTATTGCAGTTGATATGGGGCCATCTTGGATGGACTGCATAAGAGAGTATATTGAAGATGGGATTCTTTCAGCCGATTTACTTGAAGATAAAAGATTGAAATGCAAAGCTGCAGGATACGTGCTAGATGGTTATGTGTTGTATAAAAGAGGATTAACTACCGTCCTACAACGATGTGTGCACCCAACTGAAGTGAAGGATTTGATTGAAGAAGTCCACGAAGGGTGTTGTAGAGCCCATGCAGCAGGAAGAACGTTATTGCAAAGAATTCATACACAGGGGTATTACTGGCCAACCATGCGATCAGATTGTACAGATTTTTCCAAGAAGTGTGATAAGTGCCAGAGATTTTCTAATGTACGTAAGCTCCACAAGCTCTCCTAACACCGATCACATCACCCTGTCCTTTTCCTATGTGGGGAATTGACTTGGTCGGACCTCTGCCGACTACCCGAGGAAGGTTCAAGTACCTGGTTGTAGCTATTGATTACTTTACTAAATGGGTAAAAGCTGAACCATTGATCGACATGTCCTATGAAAAGGTTTATCAATTTATTTGGAATATTATTATATGCAGGTATGGCTTACCTTATGACTTTATAACTGATCACGACACACAGGTTGACAACGACGAATTCGTTGCTTATTGTGCCCAGTCCAATGTCCAAAAAATCCACTCTGCTCTCGACCATCCTCAAAGCAATGGCGAAACAGAGGTAACTAATATAACTTTGCTAAATGGGATGAATAAAAGGTTGGAAAATTCAAAAGGAAATTGGATCAATGAACTACATTCTATCATGTGGGCTTACCGAACAACTTCCAGAATAGCTACTAGAGAAACTACCTACCTATTGGCATTCAGTACTGAAGCCGTAATTCCTATTGAGCTAGGTTAACCTATGCATAGATTTCTTAACTTTAATTCCCTAGTCAACCATTTGATGAGAAGGCTGGATTTAGACATACTGGAAGAAGTCCATGAAGATGCAGCTCTAAGGAATGCAGCTTATCAACAGACATGCTGCACGTTTCTACAACAAGAGGGTCATGCCCAGCAACTTAAAAGAGGGGGATTATGTTTTGATGAAAGTGACTTAAAAGAGGAATAAGTTGGAAGCCAATTGGCATGGGCCCTATCATATTACTACAGTTATCCGACCAGGCACATATCGGATTGAGACATTGAAAGGGGAAGAATTTAAGAACCCATGGAATGCAGAACACTTAAAGAAGTACTATTAGTAAATGCAGTTATGTTGTACTCAGTTCACTTCAATATTAATGAGAACATGACTTTCCAAAATTATCATTTTGTTGTTTTATTTTTCGAAGTACTAGTGTTATGCACTCATAAACATAATAAAACCACCAACAAAGTTGGTCGGTATCAATGAACGCCACTAACAAAGTTGGTCGATAACAATAAAGGCCACCAACAAAGTTGGTTGGCATCAAGAAAACCACCAATAAAGTTGGTCGGTAACAACAAGCCACCAACAAAGTTGGTGCTATGCATTTACAAACACAATAAAACCACCAACAAAGTTGGTCGGTATCAATGAAGGCCACCAATAAAGTCAGTCGGTAACAACAAACCACCAAAAAAGTTGGTTGACGTTAATAAAACCACCAACAAAGTTGGTTATCAAACATATAAAACCATGCAAGGCAAAATGATAAGTCCCAAGTGCTTGGTTAACGAAGACTCGGATGAATAATTTTCATCTAAACTGGGCTAAAAGATAGATAAATGTTCCACTCACGCCTGGGAACCGAGGTAACTAATGCAATTACCATAAAATTTAGGTACATTATAGAACCATGGTGAAACATTGGTAATTGGTAGAAAACTTAGGATAATCCTAAGGATATCAATAGAACCGATGAAAAACTATAGATTAACTAAAAAAATTAATTTATTCGTAGTCAATGACTAAGAAAACACTCAGAGAATGATTAAAACTTGATCCATTCATAAAATAAACTTTTCATTAAAATTAAATGATTACATATTGTTGCTTAAACATGGAAAAATAAAATACAAAAGTTTATCTTACAGGATATTTTCCTTCAGCCTTAGAGACAGGATCCATGCCAGCTGGAGGATCATCCAAAGTAAAAGGAGAGTTGATGAAGTTAAGGTCCTGAAGCATCTTGGTATTGCTACTACTAGGACGGCCAAGAAAATGAGGAGGACAGACGATCTCTAGTTCATCATGCAATTTGTAATCCCCCAAGTACTTGGAAATCAAGTATTGGGGAATACGGTGAATAGGTACCCAATTAACGTTCAACTTGAATGGAGGATTGTCAAGCTACAACAATCCTAGATCATACCAATCCCATAGAGAGTCGTTCCTATCCACCTTCATCACAGTTAAAGAATTTATCCAACCCCATTTGTAGGATTCATTCTGGGCCTGTTGAAGTCTATCGCCATAATGTCCCAACGCTTCATTACACCCACCCATCCAAAATTCTATGGGTTGTTTATGGAATTGAAAAGTTATTTTATCAACTTCTAATTGATGGTTCTTTAGTACCCCATCCTTAGCCTCCAATTGGAAAGATTGAGTAGATAATTGTTCAGATAAAGTCTGCAACTTCTGAGACATCTCGGCAATAGCTCGGTCCTTTACTTTTAACTTTGCATCTTGGTTGGCAAGGGCATGTTGGGTCCTAATTTCCTCTGTGGTTCCTCGGCCAACCCTATTTCTAGATCGGGAAGAAGAGAAAGATTTAATGTTCTTCAAGTACTCCAATTCATCTCTTAATGTGTTCTCAGCTTCTAAAAAAGGATAACTGATAGCGCGCGAGAAGCATGCGCGTGGAAGTGCACAGCCGTTGTTTTCTGTCTCGCCATGACTATACAAAAGCCTAAGTTACTACCACACTTGTGGGGCAAGCACAACGGTAAATCGGGTATCGAAAGATCAACTAGGACGAGTTACTAGAATTTAAGTGATTTAATACTTCGAAATAAAAGTGTAAAAGGTGAATTACAAACTAAAAGGAAAAGAGATGCATAAAAGGGAAATGATTATTCTAGGCAAGGGAAATCAAACTAGATTATGAAAGTGAGTAAAACTATAGGTTGTGTCGAATATCCCTCACCCGAGTTAATTTTTATAAAATGGATACATAGGTCGACGAGTTATTACAAATACGTCTCGTTTCGACAGTTAATTAAATCAAGGGTTGTAACGCCCCTAAATCCGCATAAAAGCCTAATAAGATTTTGGCGTCAACAAATATCCCAAAAATTACGCAAAAAAGGTCGTAAGCACGAGACATACATGATATTCCCCATCAAATCTCCTAGGCACAATAACCAGGACAACGCACCCGAAATAAACCCGTAAAAGCCATCACCAAAGCCAAGCAATGAATTAACCCGATTGAGTTCAATTCAAAAACAACCTAATTTAAATTACCTAGAAAGCATCATAAAAATGTGGTAAATGAAAGCGTGTAAATAAATGCGCTAAATCTACCTATAAAGCACGTAAATCAAAGCATGTAAACTATTTAGGAAAGCATGTAAATCTAATTAGAAAGTAAGGAAATAAGGAAATACAAACTATATTAATGGAGAGGATGATGATTAGTGCAACATTCAACCCAAATGGGGTGTCAAACCAAGAACAATTGAAGAAGAACTCTTCAAAACCCTCAAAACCTAAGCTACAACTCTTTAAAATCTAAGATCCTACTTAATATCTGATTTTACAACAAAAAGGGGTATTTATAGTAAGTTGGAATAATAATAGAAAGGAAAAGAGAAAAGAAAAGAAAAGGCAAAATATCTCCTGGAAAACAAGGGATAGATCGATTGACCCCTTTGGTCGATCGATCGATGATGAACAAAATATCCCATGTCGAGAAGGATCGATCGATCGATCCTTTTGATCGATCGATCGATCAAGCAGGGGCAACACACTACATTGCTGTTTTGGTTTCCAAGCCTTTCTCATCCATTGAAATCGCCGTAACTTCTTCATTCTGAATCGGAATCGCGCACCGTTCGCGGCCACACGAAGCTAGCGAGGAGGGATACAACTTATGTGAGATGTTAGGCTAGGTGTCCAAGATATGAAAAGACTAAAATTCCCTTGAACGTGCGATCGTGTACGAAAATCGAGCGGAATGCATCCGAACTTCATACTTAGCATCCAAATACCTATAAAAGATTAATTAACCCCTGCAAAACATGTTAATGTAAAAATCCAAGGTTGTTTGGTAAACGAGCATAAATATAGGGAATAAGATATCCGAGGGGGATAAAATGCATCCATTCGGAGGATGAAATATGCAATATTTGCGTCTCATCACACCCCCTAACTTAAACATTGCTAGTCCCTAGCAATGAGATAGGATGCAACAAGAACTACAAGCAAACAAAAAGCAGGAGATAGAACAAAAGTATGGTATAAAAGCAATAAAAAGATAAGGCCACTTTCGCGGGCGAACGATTGCATTTAGTGTATGCAATAATCCGTTAGACCCCCAGGTTACCCTGGTGGACGAGTGTCATGTCGTAAGGGTTTTCAGGGATAACACCCACAAACATCACATGGTTTCCTCAAAATATTCCCAACCCAACATGTGACAAGCCCAATAATAACAAAAAAGATTTCATACGCATTATTAGCACATTGAATGGATTCAAACAAAAGTCCAAATCATTATCATTATCGAATGCACCTCATAGAATTGAAACCTTAAAATGTGGGGGGGGGGGGGGGGGCGAGCACATGCAAAGTGTGACTTGACAAAAACTTATATAAACCGGATAGTAAATAAAGCAAGCATACATTCAATCCTCACGGGCATTACACTCATCAAGTGAAATCACTCGAAACAGGGAGCTAACACACGGAACATGCGGGATAAAGAGTAAATGTAAATGGAAGCTAGGCCGCACACATGTCACAAAGAAAGAACGCTATATATAAACTTAAAACTGTAATCTCAATGAAAGATACCGCACATTAAAGGAGGCGAAATGCATTTTCACAGATTATTAAAACTATTTAAAGTTTTAAATATCATCAACCTAAGATCACATAGGACTTTAATAGGGTTGTAATGTAGGCTAGGCTAGGGTATGAAATGAAGGAATGTATGTACGGATTCAAAGTGTTCGGAATGAAAACTAGAGATAATGGGGAAATTCGAGCAATATCAAAATTGGAAAAACAAGTTCCAAAACGGCATTGGATATATCATCGGGGAGAGTAATCAAAGCTTATTGAACTATATACACAATATTTACAACTTTCTCTTTCTTTTCTTTTCTTCTTTTTCTCATGTTTTCTTTTGCTTTTTTGCTTTCTCTTTTTCTTCACTTTTTTCACTACTTTCTTTTCTTTACTTATCAAACTCTTATATGCCTAAATTGCAACCGAAATCACAACAACAACAACAACAACATTGAATCCCATGTAACATTCCAAACAAAGGTGTGGAAAGTGTATGTATGGTATATAAATCCAATTTAGAGTTGGTTATGGGAATGGGGTTATGAAACGAAAGGCTATATTTAGGCTCAAAGGGGTTAACGAGGGTAAACATATAAGGGTGAGGTCAAGGCTAATATGGGAGATATAACAAAGAGGGACTATGATCATTTCAAAAAGTTTACGCAATTCTCGAGTCAAAACAATATATGAAAATCATGATCAAGTAACACATTTCAAATATGAACTCAATTAATGAACGATAAAATGAAAGAATAGTGAGATTACCGACGAATTCAACGTTTTCAATGAGAAAAGAATAGTGAATACAGTCACAAACAACGAAAGGTACAAAGCTTACTTGGTGTAAGTATATACAATGCAACAAAAGATTACCGAGTTATAAAAATCTTAAACCAAATCAATAGAACAATAAAAGTGCATGTGCTCATGGGATTATAGTTTAATTGATGAAGTTATTCATAATATCAATAATCAAGACTAAAGTCTAATAACTTCTAAAATCGAGAATATGCATCATTGGGTTGTCTATTGGATTGGGAAATTATTGAACTTTATCATCGGAAACAAAGGCGTAATGCCCAATAAAGGAGAAAAAAGAAAGAAAATATTTTTGAAATTTTTGAATTTTCTAAGAAAAGCATACTCAATAACTAGCATGTCAGCAAAAACATGGACTGAATAAAGAAATGGATAGAATATCCCACACCCCCTAACTTAAAACCTGACATTGTCCTCAATGTGAATTAACAACTAAGTTAAAGAGAGAAAAAGAGTGATATTACCCCAAAGTGGAGCGATCCCCATAAGAATAAGTCCACGGAATCTACAAAACAAGTTAGTACCGAGCATAGCAAAAATAAATAACAAAAAGTTAAATAATTACACTTGATTAAAATAAAAAGAAAGAAAGAATAAAAAGAAAGAAAGCTAACTACATACAACCTACTATTTAGGCTTCACACTAACTGTACACTAGAAGTCTAAATAGCTGAGGGTCCACCATAAAAATGATTTGACTTTGGAGGATAACCGGTGTACCCTCACATTCAAGCATGCCTTCCGAAAAATATGAATTCCATTTTAACAACGGAAGGCATGTGTAAGGCGTAAGAAAGGAACCATCGCTAATTAAAATTTTTGGAGGGATGATTGGAGGTTTGGATTGAACGGGTGACAAAAACAAGTAGGGACCGAGAAAAGCCGAATATCCTCCCAAAGATTTTGAAATTGGAATGGGAGGCGGCGCGCACAAAGGCAAAGATGCGATTGTGGAAGGCGACTCGAGCAAGTACTCCTCATCGGCGAAAAGGTTTAAAACATTAAAGTTTGAAACTGAATCATCGGGTACTTGTGATGGTGTGATAATAGAGAATGAAAATGGGGATGAAAGAAATTTAAACTCATGAGATGAATCATCATTGCATGAAGTTTGTGTTTCGAATGAAATAATATCATTTTCAATGAAATGTTCTTCTTTGGGGGCCAAAGAAGAAATCATTTCATTGCAAATAGATATTACGTCATTTTCATCCTCACTTTCAATATCTATTATGCAATGGGCAAAGTCTAGAATGGTTTGTTCCAAAGTAGGCACAAGTACCTCATTTGTTTCAAAACATTCCTCGACCTCGAAAGTCTCGGAAGAAAAATCATCGTCGGACTCAAAAAATAAATCCAAGTCATTTTCCCATAAACGATTTTCTTCCCGATAAAGATTTTCAATTTTCTCATTCTCATACATACGTAAACCCTCACCAAATGTCATGGGTCTAGGTGCGGATGCATGAAAATGGGAACTTTGAAAATTACCGTCGGACTTAAACGAAAACTCATTATTATAGGAATTTTGAAAACTATTCGAATTCGTTTCAAAATTCCTATTATAAGGAGGTAAAGGCCCAAAATCATTATCATCATCATCAAAATTCCAATAACCTAAATTTGACTTTCGTTATACTCGCCCAAAGTCATATTTAAATTTATTATACTTTGGGATTCTAAGTATTCACCGAAAGTCATAGGTTTGTGAGAATTTTGAGAATTATAACAATGATTACCGAAAGAATTGGAATAAGACATGCTTACCCCAGAAATGGCTCGAAGTGGCGGATTCGACAAAGTAAGTGCGCGCGGGAAAAATTCGAGCATTTTTAAGTTCTCAAATGTGGAAGTCCTGCAAAAAGATTAGCAAATAATACAAATAGAAAGAAAATACTATGAAATACTAAATCAAATAAAGTCTAAAACAAACAAGTCCCTGGCAACGGCCCCATTTTGATAGCGCGCGAGAAGCATGCGCGTGTAAGTGCACAGTCGTTGTTTTCTGTCTCGCCGCGACTATAAAAAAACCTAAGTTACTACTACACTTATGGGGCAAGAACAGCGGTACGTCGGGTATCAAAAGATCCACTGGGACGAGTTGCTAGAATTTAAGTGATTTAATACTCCGAAATAAAAGTGTAAAAGGTGAATTACAAACTAAAAGGAAAAAGATGCATAAAAGGGAAATGATTATTCTAGGCCAGGGAAATCAAACTAGATTATGAAAGCGAGAAAAACTATAGGTTGCGTTGAATATCCCTCACCCGAGTTAATTTGTATAAAATGGATACATGGGTCGACGAGTTACTACAAATGCGTCTCGACAGTTAATTAAATCAAGGGTTGCCACACCCTTAAATTCGCATAAAAGCCTAATAAGATTTTGGCGTCAACAAATATCCCGGAAATTGCGCACAAAAGGTCGTAAGCACGGGACATACATGATATGCCCCGTCAAATATCCTAGGAGCAATAACTAGGACAGCGCACCAGAAATAAACCCGTAAACGCCATCACCAAAGCCAATCAATGCGTTAACCCAAGTGAGTATAATTCAAACACAACCTAATTTAAATTACCTAGAAAGCATAGTAAAAATGCGGTAAATGAAAGTGTGTAAATAAACGCGGTAAATCTACCTAGAAAGCACGTAAATCAAAGCATGTAAACTATTTAGGAAAGCATGTAAATCTAATTAGAAAGTAAGGAAATAAGGAAATACAAACTATATTAATGGAGAGGATGATGAATAGTGCAACATTCAACCCAAATGGGGTGTTAAACCAAGAACAATTGAATAAGAACTCTTCAAAACCCTCAAACCATAAGCTACAACTATCTAAAATCTAATATCCTACTTAATATCTGATATTACAACAAAAAGGGTATTTATAGTAAGTTGGAATAATAATAGAAAAGAAAAGAGAAAAGAAAAGAAAAGGCAAAATATCCCATGTCGAGCAAGATCGATCGATCGATCAAGCAGGGGCAGCACACTGCATTGCACTTTTGGTTTTCGAGCCTTTCTTGTCCGCTGAAATCACCATAACTTCTTCGTTCTGAATCAGAATCGCGCACTGTTCGTGACCACGCAAAGCTAACGAGGAGGGATACAACTTTCGTGTAGATGTTGGGCTAGGTGCCCAATTTGTGAAAAGGCTAAAATGTCCTTTAACATGCGATCGTGTAGGGAAATTGAGTGGAATGCGTTCGAACTTCATACTTAGCATCCAAATACCTATAAAATCTCAATTAACCCCTGCAAAACATGTTAATGTAGAAATCTGAGGTTGCCTGGTTAACGAGCATATATATAGCGAATAAGATACCTAAGGGGGCTAAAATGCATCCGTTTGGAGGATGAAATACGTAATATTTGCATATCATCAATAACCTTCATCTGTAGTAGCAACCATAATTCTAGAGGAAGACTTCAGAAAATTCACTTCATTTGTCAAATTATTATTCTCCTCTTTCAGGAGTTTGGCAACAGTCCTAGTTTCTTCAACTTTAACCCTAAGTAAAGCTTCCTTTTTATTATAAAGATAGACAAAAAATTTTAAAGTCCCGACTTAAACTTAAGCTTTGATATTTCTTCTCATAGCTCTGGTGCAATAGTGTAGTGGATTCTTTATATTGTTCATGAAGTTCTTCTATCATTTCTTAATAGGCAACATTATTTACTACCGCCCGATCAAGTAAGTACTTCAAATATTTGTAGGATTCTTTAACCTGCTCTGAGGCATCAGCACCGAGCAACTGAGTGATATCTTCTTCGAATAAGTTCATATGACTAGCTTTGAAGAAAGAATTGCATTTCCTCAGTAGCTCGGTATCATTAGAAAATAGTTGTTCCATCTTCGCAATAAACTAGCAAGAAGAAATAACCACCAATCAACAACCAAGATGCATAATAGGTATAATCAATAGGAGACAAAGAAGAAACAACAAAAGGTTCTTTATTGATAATAAAGAGTTCAAGTACAATTAAAATAAAGGAAAAAGAAACAACAAAAGTAAAAGGGAAAAATGCCGAACAACTTTACACCTTCTCCGTATCACTTTAAACCCTCTTGCTTTGCTCAGAAGAAAGGGCTACAAGATGGAGTTGCTTGACTGGAGGAATAGAAGACTAATGTACTTCAGGTTGTTTGGAATCAGACTCAACCATAAATGAAGAATCTTCAGAAGTAGGCTCATCTTCAACCTCATCCTATATGACTGGAGGAGGACTATGAATCTACTTCTGACAAAGTTCAGAGTCTCCATTTGTGTTCAACTCTTGAAGGGATGCAACCCAACCATCTCTGAAACATTTTTTCTTCGCATACTCAATCTGAGCAAAAGCAACAGATATGGCTTTATTTCAGCCCTTGTCCCATCCAACACTGAAGGAAGCCTTCACAATAAACTTTCTGTTAGCTCTGGCAGAGGATACAAGCTCTTCGGTAGCCTTTGCCATGTGCTCATCTTCCTCTGACCTATGCTCAACTTCCTCTTTCTTATGCTTAACTTCCTCTTTTTGGAGCCCAGCTTCCTTGGCCCTGCTCCCAACTTCAAGGGCATTTATATCAGATGCTTGACGAGCAGTTTTGTATGCCTTTGGTTTCTCTGACCAAGTGCTCTTCTCAGTATCCAAGGCCTGTTGAGACTTAAGCAGAGACTTCTTCAAACTAAATAAGGCTTCCTCCACCTCATTTATAGAAGAAGAAGCCTTAATTTCATCATCCTTCTCTAGCATATCATTGAAGTGTACCAAGAACTATAAAAGATGAAGATCAAAATGAGCATATGAGAAATATAAATGACAACCAAACCAAACCAATGGAAATTACTTACTAATGTAAGGTTTTGAGCAAACTGTGGTCTGGAAGAGTACGAGACTTGATCAACCTCCTATCCAAACCAGGAGTAATAGCTATTGGAGGAATAACATCATAGGAGTGTAAATCAACCAAGGATAGTTGATCAGTCACTTGGTCGATTTTTTTTTCTGCATGCCCTCTATTAAGTCTCCTCAAAGGAACTTCAACCTCTTTGGGAACTACATCCTTAGGAGCCAGGTATTCAGGGGATGTATCTTTAGGGACTGGTCCCTTGGGGGCTGGGGGCTTCATAACATCCCATATTTTATTCTTGTCTCCTTCAACAGATGATTGGGAGCCAGAAGCACTACCAGTGTAAAGGTCAGGAAACTTCCCCTTCTTCATAATTTCAGACACAGGAGTATCAAAATCAACATAAACCTCTTGTTCGAGATCAATTACCAGAGCAGGAGAGGCAACAGTTCTGGCAATAAAAGAAGAAACAATTTTTTTTACTGGAGCATATAGGAGGCAGAACTAACGTGCTCTTCAACAACTACCTTATGAAGACCCCAAATAAACTTCAACTCTTTCAAATTTACTTCACTCTCTTTGGGGCACTTTCTTTTTTGCTCAACTGATCGAGTAGATAAAATTCACTAGTATGGAAGGTCTGCAGCTAAAATAAAGAGCCCGAGCTACTGTTGGAGCATAATATTTCACACTTTCACATCAACTCCAAGTATAAAACATTGGGGGCCTCTGTTAATAGCAAAATCTACCACCCGATGTGGACCATTCACAAACCAGCACGTGTCATCTAATGTGGCACTCGTCCAAGTCAGTCCGACCAATAATGAAGGCCAACCAATACTGCATCCCAATCACCAGCTAAGCCCGACCAACTACCTGTATTGATAACAAAGCGACAACAGTCTTACAGCCTACATTTCCAATGAAGTGACAACCTTCATACATTTAATTCTCATTATATATTGATGTAAATTCCCAATAAATAAAGGCATTCCATCCATTCGCACGAAAAATATCAGGATCCCTCTTGGACTATAAATATGTTGTATCACCCTCATTGTAAGGGACCGAAAAAAAAATCAAGGCAGTAAATACATAACAGTGGACGTAGGCTATTTCTTTGAGCCAAACCACTCTGAAAATCTTGTGTCTTGTTTATTTTACTGAATTTACCTGTGATCAATTAATTAGGTCTAGTCTAGTTTTTTTCATCAATAATAAGTATTTTATACTACAATTTATCTATGCACATATTTAAACTAAAATAATTTATAACTATAAAAAATATATTGACAATTAAATCCCTCACCTTGAACTATTTAGCATAAAGGATTACATGGTTAGACATATTTTTAAACATGATTAATACCCATTTAAACAATTACTTAAACCTAGAGTGTCACTCGCCAAGTTTAAAAAAAAAGTCTAAATATGAGTTTGGCATCAATAATAATCCCAAAAATACATATACAATATCAAAAATATGATGCGTATGTGATATAACCCATTAAGGACTCGCGATATAATTTCGGGAATAATCAACCCATTAAAAACTCGTATATTTAATCATGCCATAGTGAAGAAACTACATACCCAAGTTGAGGTCCTTAATCACATTGTAATTAAAATTACCTAATAAATATTTTTAAATAATTAAGTAAGATAATGTGTGTGAGAGATATTTTTAAAAGAAGAAAATAATTTTTATTGTGAATAAACTAATTATGAGAAAAATTACCTATTTTAGATTGAAAATAACTAACCATAGAAGCAAAATAATAACAGAATAATTTATTAAGAGTGCAATTAAATTACAAACTAAAACATAAAAATAAACTATGCTACATTACTCTAAAAATCGGTCTCCGATGAGATGTCTTAGATGGATCTTATATGTGAGGAGGGTGAAATCACGGATAGGTAAAATAATGGAAAAAATTAATAAATTGGTTTAATATAGAAAAATTGAATTAAAGGGTTCTTTTATGCTGATTGATGAGTTAGAAATGTGGGCAAAAGGAGAATGAGTTTAGTGGTTTACACTCGCAAAAGGGATGGAATAAAGGCATTTATGTGGGTAAACAAAACATTTTTTAATCTCATTTCGAAAGAAAAAAATGGGGAACGGATTAAAAGAAAAGAGGCAAAAAATAATATTGGGAGAGGCCACTACCCGTGACAAGAATGCTGGAAATGGAAGAGGGCATGCACCACTTGTGCCATGTGAATTGAGTATGGGGAAGGGGATCGAGCATGGTGCGAGATGGGAAATTGGAATGGGTAAATGGGATCCACATGGCGTGCATCATGCTATCAGATTACGCTGTCGTGTGGCATATCCTGGGTAGTGCGACCAGATTTGTATTTATAAAGTCAAACTGGGATCAAGGGGTTTTAGACCGCGACCAATTCCTTAACCAAAATATCCCCTACCATGGATCCAAATGGCTTATTAACAATATTATCATCCGAATTTATTTAAAACCCTTATTTTCTTCCCAATATTCTATAATTACAAATAACCCCAAAATTTCGTATCTTTCTCATACTACCTCCAATTTGCGTACAGTAAGAACTGACGTGACCCATGCTTCTCGGTCGATAATATTTCAATAGTGCTCAAGTCACTGGGTCTGACTTCAGATTTGACTCGGGCTTTGACTCTTGACTTTCTTTTTTTTTTAAATTTTGCACCGTCATAATTTCTTCATTTGAGATTAGATTGACACATTGTTTGAACCTAGACATTCCTTGATTCGAGGCTGAGAACTTCCATGAATAATTCGAGTCCAAAACTGGTAATCTGAATTTACCATTTTCCCCTTAAAGGTGTGTCAATGTTTCTTGCTTCGATTTCTTTAAGAGTTCACCATAAGCATTGTAAATCATGTAAATACTCAAATAAACCTTAAAAGTCTATTGTCCATGAATATTTAAGGTTATACATTAAATGAGTATAAAATGTGGGTTTAGTGAGTATGGGACTCCAATATTGCATAGTAAAAGAGGTAATAAAATGCAATAATTGACATTAATCAACATCTATGCAGGGATAAAATGTACCAAGATATGATGCAGATATATTGGTGGGATGAAATGAAGTGGACCATCAGATGCAATCAAGTATGTTTCAACCTCCATTTATTTTCTTTACCTTTGATTTCATCATGGGTTTACCTTTGATTCCTCACCACCACGATTATATTTGGGCTATAGTTGACCTTCTTATGAAGGTGGAACATTTTTTTACCATACATACCGATTATTCGATCGTGCAAGTTGTGCATTCGGATGTTTTTGAGATTGTTCGTTTACATGGGGTTCCATTATCAATCGATTTAGATCATGCCCCACATTTGTGGCAAACATTTGGGAGAGTTTCTAGCAAGCTATGGGGACACAGCTGAACCTTAGTATTGCATACCATCCACAAATATATGGACATATGGGGATGGTAAGACAGGCATTTGAGGATATTCTACGTGTATATGTGATGGATTTTAAAGTCAACTGGGAGATGCATGATTTCAGTGGAGTGTGCATACAATTATAGTTATACTTATCACAACTCTATTTCTAAGTCACCTTACAAGGATATGGGTGACTGTGACAAGTAGTGATATGTTAGTTGGACCCTAACAATGGTAGACATTTGAGATCAAAATTTTTCCAAGAGATGACCAAGAAGATAAAATTGATTAGACCTCGAATCAAAGATACCGATGATAGACAAAAACATTATGCAAATAAAAATAGGAGATATATGGAGTTTCAAGTAGGAGAGAATGTTGTACTTCAAGTATTCCCAATGAAAGGGGTCATGAGATTCGAGAAGAAGGGAAAGCTAACGTCACACTAGGTTGAATTTTTATGATCATAGAGAAAGTGGGGGAAAATTGCGTACTATTTGGAACTTTTAGATCATATGGATCGGGTGTATAATGAATTCCACTTAATTTTACTTTGTAAATTCCTATAGCCTATGGATGCCTATCACCATATTCATTTTGGTGATATTGAGTTAGACTCAGACGCTTCATATAGCGAGCAGTCAGTAAATATTTTGGGTAGGAGGACTCATAAATTACATTCCAAGGAGATACCATTAGTAATTACAATGGAGCCACTATAAGGAGGAGGACTCCACATGGGAGCGTGAGGATTTCATTAAACAACAATACCCATATCTATTTTGAGTCATGAAAAAATTTTAAATTGTGAATTCAGAGGATAAAATTATTTTTGGTAGGGAGGAAGATTGTAATACCCCACAATTTTGAAGTGTCTAGTAAATAATTAAATAGGAAATTTAAGGGGACTTGAAATTTATTTAATTCAAAATTCGAATTTTAGATAATAGAATTGTAAAACATATTTTTTTATATTTGGAATCGGAATTTGTGTATAATTATTGAAGATGTGAAAGTTACTATAATTTTAAAATTCATTTATTGAATTATAGAAATTGTTTTACGACTTAACAAAGTGTTCGGTCCTAATTGTAAATAAATAATTGTATTGGAGCCTTATGGTAATTATAGGAAGTAAATGAAGAGTTCGATCCGAAAGATATTTTTCTTTGAGGCTTATAATAAGAAAGTAATTAAGAGATTATCGGGAAAAAGGTTCAAGTTATGTTTAATTACGAAAGAGAATTAAAGAAAGAAAGAGAAATGGTTTCTTTTGGAAAAAAATAAAAATAAGTGCATGTTTAAAAAAAGAATTTAAGTGACACTTGTTTCTTGGGGTTAACAAACACAAAGCCTAAGCCAGCCATTAGAGAAGAAGGTGAAGTGATTAGAGAAGAAGGTTAAGAGATTTGAGAAGAAGGTGAAGAGTCTTCAAGAAATCCAAAGCCTAGAACTCACCCGATTGCACTGCCACCACCACCAAATCGTAGATCACACAATGAGGAACGCAACCATATATTTTTCATCAACAAATCAGACCCTTGAATCCGAGGCAAGTATCTGTCTTGCTAAATTCCAAGTTAATATACCTTCCATGTTAGTCTAGGAATGAAAATCATATGTTTTAATGGAAAAATTATATATTTTGGAAGAGAATTTATATGTTGTAATACCCCGTAATTTTAAATGACTTTTAAAATGGGTTATATTTTAAATTAATGGATTAATTGGATTTTATTATTAATTAATTCATTCGGGTTTTATCCGGACGGTGGATATTAAAATGGATGATTCTAAATATTACTTAAAGATATTTAGGTAATATATGAATGTGATGTCATTGATATGACTGTATGATATAAATTTGGTAATTTCTATTTTTAGTCAGACGCGGTATGGGACGTGTCGGGACTAGTTTATTAAACTAAAATGGAAATTTATTTTCTATCAAACTTATAGTCATTTCGACTGCGTTGTTGCGTCCGGAAGGTTCGAAATAGTCAGAAAAGTCTATTTAGATGTTAATTTTGAGTCTCGGGTCATTTGGAAATGAATAGACAACCCGAAAGGGCATTTTGGTCATTTTTCTAGGGGGGATGAATAGTGATTTCGGATTTTGTCCTATTATAAGTATTGGTAGATTAAGTGTATGTGGGTTATTCATCTCCTCTACACAAATTAGAGAAATCATCTTCCTAGAGAGAGTGAAAGGGTGCTTGGGAAGGGAAAAGCCTACTTGGGAAGGAAAAGAACAAGAACCAAGGTTCACCACCACCAACCACCACCGGAGGTTGACCGGAAAAGGGACAACCAACTGAGATATACTACACCAAAGGATCAGACCTTCAGTAAAGGCAGGTGTTTGATAATGGCAATTTAAGTTTGTATATTGTCCATGTTAGAATAGTATGAAAAGAGAAGATTATTCACGTTTGGAAGAAATAATGGAGTATTAAATGGATTTTTGGAAACTGGAATGATATAGGAATTAAACTCATGTTTTAGGTTGATAATAATCCATGAAATAGTCATGAATCTGTTGAAGAAAATCTGAAAACCATTGAAGTGTTCTTGAAGTTAATATGTTGATGATTTTCTAGAAAATGAGGAGATAAACATGCTTTTTAATCCAATCCCCTGAAGATTCTAGGATGTTTAGAGTGATGGAAATCGTTCATATATGTTGATATATTATGTAGTAAAGATTGTAAGTCATTTTGGATGTTAATATGAAGGCTAGAATGAATAAAAATGGTGAAACCCGTAGTTGCAGGAAATGCAGAAAACCAGGCTGTGACCTGAGGGATCGATCGATCGACCCCTGCCTTCGATCGATCGACCTCCCCAGAATATGTGAAGTTGTTTCTTTTTAAATGTTGATTCTTATCCCAAACCTTTTGTGGATCTTTGGTGATTATTATTTGAATATTATGGGACTTAGAAAATATCAGTAAACCCTTGATAAGATTTGAATTAATTTGATTTGGATTCAAGTGATTAAAATGATGAAAATTATATTGAATGGAATTTCGATTGCTAGATTCATTTGTTAAATTCCAAATGGGGATGTATGAGGATTTAAGATAGTACCAATAGGGGTGATTTAATATAACACCTGGGTATCCTTAAGTTTACAAGAGGGTTTAATCCTAAGTGAAAGAAGATGTGTTTATAAGAGATTTGAAACTATCGATTTTAACCTTAATTAAAAGGAGAACTAAACTCGTAGTAATTCGGGAGAAATGATGTTATGGACCAGTAGGATATTAGTGACTTCTTACTGAATATATGTTGAGGAAAAACCTATTTGAATCATGTGTATTGAGTGAGGGTAGCCTTAGGGTTACAATTTGAACATCAAGGACTGAGTTTAAGCTCATTATTGATTGTGCAAGGACTAAGTGTAATATGAGCGCTTAGCAGTATGGCTCCTGGATAGAGATGGGAGTTTAGAACACATTTGGTTGAAAGAAGGTATGAGGTTATCCCGATCGCATAGTTGAAGTTGTCGGACCTCCTTGATCGACAAAGTTAAGTAGTAGTGTATTGGAGGGGTTCCTTGTTTGGATTTCGCTTTGCGAGACGCTCCGCGCATGAACCTTAATGACGTCGGGAGTGGAGAGATGTTATAGGATGCGAGGATAATTAAATTATGAAGTAAAGATATAATATTTTAATACGTGGAATTTAAAGAGATATAATGCTACGTATAATCTAAGGTTAATGTGAGTACCTTGTTGTTAGTATATTATAGGTATGATAATACCAATTTGATTGATTTATGATTATGTGTATGACATACCTAGCTTACTTGCTATCGGTGGGAGGTTTACGCGTGAGGGCAGTCATATCCTGATGAATCCACGGGATCTTTGATTTGTCGCTCGAGAACATAGGTCTATGAAAGACTTATCGGGGAGTTGATAAGTCCGCTGACTGTGGGTACGTAGGTATGTGCGTGACCCATAGATACGAGAACTATGTTCGCCTCCAATTTTTTTATTGTTGTTTGTGGTTCGTGGAATCTTAACGAACCTTTAGTCCCCTATTCGGCGACCAGCGATGATGGGACATGATAGCAGAGTAATGCATTGCACCGCAGCTGTGACTCGGGGTGCCGTGTTATATATGAATATATATATATATATATAATGAATTAAATGAATGAATGGATATTTATTATGGTTAAATCTATCTACGGTGATAATTGTAGATAACGGTGAATAGAGAAAGATAATTAAATTAAGTTAATGAATGTTTATTGAAAAACTTAATTCATATTAATGAGAAATGATTCATGTTAATGAGAAACGATGAGAAATGTAAATGAATAATAATGTGACATATGGTATGGGACATACGGGGATTATGATATTGTGATGGAATTATAATATGGAGACTAGAAAAGAGGAACCATTAACTAGGAGGTTAATAGGAAACGTTAAGTGTGCACTCTAGTTGAGAGGTGAGAATAGAAAGTGAGAGTTGGATCTAACATGTACATAATAAATGCTTTATTCCACTTGTTAAATACTTGCTGTTTTAAAAATCATCTACACATTCGGGCTCTGACCCGTTTCCTTGCATATTTTCTTTTCTATTGTATCTTCAATATCAGGTGTCCAGCAACAGGCACGTCAACCTTAGCGGATTATGTTGAACTATGGAGCTATGGAGTTTTTTCTTAGACACCTTTCATCTTTTGATTCACAGTATTCTTAGTTAGGGCATGTCGCCCAAAGGATTCAGTTATCTTTTTCTATCGGGGTTAAATACTATTTTATTCGGGACTTTTTAATACATTTAGCATTGTTGGGATTATTGTAAAGGATTTATATTATTTGGGAATGTTTATTCGAATTGCATTTAAATTCTTTTGTGTTATTTATTGTGTTATCAGTGTTGTAGAATAAAATGTGTAGTGTTATTCTTAAACTAAAAATGGTTTTGTTGAAATTTAAATTTGGAAAGTTTTTAACACCAGCTTAATTGGGTATTGGGTGAGTTGTAAATGTTTTCGACAGTGATGCTCAAAATGAGCCAACTGTATATTCTGTTTTAATTTGGTATGGGACTGGCCACCCGGTATTTAATTAGGCGGGGTGTTACATATGTGTTGTAGGGAGAACCCATATAGTCTAAAATCTTGATCATATGTAGAGGATTACCCATGAATTTATTATGATATTTGGGAAGAAAATCTTGATTAAAATAGAGGGTGGTGATTATTCATGCAAAATTTGGTTTTATAAAGAGATTTGAGATTAAACCCCTTTTTGATTGATTCGTTGAGGATTTATTGATGTCGTTACGTTAGAACTTGTTTATGTACATTGCTTATACACTTGGATTACCTTGATGGGAGTTTGGGATGAAATTATAGAGGTTTGGAGGGGTTAAAATGGTTGAACCCGTAGGTTGAATATTGTCGAAAACTGGGCAAGAACTGCTTGATCGATCGATCGACCCCTTTACTCGATCGATCTACCCCTCCTGGAGAACTACATATTTTTCCCCTTTTTGTTTAGTCCGGTTAAAATGTGTAGGAACCCTTGATCATCATTGATAGAGAATAATGGTTTATGAAGATGACCAATAGGGTTTAAGTAGACTCAGTTGAGTGAAATTAATATGAGATAAAATTTTGGGTTAATGAGGAGTTATTTATACATTGGGAATTGTGCGTACATTTACTAAAAGATTGAGACTCGTGAAATATTTAGACTAGAAGGTAAGTGAGGGTATACCTACTGATAATTATACTTAGTGATAGAGAATAATTCGAGAGATGAGAAGTAAGAATGAAGTAAATAATAAATTAGAATAAAAGAGACGAATCCGTTATGCGAGATAATTAAGTAAAATTTGTGCTAAGCACGGATGACAATAATTATGGGTCATGGGTGAACCTAATTTGGAACATATGAATATTTATATGTATGACTTTGTGATTGTGCATATATTATGTATCTGTGTATGACATACCTAGCTTACTTGCTATCGATGGGAGGTTTGCGCGTGAGGGCAGTCATATCTTGATGAATCCATGGGATTTTTGATTTGTCGCTCGAGAACATAGGACTATAAAAGACTTATCGGTAAGTTGATAAGTCCGCTGACTATGGGAACGTAGGTATGTGCTTGACCCGTGGGTATGAGAACTATGTTCGCCTCCATTATTTGTGATTTGATATTTGTGGTTCGAGGAATATTTACCGAACCTATAGTCCTCTATACAGTGACGTGATGTATTGGGACAAGATAGCAGAGTAATGCAGCACCGCACTTTGTCACGGGGTGCAGTATAGTATATATATAACATAGTGAATATATATATATTCATGTGATGATATCTACTATGTGGCTAAAGTAGAAATGTAAGATAGTTATGTATGAAAACACTTAGTTGAATTGAATTAATAAGGGACTTATCCATGTTGAATATAAATGGATATATATATGTTTATAACATCATTAGATGTATTATAAGTTTAATACGTGGGAATAATTTGGGCTATAAATAATGGATACATGTGGTTAATCTAGTTAGCGCGGGAACTATAACTAGGATGTCCTAGAGGTACGGTAGGATTTCACACTAGATGAGAGGATGATTCTCAAGATAGTGTCCCATACTAAAATGGTTGTGATATTAACTGGTACGCATTTTAAATACTTGCTAAACTATTTTTAAAACTGTTCTACACTCGGGCTCTGACCCATTTTCTGTCATTTCTTTCTCTATTGTATATATATATGTATGTATTACAGGTGCCCAGCCATAGGGGAGTCATGCTTAGGTTCTTTGGATTGGACGTGCTGCAGCTTATGTGGGAGTTGCAGGACCTTGCTTTAGAAGACTTCGTCATTGAATCAGTTCCCACTTTATATCTTCATAGTTAGGGCATGTGTCACCCGATTTCCTATTCCATTTAAATCCTATCAAGGATTTATGTTCATTTATATTTTTGGTATTCAATGCTCCTTGGGAGTTAAATCTTGTCAGAATGATTTCATTTATAGTTCTTATACTTGGTTTGGATTATATAGATGGTTTAATTCTTGTGTGTAAATTGCCATCCTTAGTATTTATGTGATTCTTAACGATTGGGTATTAAAATGTTTAATATTGGTACTTAAGAAAGGAAAAAATGAGACTTTAAATTGTTTTGACACTTAGCTTAATTATTTAGGTTGTTTGTATTGGTAATAATTATTTTACGACAGTGATGCTGAGAATGAACCAACCATTCACCTTGATGTTAATTCAATAAAGGACTGATCACCCAGTATTTAATTCGTCGGGGTGTTATAGGTGGTATCAGAGCATCAGGTTCTAGTGTCCTTTAGGGTCGGTAAATCTCACTAAGCTTTCATCTCAGTGTTACTTTGTTTGATATAGAGCCCTATGTTTAGGATTGTTGATTTCTTTGGTAAGATTCTGTTTTCCTGCTATAACGTATATATTAGTGAATCTTATTTGCGTTCGGACGAGTTCGTATAGGAAGTATGGAAGATGAGGGCTATTGGACGGATAGCGGAGGTCGTACTTAAGAGGTTATGAAGTATGTTCGAGGATGATGACCGTAGTCGAGGTCACCCCTATTATGGCATGAGAGGCCAGGACTGTAAAGACGGTTAGGATGTAGCCTACAAATTCCAAGTGCTACTATAGTCGAAGGTGATGCCAAATTAGACTCACCCAACGTAGTACGCTTGGGAGAGGGTCAAATGGAAAATTGAGGAGAGTCGTCTGTAGAAGTTCTAGAAATGCGGGAATTGGGTGTATTACCCAACGAAGGCAATATATTCAAAGGCTTGGACATATAGTGGAGTGTGGTTAACTAGAACTGAAAATTTGGAGTGAAATTTTTCTTGACTCATCGGAGCAAAGTTATAATAGTGGGAGTCAACAACCACCGCCCACGAATGAGGGTACGTTTTCTATCTATAGAGTTATGGGGCGCGTTATGATTGTCATTAGGACCTCACATACATTTGTAGCTATTAGATTTGCGTGGACCATAGGGTTACTAGACTTGGCCATTGGCACTATTATTTATGTAGACTCACCGATGGGTAGTGGAACGCCTATTATTTTCTTGTATATATCAAAATGTGAGTTTAATTTTATCGGGGATTTACTTATTATAGACATATCCGAGTAAGATGTGATTATCGGCATGGATTGACTTGTTGTATATGAGACTAAGAATGATCGTTATAGCCAGCATATTGTCTTTGACAAGAGATTGAATAAGTAGACTTTTATAAATAGATAAAACTTGTTGGGATGTTATATACTATAGACTAAGGACCTGAGGAGTTTCGATGACCAACAATTTTTAGGTAGTAGTGTATCGGGGGGGTTCCTTATTTGGATTTCGTTCTAAGAGACACCCCACGCATGAAACTAAAGAACGTTGGGAGTCAAAGTAAGTTAGGCCTTTAGAATATGAGTTTATAACCTTTGCCATTATATGTATATATTAATCAGAGAGTTATGAGTTGTAGCATGATTTGAGGCAAATAAAATCGCCAAATGAGAATGTGGAAATCATAGAAATACGGATTATAAACTAGGTAGTCAGTTAATTAAGAGTAACCTTACAGAGGAATCACATTCACTTAGACCTTATGATGGAAAGTACGCACATTGAGTGTATGGGCATCCTAGATGGTTTGATTGTAGTATTTTCCATATTTGTGTCACAGTAAGTATTCTTGAGGTTAATGAAAGTAGAAGTTGTGACTTCCAGATTTAGTTGTTTGATGACTTAGGATCGTTACTCCCCATAATTTTTCCATGAGGATGGTATAGTACGGATTGGGTAAAGTTTAACTCAAGATAATTTAAACGAAATGGTAAGGCTTGGAGTATAACATTAGTGGGGGTATTCGGTAATGTACTGTATGGGTGGTACGACGAAAATTACATGAGATGTGAGATTAATACCCGGAGTTGTCCTTACCAGTTACGCTTTATTTTTCCGAATTTTGGGACGAAATTCTGTTATTAGGAGGGAAGTATGTAATACCCCGTATTTTTATGGCTTTTAAAATTGGGGATTTATTAAATTTAATTTGAGGTATTAATTTAATATTAATTCGGAAATTATTATTTTTAATATTTACTAGCGTGATGTGAGTTAGTAATTACTGGAAATTTATTGAATATTACTGGATGAGTAAAGTAATATATGAGATTGATTTTATTAAAATTGTCACGAGTGAATAAAATGGCAATTATGGAAATTTAATCCGGGACGCGCCTGTATTGTGTCAGGACTAAATTATTATTATTAAAGTGAATAAATTATAAGTCATCCGTATAGTCGTTTTGAGTGCGCCAAAGTGTCCGAAAGGGTCGAGATAGTCAGAAAAGTGTACTCGAGGGTTTAGTTTGGGTCTCGGGGCATTTTTAGGCCTAATTGACACCCCGGGAGGGTATTTTAGACATTTGGTATTTTTGGGTAATTAAACCGACGAATTTTCTTAGTATTTATTAGCCATTTAGAGTTGTCTCTTGGGGTTAACAAACACAAAGCCTAAGCCAGCCATTAGAGAAGAAGGTGAAGTGATTAGAGAAGAAGGTTAAGAGATTTGAGAAGAAGGTGAAGAGTCTTCAAGCAATCCAAAGCCTAGAACTCACCCGATTCCACCGCCATCACCACCAAAACGTAGATCGCACAACGAGGAATGCAACCATATTTTTTTCATCAACAAATCAGACCCTTGAATACGAGGCAAGTATCTATCTTTCTAAATTCCAAGTTAATATACCTTCCATGTTAGTCTAGGAATGAAAATAATATGTTTTAATGAAAAAATTATATATTTTGGAAGAGAATATATATGTGTTGTAGGGAGAACCCATGTATTCTAAAATCTTGATCATATGTAGAGAATTACCCATGAATTTATTATGATATTTGGGAAGAAAATCTTGATTAAAATAGATGGTGGTGATTATTCATGCAAATTTTGGTTTTATAAAGAGATTTGAGATTAAACCCCTTTTTGATTGATTCGTTGAGGATTTATTAATGTTGTTACGTTAGAACTTGTTTATGTACATTGCTTATACACTTGGATTACTTTGATGGGAGTTTGGGATGAAATTATAGAGGTTTGGAAGGGTTAAAATGGTTGAACCAATAGGTTGAATATTTTGAGAAAACTGGGCAAGAACTGCTTGATCGATCGATCGACCCCTTAGTCGATCGATCGACCCCTCCTGGAGAACTGCATATTTTTCCCCTTTTTGTTTAGATCGGTTAAAATGTGTAGGAACCCTTGATCATCATTGATAGAGTATAATGGGTTATGAAGATGACCAATAGGGTCTAAGTAGACTCAGTTAAGTGAAATTAATATGAGATGAAATTTTGGGTTAATGGGGAGTTATTTATACATTGGGAATTGTGCGTACATTTACTAAAATATTGAGACTCGTGAAAGATTTAGATTAGAAGGTAAGTGAGGGTATACCTACTGAGAATTATACTTAGTGAGAGAGAATACTTCGAGAGATGAGAAATAAGAATGAAGTAAATAATAAATGAGAATAAAAGAGGCGAATCCGTTATGCGAGATAATTAAGTAAAATTTGTGCCAATAACGGATGACAATAATTATGGGTCGTGGGTGAACCTAATTTGGAACATATGAATATTTATATGTATGACTTTGTGATTGTGCATATATTATGTATCTGTGTATGACATACCTAGCTTACTTGCTATCGATGGGAGGTTTGCGCGTGAGGGCAGTCATATCCTGATGAATCCATGGGATTTTTTATTTGTCGCTCGAGAACATAGGACTATGAAAGACTTATCGATAAGTTGATAAGTCCACTGACTATGGGAACGTAGGTATGTGCGTGACCCCTGGGTATGAGAATTATGTTCACCTCCATTATTTGTGATTTGATATTTGTGGCTCGAGAAATCTTTACCGAACCTATAGTCCCGTATACAGCGACGTGATGTATTGGGACAAGATAGCAGAGTAATGCAGCACTGCAGCTGTGTCTCGGGGTGCAGTATAGTATATATATAATATAGTGAATATATATATATATATATATATATATATATATATATATATATATATATATATATATATATATATACATGTGATGATATCTACTATATGGATAAAGTAGAAATGTAAGATAGTTATGTATGAAAACACTTAGTTGAATTAAATTAATAAGGGACTTATCCATGTTGAATCTAAATGGATATATATATGTTTATAACATCATTATATGTATTATAAGGTTAATACGTGGGAATAATTTGGGCTATAAAGAATGGATTCATGTGGTTAATCTAGTTAGCGTGGGAACTATAACTAGGATGTCCTAGAGGTACGGTAGGAGTTCACACTAGATGAGAGGTGATGATTCTCAAGAGACTGTCGCATACTAACATGGTTGTGATATTAACTGGTAAGCATTTTAAATACTTGCTAAACTATTTTTAAAACTGTTTTACATTCGGGCTCTGACCCATTTTCTGTCATTTCCTTCTCTATTGTATATATATGTATGTATTACAGGTGCCCAGCCACAGGTACGTCATGCTTAGGTTCTTTGGATTGGACGTGCTGTAACTTATAAGGGAGTTGCAGGCCCTTGCTTTAGACGACTTCATCATTGAATCAGTTCCCACTTTAAATCTTCATAGTTAGGGCATGTGTCGCTCGATTTCCTATTCCGTTTAGATCTTGTCAAGGATTTTTGTTCATTTGTATTTTCGGTATATTTATGCTCCTTGGGAGTTAACTCTTGTCAGAATGATTTCATTTATGGTTCTTATACTTGGTTTGGGTTATATAGATGGTTTAATTCTTGTGTGTAAATTTCCATCCTTAGTATTTATGTGATTCTTAATGGTTGGGTATTAAAATGGTTTATATTGGTACTTAAGAAAGGAAAAAAAATGAGACTTTAAATTGTTTTGATACTTAGCTTAACCATTTAGGGTGTTCGTATTGGTAATAATTATTTTACGACAGTGATGCTGAGAATGAACCAACCATTCACCTTGATGTTAATTTAATAAAGGACTGATCACCAAGTATTTAATTTGGCGGGGTGTTACATTTAATATTAAAAATAATATAACAAAAGAACAATCATTTTATCATAGATCACTGATTTTTTTTAAAAATAACGATACGTGTTATGAAGGAGAAGAAAAAGTGTTAAAGATGAAGGAAAAGTTTTAAAATGTAATAAGTAAACTACTTTAAATAAACTAAATTTATGGTTTGCACTATTGGGTAATTTTTGGGCTAAGGAAAACATATTAAACTGAACGTCGTTTGAGGAAAATGTTTGTTTTCCATTTTTCATGTGCATTTTATGACAGGTAAAGTAATATAAGAAAACATCGGACACTTTGTTCATGTACGTCGTCATTCACAAATGGCTTAAAATTTTTTTCTTAAATCGATAAATGTACTTACAGAATCTTGTTTCTATTATTATTTGTTAATTTTCTAAATTTGCATTGTATTCTATAACACCCCGTATTTTTTATCACTTATTAGTAAATTAATTCAGGTATTTTTCAAATTACACGTGTGCCGTAATTTAATTGAATATGTGTGAATTAAAAATATTAATCGAGAGAGATAAAGGTTAATATTCGTGAAATAATATTACTAAGTAAATAGCAAATAATTATTTTACGCCCTAGCGAGTGATAGTGATGTGGCAACATTATATTCCAAATGGGAGTCGGGGTATAGACTATTTGGGGTCGTGATAATACTTTATTGTAGAGTGACTCGGATGGCAACTTCGAGGTCATGGTTGGTTTCGAAAGTATCGAGATAGTCAAAAAAGTGTACCCTGGGGTAGTAATCGGGTCTTGGGGCCTTTTTAGACATAATTACGCCCACACGGGGGTGATCGGGTCATTTGGGCTTGGACCATAAGACTAAATCAAATTTAAACCTAAGTTATGAAATTAGAGGCAACCATAACTCAAATTTAAAACCCTAGAGATTGAGAGAAAAGAAGAGGAAGAAAGTGATGACCTTTGGGGAGCCAAGTTAAAGAGGGATTGAGATGCTTTTGCCAAATTTATCTTCTACATCAAAGTAATCATACCATACGAATTTAATCAAGCTAGTTGTTAACTTGCTTTCAACCTAAATTATAATATTTCGATTCATATCATAGTGGGTGTGATAAAACAAATTATTTTTGGGTGAATTCACATGAAAATTTGGGTTTTTAATGAATTGGACATTATGTGTAGTGTGGGATGATTCAATGTTGTAAGAATCTGAACTTTACGGGAAACCCAATAGATGACGATGGATAATTTTGAATTATATAACCGAATTTGAAAACGATTGAATGAAACCCGGATAAGACCCAAATCGATAGATATTGGATGATGTGTTCAATCGTTGATGATTAAAATATTCTAGGATGATTAGGATTTGTTTTTATATTAATTAAATGTTGATTATGATTGAGTGAAGATTTGAGAGTAAACAATAAAGCTTAACTGGGTAACTATGGCAGAAAGGGAGCCACGGGGAAGAATTTTGTCGCCTCGATTGATCGATCGATTGATGACACTTGGTTTTTGACAGTTTGACCTTTTTCTCAATTTTAGCCTTAATTCTTTTGTCGACTTTTAAGGTAGATTTAATTAGTGTAAAATTAAATTTGAATTAATACCTAAAGTCTTAGGAGATGGGTATTAAGAATTTAAATCTTAAGAAAAGGGTGTGAAACTTAAGGAAGGAATGTTGTGAAATAAATTCATAAAAGTTTAATTACGGGCCAATCGGGTGAGTCTGAGTACATTAGCGAGTGAAGCTACATTAATTTATTTAAAGGATGTGTTGTTAAATAAAATAAGAGTAGGGATAGAGACTCAGGTATTACAAGCTAGTGCTACGAGATTTAGTCACGGTTTAGCCGGGTTTAATTTAATTATATATATATATATATGTGTGTGTGTGTGTGTGTGTGTGTGTGTGTGTGTGTGTGTGTGTGTGTGTGTTGTGTGCTTATTAAATATCCGTGTTAGACATTTTTGTAAATACAAACCCCTCTAGTGCTATCATAGGAGTTTGCGCGATGTGGATGAATCCCCTGGCTAGTGAATGCAGGGAGAGTATAGTCCCCATGTCATATCGTCCAGGATTTTTATTATGTGATTTATGTTTGCGATGAAACGTTTCGGTAATGATTCGGTCTCACTCTCGGGAGAAGTATGACACTCTCCACTACGTTTGCCATTTATTTAACTATTTCGGTGTGAGTTTACCGATTTATGGTAATCAGGTTAGATTGAGCATGCCTAGGATGATAGCATTTTAGAGACAAGCATCCGAGGAGTTATAACTCAGAAGGATGGTTACTATACGCGACATGTGTGTTAGTGTTGTAGTATGTTCGTATGTATATAATATGAGTAAATAATTATATCCGTCATAAATACATAATGTGTGAATGTATTTGATATATAACTAGTGTGAAGGTTATGTAACTAATTAAAGTTGAATTGATGAAATAAGTTAATAAGAAGAATAACTTATAAATCAAAGTATGGGTTAGAGTGGCAAGTTAGAAAGGGTATACCAAGACAAGTTAGGTGGGTAGCATAGCTATTGGGGTAGAAGGTAAGCGATAGGTGTGCACATTAGTTGATGGGTGAGCTATATCTTAAAAGAGTGAGACACTAGTTTAAATATGAAAATGGTGTATGCATATTTAATTATTGCATTTTAATCAGCTGCAAAATATTTTCAAAAGGTTTTCTTGGGCCCTGACCCGTGTCAAAATATTTTTACAAATAATTTTAAGTGCCTAGCCACAGGGACGCCCAACTTGAGGACTCTTTCTAAGGATGTGTAGTTGCAGCATTATAAAGGCTTCCAAGATTTGATTTAGATGCTTCTGCTTATTCGTTCCTAGTTTGGATCATTATCTCAGTATTTTCCTTTGGGCGTATTGCCCTTTTAAACTGTTCCTTACTTTAGTTAGCTTATTTAATTGTGTAGAAATTCAGTTTTACTTTTTTTAGATTGTAGTAGGATTAATTGTTCTTGGAACCGACGGTTTATTCAGCCTTATTTATTTATATATTTGTCGTGGACTATTCAAACTATTATTATTATTGTGTGGATGATTTTGTTAAAATGTTTTAGCTTTATTTCACATAGGTGGTTAGTAAATTAAATAATTTTCGACAGTGATATTGAGAATGGCCCGCATGCGATTCACGTTTATTTTGATAAAGGACTGATCAGTCATGCTTAAGTCAGGAGGGGTGTCTCATATGGTATTATTAGGACTGCTGCACTCATTATTATTCATTTGAGATTTCATTTGTATACTGTTATATTAGTATTGACTGTGAACTTATACAATTCGATCTATTTTTAGACGGAACCCAAGAGAGGATGACCAGTGAGGGAAATGACTAGAGCCGAGGTGAGGGAGCCTCTGCAAGAGCCACAGGCACCACAGCCAAAGCCACCACATGGGATAGTGTCAGCAGAAGAGGTTGTAGTGATTTTGGCATAGGGAGTTAATGCGGAGATGACTGCCATTGCTCTCCATTTAGCAAATGCCAATCAGTCACCATAGCCATTAGTGCCAGATGTTCATGCCCACCGAGGCCGTTAGATTGGCAGAGGGTAAGGGAGGCTTTTCAAAAAGGCCACCTACCAGATTTTCAGGGAAGTTCAGACGTGATAGTGACATTCCGGTGGAAGAAAGATATATAGCACCACCTGGACTTTGTCGACTTCAGTGACATGAAGAAGCAGATGTTGGCCACATTCAGATTGGTCTGGATAGGCTTACAGTGGTGGGAGTCAGTTACCACCATGTAGGAGAGGGACACAATGTCTATCATAGAGTTATGGGTACGGTTTGACCGCAAGTACTTTTCGCCAGCAGTTGAGACAGATATATAGAGGAGGTTTAGTGAGGTGACTCAGGGAGACTAATCAGACGCATAGTATGAGGAGGATTTCACTCGTTTGCTAAAGTTTGCACCAAACGAAGTGAACAATGAGGAAATAAAGAATGTAATGTTTATGGATAGATTATCATGGAGGATCAAGAAACATTTGATTAGCAAACTTGCATTAGTGACTCATACAGATTTCGTCAATGCAGCACAGTTACACTGCTAGGATCATCTCTTCATGTGAAAGGGAGAAAAAAAGTGGGTGAGCCTCTCCAGTCGGTCAATGTAGGGGGAAGCGGTGCCGGTGGAGCACCCCAACACTAGCAACAGTTAGGTAAACAACAGGGGAAGGATTCATGGAAGGGGATCAGTCCAAGAGGTTTAGATCTGAGGGTTACTGGCCCGAGGGAGGTTTCAGGGAGGGCTAGCAAGGTCCTGAGCATCAGCAGCAGCACGTTCCTTAGGGCCGCCAGAGTAAGGGGAACAATTAGGGGGGGGGGGGGCTCACAGGGCCGAGGCTAGTAGGGCCAACAACATGGACAACCTCAACAAGGACAGTAGGGCCAGAGGTAGGGTGACTTTCAGGGGAATTGTTTTGTATGCGGGCAGGCAGGTCACATGGAGAGAAAGTGTCTATAGAGGCGTGGAGGACCACAACAGTAGGGTACCACACAAGTTAAGCACGCATAGAGGCCACCTGCAGTAGAAATTACCCCACCACATCACGAGCAGTTATCGTACGGACGTGTCTATAACGTTTGAGATGCAACCATACAGTAGGCCCCACCGGCATTGCCAGTAGTAGATGATACGTTTCCAGTTCATGGGCTTGAGGGTGGGATTGTATTTAATAATGGGGCATCACACTTTTTCATAAAGACTTGATTTTCACTATTAGGGATGGATGCGTGTCTTCTTATATGTGTGGAGTCACTCATACACTCAATCTTTAGGGGTGTGGACATTGACGTGGGTAGATTGTGTTTAGAGTTCGGCCCTCTTTTCTTAGATATGGAAGGGTACGACGCCATTCTGCGTATGGATTGGATAGCTAGATACCGAGAAATGGTGGATGGAATTGGGAGGACTATTGTCTTCTCTATCCCAGGGAAGGAGATGTTCTTAGAGGTGATTCCTCTTCCCAAGGAAGGATTGATGAAATATATCTACTACATTGAGGAGGAAACCTCACAGGAGGTGGTGATATCTTTAGACTCGATTCCATTCATGAGGGAGTTTGAGGATGTGTTTAGGAGATACCTGGGCTGCCGTCTACTTGGGAAATTGAGTTTGTTATTGATCTAGTTCTAGGTATGAAGCTTGTCACTCAAACGCCTTATCACATGGCCCCATTCAAGATACGAGAGTTTAGGGAGCAGATTCAACACTTCCTAGGGTACGGTTTCATTAGATGGATTACATCACCGTGGAGTGCTACAGGGTTATTTGTCAAGAAGTTATATGGATCATTTCAGTTGTGTATTGATTACAAAGATTTGAACAAGTTCACTATCCGGAATAATTACCCGCTACCTCGAATCAATTATCTGATTGACTAGCTGAGGGGAGAAACTTACCTCTCCAAGATAGATTTGAGGTCTGGTTATCATTAGTTGCTTGTAGGGAGGAGGACGTCCCTAAGGCTGCTTTTGTGACACAATATGGTACCTACGAGTTTAGGTTGATGCCATTTGGACTCACCAATGCACCAGTAGTGTTCATGCATCTGATGAATTAGGTTTTCAGAGAGTTTTTTGACCAGTTTGTGATAGTGTTCAATGATGATATTCTACTTCACTCTCGCTTTGAGGATGAGCATGACGAGCATTTGTAGATGGTTTTACAAACACTTCGGGATCACCAGTTGTACCCGAAGTTTGAGAAGTGTGGGTTTTTGCTTTGAGAAGTACAGTTTATGGTCCAGATTGTATCTGATAGGGGTATTGCTATTGATCCAAGTAAGTTATTAGCGATGAAGGAGTGGGGATAGACAGCTACACCGATCGAGGTTTGTAGTTTTCTAGGGATGGAAGGATGTTATCAACGATTTATTAAGTGTTTCTCAAAGATTACGGGTCTACGGAGGAATCTGACTCGCAAGGGGATGCCATTTGTTTGGTAAGACCATTGTCAGTTAGACTTTGATGAGCTAAAGGATAATTTGACCTCAACACGTGTTCTTGCACTACCTAGGGGAGGAGTGGAGTAGCGGGTCTACATTGATGCATCCTTTCAAGGACTTCGGAGTGTATTACACTAGGATGAGAGGGTTGTAGCTTATGTGTCCCGCAAGCTTAATCACCACGAGAGGAATTACCCCACACATGATGTGGTGTTTACCTTGAGGATCTAGAGACACTATAATTTGGGGGAGCAACTTATTTTATTCACGGACTATAAATCTCTTTAGTACCTTTTCATGTAGAAGGATCTACACATGAGGAAAATGAGGTGGTTAGAGTTCATGAAAGATTACCAGTTTGATATTTAGTATCATCCTAGAAAGGCTAACGTGGTTGCAGACACGTTGAGTCGACGGCCTACGGGGGAGATAGCGTAGGTTTGGAAGGTGAAGTGGAGAGAGATTCGATATGATAATGAGATTGTTAGGGCTTGTATGACCGCATTAGCTTTCACACCTTAGATTGTTATGGGGGTAGTAAAATCATAGCTGGGAATCAGTATTGCCATGATGGGGTTCGCCAATTGTTAGCTAATGAGGTAGATTCATACTCAATCAGTTCAGAGGGTGGTTTACATTTTCATGGGAGACTCGTGGTTCCAGAGGATGAGAATTTGAGACAAGCAGTGATGTCAAAATCTCACAAGTCCATATTTGCAGTACATCCAAGTGGGGATAGGATGTACCAGGATATGCACAGGCTATATTAGTGGTCGGGGATAAAGCGAGACATAGCGTAGTTTGTCTCAAAGTGTTCTACCTACTAGCTAGTGAAGGCAGACCACCAGAGGTCGATGGGGATGTTGCATCCACTCAAGATTCTAATGTGGAAGTGGGAGAGAATTTCCATGGATTTCATTACTAGACTAGCATTATCGTAGCGAGTTCACGACTCCATTTGGGTGATAGTGGATCAATTGACTAAGGTAGCCCACTTTCTACCATTTTGCATGGTTTTTGAGATAAGATGGTATGCATAATTGTTCATTAATGAGATTATACGGCTACATGGGGTTTCGATTAATATTATGTTTGATCGGGATAAGATCTTTGTTTCCTATTTCTGTCAGACTTTTTAGGCGGCCATGGACACAGATTTACGGTTGAGTACGGTGTATCACCTACAGATAGATGGGCAGACAGAGAGAGTCAATCTGATGCTAGAGGATATATTGAGGATGTTCATACTTGCTTCAGGGGAGGATGGAGAAATACCAACCATTCGTCGAATTTTCATATAACAACTCCTACGAGTTCATAGTCAGCATGGTACCATTGGAGGAACTCTATGATCAACCTTATCATTTGCCTGCTTGTTGGTTAGAGGTGGGGGACAATAAGCTATTGGGGCCTAGAGATGATTCAGGACACCATTGCCAAGATTGAGTTGATCCAAGGACGCATTCGGATAGACCAGGACAGACAGAAGAGCTATGCTGATGCAGACATGAGGCATATAGAGTTAGAGGTTAGTGACCAGGTTTTAGTGCGGGTGTCTCCTATGAAAGGAGCCATGAGGTCAGGAAAGAAGGGGAATCTAGCACCGAGGTACGTGGGACCATTTCTAATTATATAAAAGGTGGGGCCAGTGGCATATAGGTTTGGACTACCTGACCATTTAAAGTGGATTCACGACGTGTTGCATGTGTCATCTCTGAAGAGGTACCGAAGGAGCGAGAGGGATTTTTGGCATGTTCCATTAGAGGAGATAGACTTGCAGCCAGATATCTCGTATGAGGAGAGACCAGTGGTGATACTTGATCGGAGCGAGAGGGATTTTTGGCATGTTCCATTAGAGGAGATAGACTTGCAGCCAGATATCTCGTATGAGGAGAGACCAGTGGCGATACTTGATCGTAGTGAGCATAAGCTACGGTCTAAGGTGGTGCCCTTGGTTCATGTTCAGTAGGGGCACCGCAATGTTCATGAGTCGATGTTCGAGGGGGAGGATCACATGCGTGAGCAATATTCCTAGTTATTCATCGCAGGTATGTCCCAATTTCGAGGGGGAAATTCCTTTGTAAGGGGGGAATAATGTAACAACCCTTATTTCTAAGAACTCATTATTAAATTAATTCGGGTATTTTTCAAATTACACGTGATGATGCTGTAAACACCACCACCAGTATGAGGTGTGGATACGTACAAACTAGCAATAATAATGGCATCACAAGAGTAAATATCTAGTAGAGGGAGGTGAGGAGAAGAGGATAAACAATAGTATATAAGTGGTTCATACAATTTGGCCTACGTCCACTATGAGTGTGCGCGTAATTTCACTATAATGAGGGCACTAATGGCCTGTGATGCAATCTCTCACTTTCTCTCTCTACTGTGTATACCAACAGAGTTTCAGCTAGGGTTATAATTCTTTATCCCCCTCCAAGGTAGGAAAATGCATCTATTTATAGTGCTTGGGGGTGTAATTTACCCCCCAAACATGCATTGGGCATGTATTAGTTGAATACACTAATCATAAGTGGGCACATGGCTATGACACATGTAAGGAATGATGACAAAATATTCTCCCACGTGAGGGGAATGATTCGGTTATAAGTGAATTGCCACGTGCTTCAGGTCTTCCATGTGCTTGCATACGCTCAGCCCTATAATATCACTTGTTGTAACCTCGGTCTGGCCGAGTACAAGGTTTGAGGAGTCTGATAGTTGCTTTATCCTGTCAATCATATATATGGCCTCGACCTGGGAGACTGGCCGAGGTTATGTATGAGGTAGGATCTAACGTCGGCTGAGAGAGAGTACGATGTTGGAAATAGCTTGAGCCTATGAGACTTTATTCACCTTGGTTGATGGCCAACCGAGGTTGGTAAATTAAAGGCTGACCTTCCAGAAGACGACCTTTCTGATGGCTATTATAAGCTTCCTGTCAACTCGGTTGTGAGACGGGCCGAGGTGTGTGACCTTGAGTACGAGGGTGCACTTTGGGCATATCAACACCTGTGCCATAATTTAATTGAATAAATTATTATGTTTGAATTAAAAATATTAATCAAGAGAGAAAAGTGTTTATATTTATGAAATAAGATTACTAAGAAAATAGTAAATAATTATTTTACGTCCTAGTGATGTGACAACATTATATCCCAACAGGGAGTTGGGTGTAGACTCTTTGGGGTTGGGATAGGACTTAATTATAGAGTTACTCAAATGGTTATTTTGAGGTCACAGTTGGTTCTGAAAGGGTGAAGATAATGAAAATAGTGTACTCGAGGGTAGTAATTGGGTCTCAGGGCCTTTTTAGGCATAATCGGACCCACAAGGGAGTGTTTAGGTCATTTGGGCTTGGGCCATCAGCCTATTTTCAAGATTAAGAGATTTAAATCCTAAGTTATGGAATTATAGTCCGCCATAACTCAAATTGGAAACCCTAAACCTTGAGAGAAAAAAAGAGGAAGAAAGTCAGGAGGTTGGGAGCCAAATCATAGTGGGATTGAGATGCTTTTATCAAATTTACCTTCTACATCAAAGTAATCAGTCCCTACGAATCTAATCAGGAAAGTGGCTAATTTTCTTTCAATCTAAATTATAGTATTTCAATTCATATCATAATGGATGTGATAAAAAATTCGTTCTTGGGTGGGTTCACATAAAAAAATGGTTTGTTAATGAATTGGACATTATGAGTAGATAAAAAATTCAATTGATTATGTGGTATGATTCAATTTGTAGGAATCTGAACTTTATGAGAAACTCAATGGATGACGATGGTTAATTTTGGATTATAGGATAATTTTTTAAAATAATTGAATGAAACCCAGATAAGACCCAAATCGAGAGATATTGGATGATGAGTTAAATCATTGATGATTAAAAGTTTTAGGATGATTAGGACCTGTTTTATATGAATTACACATTGATTATGATTGAGTGAAGATTTGAGAGTAAAGAATAAAGCTTGACTGGGTAATAATGGTAGAAAGGGAGCGACGGGGAAGAAGGTTGCCACCTCGATTGATTGATCGATTGACGAGGCTTGGTTTTTGACAGTTTGACCTTTTTTTAAATTTTAGCCTTAATTCTTTTGTGGACCTTTAAGGTAGATTTAATTATTATAAAATTAAATGGGAACTAATACTTAGGGTTTTAGGAGATGGGTATTAAGAGTTTAAAGTTTAAGAAAAGGGTGTGAAACTTAAGGAAGGAATGTTGTAAAATAAATTCATAAAGGTTTAATTATGGTCCCATTGGGTGAGTCCGAGTGTAATAGTGAGAGAAGCTACATTAATGTGTTTAATGGATGTGTAATTAAATAAGATAAGAGACATGATAGAGACTCGGTATTAAGGGCTAATGCTAGGAGAGATAGGCACGAGTTAGCCGAGTTTAATTTAATTGCATAGATACAGATAGTGTGATGGTATATATATCTTGTGTCCTTATTAAATATCGGTGTTATACTTTTTATAAATAAAAACACATTTAGTGCTATCATAGGAGGTTGCGCGATGTGGGAGAATCCTCAGGCTAGTGAATGTAGGGAGAGTATAGTCCCCAGGTCATATCTTCCAGGATTTTTATTATGTGATTTATTTCCAGGGTGAGACTTTTTGGGTACGATTCGGTCTCACTCGCGGGGGAAGTATGATCTCCTCCACTACGTTTGCGATTTATTTACCTATTTTTTCATGAGTTTACCAATTTATGGTAGCCGGGTTAGAGTGAGTATGTCTAGGATGATAGCATTTTATAGACAAACATCTAGTGAGTTATAGCTTAGAAAAATGGTTACTATACGCATCATGTGTGTGAATGTTGTAGTACGTTAGTTTGTATGTAATAGGAGTAAATAATTATATACAGGATCCCTACAAGAAAATGTAACTATTCCGACATTTTTTTGCGACGTTTATAGAAAACGTCGACATAAACCTCTCGTACCAACATTTTTCACCAAATGCGGGAAACTTTCCAACAGTTTAATAAAAATGTTTGAATTTTTTTGTCATTTCTATAAAACGATGGAAAAGGTAGGAATTTTACGTCATTTTTGGAAAAAACATCGGGCACATTTTCTTTTCCTAATTAGAATCGGACTACTCAATTTTTTTGTCATCTTGCTACTTTTTTTCTCCATTTTTTCTATTGTTTATGTTGTAAATCTATTCCTAATTGGTTTCCTTTGTTCCCGCTACTTAATCGGTTTCTCTACTTCTCAATTGGACCAAGTGGGCTTTCTTCTTCTCAATCGGGACTCAATCGGAACTGACAGTATTGAGGTCATTATTTTTCATTTTTTTTCTACAGTTTGGGTATGTATGTTTATCTACGGTACTGTTTAGTAATAGGGAGATGTTTTTTTCATTTTTTCTATCATTAAACTGACAGTACTAAACATACCTCAATACAGTATATAAACAAATTAGTACATTTAATAATCGAAACTGCCGGATTTATCCACTGATTTGTTTGGGTACGTATGTTTATCTACGGTATTATTTGTACGTATGTTTAAAAATACCTCTTTAACAGTTTAATAATCGAACTAACGGTTTTATCTAATGATTTCTTATGGTATTGAGGTATTTTTACTCTTAAAATCTGATTTAATTTGCGGCTTTTCATCCATTGTTTATATGTTATCTCTTTTTATTAGTAATAATTTCCTCTGAGCTTAAAAATTCGTTGGTATTGAAAAAATCATAAAATAGTTAGGGTAGTGTTTAAAGGTTTCTAATTGACAAAACATATCTCTCTTGTGTATTTTCGATCTAATTTAGGGCTTGAAGAGTGGTTGATGGAATTTGTAAAGGGGTGGGGTAGAAATCGGGAAAAAAAATAATTTGTATTAAGAGAAATATACAATTACAAAAGAAAGTAAGGACAAAATAGAATCAATTAAATTTATATCTAACCACTTATATGAGGGTAAATATTTATGATTTAGGTTGCACAGTTTTTTTTATGATTTAATGGTTTAGGTAAATATGGTTAGTTTACGACATAATGTTTATTTGTTATGATTTCTTTGTTTTAGGGGATTTGCAAGTTGTGGTGGAAGATTTCTACATTGGACATTTTTTCTTCTATTGGATTGGAGTTATTGAGGTATTTTTATTAAGTTTTACATTTTATTTAAACTTTTGGCCATTCGAAACATATTAGGAGATGTGGTAGTTTACCAATGGTTAAAATGGTTGAAAATGTCGGTTAACCAATGCCTCATGTCAGTCATCTAATATTTGATAAAGAATCTCACGTCATTCAGTCGACATTTGATCCTAAATATTGGTCACTGACATTTGATAAAGAATCTCATGTCGATCGACCAACATTTGATCCTAAACATTTGTTGATCCTAAATATTGGTGAAACGACATCTAATAAAGAATTACACACCGATCAGTCGACATTTGATCCTAAATGCCGGTGGCCCCTCAGCGCCGATCATCCGTCACTTAATCCTAAACATCGATTGACCAACGCCTCTCATTGGTCAATCAACGTATGACGAAACATCAACACTTTGGACCTTTGTTTTTGCCTTACTACTGATGCAACATCCACACTTTGGTCCACTGTTTCTGCCTTTGAAGGATAACACATTGGTCCACTGTTTTGGACTTTACATCATATATATTAATAATTGAATCATCTTTTTGCCTCTAATTTTGGACTTTACTTCATATATATTACTGATTGAATCATCTTTTATTTAAACCTTTTACATTAACATTTTCAAATAGGTCCTTAGTCGCATTTATGACTTCTGTGAATTTTTCTAAAAATCTAAATGAATTGATAAAGCGTGGGTTAATTTTTAAATTATATAAGATGTATCTAATTACTTATCTTTAAAGATGACTTTTGTGTGAAAGACAAAGAACAATTTCACTCAGTAAAAATGTTTTATGTAGCCTCTCTTTATTCTTTATTAATTTTGTACAAGTCAGTTTATATTAGACAGTTTATATTATGATTTTGGGTTGAAAAATCATTTGGTTTTGATAGTTTATATTAGGAAGTTTATATTCATTTTATATTAGACAGTTTATTTGATTTTCATTCAAGAAATGATTTTGATTATTATTGGTTAACCTAGAATTATATGTTGTTGGGTAAGGAACACTATGAAATTATTGGCATATTCCTCTTAATGACTAATATTCTGCTACGGTTAGGCTTCGTCGATGGTCACAACTAGGGGCAATATACTTAATACCTCCATCTTGACGTCCTTTTGAATTTTACAATTACTTTTTTTGCAAGTAACCCACTTAGCTATTACAAAATTCCTTAATTTGTTATTCCCTATGAAGCATGCTCACTCTTTCGGAAGCCACGAGTCGTGTGTTGTGTCGAAACACGTATTATGTTCACGCTCCGACACGTTACCGACACGCTCTGGACACGCTGGGACATGTGATGGTGATTCTGCTTTATTTATGCCTTTTAATGTTAGAGTTTATTTGAATTTTGTTTTGTATGGTCCATTTTCTTAATTTCATGTTAAGAATGCTAAAATAATTTATTTTATGGAAAAAATATGTTTCACTTCATTAATATATATATATATATATATATATTATACTTATCCTAACGTGTCCTATCCTAGTTTTTGGAAGAATCCTGTGTCGCGTGTCGAAACGCGTATTATGAGTCTGTGCTATAGGTTATTCCGTAGACAGTATATGTATGTTTGCACTTAAAATGTGTAAGTAATTTATGTATATTTGTGTAAAGATGCGTGTGTTTGAATTTTGGAGTAGCAACGGGTTAGGCCGCTGAGAATGGGGTAGGAGGGAGGAGCTAGTTATGCGTTAGGTAGAATTTGGGGATGTAGTTGGGTGTATGTGGTTGTTTTGATAAATTGCATTTATTTTCATATTTTTTCAAACCCGAGCTATAGTTATTGTTCTCGAAAACAATCAGATTTTATATATCTCATGAATCAACAAGTGTTTGGGTAGGAGCCCAATTCAATAGAAAGGGTTCCATTTTGGGTAATTATCTCTAGGGTTCCATTTTGGGTTGATGCAAAGATATATTCATATAGGTTTATGTTATATGTTTTAACTTTTCGTCTGGTGATAGGTCTTAAAAGCTAAATTTTGTGTTAGGATCTTAGAATTTTATTTGGCTCTTGATGATCATAGCATAATGATAATATATTTCCAACAACTTTATGCATACTTTGTAGGGAAATTTACACTTAAATTCATTGTTGACAATTTTTAAATATTTAAGGACAATTTAAAATTAGGTCCACTTGTTATGCTACTAGCGTGGACTTCTACAAGAAGAGAATTAGTGGACCTAAGTGTTTAAAATTTGTCAAAATTCCTTTAGTTTTTAAAATTTGTTTGTGAGGGACCTAAGAGTACTTTTCCCTACTCTATAATCACTCAATGAATGTAACACATGACTTTATAATCACATTGGAAGTATTGATAATTCATTTGTCTCACACGTTTTCTCATTACTGACTATTCGACTTATTTAACAACAATATTTTTGTATGTTTCCGTTAGGTTGAATATATTAATGGATAAAAGTTGGATTAGTATAAAAGATAAAGGTCATCCTATATACGAGAAAGGAGCAGAAAACTTTGTTAAGTTTGTTTCTGATAACATACCTAATGCTGAAAAAATATTATGTTCGTGTAAGAAATGCTGCAATATGATATTTTTGAAGAAAGATGATGTGGGGAACATATAATACTTAATCGTTTCTTAGAGAGTTATACATGATGGACCTTTCAAGAGGAATCTTCCTCATCTTTAACTCGTTCTTCTGCATCTGTTTTTGGTGATCAAATGAGAGAGATAATACATGATGCCTTTAGAACTCCTCCCTTAGACCCACAAGAGTTTATGGATAGTGATGCAGAGCAACAAGGGGTAGAGGGTCCAGATGCTGAAACCAAGAAATTATTTAATCTAATAAAATAATAGGAGCGAGAGTTGTATCCAAGTTGTAAGAATTATTCCACACTCTCTGACAGGCAGGGTTTCGCTGCGACGCAAGAGTCACCTACGCGCCGGTCGTTTAATGTTCGGCTCACCTGAACTATACAAAAACCTAAACTACGACTACACTCAATGGGTGAGTATAGCGGTAAGTCGGGTATCGAAAATCCACAGAGACGAGTTGCTAGAATTCAAGTGATTTAATACTCTGAAATAAAAGTGTAAAAGATGATTACAAACTAAAAGGAAAAATATGCATTAAGGGAAATGTTAATCTAGGCAAGGTATTGAAACTAGATTATGAAAGCGAGTAAAACTATAGGTTGCGTCGAATATCCCTCACCCGAGGTAATTAGTATAAAATGGTTACATGGGTTGATGAGTTATTACAAGTGCGTCTCATTTCGACAGTTAATTAAATCAAGGGTTGTTACGCCCTAAATCGTCATAAAATCCTAATAAGATTTTGGCGTCAACAAATATCCCGGAAATTACGCGCGAAAGGTCGTAAGCACGGACATACATGATATGCCCCGTCAAATGTCCTAGGCATAATAACTAGGACAACGCACTCGAAATAGACCCGTAAACTCGATCGCCAAAGCAAAGCAACGCGTCAACTCGAGTGAGCTCAATTCAAACACAACCTAATTTAAGTTACCTAGAAAGCATGTTAAAAATGTGGTAAATGGAAAGCGATAAATAAACGCGGTAAATCTATACTAGAAAGCGTGTAAATCAAAACATGTAAATAAAGAAAGAAAACCTAAATTAGAAAGCTTGTAAATTAACTAGAAAGCAAGAAATGAAGAAATACAAACTATATTAATGGTAGGGGAGATGAATAGTCAACTTACAATCCAAATGGGGTGTCAAACCAAATAGAAATGAAGAAGAACCAAGAAAAAACCTCAAAACCCTAAGCTAAACTAACCTAAAATCGTGTATATACTGTTGTCTGTTCTTATTACAACAAATTTGTATTTATAGTAAGTTAGAATAAAAGAAAATAAGAAAGAAAATAAAAGAAAATATCTGCTGAAAAACCGGGGATCGATCGATCGACCCCTTTGTTCGATCGATCGATCAAGGCCAAAAATCGACAATTCAGAAAGGTCGATCGATCGACCATAAGTGTCGATCGATCGATCAAGCAGGTCAGAATGCAGCAGCAACACACTACATCTTTTCTTCTCCTCTTTTGCTTTCCTTGTTTTTCCTTTGCTGAAATCTCCGTAACTTCTTCGTTATGAATCGGAATCGCGCACCGTTCACGGCCACGCGAAGCTAGCGAGGAGGGATACAACTTTCGTGAGATGTCAGGCCAGGTACCCAAGCTGTGAAAACACTAAAATGCCCTTGATCGTGCGATTGCGTACGAAATTTCACCGGAATGCGTCTGAACTCCATACTTAGTACCTAAACACCTACAAAAGCCCAATTATACCTCATATAGCATGTTATCAATATAAACCGAGGTTGTCTGGTTAAAGGGATTAAATATAGAGATTAAGGAACCCAAGGGGGCTAAAATAGGTAGGTTCGGAGGATGAAATACGCGATATTTGCGTATTATCACACCCCCTAACTTACACATTGCTAGTCCCTAGCAATTAAATAGGATGCAATAAGAACTACAAGCAAACCAAAAGAAGGAGACAGTACAAAAGTATGGTATAAAAGAAAAAGGCCACATTCGCGGGCTATTCGATTGCATTTAGCGTATGCAATAAGCCGTTAAACCCTTAGGTCACCCTAGTGGACGAGTGTCGTCTCATGAGGGTTTTCAGGGATGGTACCCACAAACATCACATGGTTTCCTCAAAATATGCTCAACCCAACATGCGACAAGCCCAAGAAAAAGCGAAAAGGATTTTGTACACATTATTAGCACATTGAATGAATTCAAACAAAAGTCCAAATCATTAACATTATAGAATGCACCTCATAGAATTGAAACATAAATGTGGGAGGGGGACGAGCACATGCAAAGTTTGATTTGGCGAAAAACTATATAAACCGGATAAACATTAAAGCAAGCATATATTCAATCCTTATGGTCATTACACTCATCAAGCGAATTCACTCGAAACAGGGAGGTAACACACGGAACATGCGGGCATACAGAGTAAATGTAAATGGAAACTAGGCCGCACACATGTCATAATGAAGAACGCTATATAGGAAATAAAAACTTGTAATGTCAATGAAAGATACCGCACACTAAAAGAGGATAATTGCATTTTCACAGATTATCGCAACTGTTATGACTTTTAAATTACATCAACCTAAGATCACATAGGACTTTAATAGGGCTGTAATATATGTTAGGCTATGGTGCGAAACGAAGGAATGTATGTACAGATTCAAAGTGTTCGGAATGAAAACTCAGGATAATGGGATAATGCGAGCAATATCAAAATTGTAAAAATAAGTTCCAAAACGGCATTAGATATATCATCGGGGAGAGTAATCAAAGCTTATTGAACTATATACAACATATACAACTTTCTCTTTCTTTTCTTCTTTTTCTCATGTTTTCTTTTCCTTTTTGCTTTCTCTTTTTTTCACTCTTTTCACTATTTTCTTTTCTTTACTTATCAAACTCTCATATGCCTAAATTGCAACCGACATCACAACAACATCATTCAATCCCAAGTAGGGGTGTGCAAAAAAACCGACCAAACCGACAAACCGACAAAACCGAGCCGAACCAAAAATTTTTGGGCCGGGTTTTTTTAGGGTTGGTTCGCTTCGGTTTAATCAGGTATAAAACCGACAGGGTCAGTTCGGTTTTCGATTTTGGCATAAAAAAACTGATTTTGAACCGAACCGAAGCGATTTAATTTTTATACTTTTTAATTTTATATTTTATATTATATTTATATTAGTCTTGACATATTATATTATATTTTTTAATTTTATATTTATATTAGGTATTAAAAAATCTATTTTTTATTAAAATAAAGGAAAAAACCGAACCGACCATGTATAAAATCGGCCCTGTCAAAAACCGACTGGCAAACCGAACCGGCCCTGTCAAAAACCGACCCGATTCGGTTCGGTTCGGTTCGGTTTTTCAGCATTTTCGGTTCGGTTCGGTTCTCCTCCTCCAAAAACTGACATGGGCGGTTCGGCCCAAAAAACCTGGTCAAAACCGAACCGACCAACCCGTGAACACCCCTAATCCCAAGTGACATTCCAAACAAAGGTATGGAAAGTGTATGTATGGTATAAAACTCAAATGTAGAGTTGGTTGTGGGAATGAGATATGAAATGAAAGGCTATAGTTAGGCTCAAAGGGGTTAACAAGGGTAAACATATAAGGGTAAGGTCAAGGCTCATATGGGTGATTTAACAAAGAGGGCCTATGATCATTTCACAAAGTTTACGAAATTCTCGAATCAAAACAATATATGAAAATCATGTTCAAGTAACACATTTCAAGTATGAACTCAATTAATGAACGGTCAAATGAAAGAATAGTGAGATTACCAACGAATTCAACGTTTTCAATGAGAAAAGAATAGTGTATAACACTCACAAACGACGAAAGGTACAAAGCTTACTCGTTGTAAGTATATACAATGCAACAAAAGATTACCGAGTTATAAAAATCTTAAACCAAGTCAATATAGCAATAAAAGTGCATGTGCTCGTGGGATTAAAGTTTAATTCATGAAGTTATTCATAATATCAATAAATGAGACTAAAGTCTAATAACTTCTAAAATTGAGAACATGCATCATTGGGTTGTCTATTGGAGCGGGCAATTATTGAAATTTATCATCGAAAACAAAGGCAAAATGCCCAAAAAAGGAGAAAAAATAAAGAAAATCTTTTTGAAATTTTTGATTTTTTCTAAGAAAAGCATACTAAGTAACTAACATGTGAGCAAAAACATGGACTAAATAAAGAAATGGATATAATATCCCACACCCCCTAACTTAAAACTTGACATTGTCCTCAATGTTAATTAAGAACCAAGTCAAAGAGAGGAAAAGAGCGATATTACCCAAACGTGGAGCGAGCCCCATAAGAACAAGTCCAAAGAATCTACAAAACAAGTTAGTACCGAGCATAGCAAAAACAAATAACAAAAAGTTAACTAATTACACTAGACTAAATTAAAAAGGAAAGAAAAAATAAAAAGCTAACTATATACAACCTACTATTTAGGCTTCACACTAACTGTACACTAGAAGTCTAAATAGCTGAGGGTCCACCATAAAAACGATTTGACTTTGGAGGATAATCGGTGTACCCTCACATTCAAGCATGCCTTCCGAAAAATATGAATTCCGTTTTAACAACGGAAGGCATGTGTAAGGCGTAAGAAAGGAACCATCGCCAATTAAAATTTTTGGAGGGATGATTGGGGGTTTGGATTGAACGGGTGACAAAAAAAAGTGGGGACCGAGAAAAGCCGAATATCCTCCCAAAGATTTTGAAGTTGGAATGGGAGGCGGCGCACACAAAGGCAAAGATGCGATCGTGGAGGGCGACTCGAGCAAGTACTCCTCATCGGCGATAGGGTTTAAAACATTAAAGTTCGAAACCGAATCATCGGGTACTTGTTCCGGTGGGGTAATAGAGAATGAAAATGAGGATGAAAGAAATTCAAACTCATGAGATGAATCATCATCGCATGAAGTTGGAATTTCAAAGGAAATAATGTCATTTTCAATGAAATGTTCTTCTTTGGGAGCCAAAGAAGAAATCATTTCATTGCAAATAGATATTACGTCATTATCATCCTCACTTTCAATATCTATTACGCATTGGGAAAAGTTTAGAATGGATTGTTCCAAAGTAGGCACAAGTACCTCATTTGGTTCAAAACATTCGTCGACCTCGAAAGTCTCGGAAGCAAAATCGTCGTCAGACTTAAATAATAAATCCAACTCATGTTCCCACGAACGATTTTCTTCCCGAAAATGATTTTCAATTTTCTCATTTTCATACATACGCAAACCCTCACCGAAAGTCATAGGTCGAGGTGCGAATGCATGAAAATGGGAACTTTGAAAATTACTATCGGACTTAAACGAAAACTCATTATTATAGGAATTTTGAAAACTATTGCAATTCATTTCAAAATTCCTATTATAAGGAGGTAAAGGCCCAAAATCATTGTCATCATCATCAGAATTCCAATAACCTAAGTTTCTACTTTCGTTATACTCGCCAAAAGTCATCTTTGAATTTGTTTTACTTTGGGATGCTAAGTATTCACCGAAAGTCATAGGCCTAGAATTTTGAGAATTATAACAAGGATTACCGAAAGAATTGGAATAAGACATGCTTACCCCCAAAATGGCTCAAGTGGTGAATTCCACAAAATAGGTACGCGCGGGAAATTCGAGCATTTCTAAGTGCTCAAATGTGGAAGTCCTGCAAAAAGTTAGCAATTAATACAAATAGAAAGAGAATACCATGAAATACTAAATCAAATAAAGTCTAAAACAAACTCATCCCCGGCAACGGCGCCATTTGATAGGCAGGGTTTCGCCGCGGCGCGAGAGTCACCTACGCGCCGGTCGTTTAATGTTCGGCTCACCTGAACTATACAAAAACCTAAACTACGACTACACTCAACGGGTGAGTATAGCGGTAAGTCGGGTATCGAAAATCCACAGAGACGAGTTCCTAGAATTCATAGTGTTTAGGTGGGTGGAGTGACAAGACCTTTACAATGTTTTTTGAGTTATTAAAAGATGCATTCCCAGAGGGTGAGACATTGCCAAAGTCTTTTTACAAAGATCGAAAGTTGATTGCAAACGTAGGGTTAGATTACAAGAAGATACATGCATGCCCTAATGATTGCATGTTGTGGTGGAAAGAGACGGAACATGTAGAAGAATGTCCAAAGTGTCATACCCCAAGATATAAACAGTAAAAGGCATAATCAGATGATGATGTTATTATAGATAGTAAAATTCTTGCGAAGGTGGTAACATACTTCCCTTTAATACCAAGACTTCAAAGTCTATTTATACCATCAAAGACAGCAACACAGATGATATGGCATGCCGAGGAGCGCATTGATGATGTAAATGCTAAGCATCCAGCCGATTCCCTTGGTTGGAAAACATTTTATGAGATATATCCAGATTTTGGTGGAGATCCATGGAATATGAGGCTTACTTTATCAAGTGACGACTTCAACTCATTCACAGCAGCATGAGTATTGCCCATAGCACGTGGCTTGTAGTTTTGATGACATTAAACATAACCCTGTGGTTGTGTATGGAAAAACCATATATGATATTATCTATACTTATTGATGGTCCTAGAGGTCTTGGTAATGATATTGATGTTTATTTACGCCTTTTCATTAATGAGTTAAAGGAATTGTGGGTTGCGGTCGACACTGATGATGGATCCAAAAACCCGATGTTTAAATTATGTACGCCATTGCTATGGACCATTGATGATTTTCCAGCATATGCAAATTTGTCGGGATGGAGTACAAAAGGTAAATTGGCATGTCCATGTTGTCATAAATATACCCACTCTAAGTGGCTATATAATGGAGGAAAACATTGTTACATGGGTCATCATCGATGGTTGCCAGAAGATCATAAATTTCGAATGGATAAAATATCTTTTGATGGTAGAATTGAATTGGATAAAGAGCCCTATCATCTATCTAGAGATGAAGTGTATGCCGAAGTAAAGGAATTCGATAATAAGTTCGGGAAAGATCCAAAGTTAGAACGTAAAAGGAAAATGGTTAATAATGAAAAGAGTAGTACACTATCATATGATTGGAAGAAACAAAGTAAATTTTTTGAATTAGATTATTGGAAGGACAATTTGATATGCCATAATCTTGATGTTATGCATATTGAAAAGAATGTGTGTGATAATGTTCTATGGACATTATTGAATATTGATGGGAAGTGAAAGGATAATTTGAATGCTCGTCTAGATTTAAAGAAAATGGGTATTCGTAAGCCATTGCATCCTCAAAAGAAGGCAAATGGCAAGTACTATTTGTAACCTTCATGTTTCACATTAGACAATAAAGGTAAATATGTTGTATGTAAAGTGTTGAAGGAGATGAAAGTTCCATATGGCTATGCTTCGAACATATCGCGACTTGTTAATCTTAAAGAGTGTACTATATCAGGACTGAAGAGTCATGACAACCATATCTTAATACAAGAGTTACTTCCGATTTCTTTAAGAAATATGTTGCCTAAGAATATGCTATAACCATTGATTGAATTGAGTAACTTTTTCAGGAGTATATACTCAAAAGTGATGAATGTAAGTGATATATATCATGTTCAGTCTTGCATTGAGCTCACATTATGCCATCTTGAGAGGATCTTTCCGCCTTTATTTTTTTATGTCATGGAGAATTTGGTTGTCCATTTAGCGAAAGAGGCAAATATCGTAGGACAATCACAGTACCGGTAAATGTACACTATTGAAAGGTGTTGTATTTTTGTAATATTAATTGTTTTTTTAATTTTAATGTGAGTGTTTTTTCATACATAATTGAATTTTCCTCTCAATAGATACTTGTTCACACTAAAGAATTATGTAAAGACCCGAAGTCATCCAGAAGGTTCAATTTCACAAGGATATTGGGTAGAAGAATGCTTGACATTTTGCTCCAGGTACTTGCAAGATGTTGAAACCAAGTTTAATCGACCAGTAAGGAACGACGATGGTACATCCAATTTTATCGGTCAAATTGATGGTCTCAAATTGGGTAAATCAGAGGGGTTTGTGCATGATGACCTTACATATACACAAGCACATCGGTGTGTGCTCATCAATATAGAAGCGATTTCTCCATTTCTTGAGTAAGTATCTTCTTGAATTAAGTTACCCCATTTTTTAGCCATGCGAAATACAATGCGATGGCACATTTCAATGCACGATTCACTGTGCATCCATTAGGAGTAATTCCCGTCTCATACCACATGATGTGGACGACATTCACAACGAAACATTTCATTTATGGTTTAGAGATCATGTAAGTAATATATATATATATATATATATATATATATATATATATATATATATATATATATATATATATATATATATATATATATATATTAAAAATAACAGTATACATTAATTATGTTATACATACGTACAATGTTTAACGGTATCATTTATTTTGCATGAGTAGGTTCGTAAGTTCCTTAAGGAACCTAATACAGAGATATTAGAATAAATTAGGAGATTACCTAGGGGTCCATTAAAAAACTCAAAGATATTCTCGGGGTATATTATAAATGGCGTTCGGTATCATACGAAGGCTCATGGGAGGAAACGAACGACACAAAATAGTGGAGTCATGTTGAAGGCAATGACTGAAAGTTATGCAAGTGCAAGAGATAGAAATTCTGAAGATGTTAATTTTTATGGGGTTTTAACATACATCATTGAGTTGCATTATTCTAAAGCTTACAAGTTTGTGTTGTTCAAATGTGATTGGGCTGACCATAGTAGAGGTCTCATTGAGTGGGATGATTTTGGTTTCACTCCTGTAAACTTCAACCATTTGTTATATACAAAGCAACAAATAACGAACGAACCTTTCATCTTATCATCTCAAGCAAATTAAGTTTTTTACGTGCGAGCTCCAATGGAGAAAAATTGACATATTATTGTGAAGACAAAGCTTATAGACATTTTTGATATTCTTGGACATGAATGTACCACCGAAGACATCATGTCGAATCAAATAGAGCTATGGTGCGAGAAAAATTTAGATAATACAACATTCACACATGATGACGAGGCTAGTTGGGTAAGACATGGTGTTGTCGAAACTATTATTGACGAGGGAACACAAGGAGAATCACCTGAGGATGATGAGGCTAGTATGTAGGTTGATTCGAATACAACTGGGAGCTTTAAGGGAGTACATTTGATTACACACTTATTTTTCTCTTAATTAAAAAAAATCCCCCTTTTATCATTTTTTCTAGTTAAGACTGGCTATTGCAACATACATTTGGTGAAAAGCATTTTTTCTTAGTTCCTGTATTGTTACTGAGTCTATTTTGACTTTTTTATGTGGTTGACTCAGTTTTGGTTTTTATACATATCCACCTTTGTGAACAATATATTTTATAGGTTGTTTCCATCTATTTTTCGAGGTGTTTTGGTTATTTTCTCATTGTATAGTAAAAATATCATAGGGATCGTATATGGGAGCGAGGTACCATCACATTGGAATCAAATATTTCAAAATTATTGCAATGGTCTATTGATTTTAAGCCTTCAGATCTTAGACCTACTTCAACCAATGTGTGGGTGAAGTTTCAAGGGCTGAATACTATTTGTTGGAAGCCCGAAATTCTCTTTAATATTGGTGGATGTATTGGTACACCAATCAAGATTGATCAAGCAATATTGGCTAAGATGTTTGTTCATTATGCTAGTGTTTTAATTGACATGGAACTTGTAGATAGGAATCATCCATCCTCAATCCTTATAACGAGAAAGGATTTTAGTTTTAAACAAGAGGTCATATATGAGAAGCTTCCTCCTCGATGCAGTGACTATAGGATTATTAGACACTAGGTCACTGAATGTATGGTTAACAAAAAACTGCAGGTGGATAATCATGTAACTAATAATGTCCTGCCTAAATCTCGAGGTAGATCTAAATATAAAACTCCTCAGACTAATGAAGTGTGTAAACCAGTTAAATAAAAAGATCAATCCAAAAACTATTTCAAAGTGGGAAATACCTTTGGGGCTAATGATCCTAATTCTCCAATCACAACTATCCTTAACAATGTTAGCAAGAAATCCTTTAACAACTCTTTCAGTCATAAATCGTGGATGTCCTTGGTGACAGAGCTATTAGCTGCTAGCCGGACCTGTAATCCCAAAATCATCATCTATGTTGGTTATTAACATTCAAATAATTTAAAATGATAATGATATTAATCATGGAGTTCTAAACTTGATTTCTTAAGAAACTGTTAATTTCATTATCCCCCTTTTTTTATTTTGATAAGTCAAACTCTTTAGAGTTATGGATCAATATATATTTTTTATCAGTCCATGCTAATTAGTCGAGAATTATACCAACAGGTTCATGAGATTCCAGTTTGGACCTGAATGGCGAGAATTAGAGAACCAAATTCCGTATCACTCGACTAAATTAAGGCTTGGTTTAATCATGTCAAAATACTAGACCGTTCCCGTTCTAAACAAGATATCTCAAGTAATACTATTTAAAAGGACAATTATAATCTTCATAAAGTAATCCCATAAAATGCATAAACATGATTTGTGATTTGACGTTCATGTTTTCATTTTATAAATTGATAATATGATTAAAATGTTGCAAAAGAAACATAACTTTGGTATAAGTTGACTTTGGTATAAGCTGCCTCCACTTTTGCAAAACAAAGACAATATTGTTGAAGAAAGTGGCCAACAACAAAGGCATTTGTCGAGACTCAATTGTTGATTTCCCAGTCCTCCATTCATGTAAGATTTGAGAAAAAAATACAGGGCCAATAATCTTAAACTAACTACTTATCTAGTAGTCTTAAGACCTGCAAAAAAAAGCTTCATAATACTGAAACATATAATGCAGTTCCAAGACGAAATATCAATGATGAACAAATCTTATTAACAATTTAGAGAGCGCAACAAAATGCATATACGAGTGTCCACACCTGGTTGTATATCTATAATTTAAACTTGCGGTACATAACCATGCCCATCTAACAAGTTCAACATCCTGAAAAATGACTTATCAATTTCAAGTCAATCCCAAATTAACATAGCATTGTAGTTATATTTTGGATGGAGTGACCATTAAAACTTTTCTACCAACCGATTATTTTGGGCATTTATTCTACAAGCAGTAGAAGGCTGAAATTAAAAATCATACTAGATGTTATAAGGCTAAAATAAACTATTATTAATGCTTCATTTTGCAGGTCAGTTTGAGGGTCGTGGAATGTTGTAGACTAACATGGCAGTCCATGGACATCGAACTCAACACCATAGAGCACCTATACCTAGTTCCGAGAGACAAGAGAAGGTTGATGCAAATCATATCATGGGTGAGCCTCCACATAACTGGCCAACTACACACATTGTTACTACTAGACCATTGAGCCCTCCATTGTCTGGAAATATCCAACAGGGCTAATGGGCAGGTAATTTTAATTGCAAGAACAACATATACTAATGAACTATTATTATTTTGCACTGATGTTTTCACAATTGCTTATGGGAAACTTAGATCTTAGATCGGAGGGACAAGCAAGAACTAGAGGCCCTCCGTTGATGCATAGTGGTTACGGTGAGGATGAAGGAAGTTTACAAATCGAGGTGAATGAATTAGGCCAACCCATTAGAAATTTTGCAACTAAACTTGCTTCAAATCTAGGAGTTTTGGCATGAAATGGGATTCTTCTACCATTGACTTATCGCATTAGAGACACATGGACGAAGATTTCAAGAACGATGCGTGGGCTCATGTTAATGTATAACTTAAACTAAAACATGTATGCACTTTATATGAAATAGAAGCTAGAAATATACGAGATACATATGCTTGTGACTAAGAACTTTGAGTCCTAAGATAAATACTGCATTACCCTCTAGTCATATAGAACTTCTACTGGTAAAAAAGTTTCACAAAAACCTCACAAAACATAAGTAGAAATCATAGAGATGCTACTAGACTATTATGTAACAAATTTTATATTAAGAGTTAAGGTCAACATAAGATAAACATCTGAATTGGGGTAGTCATCAGTGGTGTTCCTTCACACTTATCCGAACAAATCTAGTAAGACTGTACGAACGTGCTAATGCCACTCATTGTCAAGGTAGAACGACTCATAGTGGATCCCAAGCGCACCTCATTTGTTATCTCGTAGTGGTAATATAATGCACAAATTGATGAACTAGGTATACAAAATTTTCCTAATGAAAAGTTGTACTGGGCTTTGGAACCTTTTGAAAGTTTGATTCTAGCTAAGTATATCAATTGAGCCTACGATTTGAATTTTTCAATTGCTTGATGACCATTGTTTGTTGTTCAACCACTTATTTTGTCTTTTTTAAAAATATCCATTTGATCAGTGGAGTCTCTCATTTAATATTTCAATTCTTGGATGGATGATGGCCAATGTTTGTTTGATGAATGATGACAATCAATACTTACTTTTATGTTTATTATTTTATAGGATAATACCAATGCCACGGAAGAGATGCATCGCTTTATAATGCAATGCCTCTCTAAGAAGTGGAAAGAACGAAAGGCCACTACAAAGCGCCAAGGTTATGCTCCGTACGATACAAATGTGGAACGCTTGGAACATTGTCCCCCTAGGGTTGAGGAGAGTCAGTGGCGAAAACTCATATATTATTGGGACACAACTGATGCAAAGGTATGTCGTGCTATTAATTTTTTTCCTCAAGTTGTTAAAACCCCCTAACAAGTAGTGATATTACAACACCTATCTAAATTTATTCTTAATGTGTTAACATTATGGATTTTTTTTCTCTTGTACTAGCTTAAGAGTGATAAGAACAAAGACATCCATAAACTTCTGACATCGCCACACACATCTGGTAGAAATAGTCATGCTAAAGTTATAGAAAAGGTAACATTTTATTTATTTTCATTGATTATCTTATTGTAATTATGTTTGATAATTAATACTTTTTGCTTGTAGATGCAGAAAGATCTTGAATATGTACCAACTCGTAGGATGGTGTACATGAAAACTCATATAACTAAAAAAAATGAGCCGGTTAGTGAAGAAGCAACTCAAGCGATTATAAATGGCACATACATAATGCATAGCACATTTTTTATTGAATCAATGTACGGTTTATGATAAGCCAAAGTTTGATATAATGACAACTATTATTGCACATGTTGATTTGTGCAGAGAGAAAGGGAGATTTTAAATGCCCAGCATCCGGAGACACCTGAGACTAGTGGTGCATGAGACGATATATCCGAGAAAGTTATGGGACCTGAAAGGCACAGGCATGTACGGACATATGGGCTAGGTGTCTCTTCGAGTACTATATTTGGCTCATAGTAGACAAAGTTTATGAATGATATGATAGATAATGAGATAAGGTACCAAGAGGATATGGCAAGAATGCGATGTGAGATGGAGGCCGAGAATGATAGGGTTCAACATGAGATGGAGGGTGAGAATGATAGGGTGCGACGTGAGAGGGAGGCTGAGAATGAGAGGGTGCGACGTGAGATAGAAGATGAGAATGAAAGGAAACAAATTCAAATGAAAATTCAAATGGAAAATCAAATGCAATCAAAGTTATCTGATATGGAATCTCAAATGAATGACTGAATGGAAGCTCAAATACGTGATTTTTTAGACTCTCATATGCGTAATATGGGATCTCTTACCCAATCTCCATGAGATACATCTTCTGACACTGGAGAGGTAAACTATAATTACTTAGTTATTAGTTTCTTCATCTTAAATTCTTCCCCAATTGAAAACATCCAGACACTTCTTCAATTCATGTACATTAAAAAAATATAATAATAAGATAAGATATTTAGAAGCATGATCTTAGTGATGGAAGATTCAGTTGGAATTCTCTGTGTAGGACTTATCTTTGTATTTATCCAAGTCAGTAGGAATTATTGTTTTGTAGTTTCATATTACAAACTCAAGAAGTGTTGTACTATAGATACATCACATACTCTTTGAAAGTTAAATGAGAGAAACATTAAATATATTGTACATCTATTCTAGTGTGTGCCCTAGTTGTTTATTAATCACATGTCCATATTACCACAATGAGAACACACCCAGACTCCAGGTTTTCCAGTTGATTGATAATATCAATTTTTTAGGAAGCCAGGTGATGGTTCTTGTTGAGTTCGATTGGAAACCATAGTTGACCTTTTAGAGAATGGATGAGAACCCCCATTATTTGTTTCTGCTTGTATGCTCTACATTTCCCTTAAATTAGCATAATATCACCTTTCACCAAGACAATCCTCTCTATAGTTACCATAATTACTAATAAAATCAATCTTCATCACATGAAAATTTATTGGTCCATGTTTGATGTGTATAAATCTTCCCCGTCTCTTGTGGACAAGCTACTTAAACTTTGTCAAATATATTAATTTATAATTTTATTCTTTCAAATTTTAGCCCAACATCCACACTTAACATTTATATATCCACCCCATTCAACTTTTGGTGTTAATTATGAGTTGTTCAAATCCCCGTGTCATATAGCAGTTCTTATAGTCTTCCTAAAAAGGAAAGTCCTGCAGGGGAATAGAACGATCTGATGATTTTGATAAATGTCTAGAGGTTATTAATTTAAGGCGTTGAGTTTAAATCACTTGTATGTATTCCCCGTTTAAAATTAATTAAATATGCAATCTGTTTTTATTGTGCACCTGAGCGAGCATAGTCTGAAGACACCTGGACTCCAGGTTTTCTAATTGATTGATTATATCACTTTTTAAAGAAGCCAGATGATGGTTCTTGTTGAGTGCGGTTGGCCACCATAGCTGAGCTTTTAGAGGTTGTCTGAGAACTCCCATTATTTATTTATGTTTGTATGCTCTCAATTTCCCTCAATTTAGCCTAATATTTACTTTCACCAAGCCAATCCTCTCTATAGTTACCATAATTACTAACAAAATCACTCTTCATTACATGAAAATTTATTGGTCCATGTTTGATGTGTATAAATCTTCCTTATATCTTGCAGAAGCTTCTTAAACTTTGTCAAATATATTAATTTCTAATTTTATTCTTTCCATTTTTAGCCTAACATCCATCCTTAACATTTATATATCCACCACACTCAACTTTCAGTGTTGATTCTGAATTGTTCAAAGCCCAGTGTCAAATAGAAATTGTGATAGTCTTCCTAAAAAGGAAAGTCCCATAGAGGAAAAGGAGGATTTGATGGTTTTGATAAATTTCTAGAGGTTATTAATTTAGGGAGTTGAGTTAAAATCACTTATATGTATTCCCCATTTAAAATTAATTCAATATGCAATCTGTTTTGATTGTGCACCTGAGCGAGCATGGTCTTAACACACCCGGACTCCAGCTTTTCAAGTTGATCGATTATATCAATTTTTTGAGAAGCCAGATGATGGTCCTTGTTGAGTCCAGTTGGCCACCATAGCTGAGCTTTGAGAGATTGGACGAGAAGCCCCAATTGTTTGCTTCTATTGATATACTCTCTGAACATATGCGTACGTACTCTCCAAATCATTTTTTGGATCTTTTCATAAGATTTCTGCATGGACCTACTCAAACTCGGAGTCGAGTCCACTTAGAAAAAACTGAACTCGAAGCCTAGCCATCGCAGAATTCAACTGAAACACCCCCTCAATTGTTCCTTCTTGTGAGATATAGTATTGTGATCAATTTCCTGGAAAATAGCAACAAGTGATTTATAGATCATGTATAGCTCAAGCAGACATACAAGTGTTAACATTTTTCATTCTAAGTTTGATGCATTATTGATCACCTCAGAGATAAACTTAATTTCAGAGATAATATCTTTAACATTATTGATCACCTGACGAATAATTGACAATCTAATTTAATTGGTATGTTAAGTTTATTATGTCATAAATAGCAGTGTATAACTTAAGAAACCATTCACATACTATTATTTGGGATGGGTAACTTTGAAATCTCACCTAGGCTTCTTGAACCTCTTCTACTTGCGCATTATAGTAGAGTGGTTTAAGCCTTTTGTTAAAATGTTTACACCCACTATGAAAGTTCTTTATATGTATATATGATCTTTCGGAACAAATATGTATACATGCTCATTTGGGCATATCTTCACATGTAGATGTTGTTAGGCAGGTGTAAGAGTTATGTAGGTTGAACACCTACAACCTTAGCATTAACTATAGTTGGTAATCAGTGTTGGAGACAATTATTTGCTGGCCTTAGCATTAACTATATGAATATTGTGCCTTTGGTAGAAATTGGTTTTACGGCATACGACGTGATGAAATCTTGGCTTAGAATACGTCCTAGACAGAAAACATGATCATCATCTCCTACTGCATGAAATTTCTACACTGTTTAAAGAATCACATATACACATTCCTGTTTCTGTTTTATATCTGATAGAATTTTTTTATCCGAGGTTAATGAATGGAAATGTCTATTCATAGATTCTCCTTCAAATCATTTATAGTTTTGGTTGATTATTCTTATATGAAAAAGAAAAATTCATTGGTTATGGAACCACAATGATGTGTCAATGATGGTGGTACATGGATGCAATACATTACCTATGCAAGTGTAAGAGTTGTGAATATTTTGTGACACCCCGCCTAATAAAATACCGGGTGATCAGTCCTATACCAAATTAAAACAGGAATCCCAGTTGGATCAACCTTAGCATCACTGTCGAAAACTTTTTAAGACTTACTAACCACCCAGTATTCCAAAAGCTGGTGCCAATTTTAACTTTTTTAATTAAACCAAAACAGTTCATGCGGAATTAAAATATAAACCATTCACACAACTGAATGAAAATAAATTGAATCATAATTACACAACTTGTCGAATAAATCATCGGCCACTAAATAAATAATCCAATACAAATGTTCAACACCAGAATGAATTACACCTGAAAACTGTACCGAGAAGTCTGGGCTACAAGCCCTAAATGAAACTGAGACTGATAAGAGATTCCTACTCTAGGAATGAATGAATGATGCGTCTAATCCAAACTCCTTCTAGCATCCACCTATGACGCAACTTCGTGTCCCTAGATTAGAATATCAATCCTGGCGTCCCTGTGGCTGGACACCTAAAAGGTTTTGAAAATAGTTTTATAGCAAGGGTTAGAACCTAAAACTTTTTGAAAATATTTAGCAAGTGAATTAACTGCAGTAATTTTTGCATGAATGCGCTTCATATTTAAGTTAGTGTCGCACTCCCTTGTGGACATTCTCACCCCTCCACTATTGTGCACACCTACCGGTTACCCTAACCCCACCTAGTTGTACTACCCCGTTCAACTAGTCCTGGTATAACCATCCCTTTCCATACTACTCTAACCCGAGTATAATGATTCTTGAATTATAAGTTATCTCACAATTAACTTACTTAATTCCTCTTAAATATTAGCATATAACCATGTCACTAGTTATATAAAGTAAATACATCACACACTGTATTATTACCCGTATATAATATTTACTACCATTATATATGTACCTTTACCACAATATCCACACATATAATATACGTACATCCATCCCTTCGAGTATACCCTAGCCAGATGATTCCCTCTAAAATGCTATCTCACTAGGTGTGCTCACAAAACCTAGTTATCCAAGTTGGAATTGCTCACCCACTTGGCCCAAAATATAAACGTAGTGGAGGCGGTCATATTCCTTCCCTGAAAGTGAGATACATCCCTCACCCATATATACCGGACGCTATGACCTGGGGATATACTCGCCCTACTCCTCAAGCTAGGGGATTCACCCACATCGCGCAACCTCCCTTGATAGCATTAGAGTATATAAATTGAATAAATATCTAGTCACTGATATTTAATATCACACACAATATATACACGCATATATATATACTATCACTACACCGTATATATATAATATAAACCCCGACTTTATCGTGTACTCAAAATCCCGTACACTGCCTGTAATTTAATATCACACACAATATATGAACACGTATATATATACTATCACTACACCGTATATATATAATATAAACTCCGGTTTTATCGTGCACTCAAAATCCCGTACACTGCTTGTAATTTCCTGAGTCTGTGGCCCGACTCAACGTAGTTAATTTTCTCACTTAATAATTTATGATCCTCCCGAGTCTATGTCCGACTCCAATATAATTAATTCACGCCTCAATTAATATAATACTTTCCCCGAGTCTGTGGTCCGACTCTAATTAAATTAATTAACACACCCATTAATTTAATACCTCCCCGAGTCTACAATCCGACTCTAATTAAATTAATTAACACACTTATTAATTTAATACCTCCCTGAGTCTACAATCCGACTCTAATTAAATTAATTAACACACCCATTAATTTAATACCCACCCGAGTCTACAATCCGACTCTTATTTAATTAATTTACACGTTAATTAATCAACACAAATCTGAGTCTGTGGTCCGACTCTAATATAATTAATTTACATAATAATTAATTTATACCAAATTGAGTTTGTGGCCCGACTCCCAATTAATTAATTTAGACATTAATTAATTTATACCAAACTCCGGGTCTACAACCTGACCCTAAACTAATTAATTACAACATCAATTAATTTAATACTTTTCCGAGTCTACCCTCCGACTCTACCTTCATTAATTATCACATCCATTAATTTAATAACTTGGTGTCACCCAACCATTATCCCCGGAATCACTTACTTAGTCCGTAAGTTAATAGTTCCCGAGTCTTTGTTCCTATCACAAGGAAACACATAATAGGCATTCACAACCCAAGTAATCCTATAAAACAGTAGGTATTTACACAACCCAATTCTTCATACTTGTACGTAATATATTTCTCTCTAATATTCACCGTACTTGTTTGCTTTACGAATTTATTTCACTTTTGTATTAATTCAAGTATTCACATAACTCTAAGGGTCCTAATAACCCCTTGTTATATCAATTCAGTAGTTACCCTTGTTAACCCACTGACCTAACGAATTTAAGCTCGCTCACACTTTTCCGTAATTATATTCTTATCATCTCGAATTAGAGTACGTCACAATCAAGCCTATGAATCTCCACCTTAACTCTCTCACAAAATTAAAGTTCAACACTCAATCATAGACCTACTTCCATATCATTATTCCATCAATATATTTCATCAAGGTCCCAAACACTTTCCCGATAAAATTTTAGACATTTGAGGCTTAAAAAGAAAAATCTCAAATTTTCTGGCGGATTAAACACCCTCTAGTAAAATTTTGATTTCTCCCTCTATAGAACTCCGATTGACCTGATTCCAAGTTCATTGGATAGCTAAGAGAAATAGCTTTCCGTTAATGCATGGTTCACACTCTAATTCGAAGTAGAATTCAAATCGCACACGTTTAAAGTCGCGTAAAAATTCTGGTAGATTACTATGTTGACAGATCAAACACCCTGTATTAAAATGTCGATTACTCCCTCTACAGAACTACTATTGATCTGATTCCAAGTTCATTGGATAGCTAAGAGAAATACCTTTCCAGGAATGTATGGTTCACACTCTAATTCGAAGTACAACTCAAATGTCATACGTTTAAATTTGTGTAAAAAATTCTGGCAGGTTGACATCTTGTGTTCGTCAATTAAACCCTAAGTCATTCAAGATTCATGTTCTTCATCCAAGAACTCATAAAGATTCCATGTTAATCATCAATTATATTCAAATTTCATTTTATCTTTACTTAGGGATATATAATACACCTATTTCTTACTTTGAATCTCATTCAATAGCTACATGAACAAAAAACCCATTTTTATACGCATTTATCCCCAAAACGAATTTCGGTTTACACATCATTATGATATGAATTGATTATCATCAATTTAGAGATCACAACAGTTAACCACTTGCCTGTAAGTGTTCGTAGTGTCTGATCCGTTGGCGTAGTCCTTCAATTTGGCTCCAATAACCTCCAATTTGTTCTTGATTTTCTTTCCCCCAAATCTCCTCTCAAACCCTAGGTTTAGAGTTATGTTGGCTGCCATTCTTTAATCTCCCCATGAGGTTAAAAATCCTTAATCCCGTTTTTCACCTAATGGGCTTAATTAAAGTGGCCCAACTCACCCCGTGTGGGCCCGGCTATGCCCAAAAATACCCCGAGATCCAATTACTAACCCCGGGTACTCTTTTCTGACTATCTCGACCCATTCGGACTCAACCGCGCACTCTGAATTGACATCCGAATTAATTTATAAAAATCCTTATCTCACACCCAATTTAGTCTATCCGACTCCCGGCTGGGATAAGTGTATACCTCGTCATTAATACTCGAAATGACGTAATAAAATTATTACTATCCACTTAGTAAATAAATTTCCCTAAACATTAACCATTCACTCCCCGATTAATATTTAAATATATATATATTGCCATAATTAATTCAATTAAAATTACAACACACCAGTAATTTAAAATTCTAGAATTAATTAAATATTAACTATACAAAAGTACGGGGTGTTACATACTCCCCCCTTACAAAGGAATTTCGTCCTCGAAATTAAGATAAGCTTAGTATTCCAATATTCGCATATTATTCACTAATCATGTGCCTCCAAGCCCGCTATATCCATCACATCTGCTTCTAACCATACGTTACACAAGCATGCATTTAAACCTTGTCAGGGCGCCCATACACCCTATACCCGTGCTTAACTGCACAAAATTTGTCTTAATTAATCCGGGTGCCCGTACACCCTATCCCCGCACTCTATCGCACGAAAGTTACCCGACTATGCTAGTCGTAACCCGTAATATAACTTCGAACCCGTAGTCATATTACATATATATATATATATATATATATATATATATATATATATATAATTACTGTCCGGGTACTCAACCCATGCTACGTCCAACTATCTCCCCACAAATACTTATCTCTCAACACAAAAGAATATACGCTTACCCTTATGCTACCAAAGACAACATAATACCGCGCCCTTACTACCACTAGTCCTTGTGCAAAATAAACCCCGAGCTATCTCTCTTTGCTCAAAAATCAATTTAACCACCCTGATTCACTTCAGTAAACATCCCCACTTACCGGGATAAAATGTGAGAACACAAAACCTCACTATGTGCCATCGAACCACGCAATACAACATATATATCCACATATATATATATGCTATATGCCCTCTCCGGTGATGCCTAGTACCAACCATACCCTGGTGTCGCGGACACCAAAATTTAACTCCACTATCCACAATAGTAAAATTCCATCGATATCCAACCAATGTTTAAAAAGTATTATCAACCCTACTCCCATAATTCTCGAAAGTAGTAATTCCTCGCATAATTCAACCAATCACTCAGTGTACGCCTCCACTCTCCCATGAAGAACACTAAGGAACTCCGCTACCCTACGGAAAGTTTACCCACATGCTATGGCTGCTATCGCCAACGCACCCACTAAGTTCGACTCACCTGCGAACTCTAGTGAAAAATAAGTCTTATACTGTGACATCCTCTTTGTCACTCAACAATATACCCCATGCCCCTAGGGTAAAATAATTACTTCTATACTCCAGCTGCAACAGTTGGTTCTCGATTTCTGGAGCAGCTTCTCCCTGCCCGAATGCACCCGTGACTTGCTTTAGTGGCTGTACATCCAGGACATCATCCTGTAGTTGACTCCTGCCTTGCTTAAGGCAATATATCTTCACGTGTCTCGATTTTCCCACAAACGAAACACTTTCTAATATGTTCACCCTGCCACTGATCCTTTCCATGCCAACCTTGTTGGAATTCCTGGCCATCCCTCCGATATCCTCCAGTTCTAGATCGTTTGGCATGATTTCCTTACCGGAAATCCTGCCCCTGATCTCCCCCAGTCTGCTGCTGGGATACCCCACTCCCTTCCCGCTTCCTTTCGCGTGGAAGCGATATTCCCAACAGTGCCGGAGTGTTGCGTTAATGACATCAGTATAACCTACTAATGCGTAATTATCAATTAAATGTTGTCTGATTCTCCAGACTAACCCATCCGTAAACTTTGCTTTCTTTCTCTTTTCCTCGCTTACCTCATCTGGTACAAAATTTGCCAACGAGTGAAATCTTCCTCTTAATTGACCACTGAACGGTCTCCTTTGAGTCTCCTCACAAAATTTTCTCCTCATTTCGGTCTCGACCGCTGAAGGAAAAATACTTGCGGTCGAACCGCACCCAAAACTCTGCAGTAGCTAGTGTGTCCCTTTCCTCAACTGTGGTGATCGACCCCCACCACTGTAGCGCCGCTCCCACTAATTAAAAGTTGTTAGCATTTATTTTTGCACCCCATCGCAATCTCCCATGCGTAGGTGACGCTGGATACCTCTCTTCCTTGACACGCTAGTACTACACCTGAACCTCCTCCCAACTCTGGTGGGTTCCCACTAAAAATAACCTCTCATTCCTGTTTCCACCCCGACGACCCTGCGTGAGTCTGAACATCCGACCCCACTAATATTTGTGGCTAATTCCGTGGAAAGTACCATGCCGTTGTGACCACCGTCGCTTCAACTGCCTGTGCCACTATTTACCTTTACCTATGTTGCCAAAATCATCTCTGGCCGTTGCTGCGGTAACTCTTGCTCCTGACGAGCCTCCCTCGTCTCACCTCCCCCTGCTGCCGTAGCTGCTCTCTCTCTTCTATGCATCGTCCGGAAGGAGAATCCAATTGTATGAGTTCACTCTCAAATATAAATTTCGCAGAAGAACGTATATGCGTATACGTATGAGAATACAACAATACTGTGATAGGGCTCTATATCAAAGATTGCTAAGCTGAAACGTGAAAAGTCGCACAGATCCTAAGGACACTAGAACCTGATGCTCTGATACCATCTGTGACACCCCACCTAATAAAATACTAGGTGATTAGTCCTATACCAAATTAAAAGAGGAATCCCAGTTGGATCATCCTTAGCATCACTGCCGAAAACTTTTTAAAACTTACTAACCACCTAGTATTCCAAAAGCTGGTGCCAATTTTAACTTTTTCAATTAAACCAAAACAGTTCATGCGGAATTAAAATATAAACCATTCACACAACTTAATGAAAATAAACTGAATCATAATTACACAACTTGTCGAATAAATCATCGGCCACCAAACAAATAATCCAATACAAATGTTCAACACCTGAATGAATTACACCTGAAAACTGTACCGAGAAGTCTGGGCTACAAGCCCTAAATAAAACTGAGATTGATAAGAGATTCCTACTCTAGGAATGAATGAATGATGCGTCTAATCCAAACTCCTTCTAGCATCCACCTATGCCGCAGCTCCGTGTCCCTGGAATAGAATATCAATCCTGGCGTCCCTGTGGCTGGACACCTAAAAGGTTTTGAAAATAGTTTTATAGCAAGGGTTATGTAATACCCCGTATTTTTATAGCTTTTAAATTATGGGATTTATTAAATTTAATTGAGATAAATTAATTTAATTTTAATCCGGAATGTTGCTTTAAATATTTACTAGCGTGACGGGAGTTAGTAATTATTAGAAATTTGTTATCTGTTGAATATTACTGGATGACTATAGTAATATATGAGATTTATTGTTATAATATTGTCACGTGTGAATAAAATGACAATTATGGAAATTTAAGTCGGGACGCGCCTGTGTCGTGTTGGCACTAAATGTTGATTAATAAGTGAATATTTTATAAGTTGTTCGTATGGTTATTTTGAGTGCGCCAACGTGTCCGGAAGGGTCGAGATAGTCAGAAAAGTGTACCCGGGGGTTTAGTTTGTGTCTCGGGGCATTTTTAGGCCCAATTAGTACCTCGGGAGGGCGTTTTGGACATTTTGCAGTTATGGGTAATTAAACCTACGAAAATTAAAAGGGTTATATCAGATATCTAGGTTGTCTTCTAGGGTTAGAACAACCAAAGACAAATGACGGTCATTGGAGAGGAAGAGGAGAAGCTCTCCAAGTAGTTCTAGGCCAAGAACACCTCCGATTGCACCGTCGTCACCACCAACGCATAGATCGCGAGACGGGGAACGAAACCAAACCAATTTCGGCACCAAACCAGATTTCTAAAAATTCCAGGCAAGTGTTTATCTTGCTTATTTTGTTGATGCATCTTTCATATTGGTTTAGGAATGATTAGGATGAATTGTATAGAAGAAAAACCCAATTTGAGATAGGAAATTGCATGTAGTGATGACTTAAATGATATTTTAGAAACCCTTTGTCATGTAAAGGATTAAGAGTTTGATTAAGAAAAGAGTTCTAATTAGATACAAACACTAAAAATTTTATTCCGGATGATCGGACCATTGAAATCGCTTGAAATTTTAATATGTTGTAGCGAACGGTGAGACAGGACTGCTGACAAAAATTCAGCTTCATCGAACGGTCGGATTTCTAAAAATATTATTTTTACTAGAGAGTTTTATATTTTGAGGACTCTTCTAAATAAAAAAAAATTTCAATTAAAACTCCATTTTAATTCCGATTTCGAAACCATTTGAAATTCTCATCTTTGAAAATAAAATTCAAAATCCTTTAATGTAAGGCGAAATCTATATTTTTGGGATATCTTACATGAGGGACAATGTAAGTATATGTTAAAGAGAGAGAGACACGTAAGAGAGTTACTTTGGGACAAATGTGTATACCTACTGAATTTTATACTTGGGAGGATAGAATCCGTGAGCGTGATGTAGTAAGTAGAAAAGTTCCTCAAATTAAAATAAGATGTGAATGGTTATACGTGATAACTAAATAATGAGAAATAGATACAAATGTCATAATTATGGGAATTGAGAATTTACCCATTATTGAAATGGTAATGTTAGTATAGTTATATGATTGTGTATGCATATACTATCTATGTGTGAAAATCATACCCACGCTACTTGCTATCCCTGAGGTTTCCGCGCTGGGACAGTCTTATCTCGATGGGACCTTTATGGGGGATATTGACTTGTACCCTAGAAGATAGATATCCTTAGTACAGGCTATCGGAATGATAGTTCAGACGGTCCTAAGAGATGCGGGTATGTGATTTCCTCTTAGAGACTTGGAATCTATGCTTCGCCTCATTTTGTTTGTGTATAGGTGTCCTTGGTATAGGCTATCGCAGTGATAGTTCAGACGGTCCTGAGAGACTTGGAATCTATACTTTGTCTCAATATTATTTGAGCATGTGTTGATACAGTTCGAGAGTGATTCCGAATCTGTATTCCCTTAGTACGAGTGATACGGGGATTGGATAGTAGAGTATGCCCGCACCATAGTTGTTATTTGGGGTGCTGTTGTGATATATATATATTTTATGAGTAGTTAATATATAAATGAAATTCTGAAATCTGGAACTGCCTACTGTGATGAGACATGTAGGACATGGCTGATGACTCAAATTGTAAATACTTGTTTTGAGAAAGTATAATATGAAAGTGGAAAACTTTATTGATTTATAAAGTTAAAAATGAGAACTTTGGTTGCTAATTGAAATATCCTTTTCGAACAATTGAATCGTTAAATTTTGAATCTTACGAGTAAGCTAAGATAAGTTAAATCATTGGGAAGATTAGTGCGATAAATGATAAGATAAACCGTTGGGAAGGTTAGTGCGATAGGTGTGCACATTAGAAGAGAGGTGAGAATTCCTCAAGAGAGTGACACACTAATATGTTGTTGCATTGGCCTGTATCAATTTAAATACTTGCTAAACAAATTTTAAATCATATACACTATCGGGCTCTGACCTATTTTTCTCTCTCTCTCTCTCTCTCTCTCTTGTATAAATATGTATGTATTACAGGTGCCCAGCCACAGGGGCATCTTGCTTAGGATCTCTTGGAAGGAACGCGCTGCAACTTAGGTAGAAGTTGCAGGACTCTTGATTAGACGACTTCGTTGATTCGGATCCACTCTTAGTACTTTCATCTAGTTGGGCATGTGTAGCTCTTTCCATTATTCCGTTGTTATTGGACATTTGTATTTCGGTTATTTCCAGTATTGTTACTATGGGATTTATTCAGTTTGGATGTGTGACTTTAGATTTCGTATGTTGACATTCGATTGACGAATGTATTAAATTAATTGGATTATGTTACAGAATTTAATGTGGTGTGATTCTTACTTATTGAATGTTGTTAATAAAATAAATTATTTTTCTTTAAATAACATTTGGAAAGTATGTATGAACATGGTTTTGACACTTAGCTTAATTAATTAGGGTGTTAAATTGGAAAAAATTATTTTTCGACAGTGATGCTAAGAATGGACCAACTGTTCACCTTGATTTAATTTAATAAAGGAGTGATCGCTCGGTATTTAATTAGGCGGGGTGTCACAGGTGGTATCAGAGCATCAGGCTCTAGTGTCTTTAGGATCTGTACGGCTTATTATGCTTTCAGCGTTGCTTTGGTTGTTATAGAGCCCTATGTTTAGGATTGTTGATTCCCTTGACGAGATTTCGTTCTCCTGCTATAATGTGTATACACTAGTAAATTCTAATTTTGTTCGGATGTGTGCGTGTGCCGAGCGATGACGGATGTCAGAAGAGGACCGTTAAGCGTACATCAGGAGGCAGGGCTCAGTTGATATTATGAAATATATCCGAGGATGATGACCGTAGTCGAGGTCACCTCCATTATGGCACGAGAAGCCACGACTAGAAAGGCGACTAAGGTGCAGCAATGATTTTTCAAATGCTGTTATAGTCAAATGAGGTGCGAGGGTAAACTTACCCAACGTATTACAAAAATGTGTAGAGACTGTCAATGGGAAATTTTAGAAATGCGGATATTGTATGTGTCTTTACCAAAGGAGGTAATGTACCCAAAGGCTTAGATATAGGACGAAGTGTGGCAAACTGAAAGTGAAAATTTAGAGAAAATTTTCTTGGCTTTCGGGACGAAATTATAATGGTTGGAGTCAACCACCAATTTTAGAAGTGGAATGCTATGCCTATAGGAGAACCTTAGGTACAGTGTTGACCGTATGTTCCTTCCTCAACTGTTCAGGGTGAGAAGCAAACGTGGTTCTGAACTCATTGCGGGAGGGCATGGCAGAAGTCCGATTATGGATATGAACCCTAATCATTAGCAAATTTTGTATCGAAAGATGTAGATACGAGTGGAGGAAACGACTCCAAGTGGGAGACCAACTCGTAATAATAATTGATAATACTCGAGGAGGAAATTCTGATGGACGGTTGATTCAGAGGTTGACAATGTTGTATTTTGTCAATAAAGATGATAATGCTCCTTGTGTGGGAAGCTTAAATAAATCGAAGAATTTAGTCGAGAATAAGACTGAATACAATGGTGGTGATATAGCACCAAAAAGAGATGTGGATATACATCAGGGGACCCATTTAAATTATTCGGATAATGGAATTCTTACCAAGTGATGGTAAATTCAGTAAGTGCTATTATAGATAGTAACATGATCTTTATGGCCTAAAAAGTTAAAGGAATAATCGAAATGGTTAACAGGAATCGAGTTTACTAAAGTCCGAGAGGAGGACAAATCCTAACCTGGTTAGTAGGACAGGTGGTAAGTGGATTATGTACTGAGGTATTTTGTGCGGAGTGAGATCGCTCACGATAATATGTTCCAAAGTGAGTATAAGGACAAGAATACGGTGCCTAGTAAAAGGCAACGATTAAAATAATTTTGTTATGGTTTGGGCGGACGTGTTACGTCCGAAAACCATTTGCGCAGTCAAGACGATTGACAAGGTAGAAGTGTAAGTTGTATCCTCATAGGATGAGGCGTGTTTATGTGACACGAGAGAGTCACTATATTTTGTTCATTGCTAGATTAGCATGTGAGACGAGCTTAATGCATATAATTATAAATGTTACCATTATGTGAATATTTTTCCCTAGTGTAGCGGGATTTTTCTTTAGTGCTATCCGCGGAGGATGAATGAGTATATCAACAGTGTTTTATACTTTGTTGAGGTTACTCGTTGTAGTGATGCGATACACGAGTATGATATTATCTTGTTTAAAACATTACAGAAATGGTTAGTACGATAGTGGGCCTTTATTGCAAGGCTATCGGAGTGGTTGCATTAGTGCAACATGTTTTATGTTTGTTTTGGCGAGGCTTTACCTGTGAGAAGGTTGGACTCGCACTTATATTATCTATCCTAGAGACTTCGGAGGAGATAGTGGGCTCGAGATATTCGATGCCAAAGTATGTATAAACTTTGCCAATATGATTCCGTATGTATCGGGATTTACCGTTGAGCGAAAAGATTTGACGCAGTATTATGTTTGGCACTCCGAACTTAGTGATAGGAAGAGTGCAATGTTATATTTATCCTTAAGAGACGTGGGAGTTAAGAGTTATACCCCTAATGTTAGAAAAAGGAATTTCGAGAATTCCGATTGTATGTATTCGAGGTTTATGGAATGCTATTACCACCAACCTATGCTGAACGATAGTGAAATTTGGTGAAACGTTCTTTGTTAAGCATAATTACGGGAGAAATTGTAAATTTTCTGTCAAGGGACGGAATAAAGGGGTATATACTATGGACGGAGGACCTAACGGATTTCGATAACCGACAATGATAGGTAGTAGTGTATCGGGGGGTTCCTTGTTTGGATTTCTCTTTGCGAGACATCCCACGCATGAAACTTAGCGTAAGGTTGGAAATAGGGAGACGTTTGGTCACTATTCCATGAGTTCGGTACCCTGGTCGAAATGGGATCAAGTAATTATGTATGTAAGTTGGAAGTTGAATTTTGTTTTAAGGTCATTGGAGCCGTATTTTTATGGTAGGAAAGCATTAAAAGTTCTCCCCACGAGTTGAGGGGTGGAACGATGATAAAGAGAATTTAAGAAATTTGATTTCTACGGTGATTGAGAGTACCCAAATGTCATAACCGCGTACAGAACACAAGGTGAATAAAGAGTTGGAATGATTTTTAGCATGGATTATCTGGAAAGAACTTTATATTATACAAAAGAGATGACCTGTAATTATTTTGATGAATAGAGCGTTAGTGATTTATTTTGGTTGTTGTACCTATTTGGGAAAATTGTTGTACTTATCTGAGGAAGGTTGAGAATTATTATTCCTTTTTTATTGTCATGGAATTTGAATGCCCTATCCCTTCTATTTCGTTGAATTTAGTTAGTCCTACAGATGAGTAGCACGTCGTTCGCTCTCCCAGGGCGGTCAGAGTGTTGCAAAAATGTGGGCATCTTGGTTAACTACAGTTAAAATAGTCCGAGTCGAAGGGAAGTGGTAATAGACGTGTGAAATATATGTTTGTGGGACTAGTATAACGAAGTGGAAGTGATAGAGTGGATTAAACATCACATGAGGGGCGATAATCCATACATAAGTGTGCAATGAGAATAGCACGCCCTAACTTGATTGGAAGGCTGTGGGAAGCCATTCAAGAATTGGTATTCCTTGAATATAGTAGAATTTAATTGTTATGAAGCACACCCGGAGCGGAGTTGTTATTAGTCAAGTGTGAGAGAGACTCACATATATAAAGAGTAATGATGTTAGTATAGTATAAGAGATCCAGAAGTGCACTTCGTGGAGAGAAGAGCACGGGTGGAACTTTCGGCATACTACAAGGAAGGAAGGGGAGTATTACGTGTCACTTAATGTGAGACATTTCAAGGGAAGAATTGATGTTTAGCGAGACGTAGTGAGTAGTCTCTACATGCACTTCCCATAGGTAAGGTTTGGTTGAAAGAGGAGAATCAACCAAATAATTATGTGTTTATCGAAAATTCCTAAAATTGGAAGAGGTTGGTAAATTCGGTAAAGTTCTTGGATGGGTTGCCATCCTCAAAACAAGATCAAGGGTTTATCCCGGACATGTGAATTAAGTCGCCGAGAAGGAAGTGATTGATATTCCTTTGTGCTGGCTTACAATATTAACTAGTATGCCCCAGACTTCCTTTGAAAGGAAGGATCGCGCCAGTGCATGGTCCGTCGCAGTATAAATTTCTGAATCAGGATGAGATTGGTGAATCCCACATTTGATATGGGATTTCAGGAACCAGCGGAGATAAGATTTCGTTTCAAGTAGGATGTATCACCCTTAGCCAGGGAATAAGCGCATGGTGATTAAAGATTAGTGGAGCCACGTGAAGGAGATTTTGGAATCTTGGTACGATGATGTAAGGAATTCTCTGTAGAAGCACTCGTACCTGTTTGTCGCGTATGAGGTACTTATTAAGGTTTTGTTATGGAAGAACCTCGACTATTCTCCTTCCGTATGTTTAGAGGAGAGTAGATAATCATAATTTTTGGATCGGTCGAGAAAATATCCGATAACTATGGTAGAATTCCACGACTGTTTTAGATGAGCAAGAGTGATCAAATGTTCGTAATATTTTCTCAGAATGGGAGTTTTGTATATGAATAAATCCGAGTATTTGTCATGTAGTGAGGTGCGACCTCCTAATGATAGTGAGATAATGAAATGTATAACGTACAGGCGTGACTTATGCGAATGTTGTCGGTTGGGAGCACAATGTGAAGTGTCTCCAAAGAGAATGCAAAACAATGTTACTGTGAAGAAAGGGCTATAGTGATTGAGCGCCGTAATGTGTAGTTAGTTTGTGTACGGAAAAGGATATCCAGAATTGTGCTACCTGATAGGCCTTATTTTCTGAATTTCGGGACGAAATTCAGTTATTAGGGGGGAAGTATGTAATACCCCATATTTTTATAGCTTTTAAATTATGGGATTTATTAAATTTAATTGAGATAAATTAATTTAATTTTAATCCGGAATGTTGCTTTAAATATTTACTAGCGTGACGGGAGTTAGTAATTATTGGAAATTTGTTATCTGTTGAATATTACTGGATGAGTATAGTAATATATGAGATTTATTGTTATAATATTATCACGTGTGAATAAAATGAAAATTATGGAAATTTAAGTCGGGACGCGCTTGTGTCGTGTCGGGACTAAATGTTGATTAATAAGTGAATATTCTCTAAGTTGTTTGTAAGGTCGTTTTGAGTGCGCCAACGTGTCCGGAAGGGTCGAGATAGTCAATAAAGTGTACCCGGGGGTTTATTTTGGGTCTCGGGGCATTTTTAGGCCCAATTAGTACCCCGGGAGGGCGTTTTGGACAATTCGCAATTATGGGTAATTAAACCTATGAAAATTAAAAGGGTTATATAAGATATCTAGGTTGTCTTCTAGGGTTAGAACAACCAAAGACAAATGACGGCCATTGGAGAGGAAGAGGAGAAGCTCTCCAAGGAGTTCTAGGCCAAGAACACCTCCGATTGCACCGTCGTCACCACCAACGTGTAGATCGCGAGGCGGGGAACGAAACCACACCAATTTCGGCACCAAACCAGATTTCTAAAAATTCCAGGCAAGTGTTTATCTTGCTTATTTTGTTGATGCATCTTTCATATTGGTTTAAGAATGATTAGGATGAATTGTATGGAAGAAAAACCCAATTTGAGATAGGAAATTGCATGTAGTGATGACTTAAATGATATTTTAGAAACCCTTTGTCATGTAAAGGATTAAGAGTTTGATTAAGAAAAGAGTTCTAATTAGATTCAAACACTAAAAATTTTATTCCGGATGATCGGACCATTGGAATCGCTTGAAATTTTAGTATGTTGTAGCGAACGGCGAGACATGACTGCTGACAAAAATTCAGCTTGATCGAACGGTCGGATTTCTAAAAATATTATTTTTACTAGAGAGTTTTATATTTTGAGGACTCTTAGAGAATTTTATATTTTGAGGACAATTCTAAATAAAAATAATAATTTAATTAAAACTCCATTCTAATTCCGATTTCGAAACCATTTGAAATTCTCATCTTTGAAAATAAAATTCAAAATCCTTTAATGTAAGGCGTAATCTATATTTTTTGGATATCTTACATGAGGAACAATGTAAGTATATGTTAAAGAGAGAGAGAGACACGTAAGAGAGTTACTTTGGGACAAATGTGTATACCTACTGAATTTTATAATTGGGAGGATAGAATTCGTGAGCGTGATGTAGTAAGTGGAAAAGTTCCTCAAATTAAAATAAGATGTGAATGGTTATACGTGATAACTAAATAATGAGAAATAAATACAAATGTCATAATTATGGGAATTGAGAATTTACCCATTATTGAAATGGTAATGTTAGTATAGTTATATGATTGTGTATGCATATACTATCTATGTGTGAAAATCATGCCCACGCTACTTGCTATCCCTGAGGTTTCCGCGCTGGGACAGTCTTATCTCGATGGGACCTTTATGGGGGATATTAACTTCTACCCTAGAAGATAGATGTCCTTAGTACAGGCTATCGGAATGATAGTTCTGACGGTCCTAAGAGATGCGGGTATGTGCTTTCCTCTTAGAGACTTGGAATCTATGCTTCGCCTCATTTTGTTTGTGTATAGGTGTCCTTGGTATAGGCTATCGCAGTGATAGTTCAGACGGTCCTGAGAGACTTGGAATCTATACTTTGTCTCAATATTATTTGAGCATGTGTTGATACAGTTCGAGAGTGATTCCGAATCTGTATTCCCTTAGTACGAGTGATACGGGGATTGGATAGTAGAGTATGCCCGCACCATAGTTGTTATTTGGGGTGCTGTTGTGATATATATATATTTTATGAGTAGTTAATATATATATGAAATTTTGAAATCTGGAACTGCCTACTGTGATGAGACATGTAGGACATGGTTGATGACTCAAATTGTAAATACTTGTTTTGAGAAAGTATAATATGACACTGGAAAACTTTATTGATTTATAAAGTTAAAAATGAGAACTTTGGTTGCTAATTGAAATATCCTTTTCGAACAATTGAATCGTTAAATTTTGAATCTTACGAGTAAGCTAAGATAAGTTAAATCATTGGGAAGATTAGTGCGATAAATGATAAGACAAACCGTTGGGAAGTTAGTGCGATAGGTGTGCACATTAGAAGAGAGGTGAGAATTCCTCAAGAGAGTGACGCACTAATATGTTGTTGCATTGGCCTGTATCAACTTAAATACTTGCTAAACAAAATTTAAATCATATACACTATCGGGCTCTGATCCATTTCTCTCTCTCTCTCTCTCTTGTATATATATGTATGTATTACAGGTGCCCAGCCACAGGGGCGTCTTGCTTAGGATCTCTTGGAAGGAACGCGCTGCAGCTTAGGTGGAAGTTGCAGGACTCTTGATTAGACGAATTCGTTCATTCGGATCCACTCTTAGTACTTTCATCTAGTTGGGCAAGTGTAGCTCTTTACATTATTCCGTTGTTATTGGACATTTGTATTTCAGTTATTTCCAGTATTGTTACTATGGGATTTATTCTGTTTGGATGTGTGACTTTAGATTTCGTATGTTGACATTCGATTGACGAATGTATTAAATTAATTGGATTATGTTACAGAATTTAATGTGGTGTGATTCTTACTTATTGAATGTTGTTAATAAAATAAATTATTTTTCTTTAAATAAAATTTGGAAAGTATGTATGAACATGGTTTTGACACTTAGCTTAATTAATTAGCGTGTTAAATTGGAAAAAATTATTTTTCGACAGTGATGCTAAGAATGGACCAACTGTTCACCTTGATTTAATTTAATAAAGGAGTGATCGCTCGGTATTTAATTAGGCGGGGTGTCACAGGTTAGAACCCAAAACATTTTGAAAATATTTAGCAAGTGAATTAACAGCAGTAATTTAAAATGCATGAATGCGCTTCATATTTAAGTTAGTGTCGCACTCCCTTGTAGACATTCTCACCTCTCCACTATTGTGCACACCTACCGGTTACCCTAACCCCACCTAGTTGTACTGCTCCGTTCAACTAGTCCTGGTATAACCATCCATTGCCATACTACTCTAACCCGAGTATAATGATTCTTGAATTATAAGTTATCTCACAATTAACTTACTTAATTCCTCTTAAATATTAGCATATAACCGTGTCACTAGTTATATAAAGTAAATACATCACACACTGTATTATTACCCGTATATAATATTTACTACCATTATATATGTACCTTTACCACAATATCCACACATATAATATACGTACATCCATCCCTTCGAGTATACCCTCGCCGGATGATTCCCTCTAAAATGCTATCTCACTAGGTGTGCTCACAAAACCTAGTTATCCAAGTTGGAATTGCTCACCAACTTGGCCCGAAATATAAACGTAGTGGAGGCGGTCATATTCCTTCCCTGAAAGTGAGATACATCCCTCACCCATATATACCGGACGCTATGACCTGGGGATATACTCGCCCTACTCCTCAAGCTAGGGGATTCACCCACATCGCGCAACCTCCCTTGATAGCATTAGAGTATATAAATTGAATAAATATCTAGTCACTGATATTTAATATCACACACAATATATACACGTATATATATATATATACTATCACTACACCGTATATATATAATATAAACCCCGGCTTTACCGTGTACTCAAAATCCCGTACACTGCCTGTAATTTCATATCACACACAATATATGAACACGTATATATATACTATCACTACACCGTATATATATACTATAAACTCCAGTTTTATCGTGCACTCAAAATCCCGTACACTGCTTGTAATTTCTTGAGTCTGTGGCCCGACTCAACGTAGTTAATTTTCTCACTTAATAATTTATGATCCTCCCGAGTCTATGTCCGACTCCAATATAATTAATTCACGCCTCAATTAATATAATACTTTCCCCGAGTCTGTGGTCCGACTCTAATTAAATTAATTAACACACCCATTAATTTAATACCTCCCCGAGTCTACAATCCGACTCTAATTAAATTAATTAACACACTAATTAATTTAATACCTCCCTGAGTCTACAATCCGACTCTAATTAAATTAATTAACACACCCATTAATTTAATACCCACCCGAGTCTACAATCCGACTCTTATTTAATTAATTTACACGTTAATTAATCAACACAAATCCGAGTCTGTGGTCCGACTCTAATATAATTAATTTACACAATAATTAATTTATACCAAATTGAGTCTGTGGTCCGACTCCCAATTAATTAATTTAGACATTAATTAATTTATACCAAACTCCGGGTCTACAACCCGACCCTAAACTAATTAATTACAACATCAATTAATTTAATACTTTTCCGAGTCTACCCTCTGACTCTACCTTCATTAATTATCACATCCATTAATTTAATAACTTGGTGTCACCCAAACATTATCCCCGGAATCACTTACTTAGACCGTAAGTTAATATTTCCCGAGTCTTTGTTCCTATCACAAGGAAACACACAATAGGCATTCACAACCCAAGTAATCCTATAAAACAGTAGGTATTTACACAACCCAATTCTTCATACTTGTACGTAATATATTTCTCTCTAATATTCACCGTACTTGTTTGCTTTACGAATTTATTTCACTTTCGTATTAATTCAAGTATTCACATAACTCTAAGGGTCCTAATTATCCCTTGTTATATCAATTCAGTAGTTACCCTTGTTAACCCACTGACCTAACAAATTTAAGCTCGCTCACACTTTTCTGTAATTATATTCTTATCATCTCGAATTGGAGTACGTCACAATCAAGCCTATGAATCTCCACCTTAGCTCTCTCACAAAATTAAAGTTCAACACTCAATCATAGACCTACATCCATATCATTATTCCATCAATATATTTCATCAAGGTCCCAAACACTTTCCCGATAAAATTTCAGACATTTGAGGCTTAAAAAGAAAAATCTCAAATTTTCTGGCAGATTAAACACCCTCTAGTAAAATTTTGATTACTCCCTCTACAGAACTCCGATTGACCTGATTCCAAGTTCATTGGATAGATAAGAGAAATATCTTTCCATTAATGTATGTTTAACACTCTAATTCGAAGTAGAATTCAAATCGCACACGTTAAAAGTCGCGTCAAAATTCTGGTAGATTACTATGTTGACAGATCAAACACCCTGTAGTAAAATGCCGATTAATCCCTCTACAAAACTCCTATTGATCTGATTCCAAGTTCATTGGATAGCTAAGATAAATACCTTTCCATAAATGTATGGTTAACACTCTAATTCGAAGTACAACTCAAATGGCATACGTTTAAATTTGTGTAAAAAATTCTGGCAGGTTGACATCTTGTGTTCGTCAATTAAACCCTAAGTCATTCAAGATTCATGTTCTTCATCCAAGAAATCATTAAGATTCCATGTTAATCATCAATTATTTTCAAATTTCATTTTATCCTTACTTAGGGATATATAATACACCTATTTCTTACTTTGAATCTCATTCAATAGCTACATGAACAAAAACCTCATTTTTATACGCATTTATCCCCAAAACGAATTTTGGTTTACACATCACTATGATATGAATTGATTATCATCAATTTAGAGATCACAACAGTTAACCACTTGCCTGTAAGTGTTCGTAGTGTCTGATCCGTTGGCGTAGTCCCTCAATTTGGCTCCAATAACCTCCAATTTGTTCTTGATTTGCTTTCCCCCAAATCTCCTCTCAAACCCTAGGTTTAGAGTTATGTTGGCTGCCATTCTTTAATCTCCCCATGAGATTAAAAACCCTTAATCCCGTTTTTCACCTAATGGGCTTAATTAAAGTGGCCCAACTCACCTCGTGTGGGCCCAGCTATGCCCAAAAATACCCCTAGATCCAATTACTACCCCCGGGTACTCTTTTTTTACTATCTCGACCCATTTGGACTCAACCACGCACTCAGAATTGGCATCCGAATTAATTTATAAAAATCCTTATCTCACACCCAATTTAGTCTATACCGACTCCCGGCTGGGATAAGTGTATACCTCGTCATTAATACTCGAAATGACGTAATAAAATTATTACTATCCACTTAGTAAATAAATTTCCCTAAACATTAACCATTCACTCCCCGATTAATATTTAAATATATATATATATATATATATATATATATATATATTGCCATAATTAATTCAATTAAAATTTCAACACACCAGTAATTTAAAATTCCCGAATTAATTAAATATTAACTATACAAAAATACAGGGTGTTACATATTTCATGTTTTGTGTTACTTTTATTATATTTATTGTATGAATTGAGATTGATATGATTTATTGTGCCTTAATCTGGGATCACGTCGAATAATTATTGATGAGTTCGACCAAGTTGTTTAGTTTTCATGCGCGGATGTAAACTCTTATTATGCATTATGGGTAATTATATCTTAATCTGCTGTTGAAACCTTGATGTATATGATAACTTTATGCTCATATTAGTAGGCTTCGAGTGTTATAGTCAGGTCATTATGTACTGAGAGTTTATATCTTATGTTTCATGCAACAAAATTTCGTAGTACGTTGTACTTAGAGGGAATTAATGTATGACAAATGTTTATTATTAGTGACTGTTGTTGGGAATATCGTTTATTTTTTTATCATTAATAGGAGTTTAGTTGCTCCTTTGTAGGCACTGTGGTTACTATTTTTGACCAAATAAAGTGTGTAATCAGTGGTTTGAGGTGTGGAAATAATAGAGACTTTCATTCATGTGTTTTTCATTAACATATAGCTTTTACTCTGTTTTACTCATTTTTTCATAAAGCTTGTTTCTTCTTACTGTTGTTTTCCATAATTATGATATGAGAGCTCAGGTGTGATCTAGTTGGGACGTTTCTATACAGGGTCAACGACACTACTGAAATCCAAGATGCCATGTAATTTTTTTTGTAGGTTCCCCATGATGCCAATATTCATACTCTTGAATCATCAAGACAATATCCATCAAACGTTCGATTTCAACAACAACAACAACCACTAATGCAAACACCACCACAAATTATATCAAGATCCCAACTTCAAAATTATTGTGAGGTTAGAACATCCGTACATTATTTCAATTCATGAATGTCGTCAATATGAACTGTATTGTCGCTAGGAATCCAAAATTCCAGTAGAGTTAAATTCACCTAGAAGTATATATCTAGCTTTAGTGCTTGCTTTACAACAGAGTAAAAAATTTTCGGGAATGCAATACGGAATCTAATTGTGACACGTTCAAGAATTCAAGTCTCACATATAGACTCCATTATCCTTTTATTCTACTATTTCTATATTATAAGTTAATAGAAACTACATCATCTTAATAATATTATTCGATGTTAATTATCTTAACTTTTTTCATTATCACTCAATTATCTAGAACCGAGCAAACTAATTTGACTTATATGGTCTACATAGGCTTACATTATTTGGGTTATTATAAGCTTCACCCCAATACTTTACTTTGGTCTCCCTACTTTTTTATTGATACAACTTTGGCCCTTGAAATTGTCAAATACTTATATAAGTAATCAAAAAATGTTGTGATTAGTTTTCCAAATCGACTTAAAAAATGTAGTACCCAATATACGTTGCTCCACTTTAATAGGGACTAGAAGAGGTAGATGTAGGAAAGCCTTACCCCCATTACTTATTCAACTTTAATTAACGTGCATTCTAGAATTACACTAATTTTTATTCATTGCAAGGATAATAAACGAGTTTTTAATTTTAATCGTCTATGGATTTACTTTTTTAAAAAATTGAATATTCTAGTGTGTTACTCCATCTTAAGTTGGACGATTTAATAAAATTTGTTATGCCTTATCTGTTTTAATTACTCACATAAATTGAAACACGATTACTCTTATCTTTAAGTTCATAATCACATTGCGGCTAAGAGGATTAAAAAGAACAAGTAGTCAAAAGATCCACGTGCGATGTAAGTACACCTTTCATTCTTTTAACATCCCCTTTGACCAATTTTCATTTTAACGTTTTCATTCACTTTTTTTTCTTTTTTACACATTTTGAATTTGGTCCCGCTTGCTCGGGGAGGTGTATTTTGACTAATTATAAGAAACTTTCGTTACTTTTTGGATGATAATGTGCAGTCTCTTTTTATTTTGTTGGGATAATTTGGATGCATAGTAGACTTTGTTTTGGATTGAAAATACATTTTTATTTTTGAAGATTGATTATATAAATACTCAATGCTTGGTTGATTCTATACTTATTGAGACACGTTGATATTAATGATGCTCGCTTGAATATACTAGATTTTGGGAAATGATGTTTCACTTCATTAGAACTTACTTATGATTTTGTATTGTTAAATAATAGTTAACGACCAAAGTGGCTTATGATGAAACCCGATGTTTATGCATAAATGTCATAGTTTTTTCCTTGTTCAAAAAATATTGGCATATAATTCAACAACGTTTTTTGTATGTGTCATAACAAAACGACATTTTTTCCTAACAATGTCGTTTAATCTACCAAGGGCAGAGATTTGAGGACGTTTAAAAAATGTCAGGAAAAATGTCGGGTAATCTACCCAAGGGAAGAGATTTGAGAACGTTTAAAAAACGTCAAAAATTTATTTGTTGACATTTTACCAAAACGTCGGGTATTTCCCGACTGGAGATACCACGACGCTTTCAAAAAATGTCGGATCTTTTTTCAGCGACTCTTTTTTATGAGTTGCCGATATTTTAAAAACGTCATCGTAACTCAAATTTCTTTTAGTGGATAACACATAATGTGTGAATGTATTTCATATATAACTAGCGTGAAGATTATATAACTAATTAAAGTAGAATTGATTAAATAAGTTAATGAGTAGAACAACTTACAAATCAAAGTAAGGAATACTCGGGTTAGAGTGTCAAGTTAGTAAGGGTGTGCCTAGACTTGTTAGGTGGGTAATATAATAGTGGGGTAGATGTTAAGCGATAGGTGTTCACATTAGTTGAGGGGTGAGCTATATCCCAAGAGAACGCGACACTAAATTAAATATGAAAAGGGTGCATGCATATTATTGTATTTTAATCACTTGCGAAATATTTTGAAAAGGTTTTCTTGGGCTCTGAACCATCTCAAAATATTCTCCAAAATAGTTTTAGATGTCCATCCACAGGGACGCCCGACTTGAGGACACTTTCCACAGATGTGTAGCTGCAGCAGTGTGGAGGCTTGTAGGATGTGATTTATACGCTTGATCTTATTCATTCCTAGTTAGGAGCTTTATCTCAGTGTTTTCCTTTGGGCGTGTTGACCTTTCATACTCTTCATTACTTTAGTTTACTTATCAGGTTGGGTTGAGATTCTGTTTTATTTATTTCACATTGTAGTTGGATTAATTATTTTCGTAATTGATGGTTTATTCGGTCTTATTTATTTATGTATTTGTCATGGAATGTTCTGACTGTTATTATTATTGTTATTATTGTGTGGATGGTTTGGTTGAAATGTTTTATCTTTTTTCGCATGTTGTTAAGTCAATAACAAGATAAATTTTTGCACCAGCTTAATTTCACATAGGTGGTTAGTAAATTAAATAATTTTTGACAGTGATACTGAGAATGGACTATATATGATTACTGTGTATTTTTATGAAGGACTGATCACCCGTGATTAAATTAGGCAAGGTGTCACATATTCAAGTGCGATACTACATTTTTTTAGAAAAAGGTATCAAGTGGTTTAGAGTTCAAGAATTTTTTAAGGGAAAATAAGTGATAAAGGTGTCTTGAATCATTTTATTATAGTTTGACGAGTATTTTGGGGAAAAGGAAAAAATATTTTTGTGCAAAGAATATGCTAGGGTGTTTGGAAACTTGTTGTAATTTAAATGGGAAGAAGACTCAAAAAAGGGAAAGCACATGATTTTCCGTGCCACAAATATAAGCATTTATTTTTAAAATTCTCGATGGTTGGTTATGTACGAAATTCTAGGGGCTACGACGCTCCAACTCCTAGAAAAAAAATTAGATGAAAAGGTAAAATAAAGTCATGAAATTATTATCATAACCCGTTTTAGCACTCATACAAAGCAATTTATATATAAAGGTTGTATGTTTTTGTGTTCTTGAGACTCTCATTTTTCTTATCGTATGTAAAATTCTATCATTATTTATCTTCGGGGGTTAGGTTAAAGGTGCCTACATTTTTTATCCCCCGAAACACAACGTGCTTGAAAATTATTATACATTGTGTTTAAAAATGTTGTGTTGTGGTGTTGGAGAAATAAATGTTGTTCCTCGAGAATGACCCTTTCTTTTATAGGAAAATTTTCACACTTTCTTGATCTAATACTTGGTTTGTGGTTGATAACATGGTTATGCTTATTCAATGTACGCAGGCCAAATTCTGAGAAGTTTTCAAGGGTGAAAATCAAAATCATACAACACAAGAATATACATAGTTTGACAACGTGTCTATATTCATGAGGCTTTGGTTATGTCTTTTGTTATTTCGAATAACTGGTCGACGAATTTATTGTACTGCCCGATGTAACAATATCAAGTGACTTTTCATTGAGGGGAGAGTTTTCATTTATATAGAAGCTTAGAAGAGTCCCAAGATCTATTAACGGTAATAACTAGATGTTCTAACCTATATCTTATCATCTTGATACATTCCGGGGGCGTATTTCTTTATGACTTGGACTCTTTATTATTCTGATGCGCAAAAGGCTTGTGCTGAACATGTGGAGCTCATGATTATGGTCATCATAATATTTATTAAGTAAAGTGAAAATATATTAATTTTTTAGGAAATTGATAACATATTCCCTCAAAGCACATGTTTTGAGTCTCAAAATAGTAAGTTTAATAGCTCTACATGGATATGTGGCTCCCCGAAACAAAACTTTGTAACTTTATTTAAACTTGTTATATCAAAAAATTTCCCTTTAACAAATCTGTTATTTTATAACTTCCCCCCTTTAAAACTTAAAAACTATACTTTAGAAATAATATTTTGTTTGATAATCTTATAATATGTTTGGTGTTAAAAAACTATTTTATACTTATATTTATTTTTAATCGCGGAAACTATTGTTACATAAAAAAATTACTTATTTCGTTAAACTTATTTCTTTAATGTTTACATTGTTTATGCTGGGAACAAAATTACGATAACAATATCCCAGCACGTGCTCAGAACAAGACTCCATGCTTCTTGCTCACAAAGTTAATGAATAGTCTAAGATGCGGAAGACTCCCATGTATCTATCACTTGAAACAGTTAAAATGGATAAGGGATAAGCCTGAACTTCTAACGATAACTATTAACAAATCTATAGACTCTCATAACATTTTCTATAAATGTAAACCCGCACCTAATTGAGAGGGGCATGTTATATTGTATTTTCAGGCAGTATAAAACTCTCCTGACTAGTTTTTTGAGTTAATAAAAGAGCAAACCCATATTCGTGGATGTAGGCATTTTATCGAACCACATATATATTCCGTTGTGTATTTTTACCTTCACCCTTGAATACTTCTCTTAATCTAGATCTTTTGCATAAGATACATACACTAGATGATATTACATATAACTGCCATCATCTATGGGAAATGGTCCGAGTTCCTTGGCACTAGCTAAATTATTGGGAGGTCTCACTCACCCAACATGGATAATATGGATGTAAATAACCACGAGGGTCACCAAAAACATAGTTATGGAGATCCATAAGGTTATCCCCTTGACTATGGATATTACGACGACCAGGAAGGTCACTAACTAACCCTTCCCTTTTAGAGCGTTAGATCTGTGATTAGTGAGTATAACCAATCCTTAGATGCTCGTTATCATCCCTAGGAGGATATAATGGTGAATGGTGATGACCTTAAAGGGTCCAACTGGATCTTAATTCTCATTGATAACTATGAGAAATTCATTTGAGAAGAAAGGGCAGGAGCATAACATAGCGCTCTAGTAATGCCTAGAAAAGGAAGGCCACAAAGAGAATTGTACGCATGGCTACCAATCACAAACTCCTACATCTCAGGCCAACAAAGATTGTATTTGAGGAAGGAATACTTAGTGATATGAGTTTTCTCCTCACAGAAGGTCTTATAAACGAAGACTATTCCTAGATGGATGGCGAGGAAACAAAAAGCTTTGTGACACCCATCCCATCAAGGGGCTAGAACTACAAAAAAAGATCACAAGAAGAGAACTCGTTAGCCAAATGAAATCACCTTTTATCCATTCTATAAAAGATTTTGAGCCTCCCAAGAATTTTCCTCCACCAAGATTCAACTTCTATGATGGGAAGACTGGTCCCACGGATCACATTAGGGAAAGGTTGTCAGTCGATGATGTTGTGGAACACTAACAAAGGATTACCGTGTCAAATATTCCCCTCTAATACTGGAGACACTACCCAAAGTGGTAATAAAAGATTCCATAATTATTTATAGACTCCTTTAATTATCTGGCCAAGTACTTCATGACCAGATTTATGAGTAGAAGCAACCATACCACGAGGAGGACTCACATTTAACGATGAAGAAAAATCCTCTGAAAAAACTTCACCAATGTTCCAATAGGTACTAGGAGGTGTAAAGTTAGGTAGATGGAAACACCAGTCAAGTTCGGGTGGCATCCTTTAAAAGTTATTTGTTGAGAAATTCCATGCGTAATAAATCCTTCATAAAGAGAGAGTCCATCACGATCGATGACCATATGGAAGGGACTAAAAAATATGCCAAGGTTAATCATACGGTGACCAGAGTTAGTAAGGACAGAGAATGAAAAAATAATCACAACAGCGAAGATAAGGATGGGTGAATAAGAATGTAAGGAGAAACCAAAATAGGAATATGAAAGGGGGAAATGAGAAGGATGCCGAAAAATCATTCAAGGAAGTTAGCATAATTATCTATTAAGCAATCTACAAGGTATTTAACAAGATCAAAGGTCAAAAATATTTTAAATAACCCGAGAAGATGTTTAATGTTGCAAATAAGAGGAACTAGGGACTGAAATGTGCATACTATAAAGATCATGATCACAATATAAAAAACATCAAGTCACTCAAGTACCAACTCGAGGTGTTGGACGAGACTGGCCACCTAAAAGACTTTTTAGAGAAGAAGGAGTCCACAACGCAATTTGTGCATGACCAGAGACCAGATAACGTCCTAAACGATAACATAGGACACAAATTTACTATGATCCATGTGGCCCATTACCCGATAATGTCTTTGATGAATGTTTGGGTCACGAATTTTCAATGATTCATGTTGTGTCAAACCCAAACGAATGTAATGATAACTCCATCACGATGGATGTTAAGAAGTTCAAAGCAGTCATTAAAGATTTTCACATTGACATGGATAATCCCATTGTGGGAAAATTACAAGGACCTAAAGATAAAGATTACATGAAGTGCATCATTTTTACTGACGATGATTTTGGTTAGAGTAATGAACCCCTAACACGACGCTCTTATCATCACTTTCTGATATACTTATCCGAATGTGGAGAATTTATTGGTTGACAAGGGGAGATCCTCAAAGTTCATGTACCTCAATATGATAATTCAATTGAACTTAAATATAGAAGACCTATAGGAAGCCATTATTCCTCTGGTCAGTTTTGTAGGAAGAATGACCTTACCCATCGAAAAGCTAGTTCTCCATGTCTGGGCCAAAGGATTGTGACACCCCACCTAATAAAATACCGGGTGATCAGTCCTATATAAAATTAAGTCAGGAATCTCATATGGTTCATTCTCAGCATCACTATCGAAAACCATTTAATTACTAATAAACTATTATGCTTGGCGTCAAAAATATTAAACTTCAAATATTTTTAACAACACCAACATATAAATCCAATCACAATAGTTAATGTAAACAAAACTGAACTGAATTAATAATAACCGATAACTCTCGGTAAAACATTTATACAACCATATCTAATTGCCACAAAGGGAAAAATGTGGTAAACAAATAGCTGACAACAGCTGGGCAATAAGCCCGAATATCTCTACAATACCTCCTATTTAGATAACAAAGATGGAAGCGTAACTATACAATATCCTGCTTGTATGCATAGTTGTTGCAACAATTGTTTGACTCGATAGAATGGTCATGCAGGCATCCCGGTGTCTGGACACCTAAATATATATATCACAATAAAGAAGAAAGAGAAAATATAGAAACGGGTGAGAGCCTGAGTTTTGAAAATATTTTCGCAAGTGCTTAAAATCCAATAACATACTAAATATATCATCTTCCATATATAAATTGGTGTCGCACTCCCATGAGATACCCCTGACTTCTCATCTAACAGTTCACACCTAACGCATGTTTTAAGCACCTTAGTTAAGCTACCCTGCCTAACTAATCTCTTATCTCACTAATTCATCATACGCTATATCCTATCACAAATTCCGTTTAATATAAAATTCTAAGCTATCTCGTAAGCGTATAATTATACATCTCTCGCTTATAATATATAATCATTCAAATAGATAACTCACACAAGTTATTACACTATTCTTATTTTAGTGCCATAAGTCATGTATATAATATTCTCATCTTATATAAAAATCCCATTTTATTTCGGATATTAATCTCTCAGATAAATATACAGTTACCTTACTGTCCAAATTTTATTCAAGACCGTATATCTATATCGTTCACATCTTATATATATATATATATATATATATATATATATATATATATATATATATATATATATATATATATATATATACCATATATGTAAGTATATTCATACATATTTTTCACACACAAATATAAGTAACTAAGACCATCCCTACGAGCATTACCTCACCGGATGCGTTCTCTTTGTGCTATCATCTTCCCGGGCATACACACTGCAACCTGGCCTTAAGGAAAACTTACTTATTCTCTTGAGAAAAACCCTAACACAACGTATGGGAAGTGACTATAGTCCTTCGACAGTGTATCATAACCATACCCTGCGAATAAAATATTCACACATAATAAATAATTTGGCGCTATGGCCTGGGGACTATACTCTACCTGCTGCTCAAGCCAGGGGATTCACCCACATCATGCAACTTCCCATGATATCCTTAGAGAGGTATGTTAACATGCATATTTCACAATCACACATGATATATATAAAAATCATAATCATATACATACTATCCCTATGCTCGTATGTATTATCAAATCCAGCTATACATGCCTATCACCCGTGCCATTTGCCTATAAATTCCAATTATTCATTCATATCAATAAATAAGCATACACACATTCATTTTAATCTTTTAAGTATTACTCACTTAAAATATCAATATCTCGATAATAATTTCCCGAATAATAGCTTATCACAAATAACTAATATTCTAATTGCATCCTACTACACATTCAGATTTAAACCAATTATGATCAACATATATATATATATATATATATATATATATATATATATATATATATATATATATATATATATATATATATATATATATATATATATATATATATATATATATTCTACGCACATAAATATTTATATAAACGCCCACCGAATAATTTCCTCGAACGTCGATCGTCCCAAACATTCATTTTAAATATAGCCCAGATGTATTTCTACGAACCCAAGATTTTTATATATCCTCAAGTCATTTTTAAGTCCTAAAACTTTATTTAGGAACTCCTAATATTTATCTCCAAACAATTCTAACCTTAATTCTCCCAATAATAAGTTTGATTTCTCACTGATGATTTTGAATTCGGATACCCTTCCGTAGAAAAATCATTACAAATTAAAAAAAATCAGAAAATACGCGGTCGGCGTCCGCGTGACCGTATCGAAAATATCTAGAAATTTCATTTTTTAACAAATTGCCGAATCAATTTTCTTTCAGAACAAATCGATTCGCCGAGTCAGTGTTCAAAAAGTTCTTGTTCTCCAACACCCAAACCTCCATTAATACACCTCCAAGCATTTTATCTTCTCTACCATCATCATCCAAAATCAACCAACAATATATTCACATATAAAAAGGGTTATAATCATCCTAGAACTAATAATCAATAATCAATAATCAATTTAAATTAATTCCAATGTTTCTCAAATTGGATATTATCCGGGTTTTATTCGTTCAAACTTCCAAAAAATCCATTTTGATTCGAGAAACACAACCCGAAAATTATATAGTTTATCATCACCAACTATAATATGGAAAAATCATCACACTAGATAATTAAAGCAAGTTCAAACGCTTGACTCGTTGGATAAAATTCGACGTCCCCGTGCCGTGAGCCACCCGAGCTGGGGGCAAAAATCCCTTCCTTTTTGCTTCTCTTATCTTCTTCCTTTTATCTCCTCCCTTTCTCTCTCTTAGGGATGAAAAATGTGAGAACTGAGGGTTGTAAGGGTTTATAAGGCTTATCCCCTTATTAAACCCAAAATTGACTCATATACTCAATTATGAGTCCCTACTAGTCCAAAAATCCCCGAAATACAAACGCTACCCCCAGGTACTTTATTTTGACTATCTCGGCCCATCTGATTCTTGCCGTGCACTCGAAATTTCCATCAGAGTCACTTTCCAAAAAATTTATATTTAAACTCAACATTTCTCAACACGTGTTTTCCAAATAAAATATTATCCTTTATTGCTTTACCCAGCTACGACATGTAATTAAAATAATCCAACTCATTTACTTAGTCCCGTAAGAAAATATAACCCATGTAAATATTAATCCGGCACTTGCAAACTAATATTTACTATTCACTTTAAATTCTCAATTTATTAAATTATACACACTCATGTAATTCAAATATCCATAAAAGTACAGGGTATTACATACTCCCCCCCTTACAATGAAATTTTGTCCTCAAAATTTAAATTTAACCGATACTAAAGACTTACGCTCTCGTAACTAGAATCAAATTATACTAACATAAGGGTCACTCCACTTTATGCCCGCTAGTGGTACCCACTTGTCAAAAGGCTTATTCAATATATCTGCAGATCAGAAACAAGCTTACTCTATATATTTTATACTGATATACTCCATCAGTCTTAAGATCTGACCTTGATAACAACACATCACATTTTGTGCTCCTACCAATGACATCCAAATGAGATGAGCCTATACCTCCTTAGCTCTAAAGTCTCGATATCGGGAAAGGTCGCACCTCACTGAGTGGTAGATTTTCGTATCCACCTTGACACAAACCTCCCATTACTTATCAGTTCATGGTAATGTAACTCTTATGATGCTCAAAAGTCACCCAATTCACCTTGTGGTTAACTCCCCTATTGTTAACGGACTCTAAATCACGTCCGATCCCAAAATCCAGGTAACCACTCACCTCTAATCGACCAGAGGGAGAATAACAAGGCTTTACACATAAAAACCTCAAATGGCACCTAGTCCATAACAAATAGGTAAGAGTTATTACACTCTACTCTACCAACGAAAATTTCTCTCCCAATTATTGTACCAAACTCTGCTTCAATTACATGTTATGAAAGTTGCAAAAATAACGTGACCGCAGTGGCTTAAAAATCATATTCATACAGCTTACTAGTCGTCAATCACCCCCGTCTACTCATCGGGCGATAGATGACATGACAAGCCCAAAATAAAACATCATCGGTGGCACCTTACACAAGCGCAATTATTCTTTCATCCATAATTGGAACACCTGGAGATAATATTACTATGTCTCAATCAACACCAATTTTCACTTAAAATATCCCACATTAAGTGGTACTTTATACTCCCCTTCCTTCCCACCAATATACCAAAAATCACAACCCGTGCACATTTCATAAATGGCACACTTCTGGACTCCCTTAAACTTGTTGGCATCAGCATGACATTTATGCTCAAGTCACTCTTAACATTCCACTGAGTAAGACTCCTCTTTACTTTCCCACAACACTTGGGTCACCTCTTCATCAAGAGATATCTTTAAAATGGATTCCCACAGCCTTCCAACTCATCTTAGGTGTGCTAACTCTCGTTGCACTTATATACTCAGATCCTCGTCTATCTCACACGACTTACAATCCATCATATTGCTACAACTCTATTAATATCTTCCCCATAGTCATACATTTAAACTTTATTTTCCAAGACTTTTAACTCGAACGATTTACAAACCAACTTACCAGGGAGCCCATACACCCTATAACCCGTGCATGTCTGCACAAATATTGCAAACATCACACACATAACACATTTTTCTCCAAATTGGCCTCACATTTTTTTCCTGGTTATAGTTCCTGGGTATACTCAATCTCCTCATAAATCTAAATCTAATTCTTCTCGAGATTACTCTACCCATCAACTCGTGGTGAGAAACATTCCGGTTCTTTTCCACAACACTACCGACTCCACTAACCTTATTGTAAATTAGCTCTCAGCTCATAGTGTTTCTCTACACATGTAGGACGAATAAAATGGTAGCCATTTCCCTTGTGCCCAACATCTTTCTCAACACCCGAACACCGCTCAGTTTCATGTGTGGGATGTCTCGCAAGTGAAATCCAAACAAGGAACCCTCTCGATACACTACTACCTCACATTGTCGGTCGTCAAGGTTCATAGGCCTAAGGCACAAAACTGGGACACTCAAAATCCTGCCCCCAAACATATTATATAAATCTCAACCCCACATCTCTAAAGGAGTTATATCAAACTGCGATCACACAATCACTAGTCACTAGCGCTAATCATAATAACGACCTAAATCTGTCCACTCGTCATTAAAACCCCAAAATATCTGAATCACCTCAGTAAGGTCCATACACATCGGGATCAATCCAAATGAGACATCAACATTCTCCAAAGTCTCTATCGCTAACTAGTTCATACCCTAAAAATACCATACTCGTATAACACTTCTTTAAAACGAGTAATACTACTAAAAAGATAGCCCCAATATCTACACATGCTCCCTTGTGCATATAACAAAAATAACCCCTCCATACCACAAAAAAATTGTATATATATACATACACACAACAAATTGGATTAACAATGTTGTCGAAAAAACTACTAAACTCGACTCACATGCAAATCTAGGGCCAACAAAATACTATGATTCGCTCTTATCACACAAAATATATCCCCTTCACCCGAGGTTAAGCTCATTTTCCAACTTGTCAATTGCCGTGGATGTTCCAAATGGTTCCCAGACATAGCAGTCTTGTCCGAACTGAACCAAAAGTATTTTGATCATTGCCCCTCAGCCCCCCACTAGGCACCATACTCTTTTCCTATAACCCACTCCGGGAAAAAAATCAAAACACGTGGTCCTACACTCCATAAAAATATTCCTCTACCAAAGCCCCTATTCCTGGGCCCATTGTCCATGTTAGGGTTGTCCTCCTCTCAAAAACCCATAGCCTCAGTCTTGACGACTACCTGTGTTGTTCCCTTGGCTTCGATGGCCCACTACTGGCCTTAACAGCCTTGAATCTGAATCCTTTCAGTGAATGCCCTGGTGGATTTTCCACTTGTGGGGTTTTACTAGAAAATTCAAATTCAGTCTGAGCCCTTCAGCTCCGTTCACATGGGAGCGTTAATGTTACCAATATAAAAAGCACAACACTGCCTTCATATATGTAAGTCGTCTAAGCAAAATTTCCCATAAATGCTGGAGACACCTACTCATGAATTCATCATTCCACTTAAGGACTCTTTCATCATTGTACCTACCTCATTAGGTGCACTTATCACTAATCAAATAATTCTTTCCTCACAGTCGGCCCCTGTCCGACCCTCGTGTGAGAAATTCAAAAACTTCATTTAGGACACTTATGAACAATTGAAGGAACTTACGGTCAAACCGTACCTAAAATTCCTCCATGGGAATAATATTCCTCTTTAAAAAATATGATTACTACTCCCCTCACCCTTATCACAGTTCTCATACGAGTGAAAAAATTTCCCCTAAATTTTCACTTTCGGTATTTCTACACTCTGCTCACCGCTAAAGCCTCTATATATTCAACTTCCATTGGCTAACATACAATAATTACGCATTACTTAATTTCCAAAAAGTGGTCCCCTTCAAGGACCACTTAGCCTCCATCCCATTTTAACTACGCTGGGTGAGTCCATATTTTCACCACTTTCGACTATAGCGGTACTTGGAAAAATTATGATACTCCTTAGCAGTCGTTGCAACATCAACTATCAATGCAATAATATATAGGGATAACCTCGACTATGGTCATTGCTCTGGAAATTAATTATAGCTCCAATTGAGCCCCGTCTCCTGCTGTGCTCCTAACGGCCCTACTACTGGTCTTCCTTAATCAATCGGCACGTGAAACACACACGAACACGCATAATATTTACTATAGATATACATAATATCAGGAGAACTAAATCTCACAAATAGGAATCAAAAATCATAATCACATGGCTATATCTTAAATAGAAAGCAACGCTGAAAGCGTAATACGTTCACACAGATTCCTAAGGACACTAGAACCTGATACTCTGATACCATATGTGACACCTCGCCTAATAAAATACTGAGTGATCAGTCATATATAAAATTAAGTCAGGAATCTCATATGGTTCATTCTCAGCATCACTATCGAAAACCATTTAATTACTAATAACCTATTATGCTTGGCGTAAAAAAATTTAAACTTCAAATCTTTTTAACAACACCAACATATAAATCCAATCACAACCGTTAATATAAACAATACTGAACTGAATAAATAGTAACTGATAACTCTCAGTAAAACATTTATACAACCATATCAAATTGGCGTAAAGGGGAAAATGTGGTAAATAAATAACTGACAACAGCTGGGCAATAAGCCCTGATATCCCTGTAATACCTCATATCTAGATAACAAAGATGGAAGCGTAACTATACAATATCCTACTTGCATCCACAACTGCTGCAGCAATCGTCTGACTCGATATAATGGTCATCCAGGCGTCCCTGTGTCTGGACATCTAAATATATATAGAAATAGAGAAAAAAAAAGAGAAAATATAGAAATTGGTGGGAGCCCAAGTTTTGAAAATATTTTTGCAAGTTCTTAAAATCCAATAACATACTAAATATGTCATCTTCCATATTTAAATTGGTGTCGCACTCCCGTGAGATACCCTTGACCTCTCATCTAACACTGCACACCTAATGCATATTTTAAGAACCCTAGTTAATCTACCCCGCCTAACTAATCTCTTATCTCACTAATTCATCATATGGTATACGCTATCATAAACTCCGTTTTATATAATGTTCTAAGTTATCGCCTAAGCTTATAGTTAATAATCTCTTGCTTATAATATATAATCATCCAAATAGATAACTCACACAAGGTATTAAACTATTCTTACTTTAGTGCCATAAGACTTTATATAATATTCTCTTCTTATATTCAAATCACATTTTATTCCGGATATTAATCTCTCGGATAAATATACAGTTACCTTACTTTCCAAATTTTGTTCAAGATGAGTATATCTATATCTGTCACATATATATATATATACACACACACACAATATACCATACACATCAGTATATTCATACAAAATTTTCACACACAAATAGAAGAAACTAAGACCATCCTTCCGAGCATTACCTCACCGGATGCATTCTCTGAGTGCTATCACCTTCCAGCGGATACACACCACATCCTAGGCTCAAACCAGATTCACTCATGCTCTTGAGAAAAACCCTAACACAACATATGGGAAGCGACCATAGTCCTTCGACAGTAAGTCATAACCATACCCGGAATTACCTCGTTGTGAATAAAATAATAACACACAATAAATAATCTGGCGCTATGGCCTGGGGACTACACTCTCCCTGCTCCTCAAGCCAGGGGATTCACCCACATCATGCAACTTCCCATGATAGCGTTAGTGAGGTATGTTAACATGCATATTCACAATCACACATGATCTATATAAAAATCATAATCATATACATACTATCCCTATGGTCGTATGTATCTTCAAATCCAGTTATACATGCCTACCACCCGTGGCATTTGCTTATAAATTATAATTATACATTCATATCAATTAATAAGCATACACACGCTCATTTTAATCTCCTAAGTATTTAATCACTTGGAATATCATTATCTCATTAAAAATTTCCTGAACAATAGCTTATCAGAAATAGCTAATATTCTAATAGCATCCTACAACGCATTCGGATTTAAACCAATCATGATTGTCATATATATATATATATATATATATTCCATGCGCATTAATATATATATAAACATCTGTCGAATAATTACCGAGATTGTCTTTCATCCCAAACATTCATTTAAAATATAACACAGATTTATTTCTATGAACCCAAGGTTTTTATATCTCCTCAAGTCATTTAGAAGTCCTAAAACTATATTTTGGAACCCTTAATATTTAGCTCCAAACAATTCTAGCCTTAATTCTCACAATATCAAATTTGATTTTTGGCTGACGATTTGGAACTAGGACACCCTTCCGTAAAAAAATCATTACTAATTAAAAAAATAGAAAAATACGCGGTCGGATCCCACGCGACCTTATAGAAAAGATCTAGAAATTTCATTTTTTGACAAATAGGTGAATCGATTCGCTTCCAAGCTGAATAGATTCGTCAAGTTAGTGTTCGAAAATTGCTTCTTCTCCAACACCCAAACCTCCATTAATACACCTCCAAGCTTTTTATCTTCTCTCCCATCATCATTCAACCTCAACCAACAATATATTCACTAATAAAAAGGGTTCTAATCATCCTAAAACCAATAATAAATAATCAATTAAAAATAATTCCAATGTTTCTGAAATTGGATATTATCCGGGTTTTATTCGTTCAAACTTTGGAAAAAACGATTTTGATTCGAGAAACCCAACTCGAGAATCATGTAGTTTATCATCACCAACTATAATATGGAAAACTAATCACACTAGATAATTAAAGCAAGTTCAATCACTTTCCTCGTTGGATAAAATCTGACATCCCCGTGCCATGAGCCCTCGGAGCTTAGGCCGTAAATCCCTTCATTTCTTCTTTTCTTATCTTTTTCCTTTTCTCTCCCTTAGGTCTGAAAATGAGAGAAATGAGGGTTGCAAGGATTTATAAGGCTTATTCCCAAAATTGACTCGTATACTCAATTACGAGTCCCTACTAGTCCAAAAATCTCTGGAATCCAAGCGCTACCCCCCAAGTACTTTATTTTGTCTATCTCGGCCCATCCGAATCCAACCGTGCACTCGAAATTTCCATCCGGGTCACTTTCCAAAAAATCTCTATTTAAACCCAATATTTCTCAATACGTATTTTCCAAATAAAATATTATCCATTGTCGCTTTACCCAACTGCAACATGTAATTAAAATAATCCAACTAATTTACTTAGTCCCGTAAGAAAATATGACCCATGTAAACTAATATTTACTATTCATGTTAAATTCTCAATTTATTATATTACACACACTCATGTAATTTAAATATCCATAAAAGTAAAGGGTATTACAAGGATCTTCAAGCTTATTGGGTTCATCGTGTTGGATGTATACTCCTCGTATAGTAATATCCTTAACATAGGGTGGTTGCATGAGATCATGGTTATACCGTCCACCAACCACCAGAAAATAATGTGCATTAGTGACAAAGGAGTTATGGAGATATATGGGAACCAAGCCTTGGCCCAAAAATATTCCATAGTTTCTATCCAATATAAGTAGGAGAAGAAGATGGAAAAAGTAATAGAGCCAGAGGAAAGATCCATACCCTCCAAATAGCAACAAAATTATGGGTAATCAAGTATTGGGTAAACTAGAGTTACCCCTGTCGATCGTGTTATGGAACTCCTTCAAGAGATAACATTTTATGACAATTAACCTAAAAACAATTATTGATCATTAGTTCACTCACAAAAGAAGATAACAAAGAGTTAGTTATTTTCTTCAAAATAATCCAAGATGTATTTAAATGAAGCCCATATGGCATGCCTCGAATATATTTGAAAGTGATGTGTCATGAGCTTTACATGGATCTACTACATCCACCAGCGACTCAAAATCCACCAGTGACTCAAAAGAAATGATGAACCATGCATGAGAAGTCTAATGTTCTTGATGAGGAAGTGGTGAAACTTATAAAGGTGATATCCATAAAGGAAGGTCAATTACCCAAGTGGTTGTCAAACCCATTAGTTGTAAAGAAAAATAATGAGAGGCAGAGAGTCTGCGTAGATTTCATTGACCTGCACATTGCATGACTGAAGGATAGTTTTCTTTTCCCAAATAGATTAGTTTGTTGACACCACTTCTATCCATGATCATATTAGATTCCACGATGGCTAAATTGGGTAACCCTAATATCGTTATTTTCCCCCAACTGGGAAAAGACTCCTTTCATCACCATAGTGGAGCTATATTGCTATAAGGTGATGACAATCAGAATGAAGAACGTTTGGGCAACCTACAATTTATTTGTGATAAAGATGCTCAAAAAGAAATTTAAAGACACAATGTGTCTTCATGTTGGTGACATGCCTATGAAAAGTAGGAGGAATACGGATCACCTTACAGACTTGGGAAAAAATGTTTAAGTCATTCATTAATACTTGATGAAATTAAATGCAATGAAGTTCTTGTTTGGGGTATAATTGGGAAAGTTACTTGGATACCTAATCATTCAAAGAGGTATCAATGCAAACCTTAACTATATTGAATCCATCAAGAAGGTTCAACCCCCAAAGAACATGCACAGGGTACAAAAATTGACTGACATGATACCCTCCCTCAACAATTTCGTATCCAGTTCCTCAGAAAAGTGTCGACTATTCTTTCAGGCACAAAGAAAAAGAAAATAAGGAAGTATAGAATGATGAATGAACTAGGTCACTTGAAGAAATAAATAACTATATTAGAAAACCACCTTTGTTGACCATTCCAAACAACGGATGCCTTATTTTACTTATATCTAAAAGTGTCTAATTGCATTATAAGTTCAACATTGCTTCGTGAAAAGAATGGGGATCATGTTCCAATTTATTATGCAAGGAAAACATTTCTCGATGATGAAAAAAGTTATCGACCATTAGAAAAGTTACACTTTTGCTAATCAAAATCCTGAGGAATATATTACCAACCTTGTCCTTCTCGAAAGCCTGTTCCGTAGTCGTATGGTTTTGATCGACAACATTTCCCTTCACTTCAACATCCCCAGAATCATCATCCTTAAAATCTTCCTTAAATTAGGGGGTGGTGGGGTAGGGACCTCGATGGTTCTCATAAAGGAGGTATGACCCCTCACTTGTTCTTACCTTAACACGAGCCCCATCCTAGCCGTTCCTAAAACAACATTCTTATGATATGGAATGTGCATTTCGACATGTGCAAAGGTTTTGTCCCCATCGAGGGTGATGAGTACATTATTTTTTAATAATAATGACCAAATATAAGCCTTGTTAGCCACATTGTATCATAAATAATGAGTGTTAACATCCGTTTTTTCTATTTAAAATAGAAATCCAATTTTAAAAATAATTCGAGTTAAAAATGCCATATTAAAAGTTGCAAGGGATGAAACAATAATTTAAAAACATCACTGACGTGACATTAATTTTAAATGTTTATCAAGCCAATATAAAGTTCTCTCTGATATTTGGTTTAATTCCGAGTTAAAATGAGCGAGATACGAATTTTGGGGACTAAAATGCAAATAATGATAATTTTTTAATTTTTTAAAATATTATGAACCTAATTTTAAAGTAATTATTTTTATTTTGCATTTTTAAAGGCACCTCGAGAGTTTGAAGAAAAAATGAGTTGATTTGAAATTTTTGGTTAGAATATGTCGTGACACTTTACGATCGACACAATAATACAAAAAAATATTTATAAATTCGTTCGAGTGTCCGTTGATGGCATAGCTTTTCGAAAAGGTATTTAAATGATTCACAACTTCTGAGTTAGGGTTAATTTCAAAATAGAAGTTTTGAGGGTGAAAAATAAGTCTGAAAAATCTGCTATAAATAGTGATGAAAATGCAAAAAAAAAAAAACACTTTCCTTATTTTCCTCCTCACACATGCATTCCAAAGATAGCACCTTCACTTATTTTCCTCCCACATGCACCCCAAAGCTCAGCCCATTTATCCATAATTTAAGGAAACTTTTCAAAAAAAAAAGGTTTCTCTAGATTAATTCTTTTCACCACATTTTGACCTATAAAATGAGTTCATTATACAAGAGATGGAAGAAGACTAGTGAGGGAGAGTTAGGGAGAAAGTTTGAGAGAAATTTTTTAGAGTTAATTTTTAGGAACACAAAAAATATTATACTTTATATATATATATATATATATATATATATATATACTAGTGGAATGCCCGTGCCTGAAGGCACGGATTAAATTTTCCAAAGTATTGAATCTTGAATAATTAAGTCAAAAAAAAGATTTGCAAAAAAATAATTGTAAAGAATTTAATAATTTTGAACAAATTTCATCTATGTTTATAGGAGTATTCCCGTATTTAAGAAAAAAAATAGTCAAAGAACAATACTAATAGTCCATCCTAGACCTCGTAATATTTGTAAACTATTATATAACACAAATAATTAAAAATAAATTAAAAAATTGGACAAAATTTCCTTTGTTTATATGACGATCCAACCTGTTTAAGAAATAATAGTCGCCAACAACACTAATAATCCATATTGAACCTCGTATAAATAATATCATATCCATCAAATACTAATTTAAGTCCTAAAAGTTTTTACAACACCAATGTGTAAACATTTTAGAAAATTTTGACAGAACTCCTTTTATTTATAGGGTTATCCGCCATGTTTAAAAAATTAAAAAAACTACTTTAATAGCAACAAAACATCTACTAAACACCAAGAATTAAAAAACCAAGGCGTGCTCATGGGTCTAGGCATCCTTGGAAATACAGTCGATGATGAGCACGACACAATCTGCATGGGAAGTTCCAGTAATCATGTATTTTATGAATTCACGGTGTCCAGAAGAATCAATAACTGTGCAGCTACACTTATTGGTCTCGAACTTCCATAATGCAATGTCATTGGTGATACCACGTTCACATTAAGCCTTGAACTTCCACGATTCTTCCCTTAATAAACAAATGCTGCTATAAAAGAGATCAAACGACATCTATTAATATTCATAAAATCCCAATGCAAAATCAAACATAGAAATTTAAATACTCCTCTACGACTATTAAGTAATCTTCCAGTAAAGTACATACAAAAGAAGAAACAACACACTAAAGAAAATAATTGAATTGGTTTATTAACAGGAACATCGATTCTCTACCTTTTAACCAAAATAACTACACCATTCGTCATGAGTTATAACGATCGGAACCTATTAAGAGAGAATGGTAAATAACTTACTGAAAGAAATGGATAATAAATACCATGCTCAGCAAAACGACTCAACATCACGTGCTCGATAAATGTCATTGAAATGTAAAACAGAAACATAAATAAAATTTAGAGCTACATTATGTTATTTAAAATAACCCCAAACTTTATGAACTTAAACATAAAAAACATAACATAGAGAGGTCCATTTCTTCGAGTTTCCACCTCAAAACTAAAGGCATGAATCCTAAAAGTCAACCACGAAAGAGAAAAGAAGTAATTAGGGTGGTTTTTGAAGGTTGCTGAGTCCCTGGGGCATACTGTTCTTGGCTGCCACCTTATCCCGATTAATAATTCTGGATTGGGCAAGTCTGTAATACAGACATAACCAGTCATTAAGAAAAACTTTTACACCCACTACCAAGTCAAAGGCTGATTTTGAGTAACATGTAGCTTGTTTTATTTTGTTAATGCTACAGCCCAAGTAAATTACTACATGTAGTTTTTAATGTTACAGGTAGTTTTTTAATGATACATAATCGACATTAACTATAATTCTTAGTAATTAAAATCGGTAAAAATATGTCGTAATATAGGAGAACTATATAAGCTCAACATACTCCCAAAAATTACTGTCTTGTGACTCAGAACTATATTATTTGATCGCATGAAGAACTCGCAGGAAGAACTCGCAATCTATATAAAGAGACAAAAATTTGAATATTTAAGACTTTTGTGCCCAACTTTTAGTAAGTTATATAAAAAGAACATATATACCGAATATCAATTACCCTCCCTATAATAACTGTTCAAAACCGTAGGTTGTTTCAAGAAAAACAAAACTCAAATAGAAATTAAATGATAAAAAACATTACTTGTGTAAAATTGAAAAATCTAATATCAAACTTAAAAAACAATAACCAAATTTGTGTGAATGTGCGCATGTGTAAGAGATTGAAGGAGTTGCACCTGTGAGAGAGAGAGGCGGAGGCAAAGTAAGAGGCAGATAGATTTGATGATATCCTTCCTCCAAGCGAGGGTGCTATTATGGTTGTTGGAGCATCAAAGCATACTGTTGTAGTTGCCGTAGATGTATTTTTCAGCGTTAAAAATAAAATGCTAGTAAACGTTACAGTTGATCACTGAATCATCTATGGTGTTGACCTGTCTTGAACAAACAAAATATCAGTATATGTTTTAACCAACAAAAGAATAATCAAGTTCACATAAATTCCCTTAGTAGTTCAGGATATGTTTTGACCAACAAAAACATCTTGTTACAATGTGCTTTAGAAAGCATATCAAACACCAAAAATATGATGTTTCAGATTATATGATGTGATTATGTGGAAAATTAATAACCAAAAATATTATTGTGAATGTTTGGATTAGGATACTGATTTAAGAAACTAAACAATAAACTATACTTTCATATGCGAACTAATAAGTTCAAAAGAAAAAAATCCTCATTTCAATCATCATCCAAAATCATACTAAACGGGAATAAAAGAATAATTTGAGGCCAAATATATACAATTTGTGGAACTTAAGACATTGGGCAATGTTAATTAGATCTACAAATTGAAATTAGATATCCTTGAGGCGAAAATACATTTTTAGAACCCAACATCAAATTGACTTTAAACCTTTGGGTCCTTTTACTTTACATGACTCTTCTCTAAGTCAAGAGGGGAGAAAGAGAAAAGCACCAGCTAGCAATTCTGCATCGCAAGCTTCTTCATGCTCCCAATCCTTCCAAAGACATCCCATTGGTCTTCAGTGTAAGATCTGTAAGTTGGCATTTAGTACACTTTTTCATATTCAACAACATTTTGAAAGTCTAAGAAACAAATGCAAATATTTCACATGAAGAATAGGGGAGAGGTTTTGAGCAACCTGATTCGTTGTGAGCTGTGTAAAGCTTCATGCTCGAGTGGTATAGTATTGGAGCAACACCTTAATAGGAAAAAGCATGCTAAAGCGCTGCAAAACTTTGAGGATGCAAAACGGACTTATGACAGGCTTTCAACTGCATATTGTGAATGAGAAGTGTACATAAAACGGCCCTGGTAACGTGTTATTACTCTTTATGGCATTGGATAATAACCGTGGCATTGATTAATAATAAACAATCCGACATAGAAGACAGGAATAACAATGGAAAATAATAAAATTATTAATACATATCTAAAGTTCATGTCAGCAAAAGAATAAAATGATTTCAAAGTATAAAGTAACACACCAAACCTAAGTTAAGATGTCAAGTAATATAACAAACCTAAGGTAAAAAGTCACAAAAAAACACAACGTTGAATGAAGAATTTTATAAAACATTTGGTAATCAAGTTAACGTCCACTTACCTGACATTTAAAACAACATAAGGTAATATGTTCATAGGTTCCTCAAATGAGAAAAGAATTAGTCAACATATCAAAATGCAGCAACTGGAGAATAAATTAATATGAAACAATTGGACTATTGATTTAATAGTATGTATTTAAGACTAAATGATCAATTCTATATATTTTAGAGAGATTGAAACAAAAACAAAAATATTAGACCCCCAATAACAGAGAGTTGGTCAACACCCATATTACACCCCCACGAACCCTATTTTGGACAAAATATACCCCATAATAATGCCAAATTCAAAATTTTAAGCTAGTATTGTTTTTTACTCTTCTTCAAATAAGAAGTGTAATAATTTACACACTTAAAAGACAATATTAAAGTAGATAACCAAACAACTAAGACTCAAACACACTTTAAAGTGTGTAAAATTAATAGCATATATAAACAGATGCCTAAATTTAGTTCCACAAAATTCAACAAACCAAAAAAAAATCATGAAAGGAAGAGGAAGAGGTAAAAAAGAGTATACCTTAATGACAATTAGAATATGATTAGGGTTCAATCAGCACAAAAAACAAAAAATAAAATTAAAGGAAACAAAATGTTTCACAAAGAACAATATTGAACAACAAAAAAACCCTTTTAACTCGCAATAAGAGAGAATACCTCTGGGCAAAAAAAATGCAACGAAAATTTATTTTTTAGAAACCCAAAAGCTGAAATCTATGATTACAGCTATACACAAACATGATTTAAAAAAAAATGAATGGAGTGGTAGAAGAAGATAAAGTGAGGAACTTTTGTCTTGGGGGTGGAAGATAAAGTAATTGAAATGAGAAAAGGAAATTATGAAGCGTTTTGTAGCTAGCCCTGAGAATTGTGGAAACATCCCAACATCTTTGCTTGAGACAGACCCCAATATCTTTGAGTTTGTACAGTGGGTTTGGTTTGGAGAGACCCCAAAATTATGTAGAGAGAGAAATGTGAGTGAGCCTGAATATATAAATATCTAAAAAAATAGATAGATGCAAACATATAAACACAATGGATGAAATTTATCAGTAATCAATCCCCAAAAAACTGATTTCACCAAAAATATAAACCAAATGTTCCAAGAAAGTTTAAATCTAAATGAAAAAATTCATACCTTTTCCTGAGAAAATCTTATTTCATTTCAGTCCTGGAAAGAAAAATAATCAAAAACCAATAAGAACAATAATATGAAAGATAAAGTGGAAACTCGGTACATACCGTGACAGATAAAAATCGCCTAAGACAATATATCTGGATTTTTCAATTAGATCTGTGAAAATTTGTGTGAAAGGGTAAAAGAACGCAAATGCACAGAATCGAAACAATCATATGAATTCCACAAACATATATTTAAAAACCATGTGTTCCCAAAGTAAGAAATTACCTAAAACCATATGGAAACCCCACGCAAACGTAGGTGTGCTTGAGATCTCAACAAAATACCTCACAGGCACCCCAAATCCACCAAACCCATCACTATTGCTGGCGATCAATGGAGCCTTGATCTCTCTGTACAGTTTGTTGACAACGGTGGTCATATGGAGCCTTGATCTTGATATACAACGGCGGTCATATGGAGACATATGGCTTAGCCGCTGAATTGACGACGTGCATCATCCTTTAGCTCGTAAAGTGGGTTTGGAGAGATGGTATAGGTTAGAGAGAGAAATGGGAGTCTATAGGCGGGATTATTTATGGGCGGGATGTTAGAAAGTACTAAATGAAATCATGTCTCCTTTTCCTTTTTTGGTGTGTTACAAAACTAACCCCCGTATTTGAATTAAAGTAAAATTTGAAAGTGTAAAATAAGGGGGGGAAATAAATTTTAATGGGGTAAAATTGTAATTGCAGTTAGAGTAGAAAATGAAGTGTGGTAAGGTATATAACATTATTGTGTATATGTTGATCACACCCTACATTTTTGCCTAGGTGGCTTCATCCTCACCTCTACTTAGCTTATCTCTTTATAGAATAGTGTTCAAATTCTACTCATTATTATATATATATATATATATATTTTCTGTTTGTGAGGAAGTTTCCGTGCATCTTTAGAAGGAGCATTTTTGCATTGGCATCTAAATTTTGAACTCCACTCTTGTAAGTTGATTTTTCTAAATGACAATTATTCTCTCATCTTGAAATATTCATGTTATAATTGTAATGTTAGATTAAATTAATTATTAGGATTGTGTGAAATTTTTCGTGGTTACTTTATTTTTTATTAGTTCCAATTCACTTAAATTCCTTGTCTTAAAATGTTTAAAAAATTATGTTTTCAATAGAAAGGTCACGAGAATGATGATTTTATCCTTCGATAGTAAATTCAAAGTTTATATTCTTTGATTTTATTTTCTTATATTTGATAAATTATGCTTACGATAAGTCGTTTGATAGTTCATGCTTACGTTTGACATTTAATACATAGGAGTGGATTTTTTTTAAGGGAATAGGAATTTTTGACATCTAAAAAAGAGAGAGCTTTATATAATATTTGATTTAAACTATAATATTTTCATCTTTCGAAATTTAAGAGATAATAGTCGATACAATTTTCAATTTTAAAAAGATAATGCGAGTTACGGTAATTAATCACACTCTAATAAAAATTGTAAATGGATCCGAAATCACAATAATCTTCTCCATATTTATCACATACTTTGCGTTCGCCCCTTTTTATTGTTTTTACTTTATATTGTTTTTAAATCATATTTCTACGCCCACAATTGTCTACTTGGAAAGTTGACAATTTATGCAAATTGAATACATTCGTGTAGAATCGACATGTACTTACACCCATTATATCACAAAAGTTCGTGCACTTAAGGTAAATTTATAATTTAACCACAATTTTTTGGCACCGTTGTTGGGAATTCATGTCGATTATAAAGTTATTGACTTTCAGACTACTTTTACTTCATGAACAAAAAAATCCATAAAAACACGTAAAAATTAAAAAAATTGAAATAAAAAAAATATTTTTTAAATGTCCTAAATTTTTTGAATCTATTTTTGTAATTAGCTAAAAAATATTTTTAAATTAAAAAACAAAAATTCAATTTAAAAAAATTCAAGGAGAATATATATTTTTTATTTTCAATATATACACACACACACACACACACAAATTGTTTCATTGTGTGCTTTTTGTTTTATTATTTGTGTTCTTTTTTTTCTCGTGTTAAACTGCACTCTTAGTGTATGTGTCACGTTAATGTTTTTTATATTTTTGTGTCGCACTTTACACTTAGTTTAGTTATTTATTTAGTAGAACATTCATTAAAAACATTAAAAAGAAGAAAAAGATAAAGACAAAAAGGTAAATGAAAAATCCTGAAAAGCAAGCAACCGTTTGAGAGCGCTAAAGATACTTGTGCAGTCTTTCCATGCTCACAAGGTACTCTCAAAGATGATAGAAAACATAGGTGACTTTTCCTTCTGACCGACGTCAAATAAAACTTCGATCCAAAGTAAACAAGTGATTGTAAAAACTCCATGTCGACAGTATGTTTTTTGTGCCATTTACGTGGATTTGTCTTTGCATATTTCAATAAGCACGTTGCATGAATCCGACTTAGCTGTAAGAACCCAATTGTATGATAATGTGAGGATTTCATCATCATTTCTTATCCCAAAAATCCTAATATTGTCTGAACATTTGTATAACTCGAGCAATCATTCTTTATTTCAAAGTAATGAGACATTAGTCTTAGGGCATCATGTAGCTCACAAGGAAAATCATAATGAGGCTTGAATTAAAAGTTAGTCGAACATGAACATGTCAAATTGTTTTCATTTTACCATATCTATTATTGTGTTTTTTAATGAGTGTTCATACCGACCAATTTCCTGGAGGTAAAATTGGGATTTGAGGTTATAACTGTAGCTCATTATATTTTAAATTCTCCATAGCCAAAGAGTAAGTGCTATATAATTAGGGAGATAGATTTTAAAATTAAAATTCCCCTCACTTAAATTTGATTATTTTTCTTTATAATAGTTTAAGATTTATGTGGTTTTGAGTTAAAGTATTTTCTTTTGCTTTCCTTAAAAACAATTAAAAGTTAAAAAAAATGAAAAAATAAATTCAAGTGAGCATGGTGTATGCAAAGTTGGTTTTAAGATCCTATCGATCATTTATGTAGTTTAGAGTTTATCATTCCTGATACTTATGTAGGTAAAATTATGATATTTGTCGAGATAGGAGGCGTGTTAGGAAACCGCTTACCTATATCCCAAGAGGTCGAGTTAACCCTCGTCCATGTGTCTTTCCCCACATAATGCGAATAACTTTAAATTCAAATGGGGAAGAATTCAATTGTTGCCCTTTTTCGGGATATGAAAAAAGAGAACCCAAACCTTCAGGTGAACGAATTTGAGGAAATTTTTGGAACGATTAAATTACAATAACTCACTCACAAAATTGTTGGACCAAACTTGTTCCCATTTTCTTTGAAAGATAAAGCCAAAAGTTGGCTACACTCGCCTGGACCGAATTCCATCATTACGTGGTGTTGATGTATAAAAATGGAGTGGGTACCAAGTTATAATCATTGATAAATAAAGATAATTAAGAAAGGCAAACACACAACAAATAGGGTGTTTAAAGTGGTTCAGCCATGATAAAAGCCTACGTCCACTATTTTTACTATTTTTGGTTGGTACAAAAGCTCAAGGAGGTGTATGTTTGTTCTTGCTTGAATCATCCTCCTGAGCTAAGGGGGATCATGTATTCATAGTCCTTAGGAACCAAAGAGATGTAATGCATTTATATATTAAGGCATTTACATTTGTCTAAAATAAATAAGACTATTGATATTTGTTGGTCCATGTACAAGAGTTGTTAGCTATTCCACCGGAGTGACTTTTACTACTAATCATGGTTCGTATCATTGAGGTTAGTGAGACGGTTGGCTGACCACGTGTCTCTAGACCCGACCAAGATAGTGAGCATTGTGAGAATTTCCATGTAGGAGGACATGTGTCCATTTCTCATTGGTCCACATAGATGAATACTTTTTACATAACACAAATCCCCAATGATTTATGCTTGACGATTGATCGAAAGTATGAAGTGTTAGTTCTAAAAAAAGTTTGGGCATGCTGGCTGGCAGCTAGCCTCCTAGACTTGTAAATTTTTTTAGCAGTTTAGCAGGTAGTGTCATTTTTATAAATAATTTGAAAATTAATGAACTACCAAAGGGTATGTTGGTCCTTTCGTGTCTTTGGGAACCATTCTACCGCTAGTAGTTCAATAGTTCATTCATCTCAATCATTTCATTTCTATTTTTGAGCTAACCTATAAAAGGATGGTTGTTTTCGTCCATTTCCCTTTACCTTTAACTTTCTGAACGTAGACTCTTTCTTTCTTCTCAAGATTTACTTCTCTTCCTTCGCTGTTTGCTATTTGTCATCGTTGTTAAACTCTTTAAGCTTTCTCATATTCATCATTTCATTCAAAACTCTTTTTGACAAATTTGAAAAATGGAAGACACTTATCTGTTGCTCGGGACACAAAATGATTAAGGGTTGTTATTCTTCCAGTCAGTTTTTACACGTCTTTCTTATAAGTGGGTTATGCACATCTTAATTAAAGCCTTTATCTTATCAGAATTGACTTCAATTCCCCTTTGGATTAAAATATACCCCAAGAGAATCCCTTTTTATACCCCGAATATGCATTTGGTCGAGTTTAGTTTCATCTGGTGCTTCGCCCACTGGTCAAATATTTGAGTTAAGTCTTTAATGTGGTCGACAACAACCTTACTATTATTGTGCATGTCGTCCACATACATCTCCATGTTCTTTCCTATCTTCTCCTTAAATACTTTATTCACCAGCCTATTATAGGTTGCTCTAGTGTTTTTTAGCCCCAAAGGCAAAATATTGTAGATGTATGTTCCTTGACTTGTAATGAAAGATATGTTATCCTTGTCTTATGGATTCATTTTAATCTGGTTATAACTAGAATAGGCATCAATGAAACTAAGTAACTCATGAACTTTAGTTTCATCTACCAACTGATCAACCTTGGTAAGGGAAAATGATACTTTGGGCATGCTTTGTTGAGGTCGATGAAGTCTGTGCACGTACACTATTTGTCATTATTCTTTTTTACCATTACTACATTAGCCAACTAGCTAGGATACTTGACATCTTCTATAAATTGATCTCTCTATAATTTCTCCACTTCTTTTTAGATGTAGGGCTAAACACTCTATGTTTTCGCTTGAGCAACTTAACATCTTTGTAAATGTTGAGCTCATGGAAGATAAAATTAGGGTCAATTCTTAGCATATCCTCATGGCTCCAGGCGTATACATTCTTTCGTTCTCTCAAGAATGCAATCAGTTCTTATTTGAGAGAAGGTGTTAAGTTTGAGCCAACTGGAGTGGTTCTTTATGGATTATCATCCTTAAGAACAATAGTCTCTATTGCATTCATAATATGTCCTTTAACCAGATCATCTTCCTTAAGAGGGTCTAAGGTGTAAATATGATAGGTGGTAATACTCTTCTGGGCTTCTTGTTAATCAGCAAAAGTGTAATAACACTCTCTAGCTTCCATCTGGTTGTCATTCACTACACCGACTCCATAATTAGTAATAAACTGCATACACCGATGTACTATAGATGGCACTGCTACTGAATGGTTCATCCTAACTCTGCTAAGATTCATGTTATAGGCAGAAGGGACATTTTTATCTAGTACAAATAATCGAATTCTCTCATATCTACTTGTTGGCCAAGTGCTAACTTTTATTGTCCCCAAAGGATAAACTTTTCCTTATGAGAATTTGATGATAGGCCTATGATAAGGTTCTAATGTACTGTCTTGTATCCCTAGGCTGTGGGAATAATTATGTAACATGACATGTGTTAAACTCCCATTGTCTAAATAGAATCTAGCTACTCTACCATGATGAACTCAAGAAGTGATAACCAGTGGGTTGTTATGAGGGTAAAGTACTCCACTCAGATCATTTTTAAAGAATTCAATCGTTAATATGTGCTTGTTGACTTTCTTAGGCCGGCCATCCCTGCACCCGGACATGTCAATTTGTCTAATAAAGGGAAAAGATTTGGCTTTATTTAGATAAGTCTTCCTTTAAGGTATCTCATATCCTCCAGTAGCATATCCTCCTGTAATGAAATGGTAGCCAAGAGAAATCATTCCCACCTCAACTTCTGGATCTATGGGTTTCTTTGACAGGTTTAGATCATCGTCATAATCATCATTGCGAGTCATTTTTTTATAATCTCTTCCTTAGTAAGGTGACTCGAACCTTCGTCTAGTGTTCTGACCAATAACTCGATCAATAAACTTAGTTAAATTTCATCGATGAATGAGATTTTCTTCTTCGTTCTTGAGAGCGATGCAATTGTCAATGGTGTGCCTGTGATCTCTGTGAAAATAACAAGATTTTAATTTACCTCTCCTATTGTGACTTCAGTTTCCTAGGCCAGTGTAAAGCTTTATTTCCCCTAGTCTCCTCCAGCATGTCATGGACACCTTTGGTGAGTGGGTCATATTCATCATACTTCTTGATTGCATCATCCTTCTTGTCTTTCTAATCTTTTTTTGTAGAATTCGTCTGGCTTTGAGTCTTCGCATCTGGAGCTTCTTTATCAGACACTGCCTCCTTGACAATCATAATTTCCCAACCTTTGCCATCAGTTCTGTCATGGTCTTGGGAGTATTTTTTTTCAGAGAATAATTAAATTCCTTGGTGAGAAACCCACTCATCAACATTGTAATGGAAGTCTTCTCTTCATAATTAATCACCTATACTTTCTCATTGTTAAAGCGAGTGATGTAATCCTAAGTAGTTTCTCCAGGTTTTTGATGAACGGTCAAGAAATGAGTAATACTCTCGATCATCTTTGCACAATTTTTTTTATAAATAAACAACTCAGCCAACTGATGGAAACTTGAAAATTTTCCTTTCGGTAAGTTGTTGTAACATATCTAGGATGGACCTGTAATGGAACTTGACAATGCTCAACAACGTATCTCATTGAGGACTGAGTATATATTAACAGCAACATGATATTCCTTAATATAAACGAGTGAATCACTCTTCCCATTATACTTGGGAGTGACAACTGGCGGGTTGAATTTAAAAGGTGTGGGCTAGTCCATAATTTCCTAAATGAAAGGGGATCCCTTCACAAAGCTCCTGTAAATATGGTTTTTTACTTTTAGCCATTTCTCCCAAACGATCTTCTAGTCACTGGATGGATCCTTTCCAGGAATGTTCCTATAGTTTAAACTAGCTGAAGCCGCTTTTGTCACTTTACTGTGCACGTGTGTTGAACTCTTCGTACAAAGTCTTTTACTCTAGCCATAGACCTCGTGGATCCTTCTTTATGCTTGCGGGATCAATATATCTCTTTGTGATAACCTTTGGCAGCTCGGGGCCCTAAATAATTAAAGGCAGATGCCTTACTTAAGCATTCAAATGTTCTCGGTCGTTCGTTGGATAGAGACTGAACATTATAATAATCCGTATATTGGATTACTATGTTGTCCGAAGACGGTAGGATCTGGAGGGATTACTTCTCACATTTCTAGCTAGTGGAGGTGGCGTGTCCTTCTGGGATGGTTCAGTAGTGGACTTATCTTGCAATGTGCGATCCAATTAACGAACTCACCCTTGAATGGCTTTTTTCCCTTTCTCAAGGTTAAGTAACATTCCCTAAATATTTGTCACTCTAGGAGGAGAAGATTGAATAACAACGTTATCTTCATTCCTAAGGCTATTTTCTGGGTCTACCATTTCTCCAAGGGAAGAGACATTAAATAAATGGTAGAGAACGACGATAGAAAAATGTTCCCGTGGATGATGCCAATCTATTGATGTCTAAAAATGGAGTGGGTCAAAATTTATAATCACAGATAAATAGAGAGAATAAATCAAGTCAAACACACAACAAATAAAGTTTTTAAAGTGGTTCGACTATGAGGAAAGCCTATGTCCACTATTTTTATTATTTTTGGTGAGTCTAATAGCACATGATGGTGTACGTTTTTTCCCAATTAAATTGTCCTACTCAGCTTAGGGAGATTATGTATTTATAATTGTTAGGAACCCAAGATATGGAATGCTTTTACATATTTAGGCATTTACATCTGTATACAATAATTAAGAATGTTGATATTCATTAGTACATGTACAAGAGTTGTTAGTTATTCTACCGAGTGACTTTTGCTACTCTTGATGGTACGTATTCTTGAGGTTAGTCGACCAGTTGGCCGACCACATGTCTCTGGAGTCGATCAAGAAAGTAAGCACTATGATAAATACCATGAAGGAGGATAGGGATCCATTTTTCATTGGTCCATGTAGAAGAATAATTTTTACATACAACACGTGGAATCAATTGACCGTCATGTTTTTTCAAAAAAATTTCCCCAACCAAAAGATGATGGCGATATGTCACATCATTAACACATATATTTAAAAGAAAAGAAGCTAGTGGATGTATTTAGAGAGATTCAAGCAGTTGTGAAAAACCGAGTTATATGGATTCACTTATATATTATTTCACACACACAAAAGATTACTTTTTAGACAATTTTTATCTAGATTTGTTAAGATGAACATGAAAGATAAATTCCAAAGATAAAATTACAAACCCAACAATTAAACTAAACATAAGAATAATATGAAGAAAAATACCTTGTGTGCAAAAGCTTATTTCAACACTACTTAAGATCGGTTAGACGAACACTAACTAACATACAACTTAGATTTCCACTAAATTTAAGGTGGTAATATCTACGAATCTTTAAAAAATACAACACAGTCAACACCGTCCACATCAAGAAGCTCTTACCTCGGTATCCATCAATCAGGCTCAGGAAACAAAGTTCATTTCTTCTTCAGCAGTAGAGATCAATCTCCATAAATCAACTATAACAACACCTTTTTTCTCACATAAAGGCTGGTCAGGTACAACACGCCGAAGATAGGGCTTGTCAATCAATTAACACCATTCTTAGCAGAACTTAATATAAGTATTGTATTTAAAAAGTCTGATACTTTAAACTTTATGAATATCTCACTGGAAATAATTAAACTCAACCAAACCAGCTAACATAATAAATTTAATAGCAAGCAAATACGACAACTTAGCATAAAGAAAATAAATTAATAATTCTTGGGCTTATTCCCTTACAATGTTTCCCAAACAAAATACTGAACTCTGGCGGAAAAGCACCTAGGATAGAATAAAAAATATGGAAATCTGCTAAGCATTGAAAGATTGAAAGGCTGGTACAACAACAATCCTTCTATCCCTATCTAGAAATAACCTAGGGGAAAACATTTATAATTTGGATAAGAGACCGAGGTGTGCAAGAATTAACTTAACTAATTTATGAATGCAATAGTACAGTAGATGCACAATAATTATTCCCCCTTTGTCACTCACATGCATATAACACCTCACGGCTCATCTAAATGTGACATGTCTCGTATCCCATATGTTCCTATGTAATAACTACAACTACGTGTCAATTTGATAAAATGGTTAATTGATTTAAGCACACGGTCTACATTTAGCTATCAATTTTCATAATTTTCCATCTCATAATTTCCACATAAGAAGCATAAACATCTAATATGCAATAAAAGATCGCAATTTTAACTTGTCCATATTCTTAGACATTTACTTTATTTCCATAGTATTCGGGGAATTAATAATGTATTTCATTCCATATATATGACACACAAGGGAATCTACCGTTGGTGTCTAATTCATGCTCTATCGGTAAGTCCAAAGGAATCCATTATCCTCAGCGGACACAACAAAACACACACGAGTTGGGGCGGTCCCTATGCAGGACACCTATATACAGCCCATACCCAGCGATGATAAAGTAATGGTCAGCGCAAACCCTACCCCTCGAGGGTGGAGCCTCCACGTAGTACCTATATGGCCTACACATCGTCAAGCCCACCTGTGTCGATGTCTGGTATGCGGCTCGATGCGCGAACCCCCGAGCCGATAGGACGGTCCACTAGTATGTCCACACACAAATATATAATAGTACATATCATTATTCATATAATATGTAAAGGTAAGTACTCTATAATTACCATGGAAATCAAACCAAAGCCCACAACATTTGTTCATTTATTAATAATTTATCATATAAGAAATTATTAATTACACTCCCTATAATGATTACTTAACCAACTAGTTATTTGTAATTTTTCCTTGTTTAATGTGGGCACATCAGTATATTTAATAAATTCTTTATTTTGCCAAACCAAATTCCACTCACTCGCTTATACTACTAAAAAAAATCCTCACAACCAAAATCCCAGGCCCAATGCCCCTGTCAATGTTAATATTCCTCAATACCCCCCATAATTACAATAAGAGTTCAACTAAATTCCCCAATATTTTCACTAAATTAATAATTTATAGTCAAATAAATTATTAGTCCCATTCCATACATAACTACTTAGCTAGAAATTTAGTATTTATTATTCTCAATTAAATGTAGCCATAACACTATTTAACCACTCATTACATTTACCTATTTATAATCATCAATTACTTTTAACAGTACCACAAATCTTAAGGTGAGAAGCCAAACGAAAAAGTTGCGCATAAAGGAAGTAAAAGCCAAAACCACCTGACATCGCTCAAACGGCCCTTGGGGTCGTTCACGCAATAAAGCACGTCGTTTGAAAGACTACCCACTTCATTTGAGAGTCTTTCTCTTCATCCCCAACCCAATTCCATTCAGCGTCCTTCACAAGTTACGAACCGAAAAACTCATATCAGTATGGTTTCTTCAAGCCATCAACCCAGAAATTCATTACACGCTCAAATCCCAAAACAACCAACACCTGATTCTCTAAACTCTACGAGGTATCGGCGTTAATTATGAATTTTTATGCTCCAGTATTTCTCAAATTCCTGTTGTAATAACCCATATTTTCCCACATAAAGGCTTGTCAATCACGATATGCTGAAGATAGGGCTTGCTTGTCAATTAATACCATTCTTAGCACCATTTATGAATATAAATAATTTATAATTTAAGGCCTAAGCTTGAAAAGTCACAAACACATCCATAATAAGTAAATAGATCCAAACCATCAACAATAATATGAATATCCAACTAGAGTAACATAAATCTCTACCAACATAAAGTAAAAAGGTTCGGGCTCATGCCCTTACAATGTTCCCAATGAATAAATAACTAAAGCTGAGAATCACGTATGCTAGAACCAACTGAGCTGAAAATGGAGAGAAAGTAAGGCTGCACGACTTCTATGTAGAATCCCATTGTCCCAATCTATGAGCACCTGAGGGGGGGAACATTTAAATTTGGGTCAGAGCCCGAGGTGTGCAAGAATTAACTTGAATAATTTATAAATACAATAATGCAATAAATGCACAATAAATACCCCCCCCCCTTTCGTCACTCACATGCGTATAAGACCTCACGCCTCATCTAAGTGTGATATTATTCACACCCCAATACGTCCCAAATAATGATTGGTGACAACATCTCAATTATAGAATGATTATATCAGTAATTCATTAATTAAATGTAATCCCTACATTTAAATTTTCTACTTACATTAATTCTAATCTCCTCAGTATCAAGTGTAAGGCATAAACATCTATTATGCATTATAGGGTCAAGAATAATATTTATTGTCCACATCCTTAGACGATTTAATTTATTTCCATAATATCCGGGTAATTAATAATATATGTCCTTTCATATATGACACACAAGGGCATCTACCATCGGTGTCTAATTCGTGCTCTATTGGCAAGTCCTGAGGAATCCCATATCCTAAGCGGATAACACAACCACATACAAATTTGGGGGCGGTGATACCTGTACACTACCCATACCCAGCGGTGATACATGAACGGTCGGCGTCAACCCTACCTCTAGTGGGTGGAGCCTCCACGTAATACCTATATAGCCTACACATCGTCAAGCCCACTTGTGCCGACGTGTGGTATGCGGCCCGACACGTGAAACCCCAAGCCAATAGAACGGTCCTCTGGTATGTCCACACACAAATATATATATATATATATATATATATATATATAGTACATATTATTATTCCATATAATATGTAAAGGTAATTACTCTATAATTACCAAAAAGTCCATCCAAAGTTCCACCACATTCAATTAACTAATAATTTACGATATAATAAATTATTAATTACATTCTAGAGTAATAATTACATAACCATCCAGTTTAGTGTAATTATTATTAATAAAGGTGTGAGTGTCCCATTACCCAAATAATGTGTTAATCCAAAGAAATTTCATTTTCCCATTTACCTTACTATTCCCTATTTAATCTTCGCATACCCTATACCTGTTAACATACGAGATTTAAGGTCTTAAGGGATTTAGGTTAAGGGAAAACCAAACGAAATATCAAATCATCCAACACGTGCTCGAACGAGTGGGCCCATTGTTCACGCGACATCACATGTCTCTCGAACAACCAGTGGCGTCGTTTGAGCGACCCCTTGCCTTCATCCTTCCTCCTCTTCTCATTTGCATTTCGTCTCGTTCAAGAATGTAAACCTAATTTGTTCATTCTGACCCAACAATATATGGACATACAAAACTAATTTCTAGTCTCAAATCAACCCAAAATATCTATGCGGCTAAGGCTTAATTAATTCAGATGTTTTTCCCAATTTACACCAACTATTTAATTTGTAGAAAATGATTGTTCACCATGAAATCTACAAAATTTTAGTCCACAATATATCACAAACAATCTCTACAATGGTTCTTTAATTATCCCCCCAAAATGACCAAAAGCTTAAGGAAATCTAACATAACTGTCCAAATTTATGATACCTAATTTCTAGGGTAAATTCTACATATGTATCATTCCTCTACATGTGGGTTTTCATCATCAAATCAAACATTTTAAGACCTAAATCCCATAAATCTATAGGGAATAGATATATTCATCAAGAAATACATTGTAGCACATAAATTAAGAAAGAAATTCTTTCCTTAAAATGGCAGAGGCGATGTCCCTTGAATTTCCCTTGATTTCTCCTTTTGTTCTTGTCTTTTCTCCCTTTCTTTGGTGTCTCTCCCCTTTCCTCCCATAACTACAACTTTTAGGTTTGTGGAATGTTAGTGGGGAGTGGTTTACCCCCACTTAAACTCTAATCAGTTGCATAATCCCGAGTTGAACCCTGAGCCTAACTTTTGGACATCCAAATGAGCCCGAATCCATTATCTAATTGGCCTAAAACATCCCCAACCTATATATTATTGAACCAAGACAATTTTAAAAGACCTAAATCATCTAAAGGAGCCCAAATGAGTCCCAAAATGTGTTGAGAATTATTAATGTCAATAATAATTACTTTTAATTTGTGTCGCACATAAATTTTGTATTTTCTTTTATTATATGAAAATATCATATTCATGCACATAAAGATTAATCGCAAACAAGTATACCAAACAACAATTTTCCACTTGACATTTTACAAAGGAAAATATTTATTTTGGTCCAATTTCAAAAATTAATTATTTATTGCAAAAATAATATTTCATTATTTATTTATAAGAAAATACGGGGTATTACACCAGTTTCTTCCAAATCAAGTCATGAACATCTAATATGGGCTTTGGATCACTTTTTCAATCTTAAATTTACGAAGATGTTTGCTACATCAATTTATCAAATCTACCATAAAAAATCAGGGTCGCGATACTCAATTTTCTGGGAAGAAATCTACATATGAATCATTCCACTACATGTGTTGTTACATCAAATCAAATACATTAAGACCTAAATCCAAAAAATCTAAAGGGAATAATTTATGATGCATCAAGAAATAAATTAGAAACATAAATTAATCAAGAAAATTCTTGCCTTAAAATTGTAGAAGGAACGCCCTTTGAATCCCTTGATTTCTCCTTTGTCCTTTCCCTCTTTCTACTCTTTGGTATTTCTCCCTTTGTTCTCATGTGGCTGCTAATCTAGGTTTTTCTTATGGTAGTGGGGGAGTGTTTGATGATGCTAAGATTTAGCACCACCGGATAAGTGATAGTGAGCTCAAACAGTAGCAGCCATGGCAGCCCTAGAGATGTATGAGTGTATAAGTATGTAGAAGGGGATGAGTATAAGAGGAAATAAGATAATGATGTATAGTGGTTCAGCCAATTTATCCTACATCCACTGTGAGTGTGTGATCCACTAAGTATGGGCACTAATGGCCTTGGATACAATGCACATAATCCTCTCCCTCTCTCTACTGTGTGTACAAGAAGAGTTTTAGCTAGGGTTGAAGTTAATGGATCGATCCCCTGTAGGGTTGTAGGTGACAAGTATATATAGGTCTTGGGGGGTGTAGTGTACCCCCCAAGTATGCATGGTGCATGTGAATGATGATCTAGCCAATCCCTTGTTGACACCTGTAGATGCCAAATGATGACATAATATTCCCTCACGTGAGGGTGTGATTCGGTTATAACGGTCTCCCATGTGCCATGTGAGCCTCACGTGCACTGTTCCACGCGTCTCCCAAACCACGCGCTGTCATGATGTCACCCTCGGCCTATGAGCCGAGGCCGAGGGCAAAGTTTCTCCCAGTAGTGAGCCTTGCACAATTTTGGCCTCGTACTGTCGTACTCTCGTAGGGTCAGCTGGAGCTTGGCGAAGGGTCGGCACCTCGTAGGGTCGTCTGGGCCTGTCGAAGGGTCGGCCCCTCGTAGGGTCGTCTGGGCTTGGTGAAGTGTCGGCCCCTCTGAGGAGCCGTATGGAGCCTGTTGGAGGGGTCGTCCCCTCGTAGGATCGTTCATTTGGAGGTTATCATCAGCCAGGCCGAGGATATAAACGGGTATATCAATCACCCCCCAGCCCTTAGCCATAGGTGCTGTTGAGATGGCTGAGGGATAGTGTTTTAAATGAGATTCATGTATGATCAGTTAGATGAGTGACACCAGGGCAGATACTCATTGCTGTTTCAGTTCCCAAGGTCACGGCGGCTGCACAGTGCACTTGGGGCTTTGTGCCCTAATTATACCTTTCTTGGTGAACGGGTCCACTAATTACCAAAGTATTTAAGAGATTTTCAAACTCTCTCTCCTTCTTCTTCTTCTTCTTCGCGCCCAAGCCTTTTATCTCTCTAGAACCAGTTCCCATTGCCATTTGCAGCTTCCAATTTGTCAGGTCTCAGCAGCGTTTTTTGCCCTCGTTATCAGGTACTCTCCTTCATTAAGCGCTTTCCTTCATTTCTACTTGATTTTCTAGGGTTGTGGGGCTGCATTCTCTTTAGGTTGTGCCATAACCTTTTTTGGCGTCTTTTCCGGTAACTAGTTCTTGGTTGTTCTTGACAAAACCCATTGAGTTCCTTTGTTTAATCCGAAAGTCAAACCTGGTCAATTTCCCACTTGTTTGTAGCTAAGTTAGATGAGTTTGGTGTAATAGCTAAGTGTAGAGTCTTCCCTTTAATGCTTAGGAGGCTTTATAGCTTAGCATCTGAGTTCCCGTCCTTGAGAGAGAAACTCTTTACCGAGATCAGACGAATAGAGGAAGAGGAAGAGGAAGAGAGGAGACGAGGGGCCGACCCTAATTGGGTACGACCCATATTTCCCATTCCTCTTGCCACCATAAGACCATCTGAACCTTCTGAGTCTTGTGGGTCGTCACCTCGTCCGGACGAGACTCCCAATCCAAGTGAGATGGACGAGAGAGCCTCCTCACCAACTGGTGCTGGAACATCTGGTAGAAGGGACACATCTGACCTAAGCCCAGGCCGAGAGGCCGAGGGTACGACCCCCTCTGATGCCGTTCTTGTGAAAACCCTATCTCCCAATGCCTTCCAAGTGGTTTTTCCCCAGGGTCCTCCTGCAGGTGACGAGGGGGAGAGAGCTGAGGACAAGGACGAGGACGATGATACAGATGATGAGGTTGATACCTCCCACGCCTCGTCCTTTATCTCCTCTGTTAGGGATCGAGACCTCCTGATATGGAGGCATATTTATGGAGTGCCCTCTGGGGTAACTATGAGGGTTCCCTCTGAGACTCAGAGGGTTTTTGATTGTCAAGAGGGAGAGGTTACAGTCTACGAACAAATGTTCAAGGTTGGAGTCAGGCTCCCTCTGCACCCTGCCATTGCAGATATTCTGTTTGCCCTTGGCGTTGCCCCCTCTCAACTTCCCCCCAACTCTTGGAGGATGATCCTTGGCTATATTTCATTGTGGAAGAATGCCTTCACCGATGAGCCCTCGGCTGACCTATTTTTGGGCTGCTACAACATCACCTCCTCGTCCAAACAGCCTGGATATTATCATCTGGGGGCAAGGAGGTCTGAGAAGAAACTCCTCCATGTGTCACAAACTTCCAACCATGATTGGAAAAAGAGGTTTTTATTTATCTCCGGGGAGTGGGAGCCCGTGGCCGATAGTCCGAGGGTCCCCAGGAAGTGGTCTAACCCCTCCATGAAGGCCTATTCAGACCCCGGACTTAGCCTTGAGGAGAAGGACATCGTTGATTATCTTAGAGGACGAGGGCGAGAGGGTGAGCTTGCAAAATTTGAAGACTTGATGACCCCTCGTTCCCTCAAAGAAGCTGGTCTGAGGGTCGGCCCTCTGACTGAACTATGTGAGTTATACTGAATATTTCCTGTTCTTTGCTTTTTTTTCCATTTTTTCCAAGTGTTTCCTCTTTAGATTGCACTTTTCTAACGTATCGTCCTCTTATCAGATCGTCCCGCAGGTACACCAGACTATCTTTGGGAAATGACGGCTCCCAGCTTGTTATCTGGACTGGCCAAGAAGAAGGGGAAGGAGCCTCAGCAGGCTCCGAGGAAGACAAGGGCCGCTGGGCCGACGGTGGTGGAGCCGACCACTGACAGCAATAAGAGGAAGGAGCCTGAGGAACCTGTTGACCCTCGGCCTGATTTTCGAACGAGGGCCAGGGTCGAAGCCTCAGAGGGGACGACCTCTTCGTCTAGTATGGGGGCCTTCTGGTCTCAGAACCTGGCGCATCTGAAAGCCGATCCTTCGTCGCTTATTGCCAATCTGAGGTCTGTCAAGGTCTCAATGTTCTCTGCACCCTCGGCCTCTGACTACGACTTCTTATCAAAGATGCCTCCAGCCAAGGTGTACGACTATGGTCTGCACTCCCTTGCGCAGGTATTGGTTCTGACCCACATCTTAAATTTCATTCTTTCAATAAACTGTTTCCTCGGCCTCTCTTGATATTTGTTTGTTTTTTGTGCAGTCTGTTTGTGCCCTCACCTCAGCCACCAAATGGATGGTCGAGAATCAGATGAAGTTCCATGAGGCCGAAAGGGCTATTCATCATGAGGCTGACTTGCAGACAGAGCTTGATACTGCGAGGACTGAGCTTGATACTGCGAGGGCTGAGCTTGAGAGTGCTAGGACTGAGCATGCTAGGGTCCTAGATGAGATGATGAGGCAGCACGATGCCGACCTGCAAGCCAAGGACTTGATCATCAAGGATAGGGATGAGGCTTTACTGAACATGGAAGTCAAGCACAAGACTGATCTCGCAGAAGCTTTCGAAAAAGTCGAGGCCAACGCTGTTGAGGCTTACAAGGTTTCTGATGAGTTTCATGGCTTCGGCCTTGAGTATCTGGAGAGGGGGATCAGGACGGCCTGCCGATGGGTCGTTCTCAAATTCGGTGATGTCGTCTCCTCGGTTCGTCCTTCATTGGAGGCAGTTGGGTTAGATGACCCACTGATCGCCGAGGCTCTATCCCAAGTAGAGTCCCAAGTTCAGGTTGAGGGGGTCGGCACTTCTGAAGATCGTCCAGCTCTAGTTATTGAGGAGACCATTCCTATAGATGTTGAGGCCCTGCCCTCCGATGTCGTCCCATAGGGTGGCTGCCTGTAGCCCATACCCTTTCACTGTATTTATCATTTTTGTGCTCTGTATTGTAAAACACTTGAATATTTTCTCTTTTATCAATACCATCGTCTCTTCTTCTACTGCCTTCCATATTTACTTCTTTTATGGTTTGCTCTTTGTTGGTTTGCTGTCTTTTCTTAATGTCACTAACCTCTCCCTCGTCTTTCTTGAGGGCAGTGGTGGGGTTGTCCCCTCCACTGGCCCTCATTATAGCCGAGGGTTCAAATTAACCAGTTTTCAATAAAGTCTACCCTCGTCTTTCCTGAGGATAGTGGTGGGGTCGTCCCCTCCACTGACCCTCATTATAGCCGAGGGTTCAACTTACCAAATTAATGATTTTTAACAAAGTCTACCCTCGTCTTCCTTGAGGACAGTGGTGGGGTCGTCCCCTCCACTAGCCCTCATTATAGCTGAGGGTTCAACTTACCAAATTAATGGTTTTTAATGTCTTCCCTCGTCTTTCTTGAGGACAGTGGTGGGGTCGTCCTCTCCACTGGTCCCCATTATAGCCGAGGGATTAACTTACCAATTTAATGGATTTTAAAGTCTTCCCTCGTCTTTCTTGAGGACAGTGGTGGGGTCGTCCCCTCCACTGGTCCTCATTATAGCCGAGGGATCAACTTACCAATTTAATGGATTTTAATGTCTTCCCTCATCTTTCTTGAGGACAGTGGTGGGGTCGTCCCCTCCACTGGTCCCCATTATAGCCGAGGGATCAACTTACTGATTTAATGGATTTTAATGTCTTCCCTCGTCTTTCTTGAGGACAGTAGTGGGGTCGTCCCCTCCACTGGTCCCCATTATAGCCGAGGGATCAACTTACCGATTTAATGGATTTTAATGTCTTCCCTCGTCTTTCTTGAGGACAGTGGTGGGGTCGTCCCCTCCACTGGTCCCCATTATAGTCGAGGGATCAACTTACCAATTTAATGGATTTTAATGTCTTCCCTCGTCTTTCTTGAGGACAGTGGTGGGGTCGTCCCCTCCACTGGTCCCCATTATAGCCGAGGGATCAACTTACCAATTTAATGGATTTTAATAATGTCTACCCTCGTCTTTCTTGAGGATAGTGGTGGGGTCGTCCCCTCCACTGGCCCTCATTATAGCCGAGGGTTCAAGTTTCCAAATTAATGGTTTTCTGTAGATGTTTCCATGCGTGCTAGGACTGACAATCATAGGATGAGGGAAACACTGATATTTCTTATAAATTTTGCAAAGTGTTCTGCTGGAGAAACTCTCATTACAATTATGGCCTTTTAAGACCTTACAACACTATTGATAGTATTTCTTCAAATGATCTGCATTCCAGGGGTTTGAAAAAGGTTCCCCCTCTAGGTTTTCTAGTCTGTAGGTCCCAGGGATGACTTCATCGATGACCCTATATGGGCCATGCCAATTAGGGTGAAGCTTGTTGGGTTTTTGCCAAGTCTTCTTGAGGACCAAGTCCCCCACTGCGATGGGCCTCTGTTTCACCCTCTGATTGTAGAACCTTGCGGTCATCTGTTGGTAGGCGGCCTGCCTTATCTCAGCGTTCTCCCTTCTTTCCTCAATCAGGTCCAAGTCGAGTCTCCTCTCCTCCACATTTTTCTGGGGGTCATACACCTGGACTCTATGCGTAGGAAACTCAATCTCGGTGGGGATGACGGCTTCTGATCCATAAGCTAGCATGAATGGGGTCTCTCCCGTAGAAGTCCTCACCGTCGTCCTGTATGCCCACAGCACAGCATATAACTCCTCGACCCATCTTCCTTTTGCCTCCTCAAGCCTCTTCTTGATTCCATCCAGGATTGTCCTGTTTGTAACTTATGTTTGCCCATTGGCCTGAGGTCAGCCAGGGGTGGAGAAAAATTATTTGATACTTACCCTCTCACAGTACTTCTGTAGAGAGGCATTCTTGAACTGAGTCCCGTTATCCGAGATGAGGGTGTTGGGGAGACCATATCTGCATATAATATTTTTCCAGATGAACTGGAAGGTCTTCTGCTCGGTGATCGCCACCATCGGCTCCGCTTCCACCCATTTTGAAAAATAGTCAATGGCTACGATGAGGAATCGATAGTTATTGATGGCCCTAGGCAAAGGTCCTACTAGATCAATTCCCCATACGGCAAAAGGCCATGGGGATGTAATGGAAGTTAGAGGCTGATGGGGATGGTGAGGGATGGTAGCAAATCTCGGACATTAGCACCACCGGATAAGTGATAGTGAGCTCAAACAGTAGCAGCCATGGCAGCCCTAGAGATGTATGAGTGTATAAGTATGTAGAAGGGGATGAGTATAAGAGGAAATAAGACAATGATGTATAGTGGTTCAGCCAATTTGGCCTACATCTACTGTGAGTGTGTGATCCACTAAGTATGGGCACTAATGGCCTTGGATACAATGCACATAATCCTCTCCCTCTCTCTACTGTGTGTACAAGCAGAGTTTTAGCTAGGGTTGCAGTTAATGGATCGATCCCTGTAGGGTTGTGGGTGACAAGTATATATAGGTCTTGGGGGGTGTAGTGTACCCCCCAAGTATGCATGGTGCGTGTGAATGATGATCTAGCCAATCCCCTGTTGACACCTGTAGATGCCAAATGATGACATAATATTCCCTCACGTGAGGGTGTGATTCGGTTATAACGGTCTCCCATGTGCCATGTGAGCCTCATGCGCACTGTTCCACGCGTCTCCCAAACAACGCGCTGTCATGATGTCACCCTCGGCCTATGAGCCGAGGCCGAGGGCAAAGTTTCTCCCAGTAGTGAGCCTGGCCCAATTCTGGCCTCGTACTGTCGTACTCTCATAGGGTCGGCTGGAGCCTGGCGAAGGGTCGGCCCCTCGTAGGGTCGTCTGGGCCTGTCGAAGGGTCGGCCCCTCGTAGGGTCGTCTGGGCCTGGCGAAGGGTCGGCCCCTCTGAGGAGCCGTATGGAGCCTGTTGGAGGGGTCGACCCCTCGTAGGGTCGTTCGTTTGGAGGTTATCATCAGCCAGGCCGAGGATATAAACGGGTATATCAGTGGTTTACCCCCACTTAAACTCTTAATTAGTGATAATCCCGAGTTGGGCCCTAAGCCAACTTTTGCACCTCCAAATAAGCCCGAAACCATATCCCGACTAGCCTGAAAGTTCCCCAACTCATAGACCTATGACGCAGGACCATTTCTTATTATTTAAAATACTAAACCGAGTCTCTAACGCTTCCCAAAGCGCGTTTCAATTATTTTTATTACAATTATATATTTTTATTATGTTAAAAATGAAACGCACCAATAAATTTATGTATGTGTGATTTATTTTCCACTAGCAAGCCAATTATGTACAATTAAGTTTTATTTTTTTATAAAATGATAAATGCATACTTAAATTAAAAAATTTACTCTCTTAAATTTTAAATCTTCCTAATTTAATTTATTTCCAAAATAAGTCCAAAATCTTAAAATTCAATTATGTCGCAAAATTTATTCAGAAAAAATTACGGGGGGCATTCTCCTCCCCTAATAATAGAATTTTGTCCTTATAATTAGCTAAAGCCCGACCTTATGTTTTAAACCGCATTATTAACCCAAGTTTTACACCCAATTAGTCCATACCCATTTCCCATGAGATAAGTGAAAAGGCTCACCCATGCTTATTATAACATTGCTTGGGTGTTCATATATTCCACATTATATGTGCACACACATAATATTAACAAAGATGGATGTAAAATATACATCTAATTGTACCACCGGATAAGTGATAGTGAGCTCAAACAGTAGCAGCCATGGCAGCCCTAGAGATGTATGAGTGTATAAGTATGTAGAAGGGGATGAGTATAAGAGGAAATAAGACAATGATGTATAGTGGTTCAGCCAATTTGGCCTACATCTACTGTGAGTGTGTGATCCACTAAGTATGGGCACTAATGGCCTTGGATACAATGCACATAATCCTCTCCCTCTCTCTACTGTGTGTACAAGCAGAGTTTTAGCTAGGGTTGCAGTTAATGGATCGATCCCTGTAGGGTTGTGGGTGACAAGTATATATAGGTCTTGGGGGGTGTAGTGTACCCCCCAAGTATATATAAGCGCTCAAATCCAAAAACAACCTACACCCGATTCTCTAAACTCTAAGGCGTATCAGCGTTGACTACAAATTTTTGTGATCCAATATTTCTCAAATTCCAGTCTCTTCCAAATCAAGTCATGAACATATAATAAGGGGTTTAGATCAGTTTTTCAGTCTTAAATTTACGAAGATGTTTTCTACATCAATTTATCAAATCTACCATAAATAATCAGGGTTGCGATACCTAATTTTCTGGGACGAAATATGCATATGAATCATTCCTCTACATGTGTTGTTCCATTAAATCAAATACATTAAGCTCTAAATCCCAAAAATTTAAAGGGAATAATTTATAATGCATCAAGAAACAAATTGGAAACACAAATTAAGCAAGAAAATTCTTACCTTAAAATTGTAGAAGGAAAGCCCTTTGAATCCCTTAATTTCTCCTTTGTCCTTATCCTCTTTGTCCTCTTTGGTATTTCTCCATTTCTTCTCCCGTGGATGCTAATCTAGGTTTTCCTTAATGGTAGTGGGGGAGTGGTTTACCCCCTTTTAAACTCTTAATTAGTGATAATCCTGACTTGGGCCCGAAGCCCAACTTTTGGACATCCAAATAATCCTGAAACCACATCCCGACTAGTCCGAAAGTTCCCCAACTCATATACATATTACACTGGACCATTCCTAAACATTTAAAATACTAAACAGAGTCTCTAACACTTCCCAAGATGCGTCCCAATTATTTTTATTACACTTAGACACTTTTATTATGTTAAAAATGACAAGCACCCATAAATTTATTTATGTATGATTTATTTTCCACTAGCAAGTCCATTATGTACAATTTAGTTTTATTTTTTTATAAAATCATAAATGCATACTTAAATATAAAAAAATATATTATCTTAAATTTTAAATCTTCTTTATTTAATTTATTCCCAAAATAAATCCGAAACCATTAAATTGATTTATGTCACAAAATTTTATTCAAAACAAATTACAAGGTGTTACATCAGCAGTAGAGCAGCACTTTGCAAAGGGTTTGAATGTGTATTTGTCTCTTGGGTTTGACTAAACTCAACAAATCATTTTATGGGATATTTTTTGGAAAACAAAAATTATTTTTCGTAAATAAACATTGTAACACTAATGGGACAACTATACAAAATCATGTTTTGCCAAAATTTTTGAGAAAATAAGTCCGCAAGAGTCCCTTTTAGAGAAAATATGAAAGTCGAAGCAGTGTACTTCGTTCAAATGACTATCTAGCGGGTGGACCTCTTCTAGGCAGAGAAACCATGTTGGAAGTTCGATTGATATTCGTTCCAATGAACTCAAACTTTTGTTTTAATGACAGTGGTACTTCATTTCAACGAGAACCTAATCTCGTTCTAATGAGAACCAAATCTTGTTCAAATGGAAAAATAAAAATATATTTTTTTTAAAAGTTAATTTTATAAAATACGGCAAATAAGATTTAAAAACACCATAGTATAATACGAATAAGTCTAATCTCAAAACCTTATAACGTATACCTCCTCAATAGTAATGTGACGATTCCATCTCATTCGATCTTAAGTTTGATACTGTGTCATTAACTTTTCTTCAAATCACTTGGGAAGTATATAAGGATGCGGTATGTACGGCTTAAAATGGGATACATCAAAATAAACAAAAGATAAGTAATTTAAAAACTTGCTCTTATAAATCTCCCCCTTGTTAATTCTGGTACAAAATTAAAACCAAAATTAAACCACTAAGAGAAGTTCTACTAATGCCTTTCCAAACCCAAAAGGGATAGAATCTCAAGACTTTGTTTTCAACTGACAGTCTTCATCCTACGTAGTCAATAAGATCATCTTCAAGGTGGAATGATCTATACACATAGGCATACACGAGTTTTCAAAAATTAAATGTCCATCTCAATTTGTTCACCCCATTTTTTCCGTAATAGATAAAGGTTTAGAAACTAAGTCTGAAATTTTGGCATCACCAAAATCCACATATGAAATATAATCACAAAGATATAGAATTAAGTACATGCGATGAAATTCCAAAGAAGCAACTAACTACTTTTGAAACTTTTCAAAATTTTGAGTATGTAAAGTTATATGAGTATAAAAGATACATATAGGCACACGAACATCACACCATGGAAGAAAACTAAAATATCTGAACCATGACTGCAGAATGTAATTGTGTGAACTTAAACCATGGGAAAATCAACATAGGACGATGATACAAGGTTGAACGAAGTCAATGAGATACTTCTAAAGAAATAATCCAATTTTAACCTTAAGTGTAAGTATATTGAACAAAGTGAAATTAACTCCACTTTTGCAAAATGCCATGAATTTTAATGCTTATCAAATCAATAATTCCAAACTATTTATTGTTTTTCAAGAAGTCCATTGTGCAAAACCTTTTATCTTCTACTTATAACACCCTCAAAATCTCACATATTTATAAATTCACTCTCAAAATTTTGAAGATATCATAATGCTCATGAAAGCGGAACATCAATGAAATAAAAATGGCCTTAGCACTTCTGTATTGTGTGCAATTAATATTTTAGGCACTTGACAATGGTTGCTTTGAATGTAAAGATAATATTCTCCTTTATATCCCGTTTCTATTACATTAAATAAAAAAAATCAAGGAAAAGAAATATGGGCAATAGTCTTACAACTAGAACTTATTTCTAGTACATGTGTTTCTTTATTAAATACTATTGAGATGAGAACATCGTATTCAGCATATGACAAGTACAATATTCAAAAAGTTTGTAAAAGTGATAAATATTATAGTATAAAGAAAATGGTTATCAATGAACAAAAAAATGTTATCCACACAATATTAGGCACACTATAAAAAAATTCCAAGTATAATAACATCATGAAAAAGTAACATAAATGGATGGAATGTAGTTGTGTTCCGAATATCTTAAATTTACGCCTATATATTCTGAAAATAAATACATAATATATTTGAAAATAAAATCTTTTTTGAATTTCTCAAACTTTTTCTTAAAAAATAAAATCTTTTTTGATTTTTTTCAAAATATATAAACACACATATATATAGAAATAAAATCTAGCAGTAGGGAAAAAAGATAACAACATGATATTCACGGTACGCTAGATGCAAAGTCAAAACTCAATCAATGAAACAAATTCCCAAGTACTTCCGTAGATCCTCAAATCTATGTTAATATAAAGGTTTCATGAAAATTATCATCTAACTGAAGATCAATACTCATGATGCTCCTAGAAACGGTCTCCTCCTTAGTAAGATCACGAATGGAGTGATCACGAATCCTAATGTTTTCTGCATGAGAACGTTGGACTGAATTACTAGATATATGAATTGTAATCGTATTATCACAAAAAATATTCATTATGACTTTAGTAATGCCATAATCTTCCAACACTAGATTCATCCATAAAATTTATGTGCACAACTCCGGGCGACGATGTAAGTGGCATCGGTTATGGACAAAGAAATGGAGTTTTTCTTCTCGCTTAACCAAGAGACAAGAGGAGTCCAAAATTAAAGGCGTCCACCTGAGGTGGTTATATAACCATTGTAAAAGGGTATTCCCTTAGAAGGTTGGGAGTATAGTAATACCGGTAGAGGCGTAACCCCTATAGGTATGGTAATAAACGATAACTCAAATACTCTTAACAATGAACAAATGAACAAATGAACAAATGAACATTCACTATTGTATATAACAAACACTCAGATTAAAATCAGAAATCTCTCGTGTATAACTCTAATGATAACAAAAGACACGCAGAAATAACTCATTCAAAGGGAGAGAGAAGTAAGCACCCTAGATACACATTGGCAGGCAGTCAACACTCCAACAACCTCTGATGTCTCTTCGGTTAGATATTAAAAACTTCACAATAAATGACAATGGTGGGTGAGTAAACTCTTGTTTGTAATAACTCTCAATTTATTCTCTCTCTAGAAAGAACTCTCAAAAGAACACATTAATATCAAAAGTGGTTAAGTCCAATAAATAGCCCCACACCTTTCTCGACATGTCTCAATCCCTTATAGTGGGGAAAAAATCACCCTCACACTTTAAGTCACAAGCATTAATTGTCTGATGGGTCAGCACACCCTACGTCATAATCATTAAAGGCCAAGACATGCCTTTGGCCTATAAAATGTGTCTCAAAGGACTATCATAATATAGGTGGCTCGCCAAACTGTCTAACAACCCTAATACCATAGTGGTTTACTCAAGTTTGGATTAAACAGTATTTAGCTGGCTAATGACATCACTTAAAGTAGATGTGACATTTGTATTACGGCTGTTTGGATCAAAGCTCAATATACAATGCAACTAAAGGTTACTATACACAAGCATCCATGATGAAAAATCTCTTGGTGTGTTACAAGGTGTATCTAAGATGGTCAAGATAAGCCTTAATGATGCCTCACTTCTTAATCCTCCAAACTAAGTAGCTCTGAAGTTCCCATGACGAGGTTATTCGATAGAGCATGTGAGCTCTCCCAAGACTTGAATCGTGAGCCTCCTAAATTAGGTTACTCGATCACACCTACAGTTGCTCGATTTAGTGGTATTTCCCTAGTGCACTTTGTAAAATACTCCATTGCCACTAATATCCAGATCTTTCCTCTTGAAGATGGGTTTATTACCCCTATTAGGTCAAAAATCCAAGTGTGGAAGGGATAAGGAGTTGTCAAAGAGTGTAAATCCATCGAGGGAGGATGGATTATATTTTCGTGTAGTTGGCGCGCCTTGCACTTTCGAACGAATTCAGTAGAATCTTCTCTATGGTTGGCCAATAATAACCCAAGGTCATTAATTAGTCATACAGCTTTGCCTTTCCAATGTGAGATTATTCGTGATCTTTCTTCAACACTTATGTTTCTTCCTGCCCTGTGATGCATCTTAATGTCCTATTGAAGTATCCTATGCGATATAGTTGTTGCTATTGGACGTAGAATCGTGGGTTCCTTATCTTGAGTCCCATAGGGTTAATTTTCTCCAAAGGAACAACTCCGTCTTTGATAAAATCAATGTAAGGTTGCCTCCAATCTGCCTGAGCTTCAAAGAAGTGACATTCAACTGCCTGAAAAAATAGTTAACATTTATTTCACCTTCGTTTTAACTTTGTTGCATCCTACTTCATCATTGGCCAGAAGTATCCTTTTTTCCGGATTCTTCGGTACAAAGGGATCTCAATTGTCTCACAATATTCATCACGTGTCTTCTTCAACTTTCTCTCTGCTTCCTCTAGATCGATACTTCTTGATAACCATCCTACTAGGTTCTTGAAGTACAGACTTCCTTGACTTGCAAAGTAATGCGTCAACTCTCTGAGTTCCATCTTGCCTTCCCTAACTCCAATAATTTCTTAATATCGCCTCTCCAATATGAATTTTCTTCCATCAGCAAGATCAAATGTGCCATCAAGGGAGGTGTTCTTCGTTGTATCACAACCGTACTCGTGTCTCTTTTTATGGCCACTTTCTGAGCAATAGTGGCATAGGCATTTGCATGCATGCTCATCATTATAGGATGCCTCTTTATCATTACCTGATGGAACTGGTTGATTAATTATTGGATGATTGTTCTGTATGGTGCCACTCTGAGATGGCTTAATGCGTATTCCCCTTTCACTTACTAGACCACCAAGTTCTAATCACCTTTAATGCACAGTGAACATATGCCCCTCTGAAGGTACTCTAGCAATCCTAACACTAATGCCTCATACTCTTCTTCATTATTGGAGCAAGGAAGATCTAATTTATAGGAAATACAAATCTCTTCCTTCTTTTTTAAAAGAACAACCCTTCCCCCTTCTTCTCTACCGAAGAACTATCAAACCGCGTAGTCCACTCTTCAAGGTTTACGTCCAAAAACTTGTCCTGCAAATTATCTCCTGAAATTCTCTCATGGGGTGGCTCGAATATCCCAGACAGAATTATTGACAATAAGTCTGCTTATTCTTGGCTCTTGATCAAAAGAGGGACCACACACAACAAGTTATATTCTGAAAGGATGAGGAATCACATATCTTCTCTTCTAATCAAAGTAGTTTCTGCCAATAAAAATGTAATGTGATCACATCTTGTCACATTATGAATTATGAAAGATAGAATATAATATCCAAGTTTTGTGCTACAAACACCAATGCTAAGCAATGTTTCTCTACACTACTCTACCTTGCCTCTAGTCCATGTATGATCCTGACCTTTCCCACCCATCAATTTCCTGCGCCAAGAAAGTTTTGATAGACCTGATGGTAGATGTGAGGTAGAGATGCAATGGTATCCATACCCTTAGCGGAATCACCGTTTGTGGAGAAGTGAGCAACTTCTTGAGCTTGGCGAGAGATTCTTGGTGAGCTTCTTCCTATTTGAACTTTGTGCCTTTTCAAAGCAGCTCCATCAATGGATGAGTTATCTCGACCAGTCCTGGCATAAATCTCATGAGGTAGGAGACTTTGTCGAGGAAACTCTTGAACTCCTTCATTGTTCTTGGACATGGCATCTCTAGGAACGCTCGTTGTTTCTGATGGTCCATCTGCACTCCCTGATGATCCACCACAAAGCCCAAGAACTTCCTTCTTATAACTCCAAAAGCACACTTCAGTGGATTTATTTTTAGCTTGTACTTCCTCTACATAATGAACTCCTTCCTCAAATTATCTAGATAGGACTCTTACTTATTCGATTTTATGACCCAATCATCCACATAAAATTCCAATTATTTATGAAAAAAGTCATGAAAATAGCCATCATCATTCTATTTTATGTTGCTTCTATATTTTTCAACCCGAAAGGCATCACTTTTTTAATAAAATTGCATAATGGATTGGTGAATGTTATTTTCTCTGCATCTATTGGATCTATTTTGATTTGGTTATATCCCACATACCCATCCATGAAGCTATACATTTAATGCCCAGTAGTTGCATCGGTCAAACTATCAATGGAGTGTAGAGGGAACTCATCCTTTGGGCAAGTTGTGTTCAAGTCTTTGAAGTCCACGCAGATCTGTATCTATTTCTTATCCTTTTCCCATTGGGACAACACTAGATAACCAGACTGGGTGCTAGATCGATTTGATGAACCTTGCCACTAATAATCATTAGACCTCCTCCTTAATATTTCAATCCAACTCGGGCTTGTAAGTTCTTGTAGCTTACTTCACCGGTATGGCTGGAGGCATAACGTTCAACTTATGGAAAGTTACCTCTTCATCCAACCTCTCCATCTCTGAGTACTTCCATGTAAAGACATCTTTATATTCCCAACTCAACTTAATCAAGGCCTTTCTTTTCTCTATACCTAGATCCTTCAAAATTAAGATGGGACATTGATATTATTCTTCTTTTGCGAGATAAAGCTTCTCCAACTCCTGCACCTATGGCTTTGGGAGATCCATTATGTATTCTAGCTCATGTTTTACTTCCTCCACAAATTCTTGGATGTTTAAATTGTCTATGACCATGCATTGCCCCCGTTGGTCCATTAGAAAACACTCATACACTGTATCAGTCTCTGTAATAGCTCATTCGACCACTCGCTCACGCATTCAAAGGAGATAGATCACCCTTTCATGCTCCGTTATCACTTTCTTGAATTAATGGTTGGCTGATGAAACTAACTTTTATTTTTCGTCTCTCAAAGCTTTTGTTAACCTCTCTCCTAAAAACCTATTTAGTACGATTTGTCATTGGACCTCATGCTCCATCAGGTCCATCTTACGTCTTATCCTATCTCTCAGTTGTTTAAAGATTTTTTAAGGTTTGGGATTGACTTGGTTGACCTCCTCCACTACTTCTCTCCTACCTGCTCCTTAGCTATTTTGACCATTCATAGGACCCATAATTTACCTCATAAAAGGGAACTTTGACTCCCTCTATTCATCTCGTTATGACTATAGAGTCCTCTTCTAGCTATGTATAAAATGTTTCATCAACCAAATGAGTTCTTTCGGTTGTAAAGGGCTTCTTAGTTGCCTGTATAAAGATCTTAATCCCCTTCACATTTTCTTTAGCGCATTGGTGGTACGTGGAAGGAACTAAATCGTGGTGGTGCATCCAAACCCTCCGTATCAAAATATGGTAGGAAGTAACACTCTCAATCACATGGAACTTAATGTGTGAAGTGACATTCCCCATTATAATCTCCACATTCACAAACCCAATGGATTTGGAGGACTGGTTATTATAACCAGAGATCACCAAAGACATTGGTATAAATCTTGCCTCAGAGATGTTGGATGCATGGAATGAGTTGATAAGAACGATGTTTATGGATGCTCCCCCATCCATCAAAGCTCTTGTAAAGCTTACCCCATTAATACTTTCCATCACAATTTAGGGTATGTTATGGGGGAACCTCACATCTCTATCGGCAACGCTAAAGTCACTTCGGATAGGAATTTATTCATTAGACTGGCCATGGGCCCTATCCATCTCAGTAATGGGACTGCATTCTTTTGTGCAATGTCTAAAATTTCTTGGACTATCTCCAGTCTACTTTCCTTCGGCATGCCCACCTAATCAAAGAACCAGGAGAATTTGGCCGACTGCGATACAACATGGTATTTTAGCCCTTGATATACTTCCTTGCTATTATGGTTATGCACATCCTCCACATCCCTTGAACTTGCTTCATCGTAGGCAATCACAACATTAGTCATCCCTCTCGTGCAGTCTTTTAATGCTTCCTCAAATTTTAGACTTTGGCTTGCTACAAAGTTTCAGACTAACTCGACTCACGGACACTTTATTCACAATAATTTTTAAAACATACGTTTTCATATTTTCTAATGGTCGTTGTGTCCATTGATTAACACTGTTTTAACATATGATCATGTCGAGTCAATTAACAAAGGTATAGAGTTAATAACTACGCTTCAAAATATAATTGTTGTAATGGGCAAAGGCTAGTATCCTAAACGGGGTAGGGTTAAAAAGGACAAATAAATATGGATAGTTTATTAAAATATATACACATGGGGTACTTGATTTAAAATGTGGATAAAATTTCTTTAATATGTAGATGTCTTTGACACAAAATTCGGGCCGCATTTCCTAACCTTAATAGCATTAACCAAATTATCTTGGGGTGTCTTCGCTTGAGGTGACTGAGACGAGAAAAGATTCATTTATCTAGGAAGTGCTTCATTTAGATGTGTAGAAGTTCACGGAATGTGCGCAAAGGTTTTCCAATGTTTTTCTTTTGTATATGACTTTTCAGATGTAGAAACCCCTTTTGTGATCGAACCGACTTTTCAAAAGTGCAAACTTTCCTAAGAGGAAAGCAACTTCTCCGAAGTACAAACTTTTTCAAGACTTTTTAGAATAATATCGATTATTTCAAATGCTCGGGGGAGAAGAATTCATAATACTCAATTGAGGTTAGGTTTTGGTGCCTTTTTAAAGGTTGATGGGGACTTCTTTTTATAGGGGGCTGAGTCAAGCCTTTAATCGAACAACATAAGGTCTTGGATAATAGATTTTGGATAGGGGCACGTTTATCATGGATAAGAGGTTTGGTAAGATTTATTAATCACTACGAGATTGTTGGAAGAGGTTGTTTATATATTTAGGGGAGGGAGCAAAATATATGAAAAAAGAGTGGAGAACTATTTGGTGAAAGGAACTATTTTATTAGAACTCACTAAATTTTGCTTGATACAAAATGTGGAGACAACACCCCTATTTATACTATCCTCCAACTCAAATGAATGGTGGAGATTAAATTTACATCAAGGGTCAAGATTGAATCTCTAGAACCTTCCACATCTATCTACCATTTCTTACACTCTCCACAATACACAAGATGGATCTAGAATGTTCTTGGCAAAATATCACTCTTAATGGGTCTAACTTTATAGAGGCCCAATACTAACTAATTAGACATCCCAAACATTTAACCCAAAAATACAAACTAATAAAGCCCAATTATTTTAATTTCAAAATCAAGTTTAATTTTCAACACCCCTTCTTAAACTTGGTTTTGCAACTCCAAGTAGTCTTCGTAGCTTGTGGAACACTTCATGCTTGAGTGGTTTGGTAAAGATGTCGGCAACTTGATCGTGAGACTTTACGTACTTCAGTTGTACCTCCTTCTTTTCCACACATTCACGAAGGTAGTGATACCTTGTGTCGATGTGCTTGCTTCTGTCATGGAAAACTGGATTCTTTGCTAATGCAATCGCCGATTTGTTGTCGACGCATATATCAACCGTATCTTCAGGTATGTTAAGCTCTTTCAATAAATTCTTCAACCAAATTGCATGACATACACAATTTGTTGTGGCGACGTATTCAGCTTCACAAGTGGAAAGGGTGACAATAGGTTGCTTCTTTGAACTCCATGTGAATGCAACGTCTCCCATGTAGAACACGAACCCACTTGTGCTTTTTCGGTCATCTAAGTCTCCTCCCCAATCACTATCACTGTAGCCAACAAGCTTGAAACTGTTAGAGACTGAATAAAATAATCCATAGTCAATCGTTCCTTTAACATAGCGAAGGATCCTTCTTGCAGCCTTCAAGTGTGTTATTGTTGGAGTTTCCATATAACGACTGATAAGTCCAACTCCAAAGAGGATATCGGGCCTTGTGCATGTTAAGTATCGCAAGCTTCCAACGAGGCTCTTAAAATATGTTGGATCCACTATTTCTCCTTCTTCATGCTTTGACAGCTTGGTTCCACATTCCACGGGAGTGCTTACGGGCTGACATTCATTCATCTTGAATTTCTTGAGAACTTCCGTTGCATAGCTTTCTTGAGAAATAAATATTCCTTCTTTCTCTTGCTTTACTTCTATGCCAAGATAGTAGGACATGAGCCCAATATCGGTCATCTCGAATTCTCTTATCATCATCTTCTTAAACTCCTCGATCATCTTTGCATCATTTCCTGTGAAGATTAAATCATCCACATACAAGCAAACAATTAACATATCTTTATTTCCATTCACCTTTGTGTATAGGGCATGCTCATAAGGGCATTTTTTGAAACCATTTTTATGAAGATATTGATCAATTCTACTATTCCATGCCCTTGGTGCTTGTTTTAGGCCGTATAATGCCTTGTTCAATTTTAACACCTTATCTTCGTTGCCTTTCACAACATACCCCATGGGTTGCTCTACATATACTTCTTCTTCAAGATGGCCATTTAAGAAAGCAGACTTCACATCCATTTGATGGATTTTCCATCTATTTTGAGCTGCTAAAGAGATAATTAATCTTATAGTTTCAAGACGAGCAACTGGAGCAAATACCTCTTCATAGTCAATTCCATACCGTTGCTTAAATCCTTTGGCGACTAATCTTGCTTTGTACCGCTCCACTTCTCCTTTAGCATTCTTCTTGGCTTTATACACCCATTTGACTCCAATAGCTTTGTGCCCTTTGGGAAGACTTGTCAACTCCCATGTGTCATTCTTCTCAATTGCTTTTATCTCATCATCCATTGCATCCTTCCATCTCTTGCTTTGTATGGCCTCTTCAAAACCTATAGGTTCACAATCGGCAAAAAGACAAAAGAGAGTTATATCATTTTGATTTTCAGTTACCTCATATATTTCATCCAAGCTTCTGAAACGTGGGGCTCTTTCATGTGAACTTTGACTTGATGATGATGATGATGATGATGGATCTCCATTAATGGATGATGGTGGTGATGGAGGTGGCGTAACAGGCTCTTCTAACTCTCCATTGCTGCTATCTTCATCTCCTTCTTCAAACAAAGGAAGAAAGTCATAGCTTTCCTCCTGGGCATCCCACTTCCACGAGCCTTCTTCATCAAACTTGACGTCTCTACTCGTGATGACTTTTCCACTGATTGGATTGTACAACTTGTAACCTTTGGAGCGTGAATCGTAGCCAACAAATACGTATTTTTCACTCTTATCATCAAGCTTTGTCCGCTTTTGATCTGGCACATGAGCATATGCAATGCTCCCAAATACTCTCAAATGAGAAATTCCGGGTTTTCTCCCGCTCCATGCTTCTTGTGGAGTTTTATTCCACACACTTCTAGTGGGGCTTCTATTTGACAGATAAATGGCACAATCCACAGCTTCGGCCCAAAATTCTTTTGGCATTCTTTTACTTTTCAACATGCTTCGAGTCATATTTAAAATGGATCTATTTTTTCTTTCAGCAACTCCATTTTGTTGAGGTGAGTATGCAACCGTTAAAGGACGGCGTATCCCATTTTCTTCACAAAACTTTTCAAACTCTTTAGAAGTGAATTCGCCTCCTCTATCGGATCGCATAGATTTTATTTCATAACCACTTTCTTTTTCCACAAGTGCTTTAAATTTCTTAAAAGAACAAAATACTTCTGATTTTTCTTTTAAGAAATAGACCCATGTCTTTCTACTAAAATCATCAATGAAAAGTAGAAAGTATCTATTTTTGCCAAAAGAACAAGGAGTAATAGGGCCACACACATCGGTATGAATGAGTTCTAGGGGCTTCTTTGCTCTTGTAATTGACTCTTTTGGAAAACTCATTCTAGAATGTTTTCCAAGTAAGCATCCTTCACATAATTGATCCGGATGATTAATGGGAGGCAACCCATTAACCATTCCTTTGTTATGCAATAATTTTAAGCCACCAAAATTTAAATGCCCAAACCTTAAGTGCCAAAGCCAAGACATGTCTTTAAAGCAAGCATTTAAACACATTGCACCTTCACTTTGAATGTTTAGCAAAAACATTCTATTTCTTGCCATAGGTACTTTAGCAATTAAATTCATTCTTTGGTCTCTTAAAGAAAGACTATGATCTTTCATGTGGATATCATAACCTTTCTCTAAGAGTTGCCCCAGACTCAAGATATTTGTTTTCATGTTTGACACATAGTAGACATTTGAAATAAATTGGTGCTTCCCATTTTTCATACGAATCAAAATTTTACCTTTTCCTTTCACCGGCACTTTTGATTCATCTCCAAAAGTAACATTGCCCTTTACCGATTCATCAAGTTCCACAAACATGTCCTTTTTTCCACACATATGGTTGCTTGCTCCCGTGTCAAGATACCACATCTTCCTTTCTCCATTATGTTCTCCTTTGTATGCTAATAACAATGTCGAATCCTTGTGCTTTTCCTTTTCAACATAGTTAGCCTTCTCCTCCACAATATTCGAATTACTTCTGCATTCCGAAGCATAATGGCCAAATTTTTTACAATTATAACACTTAATTTGAGATTTTTCGTACCTTGGTCTCGTGTTGCCTTCTCTTCCACGTCCTCTTGCTGGATATGAGTTTTGCCTTTCATTGTTGAAATACTTCACACCGCCTTTTCCTCGAAATTGACATCTGCCTCTTCCTCTTTGGCTCCGTTCGTTGTTGTATTCTCTTCCTTCTTTTAGAGTAAGCTTTGTTTGAAGAGCTTGCTCTAAAGTCTCCTGACTTTTCCTGTTAAGTCTCTCTTCATGGGCTTTTAAGGAACCCATGAGTTCATCAATTCCCATAGAATCTGTATCTTTAGATTCTTCAATTGCTACAACAACATAGTCAAACTTGGAACTTAAAGAGCGGAGGATTTTTTCTACCACCCGTGTGTCACTCATATTTTCACCATTAGTTTTTAATTGATTGACAATAGCCAAAACTCTAGCAAAATAATCTGAAAGTAACTCGGAATCTTTCATATGCAAAGACTCGAACTCACCTCTAAGTGTTTGGAGACGAACCTTCTTTACCTTCTCAATCCCCTTATGAGAATTTTGTAGAGTTTTCCATGCTTCTTTGGCGGTTGTGGCAAACGCAATTTTCTCAAACGTACCTTCATCCAATGCTTGGTGAATGAGAGTGAGGGCCTTTTGATCTGTCCTCCTTGCTTCTTTTAATCTATCCTTTTGATCTTGAGATAGAGTGGCTTCATCTTGAGGCTCATTGTAGCCTTTTTCAACGATCTCCCAAACATCTTTAGAAGCGAGTAACACCTTCATCTTGATACTCCAGTGGTTGTAGTTGTCTTTGGTGAGTTGGGGAATTTGGAAAGGAACCATACCATTAGCCATTTTAGAACCTTGGCTCTGATACCACTTTGTTGGAAGAGGTTGTTTATATATTTAGGGGAGGGAGCAAAATATATGAAAAAAGAGTGGAGAACTATTTGGTGAAAGGAACTATTTTATTAGAACTCACTAAATTTTGCTTGATACAAAATGTGGAGACAACACCCCTATTTATACTATCCTCCAACTCAAATGAATGGTGGAGATTAAATTTACATCAAGGGTCAAGATTGAATCTCTAGAACCTTCCACATCTATCTACCATTTCTTACACTCTGCACAATACACAAGATGGATCTAGAATGTTCTTGGCAAAATATCACTCTTAATGGGTCTAACTTTATAGAGGCCCAATACTAACTAATTAGACAACCCAAACATTTAACCCAAAAATACAAACTAATAAAGCCCAATTATTTTAATTTCAAAAACAAGTTTAATTTTCAACAGAGATGAGGGGGATTACCGATTGGTAGAATGACCTTTGAGCTTTTTGACGATCACCAGAAAGTCCTAAGGTTTATTTTTCATTTTTTTATTCATTTTTTTCTTTTTTAAATTGACCACATCAAGTTTTTTTGTGGAGTTCTGGTAGCTATGGATTCCTTTGGGTATTTTTACATCTAGGACTTGGGTGAGGCTGCGTTCTGGTACTTTATTGGGGGGAATAAAATGAGCCATACCCCAATTGTAGATTGGGGTGTCCGCAAAGGCGGTCGACCAAGTGTGTGCATGTACAAACACTCATTGTCGAATGTATAAGGTAGAAAATGGGTTTGGCCATTTTGGAAAAGTATGGGGGTTTAAATGTGATAGGTAATAAGCCATGAGGTTGGAAGTTATATTTTTTGGAAAAGAGGGGTGGCTTTGATCGACCGACATATGGTCTAATTGGTCCATTCTAGGGCTTTAACCAAACGACAAACAGTTTGGTGACATTTAGCCAAACGATTAAAGGACTTGGAGTCTGAAAGATATTTAATTCAGCTTCAACTTTTTGTTGGAAATATAATCTTACTCATTATAGAGATATCTGTTCCTGAGTCGATACTGCCACTTTTTCGAATATTACTGTGCACATCTTTCTTGTGGTTTCAACTTCTTCATACATACCATGGACATAGGTAGTGGTTCGAGTTTCAGGCTACCAAATATCCAGTTCTTGTTGTCATTTTTTAGTAGTCTCCTGACGTGGATGAGAGGGTCTTCTTCGATTATGATTGTTCTCATAATGGCACAAGATGCAACTTCGCTCTTTTTGGGTTCCTCTACTCTGTCTTCGTTCGCATCTTGAGTTGGTCATTATAAACTTTTGGTATTACTGTCCTTGTCACAATGGTCCTTCATGAGCAGACCATGTCAAGTACATTTATCAAAGTGATGCCGCTTTTGCCATGTTGGCTCCAGTTGTGACTGAAATGAGTTTTATGTTTTTTGTGCCTTTGCTTATTTATTAATCATTTAAAGTTTGACTGCGTTTTTCATTTTTACAAACCGTCAGCAGGTAGTTGTTGGCGCTTCCCAACTGTGGGAGATGCTGATGCAGTGGTCTGTTGGAAATTATGAATGCAAATATAGAAATGGAACTCTTTATATATCTCAAAATTTCAACTTCAATACAACAATGTGATTTCTGAATAGTCACTATAAAACTTCAAGGCGTGATGTCACTTTCCTAAATACAGTATTTGCCCCACACGAAGAATTTCGGTATACAAACGGGAATCAGCAAATCCGTACTCAAGATACAATGAAGCACTTGCACTGTCTGCAACTTGTATATTTGAAGACAGCCCTTGGATGTAGCAGCGAAGAACAGTCAATCAAGTTCTTATTCTGTTTATGTGCACAAAACAGAATAAGAGAATTTATATCTCCTGAAAACTGTAAGAGAGTAATAGCAGGGTATGGAAATCTGAAACTGGTTTTTGGTATCAATGTCATTTCGTTTTTAGGCAGCCTTTATTTATAGATAATGAAAGGCTTTGTCTTCAAGAGTCATGACTGTTGAATTAAGTCATTTCCGAACAGGTATGACTGTTAATTACCAACAGTCTTAAGTCCTTTCCGAACAGGTATAATAATACCGAATCGGTTTTGCACGGGTCAACCAAAAAGTGACGCCACTAGCGCCTCTACAGCCCACTGCCCCGCACCCGCACGCGCGCGCGCGCGCGTGTGCGTACGGTGCTTCGCACCGTATTGAGGTCTCTTGAATAGCCTCTTAAATGCTAGATGAATTAACTCTTCATCTTCCATTTGTACTTATTAAGTGTACAAATTCTTAACATTTTTTCAATGTGGGACTCAAAGGTTGCCCACCCCTTTTATAGCTTAGTGGTGACACTTAGCTTTGTACATTTTCCAATGTGGGACACTATACCCTTTTATATTTGGGTTAGCTTCCCACCTCTTCCTCACACTTCCAATGTGGGACAAACTTTTAAGGCTTTTACACCCAAAAAACTCTTACTCTCTTATTTTAAAAATCTCCAACATGGTCATCAGTGCATCTGGATTTACTTTAGTTAACAGCAAAGGCTGTGAGATATAAAAATACTGACTATCTACGAATATCAGGGTTCTGGTCCTGGATTCAGGTTGTTTTTCATATCCTAATGGAGTGTCCACATTAGGTGTTAGGTATAGGGTGCGAAGTTTGGGGACTATGGACTACAGATATCCTAGTGGTCACCCTGAAAATAGACCTCGTGCCTCATATGATGGTGGGGTAATACTTTTTGGTGCTCTTTTAGGTGGAATTTGAGGTAACCTCTTGAAAAGGTGTGTTCTCATGTGTTTTTTATTGTAGTAGGTTCCCATTCGTGCTTATGTAGCTTTTTCCTTTAGGGGAACACATAAAATCCTTAATTCACATTGTAATCTGTATGGGGATTTTTGTCACACATCATGCTTATAAATAATGGAACTTTACTTTTTGGCTTCAAATGATTTACACTTCATGTTTTGTTTATTTTCCATTTTCACTTTTTTTAGACTAATGAATAGTATCTGCATGGAGATAATGATCCTAAACTCTTTTCACACAAGTGGTGGAAATCAACATGTGAAAAGGCGAGACACATAGTAGACTATATATATATAGAGAGAGAAACAATAGTGGGTCTGAACTATTTATTAAAATGTGAGTAACAAAAATAAAAGTTATTTATATACGCATGAAAAGTTCCTTGTTCTTTTGAGCCTTTTCTTTTGGAGAGAGAAGATTTTTATCAGATGATGAGACCCTTGTCCGTACTGATGTAAGAGTGGTAGGGAAGGAAGTTCCCTTTTCTTCTTCCTCGTGATCTGGCATGATACTTTTTACCTTACTTTGGAATCTAAGTGTCGTTCTTTATCCCAGCTAAGGTGTCATTTTATGGGGGCCCTTAGTAACTCTGCCTATTATTTATTTGTCCTAAGATGCAGGGTGATTTTGAAAGGATGATTTTTGGTGTTTATTTTCCTGGAAAGAAGTGTATATATATAGTGTATTCTCCCTTTATGGTCTCTTTTAACTACGGCCTTCGTTGCACTAGCATTAATGTGATGTGAAATAATTCTGACCATACGAAGTCTTAAAATGCCTTTAGAGAACCTGTTTATTATTTGATGTTTAGTTTCTTTAGAACATGTCATTTTTTTAGTCAATGCACAAGGATCATAATCAGGATTTTCCCATAACATGGGGCTTTTGGGTGTTTATTTTGATTGGGCCCAAAGTGATATCTCGGGTTGCCTTTGTAAATCCGATTCAAAGACATACAGGTGTCTGTATTTAATGTCTTAGATAAAAAGAATATAGGGGAGAGCAGTCCTACATAGTTCTTTATAAATGACAAAAAAATTGGTGGGATCAAATCATTCAAGCTGACTTCAAGTGAAAGGTTATTGGATCAAGTGGGCATTTTTATGTATGGGATAGGAATGTTTATGGACTTGTATTGTATTTCCTTGCTTAAATGACCAATTACGTTGGTGTTAAATCGATCCTTTCTTTTTCTCCATTGATGGGTTTAATTAAACAATTGCTTCAATTAGTCAGGATTTAAGGGTTAGGAAAACGTGATTCCATCGAGATCAGCTAACGTAGCTTCCCCGCCAAAGTTTATTTTGGTGATGATTTAGGGTCCTAATTTGGGTGCAAATTTTCCTTTGGGAGTTCAGGCAAGTTTGAGATTCTATTTTTGGACTATGTCTCCCTCTTGAATGTTTCACTTCTTGACCTTTTTGTTGAACTTTCAGGCGATGCATTACTAATAGCACTGATTGTGATAAGAAGCTATTAGTCTCCTATCGTCAATTAGAGATAGATCATTGTAATGGTATTGAACCCAATTTATTTCAGCTACTTGCCTTTTGAGCATGACCCGTAAGTATGGTATATCATGTTCTATGGGTTGGAGTGCCTCCATGACATAAAATAAAGAGTAAGGGTGACCCCTATTGAGTTTCTCTCTATTGTGCAGTAGCCCCAAAGGGCGTACGAAATTTTGTTTGACTAGTCATTGTAAGTCTAACTCATCCGGCGGATGATGTTTTTGACATTCTCGTTAGCATCTTCGATAACTTCATTAATTTATGATCTATATGGAGATTCCTTGTGTCGAGTATGCTTGCATTTATGTACCAGGTTTGATGTGTCTTTCATAAATTGAAATGACATTCTGACGTATGAATTGGGTACATTCTTAGTGTTTAGCACTTCGTAAGATTCAATTCATCTCCATTTGGTGAAATAGTTAATGGCGGTCAGGATGAATTTGTACTCGGTGGAGGGTTTGGTCGTTACCGTCCCTAAGATATATATATACCCCAGATTGAGAAAGGCTTGTGTGATGTCATGAAATAGAGTTATCGGGGTGTTAGATGCTGTCGAGCTCCATATAGTTTGCATTTGAGGCACCTTTTAACATAATTCATGCAATCATTTTTTGTGGTACTCTAATAGTAAAAATTTCTAAGGTTTTCTTGGAGAGGGTGTTCTCACTCATGTGCAAGTCATATTCCCCGCTATGGAGTTCGAAAATTGAGGGTCTCATATTTGGTGATGCACCATTAATGTATTCTATCAAACCTTATTTTGTAGGGTTAGCCCCCACAGATAATGAGTTGGATAGCCAATTGTCTTATGGTCAATCGGTCATTTAGGGAAGCATTAAGTGGGTAAGGGTTCTTGCTGAGAATATTCCATATGTCAGAGTATTAGGTCATGGGTTCCATGGTTATCTCCTCGAGGGTGTCAACCTTAAAATAATAGGAAAGGCCTCTTCAACTAGTTACGGTAAATTTGATTTCCATAGTTCTTTTTCTCATGTCTATCATGGAGGCTAGGGTGGCAAGTGCATCTGCAAAATTATTTTCATCACTTGAGAGGAAGTCTAATTCGAGATGTTCAAATCACAACGCTACCTCTTCTAAGTTGGCATGGTATTGTTACAACTTATGTTTCTAGATTTACATTGACCTAGTATTTGACTGATGGTTAGGCTGGAACACCCGTAGGATTTTAAGTCATTAATCCCCATTTTTCAGGCAGTTTGGAGACATGTGATTCAAGCTTCGTACTCGACTATGCTGTTAGTGTATTCGTATGTGAGTTTAATAGCATCAGGGAGATTTCGTGAGCCGAGAAATATTTGGAGCATTCAAATTCTAAATCCCTTTTTGTTAAAGGACCCGTCAAAATAAAGTTCCTGATTTTATCTATCGTATAGGGCGAAGAGATCGTCATCGAGTAATTCTTCCTTGTTTTATTCTTATTTGTCCCACAACGGATGCCTTATGACAAGGTCAGAAATGGGTCACCCGTGGGTGGCTTTTCGCATGACATGCGTGATCTCGAACTCGGATAGCATCAGTAGTATTTTGGTCATCCGACTGTAGAGAGAGAGAGGGTTTATCAAAGATGTATTTTAGGGAATCCATCTTAGAGATGAGTCATATACTAAAGGCATTATGTAGTGTCATAGTTTGCGAGTGATCCATATAAGGGATTCAAATGTTTTGTCTAAGGAGGTGTAATTTATCTCATAGGAGACCAACTTTTTGCTAATATAGTATATGGAACAATCCATTGGGTAACTCTTTATGTATTGGGCTAGCATCGCTGGTAGCTATGTCAATTACGGTCATGTGAAGTGGGATAGGTTGTCCTGATTTGGAAGATAATAACACCGGTGGGTGAATGATGTACTCTTGTGTATTCTTGAATAATTCGTGGCATCGGGAGTTACATTATTTGGGTGAGTCTTTCTTTATTATTTATAAAATGGGTTCACAGATGGTGGAAAGGTGGTTGATGAACCGACTTACGCACTGTATTTGTCCTATGAACCCTTTAATCTCTTTTTTTGTTTTTGGTGGCAGAATTTCCTGCATGACTTTGACCTTGGCGGGGTCTACCTCGATTATTTTCTTGTTGATAATGAAGATGAGTACTTTCCCCTTAGAGACTCCGATGACACATTTTTTGTCGATTTAGTCTCCTTTTGAAGAGGCGTAACCTCTGGAATAATTTCTGGAGTATCGTGATGCATCCTTTTATGTCATTAGATTTTACGACCATATCATCCATGTAGACCTCTACTTCCTTGTGTATGAGATCATATAGGATGGTTGTGGTTGGTCTTTGGTAAGTTGCATTAGAATTTTAAGACCGAAAGGTGTGACTGTATAACAGTACGTCCGCTCGGGGGCGATAAGCCCACTTTTCTCTTGGTGGTAAGGGTTTTATCTCATTATTATAATAACCAGCATCTTGATATATATATATATATATATATGTATCAAATTTAAAGTTGCGTTATTTATTTCTCGAAATGTCATTTTTTAAGTTGACAAATAAACAATAATATTTTTTTAGTGGTAAACATACATTTTTCTCACACATGTTATTATTGTGTAGGATTAAAATATTTTTTTGTAAGTGTACTCCTTTACATAAAAAAATAAAACAACCCAAAACTAATTCAAATAAAAATAGAATGTTTTTTTATGTGTGATATTATTTGAAACAAAACTTAAGACTTAAAAGTTTAAGTTTTTTTCAAAACACTTTAAATAATATAAGGGTATGAAAACCTAACTAAACAAAACTTAGACAACAAAAAGGAAAAAAAATAAGTGCCATTCATTCCCTTATACTTTCGCCCAAAATTATATCCTACACGTGTAAATGAAAAAAAGAAAAGAAAATTCCAACATGACATCTCCTTTCTTTCTCCCCCTCTGGTGCATATATATGGAAACAAGGAAAAAATACATACCACTTCTACTAAGAAACAATCATGGAGAAATAAAAATCAAAAGCCCAAGCATCCTTCTTCTTCCTCCTCCAAATATGACACCACAATGGACGAACTTCAAAACTAGGTATGACTTCTCATATCTTCTTCCTCCTCCTTTTTATCTACACTTTATAACTATAACTATATATATATAAAGAGAGAGAGAGAGAGAGAGGGGGAGGAAGTGTCACATACATCACACTCTATACATCACACCTAGTTTTAGGTCCTACGAGTTTTTTTTTAATTTTTTTTTCTTCAAATTGACCTACTAATCAACCTATGTTAAAAATACTAGGTCAAAATACATTTTGTAGTTTTTTTTTAAATCTAACAAAAAACTACTAGCACGGACCCTTATAATAAGCTATTTTCAGTAGTTTTTTGTTAGATTTTAAAAAAATATCTACATAATGTATTTTGACCTTATTTTTTGAACAGCGGTTCACAAGGTTAATTTCAAGAGAAAAATAAAAAATTTGAAAAAACAAATTTAGGGCACAAGACTAGGTATGGTGTATAAAATGTGATGTAGGTGATCTTTCTCCTGTATATATATACATACTAGCGGAATGCCCGTGCCTAAAGGCACGACAAAAATTTACAAAGTATGTAATCGCGAAACGACAAAAAATTTTAAAGTACGTAATCGGAAAACGACAACAATTTCGTTCCCCAACACATAATTGCCATACATGCACATTAGAAAATGGAATTAATAATTACATACAATGCACTCATTAAAAATAGCAAAAGGAGAAAGAAAAGTATTAAGGAGAATTTTCAACTCAAGACCGACACGGGGTTAGGACACGTTAAGTCTATCACAACGGCAACTTACACGAATGATGAAAATATTTAATGATTTATTATTACTCAAATTTATTAATTTTAATTGTTATAGAGTAATTGATGACTTTATACACGAAAGGAAGATCGACACATTGATTCGAAATTCACATTTCTAAATATAAAATGGTGCATGGGTGTTAATATTTTAAAAAGATGATAATTTTATACCCGAAAGGAATATCAACACATTGATTTGAAATTCACATTTCTAAATATATAATGGTGTATGAGAGTTAGTATTCTAAACAGATTAACATGATAACATAAAAAAATTAGAAGTTAATTTATAAAAAAATAAACACTTCTAATTAAAAAAAAAATTAAAAAAAACATTATTGAATTAATATTTCTCTGGTTTATTTGTATTAATTGGTAAAAACACAACATGATTGACGCAAAATGATTTTAATCGAGACGTTTTCAAGTTAGTAATTAAAAAAATATTTCTTGTCATGTCCATTTATTTAGGTTATTGTTTGTGTCTTTTTTGTTGTGTTGATCATTGTGTGGTATTTTACTATGTTTGTATTAGGTGATGTACTTTTTACCCATATGGCCCCTGAATTATTTCTTCTACCAACTAACATTTTTTTTACAAAACAACTGATTTTGTAGCATATAAATAGTTTAAAACCTAAATTTACTAAAAAAATAGTTTACAAACTATAACAAAACTATTTACAAAATTTATAGCAACAATGCAACAATCAAAATAACCTAGTATAACATTACAACTAATATCTTTAAAATGTCTTCAAGAAACACACTACACCCGTCAAAAAGAAACAAAATCCATGTAAGTTACTTCAAAGTATCATTTACTAAAAAAATTCACAAAAAAAATCATTTACTAAAAATGAGTTACTTTTTCAATATAAGTATGCATGTCTTTTCAATTTTTATATTGTCCCTTTCTAAATAAGTCTACTTATAGAAAAAGTCTATTGAATCGCTCCTACTTATAACCCTCCTAGAGTTGGTATTAACCTTGTAGAGCATGTCACAATCACATCCATATCGTAATAATATGGGTAAAAGTTCAATCTCCCATATCAGATCTTCTTTTGTTAGAAGATTTAGATCATTATTAAGATAAGAAATTTATCTCACCCATTCAAAATCTAAATCAATCTCCAAAGTTTAATTGACATTATCAACAGTCCAAATATATTTTTTTATACATAACTCATTTTTAACTACATATTTTTTTTTTGTATCTTATTCTTTGTCGAATTTAAGGTATAAATTAATGTTTGCTTAAAACACACGGACAAATAAATTAAAATAGAAAAATGCATTTTCTTGTCCATGTGCCTTTACTCATAAATAAATATAAAACAAAGTTAATACTATCATGAGCATGGATTAACTAGAATATTATTAAAATTTCCAACCGTAAATTACAAATTGTTTGTATTTAATAACCCCATTCCATAAAGTTAACCCAAATAGCCATACATGTTTCATAATGTTCATTGCTCTTAGACTGTGTTTGGAATCATACATGTATCTTATATTAACCAACCTATTTCTCTCTTTCATCACCAATCATAAACAATTCAGATACAAAATTAACAATTCAAATACAAAAATAGAAAATTAACTGACCAAATATGATTCACGTTAAAAAGTTCAATCATCACTATAACAAAAAAAAAGAACCAAAAAATACAAAACTAAAATAAGATATAGATATATGAAAACAAAGAACCGAACCCACTTTCAAAATAAGAAATACCTTTAACAGTGAAGAGGTTGTATGATTGTGAATCGCAGTTTCCTAAAGTCTTAACCTGAAAAAATAAGGAAAATATCTATATTATTACATAATGATTAGGCATAACTAATCCATTTAATTTATACATATCAGACTTGAATGGAAAAAAACAAATGGCAAACATGAAAAATATTGAAACAAATACATAAAATATTTCAGAGTTGGGAAATGACCACTTTTAACGAGAAAAGGCAACCATTAACAACCAGAAATGTCTCGGCAAAAACTGTGTTGGTGACGGTGGTGGGATTCCCGTAAGAGGATTTTACGTACCAGGTCCTAAACAATCACATAGGCAAAATGTAAAAAATCAAAATTTAATAATCCATACATAAAAAAAACTTATTTGTTGCCCAACCATGATTTAAGTCCAAAATTAAAAAAAAAAAACATTCTAAATGGCCCAAACAAAAAATCTAGAAAAATAACCAAGAATAAAGGGTCAAATTAAATATGTCTTCCCGGGGGCTAAACCAACCGGATCAGCGAGCTCTCATACCAGATCTACAGCGGAGAGGGGAGTTCCTTCCATACCCTATTGTAAAGCCAAAGCTAACGCCATTCACAGTTCACGGTTCAAACAATGGAGATCTGAAAACTTCTTTGCTGGCTTGGATACCGTTGCACATTAGTGAAGAACTTTTAAAAAAAGTTTACCTTTTCAAGGTGGAAAGAAAGTTGGGTTGAGAACGTGAGAGAGGTTTTCGGGTGTTTTGTATGTGTGGTTTTTTACCACCTAATTTTCGTGTATTTGATGACACACTACAAGCATTCTAATACTTAGGCTGGAAATATGACATACACAAATACAAAATATACACAGATGAAATGAGGTGGGTGGCGGTGGACTGAACCAGAGTGAAACGAACATAGAACAAATGGATTAGTTATGCTTAATCATAATGTAATAATATAGAACATCGAACATTCGTTTCATAGTCGAAAAAATGAATAAGATACTTGTCTCCCATGCATTCTCTCTTCCGATCTTCGAGTTTAATCCTTGAGAAACATTTCTAAAGGAGCATCAAATACTTCTTCCACTTTAGCAACATTAGGAGTGGGCTTGAATGCGTTATTCACAAAGCGTATACCAATAACTAGAATTACTCAAAGGAGATGCTTTGATAAAAATGGCTTAAGGACTGGGACAACATTCACAACTGAAGGATCCAACCCAATCTTGGCGGTATCGTCTGCATCCCCTTCCTCTGCTTTACCTCCTGGCAATGAAACTTCACTTGAGTGAGTGGAAAGATATTAAGATCTCTTAGTGAGAATGACATGTAAATCACCATCATTTCCCTAAAAGAGACAGATCAAAGAAGCACTCTTAGATTCTTAGATCAAAACAACATTCTTAGTGAGATTGGCAGTAAGAATGACACATGAAAATAAATGGGTGTCAAACCTAAACTAGACAATAAAACCCAATCCATTAACTGGCAATTAAATATTACCAATTGGTCACCAAATCCTAAATTTCTTAATAAACCCAATTCATTTGATAGTGTCTATTTGAAGCTATAATCAGATTATAATTGGATCAAAATGCAACAAACCGCTCACCATTTATGTTTGGTGTCTTTTTCAATTCATGTAAGATCTCATATAAGCAACATGTTTTGTAACCGAGGCTAATTTTTTGACATGATACCAAAAATTTCTTTCAGTATAGTGTTTATTGACTATGACAACGAAAAAAATACTCACCTGCTTCTCCTCCCCTCCACTACGCATTTAGCCCCAGACTTTCTTCAATCATTGAATTTCAGAAATATTTTTTCCACTCCTCAAATAAATAAGGATTATCATATATACCAATTTCAAAAAACTTAAAAGGTTTTCGTCATCCTTTTTTATTTAACACCGAAAAAAATGAATTAATATCATTCAAACCCACTTCACGAATTTGAATGAAAAAAAAGAATTTGAAATACATCTATGCCAAATTAAATCTATACCATTGAGATATAATCTGAAAAAAATATAGCTGACAAAAGTTTGCTAAAATGAATAATCACCCACCCACGGTGTTTAAGAAGCATACCCTTTATCAGATCCCTCTGTACTTGGGAGAGATAACTCGAAACATTGAGCGTCTCACCGGAGAAAGGTTTGAATCGGTGGGATTATTTGCAGCAAGGAAAGACATGGTTTTTAGGGTTTGTGAGTGGGTTTGTGGGTTTATGAGTGGGTGGTTTTTAAGTCAATCATCTTTTCAGGCGTGCTTTTACATTTTTGAGTTTAGGAGGGGTAACAAAAATTTTGTATACTTAATTCTAGAGTTTTTGAGGCGGGAAGCTACTGTGTTCTTGTGATTAACTCTAGAGTTTCCACTGTGACCACACTTCTCCCTCACAGCCTGAAAAAATAGATGAAATGGTCATAAAAGATAAACATCTTGAACAAACATTAAAAGGATTCTAAAAACATTGTCTAAGGATAAACTAAGAAAAAATTCTAATTATGCATATCTCTAATTATGCATATCTTTAATATCGGTTCTTTAATAGCTAGATCCTAAAAAAATAAACTCTGTAGTGACCTGATGTTGCTTGAATATTTGTTGTACCTCATGTTTCTTGAATATTTATACAAACACGAGCAAGGATAAAATATATGAGTCTCATTTAATAGAGACCTGGTACACTAATTTTCATTTCAAAGATTTTAAAGTAGTCAAATAAACTTCTGGACAAAAAATTACTATAAACATGCAACCTATCAAACTGTCCATCATACAAACTCTCATGAATTATCTACTCATGTAATTTCTCCATGTGATGTTTGAAAACCATCCACTATTAGAATTTGTTTATGTGAAATAACCTACAAAAAGATTGAATATGTGAGTTAGAATCAGTAGCAAAAATTGTATCAACTCGGGAATTTGAGTAATCGTTCAGAAAATTGAATGCCAAATACAAAACACAAGATGATAAAGGATTTTACACTACTATATGAAAAGAACTTGACACATAATATATAACTCGTGTAGTAGTTCTTATTTCTGGTCACTGCACTTGCTGGTGTGTCCCAAAGAGCCAAGGTCACCTAGACATTAATCAAACCTCACAGAAATGTCCGTCATTGTCAAATAAACTTCAAAGCATGTAATATACCTCAAATATATTATTTTCAAATGATTCTCTCAGTCATTGAGGGTTGAATATTCACCGGAGGAGGGATAATCCTAGCAATGAAGTCCTACAAAAGAATCATTCATAAAAATGAAAAGAAGAACAACTTTATTCTTTATTATAATCATAGACACAATAGCCTTATCCTTGTGAGTTTGGGGTGGGGGTGGGGTGGGGTGGGGGGGGCATGAGGAGGAATAATCTACACTTTGAAACAATAATTATGGGAGATGGGAAAGTAAATTAGTACCTTAAAACCAAAAAAGAAATACAAAAAATCCATAAAGATGAAAAACAAATTCATAAAACCACTTGAACCCCTAAATTCCCGGACTTACAATATAATAGAGCCACCTTCTTAAAACATATAAGAAACTGACCAATTTTAGTATTGAGGCCAATATGAAATACTCTAAAATAAATCTGAGTGACTTGATAAGATGAAGAGAAATATTCCCAAAAGATTCAGAACCACATCCACCAAATAAAAAACAACAGTTAACATAATAATACAATATACCCCAAATAAGAAACAATAGTCGAAAACCATTTCACTACCAGCTAAGAACTAGCATCTGTCACATTTTGTTTGTAACATGGCATATAAATACATGGACATAAACCGTCATTGGATTTTAAGTTGTAAACTTAAAATGAAAACCTAATGACATAACTATAATTAGTCTCAGTTTTGATTCCTAACTCATCTAATAGTGATATAATTATTCTCAAGATGTAGAATCTGAATGTTTCATGTAGTCCTAAAAGTTAAAATAGAAAAAAAAATCGTGTTAGGAACTTTGACGAACATTTCGTGGGACAAATGAAAATATTATACATTTGCTACACCTCTGAAGAATACTCACCTTAAATGTAGGAGACATTTGACACACTTTTTGCATAAGAACCTGATGACTGAAAAAAATATAAACTACACCAAAATCGTGAAGAAAAAAAATCAACACCAACTCAGGGTAAACTTACACCACCGTTTAGAGTCATCCTTCAAGACCAAATGAACAGGAACATCAAACCCTGTATAAGGATTTATTAAATAAAAATTATCAAGTGTTAACCCATACACCTGTATGGATTAGCAAAAATAAAGGATGAGTTTAAGACAAAGCTTACCTTTAGATTTCGAACCTAAAAATGACTGATTTGGGGATGTTTGGTGCTTTTGAATCCAAAAACCATAATAGCACTACAAAACATAAACGATTTATTATAATAGATTAGTAAAGATTTCATTAAATCTAAAATCCAAAATAGGAAAAAAAATCTAGCCCAATCAAACCCGTAACACTCATAGCAATTTTTCCTGTGGTTACATATATAAGAATAGATTATGATTCTAAAATTATAACCAAAACCTTAAAATTCTAACCAAATATTAACATTCAAAATCAGAAATAATAAAATAAGAACAAATAGCCGGTGTTCAGTGTATAGAGAGGTTGTCGTGTAGAGAGAGATGCGGTGGAGGAAGGGGAAATGAAGGGTATTGAGGAGAGAGGGTTACTAAGAGGTTGTTGTGACACCCCGACTAATTAAATACCGGGTAGCTACTCCTTTATTCAAATTAATACAAACTATCAAGTTGGTTCAGTTTATAGCATCAATGTCGAAAATGTTTTTAAACAATTTCTAGCAACCTAATATTTAAAAAGTGAATTGCTAATTTTATAAAATTAAATTAACATGCAACCAATTAAACTATAAGCTAACTATACCACATCCACGTCACAATAGAATAATAATGGAATGATAACATGAGTCTGGAGTAACACTCCCCTGAATAATACAAATACTGAATAACTAAATAAATCCCCAAAACTGATACAAAGCAGGTAGTCTAAGAATGCTATCTCTAAATGGAAAGGGGCGACATGCCCTAAATGATCATTGACCCTGATTAGAATCAAATGCAGAATGTGGAGGCGTCTTCTACCGAGATCCTGTAACTTTCGCAGAAGCTACAACACGTTAATGGAGTTGAACTACTATGCTTGGAGTCCCTGTGGTGGAGCACCTAAAAGGTTTTACAAGAAAAATAGATTTGAAAGCAAATGGGTCAGAGCTCGAGGTGAAAACAGTTTAAAATACAATAAGTGTTTAATTAAATTAAACAGTAAATATTTTATACATGTTTGTCACGTGTTCTCACATGAGTCCCTCACCCCTCAACTAATGTGCACGCCTAACGTATATTCTTATCCCATGCAAGTTATGTCGCTAACTAACTAGTCTGTACCACTTCCTGTCTCCATATTCTAATATAGGGGTCTATTCGTATTATTCTAATATATTTTGCGTGTAACTCACCTTTTCATTAATTAGCATTATTACATCAATTACGATATGAATTATCACATTTTAAATCCCATTCAAGTATCTCAAATATTCGTATTCACAATTTAACAATGATCTAGTTATAAGTGCAAGTATATCATTCTCAGCATAAATATACAAATATGGCACCACCAGGCTAAGGCGTGGTGCACGCATACTCTGCTATCGAATCCCGGTACATCATGTACATAAGGACTACGTATTCCGAACATCTCAAGAATCGTTTCAATAAGCCAAATCACTCAAATTGGAGGCGAACATAGTTCACATCTCTGAACTATGCCCTTAAGGTACCAATCTTAATCCCCCGTAGGCACACAAAGATTAGATGGCCCTATATCAAAGGCCGACCTCCCATGATAGGAAGTATGGTAGATATGTCGTACACAGAATAATCCATATATTAAGCATCCACACAACTTGAATAACTTATTATTTTATTAAAGTAATATTTCACCCTTATACCATTAGTCAAAGTTCATACGCTACGATTATTCTGGATAATATATAATATATTTCGTCGATACGTCTCACGTCGTAAGTTTCGAGTGCTTAATCCTAACCGAAGAGGTTACAAAGTCTCGTAATTTTCCCAGATATTAATTCAGCACCCTAAGCTCTTTATTTATGTCCCAAATCCTAACTTATCACTCTTAATTATTTAAATCATGTTCTTGAATCATAGAATAGGAAATTACTCGTCGCACACTCGTAAATTCAATCACTATGTTCCAAACTAATTCTAATATGTTCCGGGCTTTAATTATGTCCCTACTGGTCTCCCTAAAGTCCTAACGTATTTACATAATTCCCTCGTTCAACTTTAAATGCCCGGAATCGGTTAAATACAAAAGAAGGGGAGAAAGTTCACTATTTCTGGGGAGGTCGATCGATCGACCTATAATCATCGATCGATCGACCTATGAATGTGGATCGATCGATCAAGCAGGTGTAGGCTACGGGTTTGCTTGATTTTTAGTCCCATTTGTGTTTCAAATCTTCATTACAAGGTGGTAAATTCTAAAGTAAACATATAAGATCATTGTACAACCTAATTACATAATTCCAAAGGTTCCATAACTCACAATTCATCATCAATTAGTCTTTGCTTGGATCAATCATCCTAATTTCATAAAACGTCTTATTTTCCTATTTTCTTCAAGAATCATCAAAATCTCTTCATAAATCCAAAATTAATTACACATTGTTTATGATCTAATAAGTGAGATTCTTCCAAAATCCAGATTACATAAACATCCTACCCATAATTAAGGTTTCATCTCCAAATTTAATGAGTTTTCAGATTTTCAAGGATATCATCAAATCCTACTCTAACATGGATAATTTATTTGCTGAATCTTAATGGATTAAATCACTTGCCTTTGTATAGAAGTTTTGAACCTTTGATGATGATCTAGGTTAGTTCTCCTCTTTTCGGTCACAATTTCGGCGATCACGGCGGAGGGTGGTGGTTATGGCTTTGGAAACCCCTTAGAACTTCTCCTCTCTTCTCTCTTTGATCAAGACTTGATGTGACAAGTAATGACCCCAAAGGGCCCTAATATAGGCTGATTGCAAGACCCAATTTTCGTGGGTTACTATTCCCCAAAAATGGAAATTACCAAAATACCCTCCTGGGTTGCCGATGTGGCCTGAAAATGCCTCGAGATCCAAACTAAACCCCCGGCTAGTGTTTTATAACTATCTCGACCCTTCCGGACACACTGGCGCACTCAAAGTGACTATACGAATGATAAAATTATAATTTACTTTTAAGTCCAATTAAATTGATTCCTGACGCGATATGCGTGTCCCAACTAAATTTCCCAAATTATTGTATTTTTGACTTGTAACAATTTTAATCATTTCAATAATCATATATTATCATATTTACCCAATGATATTCATCCTTATCAACATAATCAAATACCAACTAATATCTCGCTAGTATTTATGTCCGGATTAATTTCCATTTATTCAATTAATTCCTTTAAATAAAATATATAAAATTACGGGGTATTACATACTTTCCCCCTAATAATTGAATTTCATCCTGAAATTCGAAATTAAATTATGCTTGGTAAAAATAACTCTAGATAACGCTCACGCATCTCATCCTCACACTCCCAGGTAGACTCCTCGGCATTATGATGCCGCCACTGAACACGTACTAAGGGTACTCTCTTTGACCGCAGTTTCCTCTCGCTATGGTCTAGAATAGCAACCGACCCTTACTCATAGGAGCTATCGGGCTGTAGATCAATATCCTCCAAAGTAATGTGAGTATGGGCTAACTTGTCGCGAAGATATATCCTCAGTGAGGAAATGTGGAACACGTCATGGACCCTATGCAAGTGTTTCGGTAATCCAAGTATGTAGGCGACTCGACCAATTCGTTCGATGATAGGGAATGGCCCCACGTATGTAGGTGCCAACTTTCCCTTCTTCCCAAAATGCATAATCCCCTTCGTAGGAGATACTCTGAGCAGTACCTGGTCCCCTACGTTGAACTCTCGAAAGAACCTTTGGGCATCGACATAACTTTTCTGTCGGTCCTGAGCTACCCGAATACGGCTTCGTATCATCGCTATTCTTATCAAAGTATCCTGAATCATCTCCGGCCCAAGGAGTTTGTTATCTCCCACCTCTAGCCAACATGATGGGGAAAGACAGGGTCAATCATACAATGCCTCGAAGGGAGCCATACCAATAGTGAACTGGTAGTAGTTATTATAGGCAAACTCCACCAGTGGAAGATAATTCTCCCAACCACCTCCAAAGTCCATGATACACATGCTCAACATGCCTTCCAACATCTGATTCGTCCGTTCTATCTTCCCATCAGTCTGTGGGTGATAGGTTGTACTCAATCGCAATTCTGTTCCCATGGCTTCCTCGAAACTCTCTCGAAATCGTGATACAAATATTTTGTCTCTATCAGACACGATATTGAGAGGCACCCCATGGAGTCTTACTATTTTCGTTATAAAGATCTGGGCATACTGTCCCGCAGTGTAGTATGTTCGAGCTGGCAGAAAGTGAGCAACCTTTGTCAACCGATCTATGATCACCCATATGAACTAACGAAATAAGACCCCATTTGAACTAACGAAATAAGACCCGGCTCCTTCTTCTATTAGTTGTACTATCTACTCCTAACAAAATGGGTATGTTGCCTGGGCCTGTATCACCCTCGTAATAATTTGGGGTGTAACTTTCATTACAGACATGAATGATCGGGCCACTGCGTCCTGGTGCCCCAACTCCTTCCACTTTTCTTTCCACACCTCGGCCACCTCACCTACTGGCCTACGGCTCAATGCGTCTGCTACCACGTTAGCCTTCCCTAGGTGGTATTGGATATCAAACTGATAATCCTTCACAAACTCTAGCCAACGGTGTTGACACATATTCATATCCTTCTGGGTGAAGAGGTACTGAAGGGACTTATGGCCTGTGAATAAATAGAATTTCTCCACGAGGAGATAATGTCTCCAAATTCGAAGAGCAAATACGACTACCGTTAGATCCAAGTCATGGGTGGGGTATTTCCTCTTGTGAGGTGTAAGTTTTCGGGAAGCATAAGCTATGGCTTGACTTTCCTACACCCTCAATTCCTAGTAAGGATGCATCAGTGTAGACTAGGTACTCCATTCCTGGCCTAGGCAATGCTAACACTAGTGCTGAGGTCAATTTTTCCTTCAACTCGTCGAATGCCAACTAACAGGCATCTCTCCATATAAATGGCACGCCCTTGCGAGTTAGATGTGTCAAAGGATACGCTATTTTTGAGAACCCCCAAATAAACCTCCTATAGTATCCTGCTAGTCCCAAGAAACTAAGTATCTCTGTTGGTGTCGTGTGTTATCCCCACTCCCTCACCACGGATACCTTCCCTGGATCAACAGATAACCCCCTGTTCGAGATGATATGACCCAAAAATTAGACCCCCTTTAGCCGAAACCCACACTTCACATATTTTACATACAACTCGTTATGACGTAGCGTCTACAAAACTTATCGCAAGTGGTTGGCATGCTCTTCCTCGATCTGGGAGTAAACCAAAATGTCGTCAATAAAGATAATGAAAAACTGGTCCAGAAATTCTCTGAACATCCTATTCATCAAGTCCGTAAACACAGCTGGGGCGTTGGTCAGGCCAAAAGGCTTAACCCTGAACTCGTAGGAACCATATCTTTTTAGGAAGGCAATCTTTGAGACATCCTGCTCCCTAATTCACAACTGATGGTATCCCGATTTCAAGTCAATCTTTGAGAAGAAGGTGGCTCCTCGCAACTGGTCGAATAAGTCATCGATTCGGGGCAACGGGTACTTATTCTGTATCATGACTTTATTTAATTCTCGGTAATCGATGCACAACCTCAGAGATCCACCCCTCTTCTTAACAAACAGCACAGGAACACCCCACGGTCAAGTACTCCTACGGATAAACCCCTGACCCAACAGCTACTCTATCTGATCCCGTAGCTCCCTCATATCCGTTGGAGACATACGATAAGGTGCGCGGGCTATTGGCTAAGTGCCCGATGCCAAATCTATAACAAAGTCTATTTCTCTACTAGGTGGAAATCCAGGAATATCCCGGTATACATCAGCGAACTCCCTAACAACTGGAATCGAGTCAAGTGGTATCACCACCTCACTAGAGGTCTCCTCCTCTATATAATAAAAATGTGTGGACTTTCCTCCCTCAGGACGAGGCATCGACACTAGAAACATCTCTTGCCCAGGTATGGAAAAAATAATACTCCTACTATAACAATCAATTATGGCTCGATATGTAATCATCCAACCCATACCAATAATAGAATCATACTCGGTCATATCTAATACTAACATATAGGCAGGCAAAGTAAGTCTCCCGATCTCTACACCAACACCTCTACACATAAGGGAAATCATAGAACCCCTACTCAATGGTGAATCTACACAAGTAACGGTGCTCTCTGAGGTGTCTAATAACCCCATAGCATACACAAATTTTGTGGAAATAAAAAAGTGTGTGGCCCCCGTGTCAAATAAAATGCGCCCCATAGTCCCCTGAATAGAAAACATACCCTGAATCACGAGTGGATCCTGTGGGACTACGGCCTGCTGGAATTGGTAAACCCGACCATACTAAAGTTGTCCCTGCTGGACTGGGATGTCTTGGATTGGTGGCAATGTCGGCATCTTCTATGGCGCTGGGAGGGCGGTGGGAAAAATTGGCCTCTTGGGCTCTTTTCGAGCACCATGTTGCTGCTGTTGTTACTGCTACTGCTGCGGGGCCCTACCCCTTTCAAGACAATTTTGACGTTTGTGGACAATCTTGCCACATAGGAAACATCTCCCTGGGAAGTTTCCCCCTCTTTGACCTTGCTGCCCGCAGCCCTGATGGTTGTTACCACCGCTTCCCTGGCCATACTGGCCCTACTGAAATAGCTGAGGGCCCTGATGGCCCTGATGACCATGCTGGCCCTACTAGCCATGCCTAAAACCTTCCTGGCCATGCCTAAAGACTCCTAATTGAAATATTTTAAAATCCCCATGCTGGGGACCCTGGTCACCCTGTCTATTTTGTCCCTGAATCAACTCTTCCCCATTAGCACCATTTCCCCTACCTTGCCCTACTGGCTGGACCCTTTTTCTCACTTACCCTCTGTTAAGTGAAAGCGGTGGTCTTGGAAGTGTAGTAATGCTACATTAACCACATCTGAATAAGTGTCCAATGAGAGATTTACCAGTAAGTGCTGATGAATCCTCCATGTCTACCCATCTGTGAACCTCTGGATTTTCCTCTCTTCTGTGGGGATCTCATCAGGGGCGATATTCAGGAGATTAGTGAATTCCGTCTCATATTTTTCCACTGCCTTTCCCTACTATTTAAGGTTCATTAATTTTCACCTCATTTCTGTGTGAACCGCTGAGAGAAAATATTTGCAGTTGAACCGCACCCATAACTCTTGTATTGAAAGAACGTCTCTCTCTTCCATGGTGGTAATTCACTCCCACCACTGTAGTACTGATCCTATGATCTAGAATGTAGAAAGTACCCACCTCTACACGTCCTTACACTCGTACATCCTCAAGTTCCTTTGGATGTCTTGTTTCCACTGGCTCGACATGACAACGTCATATCTCCATGCGAAGTACGGAGGGTGCGCTTTTTAAAAGGCATCTCAGACACGTTCCTAAGGAGATGGGAATGCCTGAGCCGGGATTGGGGCTACCACCGGTTCCTATGGTTTTTCTTGCTGCACAATTATTAATGTGACATTTACCGCCTAGGCTACAATGGCGACAACTTCAGCAGCGTCAATAGAACCCTGAATAGGTGTAGGCTGAGGTTCGAGTTGGGCATCCCTGGGAACTCGATTTGTACGTCTAGGAGGCATCTAAAACGAGAGAAGTTTTATAAGTACACAGTTAACATATCAAAATAGCTGGATAACGGAGGATACATAATAGAGTACAATAATCCTAAAATATAGGGCTCTATATCAAAGGACGCTATGTGGAAACATAACAAGCCGTACAGATCCTAAAGACGCTTGAACCTTATGCTCTGATACCACTTGTGACACCCCGACTAATTAAATACCGGGTAGATACTCCTTTATTCAAATTAATACAAACTGTCAAGTTGGTTCAGTTCATAACATCACTGTCGAAAACTTTTTTAAAAAATTTCTAGCCACCTAATATTTAAAAAGTGAGTTGCCAATTTTATAAAATTAAATTAATATGCAACCAATTAAATTATAAGCTAACTATACGACATCCACATCATAATAGAATAATAATGGAATGGTAACATGATCCTTAAGTAACACTCCCCTGAATAATACAAATACTGAATAACTATATAAATCCCAAAAACTGATACAAAGTTGGTAGTCTGAGAATGCTATCTCTAAATGGAAAGGGGAGACATGCCCTAAATGATAATTTACCCGGAATAGAATCAAATGCAGAATGTGGAGGTATCAACTATTGAGATCCTGTAACTTCCACAATAGCTATAACACGTCAATGGAGTGGAAATACTATGCTTGGCACCCCTGTGGCGGAGCACCTAAAAGGTTTTAAAAGAAAAATAGATTTGAAAGCAAACGGGTCAGAGCCTGAGGTGAAAACAATTTAAAATACAGCAAGTGTTTAATTGCATTAAACAATAATATTTTATACATGTTTGTTATGTGTTCTCACATGAGTCCCTCAACCATCAACTAATGTGCACGCCTAACGTATCCCCTAACCCAACCTAGTTATGCCGCTAACTAACTAGTCTGTACCACTTCCTGTCTTCATATTATAATATAGGGATCTATTCGTATTATTCTAATATATTATGCGTGTAACTCACCTTTTCATTAATCAGCATTATTACATCAATTACGATATGAATTATCACATTTTTAATCCCATTCAAGTATCTCAAATATTCATATTCATAATTTAACAATGAGCTAGTTATAAGTGCAAGTATATCATTCTCAGCCTAAATATACAAATATGGCACCACCAGGCTAAGGTGTGGTGCACGCATACTATGCTATCGAATCCCGGTACATCATGTACATAAGGATTACACATTCCAAATATATCAGGAATCATTTCAATAAGCCAAATCACACAAATTGGAGGCGAACATAGTTCACATCTCCATGGTTCACGCACATATTTACGCTCCCACGGTCAGCTGACTTATTAACTAAAAGTAATCCATTCCGAACTATGCCCTTAAGGTACCAATCTTAATCCCCCCGTAGGCACACAAATATTAGATGGCCCTATATCAAAGGTTGACCTCCCGTGATAAGAAGTATGGTAGATATATCATACACAAAATAATCCATATATTAAGCATTCATACAACTTGAATAACTTATTATTTTATTAAAGTTATAATTCAACCTTATACCATTAGTCAAAGTTCATACGCTATGATTATTCCTGATGATATACAATATATTTCGTCGATACGTTTCACGTCGTAAGTTTTGAGTGCTTAATCCTAACCGAAGAGGTTACCAAGTCTCCAAATTTTTCCAAATATTAATTCAGCACCCTTATCTCTTTATTTATGTCCCAAATCCTAACTTATTGCTCTTAATAATTTAAATCATTCTCTTGAATCATAAAATAGAAAATTACTTGTCGGACACTCGTAAATTCAATCACTATGTTCCAAAATAATTCTAATATGTTTAGGCCTTTAATTACCTCCCTATTGTTTTCCTAAAGTCCTAACATATTTACGTAATTCCCTCGTTCAACTTTCAATGGCCGAAATTGGTTAAATGCAAAAAAAAAAGGGGAGAAAGTTCACTATTTATGGCGAGGTCGATCGATCAACCTATGATCATCGATCGATCAAGCAGGTGCAGGCTACGGGTTTGCTTGATTTTTGGTCCCATTTTTGTCTCAAATCTTCATTACAAGGTGTTAAATTCTAAAGTAAACATATATGATCATTATACAATCTAATTACATGATTCTAAAGGTTCCGTAACTGACAATTCATCATCAATTAGTCTTTTCTTGGATCAATCATCCTAATTTCATAAAAAGTCTTATTTTCCTATTTTCTTCAAGAATCATCAAAATCTCTTCATAAATCCGAAATTAATTACACATGGTTTATGATCTAATAAGTGAGATTCTTCCAAAGTCTAGATTACATAAACATCCTACCCATAATTATGGTTTCATCTCCAAATTTCATGGGTTTTCAGATTTTCAAGGATATCATCAAATCCTACTCTAACATGGATAATTTATTTTTCTGAATCTTAATGGATTAAATCACTTTCCTTTGTATAGAAGTTCTGAACCTTTGACGATGATCTTGCTTGGTTCTCCTCTTTCCGGTCACAATTTCGGCGATCGTGGCAGCAGGTGGTGGTTATGGCTTTGGAAGCCCCTTAGAACTTCTCCTCTCTTCTCTCTTTGATCAAGACTTGATGTGACAAGTAATGACCCCAAAGGGACCTAATATAGGCTAATTGCAAGACCCAATTTTCGTGGGTTACTATTCCCCAAAAATGAAAATTACCAAAATACCCTCCCGGGTTGCCGGTGTGGTCTAAAAAGGCCCCGGGACCGAAACTAAACCCCCGGCTAGTATTTTCGGACTATCTCGACCCTTCCAGACACACTGGCGCACTCAAAGTGACTATACGGATGATAAAATTATAATTTACTTTTAAGTCCAATTAAATTGATTCTTGACGCGCTATGCGCGTCCTAACTAAATTTTCCAAATTGTCGTATTTATGACTTGCAATAATTTTAATCATTTCAATAATCATATATTATAATATTTACCCAATTATATTCATCCTTATCATCATAATCAAATACCAACTCATATCTCGCTAGTACTTATATCCATATTAATTTCTATTTAATTTAATTAATCCCTTTAAATAAAATATAAAAAATTACGGGGTATTACAATTGTCTAACATTGTAAATGTGTCTATTGACTATTCTTCCCTTGTTTTTGAATTTTGAAGGAAGGGGGAAATAAATTAGAGTGTGTAAAAAGAGGGGGAATCCAAATATTTAAGGGGAAAAATGGTAAGAGAGGTATTTTAATCTCAACTATTGGATCTTTTCCTTGTTGGTTAAATCAGGGCCCCTACTTAGCTTATCCTCTTATGGAATAGTAACCAAAACTCCGCTCTTTATTTATATATATGTGTGTGTATGTGTGTGTGTATGTGTGTGTGTGTGTGTGTGTGATTGAGATGTATTATCGTCAGCTGTTTTGATATATATGCATGTCTACGAAGTATATATATAGGTTAGGCTATGGTAGTGGGTTTTAATTTTGAGTTGGACAACATGTGTGTCTTGATTACCAGGTACGTAAGTCTCTCTCTCTATATGTGTGTGTGTGTGTGTATATATATATATATATATATATTTATTTCTATGGGTATGAATTTGTATGTATTAGTTGGGTTCAAAAAGGAAATCAACGTTAATTATGTGTACATAGGTATATATGCACGAGTGTCCCAAAAAATAAGAAACAGGTTTTATTACGTAAAAAGCCAAAATATTGGTCGTGACTCTTGTTACTATGGGTATGAATACGTATGTATTAGTTGGGTTTAAAAAGGAAATCACCGTTAATTATGTGTACATAGCTATATATGCGTGTGTGTCCCAAAAAAATAAGTAACATGTTTTATTACGTAAAAAGACAAAATATTGTCCATGACTCTCTTTCATGTCCCGTTTAAATAACTTAAAGGAAATACAGTTGAATTTTAAACCTGATGGTACATTTACAAATACACATTAAAAATGTCACTTTTGTCATCTTTAAAAGTTAATATCTCTTAAACCTTTGCTCAGAAAAATATGAGGAATGTACTGTTGGATTCACAATGTCGAATCTAATAAATTAGTGTATAAACATTTCGTAAATTGCAGTGTTTTAATGATGCTAAAATTAGGCCATTGTGTCAATTACAAGTCCATACATTAGTTCAATTTATGATTATATCCTCTAATGCTTGCACTGTGAATTTCTAAGTTACCTAGATTATTTTTTATAAAATATTGTTGTATTTTTTTCGAAATTTATTTTAATGAACTATATCACTTTACATAAACTGAATATTCAGTCCTATAATAAACAATATATACATATGTTTTGTTAAACCTATGTTAGGTATTCAAAATCAATTTAATATAAATGTAAATATTTATATATTTACATATTCTTTTAAATTTTATTGATAACAAGCTTTTAATTTAAAATCCGGGGAAAATATGACTAAATTTACGATAACCGGTGAACTTTATCTAAACACCAAAAATTATATTTTTGGTTATTTTATTAAGATTTCAAAAGCAAATATATATTAATTTCGACTAACACGGTACATCATATTATTTTACGTGCTAACTATCAGTATTTTATTTAAATTATATACCGATGAGTAAGCTTGTAGACTAAGCTTATCACTAAACATAAATAACAATAGTACACATGTGTTTGTAATTATACTTAGTAACAATTTACATTAAATCACTGCTAGAGGCATCGAAATGCAACCCATGCCAACCAGTTAAATTTCACGGGATTATTTGGCTAGTGATTTCTTATTCATTATTATTTTCACGTAATGCTTTTGATTACACCTTTTGCTGATATCACTATGTGATAGATCCAGAAATATCAGATGCTCATTGATGACTCATTTGAGTTGTTCAACTGCTTACGTATAATTGATTCAGATTTCATTGATGATATGAAATTATAGTATTTCACATGATGTAATTTTACCTAGTTATATTATAGCATACATTATGACCAGGGAATAATCTTTCATAATGCCCACAACTTTATTATTTGCCTATAGAACTCAGATGATCGAGGGGAAAAATTATTAGTACCATATGGAATGTCTTTAGTTGACTTAACATGGTTACTTTTATCTTTAGTATCTGGATCTATTGTCTCCAATTTCATTGGATTGATGCTATTATGTGTATGACTATTGCCCTAAATACTTTAAATGAATAATTATGGGTTATTTGTTTAAAAACCATCCACAACCATGAATTTAATATAGCCACTGATATTTCTATTTGTTTACTAATATCATCATGTATTATTGTGCGTACCTCATGTCACTGTTGAATTAAACTTCTTATTATACTCATGATGTTACTAACCTTCGAAATAAGGTTTTATCTTTACTGCGCAAAGTTTTGTTTATTCCTTCTTTTCCAGTTATTTTAAATATGTACCTATAGGCAATGATGAATATTTCAAAAGTCAATTTATACATAGAGGCCATGAACGGTCGTATTAGAAAGGAAGGAGCATCGACAAGAGAAGCAACTTTGTATAGAAGTTTGATATAAGAATGAATTCTTAGATTTCAGTTGTAACACATTTGAGAATCAGTAAATGCCTCAATTATTTCAGTATTTAGTCTTATTTATGGTTTAGTATTATTTAATGATAAAACTCACACTCGGGTAACTGAGGCGTGATATTTCCATCCTGGGAATCCATCGATTTGATGTGCTATAGACCAATAAGTCGATGTTGGATTGAGGTAAATTATCTTTGGGTTAGGACCGATTAAGATCCCTATAGTCTATGCATACTTGGATTTTTCACTAGCTTTGGGTACTGGTATGATGTTGGCTAGTTATGTGGGATATTCTATTACTTGGATGAATTTGACACTGAGATGATTCTCTACTATGTCCTTTAGTTTCAATTACCATTTACGTATCAGTGTATGGATCCTTTATTTTATAGGTTTCACATCGAGAAGAGTAGTTATCTCATGCATGAAGATAGTCAGGTTCATGTCGGCCATGTTGGCATAAGACCAAAAAATACCTCTATTTAGCTAGGAAGGAGGCTTGTGAGCTCTCAGTAAATGCCTCAATTATTTCAGTATTCAGACTTATTTATGGTTTAGTATTGTTTTATGATAAAACTCACACTCGGGTAACCGGGGTGTGATATTTCTATCCTACAAATCCATCGATTTGTTGTCATATAGACCAATAAGTCGATGTGGGATTGAGGGAAATTATCTTAGTGTTAGGACCGATTAAGATCCCTATAGTCTATGCATATTTGGAGTTTTCACTAGATTTGGGTACTGGTATGATGTTGGCTATCTAAGCAGGATATTCTATTATTTGGACGAATCCGACACTGAGATGACTCTCTACTTTGTCCTTAAGTTTAAATGATCATTCACGTATCAGTGTATGGGGACTTTATTTTATGGGTTTCACATCGACAAGAGTAGTTGTCTCATGCATGAAGATAGTCAGGTTGATGTCGGGCATGTCGGAATAAGGCCAAGAAAATACCTCTATTTAGCTGGGAAGGAGGCTTGTGAGCTCCTTATGTTCATTCTCATCAAGAGGGGGCCATAATTTTGTAACTGCTTTGGGTTTTGGGGAGTGCCCAAGTTTATAGTTATTGTGTCATCATCATTGGGGTACATAAGTCTATTTTGATTTTGGTCTAGTTTTTTCGGTGTTTTAAGTATTTTATGTCCACATAGTTATGTTTATAAGGAATGAGTTCTAATCCATCGCTGGGTTCGTAATCATCACATATAACACATACAGGAAAATACTAGAAATCATTTTTTACTATGTTAGTAAAGGGAGGTAGGACATAATTGATAATACAAGAAAATTCTTCTTTATATAGGGGGTATTAGGAGAGGGGATAAAAGGGGGATTCTTTCCTTAACATGACATACTTAAAGGGACTTTAGATGACAGGAGTTGAGAAACATATGATAAAAGTTCATTTGTTGAATTCTACATCATCCACGATATTGGTGATGAGGTGGGATGGATTTTATCATGGGACCTTTGGAGTGCTCTCTAGGCCTCTGGGATCGAAGCATAAACTATAGGCTAGGGTGGATAGTGTTCCTTGAGTCATACATTTCTTACCCATAATTTGTAGTAGGATCCTATTTAGGCCAATTATAGGGTCATTGCAGGGGAGTAACTTGGCACTACAAGAGAAAAATAGCTTTTGAGACGGTGATCTAACAGTCCCAAAAGATGGTTTATTCATCTCAAATACTTTTTGAGACGCTATTTGGGACATCTAGGTGGGGTCTTTTTGATATGGGTTATAAATACAGTTTGTGATGCCATAAGTCTAAAAACAATTTTTTCAGGTGAGAACGAATTTGTCTCAAAAGCTCACCATTTTAAATGACCCTTATGAGATGGAAAAAGATGTGTCCCAAAAGAGTGCTCTTGAAACAGGAATTAATCTATCTCCAAAGGTTACTATTTTAGAAGATCTTTTTGAGATGGTAAGATAGTCGTCTTTAGTACATTTTTGGGACAATTTTAACCATCCCGAAAAAGGTGAAAGGATCTTAAAATTTTTGAACTAATATATTATGGACAATAAAATCTATCGTTAAACTTTAATATAAAATTGAATTACATTTGAGATAGCACAACACGACGAATAATCATAAAATGTAATACATGAGATTATTTTCAACCAACATAACAAATCATTTTACTTCAACAATATTTAGAGTTCTTACAAACATATCTCCAAATATTCATCAAAACAAAAATTATAACATCAAGTTTAAACATTCGAATTGAGAATAAAAATAAATTAATTTCTTACACTCCAAAACATAAGATGATTTTATAAAAATAATCCCGCAAACTTAAAGCGTATGAACTCCAAAAGCACTTATTATCATTGCACATTGTACAAAAATTATGACCTGCAAAAAAAATAGTGTCAATTATGTCAAAATTAATATCCCACTCATCAACATTATGATGTGCAGTGAATCAATATAGTATATTTTGACAACAAACCATATAAGTATCTAATACTATAATTTTTAAAAAATTCAGAAGAGTCTCCATTGTTTATTCATTATAACCACAGGTAGCCAACCAGTTTTAAACATTAAAATTGATTCTAAGAATACTATAAACTAACCAATATAAAAGGTTGACCACAACTATTGTTATACCCTTATAACCCCAATCGACCTATAATCCAAAATAGTACCAAAATAGGACCCACCATGTTTTCAACCCCACCTCGAGGTTGAGGTCATCTCAGGTATTAGTCTGCTCGGCCAATCATATAGACACCTGTCTCACCCAGCACGAACATTTGTTCACACCGTATACATATATTCTCATATAAACATAAGAGGTTGCCCACTAGTCATACGAAATAAAGGAACATGGCTATTATAATAGAGTTATCTGCATGCCCTTCAGGGGCATCAGCACGCGATCCAAGGCTATTAGTTTATTATTCACATGATAAGCACGTGTATGCAGGTCTAACTGCCTAACCTATAAAGGCAGTCCGCATGTCCCATAAAATATTCCCTGGGAACTACCTATAAATAGGGAACAAATCCACCTGAAAAATGGGATATTCCCTCATCTTCGCAATCATTGAGCCACCAAATTAAGCCTAATTGTAACCTTGATAATAGTGCAATTAAAGCTAGTAAACTGTGTGGATGTAATTTTCCATCTTGGGTTGAACCATGAAAAATCGATTTTATTCTCATTGTATCTCATCCCCATTGTCTATTATTATTCATCTTTTCATTGATTATTCAATTATTTTCTATCTCCATTTTGGATAATAACAAATTGGCGTTGTTTATGGGAAGATGACTAGCCATTGTGATTCCGACCTAAGTTCTTTCGTTAAGAACCTTCCCTGAAACACCTAAGAATGGCAGACAACTCTTTATGTAGTCGTATGGAGGAAATCTAAACACCACCCATACCCACTAGGGGCGGGTGATTTTCACAGTCTATTGATGAGCCTGGACAAGGAGTAGGAAGCGATGAATGAGAGTGTCAAACACTTGGTACACTATTTAGGCTGGACCTGTACATCCCAATCCAAACATTGTTACTCCTAGACTAGGGTTATCATGAAGAAGATGAGGAACGGGGGTATCACAATCCCCCCAGAGCTCTACAGATATAAAAGGTAAGAGTATTACAGGCAAGTGTTAGAGAATCCCAGGGGGTTGAGCTAGGGATCTTATAGAAATGCTAGCTCCTTGAGAAGAATCGAATCGCAGTGAGGCTGGTACTGTGAATAGTGCCTATTGTGTCACCCAACCATTTTTATGATCACCCAACCATTTTTATGATCAGTCTGGAGCCACATCTTCCATCTAGTCACCCAACCATTTTTATGATCAGTCATACTCTGAATAGTGCCTATTGTGCTAGAAAGGCTGAGTTGAGGCTCAACATTTAATCGGTTGGGATCCCATCACAATCGTTGGAATGTAGTAGTAACGTCACAAGATCGCATCTAGGAGAGGAATGATCTAGGTATATTTTTCACCAGAGGCTCTCATTGGTCTATTAGAGCATCGAGTGAGGCTAAGCAGACTTCTTAATAAGGGAGACTGTCCAAAAGAGGAGGATGAAGTACTAAGTCAGCTGGAGGAAACACCAAGGATGATAACCAAATATAGAAGGGATCCATCCAACGTCTGGACGATCGTCTCAGGGAGATGGAAAAGTACAATAATCTTTTACAAAGGGACTTCACAAAAGGGTCACCATTTATATCCTCTGCTACAGCATACCCTACCTTAGCCAAATTCAAGTTTTCATTCATCACGCTAAAGTATGATGGAAAAATAGATATAGTCCTGCATGTCGAGCAGTACCAAGTTGCTGCAGACATTTACTCCATCCCCGACGAGATGCAATGCAGAGCGTTTTCCAGCACAATCATAGGTTCAGCCTAGATTTGGTACAATAGCCTGCCACGAGGATAAATAACAAATTTCAAATAGTTGGGCGACCTATTTGTGATTAACTTTTGCTTCGGCATAAAACCAGGAAAGAGAGTGTTCCATATTATCAATGGTCAGCACAAGGTTGATGAAAGTACCCATGACTACATCACACGCTTCAATATAGTGGATTACAATGAACAGATAACCATAACTTCTTTGATGAGTGGGTTACGACCAGGGAAACTATTTTGGGTACAAGAGAATGAGCTAGTCAGGACGATGACGAAACTTTTAGCCAAAGTGGGAAAATTCATGAACGCCGAAAGAGCAATGGCCGCCAAGGAGTCCTAGCATACCAAGTCATCAGCTAATAAAACTACTGACTGAAAGGATAAAAAATATCAGAAGGTCGAGAAGATAAAGAAGTACGATGATTACACCCCACTTAAAATTGGCGTTCACCACATCCTAGAAGAACTCTGGGGATGTAAGGACCTCAAATGGCCAGAAAAGTTAAAATCACCAACAAACAGACAGGACAGAAGTAAGTATTATGAGTTTTATAAAGACCATGATCACACCAATGATAATTACATCATCTTGAAAAACAAAATTGAGGGATTAATGAGGAGGGGCAAGCTGTGGATAGGGATGCCCAACCAAATCCTAACGAGTGCAAGGCCAGAAGACGATCAGAGTCACCATGCCATACGATAGAAAACAAGAAGAGAGAAAGGGATAATGACTCAGAGGATAATCTAGACCTCCTAAACAAGTCCAAAGATACTATATGTGACATCAACATAATATCCTTCGTATGTCATTTCATTTTCAGAGGAAATGCCAGTGGGGGAAAAGAACTAGTAGAAAGGAAGGCATATTTAAATGACTCTAAAGCTTTTGCGCACATGAGGCAGATCAACCTAATAGTTTATGAGGAAATAAATCCACACAATGTGAATAAGGATAAACTAATATTCAAATTATCCAAAGATGACTTGTCATATAGTGTTGTATCCACATGATAATCCACTGGTCGTCACCATGATGATCCATGAGGGTAGGGTTTCAGAATACTGATTGACAATGGAAGTTCTACAGACATCATGTTCTAAAATTGATTCCATAGATTTAATATTCGTGATAGCAAATTAATTCCATACCACCGCACTCTGATTATCTTATCGGGAGAAAAGGTGAACTCACTGGAAATGATGGAGCTAGAGGTCATAGTGGGAACTTGGCCTATTTGCCAAACTGAAAGTGTTTACTTCTTTATCCTGGACAAAAATGTATGGTCTGCCTACAATGTGACTAGCTTGAACTAACAAAATTCTAGGCTATTCCATTAACAATACACCTGGGTTTAAATTTCCCAACTCATTCCGAAATGGGGGCACACGGGTGCTATTTCAGCTCAATCGACTAGGACGACCAGAAGAAATTAATTACCACCTACCAGATTGAAACTATTGACCCACGATACAAGACGAGGCTGGGCCTGGGCAATGCAGTTGAAGAAATTGAGATGGTTCCACTTGACACCGACCAACCAAAATGGACAGTTCAAATTCGGTCGTCCCTAGACCCACGTTATAAAGTAGGAGATCATAAGATTCTTGCAACAGCGCACGAGCGTGTTCGCATGGAGCCAAGAGGGTATGCCCAGTATAGATCCTGATTTCATTTACCAGGAGTTAAGCGTAGTGGAAGGAGTCAGACCAATGAATAAAAAGATAAGGGTCTTCTATGCCGAGAAGAACCCGTCCATCTAGGAGGAGGTCCCCAAGCTCTAGAAATCTAATTTCATTGACAATGTCAAGTATCCAAGATGGTTGGCGAACGTAATGATGGTGCTAAAAAATAATGATAAGTGGAGGTTGTTCATTTAACTGAACAAGGCATGCCCCAAAGATCATTATCCACTACCCCGGATTGATCAATTGGCGGACGAGACCTCAGGTTATATGCTTCTCAGCTTTATCGATGCATATTATCGCTATAAACAGATCAGGATGAAGACCTTGGATAGAGAGAAGACATACTTCATCACTAGCAGATGTAATTATTATTATTATTATGTTACTCCCTTTAGTCTTAAGAATGCAGGAGTCACTTACCAACGACTGGTGAATAAAGTCTTCGAGGATAAAATTGGGATAAATATGGAAGTATATTTAGATGACATTCTCATGAAAGGGAAAGATAATCATCAACCACATTAAGGATCTGGGGTAGACTTTTGACCAGCAAGAGAAGCACCCGGTGAAGCTCAATCGAACGAAATGTGTTTTCAATGTAAAGGAAGTTATATTCCTAGGTTTCACCGTCAATCAATGGGGTATCGAAGCCAACCCTGATAAAATACAAGCCCTAATCAACATGTATTCCACCAACAAGAAGATGGACCTTCAAAAACTAACAAGGCGAGTAACGGTGTTCAACGGGTTCATTTATAGAGCAACAGACAATTGCTTACCGTTCTTTGAAGTACTGAAAAAATCTTTCAAGTGGAACAAAGAATGTGAAAAATTCTTTCTAGTAGTTAAAATGATATATGGGCTCACCCTCGCTACTATGAAGGCCTATTGTTGGAGAAAAGCTCTATCTATATCTGGTAATGTCCGAATCAGCAGTCAGTTTGACACTGGTAAGGTAGGAAAAAGGGATCCAAAAACTAGTCTACTATACCAGCAAGGCGTATAGACGAGCTGAAATCTAGTATTACTAAACGGAGAAGTTGTCCTTAGCACTAAGGGAATCTTAGAAAAGAATGAAGTTGTACTTTAAAGACCACACCATTACGGTATACAATGAGTTGCCCTGTAGTCAAGTGCTGCACAAACAAGAGATATTTGGTCAGCCCATGGCTAGGTAGGTCGACCTTAGCAAGTATGACATACAACATGAACCCAAGATAACCATCAAAGAGCATGTGTTAGCAGATTTGATTGTTTAGTTCACCTACGAGGAGAACCCATTAGAGCAGACTCCTCTCAAAGAGAGCTCGATTCTCATGAATAAGCAGGCTTCCTCAAAATAGATCTTAGTCCCCACTTAAGCATGGCATACTACTACTGTATATATCTTTTCATCAAAGCACCAATATGATGAATCACAGGGAAAGCTGTTAAGGTTAAATTTTTTTTAAAGAAGCAGACTTTGGCTGAGATAGTATATCTAGAAGTTGTTCGTCGATGGGTCATCATACTTAGCGGACAGTGGTACCGACACATCATAGCCACAACAGAAGAGGTAGATGTGGAATAAGCATGTTACTTCTAATTTGAAACCTTCAATAATGAAATAAAGTATGAATCTTTGATTGTTGGGTTAGGCCTAGCCTCATCCTTGGGAGCCGACCACATTATGGTGCACATCGATTCCTAACTGGTTATTTACCTAATATCAGGGGTCTATGAAGGATTCCATGGCTTAGTACTTGGCTATTGTAAGACAATGGATATAAATGTTTGTGAAAGTTAAGGTTGTGAGGATTTCCACGTTAAAAAATGCTTGAGCAGATGCCCTAACTAGATTGCACTTGGCTACAAGAATGACTCAGTGAAGGATAGTGCCAATTGCGATATTAACTCACAAAAGTACTGAAGAAGGAAGTCTAAAGGTAAAGGAAATAAGTTTGGGACCATCTTGTATGGACCCTATAAGAACATATATTGAGACTGACGAGCTTCCCTCAAACCCCAATTAGGCCAGGATGCTGCGTTAAAAGGCATCCCATTACGTGGTGGAAGTCAGAGTATTATACAAAATGGGCTATATTGACTCGCTACTAAGACGTGTTCACCCCACAGAAGTGAACAATATGGTTAGATAAATGCATTAAGGGTGTTGTGGAGCACAATGTTGGGAGGTTATTTGTGAAACATATTACAACTCAGGGTTACTAACGGCCTACCATGAAGGCCGATTGTGTAGATCACGCAAGGAAGTGTGTTAAATTCCAGAAATATGAAAAGATCCACAAAAAAATAGGGGCCATATTGACATGAATCACTTAGCATTGTTCATTTTCAATATGGGGGATTGATTTGGACGGTCCATTACCCAGGATAAAAGGGAGGTAAAAATACCTTATAGTCGTAGTAGACTAATAGGTGGAAGTCGAGTCCCTAGTCGAAATGCCTTATGAAAGAGTATTCCAGTTCATTTGAAAAAAATATCATATGCCACTATGGGATTCCCTATACCTTCATCAAGAATCATGGAATGTAGTTTGATAATCAGGACTTTGATGATTACTTCACCAAATCTAACGTTTGAAATCTACACTCCGCCCTGGAGCATTAATAGTGCAATAGGGAATCTGAGATCACCAACAAAACACTCCAGGATGGAATCAAGAAAAGTCCTGATAATGCTAAGGGTAACTAGATCAACGAGCTACACATTGTACTACTGGCCTATATGACCACCCCATAGACAGTGCTGGGAGAAACACTATACATGCTCACTTTCAGTACAGAGGTAGTGGTCGCTACTAAGATAGTACTCCACAGTCATATGGTCATCAACTTCAATTCCCCAAAGATCTATAAGATGAGAAGGTTGGATGTCGACCTGGTGGAAGAATTCGGGGACAATACAACACTATGCATGGCCGCCTACCAGTAGAGAACTTTTCATTACTATAACTAGCGCGTCAGTTCGAGCATCCTGAAGGAAGGGGATTATATCCTCAAGAAAGTGATCCAAAAGAACAACAAACTTTATGCTTACTTGGCAAGGGCCCTACAAGGAACAAGTGTGGTGAGGTCTGGAACTTACCGCATTGAAACATTGGAGGGAGAGAAATTTAAGAATCCTTAGATTTAGAACACCTTAGAAAATATTAGCAGTAATGTCCAATTTACTTCAATTATTCACCCAGCACATTTGTATCAATAAAATGATGATTTCATCCATCATATTTTTTTTTCTCTTTTCTTTTCGGAGTAATATATGTGTGCAGATACCTAACTATATAAACTGTATGACTTCATTCGATAAACAAGTCCCAAACAAAATAAACACTATATAACTTTGTTCAATAAACAAGTCATGAACATAATAAACATTATATGACTTCGTTGAACAAACAAGTCATGAACAGGAATTGTATGGACTTGTTAAGTATAACAGAACTTGAACATAAAAACTTTCCCCATGTACAAACTTGTCCTCATAAGTTTATAAACAAGGAGCTCGGCCTAACCTCTGTATGAAGTCATGGGCTGCAAATAAAGGTGACAATCTTCTATATGACTAAATAGGTCACGAATATAAACCATCAATTCCTATTGTGCCTAAACATGAAAAGTCTTATCATTTTCAACAAATATTTCACAATAAAATTAAGGTAAGAAGAATGATCAATTCCATTTAATAAAAGGATGGTTGTACAAAACAAAACGATATTATAAATATTGTATCAATGTTATTTAAGTGACCTAACAAAATGATGAAGGGTTGACTAGCATAAAAAAGATCGAAATAAAAAGACAACAAAGTTAAAGATTCATAAATGTTCGGATAGCAGGAGTAGAAGGATTTCCAGATCATTGGAAGATTGAGCAGGCAAGGGATCATCCACCGGGGCATCATCACTATACTCCCCAGCTAAAGTGGTAGCCTCCTCATCGTCCCCTTGCCACTTGCCCATTTCTTCAATAATGTCAGGATAGTGGTTCATTACCCTCTTTTTTGAATCTTCATAACCATCCAAGAAAAAGCCAATTCATTCCACATTGTACTCAGCAGAAGACTTGTACTTTTGTATGCCTGCTGCTTAGTAGATGCAAGAGCATCATGAGAGGTTTATAACTCTATAGCCATCACATCCTTCTCCTACTCGGCCTTCTTCAAATACTCTTGGGAAGATATGAGGGCATTATTCAGGCTCTGGATGGTGGCATCATCAGTTTGATATTTATCCTTAAGAGTAATGAGCTCCTCCGCGACCTTGCTCAAATCGGCGGTCCTTGTCATTAATCGGTCGTCCTTAACTTTCAACTCACCTGACACCTCTTCAAAAGATTCCTTCACCTTTATGTTCCCAGTAGATAATTCCTCGAAGGCATAATGTTTCACTACCATCTTCTCCTTGAGGGTTGTATATGTCATGGATGCCTGCCAATAAGAGAAAGAAGGTCATTAAAAAAAATAATGAAAATAAAATGTACAAATGATCAGGACAAGGGCAGAACTTACCACCGCCAGCCTATGCTAAGCTAACCTCCACAGAGAGTTCGGATCATACCCCCTCACAAGCTCGAAATATTTTCTATGATCATGATAACCGAGTAGGTCAATGGCATTATTGGCATGATAAAATATAGAGTCTTGGTCGACTTTCAGCTCCTTAGGGATAATCTTATGATTAGGATCAAATTTAAATTCAGGAACCTGTCCATAATGAGAAATATGGCTCGAACCTCTCTTTATCTTACAGAGGATCATCATGTCCTCATCTTTAAACCTCGACATATTGCTTTCTTGCTCAACATCAGGGGGTCAAGGGCCCTCTTCTCTCCAATGCTAGGTCCTGAAGGATGCATAGGGGTCTTCATCATTGAATGAACCCTAACAATAGCAGCGAAAGAAACAGCTTATGTCTCTCTTTAACAAGTTTCCTGCTCGACCACCTTAGTAGAAAATCCAACATCATTCTCGACCCTAGCTTGACTCTTCCCAACTTCCATCTTTTCTTGCTAAGACAAGGCCATGACTTTATAGTTAGTACGATGAGAATAAATTCCCAATGTTTCTTCTGAAGGATACTCTTCTACACCAAGGAAAAGATGGGAAGATGAATCAAGCAATAGACTTGAAGTAGGGAAAAAAATATGGATGTGTTCCATACCTGCTTCAAAACCTTCCTCTCCACCAACAAACTTCTCTCCTGTGTCAGTATGTGTTTCTGGAAACACACGCCCCTCCAACGGAACCTAAAATTCTATAGGGAAAAGTCCACCTAGGAGGGTGTGATATATTCTCTCATCTTCTCAATCACTAAGCTATCAAAGCAACACTAATGGTAACCTCAATAACAGTGCCATTAATGCTAGTAAACTTCGTGGATGTAGTTTTCCATCTTGGGCCGAAGCACGTAAATTGGTTTTCTTCTCATTATCTATTATCACCCTTCGATATTATTATTCACATTTTCAATAATTATTCTATTATTTGTTATTTCCATTTTTGGACGATAACAAATAGGCACCCCTCGTGGGAACACGACTAACTATTGTGATTCCTACCTAAATTCATTCGCTAAACACCTTCCCTCAAACATTTGAGAATGATGGATAACCCTCAAAGTAGTCGTATGGAGGAAATCCAAACACCACCCACCCCCATTGGGGTGGGTGATTTTCATAGTCTGCTAATGAACATGGCTAAGGGGCATGAAATTATTCAGGAGAGTGTCAAATAGTTGGCACACACCCTTCAAAGTAGATCGGTACAACCAAATCCAAACGCCATTACTCCTAGACCAGGGGTATCACGAAGCAGGGGAGGACCAAGGGTATCACGATTACCCTCATCTCCCAATAGTTATAGGAGGTAGGAGTATCACAGGCATGCCGTAGAGAACCCGAGGAGGCTGAGCCTAAGATCTTACGAAAATGCCAGCTCCTTCAAGCGAACAGAATCATATCGATACCATTTTTATCGCCCTGGAGACAGGTCTTCCATCAAGTCATATAGCCATTTTTATGATCAATCTTACTCTAAAGAGAGCTCTAGTGTGATACAAATATGAGTAGAGGCTCAGCGTTTGATCAGTTGGGCCCCTATCGCAATTGTTGACAAGTAGTAGCAATGTGGAACTATAGCGAATAAGCGGAGAATGATCCAGGAAGATCCATCACTAGAGGCTCTCATCGGTCTGCTAAAGCATTGACTAAAGAAGAACAGCCTTCCCTGGAAGAGATCTTATCCAAAAATAAAGGATGAACTGCAAAGTCAGTTGGATGAAAGACCAGGGATGAAAACCATCCATGGAAGGGATCTATCGAACAACCGTAAGATCGTCTTGGTGAGATGACCAAAATGTAGTTTTATCAAGTTCTGGGACAATAAAAGTGACGTTAAAATATCTTACAATAGCAACCATATCACATATCTACACAATATTGAAATGACTGAGAGCATCAATTGAACACACCAAGAACAACGAGGATGAATCCAAAAAGAAAAAAAGAAAAATTCATTAGAAAATATTGATGATAAAATGAAAAATAAATAAAAATCAGCTAGAACTTACCACTCCACTCATTTGGTTGTGTCCTCCATTGCAAGAAACCATACGGTAACCACTGTTCTTATAAACCGCTACAACTTGTAAAAGTGGTGATCGCTTAAATAAGCTCTGATACCAATTTGTAAAATATGACGACGGTGTGTGATACCAATTTAAATTAATTCTCAAGTTTCCAATTAAAGCTTATTTAATTAGAGTCTATTTAGAAACATCCCCTAAACAAGCAGCTACGTGTGTGCGTGTGTCCAACCATAAATAAAGAATGCGATACAAAGTTCATAAAAAATCTCCGCAGGGCAAAACCTTTTATTTTTAGAACTTCGAAATGTTTACAAGACCATTAACTTATATACTATCTTGCTTTCGCCCACAAGGGTAACACACGGCGTCTTTGTCAAACCTTCAAAGCGTCGGCTAGAAATCAGTAGTGGTTCACGCGCAACTATACCACAAAGACCGCAACCCAGAAACTCCGTAGAGACTCCCTCCACAATAGCACGTAGATCTCCGGTTATAGAGCTCTCCCCACAACGAATGATCAAAAGAAAAGTGTGTTATTAAACACCAACACAATTCACCAAAGCATATGGAATTTTTGTGAATTGAAAACAAAAAGGGAATAAACCCTAAAAGAAGAAATCAAAAGGATTCTGGGGTTTCGTAGTTTTTTGTCTTTCAAAATGCTGGAACTTAATGAAAATGAAACCATTTAATGAGTATTTATACAAAATCGCGTTGCCTCAGTATACGAGCTCGTTCGAATGAGAAACAGATTTTGCGCGAACAAGATACGCATGTCGTTCAAGGGACATCGCGCGACAATGGCATGTCGTTCGAATAACAGAGCAAAGTCAATTGAACGACTGTTATGTCAAAAAAATATTATTTTTAATGTCCGCTCCAATACTTAGAAAAAATACTCATTCTCAAATTTTGACGAAAAAGTTCGCTCCAACACTTAGAAAATATTTTGTAAAAATATCCCAAAAGTTCTAAGTGCAAAGTTAAGGTATTTAAAACATAACTTTACCAAAGTAAACTTCGTGGAGTCTTTTTGATGAAGAACCTTGATATTCGGATCCATCTTTGATGCTTGAATGTTCTTGAATGCTCTTCGATGGTGTAGTAGTATACGACATAATAAATTGATAACGGGCTTATAAAATAATGTCCTTACAAATCTCCCCCTATGTCTATGAAGATACATACATAAAAACATTTGAATTATCAAATACCAAAATGCCTATACAAATCTACCATCCCATGAATAAATTTGCAAGATCTCAAACTGTTCTTCAAAAATCTTCATCAAATCTCAAAGCTTTTCTCATCAGGGTGTGCAACATAATGATCTTCAATATTTGTTCCTACACGCATGAGATAAAGAAAATACCTTTGTGACACATCGAGTTTGAAATTATATAAGAATAAATCATTAATTAATCAAATCTCCCCCATAATGCAAACTCCCCTATAAAATGATAATGCATTCTCCCCCCTTTTATGATGTACCCAAATAGACAGATAAGAAGAGACAATCAAAACATGGAGTGTCACGAAAAAATGCATAGCAAACATTAATCAAACTACGCGCATGCAAAGGTATATCTCAAAATTTTCACAAACTATTTTTGATTTTTCAAATTTTTTCGTACAAAAAATATACCAAAAATCACACCATGGATTTAAACTCAAACAACCAAGTCATGAAAACAGAATGAATTAGTGTGAACACATTCGATAGGTAAATAAACTCAATCAATCATATGTGCACGATGAATACGTGTACTACTAACAAATGAACATCAAAAGTATCCTTAGGTGTAAAAATTATAGAATTTAGATGACATCGTCTTATACAAATCAACAAATCAAAGTCAAAGTCATTTCCACACCAATAACGTCCAAAACTATGTAGCGCTTTTTCAAGACTTTCAAGGACGTGCAAACCCGTTTTAATTCTCCATCAAAACTCCCTCATATATATTTTCTTTTAGAGGTGTATAAACTAAATTCTCAAACTTTGGAGAATTGGTGCAAAAACCTAATTGGCACATAATTCGTATGAATTTCTTTTTATTACCTATAAATTTTTTCGGTCTCTTTTAAACCTCTTTGGACCTTGGATAATAAAATTCCTCAATTTTTTTAGGTCCAATATAACAGTGGCTTAGTATTCGCAGAGGTCAAATGAACCTTTCGTAGCCTATTTTTTAAAAAAAGCACACAACCTCACAAACGACTCTTATATGCACCACTATCTTATCAAGTTTTATCGCGCTTGGTTCGTTTTAAGGACAGGAATGAAGTGAAAACACCCAACCAACATGTGATCATACAAGAAAAATAATCAAACAAATCCGTGCATGTGTGTGATAAAGGAAATCATGAGTCAAACATGTAGGAAGTAACACTTAATTACATCTCAATTACTCCAAACATTATAAAGTACATGGATGAATTGACATGTTGTCTCAAAACACTATAAAATAGTCACATGGATAAATGGAATGAAATTGTGACTCAGTCATCCTAAGTGTCCATCCATAAATGGTGTAAACAAAATACAAAACTCTTTTTAGATTTTCTCAAAATTTTACCAAAATAAAATCTTTTTGTATTTTTAAAAATTTTTCAAAAAAAAACAAAAATCTATACAAAAAGTACATGTCACAACCCTAGCAAACATAAATATCATGAAACAAAAACTAGCATATGACAAATATGCGAACACAATCATCTATATGATATGGCTAGAGAAGAATCATGTGCAAGCAAACGGGAATCAACTTGTGTAAAATCTAGTGCCTCTAAAAGTGATTTCCTAACCCAAATAGATGTGAAACGTCGTGTGGGGGATTTAGGAACCAAGGGAACACTAGACATAAACTTCCTAGGACATTTTCCAAGATCAAAACAAAAACGACTAAGGTGACCTTTCCTACCACAATATGAATAGGTGTAAATGGGAGGAATGTTACCTAAAGTGTGATCTTTTCTAACTTCCTTGGGATTAATTGACCCTCTAAAACAAATAATGGTTTCGGCTTTAGCACTAGGAGCATGAGAACAAGATGAGCCATTACCATCACTATCAAACCTACTTGAATCATTTAAATCATTTTTCAACTTTAAAATATTTGATTCAAGTAACAAATTAGACTCTTCCAATTTAAGGGACGCCTTTTTCAAATTATCAACAATTCCTAAAAGGGTATCTCTCTCTCCCTCAATTAAATCAAACTTCTCCCTAAGAGTCTCCTCACGTGCCACAAACTCATTGACTAAAATATTTTTATCCTCTTTGGCACAAACACAAACCATCGAATTTTTAAGGTCCTCTAATTATTTTTCTAAAAATAGGACCCTATCATCACTCTCCTTCTTGGATAATTTTAAAGCAACAAAGTCATGGTCTAACGAAACAAATTTTTCACGATAAAAATCTCTTTCATTTTGAACCGTTTGCAAAAGATCAATCGCGGATTTAAAACGAGAATTTTCTTTTTCCAAAAAATCAATTCTTTTAGCAAACGTGAAATTCAAATGATTTATATCATGAAAACTCATACTCATGTCATAAAAGGGGGGCATTCGATTACATAAATGCTCCATCGAAAAAATTGCGATTTTTTACAAAACTGATTTTAAAAAAAAAATCAATATCACAGAATTTTGCGAAAAATAGGAATACGCGATAAATCAGCGTAACCCTCCCTGATACCAATTTGACGACATGAAAAGTCAAATTGTATAAAATAAAAATCCTTAAAAAATCAGGATCACGCGATAAATTAGCATAACCTGCTTTGATACCAATTTGTAAAAGTGGTGACCGCTTAAATAAGCTCTGATACCAATTTAAAAAATATGACGACGATGTGTGATACTAATTTAAATTAATTTGTAAGTTTTCAATTAAACCTTATTTAATTAGAGTCTAGTTAGAAACATCCCCTAAACAAGCAACTACATGTGTGTGTGTGTCAAACCATAAATAAAGCATGCGACACAAATTTCAGGAAAAATCCCCGCAGGGCAAAACCTTTTATTTCCAGAACTTTGAAAAGTTAACAAGACCATTGACTTACATACCATCTTGCTTTCACCCTCAAGAGTAACGCACGATGTCTTCGTCAAACCTTCAAAGTGTCGGCTAGAAATCAACAGTGGTTCACGCGCAGCTATACCACAAGGATCGCAACCCAGAAACTCTGTAGAGACTCCCTCCACAATAGCACGCAGCTCTCCGGTTGTAGAGTTCTCCCCGCAGAGAATGATTAACAGCAAAATGTGTTCTTGAACACCAAAATAATTCACCAAAGCATATCGGATTTTTGTGAATTGAAAACAAGAAGGGATTAAACCCTAAAAGAAGAAATCAAAAGGATTCTGGAGTTTCACTGTTTTCTGTCTTTCAAAACGCTGGGACTTCTTAATGAAAATGAAACCATTTAATGAGTATTTATACAAAATCGCGTCGCCTCAATATACGAGCTCGTTCGAACAAGAAACAGATGTCGCACGAATGAGATACACGTGTCGTTCAAGCGACATCGCACGATAATGGCATGTCGTTCGAACGACAGAGCAAAGTCATTTGAACGACTGTTATGTCTAAAAAATATTATTTTTAATGTCCGCTACAATACTTAGAAAAAAATACTCATTCTCAAATTTTGACGAAAAAATCCACTCGAACACTTAGAAAATATTTTATAAAAATGTCCCAAAAGCTCTAAGTGCAGAGTTAAGGTATTTAAAACATGAACTTACCAAAGTAAACTTCATGGAGTCTCTTTGATGAATAACCTTGATATTCGGATCCGTCTTTGATGCTTGAATGCTCTTGGACGATGTAGCGGTATACGACATAATAAATTGGTAATTGACTTATAAAATAATGTCCTTACGAAAACATTGCCCAATTGATGAGATCAAGAAGAAAATTGGAATACACAATAAGAATGTTCCATATACAAACAAATCGATAAAAATATTATTATGTTAGTAATAGTAAACAGATCGTAATAATCCCAACAAAGATTTTAAATACCATTTTTTAGTTGTGTGTGTGTCTATAGACCATGTTTTGTCAAATATCAAAGATAAAATCATGAAACAAACACGAATTAGTGAATTATATTACAATCTAACATGATCTAGAATCAAATCAAGAAAATTGTAAAAGTTTGATTAACATTTATATAAATCAAAACAATCTAAACAGGGACTCTAACCACTAATACAAATGGGTATACAATTCTGAACAGGGACTCTAACCATGTTCGATGGATTAATTTTTAAAAACCACTTTGACAGAACTTAGAGTCTCCTAAATTCTCACCTTCAAATATTTTACTCAGTCTCAAACCTTCCATCCATCATGGATTTTTGAAAGTGAGAATTCAAGAGGTTTACTCAAATCAATCATATTTTCCTATTGGTATTTCAATGTTTTATTATGTTAGGTTTCTCGTGTTTATTTTTAAGGGTTTTTTACCAATTAGTCATGTTTACTAAGTATATAGTTCAATATGTCATAACATTTTTATTGCTCCATCAAGTCCCCAAAAAAATGATTTTTGTTCCAATAGGTCCTATTTGTAAACATATAGTGAATATTCACTATATGTACAAATAAGACTTGTTAAGGAAAAAATGTGGCGATAAGACCTATTAGGAAATGTCCCGTGTAAATAGGACTTAATAGGAAGATCCCCTATTTTTAAAAGTTTGGAGTTCTTGTAAGATGATTAGTCTACAAATTGTTGTCGTTTAATATATGTTTTATATTTCAAACATTGAAAATCTCATATGAGATCCTACCTTAGGTCAAAACAAGAGCAAATGTGGAGTGAGTGTAGCATATGGGTGGAAATGGAGAATTAATGTTGCTAATAATGTAATTATGAAAAGATTGTTACATGATTGATTTAATTGAATGGACAATGTAGGCTTGGGATAAGAGGGACAAGAGATTAATTCCTCAAAAAAGGTCACTAGAGTACTTGACTTTTTTTTTATAAGTAGAGTACTTGACTTTGTTAGATGTCACTAAACTCATTTTGCTCTAGATTCTTAAGTGTTTTCTAAGAAAATCTATTGATGTAGTTCATTCTTTCTTCCTCGTCTATTTATTAGTTGAACATTACATTAGAAGAAGCCAAAACTTCTTTGAGAATGGTCTTCGTTTGTTTTATAGTAGGATTATTTTTATTGAAAGTAAATGCTTATAAATGATAATTAAGAAATTGTTGATAATTTAAAGCTCTCTCCGAGAGCTATAAGTTTGCGTTACAAGAAGAAATATAATGTAGACTTTAATTCATGGCTATAGTTGTCAGATAGTTCCTAGGGTAGTGGAGAGTAATATAGTTTGTAATTCTAGGGAATTGGTTTCGGAAACTAATAGATAATGAGATAATAATTGTTTGTGTGATCCGAATAATTTTATTGATAATTTTTTCATCCCGAATTTTGTTACTTAAAATGAAACAGATGTGGTTAAGGCAATAAATGGGATAATTATCACATAGATAGGTAAGATCTGTTTCATCATGAGTTTTGACATAGAATTCTTTATAGCGCTTTTTAGTTTTCTCATTTTATTTTCTTATGCTTGGTTTATTTTGTAGAATTTGTCATAGTTAGTGCTCTTTGCTATTGAATCATCATCATGTGTTGGTGATGCATATGTTTGTACTTCGGGACTTCTTCGCATAGTTTAGATTGGAAAATTGTCAAAAAAATTATAAATCTAATTGTGATTAGACAATAATGAGAAACTCTTTTTAATAAAAAAAATTAATTTAGGTCAAATTTCGGATTTGACACTGACATCCATGAGGTAACATGTAAATCATGGATTAGCATTTTTTTCCTTTTTTTGTACGATGTTAGTGGTTTCTTACATAAAAAGTGTGCGCCTGTGTGCTTGTGTGTCATATTTTGTAGATTAATATTTTGATGATGTTTTAATGCCTTCTTTTTAGGGACTTAGATGACATGGCTTGAGTTTGAGAATTATCTTTGGATTGCTTCCCCAATGTTTATTATATACTCTGGGGACCGCCACTCCAATTTCATTTGAATGTAAAATAGATTATTCAATTTCTTTCACAACCATTGTCTTACATTTTCTCGGGGGACTTTATTAATCAGCATAGAAACTACGTTGGATGAAGTCCCGAAGTCTTTTCAAATTTCAAAACATGAAGTGGCTTAAAAGTGTTCAAAGACAAGGGAATATAGATTCATTTAAAATAGAAGAGACTAAACATAGTGTTTAACAAAGAACATAATTTAGAGAGGGATGATTCTGAAGTTAGCAGAGAGAATCTCCACAAAGCTACATCTATGATCAATTTTCTTTTAATAAGAGAGGAAAATTGTTGAAGCAGAGTTTGAATTTAAAATGGATGTTGGAGGGTGATTGGAACACTAACGGAACATATCAGAGAGAGTTAAATGTGTTATTGAGTTCCACGCTGTATCAGAGAAACTTATAGGTTAATGCAAGATTTGCCAATTCACTTTTCCTCACTTGTCTAATTGTGGTCACAAAATACGGATTTTTGGATCAAGGAATAAGTCCAGATTTGAAGACACCAGGGTCCTGATCGATATCATCATCATCATCATCATTTTATTCCTTACGAACTCTTGCAGAAGACTTTCTTTTATAGCCAGCAAAGTCAAGTATACCCATATGTTAAAATTTGGTAAATAAAATAAGAAAATTTAGAAACTAACAATGTGTTTGCATAAGATTGAAAAAAACATCATTTCTTACAGAATTAGTGTTGGAGTTTTGTAATGGAAAGAACGAAATATATTAATTAATTTCTGCAAGGCACGTTCTTGGAACGCTTTCTTTTAGGCAATATTTCTCCCAATCCGGTTGAGATAGAACAGTGAGTACACAATGGGTTTATAGATTCTGCCTTCAGGATACAATGCAGTGTACGAACAGTTTGTTTAATTCAAACTATGTACTGTTTGATCAAGTCTATAACACTCTAAATTTGTAACTTGATAATGAAAAGAGGTAGAGGACGAAGAGAGGAAAAATTAGCAATTTTCAGTGTCCAAAACAGAGGCCTGGAAGTCTTTTTATAGCCATTATTGTGACTATTCTTCAACAGTCACAGCTCTTCATGTAGTGACTCAGCAACAGTTGGATCGTGCCTGATTGGAACAACTTCGATCTAACGGTTCAGATTGGGCATCCCATCGTAAGCGAATGGACATCCCCTACACGAAATGCTATGAGTTCATCTAACGTTTCAGATCAAGTCGTTTCAGATTTTAAACCCTTTGATCGGATCGTTTAATCACACCCGTTGATCTATTTTACCTCATCAAAACTTTAGGCTCCCACGCTCCAAGCGACGATGCACACGTGCGAAGTTCCAAGTGCGCGTCAAAGCACATAATGTGCCCTAAGTCGCCCAATCGCACTTTCGCGCTTACGCGTGTCGCGATTGGTGGTGCTTAAGCACCACCGCAATGCGTAGGATCATAGCGTCTTATTTGACTTGTCAACTAAGAATCTTAGTTGTCCTTTAGTTTATATACCACTACTTTTTGTAGTATTCTTCCAATGTGGGACAATATGGGATTTTGAGCACTCCCATATCTTTCACACCCATTTGCTCATGTTTCTACCTTCTAAAATAAAACCCAAACTATGTTTAAATTAAAACACCAATAATATAATAAAATATTAACAACTAAAAATAAAACATTAATAATATAATTAAAATATTATATTATATTGAAATTTATCCAACATTCCCCCACCAATTTCAATATACACGAGAGAGCTAAACAAAAAAGAGAATAAATAACTTTTGGCATTATTGCTAAAATCTAGTACATAATTGAGAAGTGTCTTTCGGACTTGAACTTCCATAAAGTGTAAATACTTCAAAGCTTCATCAAGGTGATGTGGTGAACATATCTTGAACCAAGGACCTGTTAAGACTAGCCGGAACTATCACACATACCGATTTTTGAGTTTATGAGTGTTCTTATAGCATGCACTTTTATGGCCTTGTGCTAATCGTGATTTCATGAGCGCTTTAGGATCGGTCTTGATTCCTTAGAAAGCGGCCACACATTAGATACTCATATAGGTAAATCAACTTTAGTGATTATGCGAGTCACACTTATATGATTTATTAAGAAGTAACCTTCATCCTTTCACATGCAGAAAACTAACACTAGGCACATAGGAATGGAACTTTTGTATAAAATTCCTAGTGTTCCATAACTATAATTTAACTTATTAGTACCACATTGAACACTAGCTATATTTTCAAGATATGAGTTGGGTTCCCATTAAATATAGTTGTGTTTATTTAATAGACCTTAGTCCCATTCCTTTTGAGGTGATATATATCATCTCCCTAATAAGACCTTTAGTCAGAGGATCTGCTAAATTCTTGTTCGTTTTAACATAGTCGACCGTAATTACTCCTTCTTTGAGTAATTTTCTTATAATTTGATGCCTTAGACTAATGTGTCTAGATTTTCCGTTGTAACTTATGTTCGAAACTTTATAAATTGTGGCTTGATTATCATAACTTATCATAATAGAAGGACATGGCTTTTTCCATAAAGGAATATCATAGAACACATTTCTAAGCCATTCTGCTTCTTTTCATGCATCTGCTAGGGCTATAAATTCAGAATGCATTGTTGAATCTGACACACATGTTTGTTTCTCGGATCCCCAAGAGATAACTGCTCCTCCTAGCGTAAAAATCTAACCAGTAGTTGACTTGAATTTTGATTCAAGATTATTCCAACTTGAATCACTATATCCTTCTAAAACAGATGGGTATCCTACATAATGTAAGCCATAATCCAAAGTCCTCTTCAGGTATCTAAGTACCCTAGAAATCGCATTCCAGTGCTCTTGTCCTGGATTACATGTAAATCTACACAAGACACTCACTGCATAAGCAATGTCTGGTCTAGTGCAATGCATGGCATACATTAGACTCCCAATAATACTAGCATATTTAAGTTGGTCTATAGCACGCCCATTATTTTTCATTAATTTGATACTAGGATCCACTAGTGTAGCAGCTGGCTTAAGTTCAAAATGATTATATCTTTTAAGAACTTTTTCTATATAATGAGATTGAGATAATGCTAAAGAATTATCCTTTCTCACAATTTTGATTCCTAAAATCACATCAGCTTCTCCAAGATCTTTCATATCAAATTTTGATGAAAGAAACCTTTTGGTTTCTTCAACATATTTGAGATTAGACCCAAATATTAACATGTCATCCACATATAAGTAAATAATAACACCAATACCATTATCAAATTTACTATATATACATTTGTCGGCATCATTAACTTTATATCCATGGGATATAACAATATTATTAAACTTCTGATGCCATTGCATAGGAGCTTGTTTAAGGCCATAAAGAGATTTAACCAGTTTACACACTTTCTTTTCTTGGCCAGGCAAAACAAACCCTTCGGGTTGTTCCAAATAAATCTCTTCTTCTAAATCACCATTTAAAAATGCAGTTTTAACATCCATTTGATGAATAACTAAATTATGAATAGAAGCAAAAGATATTAATATCCTAATGGAAGTGATTCGAGCAACAGGAGCATATGTATCAAAGTAATCAATTCCATGTTTTTGCTTATAGCCTTTAGCACCTAGTCTTTCCTTAAATTTATTTATAGAACCATCCGGATTTAATTTTCTTTTAAATATCCATTTGCACCCAATAGGTTTAGCCCCGGGGGGAAGATCGAAAATAACCCAAGTTTGATTTGACAAAATTGAATTCATTTCATCATTTATTGCTTCTTTCCAAAAGACAACATCCCTAGATGTTATCGCTTCATGAAATGTTATCGGTTCATCTTCTACATTAAGAACAAATTTAGTTTTGTTCTTAGTCTCATTTAAATCCCCTTCAACTAAATAAATAACAAAGTCAGGACCAAATATTTTTTCAGTTCTTTGTCGTTTACTCCTTCGTGGTTCAACGTCATTCGTTGTTTCGAAGAAGATATAGGTTGTGAATTTTCTTCTAAAGTTGAGGAGTCAACTGTCGAATTATTATTTTCTAAACCTTGATTCAAAGTTCTAATATTTGTTAGATGTTCAAAGAATTGTACATCTACCGACTCAATGATTTCTTGAGTTTCAAGATTTAAAAATCAATAAGTCGTACTATTACTAGAGTATCCAATAAAAACACATTTGTAAGTCCTATTTCCTAGTTTAGGTCTTTTAGGTTCGGGTTTTCTTACATAAGGAAGACATCCTCAAACTTTAAGGCGTCTAAGATTAGGCTTACGATTAAACCATAATTCGTATGGTGTAACATCCTTGATTTTCAATGGAACTCTATTTAAAATATAACATGCAGATAAAACCTCTTCTCCCCACATCGACAAAAGTAAACCATAACTGATTAACATTGCATTTATCATTTCAACTAAAGTCCTATTTTTTCTTTCCGCCGCTCCATTTTGTTGTGGCGTATAAGGTGTCGTAACTTGATGGATTATTCCATGAGTATTACAAAATTGTATAAACTCATTTGGGTAATATTCACCACCCCTATCGGATCGTAGGACTTTAATTTTTTGATTTTGTTGAGTTTCAACTTCTGCTTTAAAAATTAGAAATTTCTGGAAAACTTCATCTTTACTTTTAAGTAAATATGTATATGCATACTTAGAGTATTCATCAATAAAAGTTAAGAAATATTTATTTCCACCACGAGTTATATTACTCTCTATATCACATACATCACTATGAATAAGATCAAGCATTTCAGATGTCCTCTCAACAAATTTAAACGACTTTTTAGTTATCTCCGATTGAGCACAAATTTCACATTTAGAAAGGTTATCAAATTTTCAATCTGAGATTAAGCCAAGATTAGTCATATTTTTTATACTTTTATAATTCACATGACCTACTATGCCATAAAGAAATAGACTCAACCATATAAGCAGAACTAATATTATTAATTACATTAATTTGATCATGCCGTTACAAGAGTACCCTTTGCCAATAAATTGGCCATTCTTTGACAAGACAAACTTATCAGACTCATACACTAGTATGAAACCTCTCTTATTGAGAAGGTCCCGAGACACAAGATTTTTACACATATCAGGTACATGAAGTACATCAATTAGAGTAAGTGTCTTTCCAGAAGTTAGCTTCAATTCCACAGTGCCTTTCCCAACTACATTTGTGCGAAGATTATTTGCCATCTTCACTTCTTTTCCATCAATTTCTTGATATGTTTTGAATGAAGATCGATCTTTCCATATGTGGATCATTGCGCCGGTATCCAGCCACCATCCACTTTCATTATCAATTGAATTTTCTTTGTATACAGTAGCAATAAGATCTTCAACATTGTTGGTTTCCTTCGACCCTTATTTTTCCTTAAATGCCTTCTTTTTAAGATGACATTCTCGAGAATAATGGCCCGGTTTGTCACAGAAGAAACATTTTCCCTTCTTTTTCTTATTTGAACTTTGGTTCTTGAATTTTGAATCATTCTTTGCTTTGAATTTTGAGTCTTTGATAATCTTGGATTTTTTATCCTCAACCATATTAGCTTTTGAATGACCCTCACCTTCTTCATCCTTCTTTTCTCAAATACGAGTATCATCTTCAATACGAAGGTGACGAAGAAGGGATTCCACAGTATAAGTCTTTTCATCATGATTAATTTTCTTCTTAAAGCCATTCCAAGAGGATGGAAGTTTTGAAACAATCACCCCTACTTGAAATTCATCTTGAAGATTAATTCCAGCGACTTTAAGGTCACCAACATTTTGTTGGAGTTCATGTGCTTGTGCAACGACATATTTATCATTACTCGTTTTAAAATTCATATAGTTTAAAATTAGAAACTTACGGTTTCTTGCTTCCTAGTTTTGATACTTTGTCTCCAAAGCCTTCCATAATTCCTTTGCCGTCGGAATCATTCGATGAGCGCTATAAACAATTTAAGACAAAGCATTGAGAATATGTCCTCGACACATAAATTCTTCTTCTTTCCTCTTCACACGTTTTTTATTTATTTATTTGGTGTCTTCGAGTGTGGGGTCGGGAATTTGTTCAAGGTTGTCATCTAGAATGTATGCTAGTGTTGGTGGTGTGAGGAAGAACATAACTTTCTCTTGCCAACGGGTGAAATTCCTGCCATCAAAACGGTTGAGTCGGATTAAGTCTTGACTCATGACTTGAATAGATTGTGCTGTTGTTCCTTCTATTTGAGTGAAGTAATAAGAATATAAAAATTGCCTAAAACTGTTGGAGTTTTGTAATGGAAAGAACAAAATATATTAATTAATTTCTGTAAGGCACTTCTTGGAACACTTTCTTTTATGCAATATTTCTCCCAATCCGGTTAAGACAGAACCGCGAGTACACAATGGGTTTTATAGAATCTACCTTCAGGATACAATGTAGTGTATGAACAATTTTTTTGATTTAGACTATGTACTATTTGATCAAACCGAAAACACTCTAAATTTGTAACTTGATAATGCCAAGAGGCAGAGGATGAAGAGAGGAGAAATTACCAATTTTCGGTGTCCAAAACAGAGGCCTGGAACTCTTTTTATAACCATTTATGTGACTGTTCTTCAACAGTCACAGCTCTTCATGTAGTGACTCAGCAGCCATTGGATCGTGCCTGTTTGGAACAACTTCGATCTAACGGTTTAGATTGGGCATCCCATCGTAAGCGAATAGACATCCTTTACACAAAACGCTACGAGTTCATCTAACATTTCAGATCAAGTCATTTCGGATTTTAAACCATTTGATAGGATCGTTTAATCACACTCGTTGATTTGTTTTACCTCATCAAAACTTTAGGCTCCCATGCTCCAAGTGACGATGCGCATGTGTGAAGTGCCAAGTGCGCGTCAAAGAGCGCAATGCTCCCTAAGTCGCCCAATCGCACTTTCGCGCGCCGCGTGTCACGTGTCGCGATTGGTGGTGCTTAAGCACCACCGCAATGCGTAGAATCATAGCCTCTTAATTGACTTGTCAACTAAGAATCTTAGTTGTCCTTTATTTGATATACCACTACTTTTTGTAGTATTCTTCTAATGTGGGACAATATGGGATTTTGAGCACTCCCATATCTTTCACACCCATTTGCTCATGTTTCTACCTTCTAAAATAAAATCCAAACTATGTTTAAATTAAAACACCAATAATATAATAAAGTATTAACAACTAAAAATAAAACATCAATAATATAATTAAAATATTATATTATATTGAAATTTGTCCAACAATTGGAAAAGGAGTGAAAAATGAAAGGAGATATTTGGTGATATGCCCTCTTACTTCTCCATTTTCCAGCTGTTAATAAAAATAACCAATTTTTTGATAATTTCTTTCCAAATGTGTAATGAAACTCAAAGAGAAAGAGAAAGAGCATACATTTCACGCGTGTGCTAAATTTTCTCAAGCCTACATATGAAATTTTTTCTTTTGTTTATTATGCTTTCTCTGCGCTTTTCTCTTTCCTATGTTGTCTTTTTCTTCCATTTCATGATCACAATCATTGTTGTTACTATCATCGTCCTCCTGCACCTTTATCTCTTTTTTGTCTTCCTCTTCCAACTCAATTATTAATTTCTTGATCACCTTCTAGTTCCTCATCTTCTACCTTGATTTTGAATTCATAACCTCCATTGACTTCAATTACACCCTTATGTTAAACCTTGAGAAAAAAATAGGAAACTACCAAAACTAACAGTTCGTTTGCTTAATATTGAAGAACACCTCATTTATTAAGATAATTAAATATGTATATCACAAGAAAAGAGGTATTTGGTGAAATTCCCTCTTACTTATCAATTTTCCAACCGTTAATAAAAATGACCCATCATAGAAAAGTACATTCAATATCTCTGGTTCTTTTTATTAATCACCAAATTGTTGGTTTATTTCATGATATAAATGTGAAAATTTTGATTAAAGTTAGCATATCTTTGACACTATACTTTCAATTATTGGTAACCCATCAAATATGATCTAACATATTTTAGATTTAAAATTAATAAATCAATTAACAGTTTATATAGACTGATAATACAATACATAAACAAATAAACTGTTATATAAATATATGACATTAATCTACATAATTATCATAAGTGTCAAAAATAGGATTGAAAAAACATACCTAAGTCATCATTAGATTTGACGAGTGAAGATGTTGCCATTGGTGCCTCCAACTTGAGATAAAAAATTATCATGGATTATAGGTTTCTCTCCCCTAGCGTTTCTATAATTTGTTGCTTATTTCTTATGCGTAAATGATGGAGATTAGGGCACTATTTATAGGCAAGGAGAGGCCCTAAATTCCAAAAGTCATGCGATCGTAATTGTCCATCAAGGTTAACTCAAGAGTTTACTTCAATTTATTTTTAATCAATACTTGGTTAATGTAATTAACTAAAGACGAAATTGACCCTTGGCTAGACTTTGGTGAGCGTTTATTTACCTAATATGACTTATTACTTAATTTAATAATGAACCACTTAAATGGGTATTTGATTATTTGATAATTCCAACATTCTCCCACTTGGTTCATAATTAACATAAGGCGCGCTTTCAAACTTTCAGTCATATTTAATGGTTTTTCATGAACACCTTTATTAAACAAAACATCAATGTGAGTCATAGAAGTTCCACACTAATCCATTAGTAAGGTTTCTTCTATGTTCTACGCCACTAACGGTTTATTTAACAAGGTGTATAATAAGGTCTATCATAATGGACCAATAATTGTCTTATAAAGAGTATTCATATCACTTTAATCAATCAACATGCATGTAAACTTATATTGCTTGACAGAAATTGAAATGTTCAGAATACAAATGAATTGATATCAAATATAGTGTCAAAAAATTAACACCAAACAATATACAACACTTATACTTAATTGGTTACACGCAAGACTCATTTCTTAAGCATGTTTCATGAATGTCCTTTGGTGATAGACCATTTATTAGTGAATATGTTGCGTTAACACTTAAACTAATGTATTCAACTGACACTTGTTGTTTCTGTACTTCTTCGTTCACATATAGGTATTGTATTCTAATGTACCTACGTTCTTTAAAATACATATCAGTGCTTCATAACGAAGAGTATAGAGGAATTATCATAATATTTCAGCGACTTGATAATAGTGTCAACAACTTGAAGTCCCAAAATAAATTTTTCCAACCATAATCCATAAGTTGTAGCCCCAAAGCATGCTATATGCAATATTTAATTGTTTCTCACTCTTTAATAATATTGGTCACTATGTCGAAACGAGTCTACTTAATCAAGAGAGAACAATTACCATAAGTGTGAGCATATAATATTTTAAGCATCTCATTACTTCATACCCTTAAACTATTTTATTTCTCTAATATATCATTCATTATTAAGAGAAATTCAAGAAATATATAAATTTACTCCCACTGACTTCAAGGTATATATATACTTAATCAAAATACATAAAGTATTCTTAAAATATCATTAATGGGAAACTGACATAAGTTTATATAGTGATTTCTCAACTTCTACAGTTCTTTTCTTAAACTTTCATAAGTTTTCACACTAAATATAACTCTTACTCAAAAGGAGCTACTAAGCTATAAAATTTTAATATTCAAAGATATAGGTAAAAATATTTATTTACGCCCCTTTGTCTATTCATAATAAAAAATTTGACCATAAGTCTAGATTTATATCAATGATTATCAAAATCGAATATTCTCTTACTCATCTGTCAAATTCACATTCTTGTGATAAATCTCCCAATCAGTCAAAATATTAAACTCATTTAAGGGTTTCTTAAAACTATTCATATCCATTAACCAAAAGAAGAATTACTTTGGAAGTTAAAGGAATGACTTGAGTATCTTAACTTCTTTTATAATCACATTATGTGGTTTGATACTCCCACTAATTTCACCATTCTTTAAAGAGTTTGACATTTAATATTTTTTATTTCAAAAATAATTAATGTACCCTCTTTCGAGTGTAGACATAATTATAAATTCCCATTCTTTTAGTGGATTCTAAATCCATGCATGTACTAGACATTCCCAATCATGTATACTTGAGAAAAATATTTTTAAAGGTCACTGAGGGGTTTTGAAATGATTCCAAAATAACATAAGAAAATGAATCCAAGAATTTATCGTATGTTTTATGGTTTGTCTTCTAATCATCCTCATATTGATTTAGAACCATGTTTCATAGCACTCTAGTTTTTTTGAAAAATAAATCAAATTATTTCATTCATATTGAATGATCTATTATAATTCACATAATAAAGCTTAAAGTATGTATGTTATATAATGGGTACTCATTTTAATCTCGAACATTATGAGATTTTACATAAACTCTATGCTGAATCCATTTAATAATTCTTCACTGTTTTAAAAGAGTTTCACACACTAATTCATTAATAATGGAATCCTCAAGTAAAACTAAATTATAACGATTTAGCAATTTTAAGTGAAACTTAGATTATTTATTTCATTCTAAGAAGTCAGTCTCAAGGACATTAAAAGGCGGAAACATGTAGTTTTAGAGAAAAAAGTAATATAAAATTATTGAAATAAATAGCTCACTACATTAATGCTACGAGTTGACAACATGTACAATAATAACATTTTATAAATGTGGACATTCTTTCGTAATAACTTTGAATATTTATATATATGACTTTATTGGGTACCATGTTATGTAATTTAGATGGACATGCTATCTAGGATAACTTTTCACCACCTAATTGGATAATCTCTTAATATTTATTTCATTTACTCAAAATAAATTTCCTTTGGAAATATCTTTCTTGACGAAATAAATCAAATATACCGCATTAATGTCTTCACATATATAAGCATAACAAGTTATTACTACAACCTTTAAATTTAATATTCACAAGCATTCTTGTTGGGTGACTTAGCTGGCTACCAAACTATCCATTATATGAATATTAAATTATTTTATGGATTGTATAATAATTTCAACAATCACTAATGTTTTCAACAGATTATAAATTAAGGAAGGTTATGGACTCTTTGGAGCAATCTATACCAACCATAATAAACAAACATATTGCCCCTTAATATTAACTTCACCATTGTAACCGAACTCTTTGGAGTAACTAAATCACAATGGGTTAATCATAATGAAATTATTATTTATCCGAACACTCAAAACTATATCCGGACTCTTTGGAGCAACCAAGACATAGTATTTGAATGTTATCACAAAATTCAACATTTACAATTTATTAGATTAGACCAGTTTGGTGGAATCGTAACCTAATCGTGATATAAATACTGAGATGAAAACCTTAAGGTGTGTTAAAATATAGTATTGCATGTTATCATAAATTTAACATTTAAAGTTTATTAGACTAGACCACTTTGGTGGAATCATAATCTAATCGTAATATAAATGTTAAGAAGAAAACTTCAGGGCATGATTTTAATATTGCTTTACTCATATTGGGCATAATAAGTATATACACATTAATCTAATATTTACAATTTTGAACACCGAATAAAAATTTACGCAAATGTTAGTCTCAATGAGAAATTTAAATCATTCGAGCGGGAAAAATTTTTCTTATTAATGTTTATTTGATAATCGAAATTATCCCTTTAGTACAATGAACAAGCTGCATCATCATTGCATCAACAGTCTAACATTCATCATTATATTTGGACTCACTAGCTGCCAAATTTACACACAGTAATTTAATATTTAAAATTATAGATTATGGCACTTTAATGGATATATAATCTAATATAATATAAATATTAATATCAAAACCTTAATCATAACCATAATAGTCATAACAATAATTGGTATATATCGAAAATATAATGACGGCCAAAGAAGATAAGACAACTGATGTATTTATTAAAACACATAAAATGGAAAAATCTATCATTTTCAATAATGGAATATTTGAGTAATCACTATAGAAAATTCTTACAAAAATAATCTTTCCAATAAGTGAAATTTAAAAAAAAAATGAGAACGATATAGCTGTCAATTTTATTAGCAAATATGACAAATTTAAGATTTTGAGAGCTTAAACGTGCTCAAATTGTCCTAACAACGTTTATTACTAAAAAAATTGTGATTTTTCATTATTATATCCTCTTGAATTGACATAAAAAAATTATCAATCCCAGGTAAGTCGACAATTTTAATCTCAATTATTGCTTATTAGAGGCATAAGAAAACTGTTACTAAAAATGTCTCAAAATATTCAGATTTACAGTTTTATAAAATAAGCGACTTTAAACATATAATTAAAATTGTTACATAAGAAAATCACAATTAGGGAACTAAAACTAATTTTAATTTGGTCATAAAATTTTGGTAAACAAAATCTCATTTTATGAATTTTTATTTTATGTGATTATATAGATGCACCAATTAATTCATTTGGCTGCATTCACACATATACTAAATTGATTTATCCTTAATTGCGCTTAAATCTCTAATTCATAAAGTGTGCAAAATAAATTTACTTTTATGGAACATACATGCACACACATATTACGTAATGGATATAAAATTAATATCCCCCCAAAAAATATTATACGCAATTCTTTATGTATAATCAGTGGTTCAAATATAAATGCGTACACAGTAATTGAATATTTATGACTATTGATTAAGACACTCTCCTCCTAATCTGACATCATATAAATATTATGTCACAAGTATTTTAGGAATTTTTCGCAACCAAATAGAATATACTTTTTAATCTAATATACGCTAACATAGGGTAGGGCACTTTGGTGGACACATATCCTATCTTTATGAAAATATTAGCACATGAGATTATTAACATGAGAAATATCCATGCAATGATTTGGAATTATATAAAGTACATAAGAACATCTAGACAATTTAAACATTACATATGTAGTGGAAAAAAATCTCGTAAAATATCCAAAAAAGACAAAATTAGTTTTCACCACAAATATGTTTAGAACTGCAAAATAATCACTCTCCAATTCGCGGAATCGAAAGTATAATTTTCGTGAGAGAGATATAAAAGTAAACGTTATTTCCAAATCAATTTTTTTATTGGTGATGCAAAAAAATGTCACTTGAAATACATGGTTCATAATAGGCAATAAGATTTCAGGGACGAAAATATTCAAAACGTCACAGAAATGAATTCAGACAGATTTAGTGACTGAAAACAGAAAGGTCACATAAGATTTTCATACATAAACATAAACAGATTCAGCGACAGAGAACTAAAACGTCGCAGTAAGTTTCACACATAAATATAAACCAATTTAGCGACAGAATATTAGTACGTCGTAGAAAGTTTACACATGACTCTTAACAGATTCAGCGACAGAAAATAAAAATGTCGCAGAAAGTATTATTCATAAACAAAAGTAGATTTTAAACTAAGTCCAAATTAGAGTAATAAAAAAATATATAATAAAAACATCACTAAGTCTCATGATTTAGAATATAAAATATGCTATAAAATATGAATTTCATATTTAGATACAAAGGATAATTTTGGGATCTAAACCATATGCTCTGATACCACATGTTAGATTTAAAATTAATAAATCAATTAACAATTTTTATAGAGCGATAATACAATACATGAACATATAAACTGTTATATAAATAGGATTGAAAAAACATACCTAAATGTCCAAAATATGATTGAAAAAACATACCTAAGTCATCATTAGATTTGACGAGTGAAAATATTGTCATTGGTGCCTCCAACATGACATAAAAAATTACTATGGATTATAGGTTTCTCTCCCCTAGCCTTTCTATAATTTTTTGCTTATTTCTTGTGCCTAAATGATGGAGTTTAGGCCACTATTTATACACAAGGAGAGGTCCTAAATCCCAAAAGTCCTGCGATCATAACCGTCCATCATGGTTAACTCAAGAGTTTACTTTAATTTATTTTTAATCAATACATGGTTAATATAATTAACCAAAAACAAAATTAACCCTTGGATAGACTTTGGTGAGCTTTTATTTACCTAATATGACTTATTACTTAATTTAATAATGAACCACTTAAATGGGTATTTGATTATTTGATGATTCCAACATGATGTTTATAAATGTCATTCAATGTCTGTGTATACGATATTAATTGGTTATTGTAAACCCAAGTTATTGATCCATATATATCATGTGAAGCACCATAGGCTCACGTATATAAATGAACTCGTGACGGTTATGGCTTTACGAGCCACACATATCTGATTATACACTTACCAACATGTGCCTTTGAGTTCTCAAAACATAGTTGGAGTTAATTAAAGGGTCTGAACCATCTAAAACTCTTTGGGATACCCAAGAATGAAACTGCATTTGTGGTTTAGATGTGTCAACCCGCCTACTAAAATAATAGGTGGCCAGTCCAATACTCTAATAATCACAGGAATCATAGATGGTCCATTCTCAGCGTCACTATCGATTAAAATAATAGTACGAGATAACCACCAATCATTTTAGAAAACGGACTGTCAAATTTAAAATTTTGCAAGTAAAAGAAAAAGAAAGAAAACACTTAGACAATCCCATTTGCAAAAATGGTGGATATAAAAAATCAACCGATAAAGAATGACAATATAATAAATAATCACCGAATAAGATGTCGGTGAACAGGCCCATACAAATAGTTACACCGAGTATTACAATTCAATTATTACAATATAATAAATGAATGCAAAGCGTGAGCAACACGCCCGAATAAATAAACTGAACATAACTAGAGTACAAAAGATAGAGGCGTTTAAAACAAATATCCTACAACATCCGCAATATGCTATAGCTCCAAGACAATCGGAATGGAAATATAAATTCGGGTGTCCTTGCGGTAGAGCACCTATACGGCAAGGAGTATATGAAAAAACAAAGAAATATAGACGGGTCAGGGCCCGGTTTGATATGATTACCATGTGACTAAAATGCATGACAGTTAAGTGCGTAATTCTCTCGTAATTAACATAATATTTATCACCTCTCAATCTAAAAGCACAACCTAGCGTAATATCGATGATGATGCTCTAGTTAATCCGAGTACTAAGGGCTAACTTCACCCTAGTCTCAACACTATGCCCTATTCGTGTGTGGGGTGTCTCGCAAAGCGAAATCCAAACAAGGAACCCCCCCGATACACTACTACTAGGCAAGGTTGATCGTCGAGATCCATTAGACCCTCAACACATAACTAATATATATATATATATATATATATATATATATGGGAGGTCTCATCTACAGCTACTCAAGGAGTCATCAAATCAATATCCACAATTCTACGTGCACAATTTCTATTTCTTTCTTTAGGAATATACATAAATGGAAATTCATTTTATCAAATGTTTACCAATTTAATCACATTTCAAAAATTTATTTACCAATTTTATTTCCTTTCTTCCATACATCAAAAATATATAATTTAAAGCAAGTTTTATTAACATAAAAATGCTTTACCTTTCCATTTCATATCTTCCATTTTCCTTCTTCCATTCGAAAAATGTATTTAAATTCCCATTTCCCTTCTTCCATCCGGGAAATGCATTTAAAGCCATTTTATTATCATAAAATGCTTTAATAACAATAATGTCCCACATTATTATCCATAGTTATATATCATATCATATAACGTTCTCTAAGACCGCCAGTCGGGTTTCCCCACTGTGCGCGCCCCTAAATGGCTATCATCTTCCAGGGCCTATCACCAGGACAACCTGGGATCCTATCGAAACGTCGGGAAGTGGACATATGCCTGCGGTAGAGTCATGAACACACCCAGAATCACCTCACCAGGGCAGAAAATATACAATAAACGCTCATATGGCCTAGGACTATATCCACCCTGCATTCATTAGCCAGGGGGCTTCACCATACGCACGCAACTTCCCTTATGATAGCGATTTAGAGGGGTGTGTATCCATAAATTAACATTTATGAAAATCATTACTTTTTCCATTTGAAAACATCCATTTTTATATTCTCAAAATCATTTGTACATATTCATTTAGTACCACATTTTATAATATACATTTCTTATTCTTAGTGTTATATTTTATTAATGACCTAAGACCCAAAGTGCCATTATCCTCAAACTAGACTCTGAGGGTTCAGCACAATAACCTAAGTCATCAAATTGAGTCTCCCTCAATAATTGACACCCAAAAGTCTCAACATTAATATTTTATCTCCAATACATTTTTAGGTTAACTTCCTATATCATTCGGATATTAACCTACACAAACTAGCCCTCGGGGTAAGCCCAATTATCCCATTTTAGCCTAGGACATTAGTCTACCCAAAACAACCCTCTAGGACTCTCCATTACTTCCCAAAGGAAGGTTCCTAAACCTTGAACCTAAAAGAAAAAGGGCTAAAACAAAACTAGAAAAATCTCACAAAAACAGGCAGCCGAATCGATTCGCCATAGGGCCGAATCGATTCGCCCCTGGTTGCGAATCGATTTGCCAAAATGCGAATCGATTTGTGAGAAAAACCAACTTTCTGCATCTATCCGAATCGATTCGGCACTAACCCGAATCGATTCGATCTCCCAGACCTGTAGCCTACCCCCAAATCGAATCGATTCGCCTGGGAGCCGAATCGATTCGTTCCTAAAAATAGGCCTAGCTTACAGCAGGGGTCGATCGATCAACCCTTGGACGTCGATCGATCGATGGGTTCGATCGATCGATCCCCCAGGCTCGATCGATCGATCCTGGCGGACAGCTTCTTCTCCAAGAAGTTGTTTCGGCCATGAACGAAACCTCCAAGCTTTTATTCATTAATCTACCCAAATACAACAACAAAAATTGCTACCCAATCATTTCTATACCATTACTAACTAATAATTTTTCCTCAAATCAAATAAAAACACAAGATTAAGGGTTTAATCTCTAAAACCCATTTATGGTTTAAATCTCCAAAAACGTAACTATACATGCAAATTATCACATTAAATCAATATCTAGCAAGTAAGAAACTTGCCTCGAGTTTGTAGTCTCGGATCCTCCTCTGGTAGCAACGGATTCCAGCCCCAATCTTCCATTTCTCTCTCTTTCTCACCATTTCTCCCAACTTTCTCTTCTCTCTCTCTCTCTCTCTTGGCTTCTAACATAAGATTGAGAAAATAAAGGGGTTGGGAAGACTTAACCGGGTATAAAACATAAATGCCCCTCTTTTAATTGCTAATACACCATTAAAATGACTCGTATCCACATAATTGAGTCATAACCCACCAAAAGTGCCCAAAACTCAAAAATACAACTTGGCACTTATTTCTACTATCTCGACTATTTTAAAAACAACCGCACCCCCTATTTTGGCATTCGGAATAACGTGAACTATTTTTATATTCCAATTTCATTTTATTTCATTAATTAGGCCCCAATTAAATTATGAGTCATAACCGTCGCATAACATATAACGACGTAATAAAACACAATATAATGTTATTTACCTTCTCATAATGGCAAATAGACAAAACATAGTAAATATTATCCCTTAATATCACGGGAAATAATATTTACTCCAACTTCCCCTACTTTATAAAATTAGCCCATCGACAAAATAATATAAAATAGTGGCTCAGAAGCTTGGGTTGTTACATTAGAATAGTTTTTAATGAGTATAGGAATATACTTTGGAGTAAATAATTGTTATAACTCAAATCAGTGCAAGAGACAACTTCTCTAAATTGATACCATATTTGACTCGATGAACATCATGATACGAAAAAAGTTAGTGGGCCAGCAGTGGCCGAAATTTGGTAAGTACTATATTAACCACTTAAATAAGAGATAAAAATGGGATTACAATGTATTTTATGGGAGTTGACTTAACGGTATGGGTGTAAAATGGGGCCACAGAGGCAAAAAAAATCAAATAGTGGGGTTTGACAAAGTAACAAAAACAAAATTGGAGACAACGAAATTCTATTTTATATTGGAATAACATAGAGCTATTTTTTTATCAGGCTAGGTGAATGTTGAGATGTGTTTTGTTATATAAATTGGATAGTATAGGAATGATGATTGTAAATTACATATTCTATAACAGTTTGACCAGTCAATTTATGGTATTATTTGGAAACTCTAAAACATCAAGAAAGAACCTATATTATTGTTGCATAAACCATTATTACCCGAAATGCGGATCACTTGGATACGTAGAATGGGTATGGGTATGGTAATGCGATTTGCCATACCGTCTAAATGTATTACGATAGGGGTAAACTTATGCAAATATCATTTTTTTCAAACGAGTTGGATTCTTCCTAAACACTAGTCATTAAAAAGCTATAATAATAAATATCTTCTTGTACCCTTATGACAAATAAGTTCTTTATTCACCTTTAGATTTTGTATATAAAAGTATTTATATAAAGGCCAACTACTGTTATGACAAGGGGATCTAGAAATAAGTATACTAGAAGAAGAATAAAAAGACTGTATAAGTCCTATATTCTCTCATTCTTTAATTTTATTTAATTTAATTTTTTATAAATATTGTTATTTTATTTATTAACAATTAGGAGAAAAAGCCTCTCCTAGGTGGCTCTTACAAGAGCTAAAGAAGATTTGAAAAAAAATGAAAGAAAAGCTTCCAAACTACGAAAATTTATAAAATCTTGAACGGGAGGCTAACAAGTAAAAGAAAAAATGCGCAGATGAACTCGGAGACAAGGAAAATAAACTTCGAGCATGAGCACGAGAGAAAGTTAGCATAACTTTTTTTTCCTTTGGGTGCAAGCTTTCTTTATCGCACTCATCTCATCACGACTTAAGCCATTACATTTTTGCGAAGCGTTCACAGTCAAAGATCCCCTCGTCTTATGTTGAGAATTAATACTCTTTGGTATTTTGACAAAAAGATCAAGACCTCAATTGTCATGTACCTGAACTCCAATCAACTTCATGAAAGTGAGGTCACTAGGAATTAGAGTTCTTGTGTCCTTCTCAAGATTCTCCCCCTTATTCGAGCCCTCACACCCTGACCCATACGATAAAAAATCATCATCAAAATTATCCTTCCACTGTTGCAAATGTTTGTTCTTACCCCCGCCTTTAAATTTAATGGCCTTATATCCTCCTCAAGCACGCGTAGAAACATGTGAAGGATTCAAGGTAGTGTCATAAGAAGACATGGTAGAGCCAATTTGATAATTCTTTAAAGATGGGACGTTAACAGATTCAAGGTCGTTGGCAGACAAAGTGGCATGGGATAAACAACTTAAACCCTCAATACTTCCACATAAAATGTCTGCTCCTTTAGTTAAATGCACATGGTCAACTAACGGACCTATTAGAGAAATTTCCAATTTATCTACTTTTATGACTCTCTTTCCATAAATCTCTGCTGATCTGGAAATTCCTTGCGCCACATGGGATTGAGAGAGCTTTCCCACATCCGATTTTGGAGGTAATCCTCTTTTTCTGGTCGCGTTAGTCGTATCAGTTGGTACTAATGTCGACATCGTTGAAATTTTCAAAACCGAAGTGATCCGTAAAGCTAGAGAATTCCTAACCGAGATTTATGCGATAGCTAGTAATCTATCATTCTTAGAACAAATGATAGATAGTTCGAAAATTGGAGAATTGAGAAGAATTTTAATTTTGATGGATATTGTTTACACTTTCTCAATTAAATTTTGTGTTGTCATCTATGCTTGTGTTTACTTTATTCTCTTCAAATCCTCAAAAAAAGACTAATCTAGTTAGTAAACAAACTGATGAGCTCTTTTTTTTCGGGGGGAGGGGGGGGGGGGGGGGGGAGCTAAATAAGGAGTTTGGAAAGAAATTCAACTGGATTGGTTTTGAGTCTTTGTGCTATCCTAGATAAGGAGGTCTTATTATAAAAATATTGGATTCTCAAATGAAAGAAATCTTTGTATGTTGGTCAGCTAGAAGAGTCCATCAAAAGGGAGATTAAAGTTCAATTCAAATGGTTGTAGTGATGAAAATGGATATATGGGTCTAGGAGTTGTTGCAGAGATAGTAATGGAAGAATCATATGGGATCTTCCAAACATTGGTTTAGGTGGAAAATGCCATTTCGTAGAGGCTTTGGCTCTTAAGAGTGGTCTTGCCCATTTTTTAGATAGATTTTATGATAATATTGATGTGGGTACAAGTTAGAATCTAATCTTTGAGTGCTTATCCAATAAAAAAGGTCATTCCACGGATGATAAGAATAACAAGTTGGGATATTCAAGATTACTGTCAAACTATGCAAGTTTTATTCAACCATTGTTGTAGTGAAGTCAACTGTGTAGAAACCCTCCTATCTAAGCAAGGTGCAATTTAAGAAAGAGGGGAACCAACCCAGAACCCATAGGAAACAGTGCATCTAAAATTATTTATCTAAATGACATAAATGGTATTTTCATAAAAAAGTAATGAAAGCTCAAATCTTTAATCTTTTATACCATAAACCAGAGTAGTGAAAGTACAAATCATCTATTAATCGACAATGCTTACATCCACTAACTAAGGAGTTTGAAAAGAAAATCAACTGGATTGGTTTCGAGTCTTTATGATATCCCAGAGAAGGAGGTCTTAGTATAAAAAGCTTGCATTCTCAAATGAAAGAAACCAATATTAAGTTGGCTTGGAAATTCAAATCAGGAGCAGGTATGTGGGCCGGATTTATGAATATAAAGTATTCTCAAATGAATGGTTCTAATGGTTCTTTGGGTTTTAAAAGAAATTGTCCTGTATGGGATATTAGGGAAGTTAATGTTGAATGGATTGATAATGAGGTTTTATGAAAGCCTTTTCAAAGTGGTTATTTCACTTTTGCTTCAGCTTATGACCAAATTAGAAAATGGAAAATTAGTTCTTTGTCTTATAAAGAAATATAGGATCGTCATGTACTTCCTAATATTCTTCTGGAAACTTATGTCAAATTGTGTCCCCCTAAAAAAGACTATCAAAATGGTTGGAGTTCCTCTAGATCAAATTGTTGTAAAGCTTTAGTAGAATCCCTTAATAATCTCTTTGTATCATGTCCTATTGCTAAAAAGCATGTGGAATTTATTTAGTATTTGAATGGGTGATTTCCAAAGATCATACTCAATTTATTGTATCCTCATTCACTGGTGGTTACACTCAAGAAAATCAGACCAATAAAAATGGTTATACAAAGCTATACCAGTGACCATCTTATGGGGAAATTTTGCTAAGTAGGAATAAGGCAGTCTATGAAGTCAAAAATATGAATTCATGTATTATTATCAATAAAGTTATTACTAGAATCTTATCTTTTGTTCAGGAATACTAGATTTAAAGATGGTATTTTGGATGTCTATCAAGAAGCTCAGAAAATTGTCAAATTTAACAATCCTCTGTGTAAAAGGAATCTTTGTAAGTTGGTTAGCTGGAAGAGTCCATAAAAAGGGAGATTAAAGTTCAATTCAAATGGTTGTAGTGATGAAAATGGATATATGGTTCTAGGAGTTATTCTAGAGATAGTAATGGAAGAATGATATGGGCTCTTTCAAACATTGGTCTAGGTGGAACTTGCCATTTACCAGAGGCTTTAGCTATTAAGAGTGGTCTTGCCCATTTTCTAGATAGAGGTTATGATAATATTGATGTGGATATAAGTTAGAATCTAATCTTTGAGTGCTTATCCAATAAAAAAAGGTCATTCCACGGATGCTAAGAATAAATATTAGGGATATTCAAGATTACTGTCAAACTATGCAAGTTTTATTCAACCATTGTTGTAGTGAACTCAACTGTGTAGAAGCCCTCTGCTCCAAGCATGGTGAAATTCAAGAAAGAGAGGAACCAACCCATAACCCATAGCAAACAGTGCAACTACAATTATTTATCTAAATAACATAAATGGTATTTTTTTTTTAAAAGGTAATGAAGGCCCGAATCTTTAATCTTTTCCACCATAAACTAGAGTACTGAAAGCACAAATCATCTATTAATCGCAAGTGCTTACATCCACTAAGCGGTGTAGAAATAGAAGAACGCTAGCGGCATTACAATTCTACCTCGATGCAGTTATCAGATATACATTATTGTGTTGTATAAACGTATATGTAATGCTATTGCCATAAACAACTGAATGTCTTGATATTCCTACACATATGAGAATACGATAATAATGAATACTATAGTATAAGCTCTAATCACTCTTAATTAAATTTCTTCATAGTTTAATATTCTGCTTATTCTAAAAATAATGACATTATTATCCTTTTTTAAAACACATTAGATAAAAACTCTGCCTCCACTCAACACAATTCAACAAGTCCAGTCCTGTCCAATATTTTCCATTTCATATACACTATTATGTTGCATAAACATATACCACACAATCAAATCTTGATTGTCCTAAAGTATATTAAATATCACAAGACCATACATACTTCCACTAATCATAATAATAATTGCAAATATTGCAAGTAGGTTGCTAGAGAAGCAAAAACAAATTTAAATCTATGTTCGTAGGCACTGAATTTCTTCAAAAGCCTAATGTTGTGCTTAATTCAACATAGTATCATATAGTTGTTATTCATTTTTTATCTTAGAAAAAAAAACTCCGCTGAAGGTGAAAATTTGTTTTTTAAAATGAAAATTTGGTTTTTAAACAATAAATTGAATGAAAATTTTGTTTTTTAAACAATAAATTGATTTTAATTAAAATTTTCTAATAAATATATCAATAATCAAAATTTTCAAAGTGAGAATCAATACATGATATAAAATTGAATTGAAATTAAAATGAATAACCCTGAATTTAAAGATTGTATTCATCCCTATACATAACCAACACATATTAAATTAACTTTGAAGATTTGTGTTCATGTGTTTGTGTATGCACGTGACTACGTGCATGTGTGTGCATCACTGTGTGAAGAAGTGGGTGCATGTGTATGTATGTGTGTAGGGGTAGAGAGAGGGAAAGAGGGAGAGCGAGAGAGGGAGAGGGAGAGAGAGATGGTTAGTACCAATATGGAGTGCCCATCGATTACTTTCAAAGTGACCAAAGAAATGGTGTGTGGGTTTGGTCGATTAGGATTTTGAGAGGAGAATGGGTTCGACTGACTGGGTTTATGAGATGGTGAGTGCATTTGTGTCTATGTATATCAATTTTATTTATTTTTTATTTTTATTTTGGAGGGGGTGGGGGGTAAACTAACGCAGGAGATGAAAAGTGTATATGGTGGGAACGTAGTTTTTTTAGCCGTCTTATTGGCAATATCTTTGGAGACAACAAATATTTTATGGTATTATTTGATTTACTTTATAAGTCGGAGATAATTAACCGTTTAAAAAAGACCCCTTTTAAGACGTGTATAATTAGTCGTCTAAAAAAATAATAGATTTTGAGACGGCTAATTATACCCATCTAAAAAATTATATTTTAAAGACTATATTTTGTTTGTCTAAAAACATAGGGTCTTAAAAGTAACTTTTTTTATAGTTTGGAGAGTTCTTACAATAACCGTTGGTAGCTTTATTCATTTCACTGATAATCCTAAGGGGTCTTACAGGTCATACCCAGATGCTTGAGTGAAGGGTGGGGTTGTCGAGTTTGTTACTCGGAGGTAGAGATTGATTTCAGGTATTTTGACTAATATTCCCGCTCACTAGTAATACCGCGGGTGGTCGAGGCAATTACCAGTCATGAAAGCATTCTCAAGAAGTTGACTCTGAGGTTCCCAAAATGGCTATCTTGATAATTTCATTAAGATAGAAAGCCTAACTCTTGATAAGTCTCAGAATTTTTAAGGTCTTCCTCAATCACCCATGAGATGTTGAACTCATTCTGGATGACCTTTTGGATCTCCCTTAGTCTACGTACAATCATTCCTCACAGAGGATCTCCATTTTGAGTTGAAAGGATTACTTCATTTCATCCCACCATGCTCCGAGTAGTACGTGATAGGAAACGTCCTCTCCTCGGAGACAAAAATAACTATTCAACCCTTAATTGTCATCTTAGGGACTAGGTCTTGGAGCCTAAGACCAAAATTTCCATTGTGCTCTCTAGTAGTGGAAACTTCGAAGGTTCCTTGTTGGTTTCTTTGAAAGTAGAATCCTAGTATATATCCCATTTGTACGATTCAGGAGACTACACTGTGAATACCCGTCTCCTATTTAATCATGTGATCAAGTGGGATGACTCAAAATATGCTAAGGCAGATGACGGCATCAAGGAGGGGACTGGTAGTAGTATTGGCGCATGTGCCCCGATCTTCACCCCCTATATTTTTATGACCTCAATATTGAATAAGAACCTAAATTTCATGTGTAATAATTAGGATAATGCCCCTTGGGGTGAATACAATATCTCCTTAGTAAGAGGTTGAAGATGGAAAGGATGTCGAGTCCTTAAAATTATACAATACATATTATGGTCCATATTATGAGGGTGGGTACAATTTCCTATAGGACCTCTCCACGATTGTTTTCATATTCCCCATTGGTCGTAAAGGGTGGTCTGAATTCTGAGGTAGTGTATCCTTAACCGATGGTGGTATGAGGGAGGCATACGTTGATGGTGGACCGATTTTTTATTACTAATAGGGTTACAATCTATCTGCAGGTCTCAATAGGGATGTGTAGCGCAAACCGTTGATTGCATGCTTGTGTGGGAAAGTCTCGAGACTAAATAGTGACGTTAGACGATGTCCATCGAAGTTTCTCCTAGATCTTATTATTTTTTGAGGAAGCGGTGTGACAACTCTTTCAGGGGGGATTTGTCCTTACTAGTTGGGTTTAAAGGAGTGGAATGTTGACCTGACTTCGTAAGGAATTGAAAATCTTTGTCTAGGGAAATAAAGAGTTATGCCCAGGCTTTGTGTTAACCTTTTTCTAAATGGAATAGAAGATCATCTAAGTATATGGGGTTGTCTGCAGGTGTTGTTGTCTTTGGGGCCATTACTTCACTCCAATCTAAGACAATGGATAATTTAGAGCTTTTAAGCACCCTGCTTTGACTTTTGATAGTAGTTTGAGACATAGAGACATCTATCCACTATATGTATTTGTCTCCTTATAGGGGGAGGAGGATAATTCTATCACTGTTTTTAGGAATTTTTGATTTATCGAGTCTGGTGTATCACATAATGGTTCCATGCACATGGATGACTAGGACCAAATGTCGTTATCGGAGACTATCTCCTGATGCTCATTCTTGTCAGAGGAGGTTTGAGATTATTTTTGGTCCATTTATTTCATAATGCTAGTGGCTTTGCAGAAGTTAACTCTATAGTAGTATAAGTTTTTTGTATATTCCGTCCTTGATGGAAATACCTATTGGATGAATCTTGCATGGACCTGTGCAGTCACTATGTACATTAATTTTTTGAACTTTACCTATGAGCGGTCATGGAAAGTAGGGTTGACTAGTCCCATCTTAGCAGTATATGAGTATCTTCGGGAGGGGGAACTTCTAGTGAAGGACAACCTTAACATGTCATCTTATATTGGAGTTCAATCATGCATACTATGTGGGTGGTATCCAAGTAAGTGTTTCCATGACTTTATCCTACATCGGTGTAGTGTTGGGTCCAATGTGACACTCTAAATATGAATAGGTCAAATGCTTGTGGTAAAATAAGCAGGTCGAGCTCACTATAGGGATCAATGAGATTTTTCATAGATATGATGACTACAGGAGGGGTAGAATCAATATATAAGGCCTTTTAAATGTGTTATTTATTTCAAAGGGTAAGTCTCCCCATATGGTAGACTGGATGTTCTTTTATATCTCGACATTTGGTGCCTGAGTTCCCCCTGACTATTGAAGAATAAGAGGGGTGGCTCTTCATACGAGAGGTTTGGTTGTAAATTGTATGTAGTGTATCCTCATTTTTTTAATGAAACACATCTAATGGTCATATTTTTTAAGTTGGTCAAGTTATTTTGTGGTATCTCTATACTCGATCACAAACTTCTAATCCCGAATATTGGGAGCCTCGAAGGAAATGAGTCCTTGTTCATGGAGTTCAAGTCCTGTCCTTGATGAGTTGTCCCATTGCATCATCATTTACTAGATTTAGGGGTTGAGTACATATCCATATCTAGACTTCAGGGAGTTGTTACACATGATGATCCAGATATGGTCAAAGCATTCAATGATACCTTGTTTTGATAAGTGGGTATAGTGGGCCTTGTTAGTCTAGGGTGCTGATTATTTTATAGAAGGCTCTAGTTTGTCACTAGGGGTGTTTCCAATGGTGAGGTTTATCTGAGGTTTTGAACACATCAATCGATAAGGATCGATGCACCTTCGGTATGTGTTATCATCATGAAAATGGTACCCAATGGGAGAACACGTGATTCATTTCCCAAAGGATTGGCTTGGGTTATCATTCATCATTGTCTGTTATATCAGGAATAGAATTGAATTTTAGCACCCATGACTCGTTTCCCTTAGTGGTTGAGCTTCCATCTTTAAGTTGAAAGGATCATGTCATGGGATATGCTATTTGGTTAGGGTTAGCCCTCAATTTAGGCTTCTAGCAAGCTTCCATTTGAGCAATGTGGGACATGCATCTTTCTTACTTGTCGTACAACAGTTAGTTATAGGTTCAAAATTTTCATGTGATTTGGCCATCTGCCTTATGTTTTCCATCTCGTTCACTTATTTGTATCAAAGGTCTTTGATAACAGGATGTATGAATTAGGGGTTCCCCACTTTGGTGATTGGTAGAAGTGATAACCTCGTTGTTTTTAATAGAGTTCATCAAAAGGGTTACAGATGAAATAGACAAGTTGGTACTATAATTGGCTTATGAATCTATGAGAGAGAACAGGTTTTCTTCGAAGGTGGATCATTCCCATCCAAAGTATTGGATTTATGTTGCGAAGGAGATCTGATTAGTGGCTTGGAGAACTTCATCTTACATCTCTTCCATTCAGTTAAGTGATCTACTTCTTCTCGAGATAGACTAAGGAGTTTGGCGATTTTTAAGATCATGGATTCAATAACTATGAGTAAATTTGGGATGTAGTGGTTAGTTTGTAGAAAGTGTATGGACATGATGGAGAATGTCATACTATCAATGGTGGTTCTCTTTTGGTGATGATTTCCAAGAAGGGTGAGGGTGCACCTAAAGGGGTGGTTATTTCGATTAGAGAGTGCATCATCATATTCGATTTGTGATAAATGGGGACTATTATGATGGATTGGTCGGTGTTTAGAATATGAGCATCTGAAAAAGCATGATATAGTACTAGGTTATTGTTGACAATTGTCTTTGGTGGGTTATAGCTCCCGACATCAATGTGGTCTTGGATAAAAAACCACTAGGCCTAACAATTGCCCATAATTTGATTGGGTCCTTGATGAACTTGAAATGGGCGTCGGCCTGCCAGTTCTTATCTAGGAATGCAGGGGTTAGTCTTAAGTGACAATCCTTTTTGAGGGAAGCAGGTACCCGGCTAAGGGGATCCTGCAGGTTAGTGAACTGTCTAGGTGGAGCTCTGAACTATTTGGGAAGAGGCACAATTTGATACTTTTTAGGGGGGTACTTATTATGAAAGTGCAACAATCGCTACCATAACTTCAGAAGTATAGGAAATTAGGGGCGTTCTTTTCTTGAAACTAACTACAAGGGTAGTGATGTGAGATGTATAAGCTCCAGGTGAATCCTTTTGGGTGAAGAATTATTTTGCAACTCGATGCGGTTCTTTAGTAGATTTTGTCTATACAACAACCAAAATCTCCTCAATTTTGCACCCAATGTGGTTGTGTGCTTCAAAGTTAAGGATCCATGTGAGCCCATGTTTATTTTGCACTTCCTTTCGAATGTATCTTATTATGGGCTATATCTGGTCCCTTTTTAGATGCAGTTGACCATTTGACTAATTTTCACTTTCCACTGAGTGATAAAGGTGCCAAATGCCTTTCCCTCTTTATGCTTCGGCATTTCCAACTCTTTATTGGTGACGCCAAGTACCTTGGTGTATTCGTACTATTTCAATCAAGCACACCATACATCATCCCAGGTTTTAGCAATCCCCTCATGTTTTATTCCCAGATACCATGTATGGTATCCTCCAGGCTGAGTGCAAGAGAACATTCTCTCTAGAAACCTTAGGCCTATGTTTTGGACATGCATTTAAAGATGGTAGTTGGATAAGTGGATAGTTTGGGTGCCCAGTCCTAGTAGGTTTTGAAGAATGGCATCTTGAGCATTTCTAAAAATTGGTCTTTCGAGTTGAGGACCATTTACTTGATGTCCGTAAGTTCATTGATAGTTTGCATTTTGTTGATGGATTCCTGGACGATGCAATTTAGATTGGACATGCATGATTTCCTCATTTGGATATGGGGACACAACTTTGTCGGATGTAAGAGGAGCTATAAATTTTCCTCATAGAGATCCTGGGAAGGTGATGTATGGGTTCTCGGGGTACTTCTTAAAGGGTTCAAAGTATCCATGTGGGGAAAATTATACATTCAACTGAGGGGCATCATTATTATCATCGGGAGTCATAACTAGGACTCGTGCATGCAGATCTTAGGGATTAATGAGTACGTCATTGACACCAATCACAAACATTATTCTAGTGTTGGGGATGGGAGAAGGAAGTACATTCTCTATTATTCTATGTGTTGAAATGGCATCTTATAGGAGAACTTTCGCAAGATTTAATCCCCGATCTCAGACTGTATGCCATTTTAGGAGATGCTGATGCTCAAGTTGTCTCAAAATCTGATCTATTATTATTGGAAACGGATCTTCTTCAGTATACATAGAAAATACTATGGAGAAAACTTCACCATCATGTGTAGGGAGCTTGTGATGAAAATTAATTGGCCTGATGTAGTGCGAACTCAAGCTTCCAAGGTAAGAACTTTGGACGATCTCTCTATTGATGGCAACAATTGTAGAAAATTTTAAGGAGATGTCGTTCAGGTTTTTGTAGATAGAAGGACTAAGAGAAGGACAATACATATGTGATATAAGGACCCATATATGCATAATTTTCTTCGATGCAATTATTTTATCTATATTTAACCGTATGAATGTTTTTTCAATTTTTTTTGTTTTTGTTTGATAGTATCTTTTGAAGGGAAGAACTAAAAAGAATCCTGTTGTACTTGAGTAAACAGGAGTGATCACTCATTTTATATGCGAGGAGAGAGAAAGTAATAGTGTGTGGTTTATTTTTTTTCTCAAAATAAAAAGTGGGTAGGGGAATCCAACGTAATGGAAATCTATTTTGGCGATAACTTATCGATTCATACTGTTCATCTTCCACTTAAACATGTGAAGACATTCAACCTGGAATCTGAGGAGTTTTCAACCAGCCTCAAGTCATCTAAATTTGTTTTTGAATATTTTGGCCAAAGATAACGACCCATCAGTATCTTTTCTTTTTGTGCAACAGGGTGTGTCCCTAGAGCTTTTCTCTATATTGAAATGGGTTATGTGACATAGTGATAGGTGGATTGATTCTCATTATCATGGATCATGATATGTCGGGTTTCTTAGAATGAGCAACATTTGAGGTACGCGTGAAACCACTTTGCCCTAGTATTAAATAGCTATAAAAGACTATTCGATATAGCCCATTACTAAAGAAACATCAAACATATCTTGTCAGCAAGACTTTGGGATCAAAAGAGAAGTTGCTCGATATACTAGACGGCGAGTGAATAAAGTGAGAAGTAATTGGTGAATGGCCTTCCACGAAAATGACTTTTTAAAAGTACAAACTTAACTCGAAGAAGAGATTTCTTAAAAGTATTAACTTTCTCTAGGGAAGAGTGACTTCTATAAAATACAAGACTCCTTCCAGTTGAAATGACATTTCTCAGGTACGAAACTCCTCTCTGTTAACTGCTTTTCATCTCGAGGGTATATGCTTTAAACAATATGAAAATCAAGACTTTGGAGTGTGTGATTCCAAACAGGTAATATTTATTTTACATACTTTGATGTTTATTTTATGGAGAGGTCCTTCGCGCGTTCCTATATGTTTGGGGAAAATTTAGAATGTTGTACGTAGGGACCTAAGAACATATCTATGTTTTGAGAAACTCTAAAACCAAGGCTGTTAAATAGTTCTAAAAATTGCGTGAAACCATAATAGAGGATAGATATATTAATCGTATTAGTAAGGATAAACATAAAACGGTTACCTTGGGTTATTAGGAAGTATAAAAGTAGATCAATTATCTTGGGTTATCCCTAGAGAAGCCACTATTGTGGCATTATGATACTCGAGTGGTGTTGATGCATCCGGGAGGAAATTTCATGGGAATGTGAGCAGTGCTTGTCTCTTTGTTTGCTACTTTCCCTCCGGGTCGGGTTATCGGTTGGAAGTTTGACTCGATGACTTTCTCTTGGAAAATGTTTCATTCCATTTCCAATTTGAGTTGCACACTCTTGGTTTTAAGACCTTCTCCTAAACTATGTTTCAAGGGATTAAGGGGTTCGGCTGGTTCATTCAGATTCGCGAGTTTATTTTATACAAAAATAAGCAAAAGATTCGTTATAATCCTAAGGCATGTTTAAGCCTGCGGTGTGTCTAGATATTATTGTTATGAATCTTTGGAACCGAGTTACGAGTGATGAAGTTATTAGGGACCCCACTTGCTCTCTATTCTTCCTTAATTATATATGTATTACCTCAATTAACATTAATCGATTACTTTTTAGTTATTTTTGGAACTAGTTAGAGACGTTAGGTTAAGAATCCCTTAAATGTAGACAGGTTCTTAGGTCGAAAAACGTTATTGAGTGAGAGGTGTATAAACATCACTTTAATCAGTACAGGTTCATAAGGATTCTTGTGTATGACTCCGTGCTTGTATAATGGATGGTTGTTAATATGAATGTAAGTGTGTGAGACAGGTCGACTTTGATATAGTTAAATATCTCATTCGAAGTTGAGGAGATATAGGAAGGTAATAGGATGGGCGCATCTTTGATGTGATAACATATCGTGAGATATATAGTAAAGGCACATGCTCATGAGAAGGACTCAGTATTATGCCCACATACCTAAGGAAGCTTGGGATTAAAGCCTATATAATTCCATTTTGTATATGCATTTGAGCATTTGTGTAGGCTTGCATAAGAAGAAGCATCTTGGAGATAGCTTGATATCTCTTTCTTTTTATATGTGATGGGTGAGTGGTGAGGAGTAATGGCTTTATTTCCTTTGAAATGTGTATGCTTGAGTTTATAAAGATCACAATTGTTTCAATGGTTGCACTCACACTTCAGGTTAGTCATAAACATGCATGGTATGAGCCTTACATGAATAGTGGATTGCTTAATCAAGAGAGTGTTAAACCTATGAATATATTTATTTTTATTTTGACATCTCAATTGATAATACTATTTTCAAGTGGGTAAACGAATAGTCCATAGCTTGTATTTTGATTTTGTATACTATGTATGCTACTAAGAATTTGTATGGATATATATGGGAGATCAAGCCTTGGCATAGTTTTATATCTCATTTCATTTTATTTAGAAGTAATGGATGAAATTTAATATAAGGGATTCAAGATCTTCTGAGGATTCAAGGATACTCCATTTAACATATTTGGAGGAATTAAGCACGGTGGCTGACAGTCTTGCAACTCATGCTATTTCCACTAGCTCTTCTAGTACTTGCCAAGATTTTCTTTAAATTACTTATCCTTTTAAAGGTTTTTTTAATGTCAATAGGGTCGATCTTCCAAATTTAGGTACTTTAAATAATTCATGTAATGGGGTTATATATAAAATGTAAATTTATTATTTCCTTATGATCGATCTATTGGGCTCAATGATCCATTGTTATTTTTTGTTGTCGAGCTTGTTCATGACATGTAGGAGAATCTGTATCTCCTAATTTATTATAATAATATGTATGGGGGTTCCATCCCTCTTCCCTGAAAAAAGAGATGGTATCATCTCTATAGGGACAACACATCATGAGATATATAGTCGAGGCTCGATCTCGTTAGAGGGACTCGATATTGAAACTATGTGCCCAAGGGACTTGGAATCAAAGCCTATGTAGTTAATATTTTTATGTGCTCCAATATGATGTGTGCGAAAGTGTAGGACTTGGCTTGAAGAGATGGAGGAACTATCTGTAGGACAATTAGAGGTTCTGGTCGAGGATTAGAGTGGGAGTGGGCACAAAATTACCGGTGAGAACATATTATATTATAGTCATCGGGCGATCACTAGTAGGATGGTATTGTCCTTTAGACTAGCTTTCGAGTGTAGCATTAAGGTTGCCATATTTTAGACATCTTCAGCTAGGGAGGTAGAGGTACAAGTCGAGGGAGTTTAGATTGGGGACGGATGCATCCATATGAAATAATATGCGGAGAGTTGCATTATAAGGTTTGGGCTTCATGAGTTTAGTTCAGTATAGTACCTACGTACCGAATGAGAATTGGGAGCAATGCAAACATAGTTCCAACAATTAATGGATGTAGACGGCGGGATGTCGGGTATACACTATACAAAATTTGGTATTTGTGGAGCCTAGTCCTTAATATAGCATTTTCGTTATATTTGATTGATATATTTATATGTTAAAAATATGTCTACTAAAAGGCCGCTGTTTCACGAATATTTGATTTAAAAACACATATTCGGGCTTCTGATGCAGGGACGACTTTGATCATTTGGAAAAGAAGTGGGAGTCGTCAGATTTTAGGCTTAGCATGGTGCAAAGTTTCAGAGTGACTCGACTCATGGATACTTTCATCCGAACAATTTTGAGAAGTATGTTTTCATGTTATCTAATGGTCGTTGTGGCCATTGATTATAATTTTTTTAACATATGAGCATGTCAAGTCAATTAACAAAGGAATTGAGGTTAAAGTAGAATTTAAAATATTGACACAGTAAAGTCCATGCCCGATCCCCTAAAAGGGGATCGGGATAAAAGACAAATAAATATGGACAGTTTATCACAATATATAGGGGGTTTGGCCCTAAATGTGGACGAAGGTTGTTTAATACATAGGGGTGTTTGACGCAAAATTCGGGCTAAGTTTCCTTACCCTTGTAGTGTGAACTAATTTTTTTTCTAGGGGAGTGTCCCCATTTGAGGTGCTTGAGGTGGGTTGGGTTTAGTTTAGTCAAGAAGAGCTTTGTTTAAAAGTCCCAACTTTCATGGAATGCACACATAGCTTTGCCTTTAAGGTGAATTTTGAAAGATACAAACCTTTTCTGGGACCACAACGAATTTTTGAAAGTACGAACATCCATGGAGGAAAGAAAATTATTAAAAACTTTTTAGAATGAACTCGAATATCTCGGATGCTTGGGGGAGAAAAAAGTGAGAAAAATGGATCGAAGTTGGATTTTGGTGTCTCTTTCAAGATTAGTGGGTAGTTCCTTTATAAGGTCCTGATTCAGGCCTTCTACTAAACGGTAGAAGGCCTATGACCATATATTTTGGATAGGGGAAAATTTACGATAGAGAAGATATTCAAAAAGATTTTGTAATCATTACCTAGAGAGGGGATTACTAGTCTGTAGAATCACCTATGGTCCTTTTACTAATCCACGAAAGCTCCCGAGGTATATTTTGAATATTTTCTTTAATTTGTTAGTTTTGGGTAACCCTAGCAAGTCTTGTTTTCTGGAGTTCTGTTCCCTCTCATTTCTCTTTGGGTATCTTTACCTCTGGGACTAGGGGGAGACCAAGTCTATGGTATTTTATCGGGGTGGGATAAAATGATTGCAAATTAGGGTGTCCACAACTATCAAGGACCATGATAATTCTAGACGCGACAATGCCCCTAGCCACGATACTTGAACATGGCAACTCCTTGTTCTCAATGTCCATTTAACCATATAAATTTTGTAAAACATAAGGGTGACTAGAGTCCTGTCACGGTTAAGGACCATGAAAACTCATGTTTTATCACAATCGTGTCAGGGTTAAGGATCATGACAATTCTCCTCTTGTCACGGTCTCGTCACGATAAAGGATTGTGACTACACATGCCTTAGCATAATCTTCTCATGGTCAAGGATCGTGAAAGCACAAGACTTGTCAGTGTTGTATCATGGTTATGGACTGTGAAAATTTAATGCTGAAACCCTAAAATGCATATACATGCCAAATTTTTTTAATTATACTTTATAATCTAATTGAATCTAACACTAAAAACTACTGTATATTTTAAGAGCATTAAAAATTATCGAGGAACGCTCATTGTGTTCTTTGCCATTTTCACCCAAAATCGTCAAAATTTTATAGTTAACCAAAAAATTATATGTTCTAACAAAAATGATTATATTTACAATAAAAACAACACATTATAATGAACTCCAAAGAAGTATCGAAGTCAAATATTCACATTCGAATGAAGAATGATTTGAATGTTCAAAACTAGTTTTGCACAAATTGTTCCAACAATATCAAATCCATACATGTATGTATAACTAGTTTAAAACAAACAAAAACATTATAATAAGACCAAATAAATACATAAAATCAAATATTCTCATTCTAATGAATATGGTTGGAATGTTCAAATTCAGTTTTTGTACAACTTGATTTCAAAGAATAAGAAGACAATTCATGTGTATATAACTAGCTTACAACACATATATTAAAGAACTACACATATATTTTCATTTTTATATACACACAATTATATATATTGTTCATATGCGCACTGAGTCGTACATTAATAATTCGGACTCAACACGTGGCACCTAGTGGTCAGCCTCTAAAAGCGAGAGAGGACCGACAATTTATAGGGGAGAAACGGGTATAATTTGGAGTGATTGTATTATATCTGTGTGGTTCAGTCCACATACTATATATATATATATATATATATATATATATATATATAACCTTTAGAGTTTATAAAAATGGGGGAATATGATCTAGGGAGAGAGAGAGAGAGATTCGAGTTGATGATAGAGAATAGGGAAGTAGAAAATGAGGTCGAAATAAGGGTTTTAATTTGGTTGTGGGAGTCAGAATATCACGATCCTTCACCATAACAAGGATCGCATTAACAAAAATTTAACCCTTATCATCGTTCGTGACTTTTACCACACATGCGTATTTTATGTCACGGTCCTTCACCGAGATAAAGGCTAGCAAAAAAAAGTGAGAAATAAATTCATTTTTGGTGTAGTACCCTTTTGTAAATATCTTGTTTTGTTTTAGTTGAATAAGATTATTTTATAATTCAGTTAAATTAAATTAAACAAAACAAATAAATACTGTTAACGAAAAACATACTCATGTGCTTCAAAACAAAAATATTTACAAGAAAACATACAATAAAAATTCGGGACAAAACGTTCGTTGGCATACTCAAATGCCTTACTCTCATTGTCGAATGGAATGGTGTATAGCAGCCACACCTCCATATCAGTCAGAATCATGAATTCATTAGACGTGAACAACATTGGGAATTGGAATTTATGGGTTGTCTCCACGACATCTCAAGGGATGTTAGAATATCTTCCCGCTCAGTGTGTATATAGGGCGTAGTAATAAATCGACCAAAAATACTTCTGTGAATCTAGTAATAATAGTTATCGAAGACTAACCATGGTGTGACATATCATGCAACCATAAATAAATTGATCTAATTTTGCAACGAATCATAAAATCATTTCATAACCAAAATTTGAAAGGTCATTTAAACATTTTGTAAAATTTTATGGTGCGAGAGAGTTTCAAAAGATTTAAAGAGACACATGATTTGACTGAGGGTTATATATGTGAGATTAGGATCAATACTATCCTTGTTGGACGCAATGCTATGAGCTAATGAGAGGATCCGCGAGGGAGATCTCCTAGTAAAATTCACAAATATTGATATAAGAGCATATCTTATAGATATATAGTTAGCAGGTTTCAAAAAATAGAATCGGGATTACGTAGGCATAATTAGATATGTTTTGTTCGTCGCCTATGTATTTATTGTCGTCAAAGTTACCAAAGACACCTGATGGTAGCGTTAGGTTTTACATGATTTTTTGGTCATCGATTAGATGGGATGAAATCATTTATTAATTAAAGTGTATCTAAAACCTCTTTGGCTTGTTAGAATGATTATCAATTTTTTATTATCATAACTCATGTTATAGTGAAATTTTATTTTGTCTAGGTTGTGTGTTAACCAACAAAGAGCTATTGTTATACAGTTTGGGCTAGGGTATGGGAGTGTTTATGATTCCAAAACTTGATGTCGATGTCAATAATTGAGTAGGAATCTACAAACCATTCCCGATAAATGAGTATAAATTCCTACAATTGTATAAGTCAAGAAGAAAACATATGGTATAGATATGGGTATAAATAGATTTTCATTTGGTCATATGTCTCAGTTTGGTAAAGTAAATGTTGATTAAATATTCTCTTATTGCTCTTATGAAATTCATCTCCCTCTACGAATCTAATTCTGACAAAGTGGTTAACTATTTTAAAAGAGTCTTCGTCATATTGAACAAAGTTCCTGATTCTAGGAGCTTCATAATTGCTAGAACGACTGACTTCTCCCCAAAACACCTACCCATAACGTATCTGGGAGTTCCTCTGTATATTGGTAAAAAAAGGCTTTATTTTCTTCTTTGCTTACTAACAATTCTAATAAGCTTCATATGTGGTGTTTTAAGCTTTTACCTCCTGGAGGTAAGCTGATTCTTATCAAGTCTGTTGCTCAGTCCATGGCCCTTCACATGTTTACAGTGCTTGACCCTTCTAATGATGTAATCCACGACTTGGAAATGGATTTCACCAACTTTTTTTGGGGAAGCAAAGGTAATCACAATAAGCTCCACCGGATTCGCTAGAGTGAGCTGAGTTATCCGGGTCAAAAGGGTGGGCTGGGAATTATAGGTTTTAGAGACATCATAAGCACCTTCTCATGTAAACTTTTATTGAACCTTGCTGAGAATAAGTGGTTGTGGTCAAAATTTATTCGAAATAAATATTGTCGCCATGGAAATATTATTCAAGTTTGCATCTCTAACACAAGCTCTCAAACTCGTAAGCGTATGCTTAGGGTGATTGATGGGGTCCCAATGAGGGATAGAGATATTATTTATAAAATTAGTAGTCATATCACTAATATTTTTAGATACTTCCAACCGAAGCCCCATGATTTGAAGGGAGTTCATGAATTGATCCATGACTTGTCAATAACGATCCGCTAATATTCCTTTTTTTTATGGGTCAATTATTAAATAGTCCCTACTATAAATATATATTTTTTAAAAAGGACACATATTTTTAGTTTAACCCATTTAGTCCCTCAAGCACTCAATATCCTCTTATTTTTAGAGGTCTGCGCCAGCGGCACTCTCTCTCCAAAATATGTGGCAAAGGACTTTTTGAGGCAAAATAAAAAAGTTTGGACTAAATGGGTATTAAAAAATGTCCGAGGGAACTATTTGGTATATGTCCCTTTTTTTATATCTTTAATGTATCACTGATGCTTTGTAGGATGCGATAAATATGATCACGTTTAATCTTTTTGCATCTTTATTCTTGTTAATAATAAAAGTTAGAAACATAAAAAATGAAGTTTTAGGGAGGTCTTCCATGCAAGTGGACTGAGACAATGAAATTAACAAAATATTTAAGGTAATTTAGGGTTTTTATGTCGTTTAAGTGGCATAATGTTTAGTGTGTGTTTGGAGTTCTATTGGCTCGTTTTGCCGGTGGCATACGTTTGTCAAAACTCTAGTTCTTTCTAATTTAGAAACTTGTTGGTATTAGGTTTTTGTCGATGTTCATTTGGATCAATTTTTTTGGGATGGATTGTTAAATGTTGTTTCTGTGTGTTGCCTTTTGGGTGTAAGTGTGTTTTGTTAAACCCGGTTTGGGCTTATTTGTTATTCTTGGTTTAATCATTATACTAACATTTTCTCCAAAAAAAAGATATAAAGCATGAATCGTACTAAAGACAAATCAATATGACCAACCCACGTTTATTGATGTTTTTGCAATAAATACCAAATATAGTTTTGAGAAGAACTAGTTTTAAACACCGCGGGAATCGCAGGTGGGGTACATAAAACGTCACATTCCATGAACTATTAAGCTTTCAAAAATAAAAATAAAAAATATATTTATTAGGCTTATATTAATCCCAAATTGGCTAGTTTTGTCATTATGAACCTCATTGTCATTACAACACACATCTTTGTTCCGTCGAATTCACCAACGACTGTTCATTTTGTTAATTAAAAGACCCGTAATAATAAATGGCCAAAACAAATACGAAGAAACGTGGAAAATAGAAATAACGTTTCAAACTTAAAATTCATTTCTACTAGGACTTTCATAAAACATTGTAAAATACTTGTTGTAGAACGATGAGATCCCAAGCGTGCACTTCTATTTTCCTAAGTACAATAATCTATTGTAATATTCATAAAATCAAAATGAAGGACCACAATATTTTTGTAATTGGTTATTTCAGATTCTCCCATAAGTATTTCAACAAACAAAAATTGAAAAATGGTGATTGTGGAAACTTCAATTTAACAACCCCTATTTTTCACATAAAGGTTGGCCAGACACAATATGCCGAGGATTGTGCTTGTCTACCAATTTATGTCATTCTCACGATCAAACCATGACAAAATAATATATTTTAGAACGACATGCACGAAAATCCAATTTAATTAAAAATTGATAAGTAGTAAATCCAACATCAATATCTAGAAAAAATAATCCCAAGCATAAATACGAATGTCTCCAATGACTGAATAATAAACTCTGAGCTTATGCCCATACAATATAAAAAATAAATGACAAAAAGGAAATAACAACCTAGACTATAATCAAAAACCTTATCTTTGGTAAGCAATGTATGAACGCAAGTATGAAATCACGTTACCAAGATTGAAATGGTATAATGAAGGTAGTTCAAAGTATGTACTGCACATCGGCACCCTCATGCGATAAGTACTTCACCCCTCTTTTAAGTGTAATATTATACGCATACTATCCCAAGTCCTAAATCTTAAACTTTGAGAACTTTAAAAATAATTAATAATCGATGCTTCTAGTATAGCTCATATCCCAAAGCTACCCATCTACACATGTACTTCCAATTCCCCTGAGTACCCATGCTATGCTACCCACAAAAGTAACATAATATCTATTATGCATTTTTCGTAGTATTGGTTTCATATTTGATCGTCTACATTGTTAAACTAAGTAATTACTCTCAATTAATTCATATTATTATTATTAATATATATGTCCTTACATATATACGACACATAATGGCATTTACCATTAGCTTCCCGTTCATGCTTTATAGATAAGTCCACCAGAGTTCCTCATCCAAATGGACATCAAAAAACAAATACAAGTGTAGTGGTCCCCACTTAGAACACCATTACATGGTCATACCCAACGGTTACAATGGATCCCATCATCTACACGTACCTCTCATAAGTGGCGCTGCCACATAGTACCTAAAGTAATGACCTACACAAAGCTTAGCCCACCTGTGACGATGTGTGCTACGGTACAAAAATGCATGTGACCCCAACAGATAGGACCATCCATGAATATAGGTATGTCCATACCAATAAACAAATGCATATCTTTATCACATAAGATGTATAGGTAATATATCCTATAATTACCCACACGAAGTCTATTATATAATTCCAATTAACTTTTCTACTTTAAGGATTAACCCTCTAGTTTATCATTAACTTCACAATTAAGTAATCACCTAACCTTTGTACGAAATTTATCTACGATTAAGGTAACGTATTTCCCAACCTTCCCATTATTATCCTAGAAGTTCAATCCTAACTTTTAAACTCTTTCAATCAAGTCTCACCCTAAATGAACCATGAAAAAATCACAAAAGCTGAGAGGGACCATCCAGGTGAACCGAACTGTTTCACTAGGCTAGTTGAACCGGTTCGGCCAGCGAATCAGTTCGCCCTTGCCAGCAAACTAGTTTGGTTCAACCGGCTTCCCATGGAACCAAATACATTATTTGGTCTTCTCCCTTCAACCAAAACACCTTTAGCCTTCACTTAAACATCATTTATGAACTCTAAACGATATTCCATCATGAAACACCAATTTTTTACTTGAAATACATTCCTAAAACATATCTAAGTCATTCGGTAAGAATTATCTCAAGAATTATACAACGTACAAATCCTAGTTTTTAAGATTGAGCAATTTCTCATTTAAACCATTCAAGAACCCTTATTTCTTAACAATTTATATCATATTTATCATTCCCACGACATCATATTCTAAGGTTTCTCAACCAATCATTATGGTCATTAAATTTTGGGGTTTTTTCATCAATTTATCAATTCTTAATTAATAAAAATCCAAATTTGTTCTTCACTCTTCAAGAGGTTTATTCAAATCATATAAACATCCATTCATTAAATATAACCTAGAAATTTTCATGGAAAAATACACAATTGAATTAAGAAAACCTGTTGGAAGTTAATTTTAGTAAGATAATTCTTTCCAAATGTTGAAGACTGAGTGCCTTTTCTCCTGGATCCTTAATCTTCTTCCCTCTCTTTACCTTGGTAACTTCTCTCTATGGATGTGGGGCTACTAGGTTAAGTTTTAATGGATAAAAGGAGTCTTCTTAATGCCTAAGTAACTTATAATGGGTGTTAATCCCGAGTTACCCAATCAACTTTATATTTTGGCCCCCAAATGAACACAAACCCATAATCGGATTGACTCAATGACTCCCTAAATAGTATACCAATACCCCGGGCCTAATTTTAGATGTATAAAATACCTAAACGAGCCCCCAAATCATCCTAGAATGTGTCCAAACTATTTTTTCCCAACAAATACATTTTTTGAATTTGATGGAACACCACATATCAATTATTTAATAAACATCCAATTATTTTCTATAAGAAATTTTAATATACATAGATAAATCTGCATAACATGAAATTACAACTAATGAATTTGTTCATAACTTATTTAATTAAATTCTATTGATTTAATTTAATTTCTACCGATTTTGTTTTATTATAAATATACAAGTATTACATTCTTCCCCCTAATAATGGAATTCTGCCCTTGAAATTCAAAATGTTCCTCACGATAAGAGTTCCGTACATTTCTCTCACATGTCGTTCTACTTATCCTATATAAACTCATCCTCATCATGATATCTCCACTACACACGTACTAAGGGCAAAACCTTGGAATGAAGTCTACACTTCCTATGCTCCATAATAGCAATGAGTCTCTCCTCACAAGTCACATCAAGATGAAACTCTCTCTCCTCGATGTCTATATGATGGTAAGCAACCTTATCTCTAAGAAACCTCTACAACTCATAAGTATGAAAGACAATGTGCATCCCCTGTAAGTGGTCCGGCAATCCCAACCGATATGCCATAAGCCCAATCCTGTCAATAATAGGGAATGATCTCACATACCGAGGAACCAATTTCCCTTTCTTCCCAAATATCATCACTCCCTTCATAGCGGACACCTTAGTTAACACTTGATCCCCGACCTCAAAATCCAACTGCCTATGGACGACATCCACATAACTCTTATGCCTATCGTGGGCAATTCCAATCTTAGCTCGAATCATCTTCTCCATCTTCGAGGTGTTGTGAATGAACTCCGGTTCGATAAGTTTGTTCACCCCCAAATCCATTTAACATGAGGGTGAATAATAAGGTCTCCCATTAATTCCTTGAAAGATGCCATTATAATATTAAACTCCACCAAAGGTAAATATTGTTCCCAACTACCCTTAAAGTCTAGGATGTACATCCGTAACATATCCTTCGGCATCGAATTTACCCTTTTCGTCTGACCATCTATCTATGGGTGGTATGAGGTGCTCAACCTCAACTCTACCCCTAAGGCCTACTAGAAACTACTAAAAAAGTGGGACACGAACATCTTGTTCCTATTCGACAATATTGAGTGGAACCCCATGCAATTTTACAATCTTTGCAAGGAAAAGCCTAGCGATAGCTCTAATGTGTAGTCAATCTAGACCGATAAACAGTGAGTCACCTTTGTCAACCGATCAACGATAATCGAAATTGAATCATGCCCCCACTAAGACATAGGTATCCATATGATAAAATTCATAAAAATTCTCTTCCATTTCAACATCGAGAATTTAAGAGGTTGTACAACACCTGCGGGATATTGATGGTCCACCTTCATAAACTCTCACATGGCACACTTGGACACAATTTTTTTTATGTCCTTCTTCATACCAGCCCACCAATACTGGCACCTCCTGTCCTGGTACATTTTATCCCCATCGAGATATACCGTGAAAGATGACCCATGATCCTCAGTCATAATAACTCGTCTCAACTCCTTATCCTCTGGAACAACTAACCTGCCCTCAAATCACAACCTGCTATCTGAGCCAATTGAGTAGTGCTCTACCCTCTCAGCTAATAATTGCTTAACCCTTTCCTAAAAATGACGGTCTCCTGCCTAAGGCTTCACAATCGGAATAATGATCTCAGGTTTGATGGTGAAAACCATCATAAAGTAGGAGTTAACTCATCGTCATCACGAAGAGATTTCCACTCTGCCTTCCACACTATTGCTAACTCCACTATCTTATTACGGCTAAAAGCATCGGCCAAGACATTTGCCTTCCTCCAGTGTTTCTAAATATTGAACTAGTAATATTTCCTAATTCTATCCAGATTCGATGTCTCATGTTCAACTCTCTATGTGTGAACAAGTACTATTGGCTTTTATGGTCCATGGATAGCTAAAATTTCTCCCCGTGTGATATTTCCTCCAAGTACGTAAAGAAAATACCATGACTTCTAACTCCAAGTAATGGGTAGGGTAATGTCCCTCTTGAAGATTTACTTCTGGTAAGAACAAGCTATCGGCCTCTTTTCCTACATTAACACCCCTTCAAGTACTCGCAAAGATGCATCGATGAAGACCTCGTGGTCTATCCTTGCTCGAGGAAATGCAAGTACTGGAGCTGAAGTCAATTGAGCCTTCATCTCATCAAAATCTTGATAGCACACATCATCCCATATAAACGGCATATAGTTCCTTACCAAGTTTGTTAGGGGCCCGACTATCTATGAGACTCCCTGAATGAACTGATGATAATTCCATGCTAATCGTAGAAAACTACGCACCTTTGTTAGTGTAGTGGGTTGTCCCCACTCGATCACTAGAGAAAGCTTTCCTGTATCCATCGACCCCCCTCTCAGATATGATGTTTCCCACAACTGAACCTTTCCCAAACCAAAAACCACATTTCTCGAATTTATCATAAAGTTAGTGGACTTGTAACATTTGTAAGACTACCTGCAAATGTTGTGCGTGCACTTTCACAATTTGAGAATAAATCAGTATATTATCTATGAATACCATGTTGAACTGATATAGAAAATCCCTTAATAACCTATTCATCAAGTACATAAACACATTTAATGTGTTGGTCTGTCCAAAAGTCATAACTAAAAACTCATAAGATTTATATCTCATCAGAAATGATGTCTTCGAGATAACCTTCTTTTGAAGCCTTAGCTGATGATACCCTAATCTAAAATTTAACTTAAAAAGGTATGCAAAACCCCTCAGTCGGTTGGACAAGTCACCAATATAAGTCAATGGATAATTGTTCCGTATGGCGATGTTACTTAACTCCGAGTAATCGATGAAAAGTCTTAAATATCCGTTCTTCAACCTGACGAACAAAATTGAAGAACCCTACGATGAAGTACTCCTTTGAATAAACCTCTAACCTAGTAACTGTTGAATCTGGTCCCTAAGCTCCCTTATCTATAAAGGATCTATCTGATATGGTGTAAGGGTAATGGGTCTCGTACTCGGGATAAAATGAATCACAAAGTCTTTATCCTTGCGAGGTGGAAACCCTGGGATCTCCCCAAATACATTAGTAACTCACTAACTATCGGGATTTAATCTTGAGAAATAATGACCTTTGAGGAAGTCTACTCCTTAATATAATACATATGTGTGCTCGACACAGCCTCGGGGTGAGGCAACGTAACCAGATAAATCTCTTGCCTCGAAATTGTGAATTCAATGGACCTGTCATAACAATCAACATGGGCTCTGGACATTTCTAGTCAATTCATCTCTAAGATAACGTCAACTCAGACATGTCTTATACCAATAATTATGCCACAAACATAAGTTTCCCAACCTCAATCCATATACCTCAGGATATTGAATGTATAGTTGTCCCTCGACACATGAGTGAATCAATATAAAGTATTATATCAGATGAAGAATCTATCTTCCTGAATCACGTGCAAAGCTAGTACTAACAAATGAATATGATGCACTAGTGGTAAATAAAATATGACCTACATGCCCAAAGATAGGGAACACACACTCGATTGCCTGAATTAGAGTTGGTCATACACCCGGTGCGATATGGTACACCCGCCCATAGTCCCTGAGGTGGGGGAGCTGGAGCAGGTAGAGCTGGCACTACAATCTCTAGGGATGCCAATTGCTCATGCTACCGCTGTGGTGACAGATACTCGCACTGTCTTCCCTGCTCTTGTGGTCCTTGATTACCCCGAGGACACCTCTTCGATGTATGATCCCTATCTAGATAACTATAGAAATTCCCCTGAAATGGGCTTCTCTCTTGTTGTTAACATTATTGGCCTCGACCCTGCTTCCCTTGGATCAGGTGGCCCCTCTACTACTGGACTTGGACTTATTGGCCTTACTTATTCCGATCATCGAAACTTCTGAATCACTTGTGATGATCGCTAGCCTATGGCACCTTAAACTGCTGGGCCCCCAACTGCTACTCCTATTCATCCTACCCTGTTGGTTCGACATCCCTAACTTGGTTGATACAACGCAAATATTGCATATTTCACCCATTAACCTACACGTTTTTAGCCCCCTCGGGTATTTTAATCCCTATTCTTATGCTCGTTAACTAGAAAACCTTGGATTTCTATATATACATGCTTTGTAAGGGTTAATTGAGCTTTTAGTAATTTCAACATTCGGGTTTTGATCCCAAAATCTTCATGGAAGTTGAATCCCTTTGATTTCTCTTCGTGTGGCCGCCAACGGTGCATTAATTTGAGTTGTATCGATGGAGTTATGGCATTTTTAGGATGGTTTTTACTTCAAATTCACACTCAAGGACAAATTCAAGGGCATTTTAGTCATTTCATATTTTAGTTTTTTGGCCTAATATCTTCTTCGATGTTGTATACCTTTAAGTTATCTTTGTGTAGCCTCTGATCGTGACTAATTACGAGTTATAACGAAGAAGTTATGATATTTTCTGTAAAGTTGGATAAAGCTACAGAATTGCAAACCTCTAGGGGCGAATCAATTCGGCCAAAATCCGAATCGATTCATTTTGCATCAGACCATCAGATTTTGATTCCGAATCGATTCGGAATGACCCCGAATCGATTCGGACCTATTTCCCCTATTTTTCTTTTTACAATTTTGTCACTAGGGTTTAGTTTAAATACTTTCCTCTTCATTTTTTGAAGATATCTTTCATTTTTAGTTTAGGTTAGGGTTAGGGTTTTGAGAGCTCATTTTCTCTCTCATTTGTGGATTGTAAGTGCACTATTCATCACCCTTACCATTAATGTAGTTGTATTTTATTGTTCTAGCTTAATTTCATTTGTGTATTTACATTTCTATGCCTAGCTAATCATTTAATTCTTGTTGTTTATTGCTTTCACCGTTTAGTTATTGGTTAAAGTAGTTTGATTCATGTATTTCCCTTAGTTAAATAGGGTTTGGTTCGTCTGTCCGCCATTGATGGGCGTCGAGCTTCGAAAATTAGGTTTTGTGTAAAATTATATTTAATTGAAACATCAGGTATTAAAATTGGTTTATTATGCATTTAATTTTCTTTGTCACGCAACGTTAGTGTTTATAGCGATAACTCGAATTTAAGACGTGTGTGACCATTTTTTATCAAATGTTTTATCTCAAGCCTTTGAGTTAAATTTCTTCTTGCGTGATGTTTATGATTAATTAAAAATGCTCAGTTATATATTTTCGAACCAAAATTCTAATTATTAGTTCTTTAGCCCATGGTGGGTACGCAATCCCGACTCTGGTTTTATTAAATAGTGTTTAGTGTTAGCTTCTTTTTCTCCTTTTCATTATTTCCAACTTATCACCTTTTACATTTTTATTTTTGAAGTAATAAATCAAGTAACATCTAAAATTCAATCACTCCCTGTGGATTCTCGATACCCGACTTACTGATGTGCTTTCTTGTCAAGTGTAGTTGTAGTTTAGTTTTTTTGCATTGAGTCGCCTAACCGATAATAATGATTTGCGTATTACATGACGAACGGTTCGCTCTCGATCAAAATGGCGTAGTTACCGGGGAGTGTGTTTTAGATTGTACTTGTTTTTTTTTTATTTCGTAGTATTTTTCCTTTTGTATATGTATTCTTTCTTTTAACCTTTTTGGCACGATTGACTATTTGAGCGCTAAGAAACTTTGATTTGCGGTTGCTCACTTTCTTGCTCGAATTCTCCATCTACAAATAATTCGGTAATGATGTCCTAATATTATAGTTATTACGGTCATTCTAATGATTCTTACTTTGGGGATAGTTTTCAAGTTTTCCATTTTGAAGAATTTCTTGAGATTGAAAGACTTGAAAACAGTTATTGGAACGAAAATCGTTATTGGAATCTTGAGTTGGATTAATTATTTGAATCCAATGACGATTCTTATTTTGATACTTTCGAAGACTAGTTTCAACCAAATGAGGAATACGAGGCTCTTGAGCCGAGGAAGCTTACTTTGGAAGAAACTTTTCTTATTTACTCGCAAGGTTTGGAAAACCTAAATGGTGCTGGAATGAGACTTGGAGCACTTTGCGATGAGACGAATTCTTATGCACAAAACAACGAGGAGGGTGTTTCACCTCAATTTGTCAAAGAATTTTTCATCGAATGTGAATCTCTTTCCCCCAAAATTCAATCTCCTTCCGATGATATATTGATGGAGATTGAATTTATTTCATTACCATATACATTTTTTGTCATTCAACCATTAGAATTACCGGTTGATTCCTATGAGTCGGTAGAAAATATTGAAACGTATACACCTTTTGCCGATGAGAACTCATTGCCCCATTCCTATTAAAAATCCTTGGGGAGGTGAATTTACTTTTCTTGGATCCCAAGTGTACCTTTCCCCTTTATTATCCAAACCCCCCATCACCCCACTAAATTTTTGAATTAGTGATGGTTCATTTCTTACGCCTTACACATGCCTTCCGTTGTTCAAACATAATTCTTATTTTTTGGGAGGCATGTTTGCTTTGGAGGGTCCACCGTTGATCTTTGAAAGTCAAATCCCTTTTTGGGTGGACCCTCAACTATTTAGACTTCTAGTGTATAGTTAGTCTGAAGCCGAAGTAGTAGGTTGTATATAGTTAGCTTTTTAATTTTCTTTCTTTGTTTTTTTTTCTTTCCTTTTAATTTAGTCCTGTGTAATTAGTTAAATTTTTGTTATTTATTTTTACTATGCTCGGCACTAACTTGTTTTGTATATTCGTTTGGACCTGCGCGTATTGGAGATTGCTCCATTTTGGGTAATATCATTATTTTCCTATCTTTGTGTTATGTTCTTAATGCACATTGAGGACAATGTAACATTCAAGTTAGGGGTGTGGGATATTTTATCCATTTCTTAGTCTTGTCCATGGATTTTATCACATGTTAGTTACAAAGTATGATTTCTTAGAAAAAAATTAAAAATTTCAAAAATATTTTTCTTTCCTTTTTCTCTTTTGTTGGGCATTTCGCCTTTATTTTCGATGATAAATTTTAATAATTGCCCGATCCAATAGACAACTCAACGATGCATGTTCTCGATTTTAAAAGTTATTAGACTTTAGTCTTCAAATCATTGATATTGTGAATAAATTCATGTATTAAACTTTATCCCTTGAGCACATGCGCTTTTCTTGTTATATTAATTTGGTTTATGATGTTTATAAGTCGATAATCTTTTTTTGGATTGTATATACTTACACCGAGTGAGCTTTGTACCTTTCGTCGTTGTGAGTCTATACACTATTCTTTCCTTTTTGAAAATGTTGAATTCGTCAGTAATCTCTCTATTCTTTCGTTGATCGTTCATTAATTGAGTTTATATCTTGAAATGTGTTACTTGAGAATGTTTTTTATATATTGTTTTACCTCGAGAATTATGTAAACTTTATGAAATGATCATAGGCAATCTTTGTTATATCACCCATATTAACCTTAACCTCCCCTTAATCCCCTAGTCAACCCCTTTGAGCATAAATATATCCTTTCATTTCATTACCCAGAATCTTATAACTAACTCCAAATTGGAGTTAAAACCATACATATTACCTTCCTTACCTTTGTTGGCAATGTTATTTGGGATTGAAAGATGTTTGTCTTGTGGTTTCAATTTGAGCATGAAAAGAGTGGGAAAAGAAGAAAGTGTAGTGAAAAAGAAAAAAAAGAAAAGAAAAGAAAAGAAAACATGAGAAAAAGAAGAAAAGAAAAGAAAGAGAAAATTTGTATATTGTATATAGAGTCTAATAGTCCTTGTTACTCTCTAATTGTTATATCTACTGCTTGATCATGGAACTTGTTTTCCATTTTTAAATTGCCCGCAATCTTCCATTATCCCGAGTTTTCATCCCCGAACACTTTGAATCCGTACATATACCTTTTATTCCGTAGCTTAACACCAAACCTACATTACAACCCTATCCAGTCCTATGTGATCTTAGGGTGAGTTCAATTTAAAAGTTTAAATAGTTTTGATAATCTGTGAAAATGCATTTTGCCTACTTTAATGAGTGATATCTTTTATTGAGATTACAGTTTTTCATTTTCTATATAGCGTTCTTCATTTGTGACATGTGCGCGACCTAGTTTCCATTTACATCTACTCTTTATGCCCGCATGTTCTGCGTGTTACCTCTCTGTTTCGAGTGAATTCATTTGATGAGTGTAATGTTCGTGAGGATTGAATATATGCTTGCTTTTATGTTTACCCGGATTATTTAAGTTTTTTCCAATTCATGCTTTCCATGTGCTCTCCCCCTCCCACTTTTAAAGTTTCAATTCTATGAGGTGCATTCAACCTGTTAATAACAATGGACTTTAGTTTGAATTCGTTCAATATGATGATAACATGTTTGATTTTTTGTTCTTATTGAGTTTATCACATGTTGGGTTGGGCATGTTTTGAGGAAACCATATGATGTTTGTGGGTTTCATCCCTGAAAACCCTCACGAGACGACACTCGTCCACTAGGGTAACCTAAGGGTTTAGCGGCTTATTGCATATTCTAAATGCAATCGTTCGCCCGTGAAAGTGACTTTTATCTCTTTTGTACATATCTTTTTTTTTGTTTGCTTGTAGTTCTTGTTGTTTCCTATTTCATTGCTAGGGACTAGCAATATGTAAGTTAGGGGGTGTGATATAACGCAAATATTGTGTATTTTACCCGTTAACCTACGCGTTATTAGCCCTCTCGGGTATCTTAATCCCTATACTTATGCTCGTTAACAAGACAACCTGCGAATTTTATGTATACATACTTTTCAGGGGTTAATTTAGATTTTATAGGTATTTCTATTCATAGTATGAAGTTCAGACGCTTTCCGATAAAGTTTCGTAAGAGATTGCGACTTCGAGGGCATTTTAGTAATTTCAGCATTCGGATTTTGATCCCAAACTCTTCACGGAAGTTGAATGGCTTTGATTTATCTTCATGTGGCCACCGACGATACATGAATCTGAGTTGTATCGATGGAGTTATGACATTTTTAGGATGGTTTTTACTTAAAATTCACACTCAAGGAAACATTCAAGGGCATTTTAGTCATTTCATATTTTAGTTTTTTGGCCTAATGTCTTCTTGGATGTTGTATACTTTGATTTATCTTTGTGTAGCCTCTGACCGTACCTAATTCCGAGTTATAACGAAGATGTTACGACATTTTCTATAAAGTTGGACAAAGTTGCAGAATTGCAGACCTGTAGGGGCAAATTGGTTCGTCCAAAATCCGAATTGATTCGTTTTGCACCAGAACACCAAATTTTCATTCCGAATCAATTCAGAATGACCCCGAATCGATTCGGACGTATTTCCCCTATTTTTCTTTTTAAAATTTTGCCACTAGGGTTTAGTTTAAATACTTTCCTCTTCATTTTTTGAAGATATCTTTCATTATTAGTTTAGGTTAGGGTTATAGTTTTGAGAGCTCATTTTCTCTCTCATTTGGGTTTGCCTCATTTGTGGATGGTAAGTGAACTATTCATCACCCCTACCATTAATATAGTTGTATTTTATTGTTCTAGTATAATTTCATTTGAATATTTACATTTCCATGCCTAGTTAATCAAATATTTCTTGTTGTTTATTGCTTTCATAGTTTAGTTGTCGGTTAAAGTAGTTTAATTCATGTATTTCCCTTATTTAAATAGGGTTTGGGTCATGTGTCCGCCATTAATGGGCGTTGAGCTCCGAAAATTAAGTTTTGTATAAAATTACATTTAATTGAAGCCCCGCGAATTAAAATTAGTTTATTATGCGTTTAACTTTCTTTGTCACGCAACGTTAGTGTTTATAGCGATAACTCGAATATAAGACGCGAATGACCATTTTTGATTAAATATATTATCTCGCTACTTTGAGTTAAATTTCTTCTTGCGTGATGTTTATGATTAATTAAAAATGCTCGGTTAAATGTTTTCGAACCAAAATTCTAATTATTAATTATTTAGCCCATGGAGGGTACGCGATCCCAACTCTGGTTTTATTAAATAGTGTTTAGTGTTAGCTTCTTAATTTTTTCCTTTTCTTTATTTTCAACTTATCACCTTTTACATTTTTATTTTTGAAGTAATAAATCAATTAAATCTAAAATTCAATCACTCCATGTCGATTCTCGATATTCGAGTTACCGTTGTGCTAGTGTAGTTGTAGTTTAGGTTTTTTGCATTGAGTCGCTGAATCGATAACAACGATTTACGTATTACATGACACACGGTTCGTCCTCGATCAAAATAAAAAAACTTGGTGTGCTCTAAACAAAGCTTATGAGTCAAGTGTAAATCTATCGCAACAAGTAATATCCTATAAGTGCGGAATCGTAAACCACAGGGATTGAAACACTCCTTAGAGAACAAGAATAGGTTAAAAAGGATTCTTTAAACGTCCCAAAGGTAAAAGTGTAAAAGATGATTTAATTGTTTGGAAAGGTGATTAAGGGTAATCTCTAAATAAACATGTGATTGGTGAAAAGTTAATTAATTAATAATTACGAAATTAAGAAAGGAACTAAGATAAGCTTGAGTTTAAGATTTTAAGGGGATTGAGGATCATTCTCCCACCTTGAATTCCCTAAAAGGATAATAGGTCTTGGTTGAAATTTCATCTAATCGAGCACAACTAATTAAGTCTCAACGTCAACCATGTAGAGATTAGCTCATCGATGGAGGACAATGGATTAATTAGTTATTGCTAAGTGGGTTTGGTTTGAATTAAATCTTCAAAAACCATCCCTTGCATGACAACATAAGTGAAGAAGCTATGATACTTCAATACAAACACATCAAGTTCAATTAGGGAAATTCAAAACCAAACCCTAAATTTGAAGTACAAGCATCGTAGGTGGGATTATGATCCTCAACCTTAAATTTAGCTACTCATAATAAGAACTAAACTACACATGTCAAAAAAACACATATTGTAGCAACCCATAATGTGCAAACTCACAACTATACTAGAGATGGTAATAAATGCAAATTAAAGCTAATAGAACAAGTAAAGATGAAGTAAATGAACCTTTCTTGCATTAATACCCACACATCAACTAGTAATCCAAGATTTACAAGTAGGTAAAATCAATAAATAATTTTGACCTAGGAGAGAGAAGAGAGTGTTTTCTATTTACAACAAATATCCCAAGTAAGAACTACCTCCAAATGAAAGAGAAAACAAGGATAACTACTAAAAAATTATATTCAAAATGGCAAACTAGTAAATAGAAGAAAGCTGGAAAAGCAGGGCTGAATCGATTCGGGGGAAAATTCGAATCGATTCAGATATGTAAAGATGTTGCACTATCTAAGACCGAATCGATTCGCAATAAGGGAGAATCGATTCGCTGCTGATCCAAAATGAAGGATGCATAGTTTTGGCTTTATATATCCTAGGTTTCACCGAAACTTTCGTAACTTCTTCGTTCGAGATCGGATCCAATCACTGTCAGAGGTCACGCGAAAATGAGAAGAAAGTCTACAACTTCTATAAAGGAATCGGATAAAAACCTGAATGCTGGAATTTTTAAAATTCCCTCGACTATGAAAGTGTCTACGAAACGTCCCCGGATCAAAACCAAACTTCCCAATATGCATTCCCGAGACCTATAAAAGCTCAATAAAGACACATACAAAGTATATATGATGATTTCAGGGGTTAATCAATAAATGAGTATAAGAACCGACAAATACATGCACGGGAATGCTAGAATGTACAAATTAGCAGGGTATATAATAAAATAAAAGTGACTAATCACACCCCCTAACTTATACATTGCTAGTCGTAAGAATTGAAGTAAGAAGAAAAAAGGGCCATCAACAAAACCAAAATAGAATAAAGATGTACATAGAAGGAAAATTCCACTTTTGCTGGCGAACGATTGCATTTAGTGTATGCAATAAGCCATTAAACCCCTAGATGGCCATAGGGAATGAGTGTGGTCTTGTGAGGGTTTCCAGGGACGACACCCACAAACATCAAATCAACTCATACTATGATACGACGAAAACCAATGAGTAGCTCAACAAATTTCTAAGAAGCACAATCTATTAACAAAGTGAACAAGGCTCACACCAAAGACGACAATTATCGACATTAACAAATAACTTCAATAGAAATCGAAACCATAGAAATGAGAAATAAGCGAACACATGTGGTAATTTAGATTTGGTAAAACTTTAAAAATCCATTTAAATGCTAAGGCATTCATACTCAAGTTCTCTCCGGTTGTTATACTCAACAAATGGAAGCACTCAGAACTGGGATGTAACACACACGGGACAGGCGGGCATAAAGAGTAATTGTAAAGGGAAACTAGGCCACACACATGTCATCAATGAAGATCGCAATATAAAAGTGAAAAATACAATCTCATGAAAGGATATCGCATATTAACCAAGAAAAAAGTATTTAAATAGATTATCACTCATGTTCGACCTTTGAATCACATCACCCTAGGATCAAATAGGATTTTTAGGGTATAGAATTTAGGCTAGGCGAGGGTTAGGAAAAGAAAGGAATGTGTATAGGATCATTGAAAATTCAGCAATAACGCGCAGGATAATGGATTTAATGGGAAATTTAAGAATAAAAATCAAATTCCAAAAGAAAGGTATTCATTAGAGTAGGATTTTTATTTTAATGCCCAATGAGAAATGGGATCCTTGAACAATGATCCATTTATTCTCTTTTTCTTCCTTTCTTTTTTTTCTAACCTTTTCTTTTGTTTTTCGCCTTTTCTTTTTCCCACTCATAGCTCGATTGCAATCCATATAAACAACATCATTAAATCCTGGGAATAATCCCAAATCAAGGTATGGGAGGAGTAAATAAGGGTTTTGTACTCCAATGTGGAGTTGGACAAGGGATTTGGGGACGAAACGAAAGGTATAATAAGTCTCATGGTGTTGACTAGGGAAAACAATTAAGGGTAAGGTCAAGGTCATATGGGTTAAACAACGGGGGCCTATAATCATTTCCTAAAGTTTCATGTATTCGCAGGACTCAACACCATTGAAAATCATGCTGAAGTGATAAATCAATTAATATGCAATCAAATGAAAAGAAAATAAGATTGACAACGAGTTTATTGACAAGAAAGAGATAGAGTGGATGTATACGCTCACAAATGACGATAAGTCCCAATTTTCACTTTTGTAAGGGTATAGCATGCGCCTTCAGATAACGAATTTGAAACGCTTTAAACCAAATCATAAATAATTATTTGTGTATATGTTCAAAGCTTCACAGTTTAATTTTACGAGGCTATTCACAATGCAAACAATGACGGGCTAACGGATAATAAATAAATAAATCAAAGTATGCTTCATAGCTATACAATAGGATAGGCCGATCATATAAGTAATCATAGTAGATATGAGAGAGAAAAAGAAGATTTTATTTATTTATTTTTTATAAATTTATTTAAATAAATAAATACTAACATGATAACCGGTAACAAAAATATAATCAATACCCCCTAACTTGCATGAAACTTTATCCTCAATGTTAGTATGGGTAAAAAGGGAAAAGGGATTATAAAATAGCCACCCTGTAAGGAGTAACTCAAGAAACAGGCAACGACATACCTGTTACATGTTTGTACCAAAAAAACAACAATATATGCATAAGAGAGAGATATACAATAGCAAATAAGAAAATGAGAAAGAGTAATTTCATTAATAATATGAAGAGTTGCGCACATGTGTTTCAATACCCAAAACTAGAAAATACAATATAATTGTATCTTCTTAAACACAAATTACATAACCCATGAAAATAAAAATAAAAATAAAAATACAAACAAACTAGCCATTAATCATTATTTCCCATTACAACATAATTAGCAAATACATATTGAGAACCACAAAAAAAAAATAGCAGAGAAAACAGGATGGAAGCGCCCTACATAGGGTCCAGATAGCGGCTCGAGGGCTCTGGTGCATGGGAATCTTGTGGGGCGTAGGGATCATATAGGTAAGGAGGCACAACAGCCTTGCCCCCGCAAATATGAGCAAATAACTCCATTTGTTCCCGAGCAAGCATAGATGTATCTCGCTGGTAGTCAGACTGGAACGATGCAGATTCCATCAGATAGGCACCCCGAAGCTCAGTAAAATCAGCCCGCAACTCATCCATTTGTAGCCCTAGATATGTAATGGGGTCCTTCATAGGTGGAACAGGTGGTGGGACTGGGGGAGGCACGTGGAAAGGCACTTCCAAAATATTCGGCATAGGGGCATCACTCACACGCCTCTTTCGTCGCTCCCAATGGTGTTTTCCCAAACTCTTTTCAATTGCTTTTTCGCCAAGAAAATTGGCGAGGCGGGGAATTTTATCCATTCCCGCTACCTCGCACTTTGTGTCCCTACAAATCCAGGACACTAGCTGTGCATACGGGAGAGTAGTAGTACCCTTATCGCAGTAAGCGACCTTCAGCATCCGTCGATGTACTAAGGCGGGAAGGTTAATGATGGAATTGGCGTATAAGAGGTGTTATAGAAAGTGGGCCTGGGCAGAGCGAATAACATCCTTGGTTTGGGTAGGGGTGATGGAATTAGTAGCAACCAGGTGGATGATACGATGGTTGTCGGGCATAAGAGAGGTGGGGAAAGAATCCCCAACCCAAACCTTCCCTGTCGCCAGATGCCCAATCAAGGTCTCATTTGATAGCTTCCCTCCGTTAGTTCTAGGGTAATCAAAATCCTCGGGGTTATCAGCCCCGATCAGATGCAAAGCCACAAGAGGCTTAGAGATAGGAATACGCTTACCCCACACGTAAGCCTCAAAATTTCCATCCCCATATGGGATGAGAGATGCATAGAACTTATGAACGTGCTCTTCATTAACATCACCCCCATGCCAGGTTGGGCTCCCAGTTAAACTTCTGAAAGTATCGATGAACAGAGACGGATAAATCCTCAAGGTACACAGGCCTCTTAATAGCAATTGGGTGACCAGAAAGAAAACTAAACGGAACCAGTCCCTTTCCTCTTTTAAGCGAAAGGATTCTATACCACCTCGACTTAAAATTGCACTGTATCTTGGTTTGGGAGCTGAAGGAACCTACAAAGCATTAATTTGATACACACACCATCACTGCAATCCATAAAATCAAAGTAATCGTGAAATTTGGGGAAACTAGGTTCGGAGGGTGCGCGTCGGGAAAAATTGGTCGACTAGACGTAACTGATGCACACCATACTCAATCAAGGACAAATCAATAAGATTACGCGATAGTAATTGCAAAAATAGAGCTTTAGCGCACAAAATCCCCATTGGGGCATTTTATCGAACACTTAGTGTTGAATGTATGGAAAGTAGGGTGAAAATTCCATATTTAATGCGAAAAATCCCCAACAAATACAACTTAATCATCAAACCAATATAAACAAGTTGTATTGTTGGATTCACAAGAAAAATAATGAGAAAATATGGAGTTTTATGAAGAAAATGTGTTTTTAACAAAAAACCATTTAACCCTACTTTTTATACCAAGAACGCTAAATAAAATTTTGAAATAAAGTAAAGAAGGTTAAAATTGTTATTTTGGATGAGGATGCCATGGTTGGAAGAGAAGATTTTGGGAGAGAAATGGGTTTGGGATATAAATGAGATCACACGGCTTAAGAGGGAGTAGAGAGTTAGGAAAGAAGTGGGAGAAATAAAACAACCTGCCGAATTTTAAGTCCCAGGTAAGGAGAATCAATTCGAGGGAAAATTCGAATCGATTCAGAGATTAAGACTTGACACTTTGGATTTATCGAATCGATTCAGCATTAACCCGAATCGATTTGCAAACTAAAATGGGGCTACTGGAATGGCTCGAATCGATTCGGCTTTAACCTAAATCAATTCAGAGGCTGAGTTCCAAACTTTTTGTCTTACTGTTCACACTTCTCACCTGACTTACACAAGTGGACAGCTGCCTCATGGAATTCATCGACCCAAATGATACAATTACGATATTAAACTAGTTCGGGACAAAAATTGTAACCCCACACGTGTTGGGGGTTGCTGGGCACAAAAATACACGATTTTGGAGTCCTATGCAACCCCGTAAACGGGGTCGGACAATGGAATTTTGTTCGAACATGGGTCGAATGGTTCAAGAAAAGGCTTGAGATGATGACCATTGACCTTGAATAACTTCCCATCATATGAGTTCTTAACCTTAATTGCACCGTGAGGATAGACTATCTTAATAATAAATGGACCTGTCCACCTAGACCTCAACTTCCCTAGAAACAAATGTATTCTTGAATTATACAAGAGTACTTTTTGAAGAAGATGAAATGTTTTACGGGATACGTTCTTGCCATGCCTCTCTTTCACCCTTTGCTTATAGATTCTCGTTCTCTCATACGAATCATTTCGGATTTCTTCCAACTCATTGAGTTAGAGCATTCGCTTCTTTTCAGCTTTGTTTAAATCAAAATTCAATTTTTTTATCGCCCAGTAGGCCTTGTGTTCGATTTCAATGGGTAGGTGACATGGTTTTCCATACACAATTCTTAAGGGCGACATGCCCAAAGAAGTTTTATAGGTCGTATGATAAGCCCATAATGAGTCGGGAAGCCGAAGAGACCAATCCTTGGGACGGGATTGACTGTCTTCCCAAGGATGTGATTTATCTCTCGATTGTCCAATTCAGCTTGGACACTTGTTTGCGGGTGGTAGGTAGTTCCAACTTTATGAACTACCCCATACTTTCGCATAAGATTAGTAGACGGAGAGTTACCAAAATGAATTTCGTTATCGCTTATGAACGCTTTTGGAGTTCCGAAACGCAATAGCATGTGGTCCTTAAGAAACTTCAACACCACCCTATGATCATTGGCTTTGGACGCAATGGCTTCAACCCACTAGGATACATAATCGACGGCCACAAGGATGTAAGGATTACCAAAAGATGGAGGGAATGGGTCCATGAAATCAATTCCCCAACAATCAAAGACATCAATTTCTAAAATGGGGGACAGTGGCATCATGTTCCGACGGATTATAGCGCCCAATTTTTGGCAATGATCACACAAAATGCAAAATTTGTGTTCATCCTTAAAGAGCGTGGGCCAATAAAGTCCACATTGAGAAAATTTTACGACGGTTTTCTTAGAAGAAAAGTGGACGCCACATGCTTCCGTGTGGATGAATCGAATTAATGTCTCTATCTCATCATATGGGACACAATTTTGGATGATCTGGTTGGGTCAATACTTAAACTGATACGAATCATCGAAAAAGAACCTATGCACCCAATTAAAGAACTTCCTCTTCTCTGGAGGGGTCCAATGAGATGGAATTGAACCTGTCACGATGTAGTTCACAATATCAACGAACCACAATATAAAGAAAGCGGATAACAACTGTTCATTCGGTAAGAATTCAATGATGGGGAGTTGGTCCTTGGGTGCCTCAAATTTTAAACGCGACAAGTGATCCGCGACAATATTTTCTCCTCCTTTTTTTTATCTTTAATTGTCAAACTAAAATCTTGGAGTAAGATCACCCACCTAATTAAGTGCGGCTTGGCATCTTTCTTAAACATATATAATTTGAACGCCGCATGATCCGTAAAACAAATTATGGGAGATACCATGAGGTATGCTCGAAATTTATCCAAAGCATAGAAAACTTCTAATAACTCATTCTCGGTGGTCGAATAGTTCAACTGAGCACCATTAAGAGTTCGACTTGCCTAATAAATGACATGGGGCTTCTTGTCACTTCTTTGTCCTAAAACAACCCCGATCGAAAAGTCGTTAGCATCACACACTAACTCGAAGCGTAAGGTCCAATCAGGAACTTGAATTATGGGAGCGGTGGTAAGCATACTTTTCAAAGTCTCAAAAGCTGCTTGACACCCATTTGAACGGGGGTTCCTTGGAAAGGAGATTGCACAAGGGTCTAGCAATCGAACTAAAGTCCTTTATGAATCGACGATAAAATCCTGCGTGCCCGAGCAAAGACCTCACATCTTTCAGCGATTTAGGGGAGGGTAGGTTGGAAATGACCTCAAACTTTTCCTTGTCTACCTCAATGCCGTCTGAGGATACGATGTGATCTATTACAATCCCCTTAGTGACCATAAAATGGCACTTCTCTCAGTTTAACACGAGCTTTTTCTCGACACGTCTAGATAGCACCTTCTCAAGGATGGAAAGGCAATGGTCATATGAGTTGCCAAAGACGTTAAAATCGTCCATGAACACCTCTAGACCATATTTTACTATATCGCTAAACATGCTCAACATGCACCTTTGGAATGTGGTAGGCACATTACATAACCCTAAGGACATACTTTTGTAAGTGAATGTCCTGAAAAGGCATGTGAAGGTAGTTTTCTCCTGATCCTTGAGATCAAGATCAATTTGGTTATAACCCGAGTACCCATCGAGAAAATAGTAGTACAGGTGGCCGGGCACACATTCCAACCTTTGGTCGATGAATGGAAGGGGAAAATGATTTTTCATCATCATAGCATTAAGTTTTTTATAGTCAATGCACACATGCAACCCAGTGGTGGTGCATTTAGTGATCAATTCCCCTTTCGTGTTTTGTACAACGGTGACCCTTGATTTCTTTGGAACAATGTGAATCGGACTGACCCACTTGTTATCGTATATAGGATATATGATATCGACATCTAAAAGCTTAATCACTCCGTCCCTCACAACTTCTTTCATCATCGAATTCAATCTCCTTTGCATCTCACGAGAGGGTTTCGCATCCTCCTCGAGATTGATTTTGTGAGTGAAAATCAAGGAACTAATTCCCTTCAAATCCTCTATTGTCCACCCAAAAGCACCCTTATATCTCCTTAACAAGTCTATCAGTTTTTGTTCTTTATCCCCATCGAGGCTAGATGATACAACAACGGGATATGTATCATTTTCGCCTAAACAAGCATATTTTAACTCGAAAGGCAATTGCTTTAATTCAAGTTTGGGGAATCGCACATCCGAGGGAACTTCATACAAATCACGAGGGGGTAAGTCCTCAAAAGAAGTACACCAATTAACGTCATCAATGCTCTTGTCCTCTTCTAACAACAAGCTCATGAAATTAACCTCATCATCATAAGGAGAATAACTATTCTCCAAGTCACTCGGGTTTACAAGACATCCCTCTCAAGGATACGTAGCATCAAAATGCTCGTGAACCACCTTCTCTAAAAGGTCTACTTCATGGACCTCATCATCATCTCCCATTTGTTTCGAAACATTAAATATGTTCATTTCCAAAGTCATATTTCCAAATGTAAGGTTCACTTGGCCATTCCTAGCGTTGATTAGCATTGAATGTGTCTAGGAAAAGACGACCAAGGATAATGGGGGTAGTTTTACTGCTAGGAGAAGTAGTATGAGTTTCTAACACCACAAAGTCCACGAGAAAATATAATTTGTCAACTTGAATTATGACATTTTCTACAACACCCCTCGAAACCTTAATCGAGAGATCCGCTAATTGGAGGGTTATTTTCGTGGGTTTGAGGTCACCTAGACCGAGTTGTTCATACACATGGTATGGTAACAAATTGACACGCGCGCCAAGATCTAGCAAAGCTTTCTCTATCTTAAAGTCTCATATCACACATGAAATGGTGTGACAACCGGGATCTTTGTATTTGGGAGGTAATTCGGATTGAATTATCGAGATTATATTTTTGGCCAAAAAGGTTTTTGTAATGCCCCGTATTTCTGAATATTCCAAATATTCCATTTAATTAGATTGGAGAATTAAATGAGAAAATGTCGGCTTAATTTAAATTACGTAAGAGTAGTAATTTAAAGAGTTTTATTTAAAATTATAATTATGGTATATTAATCGAGAGATAGATACCGGTATATATCGCCTCATTTTATTTACTTAGTACGAGTGGTAAATAGTTACTTAACGCATGTCGACCGTGTGGGGTGAGAACGAGTAATTTTTTTAAGTGACTCAAATGATAATTTAGAGGTCACCAATGAGTCCGAAAGGGTCAAATTAATCAAAATAGTATACCCGGGGGTACTAGTTGAGTCCCGGGGTAATTTTGGACTAAACCGAGACCGTTCGGGGGCGTTTTGGTCTTTTAACATAAGAGGGTATGGAGACCTACGAAATTGAGAGTTTTATATCAGCCGTATGATAGAGAAATTAGGGTTAGAACACCCATGACAACACCAATACCATTAGAGAGAACAGAGGCACAACTTTCTAAGGCAAAAGGAAAAATTGGGAAGGATTCAAAGGGATTTTTACCATCAACTTGTTGGGGAATAAGGATTGAAGGATGAAGATCATCAATCATCAACAACAACCACGAAATCAGACCCTACTGATCATAAGGCAAGTTGTTTATTGCAAAAATTATAAAGTTTTAATACCCATGTGTAGGGTTTTTGAATAGTCTTGTTTAAATCATTATTTTGATTGGAGAAAGATGATATTTATACATGTTGGGATAGGAATCGCATGTAGAATGATTTACCTTATGTAGAGGATTAAGATTCAGATTAGACTTGATGATTTTTCGGATTAAAATCTGGATTTTGAATGATGATATGGGAAGAACACCATAACTAGGGTTTTCAAGAAATTCTGGGTTTAATTCATTATTTCTTTAAAAGAATTGGAGTTTTGATGTATTTGATACGTTAGAAACTGTCCTAGTATATGTGGAAACGTGTTAGGATCATTGGGTCGAAGTTTGGTGGACAATAATGGAGTTTGGAAATTTGTTAATGGAGGAGAGGATCAACGAAGAAGACAGACTGCGTCTGGCCCTATTCGATCGATCGATCAATCTCGAACTATCGATCGATCGACGCATGCTGTTTCCCGAAAATTTTGTGTTTAATCCTTCATTGAGTTCGGGAATGAATGAGTATTCTAGGATTTACATTATACTTATATGGGAGTAAGAATAAGACCAGTAGGTATATTGTTGAGGTCCAATAAGGCCATTGGGTGTAGGGCTTGGATTACGGACCGAGGAGAATAATCCGATTTAGTAGAGTATCGGGGACTTCGGAAATTGAGTTACGGGGCGAAGTAAATTCAATTTAAGTAATAGACCAGTAGGGTAAGCAATAACTACTGAAATTATATGTAAGGGGTAACTAGGACCCTTAGAGTTGTGTGTATACTCAAATCAAGACGATTAATGAGATAAATCGTAAAGCAAATATTGTACGGTAAATATATGAGATTAAAATATTACGTACGTATATGATTAATAGGTCGGGTGTGTACCTACTGAATTATGTGATCTTTTAGGTAGAGAGATTATACCTAAATTAATTATGTTAGGGTCGATGAGACATTCCGAACTAACATAAAGTTATTATATGATTGGGGTCGATGAGAAATACCGAACCAAACTTTGAACTGGTGTCGCGATGAGAGAGTCCCGAACCAGAATATGTGTATATATATATATATATTTAAAATAGTTGGGATCGATGGATAATTCCGAACCAACTCTCACTTGGGGTCGATGAATCATTCCGAACCAAGAGTCCTTTACGTGTATAAAAAGGACAAAATAGAAATGACTGATATTTAGTATATATTGTGTGTGAAATATATATATATACTAGATGATATTCTACTTCCGTGTGTTAGTAGATTGATATATTTGATGTATTTGAAGATACATACTGAATTGGTAAGTTAAGTAGTGAAACTTAATTACGAAATGAACCTTTAGATAGAGAAAATCTATTCAGTAGTTCAAGTAGAGAAACTTAATTACATAAGTGGGAAAGTTAACAATTGTGAGAATTGTAGTAATTTTAGTAGTAAAACTAAATGAGAAGTATTGTGAAATAACATAGATGAAATGTTACTTGAGAATTAATTAACATACGCGAGATGTTAGTTAAAAGGTTGTACTGTATGGGCGGTACTGGAACTTGGGTATAGATAAGTTCAGTTGACTACTTTGGTTTTAGTTAGCTTGGGAAGTATGGCTAGATAAACTAAGTGTAGAACGTTAGGTGTGCACGAAAGATGAGGGGTGAGTTAACTCAAGAGAGTGTACGAGAACCTAACATGTGTAACCAATAACCGCATTTTATATTGTGATAAACGCTTGCTAAATATTTTCAAAATGTTTTGAGTACTAACTCTTGCTATAAAATATTTTCAAAACCTTTTAGGTGTCCAGCCACAGGGATGCCATGTATGATGATTCCATTCCAGAGACTCGGAGCTGTGGCACAGTGGATGCTTACAGGATTTTGAGTAGGCGATATCTCTCATTCAGATCTAGTACAGGATCTCACACTCTTCTATGTATGGACTTGTTGTCCGGTATTAGTCTCAGATTTTAGATTCAGACTAGTGGTTACTCTATTGTTGTTTGGGATTTTTAGCCGATGGTTTATTCGGTAATACTTTTGTTCTGTTTTACTTTTACTTTGTTGTTTAAATTATAGTACATGATTATTTGTACTTTGTTCCGCGTGGTTGATTTATCTGTTTTAAGAAAGATAAAATTTGGCACCGATCTAATTTTACTTAGGGGATTAGTAATTAAAAATATTACCACAGTGATGCTAAGAATGAACCATTTGAGAAACCTATTTTAATTTAATGAGGGCCTGATCACCCGATGTTTAATTAGGCGGGGTGTCACAGTTTTCTTCCTTACAAACAACTTCCTCTTAACAGTGATTAAGTCCTTTATGAAATTAGCATAACCAGGGGCTTATTTGATGGCATCTAAAAGAGGTATGTTAAACTTGACTTGTTTGAACATTTCTAATATGTCCGCATTATTAACATTGCGTTGTGACGAAATGAGCCTTTTAGGGTAAGGCACATGAATAGGACACTTAGAAACCACTTTAGGTTCTAGAGTAGCTTTCCCCTCTCTTTGGTTTAATGAAGAATCTTAGACCTCTAATGATTCGGGCGAAACTTCCTTAATGACAGTGGGGACACAAGGAGGAGTGGGTTTATCAATGAATTTCTCGCTCCTTAGAACGGTCACAGCTTTTGTGCTATCAGGAGGGGGACTCAAAGTGTCCGTAACACTATTTTTCCCCACGGCCCTTTGAGTTTGTGGATGGAATTTTCCCTTTTCTTGGATACTCAAAGCCAATGTCAACTTGGATATTTCTTTTTCAAGTCTAGAATTTGTGGCTTGTTGAGAGGTCATAAAATATTAAAGAGCCACTTCGAGGCTCCTCTTGTTCGGGTGAGCATACAGTGGTATAACCGGAGGAGATGGTCCCTAGGGGGGGACCTTGCATTTGAACTTTGGTTGGAGGAACTTGATTATATGGTTGTCGAAAATTCTAAGCTGGGGGAAGATTTTGATAATGCGGGGGAGGTGGATTTTGAGATTGTTGGGGTTGACCGTAGGAGAAACCCGAGTGGTTTCTCAATGATGGATTATACCCCCTCACCTAAAGGAGTAATGAATTATTTATTGTAAGTGGAAATAGTGTTTGCTTGATCGTGAAGCATCACTTTATATGCCAGTATTGTAGGACAATCCCGTGTTGAGTGATCTTCAACATCACAAATGGAACAAGACTCATCTACACGCGAGGGGAAAGGATTGGAGGGTTCCCGAGCTTTGGCATCCATTACCTCGATATGCTTGGATAGTTGGGCTACTCTTAATGACATTTCATCTCCTTCGATAAGGTGATATATCCCAAGGATAGTGGAAGGCAGATTGGATGAACGCGCATGGTTTTTCTAGGATCCGAAGTGTCCCAAGCTTGCGTAGTTTCAGCGCAATATTTAAAGTGCACCTACGCATCATCAAGGTCAAGCCCTAAGAATTCCCCTGAACACATAGTCCCCACCATTTGTTTAGCGTTTAAGGAAAGCCCATTATGAAAGAAGAAGACTAATATCCATTTCTCAAAGCCATGGTGACGACAGTTTTGGAGTAGCACGTTAAATCGTTCCCAATATCTCTAGAAAGATTCACCTTCGGTTTGAACGAAGGTTTGGATTTCCCCTTTAGACAGTTGGTGCGATGAGTTGGGGAGAATTTCTTCAAAAATTGCGCTTGCATTTAACGCAAATTTCCTATGGAATTAGGAGCCAAAGCTAAGTTTTATCTTTGTCCTTTAAAGAAAAAAGGAAAAGTTTGAGTCGTGTGACATCCAGAGGACAGTTTTGGTCGCTCAAAGTAGCGCACACCTCCTCAAACTCTCTAACATGAAGGTAAGGTTGTTCACTTTCCATGTCGTGGAAAGTATATAGTAGTTGAATCATTCCATTTCTAAAATGTAATTACGCAACATTATATAGAAAAGGATACAATAAGGAGAGGTGGTTCTCTTGGTTTACAAGTAATCTCGTATCGACCTATACTGAGGCTCGTGCTACCACTTAACTACCATGTTCACTAACATTAGCGGCCATTGTTTTGGGTTCGGAGTGGGCCCAGGTATAAGAAGAAGATGAGATTTAACTAGAACAAGAAACATATGGTAAAGGTCTCCAATAATCCGAAGGCCCACTAGACGATGAGGGTTCACAAATAGGATTTAAATTGCTACTATTTGCATCTTGCATTTCTAGAATTTTGGATTGATTTTTGGAAATCGTGTTGTCACGATGACCACAAGGACCGATATATTGTAAAGAAAATTTCTTAAACCTAAAATTGTTGCCAATCCCCAGCAACAGTGCCAAAAACGTGGTGTTCTCTAAACAAAGCTTATGATTCAAGTGTAAACTATCACAACAAGTAATATCCGGTAAGTGCGGAATCGTAAACCACAAGGATTGAAATACTCCTTAGAGAATAAGAATAGGTTAAAAAGGATTCTCTAAAAGTCACAAAGGTAAAAGTGTAAAAGATAATTTAATTTCTTGGAAAAGTGATTGAGGGTATTATCTAAACTAACATGCTATTGATGAACAAATAATTAATTAATAATTACGAAATTAAGAATGGAACTAAGATAAGCTTGAGTTCAAGATTTTAAAGGGATTGAGGATCATTCTCCCACCCTGGATTCACTAAAGGGATAATAGTCCTTGGTTGAAATTTCATCTAATCGAGCTCAACTATTAAGTTTGAACATCAACGATGTAGAGATTAACTCATTGATGGAGGATTAAGGATTAATTAGTTATTGCTAAGTCGGTTTGGTTTGAAGTAAAGCTTCAAAAACCATCCATTGCATGACAAGAGAAGTTAAGAAGCTAGGATACTTCAATACAAACACATCATATTCAATTAGGGAAATTTAAAACCAAACCCTAAATTTTAAGTACAAGCATCCTAGGTGGTATTACGATCCTCAACCTTAAATTTAGCTACTCATAATAAGAACTAAACTACACATGCCAACAAACCACATATTGCAGAATCCCATAATGTGCAAACTCACAATTATACTAGAAATGGTAATGAATGCAAATTAAAGCTAATAGAACAAGTAGAGATGAAGTAAATGAGCCTTTCTTGCATTAATAACCATAAATCAACTAGTAATACAAGATTCACAAGTAGGTAAAATCAATAAATACTTTTGACCTGGGAGAGATAAGAGAGTGTTTTCTATTTCCAACAAATATCCCAAGTAAGAACTACCTCCAAATGAAAGAGAAAACAAGGATAAATACTAAAAAAAATTATCCAAAATGGCAAACTAGTAAATAGAAGAAAGCTGGAAAAGAATAGTCGAATCGATTATTGGGAAAATCCGAATCGATTCTTGGGAAAATCCGAATCGATTCAGATATGTAGAGATGCTTCACTGTCTGGGACCGAATCGATTCGCAATAAGGGCGAGTAGATTCACTGCTGACCCAAAATGAAGGCTACATAGTTTTTGATTTATATATCCTAAGTTTCACTGAAACTTCCATAACTTCTTTGTTCGAGATCGGATTCAAACACTGTCAGAGGCCACGCAAAGATGAGAAGAAGGTCTACAACTTCCATGAAGGAATCGAATCAAAACCAATGATAGGATTACTAAAATGCCTTTGATTGTGCAAGTGTCTACGGAACATCTCCGGATCAAAACCAAACTTCCCAATATGCATTCTCGAGACATATAAAAGCTTAATAAAGACACATATAAAGTATATATGATGAATTCAGGGGTTAGTCAATAAATGAGTATAAGACCCGGGAAATACATGCACGGAAATGCTAGAATGTACAAATTAACGGGGTATATAATACAATAAAAGTGATTAATCACTGGCTCTCTACTTTCCCTTATTTTTATGAAATACTATGTGATCCTGGAAATGCATTAAAGTGGCATTCATCATCCCAGTATAGGCGGTGAAAGCCTGATTCCTCAATAAAGGCTTCTTGATGTTCCAGGCTAGCGCAGACATAAACTTCTTGATCTTTTTATCTTCCGTGTTTACCTCAGCCCCAACAAAATAGGATAGTGCAATAAAATCTTCCTTGTACTCAGCTACTGTCCGACCTTCCTACTTATGGTCCATAAACTTTCTTCTCATCTCAGATTTCATTATCGGTGGAAAATACTTTCCCGTGAACTTACACCAAAACTCATCAATCATCAAACTATCTCTCTCTTCCAGTGAAGTAATAGATTCACATCACTATAAAGTTTCCCCAACCAGTTGAAATAAGACTAACATATGCTTCCACACTGGTGTTCACTCTACCATCCCCAAGTGTCATTGTATATCCTTTTTCCACTAGACGACCATCAAAATGTTGGAACTCCCAGCCAACTTCGATGGGTGGCCCTTAATAAAGTCCAACCTAGCTCCGTCCTATACTGAACCTATTGTCTCAACTGGTTGCACCACCTGCAATGGGGGTGTTTCTACAACTGCAGTGGATGGAAATGTTGTAGCGTAGCGTCCATCGCTGTGGAAACTTTATGAGTCACAGTAGTGGAAATTCCTGCTGGACTAACCCCAGGTGGTGCTGGTGGTGGTTGTGGATTCTGCTAAGCCCCCTCCTCTGCAGTCTATGCAGAAACATGTCATGGTCTACCTCTCCTACTGTTTTTCCATCTGAAAGAAAAAAAAAATTGTATTAGTAACAAATTGAAAGAATGAAATGATTCCTAGTCGTAGACTCTACATATCAAAGAACGCAATGCAGAACGTAATGAATGAAACATTGATCCTAAGGATGCTAGAAACTGGATGCCTTACTACCAACTATAACAAGCCCCATTTTCTACGTAACGGTTGGTCAGGCACAATACGTCAAAGATGGGGCTTGCCTATTATTTTATACCATTTTCAGCATCAAACAGTGATAAAATATTTATATTTTAAAACCACATGCACAAAAAACAAATTTAATTATAAACTCATAAATAGTAAATCGAACATCAACGTCGAGATAAAATAATACCTAACATAAATATAACTATCTTCAATGATTGAATAACGAACTCCGATCTTATGCCCATGGAATATCCAAAATAAATGACAGAAATGAAATAACAACCTAGACTAGAATCAATAAGCTGATATTTGCTATAGATATGTAAGCATTGCATGATCGCAAGTCTCATATCATGTCAGTCCTGCCATTCATGTCCAGGCAAACATGGGGGAGAAAACATTTTATAATTTGGAATAGCCATAGAGTTGCAAGAATTTAGTTACCAAAATTAGAATGAAATAATACTATTAATTCGAAGTATGTACCGCCGATCAGCACTCTCATGAGATAACTACCTCACCCCTCATCTAAATTTAATACATTATCCACAACATCCAAAGTCCAAAATCTAAAATTTTGGGAATTTTAACAATACTTAATAATCGATGCTTCTAGCATAAATCATGTTCCAAATCTAATTGTCTACACATGTACTTCCAATTGCCTAGAGTACCCCAGCTATACTACCCACAAAAGTAACATAATATCTATTATGCATTTTTCATTATATTACGTTCATAGTTGATTGTCTAAATTGATTGACTAAGTAATTACTCATAATTAATATATATATATATATATATATATATATATATATGTCCTTACATATATACGACACATAAAGGCATCTACTCTTAATGTCCCATTCGTGCTCTATCGGTAAGTCCGGAGGAGTCAACATCACAAAACACATACAAGCGGGGTGATTCCTACATAATACACCAATCCACGGTCCATACCCAATGGTGACAATGGATCCCAGTATCTACACCTACCTCTCTTAAGTGGCACTCCAACGTAGTACCTAAATTAATGACCTACATAATGCTTAGACCATCTGTGCCAACGTGTGCTACAGTCCGAAATTTTTTTGAACCCCAACCTATAGGACTGTCCACGAATATAGGTATGTCCATACAAATAAACAAATGCATATCTTTATCACATAATATTTATATGTAATTTACCCTATAATTACCCGCACGAAGTCTATTATATAATTCCAATTAGTATATATACTTTAAGGAATAACCATCTAGTTAATCGTTAACTTCACACTTAAGTACTCACACAACCTTTCTACGAAATTTTCCTACGATTAAGTTAATGTATGTCCCAACCTTATCATTTTGTTCCCAGAAGTCCAACCTTAACTCCCAGACTCGATCCATCATGCCATACCTTAAATGACCTTAAAAAAATACAAAAGCCAAGGGGGACCAACCAGTAGAACATAACCGTTTCGCTGAGCCGACCAAACTGGGTCGGTCAACGAACCGATTTACCCATGATAGCGAACTAGTTCGGTTCAACTGGCTGCCTTAGTGAACTACAAACGTGATTTTATCTTCTCCCTTAAACTAATACATCCATAACCTTCAATCAAACATCATGTATAAACTCTAAATGATTTCCCATCATGAAACAACAACTTTTAACATGAAATACGTTCCTAAAGCATGTCCAATTCATCCGATAATAATTATCTCAAGAATTATACAATGTACAAACATTGGTTTTCAAGATTGGACTATTTATTACTTAACCAATTCAATAACCCTTCTTTATTTTTTATTTAAATATGAGTTATCATTGACACAACATGAGATTTTAAGGTTTCTCTCCCAACCGATATGATCATTGATTTTCTGGATTTTTTTTCCATTAATTTATCAATTCTCGATTCATAAAATTCCAAATTTGTTCTTCAATCTTAAAGATGTTCATTCAAATCATATAAGCATCCATTCATCAATTATGACCCTAAATTTTTATCAAAAATACATAATTGAATTACGAAAACATATTCAAAGTTGAATTTAAGAGGAGAATTATTGCCTTATGTTGATGATTGAATGCCTCTCCTCTTGGATCCTTAATCTTCTTCCCTCTCTTGGCCTTGGAAACTTATCTCTATGTATGTGGGGATGATAGGTTAAGTTTTGGTGAATGAAATTAGTCTTTTTTGCACTGTATTAACTTATAATGGGTGATCATTTGTGCTACCCCATAACCTCTATATTTGGGCCCCCATATGAACCTAAACCCGTAACCGGATTGGCCCAATAACTCTCCAAATGGTATACATATACCCTAGGACTAGTCTAAGATGTTTAAAAAACCTAAACGAGTCCCAAAATCACCCCATAATGTGTCCAGACTATTTCTACCCAACATACAGGTTTATCCAATATGATTGAACACCACATATAAGTTATTTAATAAGCATGCAATTATATTCTATGAGAAATTTAAACAAACATAGATGAATCTACATAACATGAAATTACAACTAATTATAGTCTCTAGATACCATTCGTTACAAAATTATTTTTGTAGAATATATACAAACAGTTCTTGATTCTAAACTCTACAAAATGGAGAAAAAATAGAGATAGTAAAAGAAGGTACAACATTTTTTTCTTTTTGGTGGAAGTTTGAATATAAAATTAATAACAAATGTATTCTTGAGTTCAAGACTTACCTTTATAGTCGATGTTTAAGTTTTTATTCTTGAATAAGAAAGTCAATATTATATCAATTTGTATGAAATAAGACTATTTATGTAGAAATTAGAACACATGTGATGTTTATAATTCAAAATGTTAATTCCATCCATAAAAAGGTTTATGAGAACATATAGGGAGGATTTTTCACTTGAATAAATTATTTGATAGACAAAGGTTTATGCTTTCTAATTATATTCATATTGATCTTTGACTTTGTTACCATGTAACCAAATAACTATGATTTTCTTAGAAATGTGTCGCCTTATAAATATACTAGATAAATATTTTGAATAAATAAATAATCACTTATCTTTACAATGGATGGATAATTCCATCTCTAAAGGGATTCCAAAAGTGAGTAAATCAACATATATAAACTATTACACAATTTTGTAAGTTTATTCTATGTGGGATTATGCCAAATGGTTGATGTGCATTACTAAGGAAATATGAAAATAATTATTTTACATTTCATATCTTCTAGGAAGAAATCCAACTCAAATACAACAACTACATTAATAAAAAAAATGTAAGGAAAAAAATAAGGGAGATAGATTAATGTAACGGCATGCATAAACATAAGAATGGTCATTTTTTAAGTAAATTATTAAACTAAAAAATAAAAAATAGGTAGAAAGTGTTTTTAATGTTGAAACCCCAATCAGGGCATTTGAATTCAATTGATCAATATGTTTAAAACTCGATTCTTATAAATGGTTATTTTGAGGCCTATATTTTCTTTGGTTTTCATTGATCTACAAAATGGTTTCTCATTCTTGTTTCTATGAAGTGCTAACATGAAAGACACAGAAAATCACGAGATAAAAGAGAAAACTTCACTTAAAATAATTCACAATGGGAAGAAAATGAGAAGAGCATTAAGTGGAAATACGTTTAGCAATTTCGAAAAATAACCTGAATCTTATCGTATCCAAGTCTGAAGAATATTGGCAATTTGGTGTAAATATAAAGAATCTTATTTGTATGCATTTCAGTAGGAAGAAAGTTTTTTAAAGTGATTTTGGAAAGAGTGCATCAAATATTCTAAAGATTATTCAAAAAATTTAAAAAAATTTAAATAACCCTCCTTTTTCATAAAAAATATATAAGATTGATTGGTAAGAAAGGTATTATGATCCCAAATATTAGTAGGAGATTGTTCATATGGGTTTCCTACTAAGAAGTCCTCTAATATGGATAGTAATTTTAAAAGGTAGTCTTTTAATCCCATACATACATTACTAATCTTTATATCCTACATATTATCACACAACATCACATTACCACTATTGCTACCAATGATTGCAACCTACTTAGAATAGTGGAGATAATTACTATCAATCGTAAATATTCAAAATCCAAAAAAAATAGAATGTAAAACAAAACAAAGATTAAAATAATTCACAATGGGGAGAAAAGTATAAGAGCATTAAGTGGAAAAAAGCTTAGCCATTTATAAAAATCACCCGATTCACAATGGGGGAGACAAGGAGAAGAGTATTAAAAACAAATAAGTTTAGCCATTTGAAGAAATCACATACCTTTTGGAAAGAGATAAACAATGGATTTGAATTATTTTAGGAGGTGGGTACTTTTTTTACCTCGATGAGGAGGAAATGAAGACATAAGCTTTTGATTAATTTGAGAAGCAGAAAGAAAAAACGTCATATCTTTATTAAATAGGAGTGCCACATGGCAATGCTTATTATAAGCCAACATTTATTACCTATTTCATGTTTTATAATATTTGGAGATATGGTTAAATGAACTTTACCAAGGGATGCTTGCGCATCCTACAATAACAATAAAAATTTCAAACTCTTAATTTAACATTTATGTCAAGATTACATGTCCATTGTTTACTAATAATTATTCTACTCAAATTATATAACCCAACATAAACATAAATTGATGTAATTATCATTTTTTGCAACTACTCGGCATGAAAAAAAATGAGTATATACACACACACACACTCATACAAACAAATAAGGGTGCTTACATGTAGCAAACAAAATAAACTTTCAGAGGACGAACACCTCCCTCAAATCGCTTGAAATGCAACCATTGAATCAAAGCATGGAAATCCTTGAAAATATTAAATTGGAAATATTGATTATCTTCATATTTAATTTAAAAATCCTTTTATTTCTCTCTAAAAATTACTCTAAATTTCATTTTGTTTTGTCTCATTTTCTATTTTATTTTCTCTCCCAATTCTCTAGAATTTTTTTCCTATAAGGTGTCTAAGATCCACAAACATTATGATACTTTTATATATTAGTATGTAGATTTAATATAACCCTAAATGTTTTTAAAAAAATGGTAAGCCTTTTATCCTACTCTTCCGCACTTAATTTTCTCTTCCAAGCCCTCATGTCTCCTTATAAATTCCGCATTAAATAAGCCTAAAACTTTCACATTTATTATTTAATAATAAATATTCTTCCAAATTTAAATTTAATTACTTTAATCGAAATGAACTCATAAAATACATATTAATTTTTTTCAAATTTCAACACCCTCATCTCCCTCACTAAATTTTCACAAACTCCTATTTAACATCGAGTTAATTAACAATAGCCTTTATTAATGACCAAACATAATCTCTTGAACTAAAACCAAAATCATTACAGTGTCGAATGACCCACAAAATCCAATGTAACTATCTTATAAATAAACTAATGGAATGGAAAACTAAACTAATGCAATAAAGTAGAAAATCCGATTGCAAGTCCTATTAATCTCAAAAACCATGCAGCTACACAATAACATATCCTGAAAGGTTAGTCAATAAAAATGGGTCAGGGCCCATCACAAGAATACCATCTACTCTTGCTAAATAGGATCCACGCATCCAATCATAAACATTACAAGAGATAAATATCACCATAGAATATTTAATTAACGAAGAATAATTTAAACAACGCTACAAGGAAAACAATCCAACTCACTACCCAAACAAGGTGAATCAAATTAACTACCCTTATAAACAATTATGTTTCTTCAATTATTTATTAACATATTTTAATTATCTTTCTGAACATTACATTATATTATCAACGCAACAACCCTATAGTGAATAATCTTTCTTGATGTTACTTTATATTATGGTGAATAATCTCACTATTTTTCAACTTCAAAGGTCAACATAAATGATTAATAATGTCATCTTTTCAACTTTGAAGGTCACAAAAATTGGTGAATAGTCTATACCTTTATCCATTTAGAAGGTTACTAAAAGTGGTGAATAATCTCAACCTTTTTCAACTTCAAAGGTCACCAAAAATGATAAATAATATCAATTTTCCTCAACTTCGAAGGTCACTAAGTATGGTGAACAATCTCAACCATTTTTAACTCTTAAGTAAAAAAAAGTGGTGAATAAAATAATTATTTTTCAAATAATTCCATATGAACATGGATCCAAAATTTTCAAGCTAATTAGTTTTTAAATTTTGTTGAAATAACCATACACCTAATGCATATTGACCACCTTTTTTATCTACCATACGTAATGGAAAATTCAAAAATTTAGAGGGATCTCCATGCTTTGGTTCAAAACACACATTTTGGGTAATTCTTGACCATGACTCTAAATACTTCTAAAAAATTTATTTTATCGTAAATTTTGGTTCCAAGAAAAAAAATTTAGACCCCTGAGTTGTGAAATTCTTTGATGATCACCCAACTGTCAATTTTTATTTCGATATTGCCAATTTATCATGAAAAATAAGGAGGATCAACATTAAACCAATCCCACGAATCAATGAAATGTTTTGGAAATTGATTTCTCGTGCAATAGATTCTTCATATGATTTTTGTTTTAAAAGAAATAATAGAACAAAATTGCGAATATAAAAGAGAAAATCATTGAGAATGTGTGCCAATTTTTTTACACTCCTTTGTATTGTAAAAAAGTGTTATAACAAATTTTCATCTACAATGGGAATGACTTGTTTTGTCACCTAGATAATTTGATCCTTCGCGTTAATGGAACACCAATATGTTTTTTGGAATCCATATAAGGGAATGGAATCATTTAGGTAAAATAACTGTGGGTTAATAGAATACCTCATTGTAAATGAACTTTTCGTAAGCGCCTAAACGATATTAAAGGTACTTCAAACTAGGCAAAAAAATAAGTGATGAAATGTGAATGGACATGCATTGAATTAAAGAAAAATAAACATAGAATGGTGGAAATTAATGGAAATGATAGAATGTAAAGACATTTTTTATCTGACTTCCTCTCTCTTCCTCCTCAAATATTTATTTATAGTTTTACACCACAATAAACACTTATTTGGCTCCAAGTAACTTCCCATTTGAATTCAAATTAATTCTTTTTCAATAACTAACTCCATTTTCCTCCAACTTCCATTTACATTACTATAGTTACCACCATATAATTGCTTCTGGCTATGTTAATTTCAATCCACATGTCAAAAAATTCTCGGAAGATAAAATGGTCAAATATGTTGTTGTAATACTGATTAGGCATAAATTCTTAGTATTTATTCCCGTAATTTAGGGTCCTTTATCGCTCCGAAAAGTGTAATACGAGTGGATTTATATCATATCATTGTTACTGACATTTCCTAACAAGTATGCCGAGTTTCGTATATTTCTCACCACTTTTGCAGGTATTTGATGCATACAAAGAAAGAAGAAACCGAAAGAAAGAATGAAAATAAGTGCCGAAACGTCAAAGGGGAAAAAGAGTAATTTGGATCGAGAATTTGGAAGAGAGGCCTAAAGAGAAATTTAAGATTTCAAGTTTATGAACACCTGGGAAGAAACGACATCCAAATTCGAATCACGGATAAAAAGTTACAAGAGTTCAAAGTTGAGAGAAAATCAAGACGAAGAAAAAGTTTCCGATAAATATCAAACCGAACCGAAGAGGGTGAAAAACAAACCGATCATGTCCTTGGAAAACTTTCTGCGAAACATAAAAAAATGGAACTGAACCAAAGTTAAAGAAAATGAACTGAACCGGTTCTGGAAAAACTTTCTGTTATGGGCAAACCGAACCGAATCCCCTGAATAGGATCGATTCAGGTGTCGAAATTTGAATTTATTCACTTGTAAAATTAGAGTCCAGCATGGTTGAAAATCTTGTAAATTCGTAGGTAATTTATTCTAACGTCTTTGAAGGCATTTGGAAAGCTTCTTTTTACATAGTTTTAGAGAAAGGAAGTGAAAAAGAACCCTAGAAGCTCAGTAATACAAATTGTTGATTCTCAATTAAGATTTCTATAGTAAGGTTGATTTCTTTCTCTCTTCTATTGTTTGATTTCGTTAGTTTAGTCAAGCTTAGTTTATTTCAAAGAAATATTGAATCCTTTTACTCATCTAGTTATAATCCCACAATGATTTTAGTAACATGCATCGTAAAAACCATTGATTTCACTAGTTGCACCATGCTAGGCCAGATTTTTAGGGGTTGGGATGCATAAACCCAACCTGATGTGGTTTTCATGTGCGTAAAATTAGTTCCCTAAATTAAATTAATGATCGAATCGTGTTGTGTAGTGATCACAACCGTCGCAGGACTTTTGATCTAGTTTGCCCTAGGTAACCGGGATGCTTAAGAGTGCGACACGAGTGTAGCTATAATAATGACACTTCTTTATTCTTACTTTTGATTATACTTGATGAGGGCTTGAACCTCATATATATATTGCTTAAGATTTAAAAAGACCAGGTTCAGTGAATTATCTAATTCATAACTAGTTTTATTACCGGCAAACGTATTAGGGTTGGAGGATTGTATTCCGACCTTTCTTTTTATCATTTATAATTAATCAGTTACAATTAGCTTACTCTTGCATGCTTAGTTCATAGTGACATTTAATTACCCTCGATTAATAGCTATAATCTCACATAGATCACCTTTATATTTTCTTTTTAGAGTCAGTTTAGGATTGATAATCTTACCTACCATCATAACGTTTTACGTCTTATTTCCCTGTGGATTCGACCCCATCTTACCAGATTTATTACTTACGTGATAGGATTTCACTTGAGCCTATATAATCATTAACTTTAGACACTTTTTAAGTCGCGTCAAGTTTTTGGCGCCATTTCTAGGGAATTAGGTAGACTGTTAGCTTATATCCATTTATCAAAAACTTTAAAAAAAATCAGAAAAATAAATAAAATAAAAAAGAGACAAAACATTTATCATAAGCCTGTTAATGAAAAATCTACACCAAACTCCTCAAATCACTCCTACGCGCATTCATGAAAACTCGATTATCGAGTACAACCCAGATATCCCACACACGCATAACCATCCTCAATTTCGGGTTCCAGCTCCTACACCGCCAAACTCAATAGCAAGCTACACATCTGGTTACAATTCAAGTTACACTCCTAGTGCATCGAGTGAGGATACCGAGTCGTTATGTGAGAGAGCCATGTCACAGCACGGAAGCGTAGGCGCGGGTGAGGGAGAGTCACCTTATCGACCCTTGAGAGAATTCTTGTACCCTGAGCGGACAATCACTCTAAGCTGCAGTTTTCTCCCATATAATGCATGGAAATTTCGTTTCTGGAATGGAATGATTTAAATCCTTCCCATATATCATGGAATGGAATAAAAAAAAATCCCTATCTCCACATTCAGAAGTTTGAAGAGGCATGTGAGATATTTAGTGATCAAGTATGCACGAAAGATGTGATCCGCCTCACGCTTTTCCCATTTTCTCTCAAGGATAAAGCTAAGACCTAGCTATGGTCTTTACCTCCTAATTCAATTACTTCCTGGAACGAGTTATAATCTAAGTTTCTCAAGAAGGTATTCCCTCCATATTGGATGAACTCCATTAAGGCTTAAATTCAAACCTTCCGATAATTAGAAAATGAGTTGTTTGATCGATGTTTTGAGCATTTCAATGAGTTAGTTACTTCATGCCCTAATCATGGACTTAAAAAAAAAGAAAATCATGTCATTCTTCCATAATGGGCTGAACATCAACTCCAAATAATTTGTTGAAACAATGTGTGATAGACCCTTTATCGAATTAGACGCTAATGATGCTGAGCTCCACTTGACGTATTCCGCCAACACCACTCAAGCATGGGATACATTTGACCCTAGCACTCAGAATCAAACTCACCAAGCGTCCACCACTCCATCGAAATTCAGTCTATTCAACGTCGATAAAGATACCGTGAGGAACCATCGACTCAATCAAATTCATAAAGGTATGATAGAGTTACTCGCTATGCGCGTAAGAGAACCAATTGTCCCAATCCACATCCCCGTTGAGAAGGTATGCTCTATTTGTGAAGTGGGACATTCAAGAGAGGAATGTTCGATGATTCCCGCTTATAAAGTTATGCTTAATGAGCAGGTAAGTGATATAGGAGGATTCAAGGGGAATTTTGGTGCCCCGCGTGAAAAATGGAAAAACCACCCAGGTTTTAGCTATGGGAAACCACAGGCTGTATTGAATCTTAATTCACATGTTGCATCTCCTTCACCTCCACACTTTTAACAAGCACCACTTATGCCAGGACACGGGCCATCACCAGCTCCTCCAGCTCCATATATCACTCCACTACGGAGAACTCTTGAGGATATAATACACCAATTCATAAACTCCCAAAGTGCAACCAATGATATATATGAGTGCATGTTCTCTGACATAAATGTGAACATTTTAAAGTTGCAATCGTCGTTGAGTGTCCAAGAGAGGGTAAGTTTCATGCTCAGGGCCAAAGACCTCCCCAAGGTCAAACTAGTGTTAGCTCTACGTCCACTGAACATCAAGAGAAATGTCAATCGATAACCACTCTACGTAGTGGGAGGGTTATTGATTTATAACCTCGCCCACACGACGCACCGAAAGACAAGGAGATTTTGCCCGGTACGAAAGAGTCCGAAGATGTCCCCTTGAAAGAGAGTGAAAAGGACGACACTAGCGAGCCCAAGATAATAATGGACCACCCACCGCAGTGCCATTTCCTCAACGGTTGGTTCCTTCCCAAAAAGTCAACCCCCGTGATGACGTTCTAAAAGTCCTTAAGCAAGTAAAGTAAAACTTACCTTTCCTCAATGCCATCAAGAAAATTCTCGCTTATGCAAAAGTTATCAAAGACTTATTGACGGTGAAGAGGAGGCTTAAGTAAGAGAAGAACGCATTCCTATCACAAAATGTGAGCTCCGTTGTACTCAATGATCTCCCTCCAAAGTTAAAGGATTCTGGTGCACCTACCTTTCCTGCATCATGGGAGATAATCGAATTGAAAAATCCTTACTCGATTTAGGGGCGAGTGTCAATATCATACCCTACTCCATATATAGACAACTTGATTTGGGTAAACTAATCCCACAAAGATCACTCTCCAATTATCAAATCGAACCATGAAGATACCAAGAGGTATTGTAGAGGACGTGATAATCCAAGTTGACACTTTCTACTTTTCGGTAGATTTTGTCATTTGGGATATGGATCCCTCCTTTGCCTCGAGTAATCATGTTACCATTATCCTTGGGTGCCCATTCTTAGCTTCGGCTAACGCTTTGAATAATACTTGCAATGGGTAGATGCAACTCACTTTCGGGAACATGACTTTAGATACCAACATCTTCAACATAGCCCAACATGTGGAGGAAGACGATGATCTTCACGCATTGAGCCTTATTAACGAGATCATAAAGGATCACATAGAGGAAAACGATAATGGAGATGCGTTCGGACTTTGCCTTGTGTCGAGCAATGAGAGTACAAGAGCGCACACCGACTTTGAGAAGGAGATAGAGGAGTTGAGAGAAATTCTTGATGAGAGAGCGTCAGACGAGGACGTGAGAGATGTAAGTTGGGTTTCTAGATTTGAGGAACTAGCACCGAGGGAGGCACGCATGGTTCCCTCCAGTGAAAAATTTCCTACCCTCGAATTAAAGAAACTACCCTCTAATGTAAAATATGCTTATTTAGGGGAGAACGAGGCCTTTCCTTTTGTTGTCTCATCCAACCTAAATGAAGAGCAAGAGGGTAAATTGTTAAAAATTTTGAGGAAGAACCAAAGTGCTTTTGGTTTGTGCATAGGTAATTTAAAAATGTATAAGTCCTTTCATTTGTACCCATAAAATCCACCTCGAAGAGGACGTGAAGCCCTCGAGGAAAATGTAAAGAAGATTAAACCCTACCACGAAGGAGGTAGTGAGGGAAGAAATTATTAACCTGTTGGATGCCGAGATTATCTACCCAATCTTGGATAGCAAGTGGGTGAGTCCCATACAAGTTGTCCTGAAGAAGTCGAACATGAACGTGATTGAAAATTCTAAGGGTGAGCTAGTCCCCCAATGGACCACCACCGGGTGGCTCGTTTGCATTAATTACCGAATACTCAATGCAGAAACTAGGAAAGACCATTTTCGCTTGCCATTCATTGCGACCTTTCAAAGGTGCATGTTAAGTCTCTTTAGCGACATGATTGAGCAAGGAATTGAAGTGTTCATGGATGACTTTAGAGTTTTGGCACCTCTTTCGATCTTTGTTTAGAAAATCTTGAGAAAGTACTTGCTCGGTGTGTGGAAAAAACTTAGTGCTGAATTGGGAAAAAAGACATTTTATGGTCACTGAGGGAATAGTTCTTGGCCACATTATCTCATCCAAAGGAATTGAAGTTGATAGAGCTAAGATAGATGTCATAGTTGAGCTACCCCCATCGAAATCACTAAAAGACGTGCGTTATTTCTTAGCCCACACGGGTCTTATAGAAGGTTCATTAAGGACTTTAGTGCCATCGATAGACCCTTGAGTAACCTTCTCATGAAGGACATCCCTTTTGAGTGGAATGAAGCCTGCCAATGCACTTTTGAAAAATTAAAAAGCATGCTTGTTTCCACTCCCATCATGCCAGCTCCGGATTGGTCCCTGGCATTCGAGCTTATGTCTGATGCGAGTGATTTCGCAAAAGGGTCTGTTTTCGGCCAAAGGAAAGACAATAAGGATCATGTTATCTACTATGCTAGCAGAACTTTAAACGGACCACAACTCAATTACTCCACCACGGAGAAATAATTGCTAAGGGTAGTATTTTTTCTAGACAAGTTTTATTCCTACCTCATCGGTTCACCCATTACTTGCTTTACCGACCACGTGACGTTGAAATACATCCTTGTAAATAAAGATGCAAAGTCGCGCTTCATAAAGTGGATCCTACTCTTACAAGAGTTTAATCTCACCATTAAAGACAAAAAAGGAGTAAAAAACATCGTTGCCGGTCACTTATCCCCGCTTTCGTCTGATGTACCTTGAGATCATATACCCATAGACGAATATTTCCCAGTTGAACAACTCTTTGTCACCTCGTCTCTCCCCTGGTTTGTGGATATAGTCAATTATCTTATCATGGGAGCCATCCTTCCCGATTGGACACCGTAAGAGAAGAAGAGGTTCATTACTTGGTCATGTATGTTTTTTCTATGATGATCCATTTCTCTTCAAATATTGCGCGACCAAATCATCCAACAGTGTGTACCAGATGATGAAATACCCAAGGTCATCCAATTATGTCATTTGGAAGCTTGTGGAGGTCACTTCTCGACGAAAAAGACGGTCACTAAAATCCTTCAAAGCTGTCTGTACTGGCCCACCATGTTCCGGTATGTGAGCAATTATTACAAATCATGCAATAGGTGTCAATGGATGGGGGCTATCACCCGATGAGACATGATGCAATTAACCCCCATACTCATTATTGAGATTTTTTACTGCTGGGGTATTGATTTCATGGGTCCTTTTCCCCCGTCTTTTGGATACCTATACATCCTTGTTGCGGTAGACTACATTTATAAATGGGTGGAAGCCATAACTACCAAAACAAATGACAATAAAGTGGTGATAATGTTCTTGCATGAACACATACTCTCTCGTTTCGGTGCTCCGAAAGCGATAATTAGTGATAATGGCACACATTTCTGTAATAAGTTATTTGAGAAGCTTATGAACAAGTATGGAGTCATCCATAAGGTTGGGATGAATTATCACCCACAAATGAATGGGCAAGATGAGTTGTCAAATTATGAAATAAAGAAGATACTTGAGAAGACCATCGATCCTAACCGGAAAGATTAGTCCCTCCGATTGAATGATTCGCTATGGGCTTATCGCACTGCATATAAGAACCCCCTCGGTATTTATACTTTTTTCTTTGTGTATGGCAAACCCTGCCATCTCTCATAGAGCTGGAACACAGGGCATATTGGGCCATTAATAGATTGAACTATAACATGAACAAAGCCTATGGAGCTCGCAAGCTTCAAGTGAATGAGTTGGAGGAGATACGCAATTATGCATATGAGAACGTAAAGATATCCAAGGAACGGATGAAACTTGCACATGATAAGATCATTCGACACAAGGAGTTTCATTCCGGGAAAAAAGTGCTTCTTTACAACTCGAGGCTTCATTTGTTTCCATGTAAATTATGGTCTAGATGGACTGGCCCATTCGTCGTAAATAGTGTATCCCCCCACGGAGATATAGGATTAGAAGATCCAAAAGGACAAAATACATTCAAAGTTAACGGACAACACCTAAATCCATATTTATAGGCGTGCGTGGATGACATCAACACCATTTGGTTGTCGAATACCATTTACGGGGTTGAGTGAGCTGTAACAGAGAGGTCGTCGCACCCCTGACGCGTATGGGGTGATTTTTCTGTACAGTATACGTGGGTTAGGTTAGTATCATTAGGATTCCATAGGTGTGAGTCATAAGATGTTATGATTTCAAATAAGCTTTTCGAGAGGGCATAGAGAGCATCGAGGAAGTTTAATTATGAGAAGGGGTGTGGGAGTGTTTGGCGAGTCGAAGAAAAAAATTCATGTTTGGTCAAAAAAAGGAGAGACTTCTGCTTAAAGCGAACCGAACAAAATTCTTAAGTAGAATCGAATCAGTTCGGTTCGAAAAGATCGAAAAAATAATTCTAGAACCGGATCAGTTATGTTTCTTCAATCTTTTACCATTTCCCAAGGTACTTGCCTCCTTCCCCAATCTTGTCACTTCCCTCCCCAATCCTATTTTTTTCCTCATTCACACCTATTTCCCTCCATTCCTCCCCCCTTATTTTCCTCCAAAATCTCCCCCTCCCCCCCCCCAACTCCACTTCCCCCACCTATAAATTACTACCCATGTCACCCCATTTCTCCACACTTCCATTTCATACTTACTCTCCCTCTCTTTTATTTCCAATCCAGATCCACCCCAAACATTCCCATGGAAAATCAAGGTCTTCCCCCAAAATACTTGTCCGCCGAGGTTCTTCCAAACGGTAACGGGGAATATCGCTCTCACATGGAGCGAATTTGGTGTGAGAGGTTTTTCAGCATTTCTAGAAAGCTTCACATCGAGCGTATCGTTAAATGGAATGATTTACCCCTCTCGGTCTCCAATCTTTTCAGTTAAAGGGTTTGGGCCCAATACATCGAAGCGCCATATAATGTGGTGTGGGCGGATGTGGTACAATCTTTTTACGGCTCACTCATCTGCATGGTCGAGTTTGAGGGCCAAGCTTTTGTGGATGGCCGCCCCATCCCTTTCTCTTTGGACATTATGTCCCCAAAACTTACCTCAATGGGAGTTACAAACCTGGCCCAAGTTGACTAGACCACCAATGCCCCCGTCATTCCAAAATAAACATGCATCAACCGTCTCACACTCAGCAAAAATTGGGTGATGGGCACCTTTCCAGTGGGATGCCATAATGATAACACACGCATTACTTTTCATATTGTTTGCGCTAATATTCTTCACACCTCTAACGACTCGGTGATGCATCCTCGACAATGCACCCTCATATACCACCTTTATGATCCCAACTTCACAAGCAGTCTTGCAAACACATTCTACGCGGATATATTATTTATGGCACTGGAGCAAAAAGGTGCGGTACCCCTCCTATATACGCGCCTCATCACCTCTATTCTTGTCGATACCGGCATTCAGCCGCCTTAGGCTTCTCCTCGCATCCCAGATCCCATTGGGCGGGCATCGCGCAATAAGAGTGCTAAGCAAAGGGAGTCCATACGAGCAACTCAGGCAACTATTGATGTTGATGAGGACGACGATGACGACGACGACTAGGAGGACGTGACCGAGGATGTCAAGATGGGATAAGAAGGCAAGGAGGAGTACGATGAGGAGGCCAATTCAGACTATATGTCGGGAGGAGAAGATCTCACGGCCAGGATTGTCTCTCTCGAGGCGCGTTTCAGGGGTTTATGACTGATTACTGTGAACACCGTTGCGCGTATGGACGTGACACTAGTATGATGGCGCATCTTCAGGCTGAGATGTATCGTTTTTCAATGGGTACACCACCACCTAGATATTTCTATGACCCTAATGCACCCGGTAGCTCCCACCCACCACCCTAATGAAGCCCGTGTATGGTGTTTTACGCGTTGGTTGTGTTTGTGTTCTCCTTTTGATTGGTTGTCACAACTGGTTATTTTTCTTTCCTAACCTATTGTAACACATGCTTGATCTTAATATAAAAATATGCATTTTTCCATATTTGTTCATTTTATTTCTTCCCACTTTTAATTCTCTCTTAGTTGGATTTCCATCCTTTTTTCTTGAGGACAATGCAAAGGTCTAAGTTAGGGGGGTGGCAAGTGCGTTATTCTAAAACTTCACAAATTTTCAAAATGCCCAAAAATTTCAAAAAAATTGAAAAAGTTCAAAAAAGCAAAAAAATATTTTTCTTCAAAATAAATAAAAATTGGGATTTAAAAGCTTAAAAAATGTCACAAGTTCCTTTTAGTCTCAAGTTTTAAAAATCAAATACACTAAGCCGAAATTGACCAAAGATGGAAATTGAGCGAAAATTGACGAATTTACGAATTAGTGTGGCGATTAATCAACCCAGTGAGATTTCGAGCCTATAGATTTTTTTGAGTTTTTAAATCAATCCGAGTTTATGATTAACTCGAAGTTCTTTTTAGCATTTTAATAAGTTGTTGATGATCTCTATTTTATTATTTTGATCGGTTACGGAAAATGTGTGAGATATTGTCTTGAATAACGCGCACTAAAATATCTCTAAAATAAATTCATCTTGAGACGCATATGATAAAGAAACTCGCATTTGGACAACGAAGTAGGCCATCATTTGTTACCCAAAAAGATTAGCCATAAAAAGTAGTGAAAAATTCATCCCTTTGCAACCCAATTTAAGCCTAATAATTTTTTTCATTTTCATTTGATAACCCGAAAAACCCAATTAGCTTGGAATTGTGAAAATTGAATATTCATCAAATAAAGTTCGAAAAATGCATAAAAAGGGCCAAGAAAAAAATTGAAGAATGCTCAACAAAAATAGGAAGAAAAAGAAAAATAAGAAAAAAAAATAGAAAAAGAAGAGAAAATGAGCAATAGCTCGGAAAAAGAACAAATGGACATCATAAATGAATTCTCCAATTCCGAAGTCCCCACCATTTCCATTTTACCCAAATACACCTTAAACCCAAGAAAGTCCTAACCAAGTCCATACTGCGAAACTGATTACCGCATGGAGAGCTAAGACATAAAAGATAATAAAAGAGATTAAAATGGTGTGACTAAGAGATGATGATTTTCATTTCCCAGTGATTGTATTCCAATTAAGAGATCATTTCACTAAAAAAATTATGTCTTTTCAAAACTATGTGCGTGATCTTTTGTCCATCATATTTACTCTTTTTATCACGCATACCGAGAGAATAAGCCAAATTTTCGAATGATTCGTTTGTGAGAGCAACCCGTGAGGTTTTGAAATCAAAGAGAATTTTTTGGAAGTAACGTAATGATCAATCGGTGGAAATTAGCAGTTCAATTTTAGGCTTCGCACACACGCGCGCTACAACTTGAGACTTGCGATAATGATTTTAAGGTGACCATTTTGGGGGAGTTTAAATTGTACAATTTTTAAGTGTTTTCAACTTTCTTTGAGTCTAAGAAAATGAAATTTGTGGGTATATTCTTTGCAAACCCTCACGAGACACAACTCGTCCTACAAGGGTAACCTAGAGGTTTAAAGGCTTGTTGCATACGCTAAATGCAATCACTTGCCTGCGAAAGAGGTTTTATATCCCATTTAGTGTTTGTTATGAGTTTGACCATGTTTTGATTCTTTTACATTACTCGGGACGATCAAAGTTCTAAGTTAGGGGGATTTGATTAGGCATAAATTCTTCGTATTTATCCCCATAATTTAGGGTCATTTATCGCTCCACGAAGTGTAATTCGAGTGGATTTATCTCATATCATTTCTACAGACATTTCCAAACAACTATACCGAGTTTTGTATATTTCTCATCACTTTTGGAGGTATTTGATGCATACAAAGAAAGAAGAAACCGGAAGAAAGAGTGAAAATAAGCGCAGAAGCGTCAAAGGGGAAAAAGAGTAATTTTCATCGAGAATTCGGAAGAGAGGCCCAAGAGAAATTTAATATTTTAAGTCTACGAATGCCTGGGAAGAAACAACATTCAAATCCGAATCCCGGATCAAAAGTTACAAGACTTCAAAGTTGAGAGAAAATGACGAAGAATAAAAAGTTTCCTGCAAATATCAAACCGAACCGAAGAGGGTAAAAAACAAACCGATCTTATCCTTGAAAAACTTTCTGCGAAACATAAAAAAAATGGAACCAAACCAAAGTTGAAGAAGACAAACCGAACCGGTTCTGGCAAAACTTTCTGTTAGAGGCAAACCGAACCAAATCCCCTGAATAGTGTTGACTCGAGTGTCAAAATTTGAATTTATCCACTTGTAAAATTAGAGTTTTGCATGGTTGAAACTCTTGTAAATTCGTAGGTTATTTATTCTAATGTCTTTGAAGATATCAGGACAACATTTTTTACATAGTTTTAGAGAGAGGAAGTGCAAAAGAACCCTAAAAGCTCAGTAATACAAATAGTTCATTCTCAATTTAGATTTCTATAGTAAAGTTGATTTATTTCTCTCTTCTATTGTTTGATTTCATTAGTTCAGGCAATCTTAGTTTATTTCAAAGAAATATTGAATCCTTTTACTCATCTAATTATAATCCCACAATGATTTCAATCACATGCACCATAGAAACCATTGCTTTCATTAGTTGCACCATGCTAGGATAGATTTTTAGGGGTTGGGATGCATGAACCCAACCTGGTGTGGTTTGCATGTGTGCAATATTAGTTCCCTAAAGTAAATAAATGATCGAATCGTGTTGTGTAGTGATCACAAATATCCTAGGACTTTTGATCTCATTTGCCCTAGGTAACCAGGATGCTTAAGAGTGCGATGTGACTGTAGTTATGATGACACCGCTTTATTCTTACCTTTGATTATATATGATGCGGGCTTGAACCTCATATACATAATGCTTAAGATTAATAAAGACCGGGTTCAGTCAATTATCTAATTCAAAACTAGTTTTATTATCGGCAAACATACTAGGGTTGGAGGATTGTATTCCGACCTTGCTTTTCTCATTTATAGTTAATCACTCACAATTAGTTCACTCTTGCATGCTTAGTTCATACTCAGTGTAATTTAATTACCCTTAGTTAATAGATATAATCTCACTTAGTTCACCTTTATATTTTCTTTTTAGAGTCAGCTTAGGATTGGCCACCTTACCTACCGTCGTCACATTCTACGTCTTATTTCCCTTTGGATTCGATCACGTCTTGCTGGGTTTATTACTTATGCGATAGGCTTTCACTTGAGCCTATATAAGCACACACTTTAGACACTTTTTAAGTCGCGTCAAATACCCCGTATTTTCTAAGAACTATTTAATTGTATAATTAATTTTTCTTATATGACATGTGATTCCGCTTATTACATTCATTTAGCTGCAGTTTTATAATTTTGGTTATGTGTTACTTGAATTAATATCTTTTATTAATTGGATTTGATACATGATAACATACTAATTACAAATTTGAAGTAACTTTGTATTATGGGCGCTTATAGAATGGTCAAGGGCTAGGTGTCGAGGTTTTTTTCTTTGGACTATGCCTGCGGTATCGGGTCCCAACGATCATAAAGTAGTTTCTTATAATGCCAAGTCACGCGTAATTAATAAATAATTAAGTTGGGATTTAATTTACTCGTATTGTATTTAGTGTTGACCTTTGGGACATTTAGAATGTCTATTTTTTACTCGAAATAGTAAAATTTAAGTCCATTTGGTTATTAAATAGCTTTGGTAAAGTTTCAGGCCATTTGGACTACTATTTGGGCTCATTGTGTTGAGGCTTATGTTGGTCCTATGCCTAATTTTGTTGGAAGCACTATTACTTGGTTAATTAGAGAAACCTACAACGCACTTGACGCAATAAAGAAACCCTAAATGTTAAGGACAAAAGAGGCACAACAAGAATTGAGGAGATTTGGAAGATTGAAGGCTTAAATTCACTTCTCTACAACAAGTTTACATATTTAGACTTTGATTTGATTTTGTGTTACAATACTGATAATCCATTTAATTCTATTTATCTTATTTTAATCAAACAAAAAACTTAATTTTTGAAATTAGTTAATGATTAAAGTAGGACTTAATCCCATCTCAACGAATTAGGATAATGTTATGTTAAATCGCTGAATTAATCTTATAATCGTGATGAATTGGTTACACTTTGAATCATTCTAATGAATCTCGTAAAATACCTAATGTATAATTGGAAATTGAATCAAATATGAAATGTTTTTTTTTTAAATTATGAACCTTAATTTAGGCTTGATTCTTTTTAAATCACTTAAAACTTGTAGGTATAGGTGGTATTTTGATCTATAAGGGGTTAGATATCATAATAAGTTGTTCTTGAGGTGTTATAACCTTAGGTTGATTCATCCATTGCGAACTTGGGATTCATGTTTGTGACTAGTGACTTTTGAATGTTTAGATACGAGAGTCGTGCACACTGTTAAGTATCTATGTGCGAAGTAAATCATGCACACGATTAGTTAATCTCGTGCTAACATTATCATGCACACGACATAGATTAGCCATGTGTGCACGGTTTGGGCCGGAAACCTTAATGGTTGGCTTTAGTTTGGGTTGTTTGGTGAAAGTTTATAAGATGTCCTAATATGATATTATTGGTTTTTCGAGATAACGAATCAAGGATTCAAAATGATTCTAGAATTATTTGATAATTCAATATTAACTAGAGATAATTAGTATGCAAATTATTTGCATTCCTGTTCTCTCACCACTTTTAGATTTTAGGATATAGGTGTCAAGCCTACATACTCATTTCCTTTTATCACACTTTCATTATAATTGGGTCAGATTACTGTCATTGAAATTTCTTTACGATAGAATTAGCCTTCACATTCAGTTGTTAGATTTGTTATTTGAGATATATTTATATTCCGGTGATGAAGCTTTTTGACTATTGGGATTTTGGTATTAGAATTGTATTGGTTTATTCTTATCATTATTGTTAACATTTATTATTAAGATTTTTATTTTATTCTAGTCATGCATGGAATGATACTTATTTTTTAGACTCGTTTATTATTTATATTTAGACTTTATCAACCTTGTTTTGGATTTTACGGGGTATAACATGTGTAAGCACCGACAATGCATAATTCCTATAATTAAGGATTATCGCTTCCTTTCCAAACCTCGAACAACATAAGATGAGTTGGTTAATAATTGCACAATATTTTGTCGAGAATCCTTATATGGATATTCTATTACATTTTATAATGTTCACATATTCGTTTATGTTAGAGTTTTTTAAGTCGTAGTAATACCCAGTGATGTTAGTTACCATTTTGAGTATTTTTATAAATATAAAATTTTCAAACATGTTGATTTTATGAAGTAGTGACATTTTATTTTATCGACTTATTGATTAATCAAAATTTAGTTGATGTTTCGATGAATGATACATGAGTTACACTATATGTGACATAAACAGATCGATATTTTCAACAGTTAATATTATTCTTTAGTTTTTCAAAGTAGAAGTTGGGTGAAACATACAACATCACCACTGCTAGTTTATGACCAAAACTCTCTACTTCGCGTATGATATTATGTCGAGTTGTTCCCTACTATATCTTTCAAAACTATAACAAAACAAATCTTTTGTTGTGAAACAAAAGGGACACAGAGAATTTAGAGGGAGTATAAACATTTTAATTCATTGATATCATATAATCAGGGGTATCACCCCTATTTATAGTACTAACTATGACATATCAAAATACCCTTTAATAATGCGGAATTCTGGTGGACAGCCACTAAAAAACATATTTTTTATCACCACTGTTTGGATGTATACTTTTGTCACTATTAAATGATTGTTTCCTCATTAGAACCTCTATAACGAAAAGCTAGTGGAAAAAAACCAAAATAAAGTAAAAAGATTACAACTTTGGGATAATTGAATCAGGGTTGGAAGCGCTCAGTGATGCCTCGTTAAAACCACTAACATGAAACCCCAATTGGAAAAAAAACTTAGTTAAAGGAAAAAGAGTACAAGGGCATATGTCACATGATAAAATGCTCCTTTGATTGGATGATCCCCTCATAATGGCATTTTTCTGATAATTGAGTTGACGTATACTACTCTCATATAAAACTTCTACATTGATTCTTTTATCAATGAGGTTCCAAAAATTTTCCTTTAGAAATGACTTGTTGAAGTAATCCAATATGTTGTTACTTAAATGCCATTTTTCTTCTGAAACTGGACTTTGGCGAAGAGTGGTGAACATGTCACTTTATCAGATCTATTTAACTTCATTTAATTTCATGAGTGTTTTGAACTTGATTTATTGAGAAATATCAAAATGCACCAGCCATATCTCCCTTAACATAACATTTTCGAATTTGAGCTATACATGTGCCATTGCCTCCATACGTAGTGGTAGTAACATATTTTTTGCGTGTCAAGTCATAAGTACATATTTTACATTACTTGTTCCTTTTCAGGATCCACAAAGATAACCTGAGTTCATATAACAAACTAGGCATGGATGGTTAGATTTAAAAGTATTATACTAATAATTCTACAAATATATTACACAATATTATTAATATTAGTCACATGTTTTGCAAGCCAATGATATATGTTTCTTGTCAAAAGATTGACTGCAACTATTATGTTCGGTATCATGCATTGTTTTATGTATAATAGTATACTAATAACATATCAGTATGGGACTTCTTAACCAAATTTAATAATGCAATATTAACAATCAAATATGGTACATCTAGACCAAATTCATATATATCATCCTCTTTAGAATGATATGGGAATTTCAATATCTAAAGACTGGAGACTATAGATTTACAAAATTATATTCTTAGTATAAGCAAAAACATGGATAGACTTTTCAATCCATTTAACTTGTGTATTAGTTTTTAACCAAAAATATTCTCGATTTATAGACCGAGACACTAACTAAATGCCCTAAGGTCTTTGATTTTTTCTCTTCTTGAACCAAATGTGGATGCCATAAAAATTGAAAGTTATAGACTGAAATGGGGCTTTGAAGGGTGCTGGAGTAATGTCAATGGGAAGATTTGGGTGTTCTGGAGATTTAATAGTAGTGTTCAATGCATTATTAACCATTCTCAACATTTAACTATTAAAATCAATCATCCTAATGAGCAGTAAAGTGTAGTGATGTCCATAGTGTATGCCAAATGCACTAAATAAGAAATATTGGAGTTGCGGGATCAAATGTCATTCTTTTCTAGTAACCTTCAAGATATTCTTCATCTAGTCATTGGAGATTTCAATGTTGTTTCTTCCCAACAAAAAAAATTAGGGGGGAAATGAAATTGATCAAGATGCTGTCGAATATTTCAACAAAGCTATTAATAATAGTGAGCTCACTGATTTGGGTTATTATGGAACTCGTTTTACTTGGTGCAATAATATAAAACAAGAAGATATCATTATGGATAGGCTATACAGATGTCTAGAAAGCCACAACTTTATTAATGCCTTTCAAAATTAAAAAATCCAACACTTGAACATGTCCACTTCATACCATGCTCCCCTCCTCCTCACTGTTCTATCTTAACTTTCTAGCTTGCCCAAACCATTCATGTTTCAGCAAATTTGGTGCAATCACCATTAATTTCAAGACTTGGTTCAGAATTCTTGGAATGAAGACATTGATGATGTCGAGATGAACAAATTTAGCTTGAATCTCGAGAGAATTAAAGGAGTTCTAAACACATGGAATAAAGAAACATTTAAAGATGTCTTTCAAAATGTGAAAGACTTAGAGGCCAAAACTCTACAGTTAGAGGTCAATTTTGAATTAAAAAGAAGTGAAGCTAATATATAGGCATTGAAAAAGTGTAGAGCTGACTTGATGATAGATTGTGGCAATGAAGAGGTTTTCTAGAGACAAAAATCATCTGTTAAATGGCTTAAAGAAGGTGATTCTAATACCAAGTTTTTTTATAACAGTGTGAAGGCTAAAAATTGCAAACTTTTGATCCATTCCATCAATGCTGAAGAAGACAATGTTTTAGAAGATGTTAATGATATTACGACTCATAATGTCCAGTTCTATGAAAACCAACTCAACTTATGTCAATTGTATCAAATAACTAATATCAAAGATACTCTACCTGCCATCATTTCCACTGAGTGAAATGAGGCTCTCAAAGAATTTTCACATGAAGAGGAGATCTTAGAAGCAATCAAAGCTCTTAATGAAGACTCAGCCCCCAGGTCCAGATGGATTTGGGGGATTTTTCTACAAAGACTGTTGGAATTTTATTAAAACTGACCTATTATATGCTATTAATTCATTTTTGTAGCCTCTGATTCTCCTCAAAGATGGATAAGCACAACTGTAGTGCTTATTCCCAAAGTGAAAGATCTAAAAACGTGTGGGGACCTTAGGACCATAAGCCTTTGTAATTTCTCCTTCAAAATTTTAACAAAGGTTTTGTCTTCAAGGCTTTCAACAGTTCTTCCAATGATCATATCTCAAAATCAGAGTAGTTTCATTAAGGGCAGGGCCATTCAAGACAATGTTCTTTTGGACAAAGAGATGGTTCATAATCTTAGACAAAAGATTCATGCAGGTAATGTTATATTTAAGATTGACATGGAAAAGTCTTATGATAGGATTCATTAGGGTTTTTTAATTCAAGTTCTTCAAGCTGTTGGCTTTAGAGAAAGATGGATTGACTTTGTTTGGAGGTGCATTTCCAATAACTTGTTCTCTATGATTATTAATGGTGCTCAATGTGGTTATTTCAAGTCTTCTAGAGGCCTTAAACAAGGGTATACTCTATCCCCTAGTCTCTTCATTATTGCAGCTGAATATCTGAGTAGAGGTTTGAGTAATCTGATGTCCTTAGGAGTTGTACACCCCTATTATCTTCGTAGTGGTAGTCCATTGATTTCTCATCTTGCTTTTACAGATGATGTAATCATTTTTTGTAGGGGAGATAAGAGGTCCATCAGAAAAATTGGGGATTTCATTCAACAATATTGCAATTTGTCTGGTAAAAAAGTTAACACTTCTAAGAGCTCATTTACTGTACATTCTAAAAGTAGGCCTCAACTGAAATCAAATATTTCTTCTATTTCTGGTCTTCATCATAAGGAGCTCCCCCTAAAATATCTAGGGTGTCCTTTATTCAAAGGCAAAAACCAGATAGAATATTATGACAGTCTCATTAACTCTCTGAGATCTAGAATAACTGGTTGGCAATCAAAAATTCTCTCAAGTGTTGGTAGAATTGTTTTACTTAATCATGTCCTATCTTCAATTCCTTCGTATCTTTTATCTTCTTTGCCTCCTCTTAAAGCAGTTATCACCAAAGTTTATAATATTCTTAATAAATTCTTTTGGGGTGGTACCGAAGCTCTTGGTTGGAAACACCAATGGAAGAAATTAAAAGATCGTTGCAACAACATTAAAGTAGGAGGCCTCGATCTTTCTAGCTTTCTTTACATCTCTAAAGCTTCATTCATGAAGGCTTTCTAGAAATTGCACACCGAAAAATCTCTTTGGGCAAAGTACATGTCCAATAAATATATGAAGAATGGTGTATATTATTCATGTCGTTCCCACATATGGAGAAATTTAATGAAAGTTAAAGATAGCTATCTTGATTAAATGAAATATATTGATGGTAGATGGTTATGGTCTTGTGAAGTTACAGGTGATTTCTCATTCTCATCATCCTATTCCTCGTGTCTTGATGATAATCCATCCTCTTTTATTTTTAAAAATATTTGGGATTCTCATATTCCAAAAAAAATGCTTTGTTAACATGCGGAAAATCATCAATAAATGCATTCCTTTAGATGCAAACATTCAAGACATTGGCATTAGACTTTGTTCCAGATGCTTGTTTTTCAAGAACAATTCTGAAATGCTGGGCCACTTATTTCTTCATTGCCAAAAAATTATTCCAGTATGGAACTTCTTCTCAGGCCTCATTAGTATCAATAAGAGCTCAATTAGTGTTTCCTCAATGCTGCTCAGTTGGGGGATCAGAAGTGGTCCCAAGGATTATGCCAAATTTCTTGGCAAGTGCATCCCTATAATTATCTGTTGGGAAATATGGAAATGCAGAAACAAAGTGTGACACCCCACCTAATTAAATACCGGGCGATCACTCCTTTATTAAATTAAATCAAGGTAAACAGTTGGTTCATTCTCAGCATCACTGTCGATAAAAATAAATTTTCCAATTTAACACCCTAAATAATTAAGCTAAGTGTCAAAACCATTTTCATACATAACTTTCCAAATTTTATTTAAAGAAAATCATTTATTTTATTAACAACATTCAATAAGTAAGAATCACACCACATTAAATTCCTGCAACATAGTCCAATTAATTTAATACATTCGTCAATCGAATGTCAACATACGAAATCTAAAGTCACACATCCAAACTAAATAAATCCCATAGTAACAATACTGGAAATAACTGAAATACAAATGTCCAATAACAACGGAATAATGGAAAGAGCTACACATGCTCAACTAAATGAAAGTACTAAGAGTGGATCCGAATGAACGAAGTCATCTAATCAAGAGACCTGTAACTCCCACCTAAGCTGTAGCGCGTTCCTTCCAAGAGATCCTAAGCATACATATATATACAAGAGAGAGAGAGAGAGAAACGGGTCAGAGCCCGAAAGTGTGTTTGATTTAAAATACGTTTAGCAAGTATTTAAATTGATACAGGCCAATGCAACAACATATTAGAGCGACACTCTCTTGAGAAATTCTCACCTCTCTTCTAATGTGCACGCCTATCGTAATAACCTTCCCAACGGTTTTTCTTATCATTTTATCATACTAACCTTCCCAATAATTTAGCTTATCTTAACTTACTCATAAGATTTCAAAACCGAACAATATCATTATTTAAAAAGAATACTTCCAATTAGCAGCACAACTCTCGTTTTAGCTTTATTAATTTATAAAGTTTCCCAGTGTCATATTATAATTTCACAAAACAAGTATTTACTATTTGAGTCATCAACCATGTCCTACTTATCAAATCACAGTAGCCAGTTTCAAATTTCCAAACCTTATATATATATTAACTACTCGTATAATATATATAAAATAACAGCACCCCAAATAAAACTATGGTGCGTGCATACTTCTACTATCCAAACCCCATACCACTCATATCAAGGGGAATACAAATTCGGAATCACTCTCGAATTGTATTAACACATACACAAACAATATCGAGGCGAAGCATAGATTCCAAGTCTCTAAGAGGATGGCACATACTCGCGTCTCTTAGGACCGTCTGAACTATCAATTCGATAGCGTGTACCAAGGATATCTATCTTCTAGGGTACAAGTCAATATCCCCCATAAAGGTCCCATCGAGATAAGACTGTCCCAGCGCGATAACCTCAAGGATAGTAAGTAGCGCGGTATGTTTTTCACATGTATATAAAATATGTACACACAATCGTATAAATATACCACTTTTATCATATTAATATAGGTTCCTCTCGTCACCCATAATTACAACATTTATCCTTAATTTCACATTATTAGTATTACGTATAAGGTTTCATCTCTAACCTTAACTCGAAGAGTTTTCTCACTTATTACGTGACATTCGTGGACTCTATCCTTCCAAGTAGAAAATTCAGTAGGTATACCTCTATTCACTATCGTAGCTATTCACCGTAATCTCTCACTTGAAATACGTAGTTTCATCGTTCATTATATAATTATCCCCAAAAGCAAAATTCTCGTCTTATAATAAAGTTCCCAACCCTTATTCATATATCCTACTAGTCTTTCCTATCTCCCAAAACATTTTATTAAGAATACCCAAGAATTATTTCACGATAAATTTAATTTAACTAATTAAACAAGGGAAATAGGAGTCTGCCAGGAGGGGTCGATCGATCGAGGTCTGGGGCTCGATCGATCGAACCTTCGATCGATTGAAGCTATAGGCTCGATCGATCGATCAAGCAGGTATTTTGATTTCTGCAGAATTGCAGTTACAGGTTCTACCACTTTTCTTCATCCAAATCCATATTTTCCAAACCCAAACGTCCCAAAAATTATACTACTAACATTATAACAATATACCAAATGTTTTCTAACGTAAGGCATGTACATATTCATCATTTAAACATGGATTTTCAACCCAAAATTATATCTAATTATCAAGAACCCTAGAATTTTCTTTAACAGATTTCTAACAAATTTTTCTCCAGAATTTCTTTCTTATAATCATCAAAATTTCGTGGTTAATTTCCTCTACATGGCAAGGGTTTCCAGAATCATCATATAAACCAATACTACATGGATTTTCCTATCATAAATTGGGTTTTCTTCCACATATTTCATCCCTAATCATTCCTAAACTAATATGGAAATTGCACCAAAGAAAATAGCAAGATAAACACTTGCCTGGGATTTTTGACGTTCTGATTTGCAGATGTTTTTGGTGTGGTTGCGTAGCCCGTTGCGCGATCTACGCGGTGGTGGTGGTTGTGGTGCAAACGGATGACTTTTGGGGCCTTGGATTGCCTTGGAGCTTTCTTCTTCCCTCTCCTATGGCCGTCACTTGTGTTTGAGTTTTCTAACCCTAGCTGACTAACCTAAATGGCTGATATATGTTTCTGATTTTCGTGGGTTTAATTACCCAAAAAGGTGAAATGTCCAAAACGCCCTCCCGAGGTACCAATTAGGCCTAAAAAGACCCGAGACCCAAACTAAACACCCGGGTACACTTTTCTGACTATCTCGACCCTTCCGGACGCGTTGTCGCACTCAAAACGACCATACGAATAACTTATAAAATATTCACTTTTTATTTATCAAAATTTAGTACCGACGCGACACGAGCACGTTCCGACTTAAATTTTTGAAATTGTCATTTAACTCACTCATGACATTCAATATAACTAATATAATATATTACTTTGCTCATTAGTAATATTCAACAAATTTCTCATAATTACTAACTCTCGTCACGTTAATAATTATAACATAATTAATTTCTGATTGGGCATAAATATTGTATATTTATCCCCCTAATTTCAGTGCTTTTGTGAACCCGAGTGATGTAACAGATATGGATTTGATTCAAATTTATGATACTAACCTTCGTTGGCGAGTATTTCGTGTTTCGTACTTCTCTTATTGGTTTTACAGGTTAATTATGCAAGCAGTGCAAAGGAGGAAACAAGAATGTGCAAGAAAAGCTAAGAAGGCAAGTTCAAGGGCATGTCGGTAATTTTGCAGCCTGATCCGGAAGAATAAGTCAACTGGGAAGTTGAAGATCTCGGAACAACGAGAACACTGGAAGAAACGGCACCCAAATCCGAGCTACGGTTGAAAAGTTATGCTCAGTTGAAGTTGAAGAAAAATCCATGAAAAGAAGAGAAAATCCAGAAAAAAATCTAAGTGTAGAGAGCAAGTCCAGGCTGGTACATGCGAACCCCACCCCGAACCGGTTCGGGGGGGCGAACCGGTTCGCTGTACCTCCGAACCGGTTCGCTGTACCTCCGAACCGGTTCGCTGTACCTGACACGCGAATTTTGTATTTTATTCTGATTTATCTCCAAGTCTCCTATTAGGTTTAAAAGACTCCAAACTTGTGGGGAACGTAGGCATTAACCTAGGGGCAGCCTTTAGGGTTATTTTTAGAGAGTTTTGGAGAGAACAAAAGGAGAGGAACATCTAGGAACATCAAGGGCATAAATTACTTCAAGAATTCATTGTTTCGGGTTTGTTTTTGCAAGTTTTAATTCAAGATTCTTGTTTCTTATTATTGTTCTTTCATGCTTTGTTTTCCCATTAGATTCAACTTGTTTTCGCATTCATAATACGTATTTACATGTTTAGATTTAGTTTTATCATGAATTCATACACATGCAACGTTATTATTTCATGCATTAGTCAAATTAATATGTCCGGCTAGGTTTTAAAGGTTGGGATGCATGAACCCAACCTGATGTGTTAGTGCGCGTGTATAACATCGATCCGCTGAATTTAATGATTAATTTAAATCGTATCGCGTAATTTCTTAAGAATTGTAGAATCTTTATATCTCGTTTGCCTCTGGGTACTCGTGATGATTTAGAGTACAATTTGAATGCAATTACTGCGATACCGATTTACTCATCCTCAGATTAGGTATGACGCGGGCTTGAACCTCGTATACATAATGCTTGGGAGTACTAAATTCCGGGTTTGAATTAATCGGATAAATTTATGATCAACGTTGTCACTGCATTACACTAGGGTTGGGGGATTGTATTCCCATCCTATTTTCTCATCATTTAAGTTTATCAATTTCAATTTAATTCTTCATTCTTCATTTAGATAATTTAGTTAGTTGCATATTTTATCATAATTCCATAATTGCGTTTAGTTTAACCAATCCCAAAAAGCCAAATCAATCTTTTTCTTTTCTTTTTAGAGTCATCGCTAGGATTCCTCAATCTTATCCCGTCATCACAACTCCGTTGTCCTTTTTCCCTGAGGATCGATACCCGACTTGTCGGATTATTACTTGAACGATAGGCTTGCACTTGAGCCTAGAGAGCACACACTTTAGATACACATTCTGAGTCGTGTCAAGTTTTTGGCGCCGTTGTCGGGGGATTAGGTAGACTTAGGATTAGATCGAGTTAATCCAACACTTTGACCAAAAATTCAAAAATCCAAAAAAAAAAAATAATAAAATAAAATTTTTCAAAAAGATTCACAATCATCATCTCTCCTGAACTTAATGCAAAATTCTGAAGCCACTCCCACACCCCATAATACTCCAACTAGCATTCACGAAAATCCACTTGTTGAGTATAATCCTGATAGTCCCCACACTCCACAAGCCCCACAATTCTGGATCCCACCTCCCACACCGTCACACTCAATCTCTAGCAACACTCCCTTCTCCTTCGTAGGACACACGTCGTGCACACCCAGTGAGAACGCCGAATCGTCAAGTGGGATAGAGATGTGGCAATATAGCAATGCAGCTACTGGTGAGGATGAGCCCCCGTACCTCCCGTTGAGAGAATTCTTATATCCCGAGCACACTGTCACTCCGGGATGCATTATACTCCCGTATAATGCCGGGCAGTTTCGTTTCAAAAATGGGATGATCCAGACGCTACCACATTATCACGGTATGGATTCTGAAAAGCCATACCTCCACATAAGGGAATTTGAGGACGTGTGTGATACTCTCAACGATCAAACCTGCACACAAGAGGTAATCCGCCTCAAACTCTTCCCCTTCTCGCTTAAAGATAAAGCTAAAGCTTGGCTATGGTCTTTACCTCCAAGCTCGATTCCATCCTGGAATGAGCTACAGTCTAAATTTCTCAAGAAATTCTTCCCAACACATCGAACAATCTCTATAAAGGCTCAAATTCAAGCATTCAGGCAACAAGAAAATGAGCCTTTCCATCGATGTTATGAACGCTTCAACGAGTTAGTGGCTTCGTGCCCCCATCATGGATTTGATCCATCGCAAATCATCTCCTTTATCTATAATGGGTTAAATCTTAATTCTAAACAGCTTGTTGAAACTATGGGAAGTGGTCCATTTGTCGATCTAGATGCCCATGACGCTGATCTTCACATGAGGTATGTCGCCGAGACTACCCAATCCTGGGATAACTCTGATCCGAACGCTCAAAACCGAAATCGACAATCTACCACCGCTCCGTCGACATCCGGTCTATTCCACGTAGATTAGAATTATATGTCGGACTGTCGGTTGGACACCATTGAGAGAGGACTGCGAGACTTATGTGAGGTAGTTGGATCCATCAAGAATCCCGTCGAAAAGGTGTGTGCAATTTGTGAGGCGGGACATTCAACTGAAGAATGCCCGACGATACCCGCCTGCAAAGTAATGTTGCAGGAGCAAGTTAGTGGTATAGGAGGCTTTAAGGGTAATTTCGGTGCCCCGCACGGGAATTCATACAACCCTTCGTGGAAAAATCATCCCGGTTTTAGCTACGGGCAACAACATGCTGCAATGAACCCTCCTTCGCATGTTGCCCCTCCTCCGCCACAACAATTTCAACAAGCTCCACACATGCAAGGTCATGTGCAAGCACCACCACATCATGGAAATTATATCCCTCCACAGCGGAGAACTCTCGAGGATACTGTGAATCAATTCATCGCAAGCCAGGCCGCAACCAATGCCAAGTATGATCGTCTCATTGGCAACCTAAATGCAAACCTGTCTAAGATACAATCCTCGTTGAGTGTTCAAGAGAAGGGCGAATTCCCTGCCCAAGGCCAACGACCTCCCCAAGGTCAAACTAGTGTTAGCTCCACATCCACTGAACATCAGGAGAAATGTCAAGCAGTGACCACTCTTCGTAGTGGAAGAGTCGTTGATTTATCACCTCCTCCACACGACACAACAAAAGACAAGGAGATTTCGCCCGGCACGAAAGAGGCCGAAGATGTCCCCTTGGACGAGAGTGATAAGGAAGGCACTAGTGAGCCTGAGGTGGTAGTTAAACCACCTTCCGCAGCACCATTTCCTCGAAGATTGATTCCTACTCAAAAAGGGACTCCACGTGATGAAGTGCTAGAAGTTCTAAAACAAGTGAAGCTGAATCTACCCTTCCTTGATGCCATCAAACAAATTCCAGCCTACGGCAAAGTTATCAAAGACTTGTTGACGGTAAAAAGAAGGATGAAATTTAAAAAGAACGTCTTTCTAGCTCAGAACGTGAGTTCCATTCTGCTAAATGATCTCTCGCCTAAATTTAAAGATCCCGGTGCACCCACCATATCATGCATCATTGGAGATAATAAAATTGAGAAAGCCTTACTTGACTTGGGAGCAAGTGTAAACATACTTCCTTACTCCATTTATAGGCAACTTGACTTGGGCGACCTCAAGCCCACAAAGGTCACTCTCCAATTGGCGGATCGATCAGTGAAGATTCCACGAGGCATAGTCGAGGACGTGATCGTCCAAGTGGACACTTTCTATTTCCCGGTAGATTTTGTCATTTGGGACACGGAGCCCTCCTTTAACTCAAGCAACCATGTTCCCATCATCCTTGGTCCCCCTTTCTTAGCTACAGCTAATGCAATCATCAACACAAGGAATGGGCGAATGCAGCTCACCTTTAGGAACATGACCTTGGAAACCAACATCTTCCACATAGCCCAAAATGCAGGGGAGGAAGATGATCTTCACGCGGTGAGCCTCATAGATGAGGTAGTAGAAGAGTACTTCGAGGAAACTTTTTGTGGTGACGCCTTAGAGTCATGTTTAGCGACGAGCTTTGAGTGTGAGGGGACGTCTACCCACTTCGAGAGGGATGTTGGAAGGTTGAGAGAATTACTCGATGAGAGTGCGTCGAACGAGGATGTGAGAGAGATTGATTGGGTTTCTAGATTCGAGGAACTACCTCCGAGGGATACACATATGGCTCCTTCCAGTGAAAAATTTCCAACCCTCGAATTAAAGAAACTCCCCTCCCATATCAAATATGCATACCTAGGAGAGGATGAGACATTTCCTGTTGTTATCTCCTCTAGCCTAGACGAAGGGCAGGAGGGCAAATTGATGAGAATTATGAGGAAGCACCAGAGTGCTTTTGGTTGGTGTATAGCTGATTTGAAAGGGATCAGTCCTTTGATTTGCACCCACAAGATTCATCTCGAAGAGGATGTTAAGCCCTCTAGAGAAATGCAAAGAAGACTGAATCCCAATATGAAAGAAGTTGTGAGAACCGAGATCATCAAACTATTGGATGCCGGGATTATCTACCCAATCTCGGATAGCAAATGGGTGAGCCCTATTCAAGTTGTCCCGAAGAAGTCGGGTATAACTGTGATTGAGAATACCAAGGGAGAGCTTGTTCCCCAACGCACCACCACCGGTTGGCGTGTTTGCATTGATTACCGGAAACTCAATGCGGGAACAAGAAAAGACCATTTCCCCTTGCCATTCATCGATCAAATGCTTGAGAGAGTTGCGGGCCACCCTTACTATTGCTTCCTTGATGGTTATTCCAGATATAACCAAATTGAGGTAGATGTACTTGACCAAGAGAAGACGACGTTCACTTGCCCTTTTGGTACGTTTGCCTACAAACGTATGCCATTTGGCTTGTGTAATGCACCCGCGACCTTTTAAAGGTGCATGTTGAGCTTATTTAGCGACATGGTCGAGAGAGGACTTGAGGTGTTCATGGACGATTTCAGCGTTTTTGGCACCTCTTTCGATCATTGTTTAGACAAATTGGAAAAAGTACTTACCCGGTGTGTGGACAAGAACTTAGTGCTGAATTGGGAGAAGTGCCATTTCATGGTCACTGAGGGAATAGTTCTTGGTCACATAGTATCATCCAAGGGCATAGAAGTTGATAGGGCTAAGATAGATATCATAGCTAACCTTCCCCCACCGAGATCGCTTAAAGACGTGCGCTCATTCTTGGGTCACGCCGGGTTTTATCGAAGGTTCATTAAGGACTTTAGCGCTATCGCTAGGCCCTTAAGCAACCTTCTCATGAAGGATAACCCGTTTGAGTGGACCGAGGCATGCCAAAGCTCCTTTGATAAATTAAAGAACATGCTCGTGTCCTCTCCCATCATGCAAGTTCCGGATTGGTCCCTACCGTTCGAACTTATGTGTGATGCAAGCGATTACGCAATTGGGGCCGTTTTGGGCCAACGTAAAGATAAGCAAGCTCATGTCATCTATTACGCTAGTCGGACCCTTGCCGGACCTCAACTCAACTACTCTACCACGGAGAAGGAGTTGCTAGCAGTAGTCTTTGCCCTTGATAAGTTCCGATCATATCTCATTGGTTCTCCTATCACTGTCTTCACCGACCACGCGGCTTTAAAATATCTACTCACGAAGAAAGACACCAAGCCGCGCCTCATAAGGTGGATCCTACTCCTACAAGAGTTTAATCTCTCCATCAAAGACAAGAAAGGAGTAGAAAACGTCGTGGCCGACCACTTATCTTGGCTCTCGTCCGACGTACCTAGTGATCCCATACCCATAGACGAGCACTTTCCGGATGAACAACTATTTTCCACCTCTTCCTATCCCTGGTTTGCGGACATAGTGAACTATCTAGTCACGGGAGCCGTCCCTCCCGATTGGACACCGCAAGATAAGAAGAGGTTTCTTACTTGGTCGCGCATGTTCTTTTACGATGATCCCTTCCTTTTTAAATATTGCGCCGACCAAATCATCCGACGATGTGTACCGGATGACGAGATTCCAAAGGTCATCCAGTTTTGTCATTCGGAAGCATGTGGAGGCCACTTCTCGGCGAAAAAGACGGCCGCTAAAATTCTGCAATGCGGTCTCTATTGGCCCACAATCTTCCGGGATGCAAATGACGCATGCAAGTCATGTAATAGGTGCCAACGAATGGGAGCCATTTCTCAACGCGACATGATGCCCCTTACCCCCATACTCATCATTGAGATATTCGATTGTTGGGGCATTGACTTCATGGGTCCCTTCCCCCCATCCTTTGGTTTCCTATACATCCTAGTCGCGGTAGACTATGTTTCTAAATGGGTAGAAGCTATAGCTACTAGGACTAATGACAACAAAGTGGTGATAAAGTTTCTACAGGAACACATACTTTCTCGCTTCGGAGCACCGAAAGCGATAATTAGCGATAATGGCACGCACTTTTGCAATAGGCCATTTGAGAAGCTCATGAGAAAGTATGGAGTCGTCCACAAGGTTGGGACGACCTATCACCCACAAATGAATGGGCAGGCCGAGCTAGCAAATCGGGAGATCAAGAACATTCTTGAAAAGACCGTCAAATCTACCCGGAAAGATTGGTCTCTTAGATTGACCGATGCACTTTGGGCCTATCGTACCGCGTTTAAAAATCAACTTGGAATGTCCCCTTTCCGTTTTGTGTATGGCAAACCTTGTCATCTCCCTGTTGAGCTCGAACATAAAGCGTATTGGGCAATTAAGCAATTGAACTATGCCTTGGACAAGGCCGATGAAGCCCGTAAGCTACAATTGATTGAGTTAGAAGAACTACGCAATGATGCGTATGAGAATGCCAAAATTTCAAAGGAGAGGATGAAACTTGCTCATGATAGCATCATTCGACGGAAAGAGTTTCATCCCGGGCAAAAAGTTCTTCTATACAACTCTCGGCTTCACCTCTTCCCAGGCAAGTTGCGGTCATGATGGTCTGGCCCGTTCATCTAAAAGAACGTTTTTCCCCATGGAGCTGTTGAACTAAACGATTTAAAAGGGGAAAACACGTTCAAGGTAAATGGACAACGCCTAAAGCCATACCTAGAGGCGTTTGTGGATGAGGTCGACACGATTTGGTTGTCGGACCCTGTTTACGGGGTCAATTGAGCTAAGCGAGTGAGGTCGTCGCACCCCCGACGTGTATGGGGTGATTTTGTGTGTAAAATAGTCGTGTGTAAATAGGTAGTTAAGAGTCCGGAGCCTGCGTTGCATGAGAGATAGGTTAGCACGTTTTTCGAGGGTGCTAGTACGCTTTTCGAGGTCGTATTCGAGGAAGTTTTTGAGAGCCCGAGGGTCTAGAAGGTTTTTAGGGGCAGTATGCACAAGTTAGGGGATGAGAGAGCACTTAGGAATGGAGAGAAGAGTGAATTCCCTCGATTAGACCAGCCTGGTACCCCCGAACCGGTTCGCTGTACCTGTCAGGTTCTTCCCCCCTCTTTCTCCAAGTTCATTCCCTTTCCCTCCTTTCTTTTCCCCTTCTTCCCCCTTCGTTTTTCTTCCCTCCAAATCCTTCCCTCCTTCCCAAACTCATCCCAATTCATTCCCTCCACCCTCTCCTTCCCAACCTTTCATATTTCCCACCAAAAACACACCCCTTCACACCTATAAATACACCCCACCCCTCCTCCATTTTTCACACCAAAACATTCTCCCTCACTCTCTTCTCTCCCATATTTTCTCCCATAATTTCTCCCTCTCTTTCCTTTTTTTCCATCAAAATGCCGCGCCGCCCCGCTCCCCGCCCAAAGAAATATGATGAGACCACCATACTTGATGACCCGGGTAGGGGGGTATTCCGATGCGTCCAAGAACGCCATTGGTCCGAGATCTACTTCTCCTCCACGCGCGCCATTCACATCGAGCGCTTCGTGGATTGGGACACCCTTCCGGGCGAAGTCACCGCCCTTTTTGACCGCCGTGGGTGGTTCTCTTTCCTCGCCCCTACGTGCAATACCGTTTTTGAGACCGCCATTCGTCAATTCTATGCGACCTTGGTTCGCAAATCTTCCACACTTCACGAGGCGTATCTCGACGGTATCACCATTCCCTTCTCGGCAGCTCTCATTGCACGCAAAATGCGTGCCAAAGGGGTGATCCTCCCCGTGACCTTCCAATACCCCAACAATGGTGCCCCACACTCAAAAGACGAATGCGTTGCCCGCATGGCACCCGGGGCGGAATGGACACGCGACACTTTCCCCATTGGGGGATTGGCCGCCACGGTCCGCTTCACTCACATCATTGTTTGTGGTGCCATCCACCAAACCACCAATGACTCGGTGGTCCGGTCCCGTCACGCCAATTTCCTCTACTATTTTATGGACCCCGAGAGCACCATCAACCTTGCCCAAGTCTTCTACGCGGATATCCTCAATGCCTCCTATGACGAGAATGGCAAGGTGGCACTCCCATACGCCCGTTTCATTACGGAGCTCTTGATGGATGCGGGAGTGGATGAACCCGGACACCAAACTCGACTTCCTCGCCCCGTAGGCGGCACATCCACAACTAGAAGTGAGCGCCAAATGCGCGTGGCTCACCCCGACCGTCCTATTCACGAGGAGGACGTGGCCGAGGAAGCTCCCGATGACCCGATGATGGATGTAGACGAGGAGGAATTTGAGGAGGAGGAGGAGGATTCCGATTTCGAGCCCCCGGGGGCAAACTTCGATAGGCGCCTTTCAGCGGTTGAGTCCCGTCTCGACGGGTTCATCAACCAATACAATCAAGATCAAGCGGCTTACCGGAGGGACACCCGGATGATGTATCAACTGCAAGTCCACCTTCACCAGCTCAACTTTGGTGGTCCTCCTCCCCCCTTCTTTTATGACCCATATGACCCGAATGCACCGAGCTCCTCCCACCCACCTCCCCCATGAGCTTTTATTGTCTTTATCTTTTGGTTTAATTGTTAGTGGTGGTAGGGCTTTCACATTGTTCACAATTGTTTTTTTTCCTTTTTTTTATGTAACACAGGCTTCTTTTTGTTATTATACAATCTTGCATTTTTTTCATATTTGTTTGTTTTATTTTTTTGCACTTTTTATTTGCCTTAAGTTAGATTTTAGTCCTTTTTGCTTGAGGACAATGCAAAAGTCTAAGTTAGGGGGGATCACAAGTGCGTATTTCTAAAACTTCACAAATTTTCAAAAATGCCCAAAATTTCCAAAAAAATCATAAAATTTTGAAAAATTCAAAAATATTTTTGTTCAAAATAAATAAAAATTGGAATTCAAATTTTTCAAAAATATCATTAAAAGTCAAATTGGAGTCTCAAACTGTAAACATCCAGCATACACAAGCCGAAATTGACTAAAGATGGAAATTGAGCGAAAAAATTGACGACTTAACGAATAAATGTGGAGATTAACAAACCCGGTGAGATATGAGCCTATCACGTTTTGCGAGATTTTAAATCAATCCGAGTTAAATGTTAACTCAAAGTTCTTTTCAGTATTTAAAATAAGTTGTCAAGGATCTCAATCCTTTCATTTTGACCGGTTATGAAAAATGCGTGCAATGTTGCCTTGAAAATCGTGCCAAATTAGTCTCTAAACTTAAATTCATCTCGAAACGCATATGGTAACGCAATTGGCATTTTGGACAATGAAGTAGGCCATCGTTTGTCACCCCAAAAATATTGGCCAGAAAAAGTAGCGAAAAATTACCCTTTGCAACCCAAATTGAGCCGAATATTTTTCCCTCTCGTTTGACAACCCGAAAAATCCAAAATAGCCCGGAATTGTGAAAAATGAAAAAAAAAATCAGAATTTAAGTCCGAAAAGTGCAACAAAAAGGGGCAAGAAAAAAAAAATAGAAGAATGCTCAACAAAAATAGCAAGAAAAAAAAAATAAAAGATAGAAGAAAAAAAAAATGAGCAATAGCCCGGAAAATGCACAAATGGACATCACGAATGACTTTTCCAATTCCAACCTTCCATACCGCCTTTATTTTACCCAATGCAACCTTTAACCCGAAAAAGTCCTAACCGAGTCCAAATTGCGTAAATTGAGTACCGCGTGGAGAGCTAATACACCAAAAGATAATATAAGAGGTTAAATGCATGAATAAGAGGCAATGTTCCCGTTTTTAAAACCGTAATCCATTGATGAGATCCTATCACTATGAAATTTCCGTCTTTCTACTTGTATGCGTGACTTCGCATCCATTACATTTACTCCTTATATCACGCATGCCGAGAGAATAGCCATAATCCTAGAGATTCTTTTGTGAGTGCATTCCGTGAGAAATTGAAATCAAAACGAATTTTCGGATAAGTAACGTAATGATCAATCGATGGAAATTGGCGGTTATATTTCCGGCTTCGCACACACACACTATGGTTTGAGACTTGTAAATATGACTTGATGATGACTATTTTATGGTAAAGTTTGAATTGTACAATTTTTGCATATTTTGAATTTTCTTTGAGTCGAATTTTGTGGGTATATTCACTGCAAACCCTCACGAGACACAACTCGTCCTACTAGGGTAACCTAGAGGTTTAAAGGCTTGTTGCGTACGCTAAATGCAATCGCTTGCCCGCGAAAGTGGTACTCTATCCCAATAAAGTCCTTGAAGTGTCCTTAACTCTTACTTTCATTCTTTTACATTGCTCGGGACGCGCAAAGTTCTAAGTTAGGGGGGTTTGATTGGGCATAAATATTGTATATTTATCCCCCTAATTTCAGTACTTTTGTGAACCCGAGTGATGTAACAGATATAGATTTGATTCACATTTATGATACTAACCTTCGTTGGCGAGTATTTCGTGTTTCGTGCTTCTCTTATTGGTTTTACAGGTTAATTATGCAAGCAGTGCAAAGGAGGAAACAAGAATGTGCAAGAAAAGCTAAGAAGGCAAGTTCAAGGGCATGTCGGTAATTTTTCAGCCCGATCCGGAAGAATAAGTCAACTGGGAAGTTGAAGAGCTCGGAACAACGAGAACACTGGAAGAAACGGCACCCAAATCCGAGCTACGGTTGAAAAGTTATGCTCAGTTGAAGTTGAAGAAAAATCCATGAAAAGAAGAGAAAATCCAGAAAAAAATCTAAGTGTAGAGAGCAAGTCCAGGCTGGTACATGCGAACCCCACCCCGAACCGGTTCGGGGGGGCGAACCGGTTCGCTGTACCTCCGAACCGGTTCGCTGTACCTGACACGCGAATTTTGTATTTTATTCTGATTTATCTCCAAGTCTCCTATTAGGTTTAAAAGACTCCAAACTTGTGGGGAACGTAGGCATTAACCTAGGGGCAGCCTTTAGGGTTATTTTTAGAGAGTTTTGGAGAGAACAAAAGGAGAGGAACATCTAGGAACATCAAGGGCATAAATTACTTCAAGAATTCATTGTTTCGGGTTTGTTTTTGCAAGTTTTAATTCAAGATTCTTGTTTCTTATTATTGTTCTTGCATGCTTTGTTTTCCCATTAGATTCAACTTGTTTTCGCATTCATAATACGTATTTACATGTTTAGATTTAGTTTTATCATGAATTCATACACATGCAACGTTATTATTTCATGCATTAGTCAAATTAATATGTCCGGCTAGGTTTTAAAGGTTGGGATGCATGAACCCAACCTGATGTGTTAGTGCGTGTGTATAACATCGATCCGCTGAATTTAATGATTAATTTAAATCGTATCGCGTAATTTCTTAAGAATTGTAGATCTTTATATCTCGTTTGCCTCTGGGTACTCGTGATGATTTAGAGTACAATTTGAATGCAATTACCGCGATACCGATTTACTCATCCTCAGATTAGGTATGACGCGGGCTTGAACCTCGTATACATAATGCTTGGGAGTACTAAATTCCGGGTTTGAATTAATCGGATAAATTTATTATCAACGTTGTCACTGCATTACACTAGGGTTGGGGGATTGTATTCCCATCCTATTTTCTCATCATTTAAGTTTAGCAATTTCAATTTAATTCTTCATTCTTCATTTAGATAATTTAGTTAGTTGCATATTTTATCATAATTCCATAATTGCGTTTAGTTTAACCAATCCCAAAAAGCCAAATCAATCTTTTTCTTTTCTTTTTAGAGTCATCGCTAGGATTCCTCAATCTTATCCCGTCGTCACAATTCCGTTGTCCTTTTTCCCTGAGGATCGATACCCGACTTGTCGGATTATTACTTGAACGATAGGCTTGCACTTGAGCCTAGAGAGCACACACTTTAGATACACATTCTGAGTCGTGTCAATTTCCGAATTTTTATTAAATAATTCATTCACATTAACTTTAATAAATCCCCAAATTAATATAGCATAAAAATACGGGGTATTACACAAAGCTTTTTTTGAAAACTACACTGTTGATATAAAAGTTATAATTTATCATTCCTTTTTCATGATATCTAATATTTGTAAGGGGTTTAATTTTAAGCATTGTATTTCTTCTTTTGGTGTTGGGATTCAAGCAACCTTCAATCTCCATATTAAATAGAGGCAAAAGTTTCCTATTCCAATCAAGTGGAATCTTCCCATTACACATAGATTTAAACTCAACATTGATGGAGCTTCAAAAGGGAATTCGAGTAGTAGTGGCATTGGTGGTATTTTAAGGAATCACAAAGGATACATCATGTTTTCCTATGCTCAATTAGAAGGCCATGCTTCTAACACTTTTCTGGAGATTAAAAGTCTTTAGTTGGGGTCTAAATTATGTTTGGATTTCAACATTGAAGATGCAGTGATCAAATCAGACTCCTCTTTTGTGGTGAACTCAATAAATCACATCTAGAAACCTCCTTGGAACCCTTCTATATGTGTGGAAGAAATCAAATCAAACTTCCTCAATCTCATTTTTTCCTTACATCATTGCTTCAAGGAATCAAACATGGTTGCGGATAGTCTTGCCAATTATGGGACCACTCTTCAATCCCTTTTTATTTTCAACAATTTCTTGGATCTTCCAAAAGTGGCTAGAGGTGCTTACAAGCTGGACAAAATGGGATGCTTCTATATCATATCTACTTTTAAATGCTTTTAATTTTGTTTAAGTGTATTGGGGCTATCATAAATCTCCTCATTCATTTCTTTCAGAACCTTCAATTACTTTTGTTGTATCTAAGTTTTCTATACCACTTGGGAGAGGCTATTTCTCCTCTATTTAATAAATATTAGGGGGTTCAGACCCTCTTTCAAAAAAAAAAGAATATTAGTATAACTATATGTAATTATTTTCATTGATTTCCTTAAATAAATATTTTCTTAGATGGTATATCATTATAGATTGCTTCAAATTATAAAATGGAACTCTAATTTGAATTCAGTACGTACTCTTTGTGTTCGCTTCAAGCAAAGAAAATCCTTTTAGGAATTTTATATTTAATTTTTGGTTATGTCTCGTATAAATAAGTAGTTTTAATAGTAACAAGTCTAATATATAATATATTTTAAAAACTCTACGCGAGTAAGATATCTGAAAAGTATTTATGATTGTACAAGAATTGTATGTTCATATATAATTAATTTTTCTTTTCTTTTGGTTAAAATTGTGACCAAGGTCGTGGACTTTTTAGCGTTTTATCACTTACCTTTCATAAAAACACCAATTTGTATCCTTCAGATCTAACATCTTATAAGGTTTGTATCATGGGTCCAAATATACCAGGTGTATTAAGATACTCAAGTTATGCCATAATGACAATTTCTCATTTTTTTCTAATATATTATTTTTCGACATTCAATCATAATACGTGAATTTATATCATGAATTCCCTTTTATTTGTTTAGCTACAATATAAAATACTATGTCATCGATGATCATTTATGGCGATCCAATTTTTCTCTTGTGTATGTATCAAATATAGAGATTTCAATATTATTGAGTACATTTCCCTACTTAAGGGGCTCTATATTCACTCTAGAAACTCGTGTTTTTTCATATATAATAACTTTTTTTTAGAAAAAGTGGATCTTTTATTCATAACCTATTCTGCAGCTTTATTTGGGCATGATTTTATTTAATCCTCAATACTAAGGAGTTAAGTAGTTGGAACCTATAGTTTTACCACATTTTTAATGTGTGATAAATAAAATTGTTGTCGAATTTATTTGGTCATATTAGGATAATGATTTTGGTTACCACATTTGCAACTATTCCGTGTAACTACAACTAACATTTCAAGTTTTGTAATCATTTGGTGTTTCAATAACGTTTTCAATACATTGTTGCAATGAACGATGTAGGGGATTAGATGCGACAAGTGGAAGAATTATACGATAATTCTCGTTGTTCTTTAAGAATAATTTTTACTTCAGGTAAGTTATATCCTTCTCCTAACGATGCGAAAGTGTCTCATCAAAAATAAAATTTCATAAAATATCTAATAAACACCACATTTGTCAATAGTTCAATAGAGGTTAAATCATAAACACCATGTATACCCTTGTGATAACAATAGTAAATATATGCATCAATTAAAAATAATAAATATCGTGTAAAAAAACATTATATAAGTCATTTAATAATACCACCTAATTGAATCATGGAGCTTCATGCTCGAGACAAAGTGCCAGTTTACAAAAATAAATATTGTATAGTATAAGCCCGTGAATGATAAAATAATTGTCTGCTAGTATAAGTTTTTATCTTCAAACACTAGTAGTAATGAAAAATTACTATTCATTGCTTATAAAACAAAGAAATTTTTTCAATAATTGATTTCATATAAACTATTGTATATGAATGGGTGGGTATGACATGAACACACCATATAAGCTCTTTTGGAACCTATAATGATTTTAATAGGTCAACTATGGTTGAAAACTTTAAAATATTATGTACCGAGTTTGAAAAATATCTAATTTTTCATAATAGTATGGGTTTTTTATTATCTTCAACACAAATATCACTATACAATGATAGATGACAGTTGTCAGTAATGGTATTCAATATATATTGTGAATTGCATGCTAGTCCTAATATATAGATGCCCAGGAATATAATAATTTATATGATTGAGCGTTTGCTGATCAAACTTGAATAAACGTAAGTATTTTAAAGAAAATATATCTTATAAAATATTTATGACATATTCAAAAGCTGGGTTAGATAACAGAAAAAATTAAGTTTTATGACAATGAATCTTAGAATACTTAATAATTTTAAAATAATTTCATATTTGAGGATATAGATTAGTTATGAAAAATAACGCAAAGAAATATATAACTAAAGAAGCATACATTTTGACGAATTTAGATCATCATAAATCAGAATTTAATCATTATGATTCAAGCGAAAAAACCTTAACTATATAGACAACGATTCAGGTTTTACATTTAAAGGAGGAAATATTGGCCAATTAAAGTTTATAACTTTGGGTGCATAACTGATGAATCAAAATGTCATATGCTTATCACATCTCGGGGACGTTTGTTTTGAAAATAAGAATATTTAGGTTTCTAACATATAACTATGACGACATAAATAATCATGATCAATATTTATTCGGAAGAGTAAAGAGAAGTTCGGTTTAAACATCAAGTTCATTGAGTTAAGGGCTAGAACTTTAGATCCTCAATCTAATATTATTGAACTTGAAGTTCCTAGGATAATAATTTAGAACTTCACGTTCGTTTTATTATACCACATCTATAATTTCATCCAATGTTTTATAACATTGGGTTCTAATTTGTGTCATGTGTATATGAATCTTTAGTTTCATAAAATTTATAAAGTTAAAACCTAGAACTCTGGGTCCAAAATTAAAATAGAGCACAAAGCAACTGGTACAAATTATGTAAAATATAAAACTTCAAGTTTTATTATTTCTGCGTGAGAAATTTTGCTTCCACACAAATACTTGAACTTCAGATTCAATATTGTTAATGTCAATGTTCATTAAATCCTCTACCCTTTTTATATCAAAACTTCCATGTTTGATTATGGGCAAATGTTAGATAATACAAGTTACAACTATTATTATTTACTCCAATAAATAATAATGTAATTATTTAATTTGAAAAAGGAGGGGATTGATTTTTGACATTCTCTACACATTCGAAAAACTCTGATGTATAGTAAGTGATTGTAATGTGAAGATGAATTAAAATGAAATGCCATTATAGAAATAATTTAAAACTCAAAAGAAGAAGAAAGTCAAGACACATTAGAAACTATTAATAAAATTGTTATTTAACAATAAAAAGAGAATTTAAGTAGACCATTTGTTAAATAAATAAAATAAATGGCAAGAGGTTGAAATGACTTGTTTTAATATCCAATTTCTTTTTAAACCAATTCTAAAAAAAAATGGAACTTCGTGTCCCGATGATAAATGGTGATTTAAGGGACTTATAATTCCATACCCCATTACATAAATAATTAAAAACTTTATGTTTTGATTTAGAGTATACATTGTTGGAGCTTTACGTATATATATTTTCAAATAACATGAGAGCTTCAGGCATCATATTTTCAATAGTAATTAGAAAAAACTATATCGCAATTATAAATAATAAGTTTTAAACTTTGAATCATAATAATAATCATGAATCTATATATTATAAATTATAATAATTAACGGACTTTTATTTTAAACCCTGTTTTTATAATTATTATGTTCTCAAAATTGATAGTTCTGTAATCGAGGCAAGATGGTGTATGTTATTTTGCTAAACAGAGAAAATAAAGGCATTGAGTTAGAGATAGTAATAACGTGCAAATGCATTAACTTAATCATTTGTCAAGTGATCAATATTGATCAGCTCCCTCGTATGTTTTGGCATAGCCACTTGAGAACCATTTTCCTTCATATGAGTTTGAGATTGGAAGTTGGGGTGGTGGTTTGAGATTAAGTACTTGATGAATTTTCTTGAGTTTAAACTTACGACGTTAGAATATTATTAAAAATTCTAGATGTACCACATTTTGAAACAAAATTGAAATCGCATGCCTACGGGGCATGCAGAGATTGGTTAATTCTTTATGAACGTGGGTCTACATCAGCGTAATTAACCAATTTTTGCACGCGATGTAGGCATGCGGTTTCAGAATGCGGTACATGTAGATGTACTTGAATATTATACCATCATTGAGTTATAATGGAAGAAAATAGATTCATCAATATAAGTGAAAGAGTTTGCATAAAAAATTGTTAGAGAACTTGAATTTTCGTACTAAAAACGTGTTGTAAAATAAATAAAATATAAAAATTTGAGAAAATTAATTTTTTTTATTCATTGATATTATATACTCAAGAAATATCATTATTATTTATAATAGAAAGTGTAATGTATCAAAAAACACGTTAGTAATGAGGAATACTATTTGGCATCCACTAAAATACATATTTTATAACGTGTTTCTATTTATTACTATAAATACGTATTAAAACAATGGTTATTTGATGAAAACTCTATGGACATTTTTTTAATTAACGCTTAGTAGATATTATTTTAAACTCTAGAAAATTCTATCGAAAGACTATACAAGAAACTTTTTAAAAAAGAAAAAAATTATAAAACTAATTAAATGCAAAATGCCCTTCAAATCGTGAAAACTAAATATTAATTGTCATTTAAAAAAATTACTTACCATTATATATTTAACACTCTCTACGACTGAGGCGTTGTGTCATCATTAGCTTAAACAAGACTTCGAAGTCTTTGTGGAAAAGTTGTGACGAGGCTGCACAAAGTCATGGAAGTGGACAAAAATTCTATTCACTAGTTGTAAACCTGCGCGATGCGCGGGCGAGATGCAATGTTTGGAACATAAATAAAAAATAAAAATATGGATATAAGTTTTTATGAAATACTCAACTCTAGCGCGATTATATCTTTGCGACATTTTATAAAAAAATTACTTAAAGCTACCTCTTTTGAAAGCACTTGAATATACAAATTGTAAACCAACTACCAAAGTAGAAAAAATAAATTACTATCTAAAGAGTAGATATTTTTGTAGATGAAAAAAAATATTAATGCCAATTGTAAATCGATATAAATATTTGAATAATTATAAAAAGAAGTTAAAATGTTATTAAATGAACACATAATATAGATTTTAGATGATAATGAAATTTACAACATATACGAATGAAAGATTGACATACTAAAAAGGTGTCAAACACAAAAGTAGTACACGTGAGATCTTGAACACCAAAATTCCAAATTTCCTCAAATAAGGAGGCCATAGCCATTCCATATTGATTACAATACAATTAACGATCCATGTCATAAATCAAGTTTTTTTTTGTAGATTAGTCATAATAATTTACTCACAGTTTTATCAAAATAGTTTTTTGTTTATAAAAACCATGAAACCAAAAGATAGTATAATAAACAGTGACCTTCAAAGATTGATTTCATGGACTTTAAAGATTGATTTCATGTGGACTTTAAAGACTACCAATTCAAATGTCATTTGTGTGAGTGTTCTTATAAACATTGCATTAAATATTTTTGCACAAAATGACCCATTTATTACTCTTCTCTACAACTCCCTTCCTCACAAACAATGGATACAAGAGTCAATGTGTGTCCATATCTAGGCCCAACCCATCATCTTTCTTCTCCAAAATTTCATGTCTATATACAGAGTCTATCCTACTTGAAACTTATATATATATAACGTTAATATAATTTCAAGACTAAATACATAAAAATTCTAATATGGTTGTGTTTTCATATCTCATTATGGCGACTATTTTCTTATCTTCTTCATCACCACTGCCACAACAGGTTAATATACTTCATTGGAATTTTTTTTCTTTCTTAGTTACTCCAATTGTCATTATTTCACGTTTTTGATAGATTTTAAGTGTCACATTTCAGGTGGAAGATGGAATCATATGATGGAATCATATGATGTAACTTTTTTATGAAGTTCAATATTTATGTGTAAATTTTTAATCTTTTGTTTAAACCTATATAAAAATCAAATTTAAATCAATATTTACACTCAAGATCCAAAAGTAAATGACCTACCACTTGAGGTTTGCATCAAACCCCGAGTCTACAATAGAGAAAAAATGTACACAAAAAGGAAACAATACATACATTTATAAATAGTACTTAAGGACTGAACTTATATAAATGATCCTAAAAATAAAAGAAAAATCACTAAGGTTTGCATCAAGCCCTGAGTCTACAATAGGGAAAAAAAGTACACAAAAAAGGAAAACGAAAGACCAATTATTTTCTATTAAATAAAAAAATAGAGGAGAAAGTAGTACCTATACATGAACATCTCATTGGAGAGAACTTCTGAGTGGGAAGATAGGAGTGGATCCTGATTAAGAAAGTTTTAGTGAAACCATTTTTTTTTAAATAAATGATCATTGGTGCTAACATTTAAAAAAATAGTATTTTCTAAGCAGTGCAATGTTGCAAACACAATACATGGAAGATCGATGACAAATATAATGCTAGCATTATTTAAAATTACACTAAGCCTTATCAGCCTTGAAAGCTACAGCAGCAGCTTGTCCACGAAGATGACTGATCCTCCTTACAGCAATAAATCCAACCTTTTGTCCAGGTGGGGCATCACGAGGACTGTACTGGCATGACCAATATGTTGGTCATTACCGCCACAATGGGGATGCTCCACTGGATTCATAGCAACACCACGAACCTTGGGCCAGTACTTCACCCTGTAAATCAGAACTCCAATCATCAGTTGCCCTTTGGTGTGAACAACATGCTTAACATGACAATTATAACATAAAAGTTCACTTAGGCATCTGACCAAACATTTAGTGACGGGAGTTTAATCCTAGAGATTATGTTATCTGGAGATTGTATTAAAAAAATATTTATAACAAAATTTCAGTAGTAATAACGTATCTAATAAATATAGTTTTTAAGAAAAAAAATAGAACCCTATAGGTACAAATGAGAATTCATTGATCAGAGCTTTAGAAACACAAACAAAAAATGAAATTTAAAGACCTAATAAAACTAAAGCAACAAAATGAACAAATGAGTGATACTGATTTCAATAATATGTAAAACAGATTATAAACAACGATGTCAAAATAATTTTCATGGAAAATACATATAAGAAAATGAAAATCATTATAAATAAAGGGACAAATCTGATATTCAAAGAAATGACATCATAAGTTAACAAAATCTGTAAATGAAAAAAAAAATGGAAATGAATGTCAGAAGAATCAGGGATGATGCGTTGGCCATCAATGGTTGCCAAGAAGAAAAATGGTCTCGGAGAAGAAACAAGGGTGATGCATTGGTTAAGGTATCGGTAGCCTACATGTATCAATGTCAGAATACTTGTTGGAGAGGGTAAGACGACAACATCCATAACAGTATCGAAGGAGATGGGTTGGGAGGACAACGGAAATGAGATAGTTGAGGTAAGAGAAGCCCCCACAAATGGAAGCAAAATCGCGATACCGATCCAATGGATCCCCTCTTATCTCAAATATCCTTATGTTTGTTCACTACTTTAGTCAGGTTTAAAGGGTTCTATTGCCATCTTTCTAAATTGTATTGAATGGTGGATTGGCAAAGGTACTTTAGTTGATTTTTGGTATGATACATGGCTTGGTATACCTATTTAGTACACCATAATTGTTTCTGTAAAGATCAAATATAAAGTTTCATATTTTTTACGGAATATGCAATGGTGACTTCCTTCATGGATTCAGCAACATTTCCCCTTCCTCTGTAACTAAAAAAAAGAAAAAAAAAAGAAATGGAGAAAAAACACCAAACAGCTAGAGAATTTCATAAGTCTATTAAATTAAAAGAGAGAAACTTAGAATACTGGGTACACCTTCTTTTTATAGCAATGGAGGCTCCGAAAACTCCACTGCCAAAGTGAAAAGCAGAGCAATGAATTTCACAAGATTAGTCATGATCTTGAATTTCTAATCTACATCCCCCATTTTAAAACAAAAAAATAAGCAGACATGTTACATGTGTAAAGATATCCAGAAATTCAAAACCACTAAGTTTCCTATCCTAATCTAAATTAATACCACTAATATAATTGAGACCAAAACGTATAGTGAGAATGGAGAGAAAGTTACCATTGGAAGCTTGTCAAATGGGTTATAGAGATACGCATTACATAACTTAAAAGAGACAGAAGAATAGAAAACCAAAAATAAAACCAAAGGACATGAGAGAAAAAGAGAGGTGCTGGAAAGCCAAAAGACTCTCCAAAAAGCAAAACAACATAGCACGGGAAAAATTAAGAAGAGGAAAAAGGTTGGAATATGAAAAGGTTGGGAAAAGGGAAAGAATGGATACGTGGGATAAAGACAGATGAGAGGAGAGAGAATTACAATTATACAATCCTACGTGGATGCTCTAATAGAGAAGGAGATATAAATGTCTTGTTTTGCATTTTATAGTAGTAATAGATTACCACATAAGTGTGATGTTTAGGGATCCATTTATCAACCCAGATTTTTATTTTTTCCACATTTCCCACTTTCCATCTCGTCCCTCTCTTCAAGATTGACCAGCCTACCAAGTTCTACTCTAGATAAAAGGACTGTAACCCCGTTTAGCTTCCCAAAAGGAAGTCCTCGTAAAATATTTGACCTTTTGATTCCTACTAGAAATAGAGTAGAGGTTAGTAAGGATTCTCCACCCTATTTGATAGGAGATCAAGATTAAAACATCTAAGGTTAATAAATCCAAGCCCTCCCTCCTTTTTTGTCCTGCACAACATCTCCCAACTAGACAAATACACTCATTTATCCTTTCTCTTAAGAGGCCACCAAAAATTACACATAAGAAATTTAAGGTCTGAACACACATAGTATGGGATTTTAAAGAAACTCATAGCATAAGTGGGACAAGCTTATGCCACAACTTTTATGAGAACTTCCTTACCCTCTTTAGATTAGAGAGCCTCCTTGTAGCCTTTAACTTTTTTCCACGCCCTCTCTCTCAACCCCGCAAAAACCTCTCTTTTTGACTTGTCAACCACAAATAGTAACCCAAGGTATTTATCATGACTACTAACTTTCGGTATCCCTAAAGTATGGCGTGTTACAACTAAAGACCACCCCACATTTATCTAAGTTGGTTTGTTGTCCCGAAACCAATTCATAAATATGTTGGATAAATTGGTGGGGGAATGTTGGAAAATTTCAATAGTTATTGATATTTTATTTTTTAGTTGTTAATATTTTATTTTTTTATTGATATTGAAATTGGTGGGGGAATGTTGATTTACCTATACGAGTGTCGAAAGTGTGGCCATTTTCTATGAAATCAAGACCGATCCTAAAGCGCTCGTGAAATCAGGATTAACACAAGGCCATAAAAGTGCATGCAAGAAGAACACTTATAAACTCAGAAATCGGTATGTATGATAGTTCCAGCTAGTCTCAAAAGGTCATTGGTTCAAGATACGTTCACCACAGCACCTTGATGAAGCTTTGAATTATTTTTGCTATATGGAAGTTCAAGTCCGAAAGTCACTTCTCATTTATGTACTAGATTTTAGCGATAATGCCAAAAGTTATTTATTGTCTTTTTGCTTTGCTCTCTTGTGTATATTGAAATTGGTGGAGGAATGTTGGATAAATTCCAATAGTTATTGATATTTTATTTTTTAGTTGTTAATATTTTATTATATTATTGGTGTTTTATTTTAAACATAGTTTGGGTTTTAATTTAGAAGGTAGAAACATGAGCAAATGGGTGTGAAAGATATGGGAGTGCTCAAAATCCCATATTGTCCCACATTGGAAGAATACTACAAAAAGTAGTGGTATATCAACTAAAGGACAACTAAGATTCTTAGTTGACAAGTCAAATAAGAGGCTATGATCCTATGCATCGCGGTGGTGCTTAAGCACCACCAATCGCGACACGCGGTGCACGAAAGGGCGATTGGGTGACTTAGGGCGCATTGCGCGCTTTCACGCGCACTTGGCACTGCGCATCGTCGCTTGGAGCATGGGAGTCTAAAGTTTTGACGAGGTAAAACAGATCAACGGTTGTGATTAAATGATCCGATCAAAGGGTTTAAAATTCGAAATGACTTGATCTAAATCGTTAGATGAACTCGTAGCGTTTCGTGTAGGGGATGTCCATTCGCTTACGATGGGACGCCTAATCTGAACCGTTAGATCGCAGCTATTCCAAACAGGCACGATCCAACGGTTGTTGAGTCACTCCATGAAGAGCTATGATTGTTGAAGAACAGTCACAGAAATGGCTATAAAAAGAGTTCCAGACCTCTGTTTTGGACACCGAAAATTGTTAGTTTCTCCTCTCTCCGTCCTCTATACTCTGGCATTATCAAGTTACAAATTCAAAGTGTTTTCGGTTTGATCAAATAGTACATAGTTTGAATCAAACAACTGTTCATACACTGCATTGTATCCTGAAGGCAGATTCTATAAAACCCATAGTGTACTCGTGGTTCTAGTTCAGTCTCAACCGGATTAGGAGACATTTTGCCTAAAAGAAAGTATTCTAAGAACGTGCCTTGCAGAAATTAATTAATATATTACGTTCTTTCCATAACAAAACTCCAACAGTTTTAGGCAAAAAATATTATTCTTATTACTCCACTCAAATGGAAGGAATTGTGGCACAATCTATCCAAGTTATGACTCAAGACTTAATCCGACTCGACCATTTTGATGGCGGAAATTTCACCCGTTGGCAAGAGAAAGTTATGTTCTTCCTCACATCACTAAAACTTGCATACATTCTAGATGATAACCTTGAACAAATTCCCGAAATCGAAGAAATAAAGCAAAAACGTGTGAAGAGGAAAGAAGACGAATTTATGTGTCGAGGACACATCCTCAATGCTTTGTCTCAATCTGTTTATAGCGCTCATCGAATGATTCTGACGGCAAATGAATTATGGAAGGCTTTGGAGACAAAGTATCAAAACGAGGAAGCGAGCAACCGTAAGTTTCTAATTTTAAACTATATGAATTTTAGAATGAGTAATGATAAATCTGTCGTTGCACAAGCCCATGAACTCTAATAAATTATTGGTGATCTTAAAGCCGCTGGTAATAATCTTCAAGATGAATTTCAAGTAGGGGTGATTGTTTCAAAACTTCCATCCTCTTGGAATGGCTTTAAGAAGAAAATTAATCATGATAAAAAGACTTATACTGTGGAATCCCTTCTTCGTCACCTTCGTATTGAAGAACATACTCATATTCGAGAAAAGAAAGATGAACCAGGTGAGGGTCATTCAAAAGCTAATATGGTTGAGGATAAAAAATCCAAGATTACCAAAGACTCGAAATTTAAAGCAAAGAATGATTCAAAATTCAAGAACCATGGTGCAAATAAGAAAAAGAAGGGAAAATGTTTCTTCTGTGACAAACCAGGCCATTATTCTCGAGAATGTCGTCTTAAAAAGAAGGCATTTAAGGAAAAACAATGGTCGAAGGAAACCAATAATGTTGAAGATCTTATTGCTACTGTTTGCGAAGCAAATTCAATTGGTAATGAAAGTGGATGGTGGCTGGATACCGGCGCAACGGTCCACATATGCAAAGACCGCTCTTCATTCAAATCTTATCAAGAAATTGATGGAAAAGAAGTGAAGATGGCAAATAATTTTCGCACCAATGTAGTGGGAAAAGGCACAGTGGAATTGAAACTAACTTCTGGAAAGACACTTACTCTAATTGATGTACTTCATGTACCTGATATGTGTAAAAATCTTGTGTCTGGGGACCTTCTCAATAAGAGAGGTTTCAAACTAGTGTATGAGTCTGATAAGTTTGTCTTGTCTAAGAATGGCCAATTTATTGGCAAAGGGTACTCTTGTAACGACATGGTCAAAATTAATTTAATCAATGATATTAGTTCTGCTTATATGGTTGAGTCTATTTCTTTATGGCATAGTAGATTAGGTCATGTGAATTATAGAAGTATAAAAAATATGACTAATCTTGGTTTAATCCCGGATTGTAAATTTGATAACCTTTCTAAATGTGAAATTTGTGCTCAATCAAAGATAACTAGAAAGTCGTTCAAATCTGTTGAGAGGAAATCCAAAATGCTTGATCTTATTCATAGTGATGTATGTGATATGAAGAGTAATATGACTCGTGGTGGAAATAAATATTTTTTAACTTTCATTGATGATTACTCTAAGTATGCATATACATATTTATTTAAAGTAAAGATTAAGTTTTCGAGAAATTCCTAATTTTTAAAGCAGAAGTTGAAACTCAACAAAATCGGAAAATTAAAGTCCTACGATCCGATAGGGGTGGTGAATATTACCCGAGTGAGTTTATACAATTTTGTAATACTCATGGGATAATCCATCATGTTACGACGCCATATACGCCACAACAAAATGGAACGGCGGAAAGGAAAAATAGGACTTTAGTTGAAATGATAAATTCAATGTTAATCAGTTCTGGTTTATCTTTGTCGATATGGGGAGAAGCGGTTTTGTCCGCATGTTATATTTTAAATAGAGTTCCATTGAAAAATAAGGATATTACACCATATGAATTATGGTTTAATCGTAAGCCTAATCTTAGACGTCTTAAAGTTTGGGGATGTCTTGCTTATGTAAGAAAACCCGAACCTAAAAGGCCTAAACTAGGAAATAGGACTTACAAGTGTGTTTTTATTGGATACTCTAGTAACAGTACGACTAATAGATTTTTAAACCATGAAACTCAAGAAATCATTGAGTCGGTAGATGTGCAATTCTTTGAACATCTAACACAGTTTAGTACTTTGAATCAAGGTTTAGAAAATAATAATCCGACTATTGACTCCTCAAATTTAGAAGAAAATTCACAACCTATATCTTCTTCGGAAACAACGAATGACGTTGAACTACGAAGGAGTAAAAGACAAAGAATTGAAAAAACATGTGGGCCTGACTTTGTTATTTATTTAGTTGAAGGGGATTTAAATGAGACTAAGAACAAAACTAAATTTGTTCTTAATGTAGAAGATAAACAGACCACTTTTCATGAAGCGGTAACATCTAGGGATGTTGTCTTTTGGAAAGAAGCAATAAATGATGAAATAAACTCAATTTTGTCAAATCAAACTTGGGCTATTTCTGATCTTCCCCCCGGGGATAAACCTATTGGGTGCAAATGGATATTTAAAAGAAAATTAAATCCGGATGGTTCTATAAATAAATTTAAGGCAAGACTAGTTGCTAAAGGCTATAAGCAGAAACATGGAATTGATTACTTTGATACATATGCTCCTGTTGCTCGAATCACTTCCATTAGGATATTGATATCTCTTGCTTCTATTCACAATTTAGTTATTCATCAAATGGATGTTAAAACTGCATTTTTAAATGGTGATTTAGAAGAAGAGATTTACATGGAACAACCCGAAGGATTTGTTTTGCCTGGCCAAGAAAAGAAAGTGTGTAAATTGGTTAAATCTCTTTATGGCCTTAAACAAGCTCCTATGCAATGGCATGAGAAGTTTAATAATATTGTTATATCCCAATGATATAAAGTTAATGATGCCGATAAATGTATATATAGTAAATTTGAAAATGGTGTTGGTGTTATTATTTGCTTATATGTTGATGACATGTTAATATTTGGGTCTAATCTCAAATATGTTGAAGAAACCAAAAGGTTTCTTTCATCAAAATTTGATATGAATGATATTGGAGAAGCTGATGTGATTTTAGGAATCAAAATTGTGAGAAAGGATAATTCTTTAGCGTTATCTCAATCTCATTATATAGAAAAAGTTCTTAAAAGATATAATCATTTTGAACTTAAGCCAGCTGCTACACCAGTGGATCCTAGCATAAAGTTAATGAAAAATACTGGGCGTGCTATGGAACAACTTAAATATGCAAATATTATTGGGAGTCTAATGTATGCCATGCATTTCACTAGACCAGACATTGCTTATGCAGTGAGTGTATTGTGTAGATTTACAAGTAATCCAGGACAAGAGCACTAGAATGCAATTTCTAGGGTGCTTAGATACCTGAAGAGGACTTTGGATTATGGCTTACATTATGTAGGATATCCATCTGTTTTAGAAGGATATAGTGATTCAAGTTGGAATAATCTTGAATCAAAATCCAAGTCAACTACTGGTTGGATTTTTACGCTAGGAGGAGCAGTTATCTCTTGGGGATCCAAGAAACAAACATGTGTATCAGATTCAACAATTCAATCTGAATTTATAGCCCTAGCAAATGCATGTAAAGAAGCAAAATGGCTTAGAAATGTGTTGTATGATATTCCTTTATGGAAAAAGCCATCACCTTCTATTATGATAAGTTGTGATAACCAAGCCACAATTTATAAAGTTTCGAACAAAATTTACAACGGAAAATCTAGACACATTAGTCTAAGGCATCAAATTATAAGAAAATTACTCAAGGAAGGAGTAATTACAGTCGACTATATTAAAACGAACAAGAATTTAGCAGATCCTCTGACTAAAGGTCTTGTTAGAGAGATGATATATATCACCTCAAAAGGAATGGGACTACGGTCTATTAAATAACACAACTATATTTAATGGGAACCCAACTCATATCTTGAAAATATAGATAGAGTTCAATGTGGTACAAACAAGTTAAATTATATTTATGGAACACTAGGAATTTATACAAAAAATTCCATTCCTATGTGCCTAGTGTTGGTTTTCTGCATGTTAGAGGATGAAGGTTACTTCTTAATAAATCATATAAGTGTGACTTGCAGAATCACTAAAGTTGATTTACCTATACGAGTGTCAAAAGTGTGGCCGCTTTGTATGAAATCAAGACCGATCCTAAAGCGCTCGTGAATTCACGATTAACACAAGCCCATAAAAGTGCATGCTAGAAGGACACTTATAAACTCAGAAATCGGTATGTGTGATAGTTCCGGCTAGTCTCAAAAGGTCCTCGGTTCAAGATACGTTCACCACAACACCTTGATGAAGCTTTGAATTATTTTCACTATATGGAAGTTCAAGTCCGAAAGACACTTCTCATTTATGTACTAGATTTTAGCGATAATGCCAAAAGTTATTTATTGTCTTTTTGCTTTGCTCTCTTGTGTATATTGAAATTGGTGGGGGAATGTTGGATAAATTCCAATTATTATTGATATTTTATTTTTTAGTTGTTAATATTTTATTATATTATTGGTGTTTTATTTTAAACATAGTTTGGGTTTTAATTTAGAAGGTAGAAACATGAGCACATGGGTGTGAAAGATATGGGAGTGCTCAAAATCCCATATTGTCCCACATTGGAAGAATACTACAAAAAGTAGTGGTATATCAACTAAAGGACAACTAAGATTCTTAGTTGACAAGTCAAATAAGAGGCTATGATCCAACACATCGCGGTGGTGCTTAAGCACCACCAATCGCGACACGCATAAGCGCAACACGCGTAAGCGCGAAAGGGCGATTGGGCGACTTAGGGCGCATTGCGCGCTTTGACGCGCACTTGGCACTTCACACGTGTGCATCATCGCTTGGAGCGTGGGAGCCTAAAGTTTTGACGAGGTAAAATAGATCAACAGTTGTGATTAAACGATCCGATCAAAGGGTTTAAAATTCAAAACGACTTGATCTAAACCGTTAGATGAACTCGTAGCATTTCGTGTAGGGGATGTCCATTCGCTTACGATGGGACGCCTAATCTGAACCGTTAGATCGCAGTTGTTCCAAACAGGCACGATCCAACGGTTGCTGAGTCACTCCATGAAGAGCTGTGACTGTTGAAGAACAGTCACATAAATGGCTATAAAAAGAGTTCCAGACCTCTGTTTTGGACACCAAAAATTGTTAGTTTATCCTCTCTCCGTCCTCTATACTTTGGTATTATCAAGTTACAAATTCAGAGTGTTCTCAGTTTGATCAAACAGTATATAGTTTGAATCAAACAACTGTTCATACACTGCATTGTATCCTGAAGGCAGATTCTATAAAACCCATAGTGTACTCGCGGTTCTGGTTCTGTCTCAACCGGATTGGGAGAAATTTTGCCTAAAAGAAAGTGTTCCAAGAACATGCCTTGCAGAAATTAATTATTATATTCCGTTCTTTCCATAACAAAACTCCAACAAAATGTTAAGAATTTAATTCATTTCAGCCATTTCACCCGTGTTGGACTTCCCAAAATTGATACTATCGTCGGTGAAAAATAAATGAGACACTTTTGAGTCCCCCTTGCTGGTCGCAAGACCTCCAATCCCACCATCTACTTTTGCTCGCTAGAAAGGGATGAAAGACCTCCCACACACAGCAGGAAGAGATAAGGTGATAAAGGATCACCCTATCTTAACTCCCTATGGGCCAGAAAATTCCCCCTTGACTCTCCATTAATTAAAAGGGAGAAAGAAACAGATGATACACAATTCATAATCAATGTGACCCAATTGTCACTAAAGCCCAGTTATAACATGACCTTCTCAAGAAACTCTAAGTCCACCCTATCGTAAGCTTTACTCATATCTAGTTTCAACGCAAGACAACATGATTTCCCATTTTGCTTTTGTGTAAAGAATGGTTCATTTCAAAAATTGAGATAGAATTATCATAAATAAACCTCCCTGGCACAAAAGCATTTTTATTTTTTGAAAGAATCACGTCCAAAATTCTTTTTAGTCTATTAGCCGTGATTTTTTTAGATTAATTTGTAAATAACATTTCATATGCTAATTGGCCTGAATTGAGACATTAATTTTGGGTTTTTTTATTTTTGGAATCAAAGGGATAAAAGTGTGGTTTAAAGAGTGGATACACTTAGTGTTATTAATTACATCAGGGATGACATCTGTGGTTATAGTACCGACTATATGCCAGTACTTTTGAAAAAATAAAGCGGGCATGCCATCAGATCTGGACATGTGTTTAAGGGCATAAAATACCTCAGGGGTTGTGAACTCAAGTAAGAGAGAGTCATTCATTTGACTTGTGCCTCTAAGTGAGAATTATTGGCTTTGTAGAGGCCAATGAAATAATTCACTCCACAATTGGCAATCTTCTCCCCCTCCATTAAAGCAACTCCATTATCATCCAATAGCTCAGAGATGGTGTTGGACATTCATCTTTGTATTTCTTTTGCATGAAAAAAAATTGTATTTCGTCCCTCCTCTTTAAGCCACTGAAATTTTCCCCTTTGTTTCCCGCTTAATTTATTCCCCTCTAGGAGATGATTAATATCATTTTTGAATTTTTTTTATCGCCACAGATCTTTCATGAGTTTGAGCTTGATTTCAAATATTAATCGTCGCAAATTGCAAATATCTGACACCTGGAGTGTGAGATTGATTTCTCAAAAAGAATATAATAAGCCTAATACTAAATAAAGAGACAAAATAAAGAAAAACATACAATAAGTTGGTGGACCAATGGTTAGGACTTAGGACGGATAGGAAAGCTAGTGAAATAAAATTATTGCAAAAAATAGACCTATCGGATAGATTTATTCATTTATTAGAATCGAATATGTCTTGCTATAGTCTGTAAATAACTATAATCACTTTTACTATTCATTTATTAGAATGTGATTGAGAGGTAATTTATTTTATTTGCTATTTTCATGTGTAACGAATAATCTATTGCATTGACATCAATATATAAACATATATGGATTTATTTATATGCATACAGAAAATGATGAGAATGGTAGCATTCTTGCGAAATGCCAAATCAATGTTTATTGGTGGAGTTACTGATTCAAAGCCTTGTTAACTAAACGTGTTAGTTATTATTGGCGGCTCTAGTTGTGATTCGATAAGTTGAAACAATGCAATAGTATCTATCTATAGTGTGTGTCTGTGTGTGTATAAAACTCTTCCAAGAGTTAATATTTGACAACTCTTAACCCATCCACGTGGCCCCCAATAATACCTCAATTCTCTCACCCTTTTCATTTACCACCCATTACATTCGCATATGTGAGACGTCTCCTCTCTCTCTCTCTCTCTCTATATATATATATATTAAATTCTTCACCTCTTTCTCCAACTATGACCCTATCACTTCCTCTCTCTCTCTCTCCCCTTCTATCTCCGAAGAGAGACCCCTCTTGTCAGGACTCCTTATGATGCAGACCCTGGTACATATCATTCTTTTTAAATAGTAAAAAAATATAGTTTTTTGATGAAAGTTCATTGGTATGATTTTCAAAGTGAGAAGATCATCTCCAATTTTTTTCATAAAAAATCTCAATAAAAAAAATTAAGATGAGGTGATATGTAAAAAATTGTATAAATATACATTTTCTGCCTTTGAAATTTTGATAATCATCCTACCCACTTTTTGATTGATTTTTTTGATAAAACTTAATGGATTTGGTCTCGATAGTGAGAAGATCATATCCATGAAGTTTCATCATTCAACTCAATCTCAACGGTGGAGACCCTAAATTTCAACGGTCGAAAATACATATTTATACCTTTTTTTATATATCAACTCATCTCAACGGTTTTTTTATTGAATTTTTTTTTACCACCAACAAAATGCTTCACCGTCATAACCTTGCATAACACTAAGGCATATAACATATCAAAAAATATTGTTGTCAATGACAATGTGGTCGACAAAAATAGTCTTGTTGTAAACGATCAATTTGATACCTTGCTAAACCTCTTATCACCATCACACACACACACACACACACATATATATATATATATATATATATATATATATATATATATATAGTGTACTTCTCTTGTGCATACTAGTCCGCATTTTAAGAGTGTGGATCGGACATGTGTCACCCGACGGTGAGCCCAGAAAAGAGAGAGAGAGAGAGTGTGCCTATAATTTCTAGGCCCACCGTCAGGTGACATATGTCCGGTTCGTACTCTTAAAATGCGAACCGATATGCACAAGAGCATTATATATATATATCTTCATTTTGAGATATTTTAATGTAGTTTTCTTGTATGAATATAAGAGAAACTCTACACATTCATCTTAAAATGTTAGTTGACATTGAAATTAAACAAACATATAAAATGCCCCAGCTTCACATAGTTGCACAAAAAGTGACATTATTCAGTATATTTTTGCAGGTTGTATTAGAAAAGTGTTTAATGGATGAAAAAATGCATTTACCTCTAGTCGAAGTATCACTAACTAATTTCATTTCATCTGTAGAGTCGGAGGGGGAGGCAGAGTTGAATCCTCTGATCTTTTTGGCATTGAGAGTACTTCTTAAGTAATACTTGAAAGGAGAAGTGTACCAAGGATAAACCAATAACCTATCTTCCATTTACTCCATGCATTTCCAATTTGGATCTCCAAAACAATATTCACACCTTCCAGGAGAAGGACAATCCTTCCTATCCAGTGGTGGTACCTTTTAGATATAACAAACAGTTAGTTTGTCAGGTAGTTAAGATAGTTTTTCAGTTAGTTGGTTGTAGATTAGATGGTCATCTCTTAAGTAACTTACTTGTACAACTGTACATTCTTTTATTATGTTTTAGGTATATATATATATATATATATATATATCCACTGTCTATTCTTTCTGATCAAGTAATGAGAATTAGTTTTCTTCTCCATTTAGTCAATATGGTATCAGATCAGAAAGCTTCATTTTTCTAAATACATCATCCATCTAATTCTTCTCTTTTTATCATTATATATCATGAGTTCATTCAAAAATGAAGCTCAATCATTCAATGTAAATTCCTCCATTATTGAACCTTCCATCCCTTATTTTCTTCACCACTCAGATAGTCTTGGTCTTGTTCTTGTTTCTCAACCTCTAACATGAGATAACTATAATTCCTGGAGTCGTGCAATGTTAATTTCATTATCAGTCAAGAACAAACTAGTTTTCATTGATGGATCACTTACCAAACCTGATGGTAGTGATCTAAACCTCCTAAATTGTTGGATTCGCAACAACAACATTGTCATCTCATAGATCTTGAACTCCATTTCCAAAGAAATATTTGATAGTGTTATCTACTATGAATTCGCATATGAGATATGGTTGGATCTCAAAGATATAATTCAACAAAGAAATGTCCCTATAATCTTCCAATTAAGATGAGAGTTGATGAGTTTGGTTCAAGATCAACAATTTGTGAGTGTTTATTTCACTAAATTGAAAACGATTTGGGAGGAATTAAACAACTATAGACCTGTATGAACTTGTGGAAAATGTATATGTGGTGGAGTGAAGGATCTCACTTTTCATCATCAAATGGAATACATCATGTCATTCCTCATGGGGCTACATGATTCTTTTACACAAATTCATGGCCAACTTCTTCTCATGGATTCTTTACCACCTATCAACAAAGTGTTTTATCGTGTGTCTCAAGAAGAACACCAAAGAAAAGTTGGTATCCATCTTAGCCATACAACTGACACTACTAATACCTTGGCTTTTATGACTAAAATAGATAACTCCAAATTTGGCAATTATCATTCCACTGCTCATAGTGGACATAGAAGAAGTTCAAATAACAATGTTCAATCCAGTTCTGGAATTCACAAAAGTCAGAAGAAAAATAGACCTTATTGTTCTCATTGCAAATTTTATGGACACACAATTGAAAAATGCTTCAAGCTCTATGGATATCCTCCTGGTTTTCAATCAAGACAAAGGAATAATTCTCCTCTAGCTCATTATGCTGCAGTTGTTAATCAAGTTTCCACCCCTACAACATATGATAATGTTTGAGATTTCATTCAAAATTTGAACACTGATCAGTATCAACAATTGATGAACATGTTATCTAGCCACCTTACTATTTCTTCTACCACAAAACCTCAACATGATACTGATCAGCCATCTACTTCTTATACCATACGTATATATTCCTCATTTTCATTACATCCAATCTTTTCTTTCACTCAACATTGTATAATTGATTCTGGAGCCACTCAACACATTTGCTCCAATATTAATACATTCTCTTCACTAAAACACATTCAAAATTCCAATGTTGTTTTACCTAATCATACTAAAATATCAGTTAGTTTTCATGGAGATATTGTACTTAACTCCGAAATAACCCTCAAGAATGTTCTCTTTATTCCACAATTCAAATTTAACCTCCTTTCTGTCAGTCCTCTTATCAAAGATTCTAATCTTTATGTAAGTTTTCTTTATTATTATTGTGTTATTCAGGATCACAAGAGAATGATTGGCAAGGGTAAACTCATTCAAGGCCTCTATACTCTTCACACTGAGGCTATATCCAGCTCCAACTCTCTTATTTCTTCTTCATCAGTTGATTCTAATGCTGGCTCTGATAGCATTTATTTTCTTCCTTGTCCTGATTCTACTCATGGCAATGTTATATCTGTTAGCACTTGGGATAACAAACTTGGTCATTGCCCTTTTGAAAGATTGAATGTAATAAAGGACAATTTGTGTTGTGATTTTTCCAAACTTGTTAAACATAATCCTTGTTACATTTTTCCATTAGCTAAACGAAGAAAATTACCTTTTGATTCTCATAATCATTTAGCTAAATCTCCATTAGATTTGATTTACTGTGACATATGGGGTCCATATCATGTTTTGTCCCATTCTGGTTATCGTTACTTCTTGACTTTGGTAGATCATTACAGTAGATTTACTTGGATTTATCTACTAAAAATAAGTCAGATGTTTCGCATATTATACCAAAATTCTTTAAACTAATTGACACACAGTTCAACACCCCAATCAAAATGTTTAGATCTGATAATGCTCTAGAATTAGATTTCACGGAATTTTTTCAAGAAAAATGACTCATACACCAATTTTCTTGTGTTGAAAGACCTCAACAAAATTTTGTTGTTGAAAGAAAACACCAATATCTTCTTAATGTAGCTAGAGCACTTTATTTTCAATCAAGAATTGCCCTTCCTTTTTGTTTTGAATGTGTTCTCACTGCTACTTTTATTATCAATAGAACCCCTTCCTCTTTACTTAAAAAAAAACCCTATGAACTCTTATACAATTCCGTTCCAGACTATTCTCAATTCAAAGTCTTTGGTTGCCTTGCTTTTGCTTCTACCCCCACAGCACATCGTACAAAATTTGAACCTAGATCTAGAAAATGTATTTTTCTGGGATATCCTCCAGGCATCAAAGGCTATAGACTCTATGATATCTCTACAAAACAAGTATTTGTTTCTAAAGATGTTGTGTTTCATGAACATATCTTTCCTTTTCATGCCATTACCTCTCTTGCATCACTCATTGACCCATTACCTACCTTGGTTCTTACTTATTCTCCTCAAGATATCATTCCTTCTTATTTTGAATCTCCTTTTAATTCACCCCCTCCATATACAATCAACCATTCCCCTACTCCTCCAGATGTTTCCATATCAGATACTTGCCATATTCCACCTACTCAACCTCGCAGATCCTCCAAAGTCACTCAAGCACCATCTTATCTCCAAGACTACCATTGTAATATGCTCACTAATAGTACTCCCACCATTTCATACCTAATTTATCCCATTTCCAATCACATTTCATACAATTCTCGTTCATCATCCTATAAGAACTTTGCCATGACTGTGTCCACTTTTTCAGAACCACGGTTTTACCACCAAGCTGTAAAATATCCTCAATGGAGGAAAGCTATGAATGCTGAATTACAAGCCTTAGAAGACAACAACACATGGTCCATTATGCCTCTTCCCCACGGCAAACACTAAACTGGATGTATAAGATCAAATATGATTCTCATGGAAAAATTGAAAAATATGAAGCCAGATTAGTAACTAAAGGCTACAGTCAATAACAAGGACTTGATTTCTTAGAAACTTTCTCTCCTGTGGAAGAATTAGTGACTGTAAAAGTTCTTTTAGTTCTAGTTGCTGCTCAACACTGGGCTCTTATTCAGCTGGATGTGAATAATGCATTCCTCATTGGTGATCTACTTGAGGAAGTATACATGAACTTACCTCTGGGCTACAATAGACAGGGGGAGGATTCCAACCTTCAATCACCTCTGGAATGTAAACTAAATAATTCCCTATATAGTCTTAAGCAAGCCTCACAATAATGGTATTCTAAATTTTCATAAACACTCATTTCTTATGGCTTCAATTAGTCAAAGTCTGATTACTCCCTTTTTACCAAAGGTTCAGGATCCTCTTTCGTAGCTCTACTTGTCTACGTTGATGACATCATCATCACTGGTCCTAATTCCTCTCTCATTTATTCTTTAAAGACTTTTCTTCATATTCACTTCAAACTCAAAGATTTGGGTTCATTGAAATACTTCCTTGGGCTTTAAATAGCTTATTCCACTCAAGGCATTATCCTCTCACATAGACACTACACACTTCAGCTACTTGAAGACACGGTTTTTCTAGCTTGTAAACCTTTACCACACCTATGGATCCCAAACTTCAACTCAATGCCCATGAAGGTCCTCTTCTTAATGATAGTTTAGAGTATTACAGACTCATTGGCTGACTTTTATACTTAATTATTTCAAGACCTGACATTACTTTTGTTGTCCACAAATTATGTCAATATTTGGCTCAACCCAGGCAACCCCATCTTCAAGATATTCATCACTTACTACATTATTTGAAGTCATCTCCTGGCCAAGGATTATTCTTCTCTTCATCCTCCTCTCTTCAACTCAAGGCATTTTCTGATGCTCATTGGGGAACCTGTAAAGATACACGTAGATTTGTCACTGGTTATTGTATATTCATTGGGGATTCCTTAGTTTCTTGGAAAGCCAATAAACAATCAACTGTTTCTAGATCTTCTACTGAAGGTAAATACCATGCTTTAGCCTCCACTGCCACTGAACTTATATGGCTACAACAACTTCTCAAAGATTTCCACATCAATGATCCTTCTTAGTCTCTTATCTTTTGTGATAATCAAGTTGTTGTTCATATAGCTTCTAATCTTATATTTCATGAACGTACCAAACACGTCGCAATTGATTTCCGTTTTGTTCTAGACAAAATTACACAAGGATCTATCAAACTCATGCCCATTCGATCACATCACCAACTTGCTGATATTTTCACAAAAGCTTTCCCTTCTGCTACTTTGCTACCTCTTCTTTCCAAGATGGTTGTCAAAGACATTTACAGTCCATCTTGAGGGGGAATATTAGATATAACAAACCGTTAGTTTGTCATTTAGTTAAGATAGTTTTTCAGTTAGTTAGTTGTAGATTAGATGGTCATCTCTTATGTAACTTACTTGTACAGGTGTACATTATTTTATTCTGTTTTAGGCTACTATATATATATAGCTTCACCGTCTATTCTTTCTGATCAAGTAATGAGAATTAGTTTTCTTCTCCATTTAGTCAATCGTACTAATTATAATACCTGTGCTTCTTGTTATCCTTTCTAGGCCGTAGAAAGAATGCCAACACTTGAGTTCAACACTTAGTTCTCATATTCCTTCAATAAAATCATTTTATGACCCCTATGTTATAGGAATACAAATTTAGGCTTGTAATGTAAAAATGTTTCTTATGATTTAATAAATAAAAAGACTCATATAGGGATTTGACATATAAGAAAAAACATGTTCCATATAATGTAAATGACATCTTTTCTACCTTTAGTACCATTTTAAATGTTAAAAAGAGGGTGATAGGTATATAGGTCATAAATATTAAATCCCAACACCATAAACCTATGGGTATTTGCAGGACCCATAAAGATATTGTAAAATCTTAGTTCTTGCTACCTATTAGGAGAAGAATGCAAAAAAAAAAGACAGGTCCTAGAGGTTGTTGCCAAAGTAGTAGATATCACCAATAAAGACCATATTTAGGTTGGTGTTTCCACATGTCACAACATATATCAACAACATATGCGGGCAAATTCTTGTGGCAGTAGGCAGCTCATAAAGGGTGGTGTGGTTGTCCCAATTAATGATGTGAAACCGCTGCCACAACAAAAGGCCAACCCCTAAATTGAAGCAATAAAAAATCCTTATAAAAATATGAAGAATAAAATGAAACTTAGACACACAAACACATACACCCCTTTAGGTAAGACATACTTCTAATGTTATATTAGAATGAATGATATAACATTCGATAGCAAAGCAACAAACATAACAGATTATATAATATATACAAACCAACTGTTACCATTATATGAATTAACAAAATAGCATTAGGATTTCTGATGAAGTCCAAGTTTGTTTGATGATGTTCACATCAGTTTGCTTCAAAATTAAGAATACCATAAAACATTCCTATCTGAATAAAACATTTCATGATAGCATTTTTCTAATGAAACCAACAAACTCACCTCTCTTGTAACTTGAGACTGTAGGTTCATGTCTGCAAAAAGTATCAATATAAAGCCTTCAGGAAAGAGTAATTTAAGTACATCTAGAGAAATAAAAACAAATGTCAATAAAATATATAACACCATATCAACTATTATATTACTCAAGATGGAAACACTGGGGTTCACTGCTAGGGTCAAGCAAACGAAAGAATCATATGTTTCAGTGTCAAAGTCTTAAAGATTTGACCCAAGGTTTAGAGTAGATGTAGTGAGATTGTATTTTAAAAATACATGTGGGAGACCCACTTCTCTTTTCAACCCATTATCTCCACTATTTTGTCCTTTCAATCTCAACTTTTGGCTAAAAAAAGGAACCCACTCGTGTACCTACTTGACTTGGTAACCCACTTATATCTCCATCATCCGGCCAAAAAATCAAGAGGTGATTCTAGGCTTGTTTTATCCTGGGGATGGGGTTACAGTACACTACCTGCAAAAAAAAGTTAGAGCCACGAAACATCTTAAAGAGAGCGACCTAGTTCGCGACTCAACCCAAGAATCGTCTACGATGAATTTATAAACAATTGAGGTAATATTGTTTATTTTTATTGTGCAGTATTTATTTGGATTTCACGTGTGAGGTTCAGATTTGAGATAATCATATGAGGTAACAATTTCATTTTGAGTAGTAGACTAAAATTAAATTATGATTTTATTTTTTAATTTCCCCATAAAACTCTTTGGTGTGATTTTTAGTCACAATATACAAAGTGTTCCAACAATTTTAAGACGTTTTATATCTACCATGGAGACTGAAAAATAAATCTTATGGAATATATGATTATTTTTATGATGCCTAAAATGGAAAAAAGGCCGATAAAATTTCTCTGTCTATAAATTATAATTTGGACCTTTCACCTCTAGAAGTTATAGTTTATCCCCCTAACTTCCTAAATAATATATTTTGTGAAGTAGAAAAATAAATTTAAGTATTTTTGGTCAATTCGGAATCGATTAATAATTTCTTAAGAAATTAGAATTTTAACAATTATGAACCCCTTCATGGAAAACTTTTAAGTAAGTCAATCCTATTTTTTAGTTATGAATGTTAAAGATTATTTCACAAAATATGTTATTGTTGGAAATGGAGTTGTATACCTTGTTTACACAATTCATTTTGAGCCACCTTTAAAAAAAATTAAAATTTGTTATATGGAATCAAATAAAAATTTGATATGTGGAAACAAATGAAAATTTGTTATATAAAATATGAATTCGAAGGGTAAATAATATACATTTGGGCCTTGCGGGATTTTTACTACAAAAGAAACTTGTTCAAATATTTTTTGAAGTGTTTATGTGAAAGTGTAGTTGATTTTTTTCAACCACACTAGAGTGATCGATGATGAAAAAAATGTGAAATTTTTGTTATGAATTTTGTTGGAATATCATCTCAATTTTTTGATGATATACAGATTGAAATTTTGTGGATTTTGGCATGCATATAGTATGTTGAGATTATGAAAATTGGGCTTTGGAATTTCTGAAAAAAGGTTGTATATATTTTATTATGATCTTTACATTTGTGATGTGCAATGCTGAATTTTTTGGACAACTTGTAGTAAAAACGAGTTTATCTTAACTTATATTTAATATTTTGAGTGATCCCAATTTTGGATAAGACTAGGGTCATAAATGATGAATTTTGAAAATTTTCATAAATTTTCAATAAGCGTTTTGGTCTAGGTGAAATTTTAAACTTGAAGTTTTTTTGTTTGAACAAATATTTTGGACAACATTTTGTAAGAAAAATGTATCATGTAGTGTTCCCAACGGTATTTGAGTTTGAAGCGTAACCGCAAGAATTTTATTCGAATAATTCTTCGTATTATTCATTTATAAGAGTTGGAAAGTGTATATAATAAAATTATATTCTATTATATTGGAATCAGTTAGTGTGCTTTATATGTGTGTAGAAATAATTTAGTTGGGTAAAATTATTTTGACCGTATGCTTTGCGTTGGATAGAGTATAAAAATCTAAGAAAAATATTTTACCTTATGTATTTGCATATTAAATCAAACATGTTATGCCTTTAGTAGGTTGTTTGATTTATGTATGGATTTAGACATACAAGAGTCTAATATTACGTGTAAAGATCTCACATGTCAGACTTTATATTGAGTAAATATAAATCATATGTTGAAACGATAATAATTAGAGGATTTTATAATAATTGAGTTTGGTGCAAATGCAATATTTATTTTGGTAAAGATATTCTAGTTGAATGATTTGGAATGGAGGTTTAAACTCTAATACTAAGTATTATTTTATACATTGTGAAGAATAATATATGAAAAATTGTATATTATATTTTTTTATGAAATAGATTGTATAGTCTATATGTTGACTTTCAGACACATGAAAATATGAATTTATGACTAAAACGAATGAACATGTATTTTTTTATTCGGCTATACATGATGACATTAAGCATGTATTTATTTAAGAAATAAGATTAATTCTTATATAATGTTGAAACTCACAAGTTTAGATTTCATTTTATGAATTGAAGATATAGTGGGGGCACATTATATGTTCCTTCTCAATGCTATACTTATAGGATAGTGGGGGCACTCAATTGAGTAACTCTCAACTATATTTGAAGAATATTTAACATAATCTAAAACTTTGGTGTTCAATAGAATTCTAAATTTTTTTGAGTTATGACTTAAAAATAAAAGTTTGCTTATATTATTTAAAAGGACTTCAAAAATCCTTAAAGAAGTTATATCATAAATGATTGGTTGAATTCCTTGTAATGAACTAGAAATTAGTTTATAATTGACTTATCTTATAACTTTAAGATAATAAGGTGTTTACACATCATTTGAAGGAATATTGAGACCATTTTCATTTATGAATATAAGCTTTGTTTAATAGCCAAGATTCCATCGGTATAACTTAGTCATACATGTTGCATATTAAATTATTCTCTTCAAAATGAAGTATCTTCATTTAATTTATTTGCCATTGATATTATACATGATGTTGAGTTAAAATGAAATGTATATAATATCTCTTTTCGAATGGTGACCTAGGTAAGGCAACTTACTTGGACCAACTTAAAGTTTGAGAATTTATAAATGTGGAAGGCACCAATAAATGTCATGATATTTTGATAAGTCATCAAATGAGAATGAATTAAGAGTAATATGAACCGTGTTTATCACTAAGCATGTTGAAATATGAATGCACTATTAGTTATTTATGCTCGAATGATTAACTAATATTTGGTTATAATATTTTTTTTCCTTGAAAACCAAATCCATGCTAAGTCAAAGTATTGGCATAAAGAGTTTCAATTAAACAAGAATATTAATTGTTAATATTACAAGGTCAACTATGGATCATTAATTGACCGAGTATCTTGAAATACAAGAATATTTATTTAATAAATATATGATAATTATGAACCATCTTGTACTCCACATGATCCAAGTATAAGAGCACTATCTAAAGTGTTAAGAAAAACGAATATGCTAACATCTTAAGTAGTCTCAATTGAGATACAAAACATAGTTGGCATGGATTATTTTTTTGTGGGAGTAATATGAAGGTTTATAATTAAAAAGTGCATTCTTATGCTATTGAGAAAGGTTATGTGTTTTGATAAAAACCACGAACCTAGAATTGATTATGAATCAATAATGGATATGTGCTTAACACATATTATGATGCTATTTTTTTGGAACTCTAAGAAATATTAATTATTGGCATAATTAATGATGGAGTATATGGTGATACTATTAACTATGTCTAATGAAGAAATGAAAGGTTGAAAGACCTATTATAAGATACCATTTATGGTAAATATTGATACCAATCATTTCATCCGCAACAATAGAACCATAACTATTGTAAACTTTTAGAATCGTTATTTTAACGGCAAGAACGACAAATATCTCGTAAGCACAACATAGTCTGAGAATTTAAAATTAATGAGTTGTGAGTGTGGATTATATTCGGACTGATGAAAACGGAACTTGACTTCTCCTTTGACGAAAGGTGTAGTGCAGGAGAAGGTGTTTAACACCTAGAAATGGATCGGACTAAAGTCCATTCATATTGAATCATTTGTGGTGGTAACCCAACCTATAAACTGGAGATCCCAAGAAATAGGTTCAAAGGGTAATAACAAGTTACAGTGATATGGGTTAAATCATGCTAACTATTATTTGCGGGCTTTTACTGCGAGTCCATTCCTATGGAGCATGATATCATGACGCAAGTTAAGGTTGCATTAATTATAACTCTTAGTGATGATCTATAGCTCTATTTTAAGTGGGGTGCCAAGCTACAGGAGTATCCTTGATAGACTCACCTATATGGATGTTGAAGTGTGGTCACTTCCTATGGTAATTTTGGGCAAACTCCCTAGACACTACAAGAAAAAAGACTTTTTATGACATTTTTTAAGCGTCATAAAACGCATTTTATGACACTTTATTTTTCATTAAAAAGAGTCATAAGTTTGGGTATCATAATTGATACCCATAAGAAGTGTCATGATAGGTAACGATTATATATGACTTTTTTTTTAAAGTGTCATATCTGGTACAAAAAAAGGGTCATAATATACTCTATAAGATGTCATATTTGATTTAAAAAGCGTCATGATAAAAAGTTTTCAAAATTTTAAAAAGGTCATAAAAAATATCATCACACGAGGGTTTAATATAAAGGCCATAAAGTAAACATATAAGAAAAAAATTAATAACCAATATAAATGTCATAGCTGACAAATAAATCTAAACAAAAATCAAAATTTATAATAACATAAAAGCAGTTTTGAAATTTTTTGTATTTGAAGTCACATACACTTAAAATGCACCAAACCAATATATTTGTCCATATAAAAAAAATTGTGGGACACAAATAGATATACCCACCATCTACATTAATTATCCACAAAAAAATAATGACATACTACATGTATTATAGCTAGATATACCCACTATGTACATCATTCAAAAAAATGTCTCCAAAAAATATATATATCGAAAAATCACGCATAAATACGTCAGTCCTCCTTTGGCTTTTGCAAAATTGTGTCGACACCTCAAAAGATCCAACCACCAACCTACTACACCTAACACATCCCCACTTTTGTAGACGGTGATTGGGACTTGGGTTGGTATAGTCCTCTACCGCTCTGCAGCACTGCTCAGTCAACGAGTTCTTTCTCATCGACAACAATAACCAACCCTAGTGACAACGAAATAGCGCTGATGAGTGTTCCAACAATCACCAACCCAAGTGACAACGAAACAGCGTGGTGAGTAACATCATAAGCAATGTTCTTGACATATATGTTTGAGGCGTACACTCAAAGTTAAATAATGAATCATCATTTACTAAAATAAGGAAAATGAAATATAAGTAAAATTTAAAAAGCTATGAGGTGGGTAATTATAGTACCTGGTATTTCAAGATTTGCTCATTTCTTCGGTCCTCAAACTGCGAATGCAAAATTTGTTCACACTCGGCTTTCTTTTGTGCCCTGGCTACATACAGCACCTTCGAGCCTATTCAATATCAAAGTCTTCCTGTAAAAATAATAAAAAAGCATAAGAACTAACTTCAATTATCAAACTCATAGAATCACTTGATTATCGGTCTCAAAATTTTAACCATCATGTTCTATAGCATAGGGAGGAAGAATCAGTAGTATTCAATTATACTAGTAGCAGGGCACACGCGGTGTGTGTATCATACGGGTAAAAATTATAAGTGTATCAACTATCAAGAGGGTGTGTATATAAAGGGATCCCTAAGCATTTGAGAAGGGTTTAGTAGCAGCACACACGCAATGCGTGTGTCTTACGGATCAAAATTATAAATAAATTAAAAGTTAAATTACGCATAAATGTAATGTACAAATGTTTAATGCAAGCCGTAAAATAGGTACGGTGCCGAAAATGATACGTTAAAAATAAAGTAATTTAAATACGTAATCATAATTGAAACATTAAAAACCAAGGATTATAAGGAATGACCCAACTGTTGTCAATCATAATATCACCATTACTGTCTAAAGAAACACATCTCCCATCGAACCGTCGGTATATTGGGTATGAATCAGTGCCTTGTATCATGAACGTCAAAAATTACTTCAGATAGCTTCGTTTACATTTACCATCTTTCATGCATGGGCATCTTTCAGGCTTACCAAATTTCTATACTAGTGTCATTATGCTTACAAATTTAGATTACATGTCATGGTCAAATTTGTATTTTAGCATTATTAAAAATGAAATGTATGCATATGATCACCTGCAACATATATGCATAATAGTCGCGACATGTAACACATTTTCCCATTCGGTGCATCTATCTTTGTCCCAACTGTAAGTCCCATAAGGTAGCAGAAGTGAATATTGTAAAGGATCACCTCCTTCAGACGATTCTTGTACGGTTAATGTTGTGGCATTCGCAAGTTGTAAAACTATAAATTGGGTTTAAAAAGAAAATGAACTTAGAGATACCATATCTGACATAATGTTTTCTGAATGGTTATAATTTCAAGTAATAACTAATTACGTGAATCAGTATGTAGTACGCTTTCATACTGGATTATCGATCTTTGGATTACAGGTGCATGAATTGATCAAGCTAGTCTTCGTACATTAGTTAAACGTAACATTCCTCGACTTGTGTTTGGGACAATTATAGAAGTTTCCAGTACTATACATTTAACATAAAGAAAGATGTAAGAAGTGACATTCTATATTCTATCCAAACTAAAATAATGTTGCGAATTATGGTTGGACTCACAATTAGTGTTTGGGTCTGAATTGTCATGTGACCTCACTTGTGTAGTACCTCCCATATAAAAATTAACTGATGTTTTGAGCGGAACTAATTTTTCATTTGCAAAAGGAGCCAACATAGTAGTTGGAGGTTCTAGTTCAAACCCTGTGTCGATGTTTAATTATCTATATCGACACAATCGGTAGTTATGATGCCTTCGAGCATTGTATACTGCTCGTTTTGCTGTAGTCATAAAATGTCTATTATGTCATTGGCGTATCCGATCTCGTTATCTTCCCAATTCCACTTCTCCAATGATATTTTCCATTGCGTACGATGATTTTTCTCTATTAATTCTATAATTCTAAAAGTTGGAATATGAGGAGAGGAATCATCTGTTGAATGCAAGCAGTCATAACACCTTTTTGAGCAACTTGTACGTTGATGCAATTAAATATATAAAAGTAAACAAATCCAATATTTCACTCAACATTAATTCAACTTGTTTTAACCACAAACTCTAAACAATAAAAACACATTTACCTGCTCAACATAAGAAGGATGATTAAATCTACAATTGATCCCATAACTGCACGTACTAGTCTTCAACTAATATATGCAATCAGCCTCACCAAGATGCTCTAGATAAGATCTATTTATCTGAAATATCAAAACTCCAAAAAATAAGCAGAAAAACAATTAGTGTTAAAATATGCATAATATTTTAGATTATGCATTTCTTTCTTATATATATATACACTAGCGGAATGCCCGTGCCTGAAGGCACGGCAAAAATTTTCCAAATATCGAAATGGGTAAACAATTTAAGTCAATTTTTATTACAACACATGTGAAAATAATTTATAAATTTTGGACATAATTTCCTTTATTTATATCACTATCCACCCTGTTATGAAATTAGAATAATCCATAAAAATAATACTAATAGTCTATCTTGGACCTCGGATAAACATCATAACGATCATAATTATACCATTACGAAACATCATGACAATATAAAAAATTTGTTTACAACCCAAACGTGTAAATATTTTTAAAAAATTTGGTCAGAATTTCCTTTGTTTATAGGACTATCCACCCTGTTAAAAAAAATAATCAAACCAAAACAATACTCTCACAATTATACCATTACGAAAAAAAAATCAAATGAACACCTAGTTCAATATACACTAAATTTGCGATCAATAATTTCTTCCAAGGGTCTGAGGGAGTTTTCTTTGCAAGACAGCATCAAGTATTGCAAATTGTGCGACACTGAACAAAAACTGTTACCAATAATTAGATAACCATGAAATCATGTCAAATCAACAGTAACACTAATAAAAGGTTACCATACCTAAAGCAATACCTAACGTTGGAAACTGTGTTAAACCCATGAGTTATAATGATAACATTTGCGAAAGCGTCTCTACTTTAACTCTTGAATTTTTGTATTAATACCTGAGAAGAAAAACACATGAAGAAAATGAACATTCGTATAAAAATCATTTTTGTCGTTACTGTACTCTATGAAGAAATAAATAAATAACAATGTATTATAGGACATCCAAATAGTAATGTAGTAATTTCTTTCATTGAACCCAACTTTCTACGTCTCCATATCACTTCATGTGGCTTAATATCAGATTTAATGAGTAATAAAATAGAAAATGCTAAAAAACAACATTCATGAGAACTAAAAATGCAAAGTTGATATCAAGGAGAAAAAATAAAAAAATCTTCGACATCTACATAAAAAAGGAAAGTATCAATCACAAAAATAAAAAGGAAAGTGTTACCGTACACACTGAATGAAAAGTATCACCCATTTTTATTGAATGAAAAGTATCAACAATTTTTCCAACTTTGCTTCCATGCATCTTAAACTTGCAGATATAGATTGAAATACAACCAAACTTGTAAGACAAAAGACTTTTATAAACAGAAAAAATAATTTAGCTCGGCTTGGATGTGGAGGTCAAAGAGGAGAGAGATATGGGTGAAAGAAATCAGAAATTTCACTAAATATTACACATTATAGTGCAAGGAAACTGTTCGAACCTTCATATATGGAAAACATATATCATGCCTTATATGACAATAGGCATACCCCTTTATGGTTCGAATACATTTCTTCAACATGGTTCGAGTCCCTTCTAGCTCTAATGAATTTTATATATTTCATTCAGTGTGTACTGGTTTTCAACATGGTTCTAGTACCTTAAACTTGCCACTAAAATATAAAATCTGAGGAGAATAAACAATAAGAACATAATCAGTCTGCAGCTTCAAAACAAAAGCATGTTGGGTTGAGGTAAATTGTTTGCTAAAAGCATATTAGGCTAAAAGCTTCCTTTGGTTATCTTTGTAACCATGCTTGCATTTTATCATGAAAGAAGGAACCAATGAAATATGGAAATGACACGCCAACATCCACCCCATCAATGATTAGCAGAAATACGAAACCATAACCAAAATTCATCCCAGATACCCACATGGAAGGAGTTGATGGTAAAAGTAGAATGGGAAATAAAGACACCGAAGCAACAATTATAACTGCTAGTACTGGTGTACTGAATGTTGATGTCTCCCAATTTAGTATACGGATGATCTCCTTATCGATGAAAAGGGGCCAACCCATTTGAAAAAAATAGCAGCCACAACCCCCAAATTTGAACCACAAAACCAGCTTAGCCCACCACCAGAATGACCACAATCTACTACTACTACTATTACTTAATGCAGGAGAAGAAATATGGCCTCAAAGATCGTTTCCCTATCAAAGTAATAGACTGTTATCCAATGCTTCAAAGAAAGAGAGGATTCACACCTCATAGAAAAAAGGAAGAAAAGATTCATTCAGTCACCATCGTGTGCCGTAGAAATATTTTACAACTAAAACAATATTTGACAATTCATATCCTCATACAATATCAAACTTTGAAAATTGTTCATATAATTAAACAATGCGTATCAGTGTGAGTGTTCATGGCTTAAAAATAAAGTTTCTTTGTCCAAAAATAATGTGTACCATAGAAGTGTAAGTTTCTTTGTCCAAATAATACTAACAATGTATTATAAAATTGCAGAGCGCCATCAAAATTAACAGCGGAGGTCATGTAAATCACTCAATTTTGTGGAAGAATCTTTCTCCAGCTCATGAAAGAGGTGGTGATCATAATCCAAATAGTGCTTTGGGTTAGGCTATTGGTTAGCACTTTAGTTGTATGGAAACATTGGTTAAAAAGATGAATGCAGAAGGTGTTGCTTTACAGGGCTCTGGATGGGTGTGGCTTGGTGTTGACAAAGATTTCAAAAAACCTTGTGGTTAAAATTACTGCAAATCAGGACCCACTGGTTACTAAAGGACCTAGTTTGGTTCCTTTGATTGGTATAGAAGTCTGGATGATATTGCACAACTATTTTGAACCTAGTTTGGAAGAGAGAAAATAAAATTAAAATTGAAATACTCAAGCAAGCAATAAATATAAAGATAAAACACCCATATAAAACCATTGGATTGTACTATTTTACCTAGTTGGATTGTATTTATTTCTCATATGCTTTAACTTTGAGAGTTGATGTGAAGTCTGATGTTGCTACTGCTTGGGCCCATGCCCCTCCTCATTTATCTAGCCTTGATATAGATAGAAACTTAAGCATGTTTTCTTTCATTTGAATCCTTGAGCAGGTCACATGGCAAGTGATTGTTGATGTTTTTGACATCAAAGTGATGCCTATTATCTCTTTTGTTTGGTTTTACTATTTTGTTTCTCCTATTGTCTTTGGTGTTTGTTTCGCTCTTACTGGTCTGTCCCAACAATCTGAGTCGTCCCTCCTCAATATTGGAAGTTGACCCACACAAAGAAAAATCTCAGTGGGAATCGGGCATCTTCATGCCATCCCATGGATATTTGCATGGACCCAAACCCGATTCATTCTCCCCACTTGGATTGGATTTGGCTAGTGAATTAATAAAAGATTGTGATTTCGGAATACTTCTTTGAACATATCATAACTTAAAAATATCCCTGGACAAACACAACACACTGAACATCAAACACTCGCATATATAAGATCAATAACATATAATGAATGATATTGAGAATAACTATTTACGCAAACTTGGCACTATTTACACAAATATAAAATCTCAAATGAAGAACTTTCACATGACACTTTCATCGATGACATAATATAAAAGCAAAAAATGATCCTTGGGTACGTCATAAACCATCCCAGTTGTTAATCATGGTAGAAAAATGAGCGAAAAATGAGCCTCTACAGTTATCATGGTAGATAATAATAAACATCCCACTTGTTTAAGATTCTAGATATTTTTTACATCCAAAGTAATAACTTCAATTTGGATAATGAACTGCAACAAAAAAATAAGCCTCGAGTACTGTCAACATTCACACATAGAGAAGAGTGTGGTTTGGATCTACCATCAATAAACAAAGATCAAATATAAATATAATTTCCCCCTGGATTTACCATCCCACCACCGTTGATATATCAAACTAAATAAAAAACCATAAAAAGAGGACTTGATATTATTTAGAGCAAATAATAGACAAATATAATATAGACAAAATGAATTATAAATTCATAAATCCATATATGTTCTTTATTACAATTTTATCATTGTTTAATTTGTTATTCAGAGAAAATAAGTAGCTTTAAATTGAGGACTTGATAAGTTCATATATAAGTTCATTTGAAAATAAAACAGAGATCAAATATAGACAGAATGAATTCTAAATTCATAAATCCATTAAGCACATAAAATATACATTTGATGAATCTACTTTTTTTGGTCGCAAGATCACTTGTTCAAGTGCAAATTTTACCTTACAACTACCACTATTGCTCAAATAAAGATCTTCATCCACAACAGCATTTTTGACCTCGATGCCCATGTCTTCTTGTATTCCACAACTATCATAAGAATCAGAGGCTTTTACTCTTCATATGATTAGGAAAAATATAATGTAAAATGTATAAATTGAGTTAAGTAAAGCATATGGATCTACTGTGAACACAAAGAACAATTGTGTGTTGGTATGCGCCATCAACATTGATGTCCCAATGTAAAGTTGGTTATCATTTGTTTCAAAAAAGGAATTGTTGAGCATCATTCATACTAAGCATGACAGCTAGCCACACCAATTTGAGATTTATTCAAAGATTAAAACATCTCAATGAATCAAATTCTATAAAGAAAACAATACCCAAAAAAGAATAAAAAATGATTACCTTCGCTTGAGATCGGATGACCGGAATCTAGTTTCGAACACACTCAAATCGTAGCTGTAACCATACGGGTAAGTTGGCCTTGTTTTTACATGTGGATGAATTATCACTCTTTTTGTATCAGGTCTAGTTTCCGAACAATATCTTCAAATAGATTGAAGGTTAAGGTTAATAAGAAATTTTCAAACACACTCGACCCATTACAATTTCCTAACTTCCAGCATCTTTGCAAGCTTATTTCTCGACATTGAATTTTCGTCACAATTTTAGAGTCTTCGGAGAAATTGCTTCTAGCCTTAAGAGCATCCCAATTCACTTTATGTGCAAACCTCTCCTGAGATAATACTGAAATTTTAATCCAATGTAACAATGAAAGTAATATACAAAATCGAAGTATTAAAGACTTTTTTTTACCAACAAATATTACAAATAAGGATATTGTTTCATAAATTAGTAGAGTTTGGATAATCTTCCACGTTTTCCTAAGCATCAACTATAAATGTGTAGTATATAAAATGAATGAGCAATCAGTATATCAAAGTAGTGAGCAATCATATTTTTCATACTATAGTACAACCTAAAAAAATAGATACCAAGTGACATGATTAAAGGAAAAAAAATAATGAAATGTTAGTACCTCACGTTCTAGCCAACGAATGATTTTTAACCAACAAAAATGAAAAAAAAAATAATAAACTCATTAGTACCTCCAAAGCTAAGCCCAAATTACTACCTACATATCACGTTAGTGCCAGAAATCCATTTAAACAAACATAAACATAAACATATCTTCAATAAATATCTAAGAAATCAAAATGAAACTACTCTTCTAAAGCTATAAGAAATTAACACAAACATGTTTACAACTATGAAACCAAAATTTAGAGAAAGATAATGCGACATACCATGAGAGAGAAGATGAAATAATTCCCTTTACCCAATTCAAGAGTTCACCTCGATACCCTAACATCTCGGGACCGACCCTGATTAGATTCCGAGCAAAGGTTACAAAACACAGAGTTAAAAGAAATATTCTTCCATTTGTATTGAACATTTGGACAATGTTAATACTAAATCTTACATTTGGAAAAAATGTTTGAAATACGATGTTAATACTAAATCTTACACCAAAACAATTAATATTTTAGATACCTCCTCAACGGCAAAAAAAATTAATAATCATAAGTTGTTCGACACAGCATTGTCGAATTCAACTAAGCATATATTGCTTTGAAGTAGTGTTAACAATCAAACGGTGTTAACTAAGCATACATTATAATTAGTAACAACGTTAATAATAAAAAAATATTTCTTTAAAAACTCAACACAAAAACCAAAGATTCCCAATTTTGCAATAAAACCCCAACACAAAGAAATAATTACTATTAGGTAACACACCCAGCATCACAATAATAGAGCATTTATGAAGACCATTGGACACCAAACTCAAGCACAAACAAACCATATTCTTAGTTACCATGTTAGGAACCCTAAATTTTTAGAAAATCCCCAAATCAAAAGTTTGAACCCTAAAATTACAACCTCAAAAATTTTGAGAAACCATGAACTTTAAAAACTTTTTTTCAAAGGGGTATGCAGTAAACGATAGAGGGTGTGGAGAGAGAAAGAGAGTACCTCTAGCACAGTTGATAAGTAGATCGCCGGTGAGAGAGTGGATTGCACTGCGCCGCACACCGTTTTTTCCTCACATGTATTATAAACAACAAATGTCATCAACACTTCATCCTGCCAAAATTATAGTACTCACACATTTTGTCAAACACCTAGGTAATTTTTGGACAATGGGAAGTGAAATTGGAAGAAGTCAATGCGTCACCTGAAATATAAACAACTAAATAACACAAATGGTTAGCAAGCAAAGTATTTAACCACTCATTCACTTCGATTCTCATGCAATGGAAAGTGTGAAGTTTCGAATAAGATAATTCATCAAAACAAAATGTATTGAAATATAATTTCGCGAATCACGTTGAAAAAAAGAGATAGTTCACTTCGAAGGAAAATCGATTGAAGTGTTAACATGTCTCCTGTTTCCAAATTAAAATAACTGAGATGTCTTTTTTTCGACAAAATAACAGAGATTTTTTTTTGATAAAATAACTGAGATGTGGTCAGCACAAAAAATCCACACCCAACATTAAACATGGTTAGTAGACTAATGTTCAAAGAATATGAATAAGAAGAGTTACCATTAAACTACAAAAAATAACCCTAATTAAACAATACCTTTGCAACAACATCACATCGTTTGACGAAAACTGAATCACAATAATCCACCATTGATCTACTTAGAGTACATCTATAACCACGTGATTCAGAATGTATTATGATCATGAACACATCAACCTTAACCTGCTTGTTTTTTGGGAACAGTGGCTGCTTCCATTCTAATTGACTGAATACCCTTAGCTGTATCTAAAATGTCACATGAGTTAGATAACGACACTAATTTCAATTGACAATGAAAAATGAACTGATATGAGTATAACACATTCTGAGAATCAAAATTTCAAACCCTAAGATCACAACCCCAAAATTTCATAAATCCTAAAGTTTGAAAACCAAATAGCTCTTAATCTAAACTTCATAAATCTGCGAAAAATAGACATCACATGTTGAAGAATAAGAGTAGAAAAATCACACCTTGAAGAAGAAAACGGAGAAGCAATAGCCAAGAGAGAGAACATGAACATCGTGTCGGTGAAGGTGGGTGAGGTTGAGCCTAACAGTGGGTATGACCGTATATGTGATTGATTGGTGGGGTTTTTACAAAAATACCCCCAAATTTAAATTAAAGTGAAAGTTAGATTTAGAAAAGAGGGGGAAAACACCTCAACCATTGGATTCAATTTTTCCCCATTCAATCCTAGCCTCTGATTAAGTTATCAACTTATGAAATAGTGTCATCTATTCTGCTACTTATATATATATATATATATATATATATATATATATATATATATATAATATTAAGCATAATCTAAAATATTAAGATGATCCATATTATATTGAAATAGGCAAAATTAAATAAAACATCAAAGTGGACGAAATCCTTACCAAAAATCATAACGAAATCAGAAATTAGGACCAAATAAACTGTCAAGAGTGAGCATGTATAAAGGGGTCCTAAATATTTCATAAGGGTTTAGCAAGGTCTTGAGGCCTCAATATTTCGGTTTGATCACTTACAAAAAAGAATTCTTAGTTATAGTCACTATTATGACTAAATCGGGAGCTTATTGAGCAAGACATTTTTTTTAAATCCAACAACCAATTCCATTCCTTCATTAACAAGTCCAAAAATAAAATCCATTTGAAATCAAACCCTAGAAATCGGACATTATGAGCAACAGACCTAGAAGCATTGCTGGGGATTACCATAGAAATCAAGTCTGCAGAGATTATCGCAAAATCAATCAACTTGTATCTTGTATTTGCATTTATTACTGTAGTTCATGGAAACATCAGTCACTTGGGGCTTATCATGCCTATAGTCCATAAGATGTATGGACAAGCGCGTTGGTGCAGATGATATGTATTCGATTCCATATATGTTCTCATAATGAAGGAGGATACGAGCATTCTTATAATAGACAATATCCACAAATCTCCCCTATTTTCTTAAATTTGCATATGCATATAGTTGGAGAAGTTTGTTGTCCATCTGATCACATGAAATTATATGTAGTTGTTTGAAAAGTTCACAGATCAACTTGTCTAATGTGAAGAGAATATATGATTGGGTACCAATAATAACTCGACACTCATTTTCAAATTTGGAATTATCAAAGTTACCATCGAGTAGTTTGTAAATAGTATTAATAAATCTGGCATACAAATCAGTCGAGGTTGCATCACTCGAACCCATTACTTTTTTTTCAAGGGATGAAGCATCTTTCGCATTTAATAATTCTATCATACAGTCTTTGATGAAGACTAAAGAGCAAGTTGAGGTAATCGTTTCCATAGAAAACCTAAGAATCTTTCACTTTGTCATGCATCACCGAAGGGACATGCTTCGCATGAGGCTCCACTGTTTTAGAAAAACATTCTGAAAATGGAAAATGTGTTCCATCTCCTTCAACATCGTGAGCATTGGCTCCCCCTTCATCCTCGCCTTCACTCTCCAGCTTGTGATCTTTATAGGAGCAATCTTCTTCACCAACACACTCTCTCTCAGTAGCATTCTCACTATTGTCATCTCATGACATCTGAGCACCACTCTCATCACATTCATCATCATCGGCATAAATAATGTTTTCTACTCATGCTTCTTCATGTTCATTTTGATATTTCCTACTTGAAACATGATCCTTCGATTTGTGAGAGTTTCCCACATAAGTATCCCCATTTGATATAAAATTTTCCTCGAATTCTACCTTTGGAGATAATTCACATTCTCTTATAATCCTGGTGTCCTCCCCATTTGAACTGACCAGCAAAGCTTGAAGTTATATTCTTGAACAGCCAGTGACCTCAATGCTACAGCATAGGTGGTTTACAACTCATATGTAACTCTAACTTGGAAAAATGAAGTAGTTACCATAATTTTTGAATCATATATATTCGTGATAGTTGAATTGAAAAGACAATACGAGGAGATCTTCCATGTGATTAATTACAAGTTCCTTATGCAAAAGTTTTGTTATCCACGTTATCCACTATCTTACTAGGAAAAACAAATATAAATATAGGCTCATAGCCAAAAAGGGTGTTAAAAAACTGAAGCCAGACGGGCAAAGTTTATTAAATATGTAAAAATTGCTTATAGAGGTCAGTCTCTTCTAAACTGAGTACATCACAACTCATAAAAAATAGTAGATTTATTATGACCCCAGGTGTGATAAATAAAAAACATAAGGATGACAATAAATAAAGCCCATGATTTATACTATTTGGATAACTTCATTGACACCTTTTATACATAATAAACTACTTTACCTTGGGATCATGCTCTGTAGAGGTTCACCTGACACTTCTCTAGTTGTATCGCCACAATCTTCATAATCTTGAGCAGTCTACATATATGTCAGTAAAAAGTCAGAGAGGTACAATCCCAATCAACCTTACTGCTACCTCCCGCATTCTGGACATTAAATTTTGCGATCTATTTTAACAAAGACTATTTTACAATGAATTATGTATTATTATCACAAGCAAATAGCAATATCCTTCTAATTTAATGCAATTAAAAGAGAATCTTAACAATTACCTCAGTTATTGAATGTTCATAGTGTTGATTATCAAAAGCGAGTCCTAAAGACACATCAGACTCAATTTTTTGGTATAGAATAATTGGCACATCGCCACCTCTTTGCTTATCATCTACTTCAACAGGATTCACAATAGATGATGCCTTTTTTTGATGGACCTCTTCAGGTTTCTCTGAGATCTCAACATCTTTTCTAGAATCATATATGATCTCATGTGCAACTACATATTCCTTTGAAGCCATTAGAACATTCAATTCTTACTTATCACTATTCCTGGAGCTATTCGATGGAAAATATGGAAGTGTAGAAACAAATGCCTCTATAAAGACCCAAAAATGGACACCAAGCATATTATGAATCAAATGATTACTCTAATATAAGCTCTCAACTTCAGATATACACAATGATCAAGCAAGCAATATTATCAACTTTTCAGTCCAAACAGTTCAGTAGACAAGATAACACGAATTTCTCTATGTTTAAATTATAAAGATGCAGTGCCTTAATCCTTATTACTAGAGTGGTTGAGATGACATTTGAAAAAAAGTGTTACTCAAATCAATTCATAATATCAGCTTTAGAGGTCCAAATGCCCCCTTTCATTGCATATTTGAAGGACCAACATCACTAGTTGCAAATGTAGCTCAACATAACTACAAGTGTTTGGGTTGGGTTCCATTCTCAGAAATTCAATAGAAAAATGCAAAAGAAGATCATATACTATATATAATATTGGCATTATGGAACTATAACATAAGTCATTGTGCTCTACCTGATTCTTGGAAAGTGGAATTACAAGAAATGTGAAATCAATCATGCCTATCATCACAACAAGTGTTTTAGTAATCAAGTGCACCACAAAGAAAAACAATTGAATTTACCAATAAAAAAACACTAAACAAAACTTTAAATTCAGGTGGGCTACGGTAATATAGAATCCTTTTGTTTCAAAAAATGAAAATAGGGAATTATTTTGTTCTTTTCGGTTAAACAGATGCAGAACACACTTTTAAAGTACATTACCAATGTCATCAAGGACCCTCACTTTTATGCACGGATATGTGTGTATGACACCATTTCCTGGAAAACACATGAAAATAAATTAAATTAATGTGTCCAAAGATTTAAGACTAATTACATCTCAGTACATTCGTAACAATTACAAACTTTAGAAAGTATAAATCTGGGAGATCACACAATATTTACAAATAATTGGCATTTACACAAACTGAACTTATTAAATCAAGATATAATTGTATTGAGGAAATAGTGGGAATACACTGAACTCCATATATAGTGGTCAGAAAAGCAAAATTTGTATTAGCCTGCCCTGATAGTTGCAATAGACACTGAGATCTCAGCGGCAGATAAAGGCTCTAAAGGATGCCTATTTGTACACTTAGTATTATCTGGATCCCTACACAAACATGGCATCAATCCAAGTGAAATAGGATATATTGTATGACATATACCATAGAGATAAGGCCAAAAGGTCAATCATAATGAATGTGCTTTGAGCAAAATATTGATGCAACCATTACTCTGTATCCTGGACACAGATTAAATGGAATAAATTATAAGTAAATTTAAAATATAGACGATGAGGAACCCTTGTACCTAAGATATCACGCATGCATACTTACACACATGTGATTGATTTCCATATCCAAATCCATAATGTTACAACATAACCCAAATTCTTCAAATCAAATGACAACCTGCACCAAACCTTATGAACCAAAAAGATCCTTAAAGTAGCGTATGCCTCTGCCTCTGCCTCTGCCTCTGCCTCTGCCTCTGCCTCTGCCTATAATGGAATTCATAGTAAAAAACACAATACATGCTAGGCACCGAAAACTGATGGTAAAAATTTGATTGCCATTGTCAAGCCAACAAACTATAAACCATATAAACTTCTTGACTACCTAGAATTATGCATAAAATAAAAGACAACATCCTTCTTTCAATTGGCAAACAATCAAAAGTAGTGGCTTCATTTGTATTCAAACAAATATGCGAAGAGTATACAATATCATACATGTTACAAGTGACTAAAATTATTTACAGATTTCCTTCTGTGCGAGGAGTGTAAATCTATTTTGTGTCAAATGTTTTACCTCTCCCAGGACCATCAACCAAATTACAGAACTCCAAAAAATTCTTCCTAATTGACATTTTTTTCTTCTTCTCTGGTGGCCGAGGCCCAAGGGCAGTAATGTGCCTATAGTAGCACCATAAATCGCTGAAGACTGTATGACAGCATCATAAGCTTTTGCATAGAGATTCAAACCTTCTATGTTGGCCCTCAAATACAAAACAAATAGGTAAATTCAAAAAAAAATATGGAGCCTATATCGTAAGTCCTAATCTAAAAATCGAATCGGACGCACTCATTTCCCACATGTTATTTTTATGCCCTATGGGGTGTCTGTGTCACTCCCTGGGTCACTTGGTCATTGTTTTGAATATCGTAAGTCCTAATCTAAAAAAATACAGAGCTTATATCGTAAGTCCTAATCTAAAAACCGGATTGGACGCACTCACTTCCCACATGTTGTTTTTATGCCCTATGGGGTGTCTGTGCCACTCCCTGGGTCACTTGGTCATTCTTTTGAATTCCTGCACCCCTTAACGCTCACTTTGAACCCCAAAACGAGCCTATATTAGTTAATTTCTGCAATCGGGAGCCTCGTGAGAATGCGATCACCTCCCGTTGGTTACTTTTGTGCCTTATGGGGTGTTCGTGCCTCTCCGTGACACTCAGTCGCTGGAGTTAAGATTTAGAGTGTATTCATATAGTTAATAAATTTATTAGTTACTTTAAAATGCAAAAGAAAACTATAAAAATAAAATTATTACTTCCAAGTACTATCAACAGTACATAAATCTTCTAAGTAACTACTCCGAAAAATTAGTTACAATAATATATGTTTCAGGGGAAAGGAGGATGAGTTAATGACAAAAAAAAGAGTGAGATAGTAGTTACCTCATCTAATAATTTACTTACAAGCAGACCAAATGACAACTCTCATTCTTAAACATAAAAAAATAGTGAGGCATAAATAGATATACCCACCATCTACATTAATTATCCATAAAAAAAGACGAAGGACTACATGTATAATAGCTAGATATACTCATTATGTACATCATTCAAAAAAATGTCTCCAAAAAAATGTAGATCGAAAAATCACGAATAAATGCACCGGTCCTCCTTTGGCTTTCTCGAAATTGTGTCGACAAATCATATCATATAAGGCTGAATAAATTTAATGAACCCATATTGAAGTTCACTGATCTCATGAGTTTGATATGACGACTTTCCAGCCAACTCCTTCATCTAAACAAGACAAATAAAATTACATTTAGATTGTATCACATCTAAATAAAAAAGAATGTAAAAATATATTAAAAAACATGTGACCTTCATTTTTATAGATTTCGATGAATTCTCCAAGAGCTATCACATGAACTTCAATACAAAAAAACCACACACAATTTCTCCTCGTTGTTTAGGGCCTTGAAAATAAAGGAGTTAGTATATTACTCATATCAATGTGAATACTTGAAAATTAAATTTAATTTATCGAACAAATACCTTAACTTTCTCCCAGTTTAGTAATGATCGTTTTCCTTTGATTGTCAAAAATGATTTAATTCCACTTCAATAAAAAAAACATAATTATATTACAATTATGTAAACTAAAATCAATAATTTTATTATAACAATTTATTTAGGACACTAGCTACTTACGTGTTTATATAGAGCTTAAGGTCCAAGCTCGGTTCCCCGTGTAAAGAATCAACCCAAAACACATTGTTCGAAATAAAGTCGATCACAAGCAAAACCCAATTATACCTATATTATGAAGAATAATTGGAGATTAGGAATATTATACATACACACATTTATTATGCTAAAAAACTTATACATATCTACAAAACTTACTCGGTATTGATTGGAATAACAAATATTTGTTTGTCTGATGCCTTCTGTAAAGTTTCTGTTATAAATTGATGCCCAATGTTTTTAGAAAATGCGTCCCAACTGGAGAGGGGATTTACAAATCTAATAACTTCAAAACTCCTTCCAAATTTGTCATATAGTCATCTATACATAAACCAAACGCACGTGAGTTAAAAGGGCATCCATGTATGCAAAAATGTAAACTCCATTTAACCTCATGCATGCATTCACAAATTAAATAAAACATGGTAAAACTTAAATCTAACCTCATGTATGCGATAATGCAAACTCCATATAATTCTTGCATCTTACAAAATCATATTAATTCAATTTTTGGAATATAGGTGAACTCAAGATCATCATAAAAATAGCCACCGAAATCTGCACCGTATCCATCGTCATGATATTATCAAGCATATTAGCAAATGCAATAATTGCGTCATCTTTGCCAACGAAATATTTCTTTTTTTCCTTACTTTTTACATGATCAACAATGTGAGAATACAAAAGGTCAAATTACAATTATGCTCACATTAACTAGTTCAAATAGAGTACAAACTAAGTAATTCACTATAAACTAGGTGTATTTACTATAGCTCTTTCAAAATGGACAATTCATCGAAGAGCAATTGGTGAGGAATTGATCTGAATGTATAATGTGCGTCTTTGAGCGTGTGATGTTAATAAATATACAATAGGTTTGTCAACAATCCTTTTAGATTCAAGAGAAAGCTAATTATCATTTGGAAAAGACTCGAGAGAAGTACAAATATATAAAGGGGTTTAAGATATGCAAACATATACAGCATAGATCTGAAGAAGATATAAACAAATTGCAGCCCGTGAATTGGAAAAAATCAGCACTCGCCAAATAAACTTTTCTTAATACAACAAAACTAGCTAAAGAACCCAAAAGTCAGATTAAATTTCATCATAGAATTAAAATACAATTTAGATAATAACCAATGTGATAACTCTGTAATAGAACTATAAGAGAACATCAAATACGAAAATGTGAGATAGCAGGCTGAATAAACACACAACAAAAACCAGATCTTTTCTTTTTTAGATCTTCTAACATTCACTCAGTAACAAAAGATAATAGGTTAATAACGAGGGGTTGATGTAATTTAAAGTTAGACATCAATAGACATAAGTTTTTTAAGCATTCCAAATCTTAATACAAAATAGTGAAGAAACCGAATTCAAAGGTAACAACAGTGCATTTCATTAAACATAACTTCACCTAGATTTTTCTAAAAGAAAGAGTTTCTAGTGAGATGATAAAAACCCTTACAAACAGACTTGTGACATTGAAGGGGGCTCGGAAATAAAGGTAGCATTTTGGATTGGATTGAAATTTTTGATAATCCCTATCAAAAATCTCATTTCTCACCTCTAACAAGAAGGAACCTTGCATAGATCTTCATTCTCAGCTTGATTGACCGGATTGGGGATAACATTATAATACCTTCATCATCACATGAAGAGGAAGATCCCAAACTGGTCTCTGAAAAACTGATGCAAAAATGTAATCAGGTGGCGTAGTAAAAACTGGAAAGAGCACGATGTAAAGCAGAACGCGGTGAAATTTTACCAATTAAAACCTACACTCAACCAAAGAGGAAAATATTCTCAATATCATTCACTTAAGAAAGCACTGACAAGGACAAGTGAGGCACGACCCACAACGATATTTTTTACAAATAAGTAGGACACAGACACGTTGGGGACACGTAGACTATTATAGTCTTATTCAAAATTTTCTGTATATTACTATAAAGAAAAAATTACATCGTTCCAATAGTTTTAAAATGTTATACTAGGGCTATGCCCCTCCCTGTTAGTTTCTTGATTTTATTGGTTTTTCATTAATTTTCTTAATAATAATATAATTAAGTTTTAAAAAAAATAGAAAAAAAATTCAACCAACAAATATTATGAGATTAATACGTCATATATATAGGCATAGAACCCTACGGGTTGAAGACAAGAAAACCCTCGTAAAAAAGACCTAATGACCCCTCTTAAACAACATAAAAGCTAATTCCAAATTTAATTTTACGACATTAAATAAAACAAAATACAATTAAAATATTTGTCCCCAATTGCATGCACTAACTCCCAATTCACATATACATCGAAGCACCTAAGAATTTTTTACGAAGTGCGCCAAAATGACTGATAAATCGTTAAGGCACTTTCACACTCACGTAAACATGTATTACAGTCTGGTTTGCGCATTAGTTGGAGCATCAAACTTGAGGAGGACCAAAAGCACTATCTATAATTTCAAAGTAATTCTAAGCAAATTTACACATAGGTGGACAAACAAAATGAGTGAAAGAATATGAACTATATCATTTAAGATTGAAGGCAAGATAGACTTTTGTCGCTTGAAATCTTGTCTAAAAGTCTCAATCTTTATTAAGTTAAGAAGCCAGAGCAAGTGCATGTGAAAGTTCACCTAATACTCGAATTAAGTTCTCCTTCCACTTTGAGCTCGACTATTGCGACTTCCTCGACCCGACCCCGAGATTTTGAATTCTTAATAGATAGAGACTACCTCCACTTCCCTTAATTAGCTTTTTATGGAACGGGCTTGACTATATATAACTATAGGCCTATTAGCTATGCAATTTATCTAATAAAATAAGTTCAAAAATTTTATGTGAGAGGTTGTTTGTGATTCTCCCAACCAACATATCCCCCAACCACAGTGGTTTTATTGAAGGAGGAAGTATGTAAGGTAACATTTTTCTTGCTCGGGGGATATTCACTCAATGGGAAAAAAGATCATGGTGCTAATGTGATAATCAAACAGGATATCATTCTTTCTCATCTCACCATCATCATCATCATCATCACCTTGCTTAAATTACACCAATTTTGTTGTAAATGCACCTTCCTATATGTTTTACATTTAATTAATTACACCAATGCGTCACTATTTTCTTTTATTTTTGGGGCGAAACAAGAATTTCTATTCTCAAATCATGTCGTCTGCCCTCATTTTATTTCCTCTGCGGTTACTGTCACATATTTTCACATTTCTAAGAAATTTCTTGTGCCGTTGCTTCCTAATGTATGCCACTCATCAAGCTTAAATTACACCAATTTTATTGCAAACGCACCTTCCTAAATGTTTTACATTTAATTAATTACACCAATGCATCACTATTTATGTTATTTTTTGGGGCGGAACAAGAATTTCTATTCTCAAATCATATCGCCTGCCCTCACTTTATTTCCTCTGTGATTAATGTCACAGATTTTCACATTTTTAAGAAATTTCTTGTGATGTTGCTTCCTAATATACGCCACTCTTCCAATTTCTTAGTTGTCGTGCTAAGCTTGCTCTTTGTTTTTTCTTGCCATTGTATAAAAGAGGGAATAGATGATCTCAACATTGTATTTTTCAAAGAAGAGAATCTATAGCAGCTCTATTCTACTCATTTAAACACTCCTATCTTCCCTATGTCTCCGTAGATATATATTATATATAAAGAATAATGCTCCGTAGTGGGCTTCCCGTATAGTAGGTATACAGTTGTTCTTTCCCTTTTTTTGGTACAGGATCCTTTTTTTTCCTTGTATTGCTAGCGATTTTCCATACAAATAAGGGTTGAGTGGTTTGTTTTGATTGAATCCCTACAGTGTATGAGAAGAGAGATGAAAGAGTGGGAAGGGGATTTATTATGAGAGAAAGTGGAATACCTCCAACAGAGGAGCATATATATATACTAGCGGAGTGCTCATGCCTGAAGGCACGACGAAACATTTCAAAGTACGTAATCGTAAAACGGGTAAAATTTTCAAATTGCATAATTAAAAAAGGGAAAAAATTCGTTCCCCGACGAAACAAAGTGTAATTTAAAAGAAATGGTCATAATCTGCTTTGTTTAAAGGACTATCGAAATGTTTAAATAATTCAAGTCGAGTTTTATTACAACACAAATGTGAACAATTTATATATCAGACTATCCACCCTTTAACATCACTTATAATACAAAAATATTATTTACGACGCAAAAGTGTAAATATTTTTAAAGAAATTGGGCAGAGTCTCCTTTGTATATCAGACTATCCACCCTGTTAAAAAATAATCCAACAAAAATATACTATCACAATTATACTATTACGAACAAAAATATCAAATGAACAAATGCAAGACTAATTCAACTCCAATTCTTTGATTTGTAATGAAAAAAATTGGACATGACAAAAACGTCTGCCCTGAATTGCATATGTCATTGTAGTCCTGATAAGAGTGTGATCTCCGCAATAACATGTTTGTTGTGAATTAATTGAAGAATCACGTGGTGCCATTCCCTGAAATAATAAATCGAATTCAGGCCACAATTACATGAAATATATATATATATATATAACATGATTAATGAAACTACAAAATTGACAATGTCATTTCTGTACATGTATGGGAAATTCCCTATCTTGTGTTATTTGCGTAAAGGTAAATCAACAGAAGAGTAAAAATAGTGAAAAATGAACAACGTTAAATTGTACAAATTTTGCAAGAAGAGTGAACAAAACATTTCAACTTAAAATTAAACTGTGTAAAAACAACTAAGCATTGTATCTCAAATCCAAAAGAATAAGCAATAATCTAAATCTTCATGTGCAACTCTACTGTGTATTCATTTTCAGAGAATAAGCTCAAATCAAAATTTTCTTTAAATATCACTTCTAGTTTAAAACTATTTTATAAATTTTGTTATGAAATAAATTTAACCATAATAATGTCAGTTTTCAAAACTATTGTACAAATTTTGTTATGAAATAAATTTGTCAATTAAAAATTTGTTATTAAGCATCAAAATGTTAGATTGACAAACTCTTGTAACCATTAAAATTTTCATGCCTGCCTGCTATAACCATAGCATATTCTTTAGATTGCCAAATTTACACATCAAACCTACAAAAATATTTGAAAAAAGTGAGAAAAAAGGGGAATATTGTAATTAACTTTGAATCAGATTAACAACCTCACCTTCTACCCATCGTAGAGTGGAGTGGAATCGTTTATGGCGTAGGTATTACCTTCCAAAGATCTTAAGCGTGATGATAAATATTAAACACTAAATAAACACCAGGAGGTAAAGTATGTTATGGTATATGTCCAGGTATGCCATTCAAAAAGCGAGCCACGATAAATCTGAACAAAGCAATGCAGCACCAAAAAGAATAAAGAAGTAAAAAAAGTAACCTCTGTTGTCGTGCAGGCACCAAACAGAGCTCCTCGATACGTCATTAAACAAAAAAGTAAAAAAAATGAAACCATACCTTGAACATGAAATCTGAAATCCACTCCATAGGAAAATATAAATGAACTTTTGTAGTAACCTGTGTTGTTGTTTCATCATTTGTTGTTGTTCCAACAGCTGAATCTGTAAAAAAAATTTAAAAAAAATATTAACCCTCAAATATAATATTAAATAGAGGTGAAAAGAAAACTAAAGTTGTATTTAGTCCTACTTCCTGTGATGATTTAGTTCCTTCACTGCCTTGGTGAACACCTCCTTTCCAGAAATATTAGACATGATTTATAGCAGATGATACTCTGAAACTTACCTAAAGGCGAGGGGCAGCAGCGTGGGAGGGTGAAGGAGGCAGGCAGGTGGATGAGTGAGAGAGGGAATGACAGAACCATTAGGAGGGCGTAACTGGTTAGGAGGGCAGAACCATTCATCCGCAACCCACCAGCCACACGCCCCCAAATTTTTGAAGTCGCCGCTGGATAAGGAGAGCGTGAGAGAGAAATGAGATAATGGTAGATGTAAGATAGGGATGGCATGGTAGAGAAAAGAGAGAGAGATGCTGTGAAGGTGGGTGAGAAATGACATAAAGAGAAACATAGTACAAATATTAGAGTAGTTCTTTTAGAATTAGAAAGTGTTACCAAAATACCCAAATATTTGAATTAAAGTGAAATTTTGTAAGAGTAAAAGAGGTAACAATATTCAACTTTCTAATTATGCCATGTCACAATGCACAAATCGTGACATGGCACAATCTGAGACTCTTAGATCGTTTAAAAAAATTCGATCTCAACCGTTGATATTTTGGAACAGTAAAACACCCTCCTCTCATTAAGTTTCTTTTACAATAGAAATAAGTGTAACAATTCAAAAATTTTGGGCAAAATTTCCTTTACTTATAAGACTATCTACCCTATTTAAGAAAATAAATAATCCAACAACAATACTAATTTCCTCATCATAATGGTAAACTATTATATAACACAAATAATTATAAACAAATAGAAAAAATTGCACAAAATATTCTTTGTTTATAGAACAATCCACCCTATTTAAGAAATAAAAAATAATCCACGACAACAAAACTAATAGTGTCATGAGTCCTCACACAAACATCAACATATCCATTAAATACTTTGAAGTCGAAAATTATTTTTTACAATGCCAATGTGTAAACATTTTAAAAAAATTAGGCAGAGTATCCTTTGTTTATAGCACTATCCAGCACCCTGTTTTCGAAATAAAAAATAGTAGAACAATACAAAGTCCGCAGCAACACTAATACACATCCGGACAATGAGCCCAATAAAAATTAATGGCCCAAATTCCATTAATGAAAATTTTATCTCAATATATATGAAATTTATCTCAATAAAATGTCATCATGAAGATGAGTTCGAATCAAGTACACTGAAGGCACAGATAAAAATTTCTAAAATATTGAATCATGAACAATTTAAGTCAAAAGGTTTTATTTACAACACGTGTCAATGATTTTAAAAAAACTTGTATATCACCTGCCAACTTCTCCATAGGCTTTGCCTTTTTAGGTTTCTTCAAAACAAATATATATCACCTGTAAAATATTTTCATGATTACTAAGACCCCAATTCAAATTTAAACTTGTAGTTGAACCACCAATTACAACAATAAATATTACCCATGAATGGTAACAAACTAATAAACATTAATTACAAAAAATAAATAAGTCCCCTAAAATAGAGTTAGTATAATGGCATTTACTTGTACAAAGTCTGAGTAATCCCCTAAATTAAACAAAAGAATACGAAATGGGTCAGTTTTTGTGGATTGTGGGCAAATTTACCTTAATAGAAATCCATGGCAGCGCTTGAACATTAAATTCAAAGGCCTGAATAAAGGATAGAATGTCATATTCCATTAAAGTGTTATATAATACCCACACACACTCATAACTGCTAAAGTACTAAAAATTGTACATGACATCAACTAAACACAATAGTGCACTCGTTTTCAGCCTTGGATGCAAATGAAAAAAAATTGGGAGTAAAGAATAACTAAACATGAAATAGCACAGGTATTCTAATCAAAATAGCATAGGTATTCTAATCAAAATCTGGGAATAAAGAATAGATATTTTGGCTACAGTCTTGTTTTTGTAAAATTGTTTGGGTTCGATCCCATCATCTTTTTGTTGTTGTTTGTAGTCACAGTTTTTAAGTTTGGTGAGTTTTTAATTTGTAACTGCTCAATATATCACGAGTCTCACAATTTTTATAGTGTCATTTTTGTCAAAATGACATTGTCCTCTTCCCCACTATCTTATCAACTTCTCCTACATGGGACAAACTTCAAAACTGAAAATACATGGGATCGGACCTTAAAAAATCTCAAATTATAGGACTAAATGACTTAGTTCCCAATAAAGAACAACTAAATGTTACGCCGATACCGCTTTTGTTACGTATCCCCAAACCGATATTTAAAACCATGGTATTCTAATCCAAATCTGAATATACCTGTACACATGATCACCATAATGTCTTTTAATCATTTTTTATATCGTGTCATGTTTAATTGGATGTAAAAATTATTCGGTTTCTCGTGTGTTAAAAAATCACAATTTTATTTGTGTCGTTTTAAATTTAAAGAGTGATTATATTAAAATAAATGTTACTAAATAAGTTTATAACCCAAAGTTAGACCTAGAATTTTATGTCTACATACCTTATCTAACAGAAAACAAAAGTATACTTTCTTACAAATTTCTTAAAACACATTCACTCACCCAATTTTAATATTAATAAAAACTCTAATATCATTATGAATAAATACCAACCAACTACAAAAAGTACTCACCGAGCTCCCCTCTCTCTACTCACTACAGTAAAACCCAGAATGACCTGACATGTCTCATTTCAAAGGGAAAAAAAGAAAAAAAAATCTAAAAATGCTAATATACCTGTATCAGACAATTAACAGGGCTGGACAATATACCTGTATCAGACCAATTACAAAGTAAATGTTATATAATTCGTATAAATACCTGTAGCAGACCAATCAAATTAAAGTAAAAAATAAAATATGAGTATAAATATAATTTATGTAGTGAAGGAAAAAAACTAAATACACATCTCATTTGAAAGGGAAAAAAGAACAAAAAATCTAAAAATGCCAATATACCTGTATCAGACAATTAACAGGGATGGACAATATACATGTATCAGACCAATTACAAAGCAAAGGTTATATAATTCGTATAAATACCTGTAGCAGACCAATCAAATTAAAGTAAAAAAGAACATATCAGTATAAATATAATTCATGTATTGAAGGAAAAAAACTAAATCGCAAGGTTATATAACTCGTGTGCACTTAAAGAAAAAACATAAGAAGAATATTGATGCCTTTTTCCGATGTTGTTTTGAGGTAGAGATGGTCAGATCTTGAGTGAAGCGCCTAAGGAAATTTGTTATGGAAGAGGGGGAAAAGTAACTGTTCATCGTAATGGGTGTGCACTAGATTGAGAACGACGGTAGATTGAGACAAAGGCGGACGATTGAATGGTGGAAGATTGAGCCAAAGGCTACATCGGTGGGGGAAGATTGAAAAGAAGGAGGTGGGGGCAGTTGGTGACAGAACGAGGAGGCGGAAGGGTTTTGAAGGATTGGGGGGGAGGGATTTGTGTTGGGGGAAAGTGAGAAACGGTAGAGAGAGAAAATGAAGGAGTATGGACGATTAGGGTTTGACTTTGGGGATGGAGTGTTTGGGTTATTGGTTAAGTGAGAAACGGGAGAGAAAGTGAGAAACGCGTGTTATGCCATGTCACAATGCACAAATGGTGACATGGCACAATTTGAGACCCTTAGATAGCTCCAAAAAATTCGCTCCCAACCGTTCAACACATTTTGTCAACACATAATGAAACACGAGCAGATGAAACACAAGCAGATGAAAATAGCTGAGATAACCCAATGAAAGCTGACATACGAGACTTTTAAGAAAATTCTTTCAATGTAAAATTTTGTCAAAGTAATATAAAATAAAAGTCAGTTATTCTGTTTCAGAACAGGGGAACTATATCTTTCTTTTTTTTATGAGAAGGATAATATATTAGAAACAGGGCCAAAGCCCAAAACAGAAACCAAACTCACCATTCGGGACAAACCAACTATGGCTCAAGAAAAAGAAACAGGTCCCCAAACTAAAACACAAAATAAAACCCACCAAACACTAGCCCAGGACTTCCAAGCTCAAACTCAGAAAATAAAAGAAACAAACAGCTAAAAGATTACACGAAGTAACCACGCATCTCCAAGAACCATCCACGCATCAAGGAAAAACCTGAAACGATCACACGTGTCTGATGAAACCACTAAACCACGAACGCAAAACCAATACCTAACAAAACAAGTCTTGGGACAACCAAATGCAATTGCATAGACAAAACCTCTATTTCAGCTAATTTACATTCAAGATTTGATGACTTTAGTCTAAATAAGCCTAATTGGGTTCTATTGAATGGTAATTTGGGTAAAACCCATTTACCCAATGGGTTTTGGCCTTATATATCCGGGTCAGATCCGTGTTCAGGCTTAATTCGGGTATGTTGAGATCGAACTTCTACATTCAACAAATGTAGAAATTGTTGTAATCAACATTCTAAAAAGAGCCTTGGGAAGTCGAACGGGGGGAGACTGCCTAGTGCATAGGGGTGACTTTTATTATTGGATACAATATTATAAAAAGATCAACTATTAGCATGTAATAATTCAACAGAATGTCCAAACCAACTTAATAATAATCAATGTTTAAAAAAAGCTAAAAATATCTTTTATATGGACAATCAAAATGATTTTGTTTGATATTTTAGGTGCTTCGCTTGATCATTGACAATGAACTCAAGTTATTGAATGTGGCATGGATAATGAATTCAAAATGCAGTATGGAAAGTAGAAAAAAAAAGAAGTTACCTCAACACATGACAACACAAACTCTTTAGGCTAAGAAACTTGTGAATTATATGCATCTTTAATAACATACATCTCCGCTGTAGGTATCGGTACAGAAAGTTATGCTTCAGGAGAGTGAACGTCAGTTATTGATACACGTATATAATTATCCCACAAGATAACATTGTGGATGGTATCATTAGGTGAAATACGATAAAAACACCCCAGACGCAACAACATTCGCACGTGAATTCAATGCCAATCTACATCGTTTTCCCTATATAAAAAAAGAAAATGAATAATGAATGACATATATATACTAAAAAAAAATAAAGGTCACTAATATAATTAAAGTTGTCATAAACCTTCCTAATATAAGATTTAGGATCCGGCGGTGAAATTATACATTGTCTATTCACATTGCTTTGGGCCTATATACACATTAAATATTCCAAAATAAGTATAGTAAAGTATAAGACATAAATGTAATAAAGTTTTACCAATTACGTGATTTCGTTTGATGTTTTAGGTGCTTCGTTTGATCATTGACAATGAACTCAAGTTATTGAATGTGTCATGGATAATGAATTCAAAATGCGGCATGGAATGTAAAAAAAAGGAAGTTACCTCAACACACGACAACATAAACTCTTTAGGCCAAGCAACATATGAATTGTGTGCATATTTAACAACATACATGTCCACGTTAAGTACTGGTACAGGAAGATATGCTTCAGGAGAGTGAACGTCAGTTATTGATACACGTATATAATTATCCCCCAAGAGAACGTTATGGATGGTATCATTAGGTGAAATACAATCAAAAAACACCCCAGATGCAACAACATTCGCACGTGAATTCAATGACAATCTACATTGCTTTCCCTATAGAAAAAACAAAATGAATAATGAATGATATATATATCCTACTAAAAGAATAAAAATCACTAATATAATTAAAGTTGTTACAAACCTTCCCGATTTTAGATTGAGGATTTGGCGGTGAAATTATACGTTGTCTATTCACATTGCTTTGGGCCTATATACACATGAAATATTCCAAAATAAGTATAGTAAAGTATGAGACATAAATATAATAAAGTTTTACCAACTACGTGATTACCTTCTCTCTTTTCCTCTTGGATGGAGAATCACATGATTCACTCACATAATTTAAACGCTTCTCATATTTTTTTATTATCACTTTTCTAACTATTTGAGGAAATGTTCTCAATTAACGACGGTGCAAGTGATTTACTTTGATACTTCCTCAATTCTTCCATTGCTTCATGAAGTTGTCGATCTTTTTCTTTAGCCTTCTCCTCTTCTTGATGAAGTCTAGACTCTAATGCTTCAACATGTTATTTCGATCCCCGTCTAGGGATATGAAAGTAAGTTGTAGGAGTGACTCCTTTTCCCATCCCCCTTACTCGACCACTATACTCTGGAGTACTAAGTGCCAAGGTTAAGACATCTAAAGTCCCTTGAGTTACTAAGCTCCCATTATGTACTTGCTTCTTTAAAGCGTCCTATAATAAAGCAAATTATTAAGAGTGTTGTTAAATCATATTCTTTTCAATCCTCATATGTAGAATATATCCATATTTATAAAGATTATATAATACACATGTCCACGTTAGGTACTTTTGAAAGTAACTCATAATTTTTCACCGACTTCCTCGATTGCATCGTCTTGATATTGTCTATTTCTCAATTTTCGGGCGGTTATCCACATTAGAGACCTATCATCCTCATCAAATGCATCTCCATGTCTTTTTTTCTGTCCCAGTTATAAAATAAAATATAAGAAATTAAGCACACAATACAAAATCCCCACAATGAATTCATTATAGTCGTATACTCTATAAATAATATAAGAATTCAACTATATACCATAATATCCTCAAAACCTGCATACCCCAACTTACTAAGCTTGTGGTTGAACTTATTTTGTGCTCTCCTTTCTCGTTGTACATCACTTAATTTCTACGCATTAAATTTATGATAATGTAAGAATTTAACCATATCGTGGATAAATGTTACATTTATATAATAAAATGAATTTAATATACACCTCAAACTTTGGGGATAGTCTTCCTCTTACAAATGCATCCCAATCCTCCTGATCAATAAACTTTTTAAACTTTTCTGGACGGTTCCAAAGATTACCGGGATCATCTTTAAATGGCTTGACACAACTCCTGGTGAGTTCTCCTTTGAAATTCTTCCAAGAACAACCAATAGCTAATATAACTCCCTTCTTTGATTTGGGGTCCATGTTGAACTTGGCCTGTAATTAATGAATATTATATTACATAACGGAATTAAATAATACCAATATAGACTTCAAAGAACATCAATATAAATTATTAGCATTTACCTCCATAACTACCCATAAATTCTCCTTTAATGACTTTGGGACTTTGGGCCAACTTGGATAACTTATGGGCACCATTGTCCTTGCCAAAATCCCCCTATAACTTGTAAAATCCTTCCTTGTATCACCATTTGGTTTTCCTTTTATATTATAAGTTACTAGTATTCGATCACAAGTAGCCCTTTTGCTTATTGATTCTAAAACAGCCACGCCTCTAACTTTTCGTTGTTTATTACATGAATTTCGTGATGACTTTGCTAAATCGTCTGGACTTTTTGAATGAAAAGCATCTTCCTCGTCCATATCCACTACAATGATAAATAAATAGATTGGAGTAAGTGTACATGTTGATGAATAACAAAGAATAACAAATGATATGTTGAAATTAATTTGCAGGTAGAAAGAGCATTATTAATAAAAATAAAACATATGTTATTCATAATTTTACCTGTATAAACACTCCCCTGTTGTCTTTGGATTTGACATGAAAATACCGGTCACTCTCCTGTTTTCAAAACAAGGGAAAAACATGTATTTCTTTCCACTCGTCTCATGTTTTCCCTCATTTGCATGAGCATATGTCGAGCACCCGAATATTATCAAATTGGTATATGCAGCAGGAAATCTAGTACACAATTCTTTTGGTGTCTTCATCTCAATAACTGAGGATGGATACTTATTCACTAAATAACATGTTGTGTTAACAACTTCATCCCAAAACTCCTTGGGAAAAACTGCATTAGACTTCATGCACCTTGCTAAGTCAATAAATGTCATGTTCATCTGCTTGGATACTCCATTTTGATGAGGTGTCTTTCAAACTTTGTGGCGTCTCACAATTCCCTCATTTTTTCCAAACTCATCAAACAGGCCCGAGTAAAATTCCATGAAATTATCAGTTCTCAAGCGCTTTATTTTCTTACCGGTCTACTTCTCAATCAAAGCCTTCGATTGTTTAAACTTGATAAATACCTCATCCTTTCTTTTAGAATGAACAACTAAACTTTCCTAGAGAAATCCTTAATGAAAGAATATGAATTTTTAAAAACATGAAGAAAATTATGGTTATTAGTCATGCCGATCTTATTAGAAATGTACTTTTTAAATTTGTATCCATATCTACCTCAATTATTTAGAAAAATTTGATAGCAAGGTCAAGTTTTCCCAATCCTGGGGATTGGGAAGTATGAAAATCCTGGGAAGTATGAAAATCAATAACATTACCCAAATCTGATAATGAGTCAATTCATCTCATATGTACACTAAAAGATATTCACCATAAACGATAATCATCATCAACCAATAAATATAAATTATAAAATGTAGACTAAACATAGATAACTCTTTAAAAATCATAGATAACTCTAAGAATAAGCAAAACACAACTAACACTCTATTTATTTTTTATTATAAATCCAAATTCCCTCACAATCTACACGTCCACACGAATCTTCACTTTCATTAATCAACTCAACGTTTGGCAATTCGTTGGTGGTGACATGATTTTCGGTACATCCAGTAGAGTAGTCATCATCATCACACCCATAGTTATAAACTCTTTGTGGAGTCACAAGAACGATTAAACATATAGGATCGAGTTGCTCTTGAACATAAAAAATATGTTTGGCTTGAGAAGCTAATATGAAGGGCTCATTCTTATGGCCAACTCTACAAAGATCAACATATTTAAAGCCAATCTCATCTACTTTAATACCATTACCGTTGTCGACCCAATCACACTTGAAAACTGGAATTTTAAAAGTGAAATAATCAAGCATCCATATTTCACTGATGACACCATAGAAACTCAAATTTGAAACCACGGGATGCTTATCCTTTGCACTAGCAACTTTCATTGTTATGGTAGTAATGCTAATTCCACTATTTTGGCTAACTCGTTCAGCATCACATTCTTTCATATGGTAACGATAACTATTAACGATATAACCCTGATATTTTATCATGTCTCGACGAGGTCCCCGAGCTATCCAGTTTAAGATGTCTGAAACATTATTGTTGGGGAGATTTATCTCCTTTTCAACCTGATTTGTCTTAAATGTTAGTTACAATTTCTGTTGCCCAGATTATACTCAAGAGGGGGGGTGAATTGAGTTTTCACAAACTTTAAGTCAAATTAAAATTTCAGATAAATATTTAATTTATAACACTTTGACAAATTTCAGATTAATAAAACTATAAAAAATAAATCCAACAATATCAAATAAATGCAACTAACTAATTTAAACAACTAGAGATGCAGTTTTAACACTCTAGGAATATTAAATTAATTTTCGTATTTAATATTAAGTGATATTCTGAAATTAATTATTTAGTTCAAAAATAATTATTTTAATCTTAAAATTAATTAAGTCAAATTTCGGAATTAATTTATTTGCAAGATAGTGTGCTAAAAATATTAACTCAAGCAAGCATATGCAAATAAATAAATATAAGTGCGGAAGATAAATGACACCGAAATTTAACGTGGTTCGGCCAAATCCCGGCCTACGTCCACGCGCCTAGAGCCCCCGTTTCCTTTGCGCTTCACTAAACCTGATCCACTTGCGGGTAGGATCAAACCACCGCGTACAACTGTTTGCAAGCTAACTCCGAGCTTCAAACCCCGTGGCCCACTTGCGGGTAGGAACCAATCACCGGTACAAATCGAAGCTTTAACAAAGTTTCACAACAAATCAGAATTTTTGTAGTACAAGGTAAAATACTGAAACTCCTTAAAATACAATTTGTAATCTGTGTTTCTCCTTCTTTAATCAGACTTCAATAAATGATGTTGAATAGGCACAAGTCTTCTTCTTCAATGATTGAGGAGATGATAAAATTAATTGCTCTCTTGAATGTGTAGCTGAGTAGTAAAAATAAATACTCTCAATAATATTTCAAGTCTTGATCATATTCTCATTCAAGTATGTTACAGTTCAATGCAGCTCTTCACAGCTTTAAATGTGTCTCCAATAACTAGCTGTTAGACACATGCAATTTGAGCATTAAATGCTCCTGATATTGCTGAGATGGTGTAACTTCAAAATCATTTCCAAATCTGATATGCAGATCTTCATCTTTATATTCTCCATAAAAATATAGCTGTTGTAGCATGGAAGTGGTATTCTGAAAACATATGTGATTGAAAGTGGCTAGGTAGGTGACCCATATATTTTCTGCAAAAAATTGTTAGTCCAAGAGACACAATACAAATCTGATGTGTAAATGTGGAACCATTGTGTAAAGAGCATAACTAGTGTGTTTAAGAGCATTTTTCTGTCAAGGGAGTAAGTGGGACAATGTAAGTAACTGATTTTGTTCAGGTGCATGTCTCGAGGAAACCAAAGATAATATCATAGGTAGTTTCTTCAGACTTTGGGAACAAACAAGATTTAATCAAGATGTGATATAATATTCAATAAGGACAAGTCATAGCCGAAAGTATAAGCCGATGAACAGTCCAAGGTAATATGAGTCCTGTCAATTCTTGTGGCATATGGTCTGACACATGTACAACTCAGTCACAAGTTTGCAAGGAAATATATATATAAATATATATATATATATATGAAAGGTATATATATATATATATATATATATATATATTGTACAAAGAAAAAAATATTTCACGAACTGATATAAGAAAAATTTCTGACTGATATATATATAAGAAAATTTTGAACAGATATATATATATATATAAAAACAATTTCCAAAGTTCATATATGAATGAATCCAACTTATTCATTCTGCCAATGATGGCGTAGCCTTAGGCTAGTCAAAGTGAGTGGGTGGCTAAAAGAGTTTCAACGCAAATGACAGGGCAGGGGCCCATGTCATACGGTCAAGTCAGGTACAAGAGATCAAGGCACGTGTATAGAGAAGTTGGAAGATATGGTACATTTCTTGAGCTAAACGCTAAGTCAGATGGAAGCCCTACTTCGGTAAGGGCGGTAGCCTATGAGAGCTAAACAAAAGTTTAGGGCCAGAGTGTTGTCACCGATTGATTGGATAAGAAGTTGGCGTGCAGCATCATACCAACTTTAGACTGATGGACAAAGAGTTGTACGAAATATAAAGGGCACGTTTATTTAGAGGTAGGAAAACATGGTTCAAAGTCCATTCGGCGGGAGATGGCGTGTAGCAGTGGATAAAAAAAATTACATCTAAGACAAGTCGTTAGGTCCGTTGGCCCAAATATTTTGTCAGACAACTCAAGACATTTTTCAAGCATAAATTTTGGTAAAAAGCCAAACGGCGGTAATGCATTTGAGCTCAAATTGAAAAACGTTAGGTCTGATGGAAACCTACTTCGGTAAAGACGCCAGCTATAAGACTAGAGCTATTGGAAGTACAACACGCACAGATAAAAAATAATTTTTATGCAGAGGCTTTAAATGCCCTCAGGCCAATGTTAATAAGATAGCGTGTGGGGGTAGTCTCCTTGAGCTGTGTGCAGTCATATTGATAACAGATGTGCATGAGGTGCCATGCATACACATATGCATATAGATATTAACAATCATAGATAAAGAAATATGCATGTGTGCCTAATGTGTCAAGTGCAAATGTGCAACATACGTAAATACCTTTTCTCAGATATGTCATTGAGTAGAGTCGAGGCGTACTGAGTCATGAAAATAAAACTTGACCATAAACAGATATAACTCACTCATAATAGATATGTAATAAATATATGTATATCATGGTATATAAACAAGATTATACAACAATAAATATCTATAGAATAACCTAATAAAAATATGTTTGGAATCATCAAAATCAATATATTAAGTTAAACTAAAATGTACATTAATTAAACTAATTTAATTAATTAGCGATAAATAACATTTTCGTTAACAATTTCAATAGTATATTAATTCGTCACATATTGATATTAATCATACCCTTTCACGAAGCCAGCCAATAATGGTCTTGTTATGTTCATCTTGTAACCATTTTTCATCTTTTCACTTTCGAGGATACTTTTGCCTCAAGCTCTCCATATGCTCCCTATAAGGGTGTTAATAGAGAACAATCTTTTAACCATGAAAACAAAATACAATATAGTACATGAATTGTTACAAAAGCAACGAAAAGAGAATTACTCGATATATGGTTGAACATCATCTGTGTTTTTCAACACATAACGATGTGCTTGCTCCATGACAATTCATCCACCTTAATTACTTTACCACCCCCTATTGGTTTGACATCGCATATTATATCATCATCATCATCATCTGTTGTGTTTCTACCTAATGGAACCCCAACGGCATCAAGACCATGTAAAAATTCTGTACAAAATTCAATTGCTTTTTCGACAATATAGCGTTGGGCGATGCAACCTTCCGGATGACTTCAATTATTTACTTGGACCTTTAAGAATTTCATGTTCCTACAAACATTTTAAATAAAAAAATATTAATAATGTTTACTTATAACCTTATAAAGTAATGACATATTTTTTGAAGCATGTGCAAACCTTTCAAATGCATACATCCAACGAGCAAAAACTGAACCACATAGTTCAACCTCCCTAATGAAATGTACCATTAGATGCACCATTATATCAAAGAATGTCGGAGGGAAGTACTTTTCCAACAAACACAATGTGATCACAATGTCTTCTTGAATACTATTCAAGTTCTTCACATCCACTTCTTTTGCACAAAGAGCATTAAATAAAAAGCACACCCTTATGATTGCAAATCTAACATGCTTTGGTAACATGGATCGAATGGTCACCGAAATTATTTGTTGCATGAGTATGTGACAATCATGGGACTTCAGACCAAACAATTTTAACTCTTCCATCGAAACAAGGTTACTAAAATTTGATGAGTATCCATTAGGAACTTTGAGTTAAAGTAACATCTCGCATACCCTTTTCTTCTCCTCTCTAGACAATGTATAACATGCAGGTGGTGAATACGTCTGTTTTCCTTTATCTTGTGGTGCCAACTCCCCTCTTAAACCCAATTTTACAAGATCAAGACGACTCTTGACTCTATATTTTGTCTTACCGGGAGTGTTGAGTAGCGTCCCTATTAATCTGTCACAAACATTCTTCTCAATATGCATAACATCCAAATTGTGTCGAAGAAGCAAATGTTTCCAATACCCCAACCTAAAGAATATTGATTTTTTCTTCAAACATTTGGAGTTATTAGTCTCATCCGTATTCTCCTTAGCGCGTTTCCTCTTTTATTTCTATTTATCCTTTCCCTTTGTTATTTGCGCTTCAAAAGGACCCATCTTTTTTCCCCAACATGCATTAATATTTTCAACCTGCTCCAGTATTTGCTCTCCATTCAACGGATTAGGTTGTTCACGAAACTCTTGCTTACCATTAAAAGATTTCTTTTTCTTTCGAAACGGATGATTTTATGGAAGAAATCTTCTATGTGATGTATATACATTCTTTTTAGAATGTTTTAATCGAATAGAATCTGTTTCTTCACCACAAAGCATAGTACCCCTTTACAGCACAACCACACAAATTATTGTATGCAGGGAAATCATTAATGGTCCAAAGTAATACCGCCTTAAAAAAAGGATTCTTGGAGGTAAGAATCATAAGCATGTACACCTTCATACCATAAGGTTTTCAAGTCCTCAATTAATGGTGCCAAATAAACATCGATATTATTTCCAGGCTGTCGTGGACCTGATATCAACATTGTTAACATCAAAAAATTTCTCTTTGTGCTCAGCGACGGCTCAAAGTTATAAGTTGCCAACATGACCGGCCAATAGCTATGCTTACTACTAAGAGTACTATGTGGGTTAATTCCATTTGCTGAAAGTGCTAACCGAAGGTTTCTAGCTTCGTTTCCAAACTCCGGCCACTTGACATCCGCCAACTTCCATGCAGGAGAATCCGTAGGGTGACGTAACTTACCATAAACTTGTCTTTCATTTGCATGCCAAGTCAAGGCCTTTGCAGTTTGTATAGATTGAAACCACCTTTTGAACCTAGCAATGGGATGAAAATACCATAATACTTTTGTAGGCACTCCCACTTTCACCTCGGTTGTATTTTTTTTCAATTTATACCTCGGTGTTCCACAAGTAGGGCATTCAGTTGAATCTTTATACTCTTTTCTACAGAGTATGCAATCATTAGGGCATGCATGTATTTCTTCATACCCCGTCCCAAACATAGACAACGTTTGTATGGACTTTTTCATAAATAAAGTAAATTTATGATCTTCTGGGAGCAATTGGGCAAATAATTAAAACATATTTGAAAAGCTCGTATCAGTCCACCCACTCTTTGCTTCCAAATTGAGTAGCCTCACCACTGCAGACATCTTCGTAAACTTTTTACACCCTTTGTAAAAGGGATTTTTGGCATCCTCAAGAAGCTTCTCAAATGATTTAGGATCCCCCATAAAATCTTCATTTATCGTCTCAAACATCTCCGCTATATCATTAGCATCGTCTAGATTTCGACCAAATTATCGTGATCGATGGGGTCATCCATGTTAACATGTGAGAAAGTTGAATTAGGAGCAACTTCCCCGTTTCATATCCATATACGATAACTTTGATTAATACCGTTCGTATATAAATGACCTTTAATTTCTTTTAAAGTCCATTTAAAACAATTTCCAAATGATGTACATGGACACCGTACAACTTCATTATTTCTAGCATTCCTCTCTGCAACTTTAAGAAATTATTCAACCCCTTGTAGGTACTCATTTGATAATCTATCCATAGATATCCATGACTTGTCTATTCCCATTTCTCAAATTGTACCTATATTAAGATTGTAAATATTAGTTGTACAAATGTGATTTTCATATAAAATAACACAATCCTCAAATCATATTAATTTTTCATTTTCTAATTTGTGAAGTATGCATGTGTTTTATATGATTCATCTTAGTTTAAGTCATAAATAATATTATTAATGATGTAATACTAACACCGCCGACACACATTAACTTTATTACCAACGATAATTGATAGAACGAATGCATTTTAACTCAAGCTACGGATAAAGTATTTGTGTGTATAATATGTATCTGGTAATTTCTTTTGTATTTATTTTGTTTATATAATATGTATTTGTTACTCTATTAAAAAACAAAACAAAATCAATCTAATCAAATCAGTTGTCAATACCTAAAATACAATTGACACCAGTGACGAAACTAAGGCATGGCCAAGGAGGGTCATGGCCACCCCTAAGAATTTCAAATGGTTAGCACTATATTAATGAATTATTGATTAAGGACTCATGCTTCTTTCATTTTAAAGTTTATACCATCTTCTTTTTAATCAAGGACTCAAAATAATTAATGAAAAAGAAAGTCAACAAAAAGTACTTATAATTGGACTCATTTTCTTACAAAGTATATATGAATTTTTGTGCACTATTTTGTGAGTCGAAATCTATTTAATTATAAATATCTCTCTAAAAATTGTAAAAGCAATCATTTCTTTTAAAAAAGGATTTTTTTTCACTTAACTATGTAACTTAACCCTCACTTTATTAATCCCTTTAACTTAATATCCATTTTTTCATATGGCAACCTAAATTCGTTAAAAAGCATTAATCCATTATTAGACATAGCCCCTAAAACTTTTAGGACAACAATACCCTTTAATTTATATGCTCAAATATCTCTAAAGCTTATTACCACGCACAATTTGATCTTTCCAAGAATATGCCGAACGGTGTCAAATGGCGTATTAAAGAGTAAGGATAAAGTCAAAAAAAGCCCAAAATAAAACTAAAACAAAGCATGCATTCGAGAAGACTACGACGACTATAATGTCGACACGTGCCTTTCTTATATTTACATATATTGAAATTCAACCTTTATGATAGAAAATTTATAGAGGACCACCTATACTGGCAAGCTTATAGAATGTGAAAAAACTATCTTGATAGGCGTGTGGAATCTATTTAAAGCAGTAAATAATGCAAAATTTACACTTGAGACGTTTTAGTTGGTCCTTGAATCATTCCTCTTTATTATTTGGATTCTATTATCCATGAATTCGAAGTAATGATATATCTTTTTTTTCAAATTACTCTATTTTATATTTTTTTCTAGTAATAATAGTCTCCAATCAAACTCTTTTGTTAGTTTTGCTCTTTCTCTCCCCCTCAAACATACAAACACACATATAAAATAAAGTTGAACAAAAACTAACAAATATCAGTTATGTCTGACCTTTCAGCTCTCAATCCAACCACTGAGTTGCTTGGCCCCCTCTAATTTGAAATCCTAGTTTCGTCCTTAATTGACACAATAGATGTGAATGTAAAAAGAGATGGATTGTTTTTTAAAACCCAACAGATGAAAAATGAAAATACGAAAGTCACAACAAATTATTGTATATATGATCGACTATGATGCATTTTTTAATTGCAATTAAGTCTACTTTAATACCCATACTTTAGCTGTAGCATTTGTGTCAAACTCAATGTTTTTATTAAGACCTTAGATTCAGTTCTCAGAAGCCTCTACCATTTCTAATTACTTCACCAACCTGATAACTATTGAGGACATTACTAGATGAACAATTTTAAATGACTTCATTGGTAAAATAAGGCAAAAGGCATTTATTTAACGGACTGAACATACTGGGAGCAAGGCTTAAGAACCCAAACTCCTAAAATTAGTTAGATTAATCTTGAAAGAGGAAACATTCTTACTGATTTGAGATTTAAATGCGTAATAACTTCATTAACGTTCCCTTGTAAGGAAGATTCGATTACTAATAGTAATAATCGAGAAGAAGTTGGTTTTCTTAGAACGCATTTATTCTCGATTACTCTAGTAGAGGTTGTGTAAAATTTGTTTCTTTACTGCAAGAATTGATTTCAATTAATGTGATAGAGTTGAATGCAAAGTCTCAGCCATTCTAATGAAATAGTTAATCTTAGTCCGTCAAATTTAAAAAGCTAAGAAATGTGAACTGAATAAAGCTAGATTGAAATAGTTAGATTAAAATTTGACGGAGTTCGATTGAAAGATAGATTGAAATAGTTAATCTTAGTCCGTCAAATTTCAATCTAACTATTTCAAGAACTGATTTCAATTGTGCACAACCATTCTAATGATTCGCATGCAAACACAACCATTCACGAGTGAATCCAATTACGTAAATGATATATGTAAAGTGGGATTTACAAAATAAACAGTTATGTTTACCCTATGCTTCAATGGTCCCTTTGTAATTTTTTATCATTAAACAAACAACAAACAAGTTGTAAAATTGGTTCACAATTTTTTTATCTAATTAGAAATTAATGATGTCTATAAATGGAAATCAAGAGGATATTCTTCAAATCCAACAATGTATAGGTACATTCTCAAACCCTAAAGAATTTATTTTTGAAGTTTCCTTGTTTACCATGCTTGAGACTAAAACTCTATTTTTTTTTAGCAATATCAACACCAACCCTATGTTCGACACTAAATAGGAGTCTATAGTCCACTTTTGTATGTATGTTGGGCATTCAGAAAAAAAAAATAGTACACAAATATTTAGAAAATTGTCCTTCACAACCAAAAAGGTACATCACTATTTTAAACCCCACAACGCAAGTAAGCAAAGCTCTACCCACATGAATTCCTACTAAGTATAATTGAACGACATATAAGGCATTCCTACATACATGATTCAAATATAATATGAGCCATATGACACTCCTTGGCCAAAAAAGTAAATGTCAAAAACATGTTTTTAAGAATAAAACCCCAACATACGTGCCAAGTCCCCCGCAAGGGTCCATATTAGGAATACACGTTGTATCCCCTACGGGGAGGAAGACGCTCCATTACCCTTGATAGGGTTCATTTAATTTCCTTTTTCACTTCACACACACACCACCCTTATCATTCACCCCTACCAGGGTCACATTTACCATTCACACATGTGTTATCATTCGTTAATGATAAATACTCGAAGTGTATAAGTACACTAATCTTGCTTATTGAGAACAAAATTCACTTCTTTAATTCCTTTGGTTACGTAGTCTAATTGCTTTCACCTTCCAATAAAATTCACACCAGTACTCTTCCAATTAATATTGAAAACATGCAATTATACTCACCATGACATCATCAATGCTCTTACCCAAATTCAATACTAATTTTATCATTGAAATCCTATTATACGAATAATGGGCCTATTTACTAGCATTAAAATGATCCCATCACATTAAATTCAAACTCATCTAACCTTAGTTGGATTTCATTAAAATCACATTTTATAAATTTTATTTATTTCTAGATCCATACAAAGTTTTGGGGAAAAAGCGAAAAGAAAGAAAAAAATTAGAAATTAAGCTTTCTTGGTTACTGCCCTGGGGCCTGCGGTTGCCACCAGTGGGTTCCGAATATACGAGCTGAGGCAGTTTCTCCCAGGAACGACAGAATTCAACAAAAATTATTCGTTTTCTCATTTTTCCCCTCTTCAACCAACACCCAACCATTTTACCAATACATACATATAAATTTAAGAATATATAAGTCCATATGCAATCTCAAGATTACTTTGGAAATCAAAATTTATATCAAACTCATCAATTCCAAATATTTTTTAATGATAATAAGTTTTAATATGTATTATCGAGTTGGTTGTCAATTATAGATCATATACGATTTCAAAGGAACGAGATATACCAGACTTCTTGATTATGTTATATACATATACATATACATATGCATATACAGGTGGCGACAGAGAGTAACTTACCAGATAATGGAAATCGTCCAACTTTGAGAGAGAATGGAGAGGAGCCGTGATGAGGAAAGGAGATGAGAGGAGCCGCGAGGAGAGGAATCGTGAGCCGTGGGGATAGGAACTATGACAAACGAAGCACGCGGGTATCAAAATTTCGAGCCATGAGAAATGAAGCGCGCGGGTAAAACTAATTTCCAGAAAAAAAAAAAAGTTTAAGGATCATGTTATGTATTTAGGTCAAAAACTTTTTTTAAAAAATGTCATAATATGTAAAATTAAATATAATTTTTATATTTAGAGTGTCATAAAAATATGTATAAAATGACATTTTATATTAAAAATGTCATATTAATAATAGCATTAACATTTAAATGATATTTTTGTAATAAATGTCATTAAACTATTTTTTCGAACGTCATAAAAAGGTGTTTTCCTTGTAGTGAGAGCATTCACATACTGGGATAGATGTACATGGTCGTAACGTGCTGTCTTGAGGACTACACCCAAGTAGGGTTGTGTGTGGGATGATGTTAGAGATAGAGTTCAAAACTATGAGTTATTCTAGTATAATCTGAATCATCTTTATTACGTAAAGGTTCAAGTCGAAAGACACCTTTGCTTAAGAACAATTCTATGAATTATTGCTCAATAATTTTTTTAATTTGACTAGCAGGGGATTGTTACCGATGAGTGTGTTTTTAAAATCCAAGTGGGGGATTGTAGTGAGATTGTATTTTAAAAATACATGTGGGAGACCCAGTTCTCTTTTCAACCCATTATCTCCACTATTTTGTCCTTTCAATCTCAACTTTCGGCTAAAAAAAGTAACCCACTCGCAGGGGCGGATGGACATAGGGCCCCCCGGGGGGGGGGGGGGGGGGGGAGTTCAATTGAAAAAAAAATTATAGGATTTTTTGGTAAAACTTCAAACTTCACGCTATACCTCTAATTATTTACAAAACCGAGGGTGTAAAAAAGATTGCAACTAATTAAAATAATAAACATAAAACACAAGGCCTCCTATCTCTTTGTAGTCGTAGTTGTTTGGGTATTATAAAACTATAATTTGTAGTTGTAGTTGTTTGAGCATTAAAATAATAAAGATAAAAACAAGGTTTGCTATAATTTGTAGTTGTTTGGGCATTTTAAAATTATAATTTGAATAAAAACTGAAATAACCCAAAAAAAAAAAAATCGCCTCGGGGCCGCCCCCGAACCCCCGGCACCACTCGAAACTTTCGGCCCGGTTGAACAAAAATTCTGGATCCGTCACTGCCCACTCGTGTGCTCACTCATATCTCCATCATCCGGCAAAAAAAATAAGAGGTGATTCTGATCTTGTTTTATTTCGGGAATGGCGTGACTGTACACTACCTGCACAAAGAGGGTAGAGCCGCGAAACGTCTCGAAGAGAGCGACCTAGTCCGCGACTCAACCCAAGAATCGTCTACGACGAATTTATAAACAATTGAGGTAATATTGTTTGTTTTTATTGTGTAGTATTTATTTGGATTTCACACATGAGGTTCATATTTGCGATAATCATATGAGGTAACAATTTAATTTTGAGTAGTAAACTAAAATTAAATTATACTTTTATTTTTCGATTTCTCCATAAAACTGTTTGGTGTAATTTCTAGTCGATGATGATAAGACTTGCCACCCATACTTCCTAAAAGATTTGACAAATAATAAACATGATTAATAAGTTTCTCGGTCCACACACTTCAACGAAACTATTTGACGGGTTTAGGTGTCTATTATGGGCAGGGGTACCTTATTACTGGCATGGGTATTTATGTGAAGAGGGAGAGAGTATCTTACAAAACTGTAGGACATAAGAACATAACATCATTCTAATGAAGAGGTTATCTAGTTTATTTTTTAGAGAAAGGGGCATATGTAAAGGTTAAATGGAGAAGTGTGCCACGCTGTCAGCTCTTATTTGTAAGAATGTTGTTGACCTTTTGTTCCAAGTAAAAATCTTAACAAAAGAAAAATTATACTGTTATCTGTAGGATAGAAAAGAATTAAAAATATTATAAGGGTCCGTTTGGCAACTCAATTCTAAGGGTTGGAATCGAAATTGGAAGGCTAATTTGAATTTCACGGAATTAAAATTTACCTTTCAATTCCAATTTCAAACCTTGAAATTGAATTGTCAAACCAGCCCTAAGAAACCATGAACATCACATGGTATGGAGACTGTGCGCATGTGAAAGCCCACATATAGCCACGTTTTCTAGCTAATTGTGAAGCTTCCAATATGATAAATCACCCTAAGAAAACAAAATAAGAAATAATCAGTGGTTCAAAGAAGAAACTGATCAGTTCACGATCTTATTGAACAATAGTTTATGCATATAAAAATCTTACAAACTTCCAATACAGAAGAGTGGAAAAAAATATATCCAGAATTGGCCAATCAAATTGATCACCTAACAAAACAAACATTAGCTCACTAGAGTTAAAAAGAATTCAATGCGAGTAATTAGCTGCGGTCGATGCTTAAACTAAAAATTTAAAAACTCGCCGAAATGGTTTCTTTAGTTTTTAGATGCTGTTGAATCGCCGTTCTTGTTGATATATCACTGTATCAACTACTGGCTTTTAATTAATTGGAATTTTTATCTTCCACACGTTTCGGAAATAAAATGAACTTTATCTGGGGCATTACAAAGGGAAAACAGATCATTCAGTTTCCAACTAAAAATAACACCCAAAATTATTAACATTGGGCATAAATCTAACTTGTAACTTGAAACTGCTTAACAGTGAGCATAAATTCAACTTCCAACTACTTAACAGTGAGAATAAATCTACGTCCAGTGAACATTGGGCTAATTTTAGGAAAAATAGTCTTTTATTTCAAATATTACTCAATAGCCAATAAATGATGAAAACATGAGCTCCATCAAGTAGATACTAGACTGGATCATGAGCACATATTAGATTGGACTGCTTAGAAGGAAGGCAGATGTAGGCCTCACTTTTCAAATATTACACATAAATAGTCGCACGTTGATTCATATTTTGTTGCAATCTAGGCCTTAATAAGTCATAGTTAAAGCACAAAGAAAAGTTCGTAAGAGTTGAATTTTTAATATACATTAACGATTGAGAATATTACCTCCAACGCTCTGTTTTTCCCGTGGGAAATTTTAACTCATAATAAATTATCACTATAATGAGTAGCTTTCACTGAACACAAATGGTATTAAGCAAACCTACTTTACTATGACGTGATTTTTTGCACTTAGTCTAAAACTATAAAGCAGAATTATTCTAAAACTATAAGGCATAATTGCAAATCGAGTGTTTCAAACATACCTTAACGATCACAATGTGTACCCGTGAAACAGAATACACACCATAGTAAAGACAACAAAGTTTCAAAAAACATATTAGAATAATGAGTTTGATAAGGTTGGTTTGGCTATAGTTTCTTCTTGTTAAAACACAAAGGTAAACCTAGAGATGTTAAAAAATAAAACATAAAGATAAAATAAAATGGGCAGACAGAAGAATGAACTGTTGAAACCATTGGAGAGACCACAAACCCAAAAGCACAACTCTATTCAATAAACTACGAACAAGGACTATTTAAAATTTTAAACCAATAAAAAAAAAGTCTAAATATGTGATTGCAGAAAAAGTTTCAAATTAAAATGAACAAAACTTAATCATATTGAACAACTTAGCCTCAAATGGGTAACAAATTTTTCTCTTTTGAACGTATGCTTATGACACTATATGTGCCTATTTTTATAATGAATAGCAAATTATTCGCATTAATATGCCAAACTAAACTTCTCAACACAAAGTCGTTACATCCATTATACACTAAGCCATTGAAACATAGTGGGGTTTACTTAACAGAAAACCTTAATATATCAATTGCAAATGGCACGATGCTAATTTATCTCTTTGGTGTTCATTTACTTTTAGGATGCTTGGTAGCTACGTCATGCATTATGGCTTGCAAAAAATGTATTTGAAAAATGGAACGCATAGTAATTAACTCTAAAGAAATATACTTTCTAAAATCAAATAGCGCACAATCATAAGTAATGTAATTGAGGTGGACACAACTTGCTATTACCATAACCAAAGGAAGAATAATCATATGAAGTGTAAGGAACGGGCATAAGTTTGTCATACACGAGAGGAGAGTCTCTGTGAGAGACAAAAGGTTGATCATCATGGGGAGCATAGTGAGTGGGATGATCGAAATGGGATGCACTAGGTTGCCATAACAACTGTTGAAAACCGTGAGGACCAATAATATGGGGTTGTGATTCATATTGCATATGAGGGTGATTAAGCCTCCACGAATAGCTTGGGTGTACATGCCCCTTGATATTGGATATGTCGTGACAATTAGAAGAGGTGGGTTTCAAAACAGGGTCATATGGATATATTTGGGCCATGGTAGGTTCGGATAGATAGGGAAGGTATGGACACTCATGGGATAAGTGATCGGCATGAAAGTAATAGTTGCACGATAAAGCATTGGACGCATTGACACTCATCATCGGAGGCGATGGAATATGAGATGCGTGCGTGGATGATGCAAGAGTATTAGCGGTTTGTGTGAGAGAGTTAAATACACCAAGTATAGTATAGAGGTTGGACTCAGACTTAACTTCACACATGCTTCGAGATGATAGGAAATGACCAAAGTAGTCCATTAAAGGACGTTCTTCGGCCATGAAGAGAGTAATATTTTTGGATTTTTAAATGTTTTTCAAAAGGAATGAAAATATTTTTGTGATTTTTGAATCTTTTAGGGTGTTTTGAATACTGAAAAAGAAAAAATATATTTTTGTGATTTTTTTGGAAATTATTTTAAAGATGAATGGAAATATTTTGGATTTTTGTGAAAGGTGACATGGACTCTCGTTGAAACACAAAAGGGTGGAGAACTTAACATCAACTGCTAAAAGGTGAATTAGACACGTACAAGCAAAGGAAAAATTATAACTAGCACATAGCCCATTTTCATCTTCAATTAGGTGATGGGGAAGCCAAATTTTAATTAGTCCATGGGCGAGAAAAACACGGAGCCTTATACTTCACTTTTGAAAACATTTCTTCTGCTTGGCTTGCTAGTTAATTTATTTTAATTATGTGATGGCACGAGTAACAAGTATATATGATAAATTGATTGAGTGGGTGACAAAATCCCGACTCATTTCAATTACCAAGTCTAGGTCATAGGTTCATTAATTCATCAGACCATTGAAAATAAGTGCAATGCAATAATAAAAATCACATAAGAGAAAATAAGCACACAAATATTGACCTCTCTTGTGAGAGGTTTACAAGTGATAAAGACATGTACCTCCCACGACTTTTACACACATGGGGAGAAGACCGAGTTTGGTTGACTGGTGGGAAATTCACCTAATTTCAGTCGTCCCTGAGAGTCCTATAGACCCGAAATAGAGAGTCTTAAAAATCAACTCCAACGGTGCTCTCTCTCTATTTAGTCATATTTCCCTCTCCACTTGTTGTTTTTGTGATTAATTATTACGAATAAATTATGTAAAAAATGCACCCAAATGAATACAAGGCCTCAATAATTCTAATACAACAAATCTAATTAATAATAAAAATAACAACTACAACTACAATACAAAATGAAAATGAAAATGAAATACAATTATCTATCTAGTCTCCAACTTCAAGAAAGCGACAACGGTGCCATTTGATAACTAACTTTTTACGTGTGCATCATTGTTGTCTTCAAAAGTCAAGTCTTAAAATCCCTTGAAAACCTACAATCATAATATGAACTTGCATAGTAGTAAGTATGGGTGTCAATCCAACTTTCAAGAGTAACATAATAAAAATGTGAAGATAAATGTAAATTCACTTTCAAATATTTTTAATTTTTAATTTTTCCTGTGATTATATATATATATATATATATATATATATATATATATATATATATATATATATAATCTTTTAAAATAATTTTCAAGGGGAATTATGGTACTCAACTAAATTAACAAAATATGAACGAAATCAAATACTACAATAAGAGTGTAAGAAGGGAGTTCCCTTGAAGGCTGAGAGTATGGTAATACAAATAGAGGCGTAATCCCTATAGATATGGTGAAAAAATTGTAACTAAAGTATCCTTAACTAGGACAAATGAGCACACAGTATTGTATATAAGAAACACTCTTGGACCCACAAATCTCTCGTGGATAAGTCAAACAATAATTAAAGAACCTCATAAATAACTCGTTCAAATGGAGAGAGAAGTAAGCACTCTTGATACACTTTGGTAGGCATCCAACACACCAACAACCTCTGATATCTCTCTGATAGATAATAAAAGCTTCATAATAAATGTTAGTGGTGGGTGTATACACTTTATTTTGCAATGACTCTCTCACTCTCAATGTTTTTTTCTCTCTCTAGAAAGAACTATCCATTCTAAGAAGTGGTTGATGCCAATAAATAGCCCCACACCCCTCCCGAGATGTCTCAGTCCTCATTAATGTGAAAGACATTCCTCTCATACTTTAAGTCAAAAGCATTAAATGTCTCATGGGTTAGCACACCTTAGGCTAGACTCATTAAAAGTCAATACATGCCTTTGCCAGGGAAACTCCTGATCTCCTTCGCCGTTATTGGATATAGCATCTTTAAGACTGCTCGTTGTTTGTCTTGGTCCATCTGCACTCCTTACCGATCCACCGCAAAGACCAAAAACTTCCCCCTTGTACTCCAAATGCACGCTTAAATAAATTCATCTTCAGTTTGTACTTCCTGCATTGAATGAACACTTTCCTCAAGTCATCCAGATGGGACTCGTTCTTCTTTGACTTAAGGACCAAATCATCCATATAAAATTCTAAGATGTTATGACAGAAGTCATTGAAAATGGCCATTATCATTCTCTAGTACGTCGCTTCAGCATTCTTCAACCCGAAAGGCATCACTTTATACATAAAATATCACAACGGAGTTTTATAAGTTATTTTCTCTGCATCAGTTAGATCCATCTTGATTTGTTTGTGTCCTACGTACCCATCAATGAAGCTGTACATTTCATGCCTAACAGTTGCATCGATCAAGTGATCAATGGGGGGAAGAGGGAACTGATCCTTTGGGAAAGATCTATTCAAATGTCTGAAGTCAACGTAGATTCGTAACTGGTTCTTGTCCTTCTTTACCAGTGGAACGATTATAGAAAACTAAAGTAGGTTTTGGATCATTTTAATGAACCCTTTCGCTAATAACTGTTGGACTTCCTCTTTGATCTTCAGATCCAACTCTTGCTTGTATTCTCTTATAGATTTCTTCGTCGGCATGGTTAAAGACCAAATGTTCAGCTTATGGAAACTTACCTCCACATTCAACCCCTACAACTTTGTATATTTCCAGGAAAACACATCTATGTGTTCCCGAATTAATTCAACCAAGGACCTTCTTTTCTTTACATTTAAATCATTTAAAATGAAGATGGATCTTACATATTCTCCTTCTTCAGCCAGATCAAGTTGTTCCAGCTCTTGTACCTATGGTTTTGGGAAATCCATCATGTATTGTAGTTATTCTTCCATAAACTCTTGTATGTTGGAGTTATCTATTACCATATATTGCCCTTAATTGTCCAATAAAAAACACTCATACTTTGGGTAAGCCTCATCGCCAGCCTTTTCAACAGCTCCTTTGACTGCCTAATCACACCTTCAAAGGCAATAAACCACCTTTCCATCCTTTATCTTCAACTTTTTTCACTCACGATCAGCTGTTTCCTTTTTTTTTTCTCTCTAAGCTTCTTTTAGCCTTTCTCCTAAAAATTTACTCAACAGACTCTGTCGTTTTACATCATGCTCTATTGGATCAATCCCAGGCCTTATGCTATCTCTCAATTTCTTAGAGATATTTTGAGGATTTATATTTACAGTGTTGACCTCCTCGGCTCCTTTCCTTATGCATGTTCCTTCATTATTGTGATTATTCATGGGACCTATTCTTTGTCTAATAGAAGTGACTCTGATACCCTTCATACATCTTATTAGTACTCGTGCATCTTCCTCTAGATTAGTGTAAAATGTAACATCAATCAGATGAGCCACTTTGATTACAAACGGCTTTTTGATTGCCCATATAACGATCATAGTTCCCTTCACGTTTGTCATTGCACATTGGTGATATATTGAAGGAACTAAACCATAGTTGTGCATACACACCCTTTCTATTATGATATGGTAGGAATTAGCATTCTCAATCACATGTAATTTGATATGCCAAGTTATATTCCCCATCACTATCTCTAGGATCACATACCCAATTAATTTGGAACACTGGTTTTCATAACCAGAAATCACCAAAGGAATTAATATCTACCTAGCTCAAAAATGTTAGAATCATAAAATGATTTGATAGGCATGATGTTTATAGAAGATCCCCTATCCACTAGAGATATCGCAAAGCTCACCACGTTAATGATTTCCTTTATGTATAGGGGTCTATTGTGTGGGAACTTCACAGCTCTATAGGCATTAGAGAAAGTCACTTCTGATAAAAATTTCCTCACCAACCTGGACATATGCCCTTTCCACCTCAGCGATGGAAGTACATTCTATCGTACAATGTCTAATATTGCATAAGTTATCTCCAATATGCTCTCCTTGGGCATTCCCACTTGGTCGAAGAACCATGTGAACTCAGGTGACTGCGACATAAACTAGTACTCCAGTCATTGATCTATCTCCTTATTGTCAAGGTTGTATACTTCCTCTACGTCTCTCGCACTTACTTCGTCATAGGCTATCACAACGTTAGCCATTCCCCTCCCTCAATCTCCTAGGGCTTCCTCACACTCCTCCTGCTCCACCACCAACTATCTTGTTTCCCTCTCAGCTTCTTCATCATAGGCCACTACTATATTTGCTTCATGTACTGGTAACAAGTCGTTACTGATGTTCCCTTGAGGGATCTACAAAGTCCCTACCTTCACACGCTTACTGATGATATTCCTCAGTGTGAAACATGACATCGTTGGATGACCAATCTTTTAATAGATTCAGCAGTACTTAGCATCAACTCTCACTTCTTCTTTTGGATCTGTTGCTAGAGCATCCTTAGGTTCATAAACTATCCTCCATCGGTGTAACCCACTTTTGGTGGCTAGACCCATCCCTTAACGGGCTGTACTTGTTGTTTGAACATCATAGGCACTACGATTGATCTTGAGAGTACCGCTAGCAAAGATATTTCTCGTAGCTTTTAAGCACGCAATAAAAGATTCTCCGTGTGTATCATTTATAAGATGGCGGATGGACTCTACGAGAAAGCCTTCAACACAGATCGAAAGTAACTTGGACTCCATGGCCTCCTCCCTCACATAGCGGGACCTTTCCCAGAACCTTCGAATGTATGACACTACCTCTTCAATTGGTCGTTGCTTCTCCTTAGACAGTTGTGTTAGTATAAATTCATCATCATCCAGAAAGAACTTCTGGAAAAATAGAATGTGTATATACTCCCACGTAGAGACACTTTTTGGCGCCAAGTAAAAGTACCAGGTGTATGCTTTATTGGTTAGGGATTAAGAAAACTTCCTCAGACCAAACTTCTTGTTGTCACAATGAGATCCCAAATCCTCCACAAACGTCTTGATGTTCTCCTTCGGATTTCCTCAATTCCCCGTGCACTTCTCAAATAATGGTGGTATGTAATCCTTGGGGTAAGGTTCCTCATTGTACTCCTCTGGGTAAAGAGTAGAAAAATTGCCATATACTAATGCTACCTCGCTTCCTAACTACGAGGAATCTTTTACCATTTCAACATTATTTTCTATGTCTCCTTTGTCATTTCCTCCAAAGAAATTGGAGGAGCTTTAGCAGCCGTTGGGACACCGGGTTGAGGGACCATAGGTGGGACACTCGTCACACTTGGGGAGCCCACCGTTGGAACGGGAGAGGGGATAATGAACATGGGAACTGTGCATTTTCTTCTAAAATGGGAATGACTTGTTTTATCACCTCGATAATTTGAGCCTTCGCATTTAATGGAACACCAATATGTTTGTTGGAATCAATACAAGGACATGGAATTATTTAAGAAAAATAATTACGGATTAATAGAAATACCTCCTTGTTGATGTAAAAAACTAGACTTGATTTAATTAATTAATCACAGATAAATTTGAATAAAGAAATAAGACAAAGGATTTTTAAAGTGGTTCAGCCTTATGAAAATGGCCTAGGTCCACTGTTTTTTTTTATTGCTAGGTGTTTTGCCTTGATTTCAATTATGATCGGTTACCCTGTTATGGATGGTGTTATAATGTATTTATAGCCCTTGGGTTGTCCGTATGAATAGACAATATGTCGTTATTTAATAGACATATACATTTGTACATAATAAGGATGTTCATTGAATCTGTCTGTTCGTGTCGCTTGATCTCCTGGCTAGATGCTCTGTACGTTGAGTAGCTCGGCATGTTGAGTAGCTCGGGGTGTTGAGTATCTTAGCACTATGAGTTGTTTGGTGAATATATATTTATGCCATGAAAGATGACACGCGTCTTAATATAATTGGTCCACGTAAGGTGACTAATTTTTGTATCAACAGAAGCCCCCAATGTTTGATAGTTAAGGTTTGATATGAGAGTGTGGAACATTATGCCCAAGAATTGGTCGGACATGTTTTACACTGTCTTGTTAGATTATAGATCTCCAATACTTAGGAAATTTTCCTTTTAGCCTTGTCATTTGAGCGCAAAATGGCAAACTTGTAAATATTTTGAATCTTCGACAAACGCTTGGATAATTGCATCTTTTTCATCATTTAGTCACCGAAAACGCAATCGTCTTTTTTAGTAATCATTTATTTTCTCGCTTCCCGATGCAGGGCATTTAAAAGCGATAGAATCAAATCATCTTTTACTTTTTACTTCCAGACTTCTAAAGTTTTTGTTTTCTCACTCTATCCTTGTACTGTCGTTCTTTCTGTCATCCGCCTTAACAGATTTCTCAGTTTTCTGTAAGAACTTCTTCCGTCTTCTTTCTTTGCTTTAGCCACATGGTTTATCTTGTCGAATCCTTAGATAAGTTCTGGGATGATTTTGCAATACCCTCTTAGGTTATTCTAGAGGAACCTCCTTGCTCTTCTGATTTATTTTCTTTAGCTGATGGACACTGGTTTCCCTCCATTTCTGTAGCGGAATGTGGTTTTTCTTTCCTGCCTAATCCCCTGTGTTTAGAGTTTTGCCAATATTTTGATATTGTTCCGACAAGAGTACCTCCAAATACATGGAGGGTGGTTAATGGTGTACATAGGATAAACCAAATACATGGAACTCGCTTAGGAATTCCTAAAATTATGTATTGTTATAAATGGGTTACCAGTGACACTACCTTCTATTTAAAAACTAGGTTTTCAAATAGAGCTTTAGCGGTTAATCTCCCCCATGCTAATAGGGACTATTTTAATCACGGGGTTGTGATGAAAAATTGGCAACACCCCCCATTAAAAGAGAAAGATGTGTATCAAGGTCCCAGATGTCCACTTTATGGCAATGGGATAGGTTGTTTTTAGTTTTTTCAATTTATCTTAGTTTATGTTTGATGAAATGTGTCACTGACACTCATTTTTTATTTGTTGCAATTGATAGTAAAAGAAAACCTCCAAAAGAGAGTGACATAAATATAAAAAATTTGACACTTATCTGGGATTTGCATCAGTCCATTAATGAGGAGCATGTGAGGTCTGATTCTTATTTGTTGAGATACAAGAACACCACTTCATCTTTTATTGCTCGTCCTCTTGCCCCTCATGTGGTAATTGATCTTGATCAAGTACCAGCATCTCGAGCAAGTGTAGAAGAATCTTCTTCTGCTTTGGGTACCTCTATTACTGATCGGATGAAGAAGAGGAAGGTTCCTGAGTTCTTCGCCAAGTCTGCTCTTGGTGCTAAAGGGGGGAAGAAAAACAAAAATGAGGTCCCAGCTGAAGGGATTGCTCCTGCCAAAGATATGAGCAAGAAGCCCCTTGTTGCCACTAAAGAGGCAACACCTTTGATTGAAGATATTGTCCCAAAGGAGGCAAGACCTTTCATTGAAGAAGAGGCAGCGCCTGTGATTGAAGGTGCTCCTTTAAGGAGGTTGAGGAGGTGTCTTGCAGAGACGCATGTGGATATTGTTGCCCAGCCTGCTGGAGTTGGGATTTCTTCCATGAAGGCTAGTTCTCTAGTTGTCCTTACCCCTGTCTTGGCCAAGAAATTGATCAAGTCAGGGGCTCTCCCTAACTATCGAGCTGCAAAAACTTCAACTCCTCGAGATAAGGTTTTCGATGTAACAGCTCAACTTCTTGCATCAGTAAGTGTTCATTATACTTATTTTTCTAATTTTTCATTTCCATGTTCATGCTCTGATTCGTGCCTTTCTTCTTCTTACAGTTTTTGGTGTACTTCAATAATAACGTGGATAAGGATGAAGCCATAAAAGCTTCAACTTCATCTAGTGGAGTAGAGGAAGCCCTTATTGGGTCTTTCAAACACTACAAGAATTTGCACCATTAGCAACATACAAATTATGTTGCTAAAGTTAGAATTTTGTTGCTAAAAGGTATCGGCAACAGATTTCACTCTGTTGCCAGCTTGTTGCCCATTGCCTGTCTAGGAAACCATTTGGCAACACAGCAGGCTTGTGTTGCTGAAAGTATACTTTTGGCAACACGCAATTGTGTTGCCAAAAGTATTTTTTAATTTGTCAAATTTATAATAAAAAATATTATTTGTGTTGCCAAAAGTCACTCAACAGCAACAAAAAAAGTTGTGTTGCCAAAAGCTATAGCTTTTGGCAACACAAGAGCTGTGTTGCCAAAACGATATACCTTTGGCAACACAGGTCCTGTGTTGCCAAAAGCAATATCTTTGGCAACACAAGAGTTGTGCTGCCAAAAGTCGTACCTTTGGCAACACATCTCTTGTGTTGCCAAAAGCCATATTTTTGGAAACCAAACATGTGTTGCCATATCCAAAGTGATAGATGTAGATGATAACTTTTAGAGACAAAAAATTGTGTTGCCAAAAGTACAATATTTTATTTATTACCTATTATTTTTTTCGCAATTGTAAGCACTTTTAAACCTGCACTTTTTCATCAAACGTGCAACCTTCTAATCCAAAATAACATTACGCATTTTTCATACAATCATAAGTAATACAAAATTCCGCAATTTTCAACCAAATTTGATAAATATGAATTATAAAATAATATTTCATCACAATCCAAGTATAAAGGTACAAAATAAATGTCTCCCAAATAAGAACGTAACAAAAGATGTAAACATGATCTAACCTAATACATTAACACATTAAAATATGTTTAAAAAATCCACGTAAACTAAAACGACGACAATATCGCTCCCCTATCACTACAAAAAAAATTACTCTTTACTACGGTGCTCCAACCGTCTCAAAAAGTCATCTAGCCGTCTCAAAAGCCTTTTGTGACGCCATTTGAGACGGCAAAGGAGCGTAGTATTAGACCCCCGTTTTAAAAGCTTTTTGAGACGACAGAAGCCGTCTCAAAAAGTTCTTTTGAGACGGGAAATACGCCGTCTCAAAAGGTCATTACTTACAGGACCCTTTTGAGACGATAAAAATTCCGTCTTTTAAAGTTTTTTTTAGAGACGGTAACAACCATCCCAAAAGAGTTTTTTTAGACAGTAACTTAGTCGTCTCAAAAGGTCCTCGTTTATGGAACCCTTTTGAGACGGCAAAGAAGCCATCTTTAATAATTTTTGCGCCAAAATTAAAATTTCATCCATTCCATAATATGCTCAATATACTTTTAAACAAAAACTCTTAAAAATAATATATGACATATTTGACATCTCATTTCAACAAATATAACGCACAATTTTCCATTCACCTAAAATTAGAGTTCATACAAAGATAAAATAGACAATTTCAATACTGTGCCCAACAAAATAAATATCTCTACAAAATTTCACTTATCTCATTAGAAAAAAATACATAAAATCCCGTCTATTCCTAAAGTAAAATAATGTAAGTAAAGCAAACTCGCAATCTTGAACCATACAACCTCCATCAAAATAACTTCAATGGCATGCCTTGTCTATAAAAAAACTTTGACCTGCAATAAAATTCATTTAGTGTCAGTTACCTTAAACAAGGAAGTAATCTTTTTTAATAGTACCTATAGATGACAATCTTTAAAAACCTTATCAAATTTGTAAATCATCATATTATTAACTTTTAAACACTTAATGTTTCTAAAAAAATTCGACAGAGTCTCCTTTGTTTGTTTATCAAAACCAACTTGTTTAAACATAAAAATTAATTCAAAAATGACAAAAATAGCCACAACATTATAAATAACATAGGTCGGAATAGCCACAATATATATCTTACCTAACACGCCATCCCATACATATAGAAAAATAGAATAAAGATGTGTTATTACCTAGTTGATATGGGTCGTTGACGTCTCTGACTAGGTGCCACTAGGGTCGTTGGTTGGGGTTGCAACACCTCACTCCGGTTAGATATCGATATATGTGTCTCTAAATCGTCTTCCACTCGTGTTGTGAATGGTTGTTTCTCAAGTGATCTTTCCTTGACAATGATATCGCACATATTCAAATAATGTCGACGTTTTCTTGCCATGAATATATGGACGTACATATAACATACATAATCAACTTAATTACACAATAATAAAATTGAAAGAGGGATTAATCACATTAGTGGTACATGAAATAAACATGAATTTGTAATTGAAATATCGATCCATGCCTCTCTAAATCATTTTCATATTATTTACTTTTAAAAACACTTAATATTTTTAAAAAAATTCGGGAGTCTCCTTTGTTTATTCATGAAAGCCAACCTATTTAAACATAAAATTTAACTCAAAAACGACGACAGAAATAGCCACAACACTCTAAACATGTAAATAAATATATACATTACGATTCCTTTTACCGTTGGACAACATAATGAACAAAATTCAACTTTAATATGTCTCACCCAACATGTGGTTGAGAGCAAGACTAAAGAGGACATAAATGACAAGGTCTTTGTTCGAGAGAATAGATGCAAAAGCTCCAACAATAAAAGGCTCAAGTATACGTATAACAAGTCCTCGTGGGATAGTAAACTTCCTGCAACAAATGGGATATAAAACGCAGTTAGCTATGGTTCTGAAAAAGTCAAGAAACATTAACTTGATTTAGATACTTGAAAAATACTTGTCTAAAACCCAATACAAAAACTAGCTCTAAAGATGTCATGATTATATAAATATAAAATAAGAACAAACACAAAAAACCTAACTACTTTGACTATTTAACACTTAATGGACTAATAACTAACTGAACCAATAACCTAACTGACTTGAAGACTAAAACAATATACTTATGATACTAAAACAGCCATAAAATATCTTAAGTGGCTATCTTAAGTTTTCAAAATATGAAATCAAAGATTGATTTATGATTGTTATTAACGGAATACAACATAAAGTTCAAACACTCGAGATCGTAACAGGGTTTAATGCTCATGAAAATAAAGCAATTTCCACAAACGAGGGTACATAAAAAGGTTTGGTATGAATTCCAGTGTTTACAAGTAGTGAGAGGGACATAAGAATAAATATGCACTTATCAATCTAAATCAACTTGTAATAATATGAAAAAAGGCCATTTTTTTACTGAATAAGTACAAAATACCTGTGCTTTTCAATATGCTCTAGTAACATGGTATCCAACTTGATAGGCACTGGTTGGTCATCTTCAATAGCAACACGCGCTCTATTTTCAACATTTGTGGGCGAAATGTTTGACTAAAAAATGAACTTGATATGAAAACACAAATTTTGAAACCCAACTGCGCATTGTCACGCCATAGCTTCCACTGTGTCAAACTTGGTTAGTTTTACAAAATCAAAACCCAACTGCCCATTGTCATTCCAATATCTTGCTGAGCTTTGACAAGCGATTCAGCCTACCGAGACACATTAATAATCTGCCGCTCGGATCCACCCCTACCCCTCTCTAAACAACTGCCACAGTTAGTAATAGCAGGGGCAGGTCATCAATAATGGAAGTAATAGTAGGGACACGGCATCGACTGCCACAGTTAGTAATAGCAGTTACTAATCTGATATGGCTACTTCAACAGGAGGAACCTCGCTTGGAGGGCAACTATAATTGGCCCGAGGAGACTCATATAAGATGTGTGTAATAATCAACTAGAGACATTTAGCATAAATAATGTGATATACGATTAGCATAAATAATGTGACCTGCATTCTCTCTGGGAGGTCAATCTGCCTTATTTGGTTATCCTTCTGAATCAAATACTTCTCAATAAGAATGGCATTTTCGAGTTTCTTCTCCCTCTCAAAATCATCAGACATGCCATTCCTAGAGAGACTTCTTTTGCGAAGTTCAAGCAATTCGTCAACGTCACCAAATATGTCTTGAGCTTCAGCCAGTGCATCCACTGAAACTCCTGAAACCCGATTCACAGTCATGGCCTCAATAATTTTAAGAACAAATGCTTCATATAAAGCAGGCTGCCAAAAAAGTCAAAAAAGCGCACATTTCATGGCCTCAATAGTTTTAATCTATTCATTTCACCTTTCTTGGACACCCTCACATTCCAAAAAATCCAATTTAACATTTGGATACTTGGTTGTTAGAGTTTTTCGAGTTGGATCTTAAAATTCTCATTTCTATATTTTTTCATTCGAATGTTAATATGCAATCTTCATTATCTGGAGGAGGTGATGGGATCTACTGAGGATATAAATTATGCCTTCTGTCCACTTATTCAAATGCCTCTTTTCCATTTTGAATTTCATCCTCTTATATGTCTAATCCCTCTGCTATAGAGACAAATGACTAATCTTTTAGATTTTAAGAATAAATAATTGTTTTTGTTAATTCTGTAACTTTGTCACTTCTTGCTTTTAGTTTGTTTAGCTTTTTCTACTCTAAATGGTCTCTTGTGATTATATAGTCCCTCATTAATGTTTTCTTCCTCCATTATACCTTAGTCAGATCCTCCACTCCTATCACTTAAATGAAATGACAAAATCAACTGAATTGTATTCCTTGAACTGCATTTTTGTTGTCTTGTATAGTTTTAAAGTCCCTTGTTGCACTCTTTCTCTATAGTCTTGGATTGTAATTATTTTTTCCCCTAGTGTGAATCTCTTTCGCATTACCAACCACATATTGAATAGCATTTTTGTTTGCGTTTCACTATAGTTCAACTTTGCAGAAAATAAAGTTTCCTTAGACTTTATATGGGCATCTGCCCTGCTATCAATAGTTATTGGCTTGTGATTTGTCAGATTATCCACAACTATGTCCATAGTAGATTTTGCTATACTAATAGCTGAAAAATTATTATTGACGGGATTATTTGTATTCAAAACACTGGTTCTTAAGTTCAGCATGTGAGTATTATTGGAAGTTTGCGCGACATTGTTCATCATATTCGTAGTTTGAGCATCATTGATTTGCGTTTGATTATTACCCACAACATTCGTATCTTTCAAGAGAGCATCAATTCATCTGTTTTTTTGTACCAAGTTACAATATCGATTGGTTTCTTTTTCCTATAAATGATTATCTTTTTTTAACCAATTCAATTCATGTTTGTTTCCCCTATTTAAATCCCCTGCAGTCTGATACCTCTTCCTCAAACAACGAGATTTGTCATGCCCCAGCTTACTTCACAAAAGACAGTAATTTGGAATGTTTTCATTTTCTTCTTATTTCCAAAAACCATCATCTTCACAACCTAGCCATACCTAGTGGGGAAGGATCTCAATAAGTTCATAGAAACACAAAATTTGGCAACATTTGGTCTCGATAATACATTAGTTGCATCATCTAATTTCAACAGTGTACTAAGTTCAAAGAAGGTATAAACTGTGAATTTGGTTCTGCTTGTCCTTTTTTATCAGTAACGCCATGTTTAAGGCTAGTTTCATATATGCTATGAATAGCAAGATTGAAATAAAGGGAGTTATGGAAATTTTTAGCTCAAAATTATACCAATTCTCCATGGATATTATCCAGGAGAAATGCTTCAATGAGAATGATAGTAATACCTCATTTTTTTCACAACTCAGTTAAGTTTAAGAAAAGGAACTTGGTGATCAGAAATCATAGATCTTAATGGTCATATTCATAAAGGAGAGAAGGATATTCAAATGGTAGATGCTAAGTTTTTTATGGACCAATTCACCTATGATTAGATCTTCAAATCAGAATAGATTTTTAAAAGTAGAGACATGATTAAGGATTTTGGATTTTCTGGGAACTGTATTGACATGATACGGAGGCTAATCTTTAACTACCGATTTTTAATAATCACTAATGGAACTCCTAAATGTATTCTCACTTCGAACTCTTAAGGATTTGTATTCTCACTTCGAACTATACTAGAAGTACTTGATTTTGGCATCCTAGTACATTTTATGGAGTAGCAGATACAGGGCATTTTCCTAGCGTATTTCATAAAATATACACCCCAGATATGACTCGAGTTGAAAATTCAACAGGTGCTTTTACAGCTGGAAAGATGTTTACATATTTGTATAGTTCGAAAACACTATGCTGTTGTAGCTTCACAAAAAAATAGTATGCTGTTGTAGCTTCATTTTGGTATAAAAAGTAGTTGTTGCTCAATGAAGTAATTTAGAAAACAGTGTATTTTGAGAGTTAAAGTTAGAATTAGGCTAGGAGTATATGTTTTTGGTTGGGGGAAGCGGTAGAATTGGGGAAGGTGCAGGTGAAATGGTTAGAAAATTATTGGCTCACAGAGGTTTGAGCCTATGAAAATAAAGTTCCTGAACAAGAAGGTAAAGACTTATGCTCCTAATGATATCTCATAGTAATAACCCGTGATTTCTAGCTTTCCACATTATTAATTGCATCATTTATTAATTCGGTTAAGTGTTATCACATTAAGTTGAGCATTCTTGGTTAACGTGATTTAAAATATCCTATCTTGATAACCTACGATTATTTTACAGTAGGAATCACACAAGTATACATATATATATATATATATATATATATATATATATATATATATATATATATATATATATATATATATATATAACCATCACTATAATATACATATACACTTACAACACCCCAAGGTTAAACCTGTAGTGCATTGCATACTCTTCTATCATGTCTCGGTACATCTCGTACTCCAATAAGGACTATCGGCTCGGAAGTCTCCCACAAACCATATACACAAAACACACGTAGTGGAGGCAAACATATTTCACATACCTATAGGTCACGAACATACCTAGGATCCTATAGTCAGCTTGTTTATCAACTCATAGATAAGTCTTCACAGTCCTATGTTTTGAGATACAAGTCAATAATCCCCTCGAAGGTCACCCAGGATAAGACTATCTCTACGCAACCTCCCACGATAGCAAGAAGCTAGGTATGTCATACACATAATATTAAGCATGTAATAAGTATCCACACATCCTATTTATATTTATAGGTATTCTCCCAGCCTTTTTGTATATTTACTATATGTATTTCATTCTCACCATTACGTATTTTATACAGTGTTCTAAAAGGCCCGCCTAGGCTCCGCCTAGGCCCGCCTAGGCTTGAGGCTTGGGAGAAACGCATCGCCCACGCCTTATTACGCCTTATTCTTGGTAAAAGGCTTAAGGCACACTTTTTTTTAAAAAAAAACGAAGGATTAGTTAACAAATATTGGTTATGGAGCATGAATATGAGAAAGATGGCTAGCAAACATATGAATATATTTTCAAAATTCAAGGTATGTATTATTTTATTATATTACTAGCCTTAGAATAATTAAAATAATAAAAAAAGGAAAAACGCCTTTTTACGCCTAGGCTCCGCGTAGGCGCGCCTAGGCTCCTAAGGCTTGAGGCTTGACCTCTACGCCTCGACCACGCCTCGCGCCTTTTAGAACCTTGATTTTATAGTATTACTAAATCACCACAACTCTTTAATAATTTTCAAAGAAACTCTTCTTTTCGGATTAATTGAAGTATAAAACTCACATACATCCTCGTAGACCTGTCTTGTTTCAAATCTGTTAACTGACAATTTCTCTCACTCGAATAGACTGGAAAATTCCAAAACTGACCCTAAGAAGTTTCCTAGAAATTCACCTTATCGCTCGAACCAGATGGCAATTTCATTTGAATTACTGCCACGTGTCGCTCGAGCGACTTCATGCGAGATGTTTATCTCGCTCGAATGACCTCTGCGCAACTTGGCATGAGACTCACTGTTTTGTCTTTTACCCAGAATTTCAGCATTTTCTACCATTTTTAACCCCAAAACCTCTAAATTATAATAAAAAACTCTAATGGATCAATACCAAATCGAATTCTAACAATTACACATGGATTCTAACATCCTAGAATCATTAAATCATTACGAATCATCAAAGAAATATGAAATCCCCAAATTAATTACTAAAACTGTAGTTCTTCAAATTCTTATTCAAGAAAACATGATTTCCAGATTCGTTCTTCACATAATTTCATCAAAACATGATTTCCACTTTAATCTCATTCTCATTTCCGGTGTTTGTTTCAATGAGGGAAATTGGTACCTTGTTTATGAGTATGCTAAAAATAAACCCTTGAGTGATTGGATCTATTACAACAGCAGTGGCCAAGATGATAAGTTTCTGAATTGGGCACAAAGAATACATATTGGTTTAGATGTTGCCACAGGGCTGAATTATCTCCACAGTTATACCTCCCCTCCATTTTCAACAATTTAGTATTGGGGGATAACTCATAGTTATACATATTGGGGGATAACTCACACTCAATAATTTAGTTATTTTAATTGGGAATATAAACAAATTTAAGTATCAGAAATTTAAGTACCCTCCCAAAGAAAGGTAGCTTCTATAACTCCCAAATTTAAGTACCCTCTCAAATTTAAGTATCACAGTTATACATATTGGGGGACAACTCACACTCAGTAAGGTAGCTTCTATAAAAGCTTAGTGGAACATCAGAACTAAAGATAGCCCGTGGTCTAATTACCCTCCCAAAGTAGCCATTTTCTTATGGAAGTGCCTGCATAATATAATCCTTTTTTTATAATAATATTAAAAGGATGGGGGTTCATACTACTTATTAATGTAGATGTTGTTACAAGTGAGTAGAAGATATGACTCATTTACTCATTCAAGGCCTCAATGCTTTTGAAGTCTGGAATTACTTTTGCCGATATGTTTGGTCTTAAATCAACTTCTCATCCCTAAATGCTTTGCTTATGTCTTCTAATTCCCAAATAACTAGCTAAGATTCACCCTAAATCACAAAAGTCAATTGAAAACTAAAAGACATCTAATTTACAAAAGAACAAGCTATCTGTGTTGAAACATATTTGAAAAAGTAAAAGACAATGGAAAATCCAAAAGTAAATCACTTGAAATGACAAGAAAAAAAAAACTATCAACCTAAAAACCTCAAGAGGAAGCACTAACACTAATTCATATTCATTAACTTAGGTAGAAAACCAACATATTGCACAACGCAAGAACAACAGCATGAGAAGACTTACGGTTCAGTAGCACAAGAATAAAGCATGGGGGCGTGGGAGAACAATCGCACAAGCCGACACAGAGTACCCCACATCGTGCACGAGAAGACTTGTTGTTCTTTTCTCACCTGTGACCAATACTAGAAACATTTTTATACGTATAATCTAAGACTTATCATTGGACTTCGCAATGCACAAGTATTACCATGTTCTTTTTTCACCAGTATCGGCCTAAAAGGCACCAGCTCAAGTGTGCGTTTATAGGGGAATATTACAGGAAGAATAGACATAACCAAACCTCCTAAACATAAGAGAAAAAAGAAAAGTCAACAAGGAGATATGAATATCTGAGACTAGAAAACTAAAATCTGATGGCGTCGAGGTGTCGAGAAGTGAGCGGGCTTATAATTCGATCAAAGATATGATGGAATTGGGCCTTTGAATAACAATTCCAACAAAAGGTCTTCTACACAATAGATTAGACGCTCCATTTACAGGTTTCTGAATGGCTTCCTAAGATGCCCATGGTGTGGTGTCCATTATGCCTTTGCACAAAGATGATGAGTCCCTCCTAGGTATGCAGGGCAACAAAATGATTTACAAGCATAGAATCTTGGATAGAATCGCTAAAGTGAGCCAATATAATGTAGATGATATACTACACGTATGTGTGGATGCCGTGTTAGATTTGGCAACCGATGCTCAAGCACGCTATGAAGAAAGAAGGATTTAAATACAAAAATATATAGTTTGAAAAAATAATGTTGGTTGATGGTTGTTTCATACTTAAACTTCTATGAAGGTCAGTGACGCGTGAGCATAATGTTACACACCCGATATTCATTAAGGATTGAGATCACCTTATAATGAAACACAACTTACTACGACTAGAGAACCAAGTCCTTTTTTGTGTTATTATATAACTCTTTCAACGTACTCTCCGAAAAATTATCATAGCTGGTACAAATTGGTAACTTAAGAAATATGTGATTGATTTGTTCCTTGCTACTGTGAGTCCAAACTTCCTGAAAAAAGAAGAAAATGATAACATGGATGAAACTGATGATCTACATATTCAGTTAATGAGTGCAACGTTATCACTTAAGAAACATAATCTTCTGTTTTTTGACAATATGTTGGACCAAGACTTCAAAATGAGAGAGGAGGGTGAGATAGATGAGACAAAATGTGATCATATATTAGATATTTTACACAGATACAATCAACCAAGATATAATGTTTGTTCGGACAATTATGCCAGTGTGTATTACTCTATAATTGATCTTGACAGGGCGAGCATCAAATTCAAACCGAGCGACGGCCTGGATTTTCTACTTGTGAAATTTTAAGCTTCTTGTTTATTGCCTTCTTGTTTGATGAATCTTTATCAAATCACGTCTTCTTTGATGGTATATCCTTACCAAATTGTATATTCAAGATTGTGAGACACTGATGATACATTTCATGTGATTGTGACAGAGGGGACAACTCCAACATTACCTATGGAAGAGGAGACGATTATAATATCATGTAGTCGTTGTTTGTTGTCAGGGTTGTTGGATCTTCTATGTCATATATCAAAATTTATTTTTTGTTTGTTTAGATGGTTGTGTCATATATGTGGTACACATTGTTTATAATTACTATCGGTATGCGTTGATGACTTCATCGAAACATTCTTGAGGAATTTGATTGCTTATGAGCAGTGTTCCCCTAATGTATCGTATTTCATAACATCTTATGCCATGCTCATGGTCACAGTGATTGATTCTAAGGAAGATATTAAATTGTTTATAAAGGAAATAGTGCGGGGCCCTCTCTTCTACTTTACCCCTAAATATCTTATTTTTAGAATATCAACACTCTTTCCCCATGAATACACCTTAAAAGGACAACAAACTTGCAATTTTGGTTAGCCAACCAAATGTCAGCCAATCAAACTCCCCCACACGCACTAGAGAACATTGAATACAAACTTATATTAGATACTAGTAGTAACACATGTGATGCGCAAGAAAGTGTGGTTGAAAAAGTTATTATTTTTTAATCGAATGTGGTCATTCAAATAGCACTCCCGATAAAGTGTATAACTAACAAAAGTTTGGGGAAAAAACTAAGTTAAGTTAAATACCACGCGAAAGTATACCACAAAAAATATTTAAGTTCCATATACAGTGAATAAGATTTGCTCAGATTGATAATAAATATTCACTATTTGTCTGGAATTAAAAACATGTCATGAGTCGCCACATAATTATCGTTAATAATTATGAGAAAATGGACATTTTCCACATGATACTTTGATGCTTGTTAGGGTGCTCACGCCTCTTTTTAATCCACTCGGTTACTATTTATTTATTTGTGGGGGGATAACTATGAGAAAAAGTTTACTTGTCTTTTTATTTATTTATTTCAAGTACCACCTCATATGTTAGAGTTTGTGTCCCAACACTTAGTGATATGAATGTTACTATTTAGCATTTGATATGGTGTTGGATAACATTGGAGATTTTTCAATGCTAATCAATATTATAATTAATTGGGTCAACCACATAGATCACAAAATAAAATCATAATCGAATAGTAAATCAAATTAATGGCATAAACTATAGCAAAGAACATGAATTAATTGACAGAAACAAACATATCAATAATTCTAACTAAAATTCACACATACAAGCATACAAATATTCTTATAAATTAATCTTAAAATCATACTAGAACAACCAATTGACCATCCGGGTTTTCAATTGGCTCACCCTCAAACTCCTACCACCACTACCAATCAATTCAATACAAAAACTAATGATATTAATCAATAAGCAATAATTAAAATTACCTTTTATCCATATCAATTCGAAACATCAATGAAAATACGTCACGCAATCACTAATTCGTAATCAGTAATCCCCCTGTCAAATACCCATCAATGAAAAACATATGATTTCCACTAAAAATCATAGTTGTGATATAATCCAGAAAAAAATACTATTTAATGATTATAGGTCATTTCTACGGTAACAAAAGCCTCCAACTATTTTAATAACCACCCAACTACATCAAGGGGACATCGAAATTACTTTTTCATTATCTTTTCTTTCATTTTAATAGCAACCAAACAAGGAATTTGAGAATCAATAGAGAAAAAACAAATTTTATATCATCAACCATAAAATCCCAATTTCATAGTATTCTACTACACTCAACCCTAATTTTTGAAACCCAACCTAACTAGAAACCTACACAATCACAATCCCACCACAACCAAGAGAAAAGCGAGCACTGCTTACCAGCTGCTAGGGAAAGGAGAGATCTAACGCGAGCAGCAATGTCCGGGGAGAAGTACGAGGGCGATCGCACGGGAGAAAATGGCTTGAGACTTTTTTCCAGAGTGCGTTCTTTTTTTGTTTTGTATGTAGAAGGGTTTAATTTCTTCAGAAGGCGGGACTTAAAATCGGGAGGGTGGGAACAAAAAATATTTGAGCCGTCTCATAAAGTGGAATATTTGAGACGGGTGTTATTAAGTTGTCTCATGTGTATCACTTTATAAGACGGATAATTATAGCCGTCTTAAATACTACTAGTTATTAAGACAGTTATTTTTATCCGTCTCAAAAGGTAAATTTTAGAGACCCAAATTTTAGCTGTCTCAAAAGCCTCCGTAGTAAAAAGCAATTTTTTTTTGTAGTGTATACTATAAGAAACCGCAGCTCCAAGCCACCACGAACATAATAACTCCAAGCAAAATCCATCATAACCTGCACAAGATACAAAAATAAATTACTACATGGGCTTGTATAACTTCAAATGCATGTATGTTTGACTTGATCAATTTAAAACACTATTTAATTTCAGAAAATTTCGACAGAGTTTCCTTTGTTTATTCATGAAATCCAACATGTTTTTAACATTAAAATAAACCCAGCAGCAAAAAACGCAGCTAAACCACCATTAAATCCCTTTCGCCAATTTAATATCTAAAAATAGTATCCGAGTAGCTACATAAACTTAAATAAGTATCCGAGTAGCTACGTACCTCGATCCTCCGTATCCATTGACGTTTCCATGTGTCGCAAATCCATTTTCATTCTACACAAAATACAAAATAAATTATAATCTATCCGACTTCAAAAGATAATAATAATTTATAACTATTATAGTTATATATATATAAACATTTATATATAACTATAAAAACAAAGTGTCTAAAAAAAACATTTATATATATGTCTAAAAAAACAAAGTGTCAATTTTTAAAATAAATTGGACATAGACTCCTTTGTTTTTTGGACTATCCACCCTTTTTAAGGGGTAACGACAAATCCAATAATATAAAAAAAAAATCCCAAATTCATCTAACAAAAGGTTCAATGAAACAAAATTCTTATTGGCCCGTGTTCGATGTGAACTAACCAACTGTCACATGTTCAGTTCCATGGGGACATCACCATGGTATATCAAATAGCACTCCATATACTTCCCTTGACGAGGGTTCCATATTGCCATATTGCCAAATTTCATCATTCATATTGTGTTCACTAACGCCACAAAACTAAAGTGCCATAGCTTCTTTTTTTTCCACCTGGAATGGGACTAGAGAGAATCATTTGAAAAACCATAATGTATATATATACTGGGCAAAAAAGTTACAAAAACATTGAAATTCCAAGACACACGTTGACATTACATACTGGACTGCAATGGAGAAACAAAAATAACAAGCATTCTAGTCAACGAGAGGGTCCCGACTTGCTTATGTGTCGACAAAACTACAAGTATCGTACATGTCGTATTCATAATCCTCGTTATATATAACTAAGTTGGTTATGTCGTATTCATAATCCTCGTTATATATAACAGTGTATATAACTATTTTATGTATATATATACACATATATAAAACAGTTATATACACTGTTTTATGTATACATATAAAAAAACAGTATATATATATATAACTGTTTTATGTATGTATATATATATATATATACACACACATAAAACAGTTATGTATATATATACATAATAGTTATGTATATAATATATACACAGTTATGTATATACAGTTATATAAATATATAACTGTATATACATGTATATATATATATAAATATATAACTATATATACATGTATATATATATACATATATACATACATGTATATATAGTTATATATTTATATATATATATTTATGTATATATAGTTATATATATATATAACTGTATATATATATATAACATATATATTTATGATATACACAGTTATGTATATACACAGTTATGTATATACACAGTTATATATATATATATATATAACTGTATATACATAACTGATATACACAAAGCTTCTTAGGAGAGCAAAATCAAATCTGCTGAGATAGCTCGACAACAAGCTGTTGAAGCGGCTAAAGATGCTGACATAGCTCGACAGGAGGCGATTACAGCTCAGCAAACACCTGATACAACTCTGTAACAAGCTATAAATGCTTCCAAAGAGGTGGAGGAGAAATTGAAAGTCGTTATTTCCAGCAAAGTGGAAGTTGATGGCAAGCTTGAAGAGGATGAACAGTGTAAGAAAGACCTTGAGGAGCAGGTGAAGTCTACTGAGGAGCTTTTAAGGGAAAAAACTTCCTCGAAGAGGGTGAAGAGAAAAGCTGCTGTGAAGAAGTCCTTTAGCTCTGGCTGGGACAAAGGATTGAATAAAGCTTTAGCTGTTGTTACATCCGAGATGGAGTATGCAAGTTTGAAATACTTCAGAGATTGATGGGTTGCAGCGTTGAAGGATTTGAGTGTTGTTGATGATTCTAAACTGTTTCAAAAACACACTCATGGTCCTCCTCCTACTGTTGAAGAAGAAGAAGAAGATGAAGCTGCATCTGATGAATATTATATGGTAATAGTAGAACAAACACCTGCTGCTACCCTTCCTCAATCCTTCAATCAAGTTCAGTAGGCTATAACTTCTTTCGAGCAACGCCAACTGCACTCCGAGAAACTAACTCCTTCATCCAAACCAACTAAAGATGTTGTAGGAAATAAGGAGAAGGTGTAATGTTGTTCGGCTCTTTAACTATGTTGTTTTTCCCTTTTTGTTGTAACTTTGGTTGTACTTTCTCGTCTTGTAATCAATAAAATGGACTTTGTTGTTTATTCTGAGTTATCTCCTTTACTTGCTCGATCCTTATTGTTGTTCATCCATTTTTACTTTTCCTTGCTAATTTATTGCCAGGATGGAACTCTTGTCCGCTCATGATAAATAATTGATGAAGAAGTGTAATGATTACTTCAAAGATGGTCATGCAGACTTCACTGAAGCTCAAATAATTGATATCCTTGGATTTAATACTTCTGAGAGGGCAATTGATGCCTACCAATATTTAAAGTGTTTACTTGATCTAGTTGTGTCCAACAATGTGGCTTACTATGAAATGATTAAATATCTTCAAGGAACAATTGAGGAACTTCAACTTTAACACAAGGAAACCCTTGCACTTCTTCATGAAGGTTATGAGAAGAAGTACCAGCAGTTGAGTGTTGATCGGGGCTATGATAAGTTCATTTCAGCCCATAAAAAGAGAGAAAGTGTGCTTAAACTTGAAGTTGAAGAGCACAAAAACATTGCTAAACTGTTGGAAGAAGAAAATATTTCCCTACAAGAAGAACTGAGGCAATTGAAATCTACCTCTTCTTTGGGAACACTGGTTTCGGTCAATAATGAAGGCTTTTCATTTTGGGAAACTGAAAATGCTGCACTGAGAGAAGAATTAGATGCTTTGAAACAAGCCAGACCTATATTTTCCTCGCGGGGTAGAGTAAGAGATGGTCAAAGAAGTATTGAGGAGACTAGGACTCAGCAAGCCTTAGCAAATCATGTTGTTCACATGAAAGCAAAAAATCAAGCCTTGGATGAAATGTCCTAGAAAATTTAAAGTCTTATCGAGCAACTCTCTAACTAGAGATTTGCACTGGTAAGTAAAGAAAACTTGGTGAAGAAACTTCATCAACAGCTTGAGAGATTGACTTATCAATTTCACAAGCAGCCTAGATTTTTGTATTGGGGGATACAATAAAGCTCTATGCCATCTTGATGCTCGGTTCAAACAATCAAATAATGAGGGGTACAAACAGGGATGGTTGAACGACTTGACTTTGATGAAGCTTGAGGAAGGAAATTCTTTATGGGATTTGTATGAGCCTGGGGTGCTTGATCTGCCTAATCCTCCCTTTAAACTGGATGTCAGCTGGATTCCAGCCCATGCTATTCCTCAGTGTTTGATCTCCACGTATCTTGGTGATTACCAGCTTTATGAAGATTTTAATATATCCCTCCCTCAACATCTTCTTGATCGATCGAGTTCGAGAAACGTCAGAATGCTACGAGATATAAATTTTATCGATTCTTCTTATGCTTTAGATGATCCTCCAGCTGGAACGGATCCTGTACCTACATCAGAAGAAAAAAAGCCAATAGAATAGGAAATTTGTATTCAATGAAGAAAAACTCATCTTTGTGTAATTTTCTTTCCTTTGACATAATTGTATTTAATGAAGAAAAGTTCATCTTTGGACAATTATCTTTCCTTGGAAATAATTTGTAAGATGTTTTGTCTTATCATAGTATCTTTTGATGAATGTATATAAAGGGATAATTTGTCCTGTTTTGTTTTAATTGCCTAGACAATGGAACTTTGCCCTATTTGCTGCCTAGTTCTAGTGGCTTGTCACCCATAAGTGCCTAAGCAATGGAATGATTTTCATCCCATGGTCCTGCTTAGTTGTAGTAATCTTATCTAGATTACCTTGGTGCCTAGGCAGTGGATGCCCCGTGAGGTCACCCATCTTCTTGCCTAGTTTTGGATGCCCGTTGAGGTCACCCATAATCAAATAGGCCTTGCCTTGTATGATTGTTATGCCCACATAGTTGGTTCAGTTTATTGATGCCGACCAACCTTAGTTAATGGTTGCTGATATGCCGACCAACCGTAGTTGGTGGTTGTTGATATGCCGACCCACCGTAGTTGGTGGTGTAGTGTGTAGCACGAGTACTCTGAAAAAAATTAAACAAAAAGGAATGTGGGGAAAATATCATTTTTATTCATATTGAAAGAAATATGGTACATGTGAATCTGTATTACTGATAATATTTGTGCAGGTGCTCCGCATTCCACGCATTTTTGAATTCTTCTCCCTCTAAGGTTTCTATTATGTAGGTACCAGGTCAAACAACCGCTATAACACGATAAGGTCCATGCCAGTTGGACTCCATCCTGTTGTTCTTTTGAATCACTTTCTTGAGCACATAGTCTCCCTCCTTAAGATCACATTTCTTGACACTTTTGTTGTAGAACATAGCAGTTCTTTGTTGGTAAGTTATGTTCCTGATTACCGCATCTTCTCTCACTTCCTCGAGCATGTCCAAGTCTAAACATCTCATTAAATCGCTGATAGGAGAGTTGAAATGGAGCACCCTGTGAGTGGGTAGGCCCAGTTCAGCTAGTATGACTGCTTCACTTTCAAAGGCTAACATGTCAGGAGATTCCCCCGTTGTTATTCGGGGAGTTGTTCGGTAAGCCCATAATACAGAATGTAGCTCATTAATCCAATTCCCTTTCGCATCATCCAACCGTTTCTTCAATTCGTTAAGTAGAGTCTTGTTCGTCACTTCAGTTTACCCATTACTCCGGGGATGGACTAGTTCAGAGTGGATCTTCTGGACGTCTGACTGGTGACAATATGCAATGAACTCCTCATTATCAAACCGGGTACCATGGTCAGTGATGAAAGCATGCGGCAGACCATATATGCAAATAATATTCTTCTAAATAAATGGGTAGAACCTTTCATAAGCCATGTCAATAAGAGGTTCAGCTTCCACCCATTTGGTGAAATAATCAACAACGACCACTAAGGACTTGAATCATCCTCTGGTAGTTGGCAGAGGCCCAATTAAGTCTATGCCCCACATGGAAAATGGCCAAGGGGAAGTGATGGGTGTTAATAATGCCTGGGGATTTCTTCGTATGGTAGACAACCATTGACATTTATCGCATTTCTTGGCATAAGCTGTATAATCAACGCGCATCATTAGCCAATAATATCCCTGCATCGTTAACCTCTGTAGGAGAGTCTGACCTGCTACATGAGCACCACAAGACCCTTCGTGAATTTCTTCTATCAGATCTTTAACTTCTGATGGATGAACACATCTATGTAGACCTTCTATCATACCCCTTCTATACAAAAATCCATTGTTCAATACATACCGAGGAACTTTAAACTTCAGTCTCTTGGCTGCAAGTTGGTCAGCTGGTAAAATTCCTTCTTTGATATACGACCTGATGGGGTCCATCCAGGAAGGTCCCATGTCCAAAGTGATGAATCTCACCATTAAATCTTCATCAATGCTCCGGTCTGCCAATATCTCGATAGGAATCATTCTTCGTAGCTCGGTGCAAGTAGCTGAGGCTAACCGAGCTAGTGCGTCAACTCTCACATTATCTAATCTTGGTATTCTGATTAATCAAAGCACTGCAAAAGTGGACACAATCTCCATAGCTTGGGCGTGATACCTGGACATAAAGTCTCCCTTCGCCATATACAACCCAAGAATCTGATTTACGATTAACTGTGAATCACTAAATACTGTAACTTGCTCTGCATTTAGTGTTTTGGCTAAACTGAGGCCCATAATCATAGCTTCATTATTAGAAGCTTTGAATTGAAAGCACAGAGCATATTCGATATCCAATCTATCTGGACTGTTAAGAATTATTCCGGCTCCGATGCATGTGGCATACGAAGAGCCATCAACATACAGATTCCATATAGGTATACAATTACCAAATTCTTGGTATGACAAAGTTCCCTGATGGAATATTTGGTACTTCTTTTTAGCATCTCCCAATACTGGGCTGTTATCCAATGATTCTTGTTGCTCGATGTCTGTCCTTTCCGGTAATTCTGCTGATGGAAGTTCATTAGGGATAGTCTTTGATGGTCCCCCAATATTTATGGGTTGTTCTGTATTAGACCCTTATTGGTCGGAGGTGTCCGATTAAGTGAACTCTGTAATGAAATCTTCTACCGCCGGCCCTTTGAGTGAAGACCTTGGCTCGTAAATAATATCATACTCACCCAATTCCACCGCCCAATACATCAGTCTCCTCAACTTTTTTGGCTTATGCAAAGCCTGTCCGAGTGGCATATCAGTGTACAACACGATGGTATGGGCCTGGAAGTATGGTTTTATCCTCCTTCTCGCCTCGATCAATGCTAATGCCAACTTCTCCAACCTTCGATATCTAATATCTGCTCCTCGGAATGCCTTACTTGTATAATACACTAGTTTTTCACTCCGTCCTCTACTCTTATCAATGCTAAACTGACTGCGCTTTCTGAAACAACCAAGTACAAGTGTAACCTTTATCACATCATCGGCTTGGATAGCAATGGAGGTGTCCCTAAATATCTCTTCAACTCTTAAAATGCCATCTCACACTCATCACACCACTCGAAAGTTTTTCTGAGTGTCTTGAAGAATGGAATACATCTGTTCGTTGCTCGTGAGATAAATCTGTTGAGAGCTGCAACATGCCCCGTGAGACTTTGCACTTCCTTCTTCGTAGTTGGAGATTGTAGTTCCAGCAGAGCTTTAATCTTTTTAGGATTTGCCTCAATGCCTAGCTGATTCACGATATACCCAAGGAATATGCCTTCTTGTACGCCAAATATGCACTTAGTTGGGTTCAGTTTCATCTGATATTTTTCCAGTTGGTTAAAAGTTTGGTTAAGGTTAGCTATGTGGTCAGTGGATTTTCGGCTCTTAGTCAGCATGTCATCGACGTAAACCTCCATGTTTTTGCTAATTTGGTCCATAAACACCTTATTCATCAGCCACTAGTACGCTGCACTTGCATTTTTAAGACCAAACGGCATAACATTATAGCAGTATGTTCCCCTTGGTGTAATAAAAGAGGTACTCTCCCTATCTTCTGGTTTCATCTTAATGTGGTTGTAGCCAAAGTAAGCATCCATAAAGCTCAATAATTCCTGCCCTGAGGTAGCATCTACCAGCTGGTCTATTCGGGGTAGGGGGAAGTGATCTTTTGGGCAGGCTTTGTTGAGATCTGTGAAGTCTACGCACATCCTCCATTTATTGTTCTTCTTTTTTACCATGACTACGTTAGCTAAAAAGTCAGGATAGTTAACATCTTTAATAAAATAGACCTTTTTCAGCTTCTCGACTTCCTACTGTATAGCTTGGTTCTTCTTTGGGCTGAAGACCCTTCTTCGTTATTGTTATTTCATCGGTTTGACCTCCTTATTAACGTTGAGTTCGTAGCACAGGAAGGATGGGTCTATTCCCGGCATATCTTCATGACTCCATGCAAAAGCTTACTTTTTGTGCCTCAATAATGCCACTAACTCTTGCTTTGTCGTCGGGTCCAATGAAGTGCCAATTTGAGTTATTTGTTCTGGTCGTTCGTCGTCCAGAATAATGTTCTCCGTTGCTTCCATAACCTCCCCCTTCACGAGCTTTGATTCATCTCCGGGGTCTACTGTCTCAATCTCTGGATCTTCAGACTCATCCACATGGTAAGTGGTGGTCTTTTTCCTGGTTTCCTCGAACTCTTCTTATTCGGCAGATGAATAGTAGCATTCCTGAGTGACTTTCTGATCACTCTTCACAAGTTCCACACCAAAGTTGGTCAGAAACTTGAAACATTAATGTACCATGGATGGCACTGCCTCAAACTTTTTTAGGCTTACTCTTCCTATGATTATGTTGTAGGTTGATTGAACGTTTTTATCCATGATGAAAATGTATACTTTTTCTGTTCTGCAAGTAGGCCAGGTACCGATAAGCATGTCCAACTTGATCTTCCCAAGTGGAAAGACTTTTTCACCAGTGAAACCTAGGAGGGGCCTGTGATATGGCTCCAATTGGGCTAGTTTTAAGTTTAAACTGTCAAAGCAAGGGTAGAGCATGATGTCTGCTGAGCTAGCATTGTCTACCAATACTCTTCAGATGACCACATCCTTCGTCCTTATCTTGATCACCATGGGGTCGTCGTGAGGCTACAATACACCTTCTAGATCATTTTTGGAAAAACTGATGACCAGTTTGTCCTTGTTCACCTTCCTCGAGCGATCCTCTTCTGCCAGATTTATTCGCTGTATATAGGAACAGGCTTGGGCCTCATTGAGGTAAGCTTTCCTTTCAGCAGTGTGATCCTCACCTCCTGCATCTCCACATGTAATCACATTACATTTGAATGAACCAAAATGGATTGAAAATACCTCACGCTCAGGTTGCCTTGGCTTTTTGGGTAGGTTGGGGTCATCCTCCGGATCATCTTTATGGTTCCTTTTCTTGTCATCTCTTGTTCGACGAGGAGATTTAGATCTTTGCCTTTCTCTGTCGTTGGCCTTCCCATCATTCTGGCGATTAACAAACCTGCTCAATTTCCCTCGTCTAATGAGTGCCTAAATCTCATTCTGGAGAGCTATGCAATGCTTGGTCATGTGGCGATGATCTCTATGGAACTCATAATATTTGGACTTATCCCTCTTTTCAGGGGTTGCCCTCAATTTCTTCGACCAATTCAATTCTTCGCTGTTCTTGATCTCCTACATAATATGATTTATATCCACCTTTAAGGGAGTATAATTCTCATACTTCCTCAAGTGCTCTATCGTCTCTTTGCCTTTTGATTGATTGTTGCCCCCATTATGCTTTTGATCTTTCCTCTCAGATTTACTTTCACCTTTAGTCTCTACTTTTGTATCAGCATTCTTCTTCGCAAACATGGCTTCTTCGGCATTCATAATCTTAGCTTCTTTTGCCCTCAACTCTGCCATGGATTTGGGGGGATCTTTGGCCAAAGTATACTACAACTTGTTTGGTAAGAGACCACTCATTAGAGTGTAATGTCTGTCTTCTCTTCGTAATCAATTACCTCAAGTTTCTCATTGTTAAACCGAGTGATATAATCCCTGGTGCTTTCTGCCTCACACTCAGCAGATGTGCTACCCTCTTTACTGGCTTCGCACCAAAATAGAAGTTTCATATAAAGAGATCTGCCAGTTGATGGAAAGTAGCGATCTGCCCCCGAGGAAGGTTATTGTACCATATTTGAGCTGACTCAATGATAGTTCCTGAGAATGCCCTGCACCTCATTTCATCAGGAACTGCATAGATATTGGCAGCAGCTTGGTACTGCTCTATGTGGAGGACATGATCAGTTTTTTCGTTGATACGATGTAAATATTGTGTATTTCACCCGTTAATCTACACGTTATTAGCCCCCTTGGGTATCTTAATCCCTATACTTATGCTCGTTAACGAGACAATCTCGGATTTCTATATATACATGCTTTATAGGGGTTAATTGATCTTTTGTATGTATTTGGATGCTTAGTATGAAGTTCAGACGCTTTTCGAAAAAGTTTCGTTGACTTTTACAGCTTCGGGGGTATTTTAGTAATTTTATCATTCGGTTTTGAATCTCGAGCTCTTCACGGAAGTTGAATCTCTATGATTTCTCTTCGCGTGGCCGCCGACGGTGCATGAATCCGAGTTGTATCAAAGGAGTTATGACATTTTTGGATGATTTTATCTTTAAAATCAGACTCAAGGTCACATTCAAGGGCATTTTAGTCATTTCATAATTTGGGTTTTTGGGCTAATGTCTTCTTAGATGTCGTAGCCCTCTGATTATCTTCGTTTAGCCTCCGATCGTGCCTCATTCTGAGTTATAACGAAGAAGTTACGATATTTTCTGTAAAGTTGGACAAAGTTGCAAATTACAGACCTGTAGGGGCGAATCGATTCAGCCAGTCCGAATCGATTCGATTTGCCACATATTCTACTTTTCTCATTTCCCTGTTTTCGAATCGATTCGATTTCTACCGAATCGATTCGGTCCTATAGATCCAATTTTCTTTTAATTATAAGTTTGCCATTAGGGTTTCTGTATAAAACCAATCCATCTCATCTTGAGATCACATCTTCATTATTAACATAGATTGTCAAGGGTTTGTTTGGGAGCTTTGCCCTTCTCCCCCATTTTGGGTGTTTACCCCTTTATTTGTAAGTATTGTTTATTACTATTCATTGTCTTCTAGCTTAGTTTTCTTGCTTTAGTGTTCATTTACTTGCTTCGATTATTAGTTTTGTTCATTAATTCGTTGTTTTACTTAGTTTAATTAGTGTAAAGTAGTTTAATTCATGTATTGCCCTTAGATAAATAGGGCCGGGGTTGTGTTCCGCCATTAACGGGTTTGAGCTCCGAAAACTAGGTTTTGGGTAAAATCGCATTTAATTGAAACCGCGCGTATTAAAGTTGGATTGCTATATGTTTATCTTTCTTTGTCACGCAACGTTAGAGTTTATAGTGACAATCCGAATTTAATCCGTGCATGGCCATTTTCGATTAAATGTCTATTCAAGCAACTTTGGCTTAAATTCCTTATTGCATGAAGTTTATGCTTAATTGAATATGCTCAGTTAATAACTTTTGAGATGGAATTCTAATTATTTTTTGTTTTGCCTGTGAACGTGTGTATGCGATCCCGATCCTTGCATTACTTTTGTGTAGCGTAACTTATTCTTTTATCACCACAACCACCCATCACCTTTTCTTTTATTTATTTTACACTTTTATTCTTGAAGTTATAAAACAATTAAAGCCTAAAATTCAATCACTCCTTGTGGATTTCTTACGATATCCGACTTACCGTTGTGCTTTCCTCGTAAATGTAGTAGTAGCTTAGGTTTTTGCATGTAGAACGGGAGCCGAAATCAACGACAGTGTCCCTACACGAACACTCGATTTTCCTTGCATCAAAATGATGCCGTTACCGGTGAGTGTGTTTTAGATTGTAATTGTTTTATTATTTTATAGTTTCCATTTACATTTACTCTTTATGCCCGCATGTCCCGTGTGTTGCCTCCCTGTTTCGAGTGAATTCACTTGATGAGTGTAATGCCCGTGTGGATTGAATATATGCATGATTTAATGTTAATTATCCGGTTTATTTAAGTTTTTTTTCTAAATCATACTATGCATGTGCTCTTCCCCCTCCCACTTTTAATGTTTCAATTCTATGAGGTGCATTCAACCTGTTAATAACAATGGACATTAGCTTGAATTCGTTCAATATGATAATAACGCGTTTGAAATCTTTTTCGTTGTTATTGAGTTTGTCGGATGTTGGGTTGGGAATATTTTGAGGAAACTATATGATGTTTGTGGGTTTCATCCCTGAAACCCTAACGAGATGACACTCGTCCACTAGGGTAACCTAGAGGTTTAACAGCTTATTGCATACGCTAAATGCAATCGTGTTTCCTACGAAAGTGGCTTATATATTTATATGCTTTTTGTCCCATTTTTATACTTGTATCTTGTTTTGGTTTGCTTGTAGTTCTTGTTGTTTCTATTTCATTGCTAGGGACTAACAATGTGTAAGTTAGGGGGTGTGATACGATGCAAATATTACGTATTTCACCCGTTAACCTACGCGTTATCAGCGCCCTCGGGTATCTTAATCCCTGTACTTATGCTCGTTAACCAGACAACCTCGAATTTCAATATATACATGCTTTGCAGGGATTAATTGAGCTTTTGTAGGTATTTGGATGCTTAGTATGAAGTTCGGACGCTTTCCGGAAAAGTTTCGTCGACTTTTGCAGCTTTGGGGGCATTTTAGTAATTTCATCACTCAGGTTTGAATCCCTATCTCTTCAGGGAAGTTTAATCCCTATTATTTCTCTTCGCATGGCCACCGACGGTGCATGATTTCGATGTATAATGAGGGAGTTATGGCATTTTTAGGATGGTTTTGACTTAAAAAGTACACTCAAGGTCACATTCAAGGGCATTTTGGTCATTTAATATTTTAGTTTTTTGGCCTAATGTCTTCTTGGATGTTTTATCCCTATGAGTTATCTTCACGTAGCCTCCGACCGTGCCTAATTCCGCGCTATAATGAAGAAATGGCGGTATTTTCCGTAAAATAGGACAAAGCTGCAGATTGCAGACCTGTAGGTCCGAATCGATTCGGCTAGTCCGAATCGATTCGGTTTGGCACCAGAAATTCTGCAAATTGCTACTTTTAAGTTGATTTTTGGTGGGGTATATATAGGTAAAAATTGTGTTAAGTTGGGAGATCATTTTTAGACATTAGTTAGGGTTAGAAATAATATTTTTTGGGGATTTTTGTTGGAGCTTCCCTCTCCTCCTTTCTCTTTGGGTTCATCCCATTTATGTAAGTATATTACTATTCATTATCACTTTTCTTTGTTTAATGCTTATTTACTTGATTTCTTGCTTTGTAGTTACTTTTATTGCTTAGATAGTTAGTTCTAGTTTGTTAATTCTTATTTTCCTTTGTTAATTAGTTATTTTACTTAGTTTAATCATGTGTAGTGGGTAGTTTTAAGTGTTGGGATTGCGTTTCCTCCATTAATGGGCCTTGAGTTCCGAAAATTAATTTTTGGGAAAAATTGCTTTTAATTGAAACCTCGAGTATTAAACTCAGATTATTATGCGTTTAACTTTCTTTGTCATGCAACATTAGTGTTTATAGCGATAATTCGAATTTAAGACGCGTGTGACCATTTTCTGTTAAATGTTTAATCTCACAACTTTGGATTGGATTCCTTATTATGTGATGTTTATAATTAACTAAAAATGCTCGGTTAAATATTTTCGAACCGGAATTCAAATTATGCGTAGTTTAGCCCATGGCGGGGATGCGATCCCAACTCTCCTTTTAATTAATTGTAGTATAGTGTTAACTTCTTATTTTTTTCCTTTTCTTTAAAACCAGCCTATCACCTTTTCCATTTTTATTCTTGAAATAATAAATCAATTGTAATCTAAAATTCAATCACTCCCTATGGATTCGATCCCTACTTACCTCTACACTTCCATTAGTGTACGAAGTTGTGGTATTTATTTTGTATAGGGCGTAAACACGCAACGACGTGTTTTAAATTCAAAGTTTAGGCCTCATAAAAAATGGCGCAGTTACCGGGGAGTGTGTTTTAGATTGTAATTGTTTATTATTTTGTAGTATTTTTTTCTTTTGTATATGTATTTTTTTTGTTTTAACCGTTTTTACAGGATTGCGCATTTGAGCGATAAGAAACTTTGATTCTCGATTGCGCACTTACTTGTTTAGATTCTCCATCTACAAACAATGAGGTAATCATGTCCTACGATTATAGTTATTACGGTCATTCTAATAATTCATACTTTGGGGATAGTTTTCAAGTTTTCCATTTTCAAGATTTCCTTGAGATTGAAAGACTTGAAAATAATTATCGGAATGAAAATTGTTATTGGGAGCTTGAGTTGGATTAACTATTCGAATCCAATCACGATTCTTATTCCGATGATTTCGAAGATGGATTTCAACCAAATGAGGAATCCGAGGTTCATGAGCCGAGTAGGCCTACTTTGGAAGAAACTTTTCTTCTTTACTCCCAAGGTTTGGAAAGCCTAAATGGTGTTGGATCAAGACTTGGAGCATTTTGCGATGAGATTAATTCTTATGCACAAAACAACGAGGAGGTGGAAACTTGTGTTTCACCTCAATTTTTCAAAGAATTTCTTATCGAATGTGAATCTTTCTCCCCCGAAATTCAATCTCATTCCGACGATGAGTTGATTGAAATTGAATTTTTTCCATCACCATATTCGTTTTACCGGTTGATTCCTATGAGTCCTATGAGTCGGTAGAAACTTTTAAAACAACTACACCTTTTGCCGATGAGGACTTTTTACCGGACTTGTTTTCCTAGATGGATTGTATCCCCATGTGTGCACCACCTCCCATTCCAATTGAAAGACCTTTGGGAGATGAGTCAATTTTTTTTGGACCTCTAGTGTACCTTTCCCCCTTGTTATCCAAATCCCCCATCGTCCGCCCAAAATTTCAAATTGTCGATGGTTCACTTTCTTCACCACACGCATGCCTTCCGTTCAAACGAAATTCCTATTTTTTGGGAGGCATGTTCGCTTTGGAGGGTCCACCATTGATCTTTCAAAGACAAATCCCTTTTTGGGTGGACCCTCAACTATTTAGACTTCTAGTGTATAGTTAGTGCGAAGTCTAAATAGTAGGTTGTAAATAGTTAATTTTTTTTATTCTTTCTTTCTTTAGTTTTTCTTTCCTTTTAGTTTAGTCTAGTGTAATTAGTTAAACTTTTTGTTATTGCTTTTCGTTATGCTCGGTACTGACTTGTTTTGTAGATTCTTTGGACTCGTACTCAATGGGGACCGCTCCAATTTTGGGTAATATCGTTCTTTTCCTCTCTTTGTGTTGTGTTCTTAATGCGCATTGAGGACAATGCAACATTTAAGTTAGGGGGTGAGGGATATTCTATCCATTTCATGTTTAGTCCATGGGTATCATCACATTTTATTACTAAGCATGCTTTTTGTGAAAATTTGAAAATTTTGAAAAAAAAATTCTTTCTTTTTCCTCTTTTGTTGGGCATTTTGCCTTGTTTCCGATGATAAATTTCAATAATTGCCCGATCCAATAGATAATTCAATGATGCATGTTCTCAATTTTAGAAGTTATTAGACTTTAGTCCTCAAATCATTGATATTATGAATAACTTCATGAATTAAACTTTATCCCATGAGCACATGCGCTTTTCTTGTTCTATTGATTTGGTTTTAAGATTTTTATAACTCGGTAATCTTTTGCTGCATTGTATATACTTACACCGAGTAAGCTTTATGCCTTTCATCATTTGTGAGTGTATACACTATTCTTTCCTCTTTGAAAACGTTGAATTCGTTGGTAATCTCTCTATTCTTTCATTGATCGTTCATTAATTGAGTTCATTCTGAAATGTATTACTTGAGCATGATTTTTATATATTGTTTTGACTCGAGAATTGCGTAAACTTTATGAAATGATCATAGGCCATCTTTGTTATATCACCCATATTATCCTTGACCCCACCTTATATGTTTTCCCTAGTAATCCCCTTTGAGCCTAAATATTAACCTTTCATTTCATTACCCAAAATCCCATATTCAACTCCAAATTGGAGTTATACACCATACATATTACCTTATATACCTTTGTTTGGAATGATACTTGGGATTGAATGATGTTATTGTCTCGTGGTTGCAATTTAATCATACGAGAGTGAGAAAAGTAAAGAAAAAAGAAGTGAAAAAGAGAAGTGAAAAGCAAAATAAAACCAAAAAAAATGAGAAAAAGATAAAAAGAAAAGAAAGAGAAAGAGAAAGTTGTAAATGTTGTATATAGTTCAATAAACTTTGATTACTCTCCCCTTGTCATATTTATTGCTTGATTATGGAACTTTCTTTCCATTTTTGGTATTGCCCGCATTCTTTCCACTATTCCAAGTTTTTCATCTCCGAACGCTTTGAATCCGTACATAAATTCCTTTCATTTTGTACCCTAGCCTAGCCTAAATTATAACCCTATCAAGTCCTATGTGATCTTAGAGTGCATTTAATTTAAAAGTTAAAATAGTTTTGATAATCTATAAAAATGCATTTCGCCTCCTTTAATGAGCGGTATCTTTCATTGAGATTACATGTTTTTATTTCCTATATAGCATTCTTCATTTGTGACATGTGCTCGGCCTAGTTTCTATTTATATTTACTCTTTATACCCGCATGTTCCGTGTGTTACCTCCCTATTTCGAGTGAATTCATTTGATGAGTGTAATGCCCGCGAGGATTGAATATATGCACACTTTATGTTTATTCAGTTTATTTAAGTTTTTTTCCAAATCATACTATGCATGTGCTCTCCCCCCCCCCCCCCTCCCACTTTTAAGTTTCAATTCTATGAAGTTCGTTCTATAATGTTAATAACAACGGACTTTAGCTTGAATTCGTTCAATATGCTAATAACATGTTTGAAACCTTTTTCGTATTGTTGAGTTTGTACCATGTTGATTAGGCATATTTTGAGGAAATTGTATGATGTTTGTGGGTTTCATCCCTGAAAACCCTCACGAGACGACACTCGTCCACTAGGGTAACCTAGGGGTTTAACGGCTTATTGCATACGCTAAATACAATCGTTCGCCCACGAAAGTGGAATTTATCCCTTTTGCACATATTTCTTTTTTTTTTGTGGTTTACTTGTAGCTCTTGTTGTTTCCTATTTCATTGCTACCCCATCGTACTTCGGCATAACTCCAGGAGCTTTAAACTTCGATGGTGTGGAAAAATCCACAATTTCCTATATGAAAGGTGATCCCTTGACAAAGGTTCTTTGGATAGGGTTTCTGGACTTAGCCATTTCCCCTAACCTAACTTTTAACCTCTAAATGGAGCCCTTCCATGTGTCATTTCCAGCCTCTGATCTATTTTCCCGAGCAACAGATCTCGTTGAATTCTCCTCTTGGGATCTTTCTGTACAAGCTACACGGCGTGATTGGGAAGAACCTTCCCTTAGATCATTTGGCCGTTGAGAATTTCTCGACGCGATCCGAGGAGGATTTCTATTCCTCCTGGAGCCCAAACGATAAGGGAAATGTTGATACCAAATTTAGTCTGCTGACATGGCTCAATTGGATGATGACACGTGGCAATCTACATGGCAACAATAAATACTTCCGAGGAACTCACATGCCCCGAGGAACTCAGACGCTTCGAGGAACTCAGACGCTCCGAGGAACAAGAATTCCCCGAGGAACTCATACACTCCGAGGAACAAGAACTCTCCGAGGAACTCCTAAACACCGAGAAGCTTAGGCGGTCCGATCAACTCAGGAGGTCCGAGCTGCACCTCGAACAAAGCTTTAATAGCCGGATAACCAACAGTTTGACTATTCATTAAATGCTTATCATTCAGGCGCACACGCTTAAGGGGCATTGAATGTATCACCCTTTCATATGTATATCATTTAATGTATTGCCCTTTCACATTACAGCCTCAGGGATATAAATACATTGTACAATCCTCATTGGAAGGGGACCGGAATTTCTTGAGAGAACTTAGAATCGATAATTCCCAAACACTCAGCAATAACATAACAGTGGACGTAGGCCATTCTTATAAGGCTGAACCACTTTAAAATTCTTTGTCTCATTTATTTATCTTTGATTGAATAATTAGATATGATCTAATTTTTTACATCAACAGGAGAGATTCTACTCAACCTCTCCAAAACGCTTGTTCATTCCGGAGTTAAAGTAATATTTTCTTGAGAGTACATGACTCTTATGGGAGATGCTCGACCAGGCTGATAGGAGGGATCGCTACACCTCTCGGTAGAATACGATTCAGTATGCCTGGATAGACAAGCATGAGGAAACAGAGTACATCTGGATCTCGAAGATGGCAGGTGAGTGTTTCTATGAACGCTTCGTTGGCCTGACCAGGCAGGCGCTGCAGTTTGAACAGTTTGAATGAGTTGTCGCATGGTCTCCTGCATGGTTGTTTGTACCATGTCTAAGCTGGCCACTATTACAGTGAGTTCATTGACAGTTGGAGGAACAGATGGGTTGGGACGAACTCCGTCATTGTTCCTATTGCTAGATTTTGGGAGCTCAGTAATGTATTATGAATTTGTTAGTGAAAAACGCTACGTATAGTCCATTCCCACAGACGGTGCCTGTCACACCCCAAACCCAATATCCATACTAATCATTTGTTATTAGAATAATTGGATCATAATCTCGAGCCCATTGAAAATTTAATTCATTTATCAATGTTTTTGTTTTTTACATAATGAACATAATATTGTTCTTGTGCCATAACGAAGTCAACATCATAGTCATAATTAGAGATTATACAATACTACGATTAACTATGATCAACTCAATCCATACTAAATCAATATATACAATGTGTGAGTATATCAAAATCTTCAGTGTGACAACGATAAAATCTCCATACTTAAACCCCAGCTCTTCTAACGGTGCAACTCTCAAAGTTACCGGTCATATATTATCCAAGCTGGCAGCATACAACCTGAAATTGTTAAAATATAAACCATAAGCATTAAGCTTAGTGAGGTACTCCCTCCCTGCAATGGAATAACAATTCTATATCGAATATGTGAATATAAAATCTGAACAATCCTGCCCATTGGCAATAACAAATCATGGATCATAAGATCCAAATAATTCTGCCCGTTAGCAATAACAAATCCTGGATCATAAGATCCAAATAATTCTGCCCATTGGCAATAACAAATCCTGGATATTTGAATATCCAAACAAATCCTGAATACCGAAGTATTCAAACCAATCCTGGATCATGAGACCCAAACAAATCCTAGATATTTTAATATCCAAACAAATCCTGAATATCGAAGTATTCAAACAAATACGCTCTTAGGGCTATATTCATATTTATATATGAAACAAATCATAAGTACACTCACCTTGACAGTTTAGCTGGCTTTTCCCTTGCCTTTATGCGGTACTTGTTCAATCAAATCTTCTTCCCTTCCTATCATTCTTACAATATTATTATCATCATGAGAATATCAATAATCCAAAGAATGATTTAAACGTAATTCAATCCATAAGCATCACATGATTCCATTCAAATCATTTATCACAAGTGAAGTTCCATCCAAATCCATGTTAATATATTTAACATATCCAAATCATAGACTAAATATAAATTAATTTATTCTTGGTAATTCAATCCTTATCATATTAGGATTTCAATACAAAAGACGGTGAGATATTTCAATTTTCCTAGGGCAAGGTATGCCCATTTCTTTACCACATAACAAATCTGCCCTATAGGCTCTTTTATCGTTCATTCAACTTCCAAGAATTTCCATAATTTTTTCTTCTTCATAAATTTATATGATATTTCACCCAAAATCAGAAAAAATATTGAACAATACAAGATTAAAATTTCATAATTTTAAGAGTTCATTTGCTATGTCAAGCAAAACATCGAACACATGGCGGGCATACTTTCACCCTTAGGACAGATTTCATACCCCAATTTCAAACTCTCACCAAAGACTCATTTATTGGTATTTTCACATGATTTTAGTATATGTCATACATATATGAGTTCAGGTTAATCTCCAATTGGAATCAATCAATTCCAGTAAGTATAGAGAAATATATGGAAGTTTGAATAAACAAGGTTCCTAAACAAAACAATCTCAAGGGTTTACACATTCAAGTTTACTTAAACTTGCATCTATCTATAAGTACATATCAAGACATGGAATTTCAGTAAACAAATGATTATTTCAATCATTTAAATAAGTAATACAAATAAATAAACAAGATTTATGGATGGAAATACCTTAGGGGCTTTTACGTAATTTCTACGGATTTTTCTCCAATTTTCTCCTCACTTTTTCTTCCTAACTTCCTAATTCTCTTTCTTTAAGATTAAAATCTCTCATGGATGAATTTGGATGAATAAGTAGATAGTTATAAGGGTTTTAATTCGCCCAAATCCAACCTCCACCTCCAACCAATCAATTTAAGACACTTATTGGGCATAAAGGACAAATTTCCACTTAAATGAATGGACAGATTTGCCCTTCGTTAGTAATTTTGGTATAACTTCTTACTCGGACCTCCGTTTCACACACCGTTTTTTGTGTCACAACCCTAACTCACCTATCTACAAATATCTAGCTTTCACCCAAGTCAATTATTATTTTATAAAGTTCAAACTAGCCTTAAAACGTGAGCATTCCTACCGAAAACTTCAAAATCTCACATTCGTAACTAATTCATTTTTCATGCTTTATGAAGCTAGGATTAGACTAAATATAATGACTTAACATTATATATAATAATAACATATTATCCATATCACATAGTCTAATCATGATTTAAACATAATTTATCATAATTATATTCGGGATGTCACAATTCTCCCCCTGTTAGGAAATTTCATCCCCGAAATTGACATACCTTGGTTGTCCGAATCAAACAAATACGGATAATTAATCTTAATGGTATCCTCGCTCTCCCATGTAGCCTCTTCCATATAATGCCTTCTCCACACAACTTTCACAAGTGGGATCACTTTTGATCTCAATATTTGTTCCTTCCTATCCACGATAGCAAGTGGTTCTTCCACATAACTCGAGTCTTCCTTTAACTCAATAGGTTGTTCTACCAACACATGTGAAGGATCCGCTACATACTTTCTTAACATAGAAACATGGAAAACATCATGTAACCGAGCTAACTCTGGTGGTAATGCTAACTTGTAGGCAACCATCCTGACTTTTTCAAGGATTTCATAAGGTCCAATGTAGCGTGGACTTAATCTCCCTTTCTTTCCAAATCTCATAACTCCTTTCCATGGAGATATCCGAAGAAACACATAATCCCCTATTTGGAATTCCAAATCTTTTCGTCGTTTATCCGCATAACTTTTCTGTCTTCTTTGAGCTATTCTCATTCTATCTTGAATAATCTTCATTTTTTCAGTGGTGACTTCAATTAATTCTGGACCCTTTATCTTCCTTTCACCAACTTCACCCCAACATATCGATGTACGACATCGTCTACCGTACAAGGCTTCATATGGAGCCATACCAATAGTAGGCTGAAAATTATTGTTATATGCAAATTCTATCAAAGGCAAATATTCATCCCTATTACCTTTGAAATCAAGCACACAAGCTCTAAGCATATCTTCCAAAATCTGTATTGCCCTTTCAGACTGCCCATCTGTCTGGGGATAAAAAGCCGTACTAAACTTCAAGTTAGTACCCATAGCATACTGCAAGCTATCCCAAAATCTGGATGTAAAAGTAGGGTCCATATCTGAAATAATAGATACCGGTGCTCCATGCAATCGAATTTTCATTAACATACAATCTAGCATACCTATCAACTGTATACGTAGTCTTAACTGCTAGAAAGTGAGTGGACTTCGTCAATCTATCCACCACTACCCAAATCGAATCTGACCCCTTCTGAGATCGAGGAAGCCCAACCACAAAATCCATTGTCACATGATCCCATTTCCATTCCGGTATTGACAATGGCTGAAGCAGACCAGTAGGCTTCTGATGCTCCACTTTCACTTGCTGACATATAAGGCACCTGGCAACAAAATCAGCTATTTCCTTTTTCATATTATTCCACCAATAATGCTCCTTTAAATCCCTATACATTTTAGCACTACCAGGATGCATAGTATAAATGGAATTATGAGCCTCATCTAAAATTTCCTCTTTCAATCCACACACATTAGGCACACATAATCGTTGCTTAAACAATAAAGTGCCATCATTCACAATACAAAAATCTTCAGACTTACCATCTCGGACATCTTGTCGTTTCTTCTCAAGAAATGGATCTTGACTTTGCAAATCACGAATACGAGTAGCTAACAAAGGCCTTACGCTTACATGAGCAAAGAACCTATCCCCATCTGCTAGCTTCAATTCTACTCCCATCAATCTCAACTCCATGACGTGGGCAACTCTAGCACACCGAATACAAGATAACCTGCCTGAAGCCTTTCTACTCAGAGCATCTGCAACTACATTTGCCTTCCCTGGGTGGTAGTGAATTGTACAATCATAATCTTTAATTAACTCCATCCACCGCCTCTGCCTAAAATTCAACTCCTTCTGAGTAAATAAATACTTAAGGCATTGATGGTCAGTAAAAATTTCACATACCTCACCATAAAGATAATGACGCCACAATTTCAAAGCAAACACAATAGCAGCAAGTTCCAAATCATGTGTAGGATAATTACGTTCATGTGTACGCAACTGCCTAGAAGCATAAGCAATAACTCTACCATGCTACATAAAAACATAACCCAACCCCTGGTGTGAAGCATCGGTATAAATAACAAAACCATCTCCACCATGTGGAATAGTAAGAACAAGTGCAGTTACCAACCTCTTTTTCAATTCATCAAAAATATTTTCACAATCAGAATTCCATTCAAACTTAACATCTTTCTGGGTTAGTTTAGTCATCGGCAAGGCAATTGAAGAAAATCCCTTTATAAACCTCCTATAATACCAAGCTAAACCCAGAAAACTCCTCACCTCAGTCACGTTATTGGGCCTCTCCCATTTTACAATAGCCTCTACCTTTTTAGGATCAACACATATACCATCTCCCGAAACAACATGGCCGACAAATACAACTTGTGATAGCCAAAATTCACACTTGCTAAACTTGGCATACAACTTCTTATCTTTTAACAGATTCAAAATAGTTGTGAGATGCTTTTCATGTTCAACCATATCACATGAATAAATCAGAATATCATCAATAAAAACTATCACAAATGAATCAACAAAAGGATGAAGTACCCGATTCATAAGATCCATAAATACAGCTGGAGCATTAGTCACCCCAAACGGCATCACCAGAAATTCAAAATGACCATACCGAGTACGAAAAGAAGTTTTAGAAATATCACTCTCCTTGACCTTCAACAGATGATAACCCGATCGTAAGTCTATTTTTGAAAACACTTTAGCACCCTGTAACTGATCAAACAAATCATCTATACGAGGTAAAGGGTATTTGTTCTTAATCGTAGCTTTATTCAGTTGCCTATAATCAATACACAAATGCATGGTACCATCTTTCTTCTTCACAAATAAAACTGGCGCACCCCATGGAGATACACTAGGCTGTATGAACCCCCTATCAAGTAAATTCTACAACTGAATCTTGAGTTCTTTCAACTCAGCAGGAGCCATTATATATGGTGCCATAGAAATAGGGGTTGTCCCCGGTGATAATTCAATACTAAATTCAACTTCTCTTTCTGGAGGTAACCCTGGAAACTCACTAGGAAACACTTCAGGAAAATCCCGTACAATAGGAACATCGACTAATTGTAAAGCCCCCTTCCTAGTGTCAAGAACATATGCAATAAAACCCTCACAACCCTTACTCAATAATTTCCTCGTCTGAATAGCAGAAATGATGCAACTGGGAACAATTTTCCTTTCCCCCACAAATTTAAATTCAGGCTCACCAGGCATATTAAAAACAACTTCCTTATAGAAACAATCCATAGATGCATGATATTTAGATAACCAATCCATTCCCATAATTATATCAAAATCAAAAATATCCAATGGAAGTAGATCTATAACTGTATCTCTAGACCCCACAGTCAAAACACAATCACGAAAAGCATATTCAGCTACAACCATATCCCCCATAGGCATATAAATACCCAACCCCACATCTATACGAGTACATGGTCTATTCAGGTATACAGCAAAAGCATAGGACACAAAAGAATGTGTGGAACCAGGATCAATCAAAACATAAGAACTTCTATCAGTAGCAGAAAGTGTACCTGTCACCACATCTGGAGTAATCTGATCTTCTTTCATCATAAAGACTTGTCCACCTGGCCTGGAACCACTAGCTTGTCCTCTACCAACACTTTTCACTCCACTACCTGGAGGTAACACTCTTCTTGCTGCTTCACTAGGTGCTGCTGGAGTCTCTGCCAACTGCAGACAATTCTTCTTAACATGCCCCACTTGATGACAATGGTAGCATTCCACTCCTTTATGTTTAGGACACTCGGATTTATAATATCCTTCCTCCTTACAAAAGAAACATGTAACAACTCTTGTCGGTGCCTCACCCTTTCCTGACCTCCTAACCAGACTAGAAGATTCTCCACCCCTAATATCTCTGCCAAATCTCCCCAGACCTCTACCACTATCTCTACCACCTCTCTGAAATTTATGAGGTTCCATCTTAACACTTCCACACTCCCCTCCCTTAGAGTGAGATGCGTCGAATCTACTCTTCTTAAAACTCTCTCTACTCGCCACCCCTTGGTTCATTTGCCTTTCTGCTATCGTGGCTTTGTTTACCAGAGAAGCATAATCTTCTAACTCATAAGTGGCCACTCTATTTTGAATAGGCCAAATCAGTCCATCTTGAAACTTACTACATTTATCTTCTTTATCCTGCACATACTTAGTAGCAAATCTAGACAAAGCAGTAAATTTAGCATCATACTTCCTCACAGACATGTTCCCTTGGGTTAAATTTATAAACTCCCTCAGCTTCTCCCTCATATAGACCTTAGGGAAATACTTAACATACAAAGCTTTAATAAATTCAGCCCAAGTAATAACATCAGTACCTTCCATCCTGGGCACCAAATGGTTGCTGGCTTCCCACCAATATTTTGCCTCTCCTTTGAGCTTAAACACAACTAGATTCACTTTCTGGTTATCTGGAACCTTCATAACTTCAAAGATAGTTTCTAGATCCCTGACTCACATCTCAGCTTCAGTAGGTTCAACTGACCCTGAATATTCTGGAGGATTCAACTTCAAAAACTTCTCATGCATGGAATCTTCCATTTCCTTCCTTGACTCTTTCTCAATCCTGGCGACAGTCTTTGATTCTAGATATCTAGCCTGTTGTTCTGCCATTTGCGCCATATTTCTTTCTTGTTGCTCTGCCATCCTCATCATTGCCTGCGCCATTATTTGCATCTCTGTAGGCTGCTCTTGCTCTCTAGCCCTTCCAGCAACACTTTGCTCTACTTCAGTATTCTCTGTATGAGAAGCGACTCCCTCTTTTCTAGGTTGTACATTCCCGTGTTCCATCTGGAATTATCTGTAATACAACAAAGTTCTAACATCCAATATAAACAGTTTATGATACGAAACTATTGGTTAGTATATAAACAATTCATAAATATAAAATCAACTCAATACTGCCATCTAATCGTCACACACGTCCAGAATTAATAACCACGCTCTGATACCACTAATTGTCACACCCCAAACCCAATATCCATACTAATCATTTGTTATTAGAATAATTGGATCATAATCTCGACCCATTGAAAATTTAATTCATTTATCAATATTTTTTTTTTCATAATGAACATAATATTGTTCTTGTGCCATAACGAAGTCAACATCATAGTCATAATTAGAGATTATACAATACTACGATTAACTATGATAAACTCAATCCATACTAAATCAATATATACAATGTATGAGTATATAAAAATCTTCAGTGTGACAACGATAAAATCTGCATACTTAAACCCCAGCTCTTCTAACAGTGCAACTCTCAAAGTTACCGGTCATATATTATCCTAGCTGGCAGCGTACAAACCTGAAATTGTTAAAATATAAACCATAAGCATTAAGCTTAGTGAGGTACTCCTTCCCTGGAATGGAATAACAATTCTATATCGAATATGTGAATATAAAATCTGAACAATCCTGCCCATTGGCAATAAAAATCATGGATCATAAGATCCAAATAATTCTGCCCGTTGGCAATAACAAATCCTGGATCATAAGATCCAAATAATTCTGCCCATTGGCAATAACAAATCCTGGATCATAAGATCCAAATAATTCTGCCCATTGGCAATAACAAATCCTGGATATTTGAATATCCAAACAAATCCTAGATCATGAGACCCAAACAAATCCTGGATATTTTAATATCCAAACAAATCCTGAATACCAAAGTATTCAAACAAATACGCTCTTAGAGCTATATTCATATTTATATATGAAACAAATCATAAGTACACTCACCTTGATAGTTTAGCTGGCTTTTCCCTTGCCTTTATGCGGTACTTGTTCAATCAAATCTTCTTCCCTTCCTATCATTCTTACAATATTATTATCATCATGAGAATATCAATAATCCAAAGAATGATTTAAACGTAATTCAATCCATAAGCATCACATGATTCCATTCAAATCATTTATCACAAGTGAAGTTCCATCCAAATCCATGTTAATATATTTAACATATCCAAATCATAGACTAAATATACATTCATTTATTCTTGGTAATTCAATCCTTATCATATTAGGATTTTAATACAAAATACGCTGCGATATTTCAATTTTCCTAGGGCAAGGTATGCCCATTTCTTTACCACATAACAAATCTACCCTATAGGCTCTTTTATTATTCATTCAACTTCCAAGAATTTCCATAATTTTTCTACATCATAAATTTATATGATATTTTACCCAACACCAGAAAACATATTGAACAATACAAGATTAAAATTTCATAATTTTCAGAGTTCATTTGCTATGTCAACCAAACCATCGAACACATGGCGGGCATACTTTCACCCTTAGGGCAGATTTCATACCCGAATTTAAAACTCTCACCAAAGACTCATTTATTGGTATTTTCACATGATTTTAGGATATGTCATACATATATGAGTTCAGGTTAATCTCCAATTGGAATCAATCAATTCTAGTAAGCATAGAGAAATATATGGAAGTTTGAATAAACAAGGTTCCTAAACAAAACAATCTCAAGGGTTTACACATTCAAGTTTACTTAAACTTGCATCTATCCATAAGTACATATCAATACATGGAATTTCAGTAAACAAATGATTATTTCAATCGTTTAAATAAGTAATACAATGAAATAAACAAGATTTATGGATGGAAATACCTTAGGGGCTTTTACGTAATTTTTACGGATTTTCTCCAATTTTCTCCTCACTTTTCTTCCTAACTTCCTAATTCTCTTTCTTTAAGCTTAAAATCTCTCATGGCTGAATTTGGATGAATAAGTAGATAGTTCTAAGGGTTTTAAATCGGCCAAAGCCAACCTACACCTCCAACCAATCAATTTAAGACACTTATTGGGCATAAAGGACAAATTTCCACTTAAATGAATGGACAGATTTGCCCTTCGTTAGTAATTTCAGTATAACTTCTTACTCGGACCTCCGTTTCACACACCGTTTTTTGTGTCACAACCCTCACTCACCTGTCTACAAATATCTAGCTTTCACCCCAAGTCAATTATTATTTTATAAAGTTCAAACTAGCCTTAAAACATGAGCATTCCTATCGAAAACTTCAAAATCTCACATTCGTAACTAATTCGTTTTTCATTCTTTATGAAGCTAGGATTAGACTAAATATAATGACTTAACATTATATATACTAATAACATATTATCCATATCACATAGTCTAATCATGATTTAAACATAATTTATCATAATTATATTCGGGTTGTCACAGTGCCAATCTGCTGATGTAAAAAAAAACTAGACTTGATTTAATTAATTAATCAAAGATAAATTTGAATAAAGAAATAAGACAAAGGATTTTTAAAGTGGTTCAGCCTATGAAAATGGCCTACGTCCACTGTTTTTTTATTGCTTGGTGTTTTTCCTTGATTTCAATTATGATCGCAAATGATCGATTACCCTGTTATAGAGGGTGTTACAATATATTTTAGCCCTTGGGTTATCCGTATGAATAGATAATATATCGTTATTTAATAGACATATACATCTGTGTATAGTAAGAATGTTCATTGAATCTGTCTGTTCTTGTCGCTTGATCTTCCTGGCTAGATGCTTTGTATGTTGAGTAGCTCTGGGTGTTGAGTAGCTCGGCACTATGAGTTGTTTGGTGAATATATGCTTTTTCCAAGTAAGATAACACGCGTCTTCATATAATTGGTCCAAGTCAGCTGACTAATTTTTCTATTAACAATTGTAAATGAACTTTTTGTAAGCACGAAAATGATATTAAAGGTACTCGAAAGTAGACATAAAATAAGTGCTGAGATGTAAATGAAAATGCATTGAATTAAAGAAAAATAAACGTACAATGGTGGAAATCAATTCAAATGATAGAATGAAAAGACATTTTTTTATCTGACTTCCTCTCTCTTCTTCCTCAAGGATTCATTAATAGTTTTACACCATAAGAAATTCTTATTTGGCTCCATGTAACTTCCCATTTCAATTCGAATTAATTATTTTCAATAACTACCTCCATTTTCCTCCAACTTCCATTTACATTACAGTAATAACCACCATATAATCACTTCTGACTTTTGTCAATTATCATAAGATAAAATGGCCAAAATGTTGTTGTAATGCCCCGTATTTTCTATGAACTATTTAATTGTGTAATTAATTTTTCCTATATGACATGTGATATCCCTTATTACATTCATTTAGATGCAGTTATATAATTTTGGTTATGTCTTATTTGAATTAACATCTTTTAGAAATTGGATTGAATACATGATAATATACTAATTAAATATTTGAAGTGACTTTGTATTATGGGAGCATATAGAATGGTCAAGGACTAGGTGTCAAGGGTTTTCTTATTCCGATTATGCCTGCAGTATCAGGTCCCAACAATCGTAAAGTAGTTTCTTATAATGTCGATTCATGCGTAATTAATAAATAATTATATTAGGATTTAATTTACTCATATTGTATTTAGTGTTGACCTTTAGGGCATTTAGAATGTCTGTTTTATACTTGAAATAGTAGAATTTAAGTCCATTTGGTAATTCTATGGCTTCGGTAGAGTTTCGGTTCATTTAGACTACTATTTGGGATCATTGGGTTGAGCCTTATGTTGGGCCTAAGCCTAATTTCATTGGAAGAACTATTAGTTGTTTAATTAGAAAAACCTACAACACACTTAATGCAATAGAGAAACCCTTAAGGTTAAGGATAAAAGAGACAGAACAAGAATTGACGAAATTTGAAAGATTTAAGGCTTGAATTCAACTATCTATGACAAGTTTACATATTAAGACTTTGATTTGAGTTTGTGTTACAATAATGATAATCCATTTAATTCTAGTATTTAACACTTTTTAATCTAATTTTAATCAAACAAAAACCTTAATTTTTAAAATTAGTTCATGATTAAAGTAGGACATAATCCCATGTCAACGAAAGAGGATAATTTTATGTTAAATCCATGAATTAATCTTATGATCGATATGAATTGATTATACTTTTAATCATTCTAATGAATCTCGTATAATTGGAGATTGAATTAAATATGAGATGATTTTTTAAAAAATTATGAACGTAGGATTGTAAATCCCATAATCCAAAATTTAGACTTGAATTTCTCTTTAAATCAGTTAAAACTTGTAAGTATATGTTGTATTTTGATATATAAGGTTTAGATATCATAATAAGTTGTTCTTGAGGCATTATGACCTTAGGTTGGTTTATCCATGACAAATTTGGGATTTAGGTTCGTAACTAGTGACTTTTTCATGTTTAGACACGAGAGTCGTGCTCATGGTTAAGTATCCATATGTGAAGTAAAGCATGAACACGATTAGTTAATCGCGTGCTAAATTTAGCATGCACACAACATAGATTACCACATGTGCACGATTTGGGTCGAAAATCTTAATGGTTCAATTTAGGTTGGGTTTTTTGGTGAAAGTTTATTAAATTTCGTAATATGGTATAATTGGCTTTTGGAGATAATGAATCAAGGATTCAAAATGATTCTAGAATTATTTGATAATTCAATATTAACTAGAGATAAATGATATGCAAATTATGAGACTTTTAGTGATCTATGAGTGGATGGGATTATCGTACTTTGACTTTATCTACATGCATATCATGTGTTAGTACTCGTTGGGTACGTATCAGGAAGGATATTTTAGGGCACGTATGATGTCGACTGCGCTGGTACCCCGATAATATTCACGAGTTATCCTTCGTCATTATATTCTAGTGCGACTAATGACGTACTCGTGTCTCGATTGGGAATAAATGGGGGTTCTTTTCGTATAGTCTTGGGTATGGAGGTCTATACGAATTTTGGGAATGCATAGTTACTGATCCCTTGTTGTTGCTCTGATGTTATAGGAACGGGATGACCTATACTATACCTAGTATGAATGATTGATCCCCAAAGGTAATAAGATAGCCCTTCATATCTCGTGTGTGGACATTTTCATTACCCATTGATATGTATATGTTTGTAACATACTTATCAGGATATATGGTACTTATGTGTTTGTCCTTCTTTGACTATATTCATACTATAGTTATATATATTGGACATTAGCTGTGAATCATTTAATTATACTAAACTGAGTATAATTTCCATTATCCATCACTGGGTTCACTTGAGATTGGGGGATTGGATTTGTATGCTATATTTAGGTCGTTTGGGTTTGAAAAACATAAAAAATAACTAAAATTCAGTTAAACTCTTATTCTTTTTAGACTTACTAGGTCTGATCATGTTGTTGAAATATGCTTTCAGATACTATCCAACAGTTTTCGCCATAACCCTGATTCACTTGCATTCCTGTTCACTCACCGCTTTTAGATTTTAGGATGTACGTGTCAAGTCTACGTACTCATATCATTTTATCACATTTTCATTATAGTTGGGTCAGATTACAGTCATTCAAATTACTTGATGCTATAAGTAGCCTTCACATTCATTGGTTGGATTTGTTATTTGAGATATATTTATATTCCGATGATGAAGCTTATTTACTATTGGGATTTGGGTATTAGAGTTGTATTGGTTTATTCTTATTATTGTTGTCAACATTTATTATTAAGATTTCTATTTTATTCCAGTCATGCAAAGAATGAAACTTATTTTTTAGACTCATGTAATATTTATATGTGAACTTTATCAACCTTGTTTTGGATTTTACGTGGTATAACATGTGTAAGAAACGACAATGCATAATTCCTATAATTAAGGATTATCACTTCCTCTCCAAACCTCGAACAACATAGGAAGAGTTCAATAATAATTACACAATTGTTGTCGAGAATCCTTATTTAGATATTATATGACATTTTATAATGTTCACATATTGGTTTATTTTAGAGTTTTTGAAGTCGCAGTAATACCTAATGATGTTAGTTCCATTTTGAGTATTTTGTATAAATATAAATTTTCAAACATGTTTATTTTATGAAGTAATGACATTTTATTTTATCGACTTATTGATCAATTACAATTTAGTTAATGTTTCGATGAATGATGCATGAGTTTCAAAATATGTGACAAAAACAGATCGATATTTTCAATAGTTAGTATTTTTCTATAGTTTTTCGAATAGAAGTTGGGGGAAATATACACAATAACTACTGCTAGTTTTATGACCAAAACTCTCTACTTCATGTGTGATATTATGTCGAGTTGTTTCTTATTATATCTTTCGAAACTATAATAAAACAAAGCTTTTGTTGTGAAACAAAAGGGACAGAGGGAATCTAGAGGGAGTATAAACTTTTCAATTCATTTATATTGTATAATCAGGGGGTATCACCCCCTATTTGTAGTACAAAGTATGACATATAAAAAGACCTTTTAATAATGCAGAATTCTAGCGTACAGTCAATTAAAATACATATTTTATAGAACTACTCCTTGGATGTACATTATTGCCCCCATTAAATGATGGTTTCCTCATTAGAACCTCACTAAGGAAAAACTAGTTGAAAAAAACCAGAGTAAAGAAAAAATATTACAACTTTGCTTTAATTGAATCGGGGTTGGATGCGCTTAGTGATGCCTTGTTAAAACCACTAACATGAAACCCCAATTGGAAAAAACTTAGTTAAAGGAAAAAGAGTATGAGGGAATATGACCCTAGTAAAATGCTCGCCTGATTAGATGATCCCCTCATTATGGAATTTTCGTAATAATTGAGTTGACGTATACTACTCTCATATACAAGCTTCTAAAATGTTTCTTTTATCATTGATCTTCTGAAATGTTTCGTTTAGAAATGACTTGTTGAAGTAGTTTAATAGTTTGTTACTTCAATCCCATCTTTCTTCTGAAACTGAACTTTGGCAAATAGGGGTGAACATGTCACTTTATCGGATCTATTTAACTTCATTTAATTTCATGACTCTTCTGAAGTTCATTTATCTGGAAAGATCAAAATGCACCAGCCATATCTACCTTGACGTAAAAAAATTTAATTTGAGAAATATATGCACCAGGTAGTGGCAGTGACAGTGACATATGTTTCGTGAGTAAAGTCATAAGTACATATTGTACATTACCTGTTCATTTTGTGGATGGACTTTTCAATCCATTTAACTGGTGGATTAGTTTTTTTAAAAAAAAAACTATTCTCGATTTGTGGATAGATACAATAACTAAATGCTCGAAGGTCTTTCATTTTTGAATTCCTTAGATTTGGGAATTTTAAATTTCAATAGAGCTCTTCAGGAGCACATCATTTTTTAGCATATTTTTATAATGGCATATTAGTATATAAAATTATTTTCATTCATTTCCTAATATAAATATTTTCTTAGACTATACATAATTTTGGATTGCTTCAAATTGTAAAATGAAACTCACATCTGAATTTAGTACGTACTCTTTGTCTTTGCATTAAGCAAAGAAAATCCTTTTAGGATATATATATATATATATATATATATATATATATATATATATATATATATATATATATATATATATATATATATATATATATATATATATATATATATATATTGTTTATGTCTCGTATAAATAAGTAGTTATAATAGTAACATGTCTAATATATAATATATTTTAAAAATTTCTAAGCTAGTAAGATATCTAAAAAGTATTAACGACTCTAGCGGAATAGTATGTTCATATGTAATCAATTTTTCTTTTCTTCTGGCTAAAATTGTAACATAGGTCATGGACTTTTAGCGATTTTATCACTTCCCTTTCATATAAACACCAATTTGTATCTTTGAGAGATAACATCTTATGAGGTTTATATCATGGGTCCAAATACACCACGTGTATTAAGAGACTCGATTTTTTCCATTATGACATTTGCTCATTTTTTTGAATATATTCTTTGTGGACATTCATTCATAATACATGAATTTGTATCATCAATTCCCTTCTATTTATGTGGCTACAACATAAAATGTTATGTCATCGATGATCATCTACGTCGATCCCATTTTTCTCTTGTGTATGTATAAAATATAGAGATCTCATTATTATTACTAGGAACATTTCCCTACGTCAAGGGCTTTATATTCACTCCAAGAGCTCATGTCTTTTCATAGATAATAAGTTTTTTTTAGAAAAAGTGTATCTTTTATTCATAACCTATTCTTGAATGTTATTTGGGCATGATTTTATTTAATCCCACTACTAGGGATTCAGGTAGTTGGAACCTATAGGTTTACCACACTTCAAGTGTGTGATAAACTTAATTGTTGTTGAATTTATTTGGTTATATTAGGATAATGATTTTAGTTTGCGCATTTGCAATTATTCCATGTGACTACAACTAACATTTTGAATTTTGTAATCATTTTATGTTGCAATATCATTTTTAATACATTGTTGCAATGAACGATATAGGGGATTACATGCGACAAGTGGAAGTATTCCATGATAATTCTTGTTGTTCTTCAAAAATAATTTGTATTCCAGGTAATTTATATCATTTCCCTAATAACGCAAAAATGTCTCATAAAAAATAAAATTTCATAAAATATATGATAAAGACCACATTTTTCATTAGTTCAATAAAGGTTAAATCATAAACACCATGTATACCCTTGTAAAAACAATAGTAAATATATCCATAAATGTTTTTTTATATAAATGGACTCTGTCACGCCTACAGTCCATCTCCAAGACAAAAACTAATATATTTAGTAAGCTCGTGTAGAGAAAGATCATTTATGGTATTTAGATTATTTCCCCATCTAATATTGAATTGCTCACAAAAATGAAAAAGAAAATGAGGAGTTGTACCAAATATTCGTTCAGTCTTTAAAGAATCCTCCAATGATCTTCCTATGCCCACTGTGGCATGTATATGTCCCTTCGTGTGATTATAAGAAGATTATTCTAGTACCAATTGTTACGAATAATTGTGCGTAGGGGATCAATCCTTCATGCGCCAATTATGATAAACTTTCTCTCGTATCCACCTGGATAAAGCTTCAGATCCACAGGAAAAATACTTCTCTTTGATTTCTCCATCTTTCTCTGCGTGGTCCAACCATCAATAGATCCTACTAAGAGAATTTTTTAGGCTAAATTAGGCCAAACTATATAGGCATTACAAAGAAGTTGTAAAGGTTTTTGAGCTCCATTAATCCTATATTGGTTTTGTTCTGCTATCTTTTGTGCATCAATTAATGATAGAGACATCTTATCATCTAATAACGCTAATTTTGCATGTAACGACCTCAACTTGTGCTAGGCATGCATCTACTCATTTTCCTGAAACTCCCATTCATAAAAAAGATTATGAGAATCCCTGGAGCTGCTTTCATGACATCTGGTCCACCATATGTGCGGTTGGCATCATAATAAATGCTGGAATCTTAAGTTTTGGCCTGCAAACTGAACCTACAATTGAATCCTAGCCAAGATTAAGTTCCCATGTCCCAATGATTAATGCTAGTGTTGGCATGATTAGATGTGACCTGATGGATGGACTACTATCACTTTACAATGTAGCGGCAAAGTGTAACCTATCTCCCTAAGGTGGTGGAGGAATGGTCATGGCCATGGTGGGTTTAGACAGAGGATTGTGAGAAGAGAGCAAAGAATATATATATATATATATATATATTAAAAACAATAAATATCATGTAAAAAATCATTAAATAGGTCATTTTATAATATGACCTGATTGAATCATTGGCTTCATGCTTGTGACAAAGTGCCATTTTACAAAAATAAATCTTGTATAGTTTTAAGACCATGAATGATAAAATTATTGTTTTCTATTATAAGTTTTTAGCTTCAAACACTAGAAGTAATGAAAAATACTATTCATTGCTTATTTCAATATGGGACCCATGCATTTCGGTGGCCATAAGACAATGTAATTTTTCCAAGAATTATTTTCATATAAACTATTGTATATGAATGGGTGGATATGACATGAAAACATCGTATAAGCTCTTTTGGACTTATAATGATTTTAATAGGTTCAATTATGGTTGAAACCTTTATAATATTATAAACTGAGTTTTAAAAATATCTAATTTTTCATAATAGTATGTGTTGTTTACTATCTTCTTGACAAATATCACTATACAATGATAGGTGACAGTTTTCAATAATAATATTCAATATAGATTGTTAATTGCGTGATAGTCCTATTGTATAGATGTCCACGAATATTATAATTTATATGATCAAGCATTTGATGATCAAACTTAATTAAACGTATGTATTTTATAGAAAATATCTCTTATAAAATAATTGTGGCATATTCAAAAGATGGGTTAGATAACAAAAAAATTACAGTCATTGAATCTTAGAATAGTTAATAACTTTAAAATAATTTCATATTTGAGGATATAGATTATTAATGAAAAATAACACAAAGAAATATATATCTAAACAAGAATGCATTTTGATGAATATGGATCATCACAAATCAGAATTTAATCATTATGTTTCAAGCAGAAAAAACCTTAACTATATAGACAACAATTCAGGTTTTACATTTAAAGGAGGAAATATTGACCAATTAAAGTTTAACTTTGGGTGCATATCTGATGAACCAAAATTTATATGCTTAGCACATCTCAGGGACTTTTGTTTTGAAAATAAAAAACATTAGGTTTCTAACATATAACTATTATGACAAAAATAATTATGATCAATATTTATTCGAAAAAGTGAAGAGAAGCTCGGTTTAAACATTAAGTTCATTGAGTTAATGGTTAGAACTTCAGATTCTAAATCTAGTATTGTGGAACTTCTAGTTCCTAGGAAAATAATTTAGAACTTCACGTTCATTTCATTGCATCACATCTATAATTTCATCCAATATTCTATAACTTTAGGTTCATTTTATTTCACGTGTATATGAATCTTCAGCTTCATGTAATCCGTAAAATTAAAACCTATAACTCCAAGTCCTAAATTAAAATGGAGCACAAAACAACTGGTACAAATTATGTAAAATATAAAACTTCAAGTTTTATTATTTATGCGTGAAATATTTTTCTTCCACACAAATACTTGAACTTCAAATTCAATATTGTTAATGTTAACAGTCAATAAATTCTCTAGCCTTTTTATATCAAAACCTCCATGTTTGATTATGGAAAAATGTTAGATAATATTTCAAACAAGTGAAAAATATTTTTATTTACTCCGATAAATAATAATATAATTATTTTATTTCAGAAATGAGGGGATTAATTTTTGACATTCTCTACAGCTTCCAAAAACTCTAATGTATAGTATGTGATTGGAATGTGAAGATGGATTAAAATTAAATACCATTATAAAAATAATTTAAATCTTAAATGAAGTAGAAAGTCAAGACACAATAGAAACTATTAATAAAATAGTTATTTAACAATGAAAATAGTATTTACATAGACATTTATTTAATATAGAAAATAAAAGGAAAAAGGTTGAAAAGAATTATTTTAATATCCAATTTATTTTGAAACCAATTCTAATAAAAAAAAATGGGATCTTCGTGTCCAGATGATAAATGGTTATTTGAGGGACTCGTAATTCCATATCCCATTACATAAATAATTAGAAACGTAATGTTTTGATTTAGAGTATACTTTGTTTGAGCTTCACAGATAAATATTTTTAAATAACATGAGAGCTTCAAGCATCATGTTTTCAATAGTAATTAGAAAAAACTATATCACAATTAATAAATAATAACTTTTAAACTTTTAGTCATAATAATAATTGTGAATCTTTATATTGTAAGTTATAATTATTAACGGACTTCTAGTTTGAACCCTTTTTATAATTATTATGTTCTCAGAATTGATGGTTCTATAATTGAAGATCAAGTATATTATTTTGTTAAACTGAGAAAACAAAAATGGAAGTCTATAAAATATATACCTATTGAAGAAAATAGATGCATTGAGTTAGAGATAGGAAAAATGTGTTTCTATTCATTACTATAACTACGTATTATAATAATGGTCATTTGATGAAATGTCCATCGACATTTTTTTAATTAACGCTTAGTACAAATATTTTTATTTTGTTAAAAAAAGTCACTCATCACATAAAACATTCACAACACAATTTTTTCTCTTATTTTAAACTTTAGAAAATTTTATCGAAGGACTATACAAGAAATTTTTTAAAAAATAATAAAAGAATAAAATGAATTAAATGAAAAATGTACTTTAACTCTTAAAAACTAAACATTAATTCTCATTTAAAAAAATTACATACCAGTATATATTCTACAAACAGAATACATCCTCATTCGGTTACACAATGAATCGAAACAGAATTACGAAAAACTGACAAATGAAATAACCACTTACAAAACAACTATTTGAGAACAAAAGCAACCAAAAAACAGAGAACCTTAGTTCATCTATAGAAAAGAATGACTCTATAAGAATCATATTGGGATGTAGTGAGGAAAGTAGGTGACTAAAAACAAATAACATTCTTTTAATTTTTCAGTGAGGAAAGTAGGTGACTAACATCAAAAGACATTCCTTTAATTAACTACCTAATCAACAATGGCAATGTAATTTTAATAACAATATGACCAAGACTAATAAAGGTAATAGAGAAAATTTACTAAGGAAAAAAACATGTGATCTCTGTCTAAGAGATATATAAAGAAAAAAAAATGATATTTACCTTGCATAACAAAGGCATACCATGCCTTTAATCCAACTTCACTTATCACCTCCCCCAACATTCACTACAACAAACCAAAATAAGGACACGTCAATTGACATAGTAACGAAAACCATTGACCAAAAGTAAGATATATAATGTTTATTATAAATAAAATGATACATGTTAAAAAATCCTGCAAAAGCAAAAAACCCTTAATATTTTATTGATTGTTAACAAATAAATAGATAAAAATTGGCCCCATAAAAAATTGACAGTCAATGCAACTTTGTACAGTGACAGCACAATTTTAAAATTGGACCCAAACTACCATTAATTGCAAAGAAAACTAAGGTGCCCAATTAACACCCCAAAATAAATTACTCTTAACCAATCATATATAATTAACATGGTATTAGAGTAGATTCTCTCCAATAAAGATTACATAAAACCCAACAATAATGGCGTCGATTATAGACAATAAAGATTAGTGAAAACCCAACAATAATAGAGTAGATTCTATACAATATTAGGGAAACCCAACAATAATAGATTAGATTTTATACAATAAAGATTAGGGAAAACCCAACAATGCATTTAATTGAAATGATGAATTTTTAATTGACTATGATAGAAAAATAGATCTAAGAAAGCTGGTAAAGGCTATTATATGTAGAACATTAGTCCAAATACTAACAATAAGGCATAAACCAAAAACGTTTGTGCGCTAACAAACCATCAACCGTAAGAAAACTCCATTCCAAAATCCCTAAGAAAGAAGATCTATGAAAATATAAAGGAAAATAATAAAGCCCTCAAATCCCTATACAGAAAACCCTAAGGAAGCAGATCTACATAAGAAAATACAGAAAACCCTAAAAAAGCATATCTACATAATAGAATCGCAAAATCGCACCATATATTACCTTAGAATTGTGTGTGATAGGGAGAGGGGCATGGAGAGGGAGAGGCGGAGAGAGAGAGGCGCACGCGAGTGGGGGAGACGGGTGAGTGAGAGGGGGAGTGTAGGGTTTGTGTTTGGAGCTCTTGTGGGCCTCTCTCAAAACTATTAATCGAACACGCTTTGTTTTCCAAAACTAATCGTATCCCTTCACTTTTGCCTCGTTGGCATAATATGGACCCCTAATTGTCTTATGATTTATTGAATAGTAACAAAGTTTTGCTCCTAATAATAATAATAATAATAATAATAATAATAATAATAATAATAATAATAATTATTATTATTATTATTATTATTTTTATTATTATTATCACAGAACTCGGTACATATCATTTTTTTCTGAAGTAAAGAAATGAATTTTTTGAATAAACTTCATGGATATGATATCCACGGTGAGAAGATCAACTCCAATATTTTCATAAAAAATCTCAATAAAAAAATATTGAGGTGAGGTGATATGTAAAAAATGGTACAAATATGTATTTTCGATCGTTGAAATTTTGACGATCATCCCAACCACTTTGATTGATTTTTTTATAAAACTTCATGAATATGGTCTCGACAGCGAGAGGATCTTATCCATGAAGTTTCACCAAAAAATTCAATTAATCAAGTGGCTCACGGAGACCCCAAATTTCAACAGTCGAAAATGTATATTTATAGTTTTTTTTCATATCTACTCATCTTAATGGGTTTTTTATTGATTTTTTTATTACTACCAATCAAATGCTTCATCCTTATAACGTTGCGTAACACTGAGGCATGTAACATATAAAAAAATGCCAATGATAATGTGCTCCACAAAAATATTCTTCTTATAAACGATCAATTTGATACCTTGCTAAGCCTCTTATCATCATCACATATATATCCTGATTTTGAGATATTTTGGTGTAGTTTTCTTGTATGAATATAAAAACAACTTTAGACATTCATCGTAAAATGTTAGTTGACATCGAAATTACACAAACGTATAAAATGCCCCATCTTCACATAGCAGCACAAAAAGTGACATCATTCAGTATAATTTTGTAGGTTGTAATAGAAAAGTGTTTAACGGATGAAAAACTTCATGTACCTCTAGTCAAAGTATCAGTGACTAATTTCATTTCATCTGCAGAGTTGAATCCTCTAACCTTTTTAGCATTGACAGTACTTCTGGAACAATACTTGAAACGAGAACTGTACCAAGGATAAACCAATAACCTATCTTCAATTCACTCCCCGCATTTCCAATTTGGATCCCCCCAAAAATATTAACACCTCCCAAGAGAAGGAAAATCTTTCATATCCAATGGTGGTTCTAACTACAACACCCGCGCTTCTTGTTGTCATTTCTAGGCCATCAAAATAATGCAAACATTTGAGTTCAACGCTTAATTCTCATATGCCCTCTATGTTATAGGAATACAAATTTAGGCTTAAAATGTAAAAATATTTCTTATAATTTAATAGGCAAAAAAAATCATATAGGGCTTTAACATATAAGAAAAAACATGTGCCATATAATGGAAATGACATCATTTCTTTCTTTAGTACCATTTTAAATGTTAAAAAGAGGGTGATATGTATATAGGTTATAAACACTCAATCCTAACACCGTAAAAGCAGCCATAAGGCCATCTCCAAAGGGAGATGTAGATGTGCACATTTACATTTTATTGGCTTCACAATGGGTATCAGAAAATGTACATTCAAGAGAGAGAAATGTAGAGAAAACGTAAAACTACATCCTCACTACACAATGTGTAAATGGGACCCACAACTGGACGGCTAAGTGTCGCTCATCCAGACTGTGGACGGTAGAATCTTGCCCGTCTAAGCCATGGTTTAAACACAAAATATATATTTATATTCTCCAAATGGTTAGAAAATGGGAAAGAATGATGGAAAATTGGGGGCTCAGTGCCTGGACGGCTTAAAATTTTCCGTCCGAGGCTGAATCTCCATTGTCTCAGTGTGTGAACTACTCAAACAATGTAAGAAAGAAAATGTATATTTACATCTTTTTGCTTCAACCCATTGGAGATGGCCTAAGGATATTGTAAACACATAATTCTTGCTACCTACTAGGAGAAGAATGCATAAAAAAGGGAGGTCTAATATGTTGTTGCCAAAGTAGTAGATATCACCTATAAACACTAGCATTAGGTTATTGTTGCCACATCACAACATCAATCAACAACAATTGCATGCATATTTTTGTGGCAGTTGGTAGGTAATAAAGGGTGGTGTGGTTGTCCGTATTAATGATGTGCAATCATTGTTATAACAGAAGACCAACCCCTAAATTGAAACCAAAAAAAATCTTTATAAAAATATAAATAATAAAATGAAACTTAGACACACAAACACATCCACCCCATTTAAGTCAGATATAATCCAAATGTTATATTAGAATGAATGACATAAAATTCGATAGCAATGCAACATATATAACCTATTATATAATATATACAAACCAACTTATACCATTACATGAATTAATAAAATAGCAGTAGCATTTCTCATGAAGTTCAAATCTGTTTGATGATGTACAAATCAGTTTGCTGCAAAATTAAGAATACCATAACCCATTCCTATCTAAATAAAACATTTCATGATAGTATTTTTCTAATCAAACCAACAAACTCACCTCTCTTGTGTTGGTTTACAAATTTGGCATTTTGGCTCAAATCTAAAATTACAAGTGTTAATTCAAGGTTTCGGGAGACGAAAAGTTTGAGAGATATTTTGAGAGTAGAGCTCGATTTTAGAGGTGAGTTATTGTGAGGTTGTGAGTGACTTTCTAAGAGAGATAAATTATGTGTGTGTGTATAACGACCGGGCTCCTCCATTTATCTTTAGAAAGAAGAAACCATCCTTGGTGGATGTAGCCCAAATTTGGGTGAACCACGTATATCGTTGTTGTTTTTCTTTGATCATTTCTTGTATGTTCTTATTGTCTCTTTATTGATGTTGGGTTGAATTGATTGGGAGTATGCACATTAGTTCATTTTTGAAACAAGGTCTTGGGTGTTTTCCGCACGCCAAGTATTTGATAAAATTCCCGAGTGAGTATTATCGTCTTGGTCACTAGAGATAGTCTTGCTTTAGCGCAACAAGTGGTATCAGATTTTTGGTTTCATTATTTGCCCGATATTTTCATTCGAGGTTGAATCAGTTTTGGCAATTTTGGCATAGATTTTGTTTTTGTTCCAAATGACGGAAAATATGGAGAGTACTCGATAATCAACCTCTACGAGCGGAGGCTCAAAGAGATGGGATCCTAGTTATGAATCGAGTGGATCAATGAAGATGAAAATGAAGGATTTTGATGAGAAGATCAATTTGGGGTTATGGTAAAGATGAATGCGAGGCGTTCTTTTCCAGCAGAGGTTACAATTAGCATTATTGGGGGTAAAGGGACGACCGATAAGCATGACCGATGCCGAGTGGATTGACATTGATCAAAGAGCTGCTTCGAGTATTAAGATGCTTATCATGGATGATGTGTTGATTAACGTGATAGAGGAGACCACGACTAAAGGCATGTGGGATAAGCTAAAAGATATTTATTTGTGAAAGTCGTTGTCAAATAAATTGTTCCTCAAGAAGAATCTCTTCAAGTTTGAGATGAAGGAGGGTGAGGATATGATGAAGCGTATCAACATTTTTAATTCCTTGATAAATGATTTGAGCCGAATAGACATTCAATTCATTGATAAGGATCGAGCATTGTTACTTTTTACATCATTACCCGATTCATACGAGCATTTTGTGACCACTCTCATCTTTGGGAAGTCTACGCTCCGATGAAATGAGGTTTTGCAAGATATTCAATCTCATGTCACGATGAGAAAGAAAGAAGGTGGAGGTGACGGGTATTCCCATAATGAAGTCCTTACGGAGAGAGACGAAAGTGGATAAAATGGCAAAAGGAACTCCAATCGGGGATTTAATGACGGTAGTATGTCTAGATCGAGGGGTGTTGGTGGTAGAGGATCAAAATGCTACAAATATCAGGAATGGGGTCATATGATTCGAGAATGTCCTTTGTGTAACAACAAGGTTAAGGAAAAGGTTGAGTTCGAGAGGGCAGTGGTAGCGACTGAGGATTATGAAGATGAACTTGGAGAACTTCTCACAATATCCAAGGTTAACTCTCTCTCCCAAGATGATTGGATATTAGATTCGGGATCTTCGGATCACGTTTGCTCCAAGAGGGAATATTTTGAGACTTTTACGAAAAATAGAAAAGTTCCATGTCTTTGGCTAATGGAGAGAAGGTTGCCGTTGAGGGTTTCAGGATAGTGAAAGTCAAGATGTTCGATGGGGTGGAATGTACTTTGGGTGGTGTGGCCTATGTCCTAATGTAGCGAAAGAATTTGATATCCATTAGTCATTTGGATTCTAAGGGTTGTAGGGTGTCTACAGCGAGTGGAGTCTTAAAACTCACACGCGGTTGTATGGCCCTAGCGAGGGGAGAGGAGAGAGAAGGGTTGTATCATCTAAATCATACTTCGAGAAAGATAGGGAAGATGTGTGCACAAGTGATAGAACGTTCAAGGCTTGTCTCATTTGTGAACAAAGACGAGACATTTGGTGTTAGCTTTTCGAGTGTAGACGAGAGTGATGGGATAATACCTACTAGTGGAGGGGATGGATTGAAGTACCCCTCCAGGGCCAATGAGTGATGTTGACTCGGTTTAGTTGCACACATGCATTGGCCGATTAGAATCGAGGACGTGTAGGACTGTGATGAATTCGAGGTGTGTGTAGTTAGTTTAAGGAAGGCCAATGAGTTATTGTTTGCGAGCATTGGCAAACTAGAGTCTTTCGTGACAAAGGCTTGGTACATCTTTTGAGGGTAAGATTTGGAGGGTGTGATAGGTGATAAATTTTCCTTCTCATCCTTGGTTATTACTCAAGGTGGATGATGGTGTTGATGTGTTTGAATGTTTTGTGTATAGATGGTGTACACTATATGTGTTGTGCGGGGGTGTACTCACCGGGTTACATGAGGAGCGAGATTCATCATATGGTTACATGGGAAGCATTCAGATGCATGAGATGGTTAGTTCTTAGTTTAGAAATTGGTCCCTCGACGGGTGGAGACTTTTGGAGTGAAGACTTGCGGTATATCACTTCATGGTTGAAGTTTGGGGTGGCTTAGCAATGGGTGGAGCGTAATAGCTTGTTAGATGTCGGGATGATCTTCGAGAAAATTCGATGTTTGTATTCTGAGTTCGGTTGGATCGTGAGGATCGCCTGAGAAATCGTATTAGCTTGGTAGATGGTGGGACGGTCTTCAAGTGGGTTCAATGTCAGCATTCTAGAGATTGGTTAGATCGTCAAGATCCCCAAGGTGGAGTTTGTTGGTTTTGGCTCTTCTATTTTTTTTCAATTTTAGTTTATTTACAAATTTGCCATTTCGGTTCAAATCTATAAATACAAGTGTTATTTCTAGGTTTTGGGTAGGGCTGTGTTTCGGCCGGATCGGATCGAAAAATGCCTATTCGAAAAAATTCCGATTTTTTCGGAAATAAAATAACTATTCCGATTTCCGATCCGATTTTTTCGGAAAATTAAAAAAATTTCCGAATTCGGAAAAATCGGAAAATCGGAAAATCGGCAAAAATCGGAAAAAATCAGAAATTCCCAAAATATATTAAAAATCCAGAAATTTCGAAAATTCCAAAATTTCAAAAAAATAAATTATGGATTTTCGTTTACTCGAAATTCTCATTTTAAAGAAACAATGAAAATAGCTTAACCCAACATGTAAACACATGAGGATTTGGCTCATTTTTCATTTGTGTAGAAGTTAGGAGGATACTCTCCTTTTATAGAGCATATTTTGGAGCCCTCTCCCTCTCCCAACCGATGTGGGATATGGGAAACTTTCAAAAAATCGGAAAAGAAATCGGAAAAATCGGAAATCGGAAAATAATTCCGAAAAAATCGGAAATAATTCGGAAAAAAATCGGAAAAATCGGATCGGAAAAATCGGAAATTCGGAAATTCAGAATTATTTCCGATTTCCGATCCGATTTTTTTCGAAAAAATCGGAAATCGAAAAATCGGAAATCGGCAAACTAAAATTTCATTCCAAATTCGGAAAAAATCGGATCGGAAATCGGAAAAATCGGAAAGTTCGGAAAAAAAACACAGCCCTAGTTTTGGGAGTGGAAAAGTTTGAGATCTATTTTGAGAGATAGCGAAACTAAAGAGAGGTAGAGCTCCATTCGAGAGGTGAGTTCTTGTGAGGTTGTGAGTGACTTTCTAAGAGAGATAAATTGTGTGTGTGTTGACGAGTGCATTAATTTTTATATTTTATACCCAAATTTATACATTATTAGTCCCATTTTATTTTATTTAATAAATTCTTATGACCATTATATTATAAAAGGGAAAAAGTGCAAAAATAATTGAATTTTGATTTAAAACGGCAATTCTATGTCAAAAATGGGCTCTTCAATAATTTTATAATATTCTTATTCTAATTTGTGAAAAAAGTTGCCTAGTGAAATTTTTGTAGATAATGACGGAATTTGGTGCAAATTGATGACCAACTCGAAAAAGACGCGGAAAAGTTGATTTTTACGGTCGTTCGAAAAAAGCTATTTTTACACCTGAAATCGTAAAAAAAGTCGAGAATTATTATTCTCCGAATTGGACGACATTCGACATGCGTGTTCGGCAAAAAAAAAAAAAAGACTTTTCGAGTGGCGAAAAATTGAAGAGGTGGAAGTTGAAGAGTTCCACCAAACCCCTAATGCCTCACCCTAAGCCTATAAATAGAACCCTCATTATTTGGTGTAGAACAAGGAGAGAACTGTAGAGAGAGTTGGGGAAATAGTTTTTGGTTCTCTTATTTTGAGATTTTTATTTATATTTCAAGGCCAAGAATTGTATCTTTATGGAAGGAATTATGTCAACATCAATTGTAAGACACATCATTTGTAAGTTGTTTTATTAATGAAAAATCATATTCATTCTTGAAAATTTTATGATGTCTTCCATTATGCTAGCGTAATTTCTTTACTAGGAATAGGCTAAATTTATCATGTTTGATTAATATTATGCGTGACTTAAATTCGTCTTTGTTCCCGATATGTGCTAAAGGTCTTAAAAATTCGGTATTCATTTAAAACGACACGTGAGTGTGTTTTAAATCTCCGGTTTTGTTTGAGAAAAAAAACATATTTTTATTTTTAAGTCTGAGTACTTTTTGATGGATTATGCTTGCACTCGATTGTTTTGATAGTCCATGCTTCAAGGCTATACTTTGAACTCTAAAAGTGAACTTTTAAGGGAATAGGGATTTTAGTTGTCTTAATTTAGAGATGTTAAATTTTATTGGGAACTTAACCGTGTTATCCTCCAAATTAAATACGACGAGAGTCGATTAAATTTGATTTATAAAATCGGGACTGACGAGTTTAAGTTATTACATAATATTAGTTGAACGTGATATATTGATTCAACCTCCTAGTTTTCACACTCCCTTGATTATATCTCTCGTACTCCTAAATCTAGTTTGTGTTTCTTAGTTTAATGTTACATCTCATCTCCAAACCCAATTAATCTAGTTGGAAAATCACAACTATTTTGAATAAAAAAATTGACAAATCCTCGTGGGTTCGACCCGTACTTACAATTATTATAGAATAGCGAGTGTAAGTATGGGTCGAACCCATGAGGATTTGTAATGTTTTTCTAAATTAATAATCGAAATAGTTGTGGGTCATTCCAATTAATAAACTTTCTAGCACTAAGTACCAAAACATCATAAATTTTAGAGCATGGCCGCGCAACACAAATTTCAATCTTAAATCCACGGTCATAATGGTGAGGACCGACATTATCAATAATAAACAAATTTGACTCGCACAAATCATATGCCGATACATCACATGTGGGTAATAAATTGTAATAAGGATCCAAATATTTACTATCATTTTTTCAAAAATAATCACGTAAAATTGGGGATGCATACCCCACTCTTAAATGTGAGACTTTATGAAAAGCGCGAGAAGAAAAGCTATCACGGGGCGATACGATTTCTTCATCAAAAATAGGAGGACCGTTATAAATACTTGAAGTGTCACTAAAATCGGATGACGAATCCTCAAATAAATTCTCCCACATATAAAAAGAATCAACATTTTTCTCAATTAAATGGGGGGAAAAATCTCGACAAACATTAACATTCAAATCTTCACAAGTATTACAAGTGTCAAGATTGTCAAATTTTTCCTCCTCACAAAATTGATTATCCCCATTTACTTCATGATTATTTTTAGAAATAGCATGAGTATACCGTTTGTTTACCTCTTGCTAATTGATACACTTTGGTGGACAAATAGTAATTACAGGAGTTGGATTATCATCCATACCTTCTTTAATTTTTTAAATGACTACGGACCCATCTGACTCAAATTGAAATGCGTAGTCATCTAAATTTTCAGTATTTTGTAAAACATGTCCACATGATCAATTGAGGAATATGAAAAAGATGACGGGATAACAATATGAGGATCACCCATTGTCATTTACAATGCCCGATTTTTTTATTTTGAATGCAAAAGCAATTATAATTGACTCAAAATCTAATTAGACAACCCATACTCTTTGACAAGGGATAATTTAAAAGACGGCCAACTACGGTTATCGCCTCAAATCTCGCTTTTTCCTCTAGGTAGGTGGTCGGTATAAAGACTCATTAAAAACCACCAATCCTAGACAAGGCAAAATGGAATCGATTTGATAAGTTCGCGTTGGAGTAGATTTTAATTCTACCCTCGTTAAGAGTTTTGCCCTTAAGTCAATTTATGCAACGTGCTATTTTAAATGGAAAATTAAACCACCTAGGAGCACTTAAAACCGTACCTACGGCGTGGACATTTTACATTCACTTATTTACGTCGAGCTGAAGTTTAAGTTGACGTCGATCGGGGGAAAATTCCCCTACATTTCAGTCGTCCCCGAGAGATCCTTGTGCTCGTGGCAAGATTTCACAAGTTTCTTCACGTTCACTTGCATACTTTTCTGAATTTTTCTTCACTTTTTTTTAAATGTGCCTGAAAAATAAAAAGAAAAAAAATACAAAAGAAACTACACCCAACATAAAATGCGACACACCAAAAAAAAATAACACGGCACGCGCACTAGTGGTGTATTCGACACAAAAACAAAAATAACCAAGTACACTTATGACGCTTTTTTTTATTTCTTTTATTCTGGAAATTCCTACGGGAAAAAAATTGAACTTTCGTATATTTTTTTAAAAAAAATGGGGATTTTTTTGCGGTCTATTTACTAAAAAAACGGGACTGGAAATTTCAAGAAAAAAATAAAATAAAATTTCTCAAGTTTATTTTTTCAATTTCTTTGTATTTTTATGAAATTTTTACTAACAAAAGTGCAAAAGTAAAAAAAGACTAGTCCGAAAGTCACAACTTCTTTTAAAAAAAATCGAACAAATCCATAACCTTTGTGTTCCTCCATTTATCTATAGAAAGAAGGAATCCTCCTTGGTGGATGTAGCCCAAATTTGGGTGAACCACGACATAAGGTTGTTGTTTTGCTTTGATCATTGATTGTATATTCTTAATGTCTCTTTATTGATGCTTGGTTGAATTGATTGGGAGTTTGCACACTAGTTCATTTTTGGAACAAGGCCTTGGGTGTTTTTTGCACACCAAATGTTTGATAAAATTCTCAAGTGAGTTTTATCGTCTTGGTCCCTAAACATAGTCTTGCTTTAGCGCAAAAAGTGGTATCAGAGCTTTGGTTGCATCGTTTGCCTGGTATTTTGGTTTGAGGTTGAACCAATTTTTGCAATTTTGGCACAGCTTTTGTTTTTGTTCCAAATGAAGGAAAATTTGGAGAGTACTAGAGAATCAACCTCCACGAGCGGAGGCTCTAAGATATGGGATCCTAGTTATGGATAGAGTTACTCAATGAAGATGAACACGAAGGCTTTTGATGAGCAGATCAATTTTGGATTATGGAAAAGACGAATGCGAGGCGTTCTTGTCCAGCGGAGGTTCCAATTAGCATTCTTGGGGTAGAGGGATGAACGGTAGGCATGACCGATGCCGAGTGGAATGATATTAATGAAAGAGCTGCTTCGTGTATTGAGATGCTTATCATGGATGATGTGTTGATTAACGTGATAGCGGACACCATGGCAAAATGCATGTGGCATAAACTAGATGAGATTTATTTAGGAAAGTCGATGTAAAATAAATTATTCCTTAAGAAGAAAGTCTTCAAGCTTGCGATGAAGGAGGGTGAGGATATGATGAAGCATATAAACGTTTTAATGCCTTGATAACTGACTTGAGCCGGATAGACGTTCAATTCATTGATGAGGATCGAGCATTGTTATTGCATGCATCATTACCCGACTCATACGAATATTTTGTGACCACTCTCACGTTTGGGAAGTCTACGCTCCGGTGCAATGAGGTTGTGCAAGATATTCAATATCATGTCACGATGAGAAAGAAGGAAGGTGGAGGTGACAGGCATTCCCATAATGAAGGCCTTACAGCAAGAGACAGAGGTGGACTAAATGGCGAAAGGAACTCCAACCGGGGATTTAATGATGGTAGTCGATCTAGATCGAGGGGTGTTAGTGGTAAAGGGCCGAAATGCTACAAATATCGGGAATAGGGTCATATGATTTGAGAATGTCCTCTGTGGAACGACAAGATTAAGGTCAAGGTTGATTTTGAGAGGGTAGTGGTAGAGAGTGAGGATTATAAAGATGAACTTGGAGAACTTCTCACAATCTCCAAGGTTAACTCTCTTTCCCAAGATGATTGGATATTAGATTTGGGATCGTCGGATCACGTTTGCTCCAAGAGGGAATATTTTGAGACTTTTACGAAAAATACAAAAGGTTCCATGGCTTTGGCTAACGGAGAGAAGGTTACCGTTGAGGGTTTCGGGATGGTGAAACTCAAGATGTTCGATGGGGTGGAACGCACTTCGGGTGGTGTGGCCTATGTCCCAAAGTTACGAAAGAATTTGATATCCACTAGCCGTTTGGACTATAAGGTTTGTCGGGTGTCATTGGCGGGTGGAGTCTTGAAAGTCACACGTGGTAGTATGGTCATAGAGTGGGGATAGGAGAGAGAGGGGTTGTATCATCTAAATCAGACTTTGAGAAAGATGGGGAAGTTGTGTGCACAAGTAATCGAACATTTCAGGCATGTCTCATTTGTGAAAAAAGCGGAGGCATTGGGTGCTAGGTTTTCAAGAGTAGATAATAGTGATGGGATAATACCTAATAATGGAGGGGATGGATCAAAGTCCCCCTCCAGGGACAACGGGTGATGTTGACTGAGTTTAGTTGCACACATGCATTGGCCGATTGGAATCAAGGAGGTGTAGGGTTGGTATGGATTCGAGGTGTGTGTAGCTTGTTCAAGGAAGGCCGATGAGTTATTGTTTACGCGCATTGGCAAACTGGAGTCTTTTGTGACAAAGACTTGGTACATCGTTCGAGGGTGAGATTTGGAGGGTGTGAGAGATGATGAATTTTACTTCTTATCCGTGGTTATTACTTAAGATGGAAGATGGTGTTGATGATTTTGAATGTTTTGTGTAAAGAGGGTGTACGCTATATGTGTTGTGTGGAGGTGTACTCACCGGGTTACACGAGGAGCTAGATTCATTATATGGTTACAGGGGAAGCATTCACATGCATGAGATGGGGAGTTCTTAGTTTAGAACTTGGTTCCTCGGCGGGTGGAGTCATTTGGAGTCTTAGAGTGAAGACTTGTGATATCTGACTTCATGGTTGAAGTTTGGGGTGGCTTAGCATTGGGTATAGGGTATTATCTTGTTAGATGTCGGGATGATCTTCGAGCAAATTTGATGCTTGTATTCGGAGTTCAGTTGGATCGTGAGGATCGCCAGGGGGAATCACATTAGCTTAGTAGATGGTGGGACGGTCTTCAAGCTCAATTTCGACATTCTAGAGATTGGTTGGATCGGCATGATCACCAAGGTGGAGTTTATTTATTTTAGCTCTCCTATTTTTTTCAGTTTTGGTTTATTTAAAAATTTTCCATTTCAGTTCAAATCTATAAATACAAGTGTTATTTCTGGGTTTTAGGAGAGCACAAGTTTGAGAGCTATTTTGAGAGTTATCAAAGATAAAGAGAGGTAGAGCTCCATTTGAGAGGTGAGTTCTTGTCAAGTTGTGAGTGACTTTCTAAGAGAGATAAATTGTGTGTGTGTATAACCTTTGGGTTCCTCCATTCATTGATAGAAAGAAGAAATCCTCTTTGATGGATGTAGCCCAAATTTGGGTGAACCACGGTATATCGTTGTTGTTTTGCTTTGATCATTGCTTGTACGCTCTTATTGTCTCTTTATTGATCCTTGGTTGAATTGATTGGGAGTTTGCACGCTAGTTCATTTTCGGAACAAGGTCTTGGGTGTTTTTCGCACACCAAGTGTTTGATAAAATTCCCGAGTGAGTTTTATCATCTTGGTCGCTAGAGATAGTCTTGCTTTAGCGTAACAAGTGGTATCAGAGCTTTGGTTACATTATTTTCCCGGTATTTACGTTCAAGGTTGAATCAATTTTGACAATTTTGGTATAGCTTTTGTTTTTGTTCCAAATGACAAAAAATGTGGAGAGTACTAGAGAATCAACCTCCACGAGCGGAGGCTCTAAGAGATGGGATCCTAGTTATGAATAGAGTGGTTCAATGAAGATGAACACGAAGGATTTTGATGAGAAGATCAATTTCGGATTATGGCAAAGAGGAATGCGAGGTGTGCTTGTCCAACGGAGGTTCCAATTAACATTCTTGGGGGTAGAGGGATGAACGGTATCCATGACCGATGCCAAGTGGATTGACATTGATCAAAGAGTTGCTTTGTGTATTGAGTTTCTTATCACGAATGATGTGTTGATTAACATTATAGCGGAGACCAGGGCTAAATGCATGTGGGATAATCTAGAAGAGATTTATTTGGGAAAGTCCTTGTCAAATAAATTATTCCTCAAGAAGAAAATATTCAAGATTGAGATGAGGGAGGGTGAGGATATGATAAAGAATATCAACGTTTTTAATTCCTTGATAAATGACTTGAGTCGGATAGACGTTTAATTCATTGATGAAGATCGAGCATTATTTCTTCTTGCAACATGAGATGCGGAGTTATTAGTTTAGAACTTGGTTCCACAACGGGTGGAGTAGTTTGGAGTCTTGGAGTGAAGACTTGCAGTATCTCACTTTGTGGTTGAAGTTTGGGGTGGCTTAGCATTGGGTGGAGCGTATTGGCTTGTTAGATGTCGGGATGATCTTCGAGAAAGTTTGATGTTTCTATTCTGAGTTCGGTTGGATCGTGAGGATTGCCAGGGGGAATCGCATTAGCTTGGTAGATGGTGGAATGGTCTTCAGCAGGTTCAATTTCAACATTCTAGAGATTGATTGGATCGTAAGGATCGCCAAGGTGGAGTTTGTTAGTTTTGGCTCATCTATTTTTTTCCATTTTGGTTTATTTACAAATTTGCCATTTGCGTTCAAATCTATAAATACTAGTGTTATTTCTAGGTTTTGGGAAAGGAAACGTTTGAGAGCTATTTTGGGAGTTATCAAAGCTAAAGAGATGTAGAGCTCCATTTAAGACGTGAGTTCATGTGAGGTTGTGGGTGATTTTCTAAGAGAGATAAATTTTGTGTGTGTGTATAAACTTTGGGTTCCTCCATTTATCTATAAAAAGAAGAAATCCTCCTTGGTGGATGTAGCCCAAATTTTGGTGAACCACGGTATATCATTTTTGTTTTGATTTGATCATTTCTTGTATGTTCTTATTGTCTCTTTATTGATGCTTGGTTGAATTGATTGGGAGTTTGCACATTAGTTCAATTTTGAAACAAGGTCTTGGGTTTTTTTCGCACGTCAAGTATTTGATAAAATTCCCGAGTGAGTTTTATCATCTTGGTCGCTAGATATAGTCTTGATTTAGTGCAACAAGTGGTATCAGATCTTTGGTTACATTATTTGCCCAATATTTTGGTTCGAGGTTGAATCAATTTTGGAAATTTTGGCATAGCTTTTATTTTTGTTCCAAATGACGAAAAATGTGGAGAGTACTCGAGAATCAACCTTTACGAGCGGAGGCTCTAGGAGATGGGATCCTAGTTATGAATTGAGTGGCTCAATGAAGACAAACACGAAGGCTTTTGATAAGAAAATCAATTTTGGGTTATGGAAAAGTTGAATGCGAGGCATTCTTGTCCAGCAGAGGTTGCAATTAGCATTGTAGGGTGTAGAGGGACGACCGATAGGCATGACCGATTTCGAGTGGAATGACATTGATGAAAGAGCTGCTTCGTGTATTGAGATGCTTATCATGGATGATGTGTTGATTAACGTGATAGCGGACACCACGACTAAAGGCATGTGGGATAAACTAGAAGAGATTTATTTAGGAAAGTCTATGTAAAATAAATTATTCCTTAAGAAGAAACTCTTCAAGCTTGAGATGAAGGAGGGTGAGGATATGATGAAGCATATCAACGTTTTAATGCCTTGATAACTGACTTAAGATGGATAGATATTCAATTCATTGATGAGTATCGAGCATTGTTGCTGCTTGCATCATTACCGGATTCATATGAGCATTTTGTGACCACTTTCATGTTTGGGAAGTCTACCCTCTGGTGCAATGAGGTTTTGCAAGATATTCAATCTCACGTCACGATGAGGAAGAAGAAAGGTGGAGGTGGCGGGTATTCCCAAAATGAAGGCCTTACAGCGAGATACGAATGTGGGCAAAATGGCGAAAGGAACTCCAACCGGGGATTTAATGATGGTAGTAGGTCTAGATCGAGGGGTGTTGGTGGTAAAGGACCGAAATGCTTCAAATGTCGGGAATGGGGTAATATGATTCGAGAATGTCCTTTCTGGAATGAAAAGGTTAAGGGCAAGGTTGATTTCGAGAGGCAGTGGTAGCGAGTGCGGATTATGAAGATGAACTTGGAGAATTTCTCACAATGTCCAAGGTTAAATCTCTTTCCCAAGATGATTGGATATTAGATTCGAGATCGTCGGATCACGTTTGCTCCAAGAGGGAATATTTTAAGACTTTTACGAAAAATGGAAAAGGTTACATGTCTTTGGCTAACAGATAAAAGGTTTTCGTTGAGGGTGTCGGGATGGTGAAACTCAAGATGTTCGATGGGGTGGAACGCACTTTGGGTGGTGTGGCCTATGTCCCAAAGATTCAAAAGAATTTGATATCCTGCAATCGTTTGGATTCTGAGGGTTGTCGGGTGTCGGTGGAAGGTGGAGTCTTGAAAGTCACACGCGGTTGTATGGTCCTAGAGAGGGGAGAGGAGAGATAGGGGTTGTGTTATCTAAATTAGACTTCGAGAAAGATGGGGAAGTTGTGTGCACAAGTGATCAAACGTTTAAGGCATGTCTCATTTGTTAACAAAGTGGAGACATTGGGTGCTACCTTTCCAATACTAGACGATAGTGATGGGATAATACCTACTAGTGGAGGGGATGGATCAAAGTCCCCCTCCGTGGCCAACGGTTTATGTTGACTTGGTTTAGTAGCACACATACATTGGATGATTGGAATCGAGGAGGTGTAGGACTGTTATGCATTCGAGGTGTGTGTAGCAAGTTCAAGGAAGTAGGATGAGTTATTATTTGTCAGCATTGGCAAATTGGAGTCTTTTGTGACAAAGACTTAGTACATCTTTCGAGGGTGAGATTTGAAGGATGTGAGGAGAGAAATTTTCCTTCTCATCCATGGTTATTTCTCAAGGTGGAATATGGTGTTGATGTGTTTGAATGTTTTGTGTAAAGAGGGTGTACACTATATCTATTATGTGGGGGCGTACTTACCGGGTTACATGAGGAGCGAGATTCATCGTATGGTTACATGGGAAGCATTCAGATGCATGAGATGGGGAGTTCTTAGTTTAGAACTTGGTTCCTCGGTGGGTGGAGTCATTTGGAGTCTTGGAGTGAAGACTTAAGGTATCCCACTTCATGGTCGAAGTTTTGGGTGTCTTAGCGTTGGGTGGAGCATATTGGCTTGTTAGATGTCGGGATGATCTTTGAGAAAATTTGATGTTTGTATTCTGAGTTCGATTTGAACGTGAGGATCGCATGGGGGAATCGCATTAGCTTGGTAGATGGTGGGATAGTCTTCAAGCAGGTTCAATTTCAGCATTCTAGAGATTGGTTGGATCGTCTGGATCGCCAAGGAGGCGTTTGTTGGTTTTGGCTCTCCTATTTTTTTCAGTTTTGGTTTGTTTACAAATTTTCCATTTTCATTCAAATCTATAAATACAAGTGTTATTTCTAGGTTTTGGTAGAGGATAAGTTTGAGAGCTATTTTGAGAGTTATCAAAGCTAAAGAGAGGTAGAGCTCCATTTGAGAGGTGAGTTCTTGTGAGGCTGTGACTGCCTTTCTAAGAGAGATAAATTGTGTGCATGTATAACCTTTGGGTTCCTCCATTTATCTATAGAAAGAAGAAATCCTCCTTTGTGGATGTAGCCCAAATTTTGGTGAACCACGATATATCGTTGTTGTTTTGCTTTGATCATTACAGGTCTGTTCTTATTGTCTCTTTATTGATGCTTGCTTGAATTGATTGGGAGTTTGCACACTAGTTCATTTTCGGAACATGGTCTTGGGTGTTTTCCGCACTCCAAGTGTTTGATAAAATTCCCGAGTGAGTTTTATCATCTTTGTCGCTAGAGATAGTCTTGCTTTAGCGCAACAACTTGTACCCTGAAATTGTAGGTTCATGTATGCAAAAAGTATTAATATAGAGAAAGGATGACAAATGTACATAAAATATATGACTCCATAGTAACTATTTTCTTACCCAAGATGGAAACCTGGGCTTCACCACTTGGGTAAAGCCAAGGAAAGAATCATATGTTTCCAAGTCAAAGTCCCAAAGATTTAATTCGAGGTTTCAGGTAGATGGTCAAAACATTCGCAGATGATGATAACACTTTCCACCCTTAATTCCTATCAGATTTGACAAATAATAAACATAATTAATAAGTTTCTTGGTTATCACACTTCAACCGAACTATTTGACGGGTTAAGAACATAACATCATTCTAATGACGGGGTTATCTAGTTTATTTTTTTAGATAAATAGACATATATAAGGGTTAAATGGAGAAGTGTGCCATGCTATCAGTTCTTATTTGTAAGAATGTTTTCGGCCTTTTGTTCCAAGTAAAAATCTTAACAAAAGAAAATTTCTAATGTTATCTGCAGGATAGAAAACTCCACATATGGCCACATCTTCTAGCTATTTGGGAGGCTACCAATATGATAAATCATCCTAAGAAAACAAAATAAGAAATAATCAGTTGTCCAAATAAGTAACTAAAAAAGGTTTCTAAACATTTACACGGAGAAAAAGACGCCCTAAAACATGGTATGGAACCTTTTTTAATAGATCTGGGACTAATTGGATTGAAAATATAAAATCTCTCTCTAGAAAGTCTTTCCATCTATGAAATCTTAATGGGTCTGTCTTATCTATAAGCTGCCAAGGTTGAACCTTGGCAATTTTCTCCGATCAGTGTTAAGGTGGCTACTGACTTAAACATTGATTTCACCATTGAGGATGGTACATGTCGGTCTAGAATCGTGTTTTTTGAAAGGGCGTTGGTGGGCAAAGTTGGCATCCCCAAACATTCTCCACCGACGATAGAATATACGAGGATGTGGGTTACAAAATTTTTGCAGCCAGTTGGCGGAGTAGTGGTACGCTACCTTAACGCCACTGCTTTCTGCTTCGTTTTCGCTTCGAGTAGTGGAACATATAGGGTGTTAAAGATAAAGAACGGGTGTGTTGATGGTGTACCACTATTTTTGGATAAATGGCATCCGTTGGGATGTCTCTCTAAATCTCTCAGTAGATCGAATACTCGTTGACTTCCATTTCATTTGTGGGGTGTAGAGGTGTTCCAAGCCATTGTCAATAAATGTGGGGGATTTGTTAAAGTTGATGAGGAGACGCGGGCTAGGGAAGATCTTAGGTGGGCATGATTATGTGTTAGACGTAATGTTTCACTGCCGGAGTCAGTGACTATCGAAGTTGAAGGTTGGATCTTAGAGATACCAATATGGCCGGAGTTAACGAGTCAGTGCGTTCTAGGGTTAGTAAGAAGAGGTAAATGCACAAAGGAGAGGAAATTCCATAAGCGTGTTGAGTCTAGGATGGGTGCAAGGAGGGTTCATGGTAAGCCCGGGAGAATGGTTTATGAGGTGAACCATTTAGAAGCCAAGTCTAAGGGCAAGGGTATACAGAAGTGTAAAGCTCCTAATTAGCATAACAGTAGAAAATTGGATATGGATTTAGCTGTGAAGTCAGATGTAGATCGGGTGGAGGTTCAGGACATATCGTCGGAGATTTCGATGGTCAAGAAGAAGATGGTTATGACCACGGAGGGTGCGAACGACGGGGTTTGCGGTGGTGGAGCTGACATCCTGTCCTCGCCAGCAGAAGCTTTGATGAAAAAGTTACTTTCGGGGTCAGCTCTTACCCTCGCTTTACAGCTGGATGGTACTAAGGTGAGGGTGTTGACAAGTTTGGAGTGTGTGAATCTTAGGGAACAACAGAAGGGTCAAGTCAGTAGTAAGGAAGTTATCAATTCAAAATATGTTTGTCTCCTTAGGCTGAGTACTTTAAGCACCGAAAGTGGTCCGCACTTTTTTCCAGTAACTGGATTTAAGGTGATTGACAAGCATATGGGGCAAAGAAAGAATCGCCATTTGGTAGGGGTGGGTGATTTGGGTGAAAACCTGAGTGGTCCAACGTGCTCTAAGAAGTTGTTGGAAAAGGAGCCAAGTTTAGTTATGGAAGGAGTAAAGGGTTCGGGTCCATAGTTGGAGGGAGGCCCGAATTATGGGGTTAATAACTAGAAGTGGGGGATGTTTTTGAGGTAGGGGACACATTGTGGCAAACGGTTTTGAAAAAATACAATGCTCAGCCCGTTAGAACGCTTGTGGTTAACATCGACGTACAGTCTCTTATTAAGCGTGGAAAGTGCTTGTCCCTTTTAAATATGGTGGGACCTTGTCTGAATTCGGGTAAGGTGTTACAAAGATGTTTTTTGAGTAGAAATATAAAGGTGAAGAGCGGAAAAAATAAGAAGAGGAGAAAAGTGGGTAGTTTGAAAGTTCTTAAAGGTCTAGAAGAGTCGGGGGTCACATGTGCTAAGCCACTTTTGTCTCTTGTCCCATATAACGTTACTTTTCACGATAATTTAAATTTATGGGGGTCTCATGAAAGGGAGTTTGTGGTGAGTGTTTTGAGATTAGGGGCTCAATCTTGTTATGATTATGGAGACACGATTGGTGTGGGGATTATTGAGAGTGATTTTACGAATGACTTAATTAAAAATCCGGGTGTGGATGGAACGTTCTTTTCTGAGGATGTTTCGTACGAGTCACAGGAGGTGGGAGGAGGAGACAAGGGCTTTGTTTATACTAATGTGACCGATTCAAAATTGTGGGTGGATATTGATATCCCTAGATAGGAAGAGGTCTTAGGAGAAGGAGAAGGGGAGGGGTGGGACGGGTACCCGGTGGGGTGGGCAGAGAATTTTATAGGTGGCTTCAGTAAGATGGTCGGCGTAACCTTCTAGGGGAATGAGGATAAGGCACGATTACTCTTCGAGAAAATAGGAGGTTATGGAAGGGCGTAGGTACTTGTTGTCCACCCTGTCCACTCTGTGACTTATGTTTGCTTTGGGTGGTGGAATTGTTTGGGCGGAGTCCATGTTTGTTCGTTTTATTTGTTTGTTTGTGCGGCGTAAGTTCGTCTTGAGGTGTTATCGCTTCGTTGGGTTGTGGGGGTATCGGTGCTTGTTGTTTGCTATGGTCATTAGTTCTTGTGATAGTGATTGTATTTAAGTTGTTATGTTTTTTTATGGGGGCATGTTCGGTGGGGGCCTTGCTTTTACTTGTGTTGTATACTTCCTGTATACGGGTTTCGCTCCCTTAGGTGGTTGGGATTCTATATAACATTTAATTATAAAAAAAAGTAACTAATCAGTCAAGATCTTTTTGAACAATAGTTTATGCATATAAAAATCATACAAACTTCTAATACAAAAGAGTGGGAAAAAAAGGGGAATTTACAATTAGGTCCCTTGATAACAATTTTTAAACATTTAAGGATAATTTACTATTAGGTCCACTTGTTTTGCCACTGGCGTTGACTTCTACAAGAAGAGAATTAGTGGAACTAAGTGTTAAAAAACTGTCAAAATTCCTTTAATGTTTAAAATTTGTTTTTTGAGGGACCTAAGAGTACTTTCTCCAAAAAAATGTATCCCGAATTGGTCAATCAAAGTGATCACGTAACAAAACAAACATTAGCCTTCCAGAGTTAAAAGCAAATTCAATGCGAGTAATTAGTTGCGATTGATGCCAAGATTGAAAATTTAAAAACTCGTTGAAATGGTTTCTTTAGTTTTTAGAACCTGTTGAATCACCGGTCATGTTGATATTGCCAAAGCTCCTTCCCATGAACTTGTAATTCTCTTAAATTTCTATCTTCATGGCCGGAAAATATACTATATATCACTGTATCAACTACTGGCTCTTTAATTAATTGGAATTTTTATCTTCCACGCAGTTCGGAATTAAAATGAACTTTATCTTCGGCATTACAACAAAACGTTAATGGAAATCCTTAGATTTTGGCCATTATAGTACACCATCAAATAAGATACAGACAAAGGGTAAATAGATCATTCAATTTCTAAGTAAAAATAACACCCAAATATTGTTCAGAGAAGAACATTGGGCATAAATCTAACTTGTAACTTGAAACTACTTAACACTGGGCATAAATTCAACTTGCAACTACTTAACAATGAGAATAAATCTACATCCAGTGAACAACGGGCTAACTTTAGGAAAAAAATAGTTTTTTCAAATATTACTCAATAGCCAATAAATGATGAAAACATTGTTAATCAATATTGTTTTGTCAATTATAAAAATCGGATATAAACCATAATGTTATATCACGTTAAAAATAGTGTTGTCATGAATCCAGGATGTTTAATTCTTTATGTAATAAAAAAATCGTAAGTTCTTTATAACTATGATAAAAAATAATCTTTGTCCATTGCAATTGATTGGAATAAGGTGACTTAAATGCTCCTGTTAAAGCTTCCTTTGAATCCCTTCTTGAATAGCCCAGAATATTTGTGAGAAAATAAGAATAATGAGAATTTCGGATTTTCTCTCCCTCCTTAGAAATAGTGTGTATTGATATGACTCTAGATGGTGTAGATGTCTCTATTTATAAGGGAAAGAGGGCCGAAATCCTAGTGGAGGTGGGACTCTTTTCAAGTCTCCCACTAATGCCACTAACCATCATGTGACTAACGGATAAGGTTTACACAATCTTTTAATATCTTTATTTATCACATTCCTAATTAATTATCGAATATTTATCAAGACCACATAAATGGGAAATTCGAAATTTAATACAATTGAAATTAAATAATTAATTTCGTTACTTAACATTAATTTCCAACAGTCTCCCACTTGGTGTTAATAATTCGTATAATTAAATTAGGTATCATAAGGTGCATAATCATTGATAAATTTAGTTTGCTAAATCAAATGATTCGCGGATACGAGTCATGGCGGTTCCATGCTATTCAAGAGCATGGTTCATTCTATGTACCACAACACCAATGTTTCATTCAACTGAGCCTTTAATATTGGGTATCATAATGGCCTGATAATGTCTTTTTGAATAAGGACTATTTCTGTCAACAATAATTCATAATTATACGCATGCATTCACAAAAGACAAAAATAATAGAAATCAGAAACACTTTTATTGAATTCAAGTAATAGTGTCAAACAACTAAGCCAAAATAACAATTATAATCTAACTAATCGAGACCCATCTCTTTGACATGTTCCATAAAGGTCTTCGGAGATAGTCCTTTCGTAAGAGGATCTTCTATGTTATCACGCGTACTAATGTGGTCAATTGACACACTTTGTTTCTGAACTTCTTCTTTAACTGATAGGTATTTCATCTCAATATGCTTAGCAGCCATAGTATACCTATCGTTCTTCGAGAAGAAGACTGTTGCGACATTATCACAATAAATTTTCAGCGGCTTAGATATTGACCCCATAATTCTAAGTCCTGAAAAAAAGTTTCGCATCCATAATCCATGATTTGTAGCTTCAAAGCAAGCTACGTATTCATCCTCCATAGTAGATGATGCAATGACGCTTTGCTTAGAACTTTTTCATAAAACGACTCCTCCATCCATAAGGAAGACATAACCCGAAGTTCTCTTCCTACTGTCAAGGCATCCCCCAAAATCTGAGTCTGAATAACCAATCACCTCAAGGTGATCAGTCTTCCGATATGTGAGCATGTAATCCTTGGTCCCTTGCAGGTACCTCAGCACTTTCTTTGCAACTTTCCAATGGTAAATCCCCGAATTGCTTTGATATCTGCCTAGCATCCCAACGGCAAAACTGATATCCGATCTAGTGCAGACTTGTGCATACAACAAGCTCCCTATGAGCGAAACATAAGGCATGCCTTTCATGTGCTCCCTTTCTAAATCACTTCTAGGGCAGTGACTTAAGCTGAACTTATCCCCTTTCTGAAGTGGAACATTAATGGGATTGTAACTTTTCATGCTAAATCTTTTTAAAACTTTGTTAATGTAAGATTTATGAGACAATCCTAACATTCCTCGTGATCTATCCCGAGATATTTCTATCCCGATCACGAAGGATGCCTCACCTAAATCTTTCATTTCAAAGTTTTTAGAAAGGTACTTCTTGGTTTCACTTAATAAACCAAGATCACTACTGGCGATAAGTAAGCCATCAACATATAGTACTAAAAACAAAAACTTACTCCCACTGATCTTCAAGTATATGCACCGATCAATAGTATTTTCCTTAAACCCAAAAGATGTAATGGAATCGTGGAACTTAATGTAACATTAACGAGCAGCTTGCTTTAGGCCATATATTGACTTCTTTAACATACAGACCATGTTTTCCTTTCCTTCCTTTATGAAGCCTTGTGGTTGTTCCATGCAGACTTCTTCTTCTAAACTCCCATTTAGAAAAGCTTCTTTTTACGTCCATTTGGTGCAACTCCAAATCAGAATGAGCCACCAATACTAATATGATTCTTAATGAGTCCTTCTTTGAAATTGGATAGAAGGTCTTATTATAATCAATGCCTTTTCGTTGATTAAAACCTTTGGCAACAAGTTTAGCTTCATGTCGTTCGATATTGCCTTTTGAGTTAAGTTTGGTCTTAAAGATCCACTTACACCCAACTTGTTTTTGTCCTTTTGGAAATTCGACCAACTCCCAAACTTTATTATCATTCATAGATTTTATTTCTTCATTCATGGCATCAATCCATTTATCGGAATCATCACTATTTACAGTTTTTTCATAAGAAACTGGATCATTAATATTCCCTATGTTAAATTGGGTCTCTTGAAGGTATACCACATAATCATCCGGAAATGCCGATCTACTTTCTCTTTAAGATCTTCTTAATGGTATTTCCTGTGGTGCTTCAAAATTTTCATCGGTTATAGTCTCATTATGTGGTTGTTCAGTTGGTTGATCATTCACTTTTTGTTCATTGTTATTGATTGGGTCAATGACTGGTTCAATAACTACATTAGGAAGAACAAGTATGTTATGAACTCTGGGTATAGGAATTTATACACTGACTTCTCTAATGATTACCTCCCTTTCTTTTATACTCCCACTTACTTCACCTTCTTCAATGAATTTAGAATTTTCAGTTTCTATGATTCTAGTTGTATGATTTGGATAGTAGAATCTATATCCCTTCAACTTTTCTGGATACCCGATAAAATGACAAGATAATGTCCTAGGATCCAATTTCTTTTCATAAGGGTTATAAATTCTAGCTCTCGTTGGGCATTCCCACACACGTAAATACCTTAAATCGGGTTTCCATATCCTTTCGAAAGTTTAAAAGTGGTTTTTTGAAACTGACTTACTAGGAACCCTATTTAAGATGTGTACAACGGTCTTTAATGCATATGTCCACAAACATGTAGGAAATTGGGTCCTACTTGTCATACTTCTAATCATTTTTATAAGGGTACAAATAGGCCTTTCAGCTACACCATTCTGCCAAGGTGATCCTGGCATTGTGTATTGGGTGCAAATACCTAATTTTTTAAGGAGTTTAGCAAATGGGCCAGGGCGTTGCCCTGACTCGTTATATCTACCATAATATTCACCACCTCTATCAGACCTAATAATTTTCACCGTTTTGCCTAGTTGCCTCTCAACCTCATTAATGTATATTTCAACGACGTTCACAGACTGAGATTTATCATGCAACATGTACAAAATGCAATAACGTGAAAAGTCATCTATAAAGGTGATGAAGTATTTTTCTCCACCAATAGATGGAATATCAGAAGGTCCACATATGTCTGTATGTATTATTTCATGTAGTTGGGTGCTTCTTGTGGCTCCTTTCTTTGTATATCTCGTATGTTTTCCTTTAATATAGTCCACACATACATCATAATTGGCCCAATCTAGGTTATGGATTATTCCATCTTTAATGAGCCTTTCAATTCTCGGCCTGGATATGTGGCCTAATCTTTTATGCCACAAATAAGCAGATTTTTCATTATCAAGTGTACGTTTCGTACCAACATTAGGATGCAAGGTCACAAGGGTTTCAGAAAAATTCTTTTGAAGATTCAATTGATATAAACCATCTAATAAAAATTCAGAACCAACATTATTAGAATTTTTAATCAAACAAAAACCATTGTACTTAAATTCAATCACAAAACCGTCTAAAGCAAGTTTGGAAACATAAATTAAATTCCTAGAAATTGTGGGAATATAAAAAGTTTTTTGAAAATCTAAAATAAATCCAGTGCTTAAAATCAGGCGAAACACTCCAATAGCTTCTATTTTAGCCTTCGCTTTATTTCCCATGTAGAGAAAATACTCATTTGGATTTGTTTTGCGGATTGAAGCGAAGCCCTGCATCGAATTACAAATATGACACATAGAACCAGAATCAATCCACCAAGTGTTAGAAGGAGCGTTAATAAGGTTTGATTCGAAACAAACATAAATAAAGGGCTTACCCTTTTTCTCGAACCAGGCCTTTCGTTTATGACAATCCCTCTGGAAATGACCCTTCTTTTTACAAAAGTGACACTTGTCATTATTTTCCTTCTTCACAGCAGCAATTGATGGTTGAGCTTGATGAGATGGCCCAAGACCTTTCTTAATGCCCTTTCTGAACTTCTTCTTAAAATCAGCTCCTTTGACTGTCATATTTGCCACTTGTCCTTTAGTCATATGACCATTCTGTTGCTTAAGACTTCCTTCCTCCTGTACCACCATTCTTTGCAAATCATTTACTTTCCACTTGTCTTTTATAGCGTTGTAATTGATATGGAAAAGCCCATACTCAGGAGGTAGGGAGTGTAGGACGAATTGGACGAGAAAAGACTCATCCACTGTCATGCCCAAAACTCTAAGTCTAGAAGCCATATTGGTCATCTCTATAATGTGCTCATTCATGGTTCGAGTACCATCGAACCTCATAGTGGTCAGGTCAGCCATCAGTTTCCCAGCAAGGGATTTATCAGTAGTGCGAAAGCGTTCCTTAATATTGTTCAAATACTCTTTCGCTTTCGTAATTTCAGGTATTGAGGTCTTAATGTTAGCAGCAATGCACATTCTCATAAACATAAGGGTCAGTCTATTGGATCGAGACCATGCTTCATGGACAGTAATTTTATCCTTGCTACTGACATCAGTAATAACAGCAAGTTCATCACACATAATTGCCATGTCCAGGTCAAGAACCCCTAGGTTGAACTCAATTTACTCATTCCATTCAGAAAAATTAGTTCCATCAAATTTAGAATAGGACCGAGCTTGCGAATACATGTTAAGGGGAAATGCAATTAATAACAATGTTCACAAATTAAATTTTCACACACAATAAAAATTGCAAGGGTAGAATATTGAATTGTTGACTAAAAATTTGGGCATATTTCATTTACAATCTGAATATCACGGAATCTGTGTTAATCATCACATAATGTTTAGATTGTAAATATATATTACCCTATAATTCATTTATCATGGTCCCAAAATTTTGGCATCTGTGTTTGTTGCCTAAACATTTAATACCATGATTAATGGACTTAATGTCAACTATTATGTTTTCACAAAAGTTTTTCTAATGTTGTTCAATTCAGAAATTAACATGTGTTGCCCCTCAATCCAATTTTATAACAAACATTAGAATAAACCTTTAATGCATGTAAGTGTATTGTTCGTACATGCAGTTTTAGCGTCTGTTTGGCCTTTAACTTAACTCAAATGAATAGTTACTTACATGTCCTAATTTAAATATAGTTAATTGTGCATTAAATATTAACTATAATACATAATCTATCAGTAATTACAAAGATATCAATAGTAGCTCAAATGCCTCAAAACGGAATTGCCCAGGTATAGTAAAAAATACATAATTTATGAATTTTGCTAAAAATAGCAAAAATAAGTTTTCACCATAGAATCAAAGTAAAACACGGCAGAAAACCAAAATCTTTTGCGGAACGTTAACATCAATTTTTTGTAAAGAGTTATATGGGACGAGAATATTTTCTAAAATGGCAAAAACGGGATTTTGAGGCCTTCACGGCCACGGATTGTCGAAAAACACATTACATCCCGGCCCAAGGCCGTGAAATTCGATCGTTGGCTCGTTTCCAGTAAACATGTCAAGTTTCAAGTCAATCAGACACCAAAAATTTCAAAAAACACTATTCACTGCTCCAAAAAAAATTCTTTTGAAATCTGTTTTGCGTCAAATCATAGTTTTCACTTAATTAATCTTAAAAACAAATTCGTTTTCTTATCATGATCAATAAAGTGGAGGTGAGACTCTTTTCAAGTCTCCCACTAATGCCACTAGCCATCATGTGACTAACGGATAAGGTTTACCCAATCTTTTAATATATTTATTTATCACATTCCTAATTAATTATCTAATATTTATCAAGACCACATAAATGAGAAATTAGAAATTTAAAACAATTGAAATTAAATAATAAATTTCGCTACTTAACATTAATTTCCAACAAACATGAGCTCCATCAAGTAGATCATAAGAACTAATATATTGGTCTAAAATAAGAGTTCCATATAATGTATCATACGCACATATTAGACGGGACTGCTTAGAAGGAAGGCAGCTTTTCACCAATAAATCGATGCAATATCATGCCCATAATAGTAGCACGTTGATTCATATTTTGTTACAATCCAGGCCTTACTTAATAAGTCATAGTTACAGCACAAAGAAAAGTTCGTAAGAGTTGAATTTTTAATATACAGAAACGATTCAGAATATTACCTCCAATGCTCTATTTTACCCATGGAAAATCTTAACTCATAATAAATGATCACTACAATTAGTAACTTTCACTTGGGGAACTGAACACAAATGGTATCAAGCAAAACTATTTACTATGATGTGATATTTTGCACCCTGTCTAAAACTATAAGGCAAAATTAGTCTAAAACAATAAGGCATAATTACAAATAGTGTGTTTTAAACATACCTTACCGATCACAATGTGTACCGGTGAAACAAAATACAAACCATAGTAAAACAAAACAAAGTTTAAAAAAAACATATTAGAATAATGAGTTTGAAAGGGTTGGCTTGGCTATAGTTTCTTCTTGTTAAAACACAAAGGTAAACCCAGAGAAGTTAACAAATAAAACATAAGGATAAAAATAAAATGAGGGGAAAGAAGAATGAACTGTTGAAACCATTAGAGATACCACTAATCCAAAAGCACAACTCTATTTAATAAACTCCGAAAAAAGACTGTTTAAAATTTTAAACCAATCCAAAAAAAAGTCTAAATATGTGATTGCAGAAATAGTTTCAAATAAAAATGAACAAAACTTAATCGTATTAAACAACTTAACCTCAAATGAGTAACAATTTTCTCTTTTGAACATATCCTTACGACACTATCTGTGGCTATTTTTATAATGAATACCAAATTAATATGCCAAATTAAAATTCACATTAATATGCCAAACTAAAATTCTCAACCCAAGCCCGTTCCATCCAATATCCATTAAGCCATTGAAACATAGTGGGGTTTATCTAACAGAAAATCTTAATTTAACAATTGCAGATGGCACGATGATAATGTATCTTTTTGGTGTTCTTTTACTTTTAGGATGCTTGGTACCTAAGACATTCATCATGACTTGCAAAAGACGTATTTGAAAAATGGAACACATAGTAATTAAGTCAAAAGAAATACATTTTCTAAAATCAAATAGCGCACAATCATAAGGAATGTAATTGATTGAAAAAGGTAATGAATAGTTGTCGAATATGCAATTAGTATTTGGTCCTAAATTCATAGTTCAATGATGCTCAAATGTCAAATGATGTAGTTAGAATCTCATTTAAACCTTGCTTATAATACCTTAACTTGCATTTACAATTATTATACCCAAAAGTTAAGCAAAAGAACTTAAAATACTCATGCGGGCATATTATCAAATGCCTAGCAAACACAAACCATATGTTGAATCCCATATCTTCAAAACCCCTAATCCAAAAATCTTGGAAACACATCTTTTAATTCGTTCAAAACTCTGTGAAACGTAGCACTTGATTAGGAAACGAGTTCAAATTAACACCCACCATCTATTTACTTTACTCATTGGATAAAACTTAATGGTTTCAGTAAGTTAAAATTGTGTTTTAATTATAGTGACAATTAAGTATTAATATGTTCACTAGTAACTCCATTAAACCCAATGTTTTTAGGAAAGAGGGACAGTACCATACTGGGAGATGTAATACCCCGTAATTCTGCATAATTAGGAAAATACGTTTTATTTAAATTACGTGAGTAGAGTAATTTAATATGATAAAATACGTTTTATTTAAATTACGTGAGTAGAGTAATTTAATGTGATACATTTTATTTAAATTACGTGAGTAGAGTAATTTAATGAGATATAAATGTTAATAAAGATTAATATGACGATTAAAAATTTACTAAATGTGAGTAGTAAATTTTGAACGTTGATATGTACAGTCTAGGGATTATATGGACGTACCTGAGTTATCTCAACCGAGTGTCACGCGTAGACAAAAATTGAAAATGAGATTAGAAAAATATTTTAAGAGACTCAAACGATAATTTAGAGCCTACAGATGATTCCTAAAGGGTCGATTTATGTAACAACCCTCGATTCTGGGAGGCTCATTTTATACTAATTTTACCGTATAAGGTAATTATATAAAATGTGGGGACTGGAGTAAATATTAATTGAATGAATCGAAAGTTAATATTTACTAGATTGATGCATATTTACTATATGCGGAAGTAAATATCATCACGTTGTATGTTTTTGGTGTCATCATTTAAATGACTCTATGGTTTAAATAGAAATTGGAACTCAAAATAATTTATAAAATTTCCGGATGCCAGTTTAGAGGGTGTAGTTAGTCTCGGAAGGTGCGAGACAGTCAAAATAAGTGTCATATTGTATTTTTGTGTTTCGGCACTTTTACCTGGTTTTAGCTTATACGCGTATTTGGGAGTCATTTTAATGTGGTATTAACCACTTAAGTTGGGAGTTTTAACTTAAGCCACGATTTTAAGTCTTGCCCTTATTTCTTTTCCCTTATTTCTTGTCTTAAACATAGAGAGAAAAGAAGAGAAAGAATGGAGAAAGAAGAGAAAATGAAAATTGAAGATGGATTGATGCTCCTACTCAAATAAATGTGAGATTCCTACTCTAAGGCAAGTTTTCTACTTGCTAATATATGTTTTAAGATGAATAAATTGTGTGATATTTGTGTATATATATGTTTGGAGATCAAAATGGAAATTATGGTATTTAAACCTAGATTTGGTTTTGAAGAGAAAATTGTGAGTTTTAATAGTTATAAATCATGTAGGATAATCTTTAGGTAGATAAAAGTTGTTAGTTGTGTTCAAAATGAAAGAGATTTGAGATTTGGGTTTAGCTTTTGGAAGTAGGAAGAACCCTAGGTCTGCTATGACCGGTCGATCGCGGTCCCCTGACCGGTCGACCGGGCCTTCGGGGGCAGGCTTACTGCTTTCCCACAAAGGCATAAAATTCTTGCGTGGTCGACCGCGGTCCCCTGACCGATCGACCGGCTATTCCATTTTGAGCTTTCTGCTTTTCTCCGTAGGCAAAACCTTGAGACGGGGTCTACCGTGGTCTTGGGACCGGTCGACCGGTCCCCTGTTTTTCACCCTTAAACCTTATTTTGCTTCCTAGGTTTATTCTCTTTTATAGGATCCAGGAACCTTCTTGCATGAAGTAAACTTAGAGTCCTAGAGTTCTTGATGAGTTGGGATACTACCCTAGTCTAGAAATGGTTTAGGCGGGGTTTTTCCGGGGTTAAGCCTTTTGATGTTAGGGCACTTTTTCTTCTAGTTGATTTCTATTAAACTAGGGGATGCATTATTATGTTTGGGAGACCTTAGAAGCTCATTGGAGCTATGTGATCCTTGATGGTTTATTATATCTATCAACGAATCTTAGGAGAATAATTGAAAGTCTATTTATTCTTGGAGGTCAAAACGTCAATGTAAATGCGTACGTCTCCAGATTTAATCAAGGCGAAATATTTACATAATGTAAAGGAATATGGTTTCGGATAAATAGGATATACATTTGCTAAAATGTGAATGGAATTGAGTATAAAATATACATTTGCTCAAATGAAATTTGATATGGAAATGATGGTAAATGATAATTTACTTAATCATTAACATGATAAATGGTAATTTGGTTAAACACACCTCTCTAAATGACATCATAAGGGAAGTTCGCGCGCTTGGTGATGCCCCCTGGCTAGTGAATGCAGGGTGGATATAGTCCTAGGCCATATGCGGGGTTTTTATATGTTTTTCTGCGCTGGTTAGGGGATTCCGGGTGTGGTCCTGACTTTCCCGCAGGCATATGGCCGCTTCCCGACGTTTGCGTTATGAGCCCAGGTTGTCTTGTATAGATAGGCCCTGGAAGATGATGGTCATTTAGGGGCGCGCCCAGTGGGGAAACTCGGAGGGGCGGTCTTAGAATCGTTGTATGCATAAGAATATAACCATTCTAAATCAAGTGGGACTTGATGTATGATAAATGCCATATAGAGCATTTAATGTTGATTATTCCTGCTAAGGAATGGTAATGCCAGGATGGGCATGTAATTAAAATAAAAGCCACAAAGAGCTTAAAAATTGAGATTAAAGCCATAAAGAGCTTATAGTTATAGATTTATTTTTCCTATTGAGGAATAAACTATAACACGAATCGGGGTATATGATAGAAGTTTTAATTTTGTTAATCTTTCTTTTCTCTTGCTTAGTTAAATTAAACTCATGCTTTTCTTCATTTCGTTAGCATATGCCGTAGAACTGTGCAGATAGATTTGCTTTCTTTTGTCTTTTCCATCTTGATGATATTCATAACTGTCATACTCTTTATTCACCTGGTAATCATATAGAACCGGGCCCTGACCCGTTTACATTTTTGTTGCATATGCATCTTGTCTCCACTCAGGTACTCCTCCGCAGGGATGCCTGGTTTGAATTCCTATTCCGATGTCCTCGTCGAGCCGTGATGCATTGCGGGTATTACGGGACCCCATTGGTATAGACGTTTTTATTTTTTTCATTCTAGTTAAGAGCAAGTCTTTTATTCGGGCGTGGGGCCCAACCTTTTGTAATTGCCTAATGAAATGTAATATGTAACTTATGGAACTTGTGTATTATTGGTGTATCAGTTTGGTGACCGGTAACATATTCGGTCTTGTTATTGTATTCTTGTTGTAATATATATATATATGTCTTGGGGTTCCCTTATCTTTCAGGAATTGGGTTGTTTGTTTTCATTTATTTACTTTCAATTCAAAATTTTTGGCAACCCGTTTTCTGAAATATTGGGTGGTTATCCTGAATACTCTATATTTTTATTGAGATGCTGAGAATGATTCCATCTATGATTCCGTTATATTGGAGTATTGGGCTGGCCACCCCTTATACTGGTGATCGGGTTGTCACAGATGGTATCAGAGCATCAGGTTCTAGAGTCCTTAGGAATCGGTGTGGACGCGTTACGTCTTCAGCGCTGCTTTTGATTTGATATAGAGCCTTAGGATCAAGATCGTTGATTTTTCTTGTGAGATTTCGTTCTTCTGCTCGGAGGTAGAACCCATAGAATCTTTTGCACATTCGTGTGAGATTTCTAGGTCGATTGAAGAAGGGCGCCGTGAGAAGGAACTACAAAGAACTGTGAATTGTGGTCGGGGATGAGGATCGCTTTGGAGGTCGCTCCCTTTTTGTAGCATTTTCTTGTCTTGCTACTACGGCTACTAATTTCAGTTGATGTAGTTTTCCCAAGTACCGCGAGAAGTATAAAGTGGTACTAAGCATGAGATTTCAAGTGATGTTAGATTGCAGCGGAGTAGTGCCCTGAAGTAGGATGGAGGGAAATCCTTCACCTATAGGAGTATAATAGTGGTGGTGATAATGTGGCCACCATCTTCGGGTGTGCCAGAAGTTTTTCCGGTGGAGAAAACCGATAGATACCTTCTATCGTAAGTTTCTCCGGGATAATTGGACTGAGGAGGAGGTGAGTTCTCGAGTGTTCACTGAATGCTCGGCTAAAGGCCGACAGTGAATAAAGTGTTGTACGGTTAGGGAGACCGTGCATCTTAAAATGATAGGCTCCAGAATAAGTGTTGTTAACACTTCTGATGGAGTAATGATCATGAAACCCCATTGGTGGACATCCGCTTGGGGAGGTTTCATTAAACTGAGAAAGAGGAGGCCGAGAGCGTCCCCCTTTTTATTAAGAAAGTAAGAGGGACTGCGTGGGCAATTGTTGTTAGCCAAAGTTGGAACAATGGCTAGGATGTGGAGTGTAGAACCACTCATTTTAAACTTCGATGAAGTGGAGAACATGGGCAAGAGTAAAGTGCCTGGTTGAGGAGAGGTGTAAATAATGTTGGTTCATGGAAGACTCGAATATGGAGTCTGAGAGCCATTAGTATTGACCCGGAGCGCTTGGCTTCAATTGTTAGTGGGAATTCCACCTTATAAGTAGGTGGTGTATTCCTTAGGATAAGGTTTAGTAATATTGTATCCACGGTAGATTCGGGTGTGTGTATTGAGCCTATAGTAGTATGGACGCTATTATATAAGGGTATTGATATGACTTCCGTGGTATGGAAGTTCTATCTTTTCTTCACTCGTTATGAAGCGAGTGATGATATTTTAAATGTATATGTGTCATATGTGATATTTGGTATGAGTGTTTTACTACTTGTTTGCATTGTATGTGGATGTTACGACTTATCTCCACGACCAACAAAGTTAAGTAGTAATGCATAGGAGGGGTTCCTTGTTTGGATTCCGCTTTTGCGGGATGCTCCACGCGTGAACCTTAACAACGTTTGGAGTGGAGAGATGTTACTTTTTCTTTCTCTTATTTTATGTATTATATACGCGAATAAAGATATTTTAGTTGGTTTGGAGTGATAGTGTAACACCCCATATTTTAGAGGATATATAAATTAATTAAATTAGTGAGTTGGATTTATTTAATTTGGAGAAATTCATTTAATTTGGTGATTTAAATTTAATTTATTTAAATTGGAGAAATTATTGAATTTGGAGATTTAAAATTTATTATTTAAATTTGGGGATTTAGAAATTCAAATTAATTCGAGTTATTGAAAATTTTCACATGTGTTGCATTTTGAGGTTGAAATTGGAAAATTTTATAAAGTATCTCATATGACAATTCTGAGTGCACGGTTGAGTCCGGAAGGGTCGAGATAGTCGGAAAAGAGTACCTCGGGGTAGTAAATGGGTCTCGGGATATTTTTAGACATGACCGAGCCCATACGGGGGCATTTAAGTCATTTTTAATTGGCCAATAGGCTTAATTACGGGATTGAGGAATTTTAACCTAGGTTTAAGTGTGTTGGGCAGCCATGAGTCATTCCAAAAAACAAAGGGTTGAGAGAGGAGAGAAAGGAGAAAGAAGAAGAAGGAAAGAAGGATGACAAGAGCAATCCGGGCAAGAATTTCGACATGGGATCGTCGGATTTAATCCCCCAAGGCAAGTGTTTTCTTGCTTTAATTTGAGTTGTAGTTAATGACGTAAATAGTTGTAATTATGTCAATTAATTCGGGAAATTTGGAAGTAGGAATTTGAATTGAAATTTGTGGGTTTATGATGAAGAAGATGAAGAATAACCATTAATGGGGGATTTTTAACTTTGTGAGAAATTGGGTTAATAGTGAGATTATAACTTAATTTGAGAATTGAATTACATGATTAGATCTTGGTTTTTGAATCTCCATTAGTGGTATTGTTGGAAGAAATTGTTAATGATGAAGTTCGGGTGGATTTAGGATGAATCTTGGGAGGTTTTTGGGGTAAAAGATCGGGTATAATCGAAGGTTTTGGAGCTTTAATGGCGATTCTGTCCGCAAAGACGTGTAGAAAATCGCGTTTTCTACATTTTGTTGTCTCACGCGCTTCCTCCAAAACTGCTCCAAAATGCCTCAAAACATCAATTTATTAATCTGGGCAGAATGTGGGAAAACTTATTAAGAAAGTTTTTTTTTTAAATCTTCTTTGAGGTGAATCTTTATAATGCCCTAAATTTTGGCATACGGACTCGGATTAGTGGAACGTTCACGGCCACACATAGATAGCGAAGAATATTATGCTGTCCTGGGAATGTTTTAAATTAGACACAAAAATTGAAAGGTCTAAAATACCCTTGAAGACGGAATGAGTTATTTGATTTTTAGCACAACTTTAAATAAGCATAACTTTGTCATACGAATTCGGATTTGCGTGCTGTTTGTGGCCACGCATAGGAAATTGAGAGTAGTACGCAGTACTAGGAATTTCATTACTGGGGCATATATTGTGAAATGTCTAAAATACCCTTGGAGTTTTAATTTGTGACGAAACTTTCCCGAATTGAAACTAAAAATTGTTGGGAACTTTGTGAGACTAGTATGAACTTAATCAAGTATATATGAGGTGAGATATATAATTATATAAATTATATTAAATAGTGGGATGTAGCTATTTTGGTATTGGATCGTATTTAATACGAGCGAACTAGTAGTAATTGGAATATATGTATATATATATGAATGTGTGAATTATATATATAAATATGGGAATACATAATCCAATAGAAAAATGATAATAGGTTACGGGAATACCTAAAACAATGATAGGTTGTGTGAATATGTAAAACAATGAAAGGTTGTGTGAATACCTAATATTTTAATAGGGTGCGTGAATACCTATTTGATTCTTTTATTATGTGTATGGCATACCTAGCTGCTTGCTATCGCGGGAGGTTGTGTAGAGACGGTCTTATCCTGAGTGACCTTCGGAGGGATATTTAACTTGTATCTCAAAACATAGGACTGTGAAAGACTTATTTGTGAGTTGATAAGACCGCTGACTATGGGAGCGTAGGTATGTGCGTGACCCATAGGTATGTGAACTATGTTCGCCGCCAATATGTGTGATTTATTTATATGGTTCGTGGGACATTTTCGAACCGATAGTCCTTGTTTGAGTACGAGACGTACCGGGACATGATAGCAGAGTATGCAATGAACTATAGGCGTATCCTTAGGGTGCTGTGTTAGTATATATATATAATGGTGGTGGATATATATGTATAGTTGTGTTATACTTACAATGTGATAATTGTAGGCTATTAAGATTGTGTTAATACATATATATAATAGTGAGGGATATATATGTATGCTTATGGTATATCTACAATGAGATAATTACAGACTATTAAGATAGTGAAATCTTATATAAACGTAAATAGTAAATTCTTGAGTTTAGTGTGATAACACATATTTAAAAATGATAATTGTTGAGATCAAATATGATATACTACTACGAGGGGTAATTAGAAGGATAAGCCTTTTTCCTAGTTAGAAGTGTGTCAGATGGCTAGGCGGAATAAATGAATGCGATAGGTGTGCACTATAGAAGAGAGGTGAGATTGTCCTCAAGAGAGTGGGACCGTAAAAGCAATTATGAACATTATATACTACGCATTTCATTTATTGCAATAAAATGCTTGCTAAACATTTTTATAAATCGGGGTCTGACCCGTTTCTTGTACTTCTTCTCTCTTGTCTATGTATATGTATATTAACAGGTGTCCAGCCACAGGGATGCCATAGTTGACTTATCTATTCCAGGGTTACGCAGCTGCAACATTGTGGATGGTTGCAGGATTTGATTTAGACGTATCATTTCTTTATTCCTAGAGTAGGATTCTTATCTCAGTTGTAGATTCATTCAGGTCATGATTTCCCTTTTACTTTTAGATTCAGTATTTGGTTTATGTATTCATTTATTGAATTATTATTATTGGGATTTTAAGCCGATTGTTTATTCGGCAGGTCATTTAGTCATTTAGTGCTGTTTTAGACTCATGGTTTGGATGTGTGGTTTATTTGTTATTCAGCATGCATATTTAATTGTTTAATAAAATCATAAAATTTGACATCAGTCTTTTTGAATACTAGGTGGTTAGTAAAGTTTTAAAAAGTTTTCGACAATGATGCTAAGAATGAGCCCCTGAGATTCCTGTTTTAAATTTGATATAGGACTAATCACCCGGTATTTATTTGGGCGGGGTGTCACAGATAGCAGGAAAATAGGATTATAAGGCTATCTCACTTCTAGTTTCGAAATGGAACTAGTTGTTCTGTAATTTCTCTCCTGGATACAGGTTGAGACTTTATAGAAGTGGATCGAGGTAGGTAGGAGATTTTGTTATTCATTTTATTTCCACGTGTGAGTGTTTAATTATTTGTTTGTTCTGTTCATGCATGTTACACTTATCTCCATGATCAACTAGTTAAGTAGGCATGTGTCAGAGGGGTTCCTTGTTTGGATTTCGCCTCGACGAGACACTCCGCCGCATGAACACTTAACGATGTTGTGATTGGAGAGACGCTATCCTGTTCTTTCTCTTTTATTTTATTTATTTTGTTGTCAGATGTGGGATAGGAAGGATTAGCCGAGAATCACGTAGTAGAGTGATTAAGGGCTATTGAAGTGCGAGATAGAAGCACTGTATATAGTTCTCTCCTGTGATCGATGCGAGGGAGACTGAGATACGAAGTCGAATTGAGACTTAGGGACTTTGCCTTGGTAAGAAGGCCATGTTTATATAAGGAGATATGTATTTGAAAGGCTTCACAGGAAGTGAATGTCTGATCAGTTAAAATCTTTAATAATGCTATGGTAAGACGAAGAAGTAGAATTTTGTTGAAATGATTGCAAGTTAAAATTTATCGATCCCGATTTTGTGTTTTAGACCGTCACATCTTAATAACCGACGATGCGAGGTAGTAGTGTAACGAGAGGGTTCCTTATTTGGATTTCGCCTCGGCGAGACATCCCACGCATGAAATCGAGCGAACGTTGGGAGTTGAGATAGGTCTTGGACACTAGGGATATACTTAGTATTACATATATATACGACTTAGATAGGATATCTATAGATCGACCTTAGAATTCATTAGTACTTTAGGGCTATTGGGATATGTGATGATAATTTAGGAAGGCGGTAAGGAGTTGATCACGAATAAGCTGTGGGTTAACTCTATGCGGGACTAGATCCCTAGGAACGAGATTTATGGGGTCTCGAGAGGTTTGGGTGGTTTAGGCCGAAGAAGATAAGGCCTTTCTTAGATATGCTGCTATGTGGCGACTACACTTAGGGGGAGTAAGGGACGGGCTGACCTTCACTCCTGAGCTCATGGTAGTAAGCTCGAGATTGAGTTAATGAATAAGTCTCTGCCAGGATTGGGGAGTAATGATATTGGAGCTTAGACCCATTGTTTATGCATCTCCCAAGCTTAAACTTATGGGAAGTACTATTCCATGCTTGAATTAAAATTCATCGTTGTAGTGATCACCTTAAATAGATAAGGCACTACTTCCTGGGCAGGAAATCTGGTCTTTCTCGCTAGCAGCGAGTTGTTGCAATATGTCGTGGGAGAAATCGAATTGGTGCTCGGAGTTCAGAAGGACTAGTGATTAGATATTTTCTCATTCGCTAAGGGAATGCGATTTGGGGTAGTAGATGCGTCGAGTAAGATAACCGTCGGAGATATTTGTGTTGGCATGGAAAGCCAAATGAAAGGAGCATGACTTGGAAGACTCTCTAGCGAGAGCATTCCGGTCTGTGATCGACCATTTAACCTACTCGTGCAAAGAAGAGTGTCGGTGGAATGAAAAGGGGTATATTTATAGACGGTTGCATGGAAGTGCCAAGACCGTTATGGTCATGATCCTATTTGAGAAAATGGTTGATCGTTCGACCAGACTCGAGCATTTTCGGCCATTTTAGATGGACTTCATGTAGAAGGGTATGCTCCATTATTGATGAAGGAATGGTAGGACCGTAGTGGGTGCCTATTAAATTAAGGTGAACCGAGACTTAGTATTCGTGTCAGAGGTTTGGTATAAAATTTCCATGTAGCAATGGGAACCGTATGGGAATGGAGTATACCTTACCCCCTAACACGGATGAATGAATGGAGGAGGTCGGCTTAATGTCGAAAGGCATATATTGAATGTACGCCTTAGAATATATGACTGACGGAGCAGTAGTGTGTATGGATGGAAATCCCTGTACAACCATTAGGCTTTCGAATGGCCTTATGGATCATTTCCTAAGGCATTGGCATTGTGAGTGGCCTAGCGTGGTCGGTTGTGTAATTCGCATACTCGTTGGAAGGAACCAACGGGTAATATGTTTCTTGGACTTGAAGTGGTCTCGGGACGTTTCTTTAAAGGTTTGGCTTTTGAGCCATACGCCTTGATGAGATACGTCAATGCGGGGGAAAGTTGAGTAGCATTGGGGATTAGCCACTTAAAGTTGGTATGGATGCCCTGAGGGGAGATATAACATGATTCTGAGGTTGGGCGATTTGTGCCGAGTCATGTGGGCATCGTCTTCCGCCGTAGGAAGCTAGAATCGATAGTTAGTGAGGAACGCTTTGTGCTATACTAGAGCACAATTGCTGTAGGCTGAGATCGATAGGGTCGATCTTGGTCCGGGTCTATTTGGGATGTTGCGATAACCAGGGGTTTGTTTAGGATGGTAGAATCCAAGTTTAGAGTAGTATACCCTTTCTGAGAATTGGGTATGCCCGAATTTTGGGGGCAAAATTCCCTCGTAAGGGGGGGAGTATGTAACAACCATCGATTCTGGGAGGCTCATTTTATACTAATTTTACCGTATAAGGTAATTATATAAAATGTGGGGACTGGAGTAAATATTAATTGAATGAATCGAAAGTTAATATTTACTAGATTGATGCATATTTACTATATGCGGAAGTAAATATCACCACGTTGTATGTTTTTGGTGTCATCATTTAAATGACTCTATGGTTTAAATAGAAATTGGAACTCAAAATAATTTATAAAATTTCCGGATGCCAGTTTAGAGGGTGTAGTTAGTCTCGGAAGGTGCGAGACATTTAAAATAAGTGCCATATTGTATTTTTGTGTTTCGGGCACTTTTACCTGGTTTTACCTTATACGCGTATTTGGGAGTCATTTTAATGTGGTATTAACCACTTAAGTTGGGAGTTTTAACTTAAGTCACGATTTTAAGTCTTGCCCTTATTTCTTTTCCCTTATTTCTTGTCTTAAACATAGAGAGAAAAGAAGAGAAAGAATGGAGAAAGAAGAGAAAATGAAAATTGAAGATGGATTGATGCTCCTACTCAAACAAATATGAGATTCCTACTCTAAGGCAAGTTTTCTACTTGATATTATATGTTTTAAGATGAATAAATTGTGTGATATTTATGTATATATATATTTGGAGAACAAAATGGAAATTATGGTATTTAAACCTAGATTTGGTTTTGAAGAGAAAATTGTGAGTTTTAATAGTTATAAATCATGTAGGATAATCTTTGGGTAGAAAAAAGTTGTTGGTTGTGTTCAAAATGAAAGAGATTTAAGATTTGGGTTTAGCTTTTGGAAGTAGGAAGAACCCTAGGTCTGCTATGACCGGTCGACCGCGGTCCCCTGACCGGTCGACCGGGCCTTCGGGGGTAGGCTTACTGCTTTCCCACAAAGGCATAAAATTCTTGCGCGGTCGACCGCGGTCCCCTGACCGATCGACCAGCTATTCCATTTTGAGCTTTCTTCTTTTCTCCGTAGGCAAAACCTTGAGTCGCAGTCGACCGTGGTCTTGGGACCGTTCGACCGGTCTCCTATTTTTCACCCTTAAACCTTATTTTGCTTCCTAGGTTTATTCTCTTTAATAGGATCCAGGAACCTTCTTGCATGAAGTAAACTTAGAGTCCTAGAGTTCTTGATGAGTTGGGATACTACCCTAGTCTAGAAATGGTTTAGGCGGGGTTTTTCCGGGGTTAAGCCTTTTGATGTTAGGGCACTTTTTCTTCTAGTTGATTTCTATTAAACTAGGGGATGCATTATTATGTTTGGGAGACCTTAGAAGCTCATTGGAGCTATGTGATCCTTGATGGTTTATTATATCTATCAACAAATCTTGGGAGAATAATTGAAAGTCTATTTATTCTTGGAGGTCAAAATGTCAATGTAAATGCGTACGGCTCTGGATTTAATCAAGGCAAAATATTTACATAATGTAAAGGAATATAGTTTCGGATAAATAGGATATACATTTGCTAAAATGTGAATGGAATTGAGTATAAAATATACATTTGCTCAAATGAAATTTGATATGGAAATGATGGTAAATGATAATTTACTTAATCATTAACATGATAAATGGTAATTTGGTTAAACACACCTCTCTAAATGACATCATAAGGGAAGTTCGCACGCTTGGTGATGCCCCCTGGCTAGTGAATGCAGGGTGGATATAGTCCTAGGCCATATGCGGGGTTTTTATATATTTTTCTGCGCTGGTTAGGGGATTCCGGGTGTGGTCCTGACTTTCCCGCAGGCATATGGCCGCTTCCCGACGTTTGCGTTATGAGCCCAGGTTGTCTTGTATAGATAGGCCCTGGAAGATGATGGTCATTTAGGGGCGCGCCCAGTGGGGAAACTCGGAGGGGCGGTCTTAGAATCGTTGTATGCATAAGAATATAACCATTCTAAATCAAGTGGGACTTGATGTATGATAAATGCCATATAGAGCATTTAATGTTGATTATTCCTGCTAAGGAATGGTAATGCCAGGATGGGCATGTAATTAAAATAAAAGCCACAAAGAGCTTAAAAATTGAGATAAAAGCCATAAAGAGCTTATAGTTATAGATTTATTTTTCCTATTGAGGAATAAACTATAACACGAATCGGGGTATATGATAGAAGTTTTAATTTTGTTAATCTTTCTTTTCTCTTGCTTAGTTAAATTAAACTCATGCTTTTCTTCATTTCGTTAGCATATGCCGTAGAACTGTGCATATAGATTTGCTTTCTTTTATCTTTTCCATCTTGATGATAATCATAAATGTCATACTCTTTATTCACCTGGTAATCATATAGAACCGGGCCCTGACCCGTTTACATTTTTGTTGCATATGCATCTTGTCTCCACTCAGGTACTCCTCCGCAGGGATGCCTGGTTTGAATTCCTATTCCGATGTCCTCGTCGAGCCGTGATGCATTGCGGGTATTACGGGATCCCATTAGTATAGACGTTTTTATTTTTTTCATTCTAGTTAAGAGCAAGTCTTTTATTCGGGCGTGGGCCCCAACCTTTTGTAATTGCCTAATGAAATGTAATATGTAACTTATGGAACTTGTGTATTATTGGTGTATCAGTTTGGTGACCGGTAACATATTCGGTCTTGTTATTGTATTCTTGTTGTAATATATATATATGTCTTGGGGTTCCCTTATCTTTCAGGAATTGGGTTGTTTGTTTTCATTTATTTACTTTCAATTCAAAATTTTTGGCAACCCGTTTTCTGAAATATTGGGTGGTTATCCTGAATACTCTATATTTTTATTGAGATGCTGAGAATGATTCCATCTATGATTCCGTTATATTGGAGTATTGGGCTGGCCACCCTTTATGTTGGTGAGAGGGTTTTCACAGATGGTATCAGAGCATCAGGTTCTAGAGTCCTTAGGAATCGGTGTGGACGCGTTACGTCTTCAGCGCTGCTTTTGATTTGATATAGAGCCTTAGCATCAAGATCGTTGATTTTTCTTGTGAGATTTCGTTCTTCTGCCCGGAGGTAGAACCCATAGAATCTTTTGAACATTCGTGTGAGATTTCTAGATCGATTGAAGAAGGGCGCCGTGAGAAAGAACTACAAAGAACTGTGAATTGTGGTCGGGGATGAGGATCGCTTTGGAGGTCGCTCCCTTTTTGTAGCATTTTCTTGTCTTGCTACTACGGCTACTAATTTCAGTTGATGTAGTTTTCCCAAGTACCGCGAGAAGTAGAAAGTGGTACAAAGCATGAGATTTCAAGCGATGTTAGATTGCAGGGGAGTAGTGCCCTGAAGTAGGATGGAGGGAAATCCTTCACCTATAGGAGTATAATAGTGGTGGTGATAATGTGGCCACCATCTTCGGGTGTGCCAGAAGTTTTGCCCGTGGAGAAAACCGATAGATACCTTCTATCGTAAGTTTCTCCGGGATAATTGGACCGAGGAGGAGGTGAATTCTCGAGTGTTCGCTGAATGCTCGGCTAAAGGCCGACAGTGAATAAAGTGTTGTACGGTTAGGGAGACCGTGCATAATAAAATGATAGACTCCAGAATAAGTGTTGTTAACACTTCTGATGGAGTAATGATCATGAAACCCCATTGGTGGACATCCGCTTGGGGAGGTTTCATTAAACTGAGAAAGAGGAGGCCGAGAGCGTCCCCCTTTTTATTAAGAAAGTAAGAGGGACTGCGTGGGAAATTGTTGTTAGCCAAAGTTGGAACAATGGATAGGATGTGGAGTCTAGAACCACTCATTTTAAACTTCGTTGAAGTGGAGAACGTGGGCAAGAGTTAAGTGCCTGGTTGAGGGGAGGTGGAAATAATGTTGGTTCGTGGAAAACTCGAATATGTAGTCTGAGAGCCATTAGTATTGACCCGGAGCGCTTGGCTTCAATTGTTAGTGGGAATTCCACCTTATAAGTAGGTGGTGTATTCCTTAGGATAAGGTTTAGTAATATTGTATCCACGGTAGATTCGGGTGTGTGTATTGAGCCTATAGTAGTATTGACGCTATTATATAAGGGTATTGATATGACTTCCGTGGTATGGAAGTTATATCTTTTCTTCACTCGTTATGAAGCGAGTGATGATATTTTAAATGTATATGTGTCATATGTGATATTTGGTATGAGTGTTTTACTACTTGTTTGCATTGTATGTGGATGTTACGACTTATCTACCCGACCAACAAAGTTAAGTAGTAATGCATAGGAGGGGTTCCTTGTTTGGATTCCGCTTTTGCGGGACGCTCCACGCGTGAACCTTAACAACGTTGGGAGTGGAGAGATGTTACTTTTTCTTTCTCTTATTTTATGTATTATATACGCGAATAAAGATATTTTAGTTGGTTTGGAGTGATAGTGTAACACCCCATATTTTAGAGGATATATAAATTAATTAAATTAGTGAGTTGGATTTATTTAATTTGGAGAAATTCATTTAATTTGGTGATTTAAATTTAATTTATTTAAATTGGAGAAATTATTGAATTTGGAGATTTAAAATTTATTATTTAAATTTGGGGATTTAGAAATTCAAATTAATTCGAGTTATTGAAAATTTTCACATGTGTTGCATTTTGAGGTTAAAATTGGAAAATTTTATAAAGTATCTCGTATGACAACTCTGAGTGCACGGTTGAGTCCGGAAGGGTCGAGATAGTCGGAAGAGAGTACCTGAGGGTAATAAATGGGTCTCGGGACATTTTTAGACATGACCGAGCCCATACGGGGGCATTTAAGTCATTTTTAATTGGCCAATAGGCTTAATTACGGGATTGAGGAATTTTAACCTAGGTTTAAGTGTGTTGGGCAGCCATGAGTCATTCCAAAAAACAAAGGGTTGAGAGAGGAGAGAAAGGAGAAAGAAGAAGAAGGAAAGAAGGATGACAAGAGCAATCCGGGCAAGAATTTCGACATGGGATCGTCGGATTTAATCCCCCAAGGCAAGTGTTTTCTTGCTTTAATTTGAGTTGTAGTTAATGATGTAAATAGTTGTAATTATGTCAATTAATTCTGGAAATTTGGAAGTAGGAATTTGAATTGAAATTTGTGGGTTTATGATGAAGAAGATGAAGAATAACCATTAATGGGGGATTTTTAACTTTGTGAGAAATTGGGTTAATAGTGAGATTATAACTTAATTTGAGAAGTGAATAACATGATTAGATCTTGGTTTTTGAATCTCCATTAGTGGTATTGTTGGAAGAAATTGTTAATGATGAAGTTCGGGTGGATTTAGAATGAATCTTGGGAGGTTTTTGGGGTAAAAGATCGGGTATAATCGAAGGTTTTGGAGCTTTAATGGCGATTCTGTCTGCAATGCCGTGTAGAAAATCGCGTTTTCTACATTTTGTTGTCTCACGTGCTTCCTCCAAAACTGCTCCAAAATGCCTCAAAACATCAATTTATTAATCTTGGCAGAATGTGGGAAAACTTTTTAAGAAAGTTTTTTTTTTAAAATCTTCTTTGAGGTGAATCTTAATAATGCCCTAACTTTTGGCATACGGACTCGGATTAGTGGGACGTTCACGGCCACACATAGATAGCGAAGAGTATTATGCTGTCCTGGGAATGTTTTAAATTAGACACAAAAATTGAAAGGTCTAAAATACCCTTGAAGACGGAATGAGTTATTTGATTTTTAGCACAACTTTAAATGAGCATAAATTTGTCATACGAATTCGGATTTCCGTGCTGTTTGTGGCCACGCATAGCAAATGGAGAGTAGTACGCAGTACTAGGAATTTCATTACTGGGGCATATATTGTGAAATGTCTAAAATACTCTTGGAGTTTTAATTTGTGACGAAACTTTCCCAATTGAAACTAAAAATTGTTGGGAACTTTGTGAAACTAATATGAACTTAATCAAGTATATATGAGGTGAGATATATAATTATATAAATTATATTAAATAGTGGGATGTAGCTATTTTGGTATTGGATCGTATTTAATACGAGCGAACTAGTAGTAATTGGAATATATGTGTATATATATGAATGTGTGAATTATATATATAAATATGGGAATACATAATCCAATAGAAAAATTATAATAGGTTACGGGAATACCTAAAACAATGATAGATTGTGTGAATACGTAAAACAATGAAAGGTTGTGTGAATACCTAATATTTTAATAGGGTGCGTGAATACCTATTTGATTCTTTTATTATGTGTATGACATACCTAGCTGCTTGCTATCGCGGGGGGTTGTGTAGAGACGGTCTTATCCTGAGTGACCTTCGGGGGGATATTTGACTTGTATCTCAGAACTTAGGACTGTGAAAGACTTATTTGTGAGTTGATAAGTCCGCTGACTATGGGAGCGTAGGTATGTGCGTGACCCATAGGTATGTGAACTATGTTCGCCGCCAATATGTGTGAGTTGTTTATATGGTTCGTGGGACATTTTCGAACCGATAGTCCTTGTTTGAGTACGAGATGTACCGGGACATGATGGCAGAGTATGCAATGCACTATAGGTGTATCCTTAGGGTGCTGTGTTAGTATATATATATAATGGTGGTGGATATATATGTATACTTGTGTTATACTTACAATGTGATAATTGTAGGCTATTAAGATTGTGTTAATACATATATACAATAGTGAGGGATATATATGTATGCTTATGGTATATCTACAATGAGATAATTACAGACTATTAAGATAGTGAAATCTTATATAAACGTAAATAGTAAATACTTGAGTTTAGTGTGATAACACTTATTTAAAAATGATAATTGTTGAGATCAAATATGATATACTACTACGAGGGGTAATTAGAAGGATAAGCCTTTTTCCTAGTTAGAAGTGTGTCAGATGGCTAGGCAGAATAAATGAATGCGATAGGTGTGCACTATAGAAGAGAGGTGAGATTGTCCTCAAGAGAGTGGGACCGTAAAAGCAATTATGAACATTATATACTACACATTTCATTTATTGCAATAAAATGCTTGCTAAACATTTTTATAAATTGGGGTCTGACCCGTTTCTTGTACTTCTTCTCTCTTGTCTATGTATATGTATATTAACAGGTGTCCAGCCACAGGGATGCCATAGTTGACTTATCTATTCCAGGGTTACGCAGCTGCAACATTGTGGATGGTTGCAGGATTTGATTTAGACGTATCATTTCTTTATTCCTAGAGTAGGATTCTTATCTCAGTTGTAGATTCATTCAGGTCATGTTTCCCCTTTTACTTTTAGACTCAGTATTTGGTTTATGTATTCATTTATTGAATTATTATTATTGGGATTTTGAGCCGATTGTTTATTCGGCAGGTCATTTAGTCATTTAGTGCTGTTTTAGACTCATGGTTTGGATGTGTGGTTTATTTGTTATTCAGCATGCATATTTAATTGTTTAATAAAAGCATAAAATTTGACATCAGTCTTTTTGAATACTAGGTGGTCAGTAAAGTTTTAAAAAGTTTTCGACAGTGATGCTAAGAATGAGCCCCTGAGATTCCTGTTTTAAATTTGATATAGGACTGATCACCCGGTATTTATTTGGGCGGGGTGTCACAGATAGCAGGCAAATAGGATTGCAAGGCTATCTCACTTCTAGTTTCGGAATGGAACTAATTGTTCTGTAATTTCTCTCCTGGATACAGGTTGAGACTTTATAGAAGTGGATCGAGGTAGGTAGGAGATTTTGTTATTCGTTTTATTTCCATGTGTGAGTGTTTAATTATTTGTTTGTTCTGTTCATGCATGTTACGCTTATCTCCATGATCAACTAGTTAAGTAGGCATGTGTCGGAGGGGTTCCTTGTTTGGATTTCGCTTCGACGAGACACTCCGCCGAATGAACACTTAACGATGTTGTGATTGGAGAGACGCTATCCTTTTCTTTCTCTTTTATTTTATTTATTTTGTTTTCAGATGTGGGATAGGAAGGATTAGCCGAGAATCACGTAGTAGAGTGATTAAGGGCTATTGAAGTGCGAGATAGAAGCACTGTATATAGTTCTCTCCTCTGATCGATGCGAGGGAGACTGAGATACGAAGTCGAATTTAGACTTCGGGACTTTGCCTTGGTAAGAAGGCTATGTTTATATAAGGATATATGTATTTGAAAGGCTTCACAGGAAGTGAATGTCTGATCAGTTAAAATCTTTAATAATGCAATGGTAAGACGTAGAAGTAGAATTTTGTTGAAATGATTGCAAGTTAAAATTTATCGATCCCGATTTTGTGTTTTAGACCGTCACATCTTAATAACCGAAGATGTGAGGTAGTAGTGTAACGGGAGGGTTCCTTGTTTGGATTTCGCCTCGGCGAGACGTCCCACGCATGAAACCGAGCGAACGTTGGGAGTTGAGATAGGTCTTGGACACTAGGGATATACTTAGTGTTACATGTATATACGACTTAGATAGGATATCTATAGATCGACTTTAGAATTCATTAGAACTTTAGGGCTATTGGGATATGTGATGATAATTTAGGAAGGCGGTAAGGAGTTGACCACGAATAAGCTGTGGGTTAACTCTATGAGGGACTAGATCCCTAGGAACGAGATTTATGGGGTCTCGAGAGGTTTGGGTGGTTTAGGCCGAAGAAGAAAAGGCCTTTCTTAGATATGGTGCTATGTGGCGACTGCACTTACGGGGAATAAAGGACGGGCTGACCTCCACTCCTGAGCTCATGGTAGTAAGCTCGAGATTGAGTTAATGAATAAGTCTCTGCCAGGATTGGGGAGTAATGATATTGGAGCTTAGACCCATTGTTTATGCATCTCACAAGCTTAAACTTGTGGGAAGTATTATTCCATGCTTTAATTAAAATTCATCGTGGTAGTGATCACCTTAAATAGATAAGGCATTACTTCCTGGGCAGGAAATCTGGTCTTTCTCGCTAGCAGCGAGTTGTTGCAATATATCGTGGGAGAAATCGAATTGGTGCTCGGAGTTCAGAAGGACTAGTGATTATATGTTTTCTCATTCGCTAAGGGAATGCGATTTGGGGTAGTAGATGCGTCGAGTAAGATAAGCGTCAGAGATATTTGTGTTAGCATGGAAAGCCAAATGAAACGAGCATGAAAGACTCTGTAGCGAGAGCATTCCGGTCTGTGATCGACCATTTCACCTACTCGTGCAAAGAAGAGTGTCGGTGGAATGAAGAGGGGTATATTTATAGACGGTTGCATGGAAGTGCCAAGACCGTTATGGTCATGATCCTATTTGAGAAAATGGTTGATCGTTCGACCAGACTGGAGCATTTTCGACCATTTTAGATGGACTTCATGTAGAAGGGTATGCTCCATTATTGATGAAGGAATGGTAGGACCGTAGTGGGTGCCTATTAAATTAAGGTGAACCGAGACTTGGTATTCGTGTCAGAGGTTTGGTACAAAATTTCCATGAAGCAATGGGAACCGTATGGGAATGGAGTATACCTTACCCCCTAACACGGATGAATGAATGGAGGAGGTCGGCTTAATGTCGAAAGGCATATATTGAATGTACGCCTTAGAATATATGACTGACGGAGCAGTAGTGTGTATGGATGGAAATCCCTGTACAACCATTAGGCTTTCGAATGGCCTTATGGATCATTTCCTAAGGCATTGGCATTGTGAGTGGCCTAGCGTGGTCGGTTGTGTAATTCGCATACTCGTTGGAAGGAACTAACGGGTAATATGTTCCTTGGACTTGAAGTGGTCTCGGGACGTTTCTTTAAAGGTTTGGCTTTTGAGCCATACGCCTTGATGAGATACGTCAATGCGGGGGAAAGTTGAGTAGCATTGGGGATTAGCCACTTAAAGTTGGTATGGATGCCCTGAGGGGAGATATAACATGATTCTGAGGTTGGGCGATTTGTGCCGAGTCATGTGGGCATCGTCTTCCGCCGTAGGAAGCTAGAATCGATAGTTAGTGAGGAACGCTTTGTGCTATACTAGAGCACAATTGCTGTAGGCTGAGATCGATAGGGTCGATCTTAGTCCGGGTCTATTTGGGACGTTGCGATAACCAGGGGTTTGTTTAGGATGGTAGAATCCTAGTTTAGAGTAGTATACCCTTTCTGAGAATTGGGTATGCCCGAATTTTGGGGGAAAAATTCCCTCGTAAGGGGGTGAGTATGTAACAACCCTCGATTATGGGAGGCTCATTTTATACTAATTTTACCGTATAAGGTAATTATATAAAATGTGGGGACTGGAGTAAATATTAATTGAATGAATCGAAAGTTAATATTTACTACATTGATGCATATTTACTATATCCGTAAGTAAATATCACCACGTTGTATGTTTTTGGTGTCATCATTTAAATGACTCTATGGTTTAAATAGAAATTGGAACTCAAAATAATTTATAAAATTTCCGGATGCCAGTTTAGAGGGTGTAGTTAGTCTCGGAAGGTGCGAGACATTCAAAATAAGTGCCATATTGTATTTTTGTGATTCGGGCACTTTTACCTGGTTTTAGCTTATACTCGTACTTGGGAGTCATTTTAATGTGGTATTAACCACTTAAGTTGGGAGTTTTAACTTAAGCCACAATTTTAAGTCTTGCCCTTATTTCTTGTCTTAAACATAGAGAGAAAAGAAGAGAAAGAATGGAGAAAGAAGAGAAAATGAAAATTAAAGATGGATTGATGCTCCTACTGAAACAAATCTGAGATTCCTACTCTAAGGCAAGTTTTCTACTTGCTAATATATGTTTTAAGATGAATAAGTTGTTTGATATTTGTGTATATATATGTTTGGAGATCAAAATGGAAATTATGGTATTTAAACCTAGATTTGGTTTTGAAGAGAAAATTGTGAGTTTTAATAGTTATAAATCATGTAGGATAATCTTTGGGTAGATAAAAGTTGTTGGTTGTGTTCAAAATGAAAGAGATTTGAGATTTGGGTTTAGCTTTTGGAAGTAGGAAGAACCCTAGGTCTACTACGACCGGTCGACCGCGGTCCCCTGACCGGTCAACTGGGCCTTCGGGGGCAGGCTTACTGCTTTCCCACAAAAGCATAAAATTCTTGCGCGGTCGACCGCGGTCCCCTGACCGGTCGACCGACTATTCCATTTTGAGATTTTTTCTTTTCTCCGTAGGCAAAACCTTGAGACGCGGTAGACCCTGGTCTTGGGACCGGTCGACCGGTCCCCTGTTTTTCACCCTTAAACCTTATTTTGCTTCCAAGGTTTATTCTCTTTAATAGGATTCAGGAACCTTCTTGCATGAAGTAAACTTAGAGTCCTAGAGTTCTTGATGAGTTGGGATACTACCCTAGTCTAGAAATGGTTTAGGCGGGGTTTTTCCGGGGTTAAGCCTTTTGATGTTTGGGCACTTTTTCTTTTAGTTGATTTCTATTAAACTAAGGGATGCATTATTATGTTTGGGAGACCTTAGAAGGTCATTGGAGCTATGTGATCCTTGATGGTTTATTATATCTATCAACGAATCTTGGGAGAATAATTGAAAGTCTATTTATTCTTGGAGGTCAAAATGTCAATGTAAATGCGTACGACTCCGGATTTAATCAAGGCGAAATATTTACATAATGTAGAGGAATATGGTTTCGAATAAATAGGATATACATTTGCTAAAATGTGAATGGAATTGAGTATAAAATATACATTTGCTCAAATGAAATTTGATATGGAAATGATGGTAAATGATAATTTACTTAATCATTAACATGATAAATGGTAATTTGGTTAAACACACCTCTCTAAATGACATCATAAGGGAAGTTCGCGCGCTTGGTGATGCCCCCTGGCTAGTGAATGCAGGGTGGATATAGTCCTAGGCCATATGCGGGGTTTTTATATGTTTTTCTGCGCTGGTTAGGGGATTCCGGGTGTGGTCCTGACTTTCCCGCAGGCATATGGCCGCTTCCCGACGTTTGCGTTATGAGCCCAGGTTGTCTTGTATAGATAGGCCCTGGAAGATGATGGTCATTTAGGGGCGCGCCCAGTGGGGAAACTCGGAGGGGCGGTCTTAGAATCGTTGTATGCATAAGAATATAACCATTCTAAATCAAGTGGGACTTGATGTATGATAAATGCCATATAGAGCATTTAATGTTGATTATTCCTGCTAAGGAATGGTAATGCCAGGATGGGCATGTAATTAAAATAAAAGCCACAAAGAGCTTAAAAATTGAGATAAAAGCCATAAAGAGCTTATAGTTATAGATTTATTTTTCCTATTGAGGAATAAACTATAACACGAATCGGGGTATATGATAGAAGTTTTAATTTTGTTAATCTTTCTTTTCTCTTGCTTAGTTAAATTAAACTCATGCTTTTCTTCATTTCGTTAGCATATGCTGTAGAACTGTGCAGATAGATTTGCTTTCTTTTGTTTTTTCCAGCTTGATGATATTCATAACTGTCATACTCTTTATTCACCTGGTAATCATATAGAACCGGGCCCTGACCCGTTTACATTTTTGTTGCATATGCATCTTGTCTCCACTCAGGTACTCCTCCGCAGGGATGCCTGGTTTGAATTCCTATTTCGATGTCCTCGGCGAGCCGTGATGCATTGCGGGTATTACGGGACACCATTGGTATAGACGTTTTCATTTTTTTCATTCTAGTTAAGAGCAAGTCTTTTATTCGGGCGTGGGGCCCAACTTTTTGTAATTGCCTAATGAAATGTAATATGTAACTTATGGAACTTGTGTATTATTGGTGTATCAGTTTGGTGACCGGTAACATATTCGGTGTTGTTATTGTATTCTTGTTGTAATATATATATATATATATATATATATATATATATATATATATATATATATATATGTCTTAGGGTTCCCTTATTTTTCAGGAATTGGGTTGTTTGTTTTCATTTATTTACTTTCAATTCAAAATTTTTGGCAACCCGTTTTCTGAAATATTGGGTGGTTATCCTGAATACTCTATATTTTTATTGAGATGTTGAGAATGATTCCATCTATGATTCCGTTATATTGGAGTATTGGGCTGGCCACCCCTTATGCTGGTGAGCGGGTTGTCACAATTTAGTCAAAATAGTGTACCCGGGGGTACTAGTTGAGTGACGGGTCATTTTCGGGCTAAACCGCGACCGTTCGAGGGAATTTTGGTCTCTTTACATTATTGGTAAGTAGACCTACGAATTTTAAAACCCTAAATCAGATTATAGGAGTTGAGGCTAGGGTTAGAAAGAAAGAAAACACACCATAGCCATTAGAGAAGAGTGAGAGGCAATTTCTTAAGGCAAAAGAAGCAAGGAGGGGGAAATTCTAAGGAGATTTCACCACAAATTTGTTGGGAAGGAGGATTGAAGGATCAAAATCATCAACCATCATCAACAACCATGAAATCAGACCCTACAAATCATAAGTCAAGTGGTTATTTGAAAAATAAATTAAGTTATAATACCCATATTTAAGCTTTATGAAGAACATAGTTTTTATGATATTTTTGGGAGAGAAACAATTGATTATGATCCATAATTGGTAGGGATTGCATGTAGGACATTTTTGGATCTCCAAATATTCTGATATAATAGGAAACTAGATGATTTAATCGAACTAAAAATCTGGAATCATGATGAAAGATGTAAAGAATGTATTTTTAGGGTTCTTGAATATTAGTAAGATTTTTAGTTGATTTGGCCAAGATTTATAATGATTTTGTTGTTTTAAATCGTTACTAATCATCCCAGAACATGTAGGAATGATTAGAAATTGTTGGTTGCAAATATGATGGATTATCATGAAAGATAGATAGATACAAATGGTGAAACCCGCATGAAGAAGTCGAACTGGGTCTGTCACCGCTTGATCGATCGATCGACCCTTGAATGTCGATCGATCGAGCAGTCGATTGATCGACCTTATCCAATTGATCGATCGACCCTGGATGGACTTTAGAAAATTTTGTGAATAAATTTCCTTTTAATTACTGTTGCTTAATGGAAATTTTAGTGATGATATTTTACCTATAAGGGGAATTCATAAATACCAGTAGGCGTACCGTTAGATTTCTTCATAAATGATTGAGGGGGAATTTTGGAGAAATGGACCGACGGAGGAACGATTGATTGAGCCGTATGTTGGGATTGTGAGAATTTAGCTGCGAAAAGAGTGAGAGTAAATTCCAGAATAATACCAGTAGGTTAAAGTTAACTTAACTACTGAAATAAGGGAGGGGTAACTAGGGCCCTTAGAGTTGCGTGAATACTCGAATAAATGCAATAGTGAAATAAATTGTAAATGAATGAGTACGGTGAATATAAGTAAAATATATTACGTACGGACATGATTTGATAGGTCGGGTGTGTACCTACTAATGATATAAAAGTTTAGGTTAATAGAATTTTACCTAAATTAAATATGTTAGGGTCGATGAGACATTACGAACTAACATAAAGTTATTATATGTTTGGGGTCTATGTAAAATGCCGAACCAAACCTTAAACTGGTGTCGCGATGAAAGAGTCCCGAACCAGAATATGTGTATATATTTATATTTTTTTTTATAGTTTGGGTCGACTGATCATTCCAAACCAACTCTTACTTGGGGTCGATGATTCATTCCGAACCAAGAGTCCTTTATGTGTGGTAAAAGGATATGTTAGTGATAACTGATATTAAATACATGATTGTGTGATAAAATGTATCCTATGTGCATAATCTACAGAATGAGAATAGTAGATAATGAACTGAATTGTAAATATCTTAGTAATAATTTATAGCGTGATGTAATTATTACAAGAATAAGGATAACGAGCAGTAAATAAGTTACCTACGCATATGGGTAGTATAACTACGTGAACTAAGTGTCCTCGTTAGACATGCACTATAGAAGAGAGGTGAGGAAGTTCAAGGGAGTTGTGCGAAACCTTAATATATGTAATCAATAACTCAATTTTGATAACTTCTTGCAAAATATTTTCAAATGTTTTGAGTACTAACTCTTGCTATGTAAAATTTTTAAAAACCTTTTAGGTTCCCAGCCACTGGGACACCCAGCATGATTTCATTCCAGGGATTTGGTAGCTGCAGCACATGTGGATGTTGCAGGGATTGTTTAGACGCTTCCTCTTTTTCAGTTCTACTACAGGATCTCAGTTTTAGTACTCTTAGTTGGGACATGTTGTCCTATATTTACTTCTACAATTATTCTCATTCTGGATTTTGAGTTGTCTTTTTATTGGCCGTGGTTTTCGACAAGTCTTTATCTGCATTCAGTTATTTATGCAACTGTTTTAAATATTACTAGAATTATATTGTGTTGGTTTGGATTAATTGTTCTGTTTAAAGATGATAAAATTTCGCACTCGCTTATTTTCACTTAGGCAGTTAGTAAATTAAAAAGCTTTCGGCAGTGATGCTAAGAATGAACCATTTAAGAAACCTGTTTAAATTAAAATAAGGCTTGATCACCCAAGGTTTAATTAGGCGAGGTGTCACAGATGATATCAGATCATTAGGTTTTAGAGTCCATAGGATCTGTACGGCTTACCACTTTTCAGCGTAACGTTTGGTTATATTAGAGCCCTACTATTAGGACTGTTGATTCAATATCCGCTTTTGCATTATCGTACATCTGCTCTTAAATTTTGTATAAACCGTGTACTTATACAATTTGAATCTTATTTCAGATGCCACCAAGGAGACAGCGAGCGGAGAGGGCTGAAGCCAGAGATGAGGTGAGGGAGGTTCATCAGGAGCCACAGGTGCCGATACCCCCACCCCCACCCAAGTTAATTTCCACTACTCTGGTTGCAGTAATAGTGGCTCAGGCAGTCGAGACAGTAATGAGGGCCATGACAGCCCATTTTCCTCAGCCCCAGGTACCTCCTCCCGTGGCACCGGTAGTTCAGGCTCTAGCAGGACCATCCACTTGGCAGCGAGTCAGAGAGACATTTCAGAAAGGACACCCACCCGAGTTTCAGGGTAGTACCGATGTAATGGAGGCGTGCAACTGGAAGAAAAATATCCAGCGCCACTTGCGCATGTTAGAGTGCACCGAGGTACATAAACAAATTCTAGCCACTTTTCGTCTGTCAAGAGCGGCCTTACAGTGGTGGGAGTCAGTTACCACCACCGAGGAAAGGGACACTATGCGAATTTCTGAGTTTTGGGTGCGGTTTGACCGCAAATACTTCCCTCCAGCAGTAGAGTCAAAGATGAGGAAGAAATTCAGCGAAGTGGTTCAGGGTGATCGCTCAGTTGCTGATTATGAGGAGGAGTTTACCCGCTTGGCTAACTTTGTGCCAAACGAGGTGAGTGATGAGGAGAGGATGAAGTCAAAATTTATGGATGGCTTGACCTGGAGAATCAGGCAACACTTGATCGGTAATCCGGCGTTAATGACTTATATAGATGTCGACAATGCCGCTCTACTACACTATCAGGACCACCGCTTTCATGCGAGGGGAAATAAGAGAGGTGAGACTAGCCAACCGGGAAAAGTAGTTGGAAGTAGCGACAGTAGCACACCACAGCAGCAAACAGTAGGCCACTTAGGGCAGGATTCCTGACAGAGGAACTCTACCAAAAAGTTTAAACACGGGAGGCATCGCTTTGACAGACAAGGCCAACAAGGTCCCCAACAACAAGTTCCTCAGGGCCGACAGGGCCAAGGGAATCAAAATGGAGGACAGTAAGGCCAAGGTCGACAGGGCCAACGTCAGGGCCAATTGGGCCAAGGGCAGAGACAGTTTCAGGGTCAGTGTTTCACTTGTGGCCAGCAGGGTCACAAGAGTATAAATTGTCCACAACCAGAAAGGGCACAACAACAGGGTGCCCAACAGGGGCATCATGCTCCGTTATCCCCAGCAGCAGTACAGGCCCCACAGTCAGGACAGATGCAGTACGGACGTGTGTTCAACGTCCGTGATATTCCATTTCATCCAGCACCTCTAGCACCGCCGGCAGTTATGGGTATGTTTCCTATTCATGGACTTGATGGTAGTATTTTATTTGACATGAGGGAGACACATTCATTTATTGCCACTAGATTTTCATGGGCAGCCGGCCTATTAGCAACAGCTGACACGCATCTTATGTGATTGGAGTCACCAATGGGTAGTGGGTCCCTTATACACTAAATTTGTAAGGGTGTAGACATTATGGTCGGTAGATTGAGTCTAGCGGTGGACCTCCTAGTGCTGAATATGGAGGGATATGACGTCATCCTAGGCATGGATTGGTTGGCGCAGTATAGGGAAATGGTAGATTGTTATGAGAGGACTATCGTGTTCTCTATCCCAGGACAAGAGATGTTCCTTGTGGCAATGCCACTCCCTTAGGGAGGATCGCGAACTCATTTATATTAAATTGAGGAGGAGACCTCACATGGGGTTGTCATTTGTCTAGACTCAATCCCAGTTTTGAGGGATTTTGAGGATGTCTTTCAGGAGATACCAGGGTTACCACCCAGCAGGGAGATAGAGTTCGTTATTGACCTAGCACCGGGGACGAGACCGATTGCCAGAGCACCGTATCGCATGGCTCCTTCGGAGATGCGAGAACTGAGAGATCAGATTCAGCAGCTATTAGGACAGGGTTTCATTTGACGGAGTACATCGCCGTGGGGTGCGCCGGTGTTATTTGTAAAGAAAAGGGATGGTTCACTTTGTCTGTGTGTAGATTACAAAGAGCTGAACAAAGTGACGATACATAATAAGTATCCGTTGCCGAGGATTGACGACTTGTTGAGTTGAGAGGGGCTGCATACTTCTCAAAGGTCGATTTGAGGTCGGGTTACCATCAATTGCGCATTCGTGAAGAGGATGTACCCAAGACCACTTTCCTGTCGCGGTACGGGTCATACGAGTTCAGAGTGATACCGTTTGGACTAACTAATGCGCTGGCAGTATTCATGGATCTCATGAATAGGGTATTCAGGGAGTTTTTGGATCAGTTTGTGATTGTATTCATAGACGACATTCTAATTTACTCTCGCACGGAGGAGGAACATGCTAAACATTTATAAATGGTTCTACAGACATTATGGGACTATCAGTTGTACGCCAAATTTGAGAAGTGTGGATTTTAGCTTCGGGATGTTCAGTTCCTAGGCCACGTTGTATCTAGTAGAGGCATTGTTGTTGACCCGAGTAAGGTATCGGCGGTGAGGGAGTGGGGATAGCCAACGACACCGATCGAAATTCGTAGTTTCTTGGGGTTGGTCGGTTATTATCGTTGCTTCATCAAGGGGTTCTAAAAATTTTTTGGACCTTTGACGAACTTGACTCAGAAGGGAGTGCCCTTCGTATGAAATGACAGTTGTCAGTTAGCATTTGATGAACTAAAGGACAAGTTGACATCAGCACCCGTTCTTGCCTTGCCTAGGAGCGGAGTGGAGTATCGAGTCTATACTGATGCGTCCTAACAAGGGCTTAGGGATGTGTTACAGCAGGAAGAGAAGGCTATAGCTTATGCATCCCGAAAGCTTAAGCCACATGAGAAGAATTACCCCACCCATGAGCTCGAGTTGGCAGCGGTCGTCTTTGCATTGAGGATATGGAGACATTATCTTCTGGGTGAGCAGTTCACTCTATTCACAGATCATAAGTCACTACAGTATCTGTTCACTTAGAAGGATCTGAATATGAGGCAAAGGAGGTGCCTTGAATTCATGAAGGACTACCAGTTTGATATACAGTATCATCCTGGCAAGGCTAACGTGGTGGAAGATGCGTTAAGCAGAAGACCTACTAGAGAGTTGGCAGAGATTTGGTAGACGAAGTGGAGTGAACTTCGACACGAGGATGAGATAGCTAGAGCATGCATGGAAGTTTTAGCTATCACTCCCGAGAGTGTTATACGGGTAGTGAGGGCATAGTCTGAGGAGCCGTTTTGTCAAGACAAAGTACGACAGTTACTGGCCGAAGGGGAAGAGTCCTACTCCATCAGCTCAGAGGGCAGACTACGATTTAATGGTAGACTGATAGTACCTGAAGATGATGATTTAAGGCAAGCCGTTATGACGGAGTCACACGGGTCAAAATTTTTGGTACATCCAGGTGGGGAAAAAATGTACCAGGATATGCGATGATTATATTGGTGGTCAGGTATGAAACGAGACATTGCAGAATTTGTCTCAAAGTGTGTTACATGTCATCTCGTAAAAGTTGACCATCAGAAACCTTTAGGGATGCTAAAACCCCTGGAGATTCCCATGTGGAAGTGGGAGAGTATCTCGATGGATTTTATTACGGGGTTACCAACATCACAGAAGGGTCACGATTCCATATGGGTGATAGTGGATCGGCTGACAAAGGTAGCTCATTTCTTACCGGTTCGTACGGATTATGATACGATGCGGTACGCGCAGCTATTCATTTCAGAGATTGTTAAACGGCACAAAGTTCCTATTAATATTGTGTCGGACCGAGACAAAATATTCGTGTCACATTTTTGGCAGAGCTTTCAGGAGGCCATGGGCACCGACTTACGGTTGAGTACGGCGTATCATCCACAGACGGACGGTCAGACTGAAAGGATAAACCAGATGTTGGAAGATATGCTAAGGATGTGTGTCCTAGATTTTGGTGGAGGTTGGGAGCCATACCTTACTTTGGTGGAGTTTACATATAATAACTCTTACCAATTCACTATCGGCATGGCTCCTTTCGAAGCACTTTACGGGAGGCCTTGTCGTTCGCCCGCCTGTTGGTTAAAGGTGGGGGATAACAAGCTCTTGGGGCCAAAGATGATACATGAGACTTCCTCTAAAATAGAGTTGATTCGAGGACGTATTCGAATAGCTCAGGATAGGCAGAAGAGTTATGCTGACGCCGGTAGGAGACACGTTGAATTAGATGTGGGCGACCAGGTATTAATTCGAGTTTCTCCTATGAAAGGGATTATGAGGTTCGGCAAGAAAGGGAAATTAGCGCCGAGATATGTGGGGCCATTTCCTATCATTGAGAGGGTGGGACCGGTAGCTTACATATTGGGACCCCCTGAGCATCTTCAGTGAATACACGATGTATTCCATGTGGCATCACTGGAGAAATACAAGAGGAGTGAAAGAGCCTTCTAGCACATTCCACTAGAGGAGATCGATTTGCAGCCTGATGTCTCGTATGAAGAGAGACCCGTGGCTATTTTTGATTATAGCGAGCGCAAACTACGGTCCAAGGTGGCACCCTTAGTGCGAGTACAGTGGGGACATCACAATATGGATGAGTCTACTTGGGAATGGGAGGAGGATATGCGAGAACAATATCCCGAATTATTCACAGCAGGTACTTCCTAATTCCGAGGACGAAATTCCTTTTGTAAGAGGGGAAGTATGTAATACCCCGTAATTCTGCGTAATTAGGAAAATACGTTTTATTTAAATTACGTGAGTAGAGTAATTTAATATGATAAAATACGTTTTATTTAAATTACGTGAGTAGAGTAATTTAATGTGATACATTTTATTTAAATTACGTGAGTAGAGTAATTTAATGAGATATAAATGTTAATAAAGATTAATATGACGATTAAAAATTTACTAAATGTGAGTAGTAAATTTTGAACGTTGATATCTACGGTCTAGGGATTATATGGACGTACCTGAGTTATCTCAACCGAGTGTCACGCGTAGACAAAAATTGAAAATTAGATTAGAAAAATATTTTAAGAGACTCAAACGATAATTTAGAGCCTACAGATGATTCCAAAAGGGTCGATTTAGTCAAAATAGTGTACCCGGGGGTACTAGTTGAGTGACGGGTCATTTTCAGGCTAAACCGGGACCGTTCGAGGGAATTTTGGTCTCTTTACATTATGGGTAAGTAGACCTACAAATTTTAAAACCCTAAATCAGATTATAGGAGTTGAGGCTAGGGTTAAAAAGAAAGAAAACACACCATAGCCATTAGAGAAGAGTGAGAGGTAATTTCTTAAGGCAAAAGAAGCAAGGAGGGGGAAATTCTAAGGAGATTTCACCACAAATTTGTTGGGAAGGAGGATTGAAGGATCAAAATCATCAACCATCATCAACAACCATGAAATCAGACCCTACAAATCATAAGGCAAGTGGTTATTTGCAAAATAAATTGAGTTATAATACCCATATTTAAGCTTTATGAAGAACATAGTTTTTATGATATTTTTGGGAGATAAACAATTGATTATGATCCATAATTGGTAGGGATTGCATGTAGGACATTTTTGGATCTCCAAATATTCTGATATCATAGGAAACTAGATGATTGAAGCGAACTAAAAATCTGGAATCATGATGAAAGATGTAAAGAATGTATTTTTAGGGTTCTTGAATATTAGTAAGATTTTTAGTTGATTTGGCCAAGATTTATAATGATTTTGTTGTTTTAAATCGTTACTAATCATCCCAGAACATGTAAGAATGATTATAAATTGTTGGTTGCAAATATGATGGATTATCATGAAAGATAGATAGATACAAATGGTGAAACCCGCATGAAGAAGTCGAACTGGGTCTGTCACTGCTTGATCGATCGATCGACCCTGGAAGGTCGATCGATCGAGCAGTCGATTGATCGACCTTATCCCATCGATCGATCGACCCTGGATGGACTTTAGAAAATTTTGTGAATAAATTTCCTTTTAATTACCGTTGCTTAATGGAAATTTTAGTGATGATATTTTACCTATAAGGGGACTTCATAAATACCAGTAGGCGTACCGTTAGATTTCTTCATAAATGATTGAGTGGGAATTTTGGAGAAATGGACCGACGGAGGAACGATTGATTGAGCCGTATGTTGGGATTGTGAGAATTTAGCTGCGGAAAGAGTGAGAGTAAATTCCAGAATAATACCAGTAGGTTAAAGTTAACTTAACTACTGAAATAAGGGAGGGGTAACTAGGGCCCTTAGAGTTGCGTGAATACTCGAATAAATGTAGTAGTGAAATAAATTGTAAATGAATGAGTACGGTGAATATAAGTAAAATATATTACGTACGGACATGATTTGATATGTCGGGTGTGTACCTACTAAGTGATATAAAAGTTTAGGTTAAGATAATTTTACCTAAATTAAATATGTTAGGGTCGATGAGACATTACGAACTAACGTAAAGTTATTATATGTTTGGGGTCGATGTAAAATGCCGAACCAAACCTTAAACTGGTGTCGCGATGAAAGAGTCCCGAACCAGAATATGTGTATATATTTATATTTTTTTTATAGTTTGGGTCGATGGATCATTCCGAACCAACTTTTACTTGGGGTCGATGAATCATTCCGAACCAAGAGTCCTTTATGTGTGGTAAAAGGATATGTTAGTGATAACTGATATTAAATACATGATTGTGTGATAAAATGTATCCTATGTGCATAATCTACAGAATGAGAATAGTAGATAATGAACTGAATTGTAAATATCTTAGTAATAATTTATAGCGTGATGTAATTATTACAAGAATAAGGATAACGAGCAGTAAATAAGTTACCTACGCATATGGGTAGTATAACTACGTGAACTAAGTGTCCTCGTTAGACATTCACTATAGAAGAGAGGTGAGGAAGTTCAAGGGAGTTGTGCGAAACCTTAATATATGTAATCAATAACTCAATTTTGATAACTGCTTGCAAAATATTTTCAAATGTTTTGAGTACTAACTCTTGCTATGTAAATTTTTTAAAAACCTTTTAGTTGCCCAGCCACAGGGACACCCATCATGATTTCATTCCAGGGATTTGGTAGCTGCAGCACATGTGGATGTTGCAGGGATTGTTTAGACTCTTCCTCTTTTTCAGTTCTACTACATGATCTCAGTTTTAGTACTCTTAGTTGGGACATGTTGTCCTATATTTACTTCTACAATTATTCTCATTCTGGATTTTGAGTTGTCTTTTATTGGTCGTGGTTTTCGACAAGTCTTTATCTGCATTCAGTTATTTATGCAAATGTTTTAAATATTACTAGAATTATATTGTGTTGGTTTGGATTAATTGTTCTGTTTAAAGAAGATAAAATTTGGCACTCGCTTATTTTCACTTAGGTGGTTAGTAAATTAACAAGCTTTCGACATTGATGCTAAGAATGAACCATTTAAGAAACATGTTTAAATTAAAATAAGGCTTGATCACCCAAGGTTTAATTGGGCGGGGTGTCACAGGGGCACCACTCTAATCATTTTACAATCAAGAGAGCGCCTGTGACGTGCCCATGTGTTGCGTATATGGTACGCATGACATTGTCAGGCATGTACCACGTGCCATCGACATTAATCATAAAAATACAAAGCTTCCACATAAACGTATTGACAATATCCTAACAAAAAAAGACATAATCCGCAATTGATCCTTGGTTGCACTTGATGAACCAGTAGATGAAAAAAATATCCTTTAATCCCCAGTATACATAGAATGAAACAAAAATACAACATAGACAAATGCAAAAAAATAATAAGCATATAATATAGACATAACGAGGTAAAATACAAAATATATATTTGGGGATCCTACAAAATAATACAAAACATCATCATCATCAAACTGCTTAAATAAAATTTATCGATACGCAAGAACCAATAACATCTTAAACAGTGAATTACCTCAGTGACTTGATCATGGTATTTCTATATAGAGTGTTGAAAATAGCTGAAAAGGAAAATGTGATTAGTGTACCCTAAATCTAAAGTGTAACATAGAGTAATGAAATTGTAACACCTGTCATCAGATAATACTCATTGGGCAATGTCAACACAAAATTAAATTGGTCGGCTCAGTATTCTCTCTTGGCCAGATGGGTGGTCGTCCCCCAGTAAGGCTGTCAAGCATACGTGTAAGCTACACATGGGAATATGTAAAATGTCATTATACGCACATGTGGGTTAGTCCTTGCAACTTCATACAGTTAGTTCATCATTCATTATCATCAAGAAGGTAAAAATGTGTAATTACCTGACTAATAGAAGTATTCCACCTCTTCCTTTTCTCTCTCCCTATATAAATGGCACCTCATATCATATTGCAGGGACATGGAGAAAATGACATACATAAAATACAAGAGTGATTCTTGAGGGCTTGTAACCATTTTTAATAAGAGTACAATGTACTTGTGGACATAGGCATCTCATTTGTTCGAACTATGTGAATCTCTTTAGTCATTCTCTATCTCTCCTCCTCTCAAGCTCAAACTATTTTCTTCTATATTTGTTATAGTTATTATTATTATTTATTATCTATGACTTAAAAACACACTAATACCAGTTTTAGACAATAACGGATTGACGTCGAATGTGGTAACGACTAGGAAAGCCATCTACTGTTTCCTATTAAAGTTTATTTAAAATACGTGTCAATGCCTTTGTTGTAAGAAATGTGGAATAATCCATAAAGTAGTAGAGGCGAAAGAAATCATTCCTCCATCCACTTCTATGGGTATGGGGATATCTAAGGAATTTTGACGCGCATAGCCAAAGGCTAAGAGACCATGCAGGAGACGGTGAAGCAGCTAGTATAGATGCTCTTATCTAGTCAATGCAGGCTGGGGGCAGACTTTATCCTGCCATATGGAAGAGAACCCTCTGACTGGAGAGGTTAAATGTTTCCTCAAGCTCCTATAGAGATAGGTAACTTGCTTATCACGAACGGCTATAGCAGAACCCTACAATGATGAGTTCGAGATGTAGAAATGAAGGAAGTATATCGATATACTCTGGATCACAAGATGATAACTCATATTTCCCAGGAGCCACCTCCTGCCTTAGGAAAACTTATCATTATGACTAGCAATCATTCTCCAAAGAGTACCCAAGCATGTTGAAAGGCTGAGAAAATATTCCATTTTTTATCGGCTAGGTCCCCGAGTGGTGAGAAGGCGGTATCACACAGTGATAACTTACTTTTTACATGTGCATCAATGTCGTCTTTAAAAGACAGGTCTCAAAATCTGTTAAAAACCTACAATCATAATATGAACTTGCATAGAGGTAAGTAAGTGTGTCAATCCAACTTTCAAGAGTGAGAGAATAAAAATGTGAAGATAAAAGTAAATTCACTTTCAAATATTTATTTTTTATTTTTTTGTGACTATATATATATATATATATATATATATATATATATATATATATATATATATATCTAATCTTTTTAAAATAATTTTCTAGGGGAATTATGCTACTCAGCTAAATGAACAAAATATGAACGAAATCAAATACTAAAATAAGACAAATGTGAGGTAAATGAATGTGAGAACGGACAAGGGATGAGATTTCATCCCATATTTTAGCTTTTCTAATTAACCAATTCATTCATTTGAAATATCTCAAGTTAGTATTGAAATTACAAGTCTAACTCTACTAACAAGTGTAATTCAAATACTAACTTTTTAGAAAATTAAATTTAAGTCCCACTACTCTTAGAAAGTAGACTTACAATCATGTTAATAAATCACCCGATTGGATCAATTCACTATAAAATAAAATTTAGAGTTGAAATTCATGGAATAATATCACACTTGATAAAAACCTACCTCTAATTAGATTCAAAAGAGGACATTATGTATTGAATTTCGATTTTCTCTCAAAAATCATTTACACTCTCTCGAGGCATAAATTGAAAGGTGAAAGTTCAAAATTAATATTCAGAGGGATACCTAAAATAATAACACTAATTAACTACAATAATAATAAACATGGCTTCATCCCACCCCCTAAAAGAGGTTTTAAGCTCAACATAATATGAAACGTGATAATCAAATAAACAAAGGCATTAAAATATTAAGAGTATAGAAGATAACAGTCAAACCAAATCTCTTTGAAGTGCAAATGAACTCCAATCCTCAAAGTGAAGAATAGAACCCTCAATTTGAGTGACAAAACAAGTAATAATAGAAGCTCTCACACTCAAATTGAATTTCACTACAATTTATTTTCCCTCAAACTAAATCAAAATGAAGAGAAAAAATAAAGTAATTTTTCAATTCAAAACTTGCTCTCTAATTTCTTCTTTAGCCTTTTCAAATGAGTCTTCACTTACTTTTATAGGAATATACATATGGATTGGAGAAATATTGGAATGGTAATGGTGTGGGATTAAATCGATTATGGGTTTAGAATTTAGGTGGGTGTAATTTTGGAAAATACACAAATGTGCATGTGTATTGTGAGGTAATGAGCATGTGAGGAAAGTTGAGGGCCAAGGTAGGGAATAAAAATAAAAATGGGTAAGGGGTAATTAGGAAGATAAGGAAATGGATGTGTACGTGGGTTTAATTTATTTAGGTCTTGAAAGATATTTACAACATATGTGCACACACACATATATGCTTGTTTAGGAAGTTGGTTTGCAGGCCGGTCACAATTTGATGATGGTTTAAACCGGGACAGTTGGTGGGTTTGGGTATGGTTGGGTAGGAGATGGGTATCGGTATGTGAGTTGGGTTTTGGAGGTATAAAGAGATTTATTGGTACATGGGTTTAGATTCGGGTTTAGGCATCTAAAATGGAAGTGGGTCGTGGATTCAGACCAAATGGGTTAAGGAGTTAATTGGTTTAAATAGTTGGCATAGAGAGTGGTCGGATGGTGTAGACCAGGTGGTAGCAGGGATAAAACTAGAGCTTCCTGGATTGGATTTTGTTTTCATCAACCACTTATTGTTGGTTGTTACTGGTAAGAGGTATGGAGTTGTGTTAAAATGGTGGATCGAGTTGGTTAATGGGATGGGGTTAGTGGGTAGTGTAGCAAGACGAATGTGTTAGGAATGGAGGAATAAGGTGGAAGAGGTTTTAGATGGGTTTGGGTTTAGAGATAGAGGAGGCAAAATGGGTTGGTCTTTTAATAGAGGTAGAGAAATAATGAAAATGGGGATTGAAGAAGATAATGGGAGGAGAGAGAGAGAGAGAGAGAGAGAGAGAGAGAGAGGAATAATCTGATTTGGTTTGTCGGGTTTCAGTTGAGAGAGGTTATTGGGTGTGTAGGGTGTATGGAAAAGAGGGTGTCGATGAGGGAGTGTATTTGGTGTATGTGACTGTATGAAAGTAATGTGTGTGTGTAGGTATTTTATTAAAAAGATGTAAATATTTAATTACAACACACAAATTAATAAAATATATCAACAGAAAAAAAACATAAAAAGACTCGCTATAAAATAATAATAATAAAAATAAAGATAAAGATATCAAACAAATAACATTGAAAAATATAATAAAAGGACACATTTAACTACGTATAGACAGTGGCATCCCGAAATGCACGATATAATATTTACATGAATCATAAAATACTCCAAGTAAAAATAAAGACCCTAATAAAATAAAAGGAAATAAAAATGACACGAACTAGTATAATATATATATATATATATATATATATATATATATATATATATATGTGTGTGTGTGTGTGTGTGTGTGTGTGTGTGTGTGTGTGTGTGTGTGTGTGTGTGTGTTTTAGAGAAAGAGGATATTGATCCCCAGTTTATTTAAGAAAGGAGAAAAAGCCTCTTATAGGTGGCTTTATAATACATTTTTCTCACACTGGGAATGTCAAACTTATCTAGATTCATGAATACTTTAGACAATTGAGGCAGATCTTTAAAGTAATAAAAAGTGGAAGATTCCTTTGAAGAACAAGCTAAACAACCTAAAGAGTCAGCTACACTATTGCATTGTCTCCAAGTATGATCAGTTTTGGTATGAATTCTGTGCATTAATTCCATTATCCCCTGAATAAGATTTTTTGCCTGCCATTGAGGTTTCCAAATGTCTCTAATCATCCTGAAAGTAGCGTTAGAATCAGTGCCAATAACTATATTGGAATGACCTTTATCTATGCAGAGCTGAAGACATGTTTTAATTGCCATAATTTCAGTCGTAAGACTATAATTATAACCAATAAAAGATGAGAAGGCTATAATGAGATTTCCCTTATCATTTCTGAGAACACCTCTAATACCACTATCACCTGGATTACCATTGCTAGATCCATCAACATTCGATTTCAAACATCCTATTTGAGTCTTGAACCACTTGGTTAAAATGAACTTTGAAGTATTACTATGAACTTTGATCTGAAAGAATTGAATAAGACTCCATGCTGAAAACTTGTAGGGGCTACAAAAAACTTTAGAAGAACAAATATCAGATATATAGAGATTTGGATTTGTTTAATAATCGAGTTCACATTCATATCAATATTCTCAAATAAACTTTGGCATCTAGCTTTCCAAATTTCCCACATAATGACCATAGGAAGAATTTGATAGATAAATTTCAAGAAATCAATATGAGTTGTGTGAAGCCACCAAGCCATAAGCATTAATCTGACTGAATTGAAAGAAGTAATTATATCTTCCATATTAAAATCAAAGGACAAAGATTGATTGGCTAACTGACTATTTACCAACAAATGGTTTAAAGATTCTTCAAAATTTCCACAATAGTGGCATTTAGAGCACATTCAGATTGCTATTCTCTCGACATTATCATCAGTTGGGATAACCGTATAGAAACATTTCCAAACAAAAATAGAAAATTTTGTTGGAATATGCTTGGACCATAACATTTTCCAAGATGTAGCTTCCACTCCTGAGCCTCTGATCAAATTATAAGAAGATTTTTTTACTGAAATTTCCATCTTGAGAAGCTGACCAAAAAACTTCTTGACCCATAGTAACACACTGTTGTTGAACAACTTCTTGAACTTGTCTAATCGTTTTCATTACATGAGAGCCATTATTTGATATAAAATTCTTATATTGTTGTTCATGAATTGAGCCCAAATCCCCTTTGAAGTATTCAATCTCCAAGCCAGCTTATGAGAGAAAGTTGTAGAGACATCTCCTAAGTTTCTAATCTCAAGACATCCTTCTGAAAAAGGTATACATATTTGCTTCCAGTTAATCCAAGCCCTCTTATTACCTCTAATGTCATCAGTTCCCCAATATAATTTGCTAAAAATAGTATGGATGCAATTATAAATAGCTTTTGGGTGATTTAAGGCAGCTAGAGTGTAGATTGGGGTGGAAGATAAAACATGCTTGATAGGAACTAATCTTCCAGCAAGAGAAAGATATCTAGATGTCCACCCTACGAATTTAATTCTGATCTTGTCTATAAGCTCATTGAAATTGCAAAATTTCTTCCTTCCAATATAAAGAGGACAACCAAGATAAGTCAGAGGCAGCTTTTTGAATGAAAGATTGAGAGAATCAACTATAGAATTTATTATTTGCAAAGATATAGAATCACCCACTGAAAATCAACTCTTAGATATATTAATCAATTGGCCAGAAGATTCTTCATATTGCTTTAGAAAAGACATTAAATTGTGGATGCTTTTCTTACTTCCATTAATAAAGAGAATAATATCATTTACAAAACTCAAGTGAGTGATAAGAGAACTTCCATGAGGGTGAGAAAAGGCTCCAACCCTCTTGGAATGAACCAATTAATTCAGGCCTCTTCTTAGAACTTCTGTAGCTATAATGAATAAGAAAGGTGGTGTTGGATCACCTTGCTTTAGACCCCTTGAAGATTGAAAGAAACTAGTACATTTTCCATTAATAATTGTAGAAAACGAATTATTAGAAATAAGTCTCCAAATGAAATCAATGAAAATCTCACAAAAGCCAAATTTCTTCAACACTTTGATAAGGAATACCCAAGAAACCCTATCATAGGCTTTTTCCATGTCTAATTTAATTAGAATATTTGAACCATGACATTTTCTATTCAAAAGATTGACCATTTCATGAGCAGGAAGAATGTTATTTAACAAAACCTGATTGATTATCAAATATTATATTAGGAAGAATCTCAAATAACCTTGTGTTGAGGATTTTTGAAATGATTTTAAGAGAAAAGTTACCTAGACTTATTGGCCTATAGTGAGAACAAAGTTGAGGATTTTTAGATTTTGGGATGAGTACCACATTATTAGAAGACCAGCTTCTAGGAATTGATGCTCCCATAAAGAAAGATTGAATCAAACATTGCTTTAAATTGGCCAACAGCTAACATAAAAAGATCCAAAAAAATCCATCTGGTTCAGGGCTGTTATCTTCATTTAAGATTTTCAAAGATTCTATGATTTCATCTTCCTAAGGAACAACACTAAGCATTTGATTCCATTCAACTGATATACAAGCAGGAATAACGTGTAACAATTCTTCTTCATAAGCATTGGGGCCAGCAGTCCATCTGTCTTTGAAGTGGTTGATGAAAACCTGTTCAATATCTTCCATTTAGTTCTTCCCCATATTATCTTCAGCCTTAATCTTCAAAATTACCAATTTGAGATTTCTTGCCTTCACAGTTGAGTGGAAAAATTTGGTGTTTCAGTCACCTTCATCAATCCATTTAATATTAGACTTTTGATGCCAATAAGTTTCTTCATGAGTAAGAGTTTTGGAGAGGTCCATCTTTCATTAAGCATCTGATTTATATTTGCAGGAGAAGGATCACTTTCAAAGATATTTTCTGTAATAAGAAGCTCATCTTCTAGAGTATTGTAATAACCCACGTAATTTTTAGGGTATTTTCAAAATAAAGAGAAAAATTAAAGTTTCTGATAAAATTATTTTTATTGCTCAAATATGTTGGTTATTATTTTTAAATGCGGGAATTTCAAACGGTTTCGAAAACGGAGTTAAAACGGATTTAAAATGATTTTTAAATGTTTTTAACTCTTGGAGTTGTTTTAACTTCCAACTCTTCATTTATTTGCCTTATTTAAAGGAGTCTTTTGGATTCCAACTTTTCATTTCTTTGCATTATAAAAGGAAGTCGTGGGCAAGCCTTTTAACGTACTTTTGGCACAAATTTTGGCAGCAAATATATTTTATATTCCTCTTCTTTTTATATATATTTTGGCCCTTGAGATTTGTGAGTTCCAACCTTAGATTATAGGTGTTCTTGGGGCTATTTTGTTGGAGGTTCTTGGAGGAGATTTTTTAGATATTTTGTGTTTATCGTGAGGATGTGATCATTGGTTTCTCATCGTATTTTGAGGTATGGGGTTTTACACAATATGCTCCTTAAATCTCGCGAGTGTCATTCTCTTTGAATTCTTGTTTAATTGAACTCATATTTGAATTGTTAAATTCTTTGAAATCTGGAAAATAATTGTTGAAATTATTTTGATTCATGTGGTATCATTATATTGTTGATGAGCACGTTGTCATGAGATTTTAATATGGCTTGATAAAGCATATACGGATGTGGTGAGGCCTGGTGACCCATTGATGTGTTGTTGAAAAATTATAATGATGAAATGCTATTAAGATTTGCATTTTGATTTGAATATTCGTACTCGTGTTGTTACGTTTTATTCGTTGCTAATCCGTATTTGTTGAGCATAATTCCTGTCGTATTGTGTACTTCCCCATATTTTCTTTTAGTTGGTAGGTTAGCGTGGATTTGAGCGCTATGGACCAATTGGGATTATTTTAGTGAGGATTATTTGGGAAGAATTTTTAATACAATTTGGAAGATTTGTATTATTTTTATGTATAGACCTTTGGAGATTTGTATTTTATTTCCGAGTTAGTTGTTGTATGTAATTCGAGAGACTTGGCATTTATTTGAAGAAATTGAGATTTGCAGTTTCTCTTCTGTTGATTGTGGGACTTAGATGCTCTATACCTTGTCACTTGTGGATTTGGATTTATTTTATCGCATTAGAGCTTCGTTCGCTCTCCCAGGGCGGACGGGGTGTTACAAGTATTAATAATTTGGAACATATTTCCAAAAACTTTATTGTTCCACCCTTTGAGATCCTTCTTCAATCTTCTGAGTTTATAATAGAAAGACACCATGGGAGCAACAGATACAGGAGCACTCCAAGAATTTGAAATAAAGGATCTAAATAGAGAATGTTTGGTCCACATTTTTTAGAAAATAAAAGGTTTAGGATGATCATCAATGTGGGATTTGATTGATAAAAGAAGAGGAGAAAGGTCACTGCAAAGTTTAAATAGATAAGTGATAGAGCATTAAGGAAAAGGAATGGACCATTGAAGATTAGACAATTCTCTATCTAATCTTGAACCTATAGAGTCTTCTTTAATTCTGAAATTGTTCCAAGTAAACCTTAAACCTTTAAATCTCATATCTGAAAGACCACAAGTGTTAATGCAATCAACAAATTCACTTACATCTTGATGATCAATAAGAATTCCTCCAATTTTTTCATTTCGCCTTGTAACAACATTGGAATCTCCTATAACTACATGGGGGATATCACTGAATGAGATGATCAGATATTATAATTCAGTCCAGAGACTTCTTCTTTCCTCTTTGGTACATTTAGCATAAATCAAAGTCAATATTACCTCCTTTTCCCAATTCTCATGAGAAAGTTTGATGTTAAAAATTGATCCTCATCAAACACCACTGAAGCATTTATCCCCATTCTCCACAAAAACCATATTTTATTTAACTTATTGGAAATAGCTTCTGAAAAATTGAACTTGAAACGATATTTTTCACTTTTTAAGGCAGAGACTTTAGGTTCTAAGATAGATATCATAGGTAGCCTATAAGACTTACACAGTTTCTTTATTCTTCTAAAGTTGGCTTATTAGCCACACCTGTTGCATTCCAGCTTAAAAAATTAATCATTGATGGGTTTGGGGTTTGTAGTTTTTGATACCTTTCACTTGAGCTCTTGTTATTCTTCTATAAATAGGATCAACATGAACTTTTTTAGGAACTTCTTTAGTCCATATGGACTGAGAATGGTTATCAACTTCCATAATAATATCCTTTCTTTTCCTTCTTTTATTTCATTCCTCAATGTCTTTCCATTTTCTATCAAACCATGAGGTAAACATTTTAAGTTCTTATTGCATTGGCCCATATGCGCAATTTGGAATATAATTCTCTGATGAATACCCTTCGAATTTTGCTTAGTGGGCCTCATAATTTGGTAATTTTGTGGCTTTTGGAGTGAGCATAAGATGATCAACAATAAAGGCTTCTTGAGGGGAAATATCACATGGCTGCATTTTTTGAATATGATTGGCTATAGCAGTTGGATTATTTTTCTCCTTGTTAGGCAGAAGATATGATTGAGGAATTTAAGGATTATGGTTTGGACTTGATAGTGGTATCGAAGATGGAGAGTAATTGGTGGAATTGATTTGATTACTTTGGCTTGTAGGCTAAGGTTAGATGATGAAGGATTAAGAATATGATTTTGGTTTGAGATCTTTGGTAGTAATATTGGTGTAGAGATCTTTGGTAGATTGAGGAGAAGCCATTTGGACAGGAAGATTATCTTTTGGAATATAAGTGATGGATTTATGAGCATTCTGGTTATTGGTAGTTTGGATTTGATTGGTAGTTTTGGGAGGATTAGGGATGATATCTTCATTTTGAGAGACATGTTTTTCTTTTAGGGAAATACAAGAGCTCTTATCATGGACTTTCGTCATACAGTAAGAACAATAATGAGGAATGTTTTCATAATGAAATTATTGCCAAAATCCTTGATCATCGATGCCAATCCAAACTCTTCTAGGTTTCTCCTTGATGTGATCAAGATCTACACATAGTCTAGATAGACTAGGTTTGGATTGAGATAAAGTAGATGCGTTCATCTTAATAGGTTTACCAATAAGTTGAGCAATGGAGAATAAAGAAGGCTTAGCATAAAGGTGGATTGGGAGATCTGGAAAATTAATCCATGAAGGAACGATAGAACTTTCTTCATCTATTCTCCATTGAGGAGACCACTTGAATGTTCTCATAGTTAATCTTCCCCAAAACTATTGTTCTTTGGTCCATAGTCGAATAAAGTATATGTTACACGATTGATTTAGATTGAATTGAAGGATCTTTTTATGAATGTCTTCCATTGGAGGCCTACCATGAAAAAACTTTCCTGCTATTGAGAACTTGAAAGGTTCAACAAGAACTTTGATATCATCATTGGACTGTAGGTTCCCCTTTAAAACTGCATGGGGTCTTCCACAAAACATCCTTGGTAGGTTTATTAGCCAATACACTAGCGAATGAACACGACCATACGTTAGGAATATCAGTAGGTTTAGGGTTTTGAGGTATAGGATTGGTGACTACCGCCATGCAAACCCTAAGGGAATGAATGAGTGAGGCAGATGAGGGAAGATCCTAAAAAAAATCCAACCCCTAATATATATATATATATATATATATATATATATATATATATATATATATATATATATATTAAAAATAAAAGAAATAATACCACACACACACACACTGAGCAGTTATAGAACAAGGCTCGGGATGGTTTGGGCATCGTTATGGGATAGGTATATTCTATAGGACAGGTTTATCTCTTCTAACCGCACATTTTCCTTGATTTGAAGCATTTGAAAGCGCAAATAATGGTTGACTCACAAGAAAAACATATACATGCATAAGGGAAATTTTAACGATAATTAACAATTAAAAACCGTCTATTTGGGTAATAATTTAATACTTTTGGTTGCTTATCATACCTCCCCCAAACAAAACATTGTGAGTTCTCGAGAAAAAATAGAGATAAAGAAAGATAAGAAACCAAATGTGTGCCACTTATCATGTGATTTCACATGTGATTGCACTTATCATGTGCAATAAGCCCTTAAACCTATAGGTTACCCTACAGGACATGTGTTGCCTCGTGAGGGTTTACAGTGAATGTACCCACAAAATTATAAAAATTATTAAAAATAATTTATTTAAAAGCAACCATTTTTTACAATGAAAAGCTATACATCCCATCTACAACGACGTTAAGGATTAAAATGTTCAACTATAAATGTATGTCATAAAATTACCTAATACCTCAAGGGTAATCCTTTGTGAAAACTTAACATGTGTAGTGTGAAACAATCTTGAGTAGAATCAGCGTAATTACAAGATCGCCTTCATAGAATCAACGCTTTGACTTTAAATCTCACTAGATATGTCTTTTTGAATCAAAATCTTCGAGATTTGGGTAAGTGTATCTCTCAAGTGTGTAAGGAGGTGAGTAAATGCAAATAAGGTCAAACATCTCACACACTTATAAGAAATGACATATACATGAATGAAATTGATCCCAAGAATGAATGTTAACCACTATGTTAAGAATGTCGAGTTATTCACCATATAGATTTCTTGTTTTACCGAATGCCTCACCAAGGGTGAAATGGGGTTTATGTAAGGAATGATGAAAAAATGAGATGAAGAATATGAATGTCATGATGGTAGGACATTTGAAAAGACTGGAATACAATTTGAATAACTAATGTCTTCATTATATACAACTATGATCGCATACCTTTTTTTTTTTCGATTTTTTCGATTTTTTCTTTTATAATTTTCTATATTTTTTATGTTTTCCCTTTTTCTCTTTTCTCTTATTTTTTTTTTCTTTTTCTATTGTGATGCATTTTCTTTTCATAACATAAATAAAGACAATTTGCATTTGGAATTTTGATCATTTTTTCTCAAGAAAAAGCATGGATGGTAATGACTAAAAATGATAATGGATGGTGTGGGGAATGTATGTGGCCAAGGGAAAATGGGAAAGATAACGGGTGAAGTGAATGGTGATGTGACATGGAAAAAATGTTAGAGTTTATAGGGAAGAATGCTTTGGTGATCGAGACAAACTACAAGAAACATATTTCTTACAACTTAAAAGTGATGTCATAATCAGTGGTAATGCCGAAAATGAATAATAATAAGACCATGCAACGACCAAGTATGATACCCAAAGAAAGTTGAGTCATCTTGTGACTCAAAAATTATGTTAAACCCCTAAAAAAGGCGAGTAACTCAAATATCATGGGCTCCACTAGTGATCTTTTATGTCTCTCTTGAAAATGTTGTTACTCTTCAACTTTCGATTGTAAACATGAAAGTGCAATTTTGCCAAGTTGAGGAATTCATAGTGCAAGTACCCTTCACGATGTATTATTTAATCTTATTATAAAAAGCGTAATTTTAGGTACAAACAAGGGTAATCTGAGACGTCTAAAAGATGGATGATGGAAAATTTATGTCATAAAAAATGAGTTAAACTGCACAAAAAAGTGAAAATGACTTGTTTCTAACAAAAAATTTAAAAAGAGGTAAGATTTTGATAAATATCCCACTCCAAAACAAAAGAGAACATCATCCTCGATGTTTAAAACTATATGCTAAAATTGAAAGTACAAGGTAGAAAATATATTACTATAATTAATCGCTAATGAAATTTGGACCATATAACGAAAACAACGATAGAACCGGAAGAATAAAAAAATATGCACATGTCTATAAAGAATGTGAAAATCATTGGGGGAGGATAGAACACCACCCCTAAAAAGGATAAGACTTATACACGGAACCAAGACAAGACAGACTTCCTCCCGGTATAACTAAGTTTAAGGTCTTCAGCCAGACCGAATGGAACTCACCCAAAAATAAGATAAACGTAAGATGGATCAGGGTGGCAGAAATGATGTGAGTCATGAGAATCACCCCTAAACAAGACTGAAAAGATAGTCTTATTGGATAAATGTTCTAATCTCAATGCACTTGTATGGCAAAGTTCTTCACTCGATGCAAAGCATCGGTAGACTAAGCGTTGGTGGGGAGAAGGTTATAGGGAAGAAAGGAAGGGGTGAGGGTGAAGAGGCATCAATCACGAGCTTTATTGAGCGTAAAGGTGAGGATAAAAAGGGCCCTATAAGCATGGTACTCTAATTGGATGGGGAGGCGGAAGGGTGCAGCAATTTGAATGTGGTGAGGGTCATAGAAAGTGCATGATTGTTCAATAAATTGATGATGATAATGGTTGTACAGTGACACGTCAATGAGTTTACGGGAATAAAAATCACCATGACAGGAGAGTGGTGGCATGGCGGAACAAGTTCGATGTCACGTAAGTTGAGATTAGCAACAAAAATACTCTCATGGATGGTGGGGTGGATGAAAAACACACGAAAGGGATCATGGAGCTCGAGGGTGGAAAGAGGTTTCAACTGAGAAACTAAGTACATGGATGGGAACATGCAAGGAATAATAGAAAGTTCCATATCAGGTGGTTTATTGGGAAGGAAAATTGGTGGGTTGGGTAGGACAACTAGTGGGGAAAAAATATCTAACTCAATAATAAGAGACCCACACACATTATGAGGCTCGTAGTGATCCTCAAGGGTACTCACAATAGGAAGTGTGTAAGTAAAGGATTAAGAGATCAACTTATCTGCCCCTAAGTGACCGTCAAAGGGGTGGGAGAGTCTAATGAGGCACTAAGATCCAAGATATAAGAATCAACATCAAAATCAGACTCAAAGTGAGCTAATCATGTTTGGAAAAGATCCATATCTAGAGAGGTAGGAACCATCTCGGATTCAATTCCATGACATTGGTGAGCACTCGTAGCCGAAGCAAACCTATAAGAAATGGGAGTCACGGGAACACATTCGAGGGGATCCAAAGGTGTAGAATCATTCATATTTTTTTATTCGTTAGAATGGGAAATATGAACCTCAATTATGGGTTTCTTAGGATAAGTCGGGGTTTGATCTATCTCACAATCTTTGGGTAAGTCAACATAATTGTCAACTTAGGGGACGGACCACGAATGATCTCAACCTAGGGAGTCTCGGAGTGATAGGGTTTGTCACACTCAAAATCCATGTCACAAGATCACTCATCTTTTTTTTAAAGAATAAATTTTATTGAATAAGGTAGAAAATCCCAACCTCTGTGGATTTTACAAAGCAAATGGCAAATTCAAACAAAAAGATGAAATAAAAGGACATTAATGAGAAAACCCTCTAATAGATGGAATTCCTAAGGCATCCATCCGCAAATAACCCCTGGCATCCTTAGGAAGGTCCTTAACGAATTCAAAAATTAAGAATGAAGAAATTTGAGCATTATGAGAGGCCATCTTATCTAAAATAAAGTTGGCGTCCCAAAATCAATGAATGAATTTTGCTTGGATTTGAGATTTGAGCACCAAAATTTGATTGAGAATCTAATTATAGTCCATGGAGGTTTTTTAATTTTTCCATTAATGATAACAAAAGAGAATTTTGAATCACTTTCCACAATGATATTGAAGATATTGAGAGAAGCAAAAAACTTTATGCCCCTAACAATGCCCATAAATTCGCTACCTGTAAAAGCTCCCTCATAAGATGAAAAATATTGAATCAACATACCGTTATGATCTCTAATGATGCCTCCAGAATCAGAAATACTTGAATTACTTGATGAAGAGCCATCAGTGTTGAGTTTGAAGAAATCATGAGGGGGCTTTATCAATTTGAGAAGAAAACTCTTTAAGAAGTTTCTATTGAATAGACAAATTGTAGGTCTTGCATAAGAATATTTCACTCAGACTTATAGAATTGAATTTAATCTTATAACTAGAATCCTTGATAATGTATAAAACTGAATGAATAATTAAGTTACTGGACATCTTAGTACTTTCATAAATGCGAGAGTTTTTACATTTTTACATCTCCCATAGAATAGCACTATGAATGAATAGAAAGAGAAAATGATTGATTGCATCCTTAGTTCTTCTCATCCACCAAGACATTAGCGTAGAGTGAAGAGAATGATGATCAATTTAAGACTAAAAATACTTATAAAAAATTGCATACAACAGTTGTAACAAGACTTGAAATGAGTAGGTTAGAAAGATATTCTTCTTCATTATGGTAGCACCTGCACATGAAATCTAAATGAACTCCCTCATTTTGAATATTCTTATCAAGAGGGAGAAAATTATGGAGGCATTTCCATAAGAAGATCGATAATTTCCTATGAATATGATGATTCCATATGGTTTGATAAATAAAAGATGAGGGAGTAGTAGATCCAATTACGAGCCAAGCAGACTTAGATAGACTTAGATATGAAGGATCCATTAGTGGTAAGACTCTAATAAAGAACATCATTTATATAATGAATTAAGCACCCAGTATCATATGTGATACTCTTACCCTTTTCAATGCTAAGGATCCTAATGATGAGGAGAAATCCTTATATTTTACCCAAAAAAATTAGGACCAAAGAGACTTATTGGATTTCAAATTCCACCATATCTTCATAGTAGTTACTAAAAAACATCATCTAACTTTTTAAAACCAGGACCACCTTCCTCCATTGTATTACACAAGGAATTCAAATTTCTCCAATGATGTTTCTTTACAAAATATTTAGTATAGCCCCAAAGAAAATTACTAAAAATTATCTAAATAATGTCTAAGGTCATTTTTGGGAGGTTTATTATTAGAAATTAGGTGAATGGGAATAGATGAAAGAGTGGAAGTAATTAGAGTTCTTTTGCCAGAAAAAGATAAGAATTGGTTTTTAACCAACCAACTTGTCTTTTATAGATAAGATAAGATCTTCAAAGTATGGATGCTTACTTCTACCACAAAAAATAAGGCAGCCTATGTACTTTATAAGAATGTTCTTGTGTTTGAGATTGAGGTCATCCCCTATAGATATTCTTTTGGCTCTACTTACTGCTTTATGAGTGGTAAGACTACTTTTGGAGTAATTTACCATTTGACCATTATCTTCTTCAAACTTGTTAAGAAAATTGAGGAGGTGCTAGATACTATTTTCTCCTCCATTAGATAATATGATGGAATCATCCGCAAAACTAAATATTAGAAATTAAAGGACGTCCTTGAGGATGTGAAAAGGCTTTAACTTTAACCGAGCAAATGAGATTTTAGATGCCTTTGTTGAGCACTTCTGCCACTAGCACAAAAAGACCTGGAGATAAAGGGTCACCTTGTATAAGTCCCTTATAGGATTTGAAAAGGCATGCATTGTGACCATTGATGAGAAGATAGAACATCTCTAAATTCTATCAATCCAGATTTTTAAAACCCAAACTTCCTTAGGGTTTTAATTAAGAATAGTCAAGCAACCTTGTCATAAGACTTTGATAAGTCTAACTTGATTAGTATATTAGTACCATGAGCCTTCCTAGCAAGTAAATTCATTATTTCTTGGCACAATAGAATATTATTAGAGATTCTTCTACACTTGATAAAGCCTGCATGGGATGGATCAATTATAGAAGGGATGATTATTGAGAGTTTAGAAGAAAGAATTTTGGTGATAATTTTGAAGAATAAATTACTAAGACTTATTGGTCTAAAACCATCACAAGTATTAGCATTATGGAATTTGGGAATAAGAATAATATTGGAACTAGTCTAACTCTTTGGAAGTTACCCTTATGAAAAGAAAAATAAAATAGTAGAAAACAGATCTTCATTAATGATGTCCCAGTAATGATGGTAAAATCTACTAAGAAAGCCATCAAGTCCAGGAGAGCTATCAACATTTAAATCACAAATTACCTTCCTTACTTCTTCAGCAATTGAGTCAACATCTTAAAGAGAGGTTTGATCAATGGAGACTTTAGAATCTAAAAAATCCAGTAAAACATCTTCACCTTCAATATTCATTGTGTTGAATAGATTTTGGTAATAAGCTAGGAATTCATCTTTAATACCATTTCGATCTTTAATATAATTTCCATTGGAGCTCTTGAGCTTATGGATGATTATTTTATTCCTTTTTATTTTGATAGTTGTATGAAATAATTTTGAATTTGAATAACCCTCTAGTAACGACCTAGCACTCATTTTTTGATGACAGTACTGCTCTTTATAGATCAATGCTTTGAGAAGAGAAGATTTAGATTGGGATAGAGCAGTTTTGTTATCAATTGAAGGCTCTTCTCCATACTTAGTTTCTTTTTCAAGGACCTGGTCTTCAAGAATGTGAATTTGATAAAAAAAATTCAAACTCTCGTTATTCCACTTAGTTAGGTATGCTTTTAGTCTTTGGAGTTTTAATTAGAACACTCTTAGAGGGTTGCCAAAAGAAGGAGAGGACTAAGAGTTTTGGATGATTTCTTTTGTAAAAGGACGATAAATCCATATATTTTAAAATTTAAATTGCTTTGGGTAAGAATCAAGAATTGACAGAATTGATTAAATAAGAGGAGAATGATTTGAACAATTTTTATTGAGATGTCTAAGGTAAAAGTTAGGGAAGGAATCAATCCATTCATGAGAGACTAGGCTCCTATCTAATCCAGCCCAAATTTTTACATACTCCCTAAATTTATTCCATGTAAATTTAGAAAATGAAAAACCTATATCTATAAGGCATGTTGCATCTATGAAAGCATCAAAGTCTTCCATTTCTCCATCATCTCGATCTGCACCACCAATTTCTCATCCCTACGTATGAAAATGTTAAAGTCCCCCATTATAATCCAAGGCAAACAAGAAATGATAGTTTTGTGACTCATAAGATTCTCCCAAAGATCTTTTCTCTCATTCCTTGTACATTTCGTATAAGCTATGGATAAATATACAACAGAGGAAAAATGAGGGTGGTGAATTTCAATAAGGATAGATTGGACATCATCCACAATGATTTCACATTGGAATCCAAACATCCAAAATAACCAGATCTTACTAGAGGTATTAGCAAATACTCCCTTAAAGTTAATGTCCCTAGATAAATCATTATCGTTATTTGATTTTGTCTTTGGCTCCAATAAGGCTATAAAAGGAAGAGAGTATAACTTATAAAGTTTATTAATTCTTCTTTTTGAGGAGTTTATTTATTCTTCTTTTTGCGAGCTTATTAGACAAGCCCCTGATATTCCACAAAATGAAATTAATCAGTGAGTACATTTGGGATTTGAAGCTCATTGCTCCATGTGGGTGCTGTAATGGGTTGGCTTTGGGCGAACATAGGCTCTGTCGTACACTCACATTCATTTAACCTTTATTCAAGCCATTGAAGGGCTTCATTTTGATATTTAGTAGCTTTCTCTTGTCAGAGGATAATCTTTTGCAAGAGGTTTTCGAGCGCGGATGTGAATGGAAGTGGTTAATTGTTGGTGCGATAGTTAAGTTTGACACAACTCGCTATTAACATGACTAAATGAAGAATACTCATATAAAGTGTAACGAACGGGATCAAGCTTGTCATACACGAGATGAGTGTCTGTGTGAAAGACAAAAGGTTGATCATCATGGGGAGTGTAGTGAGGGTTCTAATTGAAAAGGGGCGCACTAAGTTGCCATGATGATTGTAGAAAACCATGAGGATCAATAATATGAGGTTGGGATTCGTATTTCATATGAGGGTGATTAAGCATCCATGAATAGCTTCGATGAACACACCCTTTGATATTGGATATGTCATGACAATTAGAAGAGGTTGGTTTCAAAACAGGGTCATATGGATACATTTGGGCCATGGTAGGTTCGGATGGATAGGGAAGGTATGGACACTCATGGGAAAAGTGATCGGCATGAAAGAAATAGGTGCACAATAAAGCATTGGATGCATTGACACTCATCATCATAGGCGATGGAATATGAGATGTGTGTGTGGATGATACATGATTATTAACGGTTTGTGTGAGAGAGTTAAAGACATTAAGTATAGTAAAGAGGTTAGACTTGAACTAAACTTTACACATACTTCGAGATGATAGGAATTGACCAAAGTTGTTCATTAAAGGATGTTGTTCGGGCTTGAAGAGCATAATAATTTTGGATTTTTAAATGTTTTTCAAAAGGAAAGAAAATATTTTTGTAATTTTTGAATCTTTAGGGTGTTTTGAATATCGAAAAAGAAAGAAAATATTTTTGTGATTTTTTTGGAAAATATGTAGAAGAAGAATGAAAATATTTTGGAATTTTTTAAAAGAGGGTAATAAGGACTCTCTTTGAAACACAAAAGGGTGGAGAACTTAACATCAACTACCAAAGGGTGAATTAGACAAGTAGAAGAAAAGGAAAAATCCTAAGTGGAACATAGCCCATTTTTATCTTCAATTAGGTGATGGGGTAGCCAAATTTTAATTAATCCATGGGCGAGAAAAACATGGATCCTTATACTTCACCTTTGAAAATTTTTCTCCTACTTGGCTTGCTAGTTAATTTCCTTTAATTATGTGATGTCGCGAGTAACAAGGGAATGGGAGAAAGTGATTGAGTAAGTGACAAAATCCCGACTCATTTCAGTGACTAGGTCTAGGTCTTAGGTTCATTAATTCATCAAACCATTCAAAATAAGCGCAATGCGATAATAAAAATCACATAAGAGAAAATAAGCACAAAAAGAATGTCCTCGTTTGTGGGAGGTTCACAAGTGATAAAGAAATGTACCCCCCACGACTTTTACACACGTAAGGGAAGACTGAATTAATTCGACCGAGGGGGAAGTTCATCTAACTTTAGTCGTCCCCGAGAGTCCTATAGACCCAAACTAGATAGTCTTAAAAATCAACCACAATGGTGCTCTCTCTCTCTTTTGTCATGTATCCTTCTTCACTTGTTGTTTTTGTGATTAGTTATTACGAATAAATTGTGTAAAAAATGCACCCAAATGAATACAATAGTCCTAATACAACCAATCTAATTAACAATAAAAATAACAACTACAACATCAAATGAAAATGAAATACAAGTCTTTAACTAGTCTCCAACTTCATGAAACCATCAATGGTGCCATTTGATAACTTCCTTTTTACGTGTGCATCACTGTTGTCTTCAAAAACAAAATCTAAAAATCCCTTGAAAACCTACAATCATAATATGAACTTGCATACCCATAAGTATGGGTGTCAATCCAACTTTCAAGAGTAATATAACAAACATATGAAGATAAATTTAAATTCACTTTCAAATATTTTTATTTTTTATTTCTTCGTGATTATATATTTATATGTATATAGTTATATTATCTTTTAAAATAATTTTCAAGGGGAAATATGCTACTTAACTAAATGAACAAAATATGAACGAAATAAAATACTAAAATAAGAGTGTAAGAGGGGATCACCCTTAAAGGCTGGGAGTATGATAATACAAATAGACGCATAATTCATATATATATGGTGATAAAACTGTAGCATAAGTATCCTCAACTATCACAAATGAACACACAATATTGTATCTAAGAAACACTTATGGACTCACAAATCTCTCGTGTATAACTCAAACAATAATAAAATAACCTTAGAAACAACTCATTCAAAGGGCAAGAGAAGTAAGCACTCTAGATACACCTTAGCAGGCAACCAACACACAAACAAGCTCTGATATCTCTCTAATAGCTAATAAAATCTTCACAATAAATGTCTATGGTGGGTGAATAAACTCTAGTTTGCAATAACTCTCTTGCTCTCAATGTGTTTTTATCTATCTAAAAATATCTCTCCATTCTCAAAAGTGGTTGAGGCCAATAAATAGCCCCAGATCCCTCCCGAGATGTCTTAATCCTCATTAATGTGAAAGACATTCCTCTCATAATTTAATTCATAAGAATTAAATGCCTGATGGGTTAGCACACCTTAAATCAAAATCATTAAATTCCAATACATGACTTTTACAAGGAAACTCTTGAGCTCCTTCACCATTATTTGACATGGCATCTATATGACTGCTCGTTGTTTATCCTGGTCCATATGCTTTCCTTACCGATCCACCACAAAGCCCATAAATTTCCCGCTTATTACTCCGAAAGAACACTTCAATAGATCCATTTCCAGTTTATACTTCCTACATTGAACTAACACCTTCCTCAAGTCATCCAGATGGTACTCTTCCTTATTTAACTTAATGACCAAATCACCCTCATAAAATTCCAAGATGTTATTAAAGAAGTCATTAAAAATGGTCATTATCGTTCCCTAGTATGCCGCTCCAGCATTCTTCAACCCGAAAGGCATCACTTTATACATAAAATTCCCCAACGAAGTTCTGTAAGTTATTTTCTCTTCATCAGTTGGGTCCATCTTGATTTGTTTGTACCCTATGTACCCATCCATGAAGTTGTTCATTTCATGCCTAGTGGTTACATTAATCCTGCTAACAATAGAGGGCAGAGGGAACTCATACTTCGAGTAATATTTATTCAAATATCTAAAGTCAGCACATATTTGTATCTGGTTCTTGTCTTTCTTTTCCACTAGAACAATGCTAAAAAACTAAAGTGGGTGTTGTTTCTGTCTAATTATCCATGTCGCTAACAGCCGTTGGACCTCCTCCTTGATCTTCATATCCAACTCTGGCATGTATGTTCTTATATCTTTCTTCATCAATATGGATGAAGGCATAATGTTTAGCTTATGGTAACCTACATCCTCATTAAACCACTCTATCTCTATATATTTCCATGCAAACACATGTATGTATTCTCAAATCAGCTCAATCAAGGCCCTTCTTTTTTCTACATTTAAATCCTTAAAAATGAAGATGTACCTTAGATATTTCCCTTCTTCAGCCAGATCAAGCTGTTCCAGCTCTTGTACTTATGACTTTAAGTGATCCAATATATATTTTAGTTCATATTCCACTTCCTCCACAAACTCTTGTATGTTAGAGTTATCTATTACCACACATTGCCCTTGATTGTTCAATAGAAAACACTCATACTCTGGGTCAGCCTCCTTGCCAGCTCATTTGACTGTCCATTCACACCATCATAGGTAATAGACCACCCTTACATCCTCCATCTCCACCTTCTTGAACTAATGGTCAACTGCTTTCCATTATATTTCTCTCGGAGCCTTTTCTAGCCTTTCTCCTGTAAATTTACTCAACACACTTTGTTGTTTTACCTCATTCTCTATCGGATCAATCCTTGGCCTCATCCTATTTATCAATTTCTTACAAATATTTTGAGGTTTTGGATTTTCACTGTTGACCTCCTTATCTATTTTCCTCATGCCTGCTCCTTTATCGCTTTGACCGTTCACAGATTTATCTCATAGAGGGGACTTTGACACCCTCCATGCGTAGCTTTAGGACTCATGCAACGATTATAAGCACAATATAAAATGTAGTATCAACCAGATGATCCTCTTTAGTTACAAACGGCTTCTTAATTTCCCATATAATGATCACAACCCCCTTTATGTTTGCTTTGGCACATTGGTGATATGTCGAATGAACTAAACCATGGTTATGCATCCACACCATTCCTATCAAGATATGGTAGGAAGTAGAACTATCAATCATATGGTATTTGATATGTTAAGTTAGATTCCCTATCACTATACCGACGTTCACATACCCAATTAATTTGGAAGACTAGTTGTTATAACTAGAAATAACCAAAGGCATTGGTATCAACTTAGTCTCAGAGATGTTAGATGCATAAAATGTGTTGATAGGCATGATGTTTATAGTCACTTCAAATAAAAATTTCCTTGCCAGTCTGGATATAGGCCTTTCCACCTCAGCAATGGAACTACATTCTTTCATGTTATATCTAAAATTATATGAGTTATTTGAGTATGTTCTCCTTGGTAATTCCAACTTGGTCGAAGAACCAGGAGAACATGGGTGACTGCAAAATAGACTGGTAGTCTAGTGCTTGATCAATCGCCTAATTATCAAGGTTTTATACTAAATCGACGTCCCTCACACTTGCTTCATCATGGTCCATCAGAACTTAGCCATTCCCCTTGTGAAGTCTTTTAGGGCTTCCTTAAACTCCTACTACTCCACCACCAACTCTCTTACTTCCCTCGCACCTTTTTCATCACAAGGCACTACCAGGTTTACTTCATGTGCTGGTAACGGGTCATTATTGATATTCCTTTGAAAAATCTGTAAAGTCCCTGCCTTCACATGCTTGTTGATGGTCTTCTTCAATATGAGACATGACGTCGTTGGATAACCAATCTTCCAATAGATTTGGCAGCACTTAAGATTATCTCCCACTTCTTTATCTGGATCGATTATTGGATCATCCTTAATTGCATAGACTATCCCCCCTTTTAACATGGTAATGTAACAGCTAACTGTCTCCTCAACTGTACAAGGAAATGGTGGTGGGTCCTCTTTGTCTCTACTAAATTTCCTCTTATTATCCTTCTTTGGATGCTTAGCCCCTTCTCCTCCATCAATATAAACCACTTGTGGTGGCTGGACCTGTCCCCTAGCGGGATGTACTTGTTGCCTGAACATCATAGGCATTACCATTGAACTTTGGCGTACCACCAATGAGATGTTTCTCGCAGTTTTTAAGAATGTCATAAAATCTTCTTCGCGTGTCTCGTTTATAAGATGGAAGATGTACTCTGGGATTAAGCCTTCAACACATATCATAAGCAACTTAGACCCATTGTCCTCCACCCTCAAATGGAAGGACCTTTCCCTAACCCTTCAGATGTATGCCACCACCTCTTCACCTGGTTGTTGCTTCTCCCTAGACAGTTGTGTAGATGTAAATTCATCATCTTCTAAAAAGAACTTCTGGAGAAATAGAATGTGAATATCCTCCCACATAAAAACACTCTTCAACTCTAAATAATAGTATCACGTTTATGCTTTATCAAGGAGGGATTTAGAAACCTCCTTCAGATACAACTTCTTGTTATAGTAATGAGCTTCTAAATACTCCACAAACCTCTTGATATTCTCCTTTGGGGTTCCTCCTTTCCCCATGTACTTCTCAAAGATTGGTGTTATGTAATCCTTAGGGTAAGGTTCCTCATTCTAATTCTTTGGCAAAGGAGTACAAAAATCTTCATATACTGATGCTACCTCGCTAGCTATCTACGAGCAAGTTGCTATCATTTTCAACATTTCATTATATGTCTCCTTTCTCATTTCATGCAAAGAAGATGGCGGATATTTCGCAGCCGTTGGGACACCGGGCTGAGGGACAATAGGTGGAACACTAGTCACACATAGGGAACCCACCGTTGGAACGAGAGTGGGGACAGTGATCGTGGGGATTGTTCCCATTGGAGCTGCACTCGATGGGGCTATCAGTGCTACCATTGGAGTGATGAAACGATTGCAGTGGATGTCTTACAATAAATTTTCATCTATAATGGGAATGACTTGTTTTTCCACCTCGATAATTTTAGCCTTCGTGTTAATAAAACACCAAAATGTTTATTGGAATCCATACAAGGACATGGAATCATTTAAGAAAAATAATTGTGGGTTAATAGAAAAACCTCATTGTAAATGAACTTTTTGTAAGCGCCAAAACGATATTAAAGGTACTGGAAACTAGACATAAAATAAGTGCTGAAATGTAAATCAAAACGCATTGAATTAAAGAAAAATAAACGTACATTGGTGGAAATTAATGGAAATAATAGAATGTAAATACATTTATTATTCGACTTTCTCTCTCTTCTTCCTCAAGGATTTATTGATAGTTTACACCATAAGAACCTCTTATTTGGCTCCACATAACTTCCCATTTCAATTCAAATGAATTCCTTTCAATAACTAACTCCATTTTCCTCCAACTTCCATTTAATAACCACTATATAATCTCTTCTGACGTTTTTCAATTTCCAACCATGTCAACAAATTATGGGAAGATAAAATGGTCAAATATATTATTGTGACACCCCGTATTTTCTTTGAATTGTTCATTTGTGTAATTAATTTTTCCTATATGGCATGTGATGTCGCTTATTACATTCATTTAGGTGCAGTTATATATTTTTGGTAGCGTGTTACTTGAATTAACATCTTTTAGAAATTGGATTTAATACATGATAATATACTAATTAAATATTTAAAGTAACTTTGTATTATGGGAGCTTATAGAATGGTCAAGTACTATGTGTAGAGGGTTTCCTTGTTTGGATTATGCCTGCGGTATCGGGTCCCAATGATCGTAAAGTAGTTTCTTATAATGCCAAGTCACGCGTATTTAATAAATAATTAAATTAGGATTTAATTCACTTGTATTGTATTTAGTGCTGACCTTCAGGGCATTTAGAATGTCTTTTTCACTTGAAATCGTAGAATTTAAGTCCACTTGGTTATTATATTGCTTCGGTAGAGTTTCAGGCTATTTGGGCTAATTGGGTTGAGTCTTATGTTGGTCCTAAGCCTAATTTCGTTGGAAGGTATAGTACTTGGTTAATTGGAAAAACCTACAACGCACTTGATGCAATTGGGAAACCCTAAAGGTTAAGGAGAAAAGAGGCAGAACAATAATTGAGGAGATTTGGAAGATTTCAGACTTGAATTCAACTCTCTACGACAAATTTACATGTTAAGCCTTCGATTGTAATTTGTGTTACGATAATGATAATCCATTTTATTGTAAAATTTAACACTTTTTTATCTTATTTTAATCAAACAAAAAACGTAATTTTTGAAATTATTTAATGATTGAAGTTGGACTTAACCCCATGTCAACGAATTAGGATAATTTTATGTTAAATCCATAAATTAATCTTATAATCGAGATGAATTGGTTATACTTTGAATCATTCTAATGAATCTCGTAAAAGCCTTAATGTATAATTTGAAATTGAATTAAATATGACATATTTTTTTTAAAATTATGAACCTAGGGTTCTAAATCCCGTAATCCAAAATTTAGACTTGAACTTTTTATTTTAATCAGTTAAAACTTGTAAGTATAGGTTGCATTTTAATCTATAAGGGTTTAGATATCATAATAAGTTGTTCTTGAGGCGTTATGACCTTAGGTTGGTTCATCCATTATGGACTTGGGATTTAGGTTTGTAACTAGTGACTTTTTATTGCTTAGATATGAGAGCCATGCGCACTGTTAAGTAGCCATGTGCGAAGGAAAGCATGCAGACGATTAGTTAATCTCGTGCTAATTTAGCATGCACACGACATATATTAGCCACGTGTGCACGGCTTGGGCCGAAAACTTTAATGGCCGGTTTTAGGTTGGGTTTTTTGGTGAAAGTTTATAAAATGTCCTAGTATGATATTATTTGATAATTCAATATTAACTAAAGATAATTAATATGCAAATTATGAGACTTTTAGTGAGCTACGAGTAGATTGGATTGTCATACTTTGACTTTATGTACAAGCATATCATGTGTTAGTGCCCATTGGGGTACGTATTAGGAGGGATCTTTTGGGCGCGTATAAAGTCGACCGCGCTGGCACCCCGATAATATTCATGGGTTAACCTTAGTCATTTTATTCTAGTTCTACTATGACACAGTCATGTCTCAATGGGGAATAAATGGGGGTCTTTTCGTATAGTCTTGGTTATAGATGTATATATGAATGTCGCAAAGGCGTAGTGACTAATCCCTTATTGTTTCTTTGATGTTATAGGAATGAGATGACCTATATTATACCTCGTATGCATGAGTGATCCCCAAAGGGTAATCGGATATCCTTTCGTATCTTGTGTGTGGTCTTGTTCATTGCCTATTTATATGTAGATGTTTGTAACACACTTATCAGGATATGGAACTTATGTGTTTATCCTTCTTTGACTGTATTCACACTATAGTTATATATATTTGACATTAGTTATGACTCATTTAATTATACTCAACTGAGTATACCATTAATTATTAATCATTGGGTTCACTTGAGATTAGGGGATTAGATTTGCATGTTATATTTAGGTCATTTGGGTTCAAAAAGCATAAAAAATAACTAAAATTCAGTTAAAGTCTTATTCTTTTTTAGACTTTCTAGGTATGATCATGTTATTGAAATATGTTTCCAGGTACTATGCAGCAGTTTCCACCGCAACCCAAACTTATTTGCATTCCTGTTCACTCACTGCTTTCAGATTTTAGGATGTAGGTATCAAGCCTACGTTCTCATTTCCTTTCATTACACTTTCATTATAGTTGGGTCAGATTACTATCATTGAAATTTCTTTATGCTAGAATTAGCCTTCACAATAAGTGGTCGAATTTGTTATCCAAGATATATTTCTATTTGGGTGATGAAGCTTATTTACTATTGGGATTTCGGTATTAGAGTTATCGTGGTTTATTCTAATTATTGCTGTCAACATTTATTATTATGATTTTTATTTTATTCCAGTCATGCATAGAATGACACTTATTTTTTAAACTCTTGTATTATTTATATTTTGACTTTATCAACCTTGTTTTGGATTTTACGGGGTATAACAGCTGTAAACAACGACAATGCAAAATTCCTATAATTAAGGATTATCACTTCCTTTCCAAACCTCGAACAACATAGGATGAGTTGGTTAATAATTCCCCATTGTTGTTGATAATACTTATATGGATATTCTATGACATTTTATAATTTTTATATATTGATTTATTTTAGTGTTTTTGAAGTCGTAGTAACACCCAGTGATGTCAGTTGCCATTTTAAGTATTTTATATAAATATAAAATTTTCAAACATGTTGATTTTATGAAGTAATGACATTTTATTTTATTGACTTATCGATTAATTACAACTTAGTTGATGTTTCGATGAATGATACATGAGTTACACAATATGTGACACAAACATATCAATATTTTCAATAGTTCACATTTTTCTTTAGTTCTTTGAAGTAGAAGTTGGGTATAACTTAGAAAATCAATACTTCTAGTTTTATGACCAAAACTCTCTACTTCGCGTATGATATTATGTCGAGTTGTTGCCTACTATATCTTTTGAAACTATAATAAAACAAAGCTTTTGTTGTGAAACAAAAGAGACAGAGAGAATTTAGAAGGAGTTTAAACTTTTTAATTCATTGATATTGTATAATAAGGGGGTATCACCCCTATTTATAGTACTAAGTATGACATATCAGGAGACACTTTAACAATGCAGAATTGTTGTGGACAATCACTAAGGGTCCATTTGGTTGGCTGTTTTTGCCTAGGCAAATGCCAAAATGTTGGCATATATGAAGATTTATCCACTTTTTGGTTGTTTAATTACACAATTTGTCGTGACATTATTTTCCAGTGTACAACACCCTTTATGCATAAGCTGTTGGCAAACTTTGCTTACCTATTTGAGTGAGAAACATTTGCCAAAAAATTTGTTAACTTCTTAAACGGTTTTATTTTTTAAAAACAATTTCAAAGCTGTTTTAAATAATAAAAAAAACTATTATGAGTATTTAAAAATTATTTTGTAATATTTTTAAACTTTTTTTAATATTATAAAAAAAATTACAATTTGTTTAAAAACCGTAATACAAAAATATTGTAAAAACTATTTTTAACATTTTTAAAGTCTGTTTTGAAAATAATATAAAAACAGTTTTAATGCTTTAAAAAAATTAAATTGTTAAAAGACTGTTGTGAATATTTAAAAATTCTTTTGTAATATTTTAAAAACTATTTTTAATATTATAAAAAATTGTTAAGAAAATGTTTTACAATTATTTTTAAAACCTGTAATATTAAAATATCATAAAAACTGTTTTTAACATTTTTTAAAACTCTTTTGAATATAATATAAAATACTTTTAAAATTTAAAAAAAAATTAAAAACTATTTTAAATAGTTAAAAAACTGTCGTGAATATTTAAAAAGTGTTTTGTAATATTTTTAAAACTGTTTTTAATATTATAAAAAATTCTTAAGAAAATGTTTTACAATTGTTTTTAAAAACCGTAATATAAAAATGTTGTAATTTTTTTTTTACATTTTTTAATAATATATAAAAACTGTTTTTAAATAAACTAATTGGATTGACTTTAATTTCACTTAATGGTTGTTTGATAGCCTCATGTGAAAAAACTAGGTAAAATTTGCCTAGGCAAAATTTACCACGGCAAATTTTGCCATGCCCACCCTTTTTTCCCTTGTCAACCAAACGGCTCCTAATATATATATTTTTTAGTACTATGCCTTGGATGTACACTATTGCCACCATTAAATGATTGCTTCCTCGTTAGAACCTCACTAAGGAAAAAATAAAGTAAAGCAAAAAGATTATAACTTTGCGATAATTGAATAGGGGTTAGACGCGCTTAATGATGCCTTGTTAAAACCTCTAACACGAAACCCAAATTGGAAAAAAATTAGGTAAAGGAAAAAGAGTATGAGGGCATATGTGCCCTGATAAAATGCTCCCCTAATTGGATGATCCCCTCATTATGGCATTTCTCTGATAATTGAGTTGACGTATACTACTCTCATATATAAGCTTGTGAAATGTTTCTTTTATCAATGAGCTTCTAAAATCTTTCTTTTATTAATGACTTGTTGAAGTAATCTGATACATTGTTACTCCAATCCCATTTTTCTTCTGAAACTGGACTTTGGCAAAGAGGGGGTGAAAATGTAACTTTATCGAATCTATTTTACTTCGTTTAATTTCATGACTCTTTTGAACTTCATTTATCTGGAATGATCAAAATGCACCAGACACATCTCCCTTGATGTAAATTTTTGAATTTGAGTTATTCATGCACCATTGCCTTCATAGGTAGTGGAAGTAACGTATTTTTCGCGAGTCAAGTCATAACTACATATTGTACATTACCTGTTCATTTTTAGGATCCCCAAAGATAACTTGAATTCATATAACTAACTAGACATGGATGGTTAGATTTAAAAGTATTATACCAATGATTCCACAAATGTATCACATAATATTATTAGTATTAGTCACATATTTTGCAAGCCAATGATAATTGTTTCTCACCAAAAGATTGACTACAACTATTATGTTTGGTATCATGTGTTTGAAGGCACAAATTTTTTTCCAAAGTATTTAATGTTTATATAATATAAGTACAAGCTTTTTTGCAACACACATGTGTAAACATTTTAGAAAATTTGGGCAAATTTTTTCCTTTTTTATAAGACTATCCACCCTGTTAAGAAATAAAATAGATCACTGCAATAATATTAATTGTCCGCCTTGGACCTCGCATAAACATGATAACCATCAAATAAAAATTTAAGTCATAAAGTTTTATTACAGCACAAAAGTGTAAAGATTTACAAAAATTTTAATAATTTTTTTTTTTTGTTTATAGGACTATTTCTTCATTTATCTGGAATGATCAAAATGCACCAGACACATCTCCCTTGATGTAAATTTTTGAATTTGAGCTATTCATGCACCATTGCCTTCATAGGTAGTGGAAGTAACATATTTTTCGCGAGTCAAGTCATAACTACATATTGTACATTACCTGTTCATTTTTAGGATCCCCAAAGATAACTTGAATTCATATAACTAACTAGACATGGATGGTTAGATTTAAAAGTATTATACCAATGATTCCACAAATGTATCACATAATATTATTAGTATTAGTCACATATTTTGCAAGCCAATGATAATTGGTTCTCGCCAAAAGATTGACTACAACTATTATGTTTAGTATCATGGATTGTGCTATGTATAACAATATACTAATAACATATTAGTATGGTACTTCTGGAACAAATTTGATACGCAATAATAACAAGCAAATATGGTACATCTATATCAAATTCATTTTTATCATCCTCTTTAGAATGATATCGATAATTCAATATCTAAAGACTGGAGACTACGGATTTATAAAATTATATGCTTAATATAAGCTAAAGCATGGTTGGCTTTTCAATCCATTTAACTGGTGGATTAGTTTTTAACCAAAATTATTCCCAATTTGTAGATCAAGACAATAACTAAATGCTCGAAGGTTTGGTTATTTTAAATTTCAATTCAGCTCTTCAGGAGAACATCGTTTTTAAGCATATTTTTATAATGGCATATTTGTATACATAATTATTTTCATTTGTTTCCTAAATAAATATTTTCTTAGATGGTATATAATTTTGGATTGTTTCAAATTGTAAAATGCAACTCTTATCTGAATTCAGTACGTACTGTTTGTCTTTGCTTCAAGCGAAGAAAATCCTTTCAGGATTTTTATATGTATTTTTTGTTTATGTCTCGGATAAATAAGTAGTTATAATAGTAATAAGAATAATATATAATATATTTCAAAAACTGCTAAGCTAGTAACATATTTGAAAAGTATTTATGATTGTATGATAATGGTATGTTAATACATAATTCATTTTTCTTTTCTTCTGGCTAAAATTGTGACATAGGTCGTGGACTGTTTAGCTATTTTATTACAATACCCCGTATTTCTGCGTACTTGGAATTTAATTAATTATGCAATTTATTTATTTTATGTTAAATTACACGAGTGACGTAATTTAATTTAATAAAAAAATAATATGGTTATTAAATATTAATCCAGAGAGAGATAATGAATAATATTATGTGTTCAATTCACTAAGTGAATAGTAAATAATTTTGTGGAAATTATTATGCATCATAGCGAGTGAGATTGAAGTAATTGGATTTACCTCAACCATGAGTCGTGTGTAGACTAAATTGAGGACGAGATAGAATATTTGTTTATAGTGACTCAAATGATAATTTCTAGGTCACAGATGACTCCGGAAGGGTCGGAATAGTCAAAATAGTATACCCGGGGTGTGGATTGGGCTCCAGGACAATTTTAGACTAACCGGAACCGTACGATGGCACTTTAGTCATTTGGTAAAGCCTTTATCATCATATAGATGGAAGAGGCTAGGGTTTCGAGGTTAGAAAACCAAGAGAGGGAAATAGAGAATAAGGAAAAGACATTGTGAAGCTTAAGAGAGAGTTCTTGAGAAATTGGACCGTGTTCTTGCACCACAATCAACCTTGGAGCGTAAATTGGGAAGGAAGGCAAACAAATCGAACTTCAAAAATGACGAAATTAAATCATACCATAAGAAACAAGTGTTTATTTATGATTTCTTCTGAACTTATAATGCCCGTGTGCTTAGGATTTCAAAATAAGTTGATTAAATTTATGTTCTTGGAAGAAAAGAATGATTAAAACTCAGGTTCTGGGTAGGAATAACATGTAGTATTATTTAACATCTGTAGAGGATCAGATATTAGAGGGTGTGTGATAATCACCACGTGGGTTGTTAATGAAAAATGGTTGAAGAACACAAAACCTAGGGTTTTTTATGAAAACATTATTTGATCGATTCTTGAGTGGGAATCATGAGGTTTTGATATGTTATTTCTGTTAAAATTCATCCTAATACATATATATAATGTTCGAGAATGTTAAATGTTAATTTGATAAAGAATCATGAAGAGAAGAATAAGAAAAATGGTGAAAAATGCACTTGCGTAGAGGAAGAAAATGACCTATTATAAAACGAATCGATTTGTCCCAATGGCGAATCGATTCGGTAAGATGAATCGATTCGGTAAGGCGAATCAATTTGTCCCTTGGGCGAATTGATTCAGTTTTCCCAGATTTGCCTACTTTTATCTTTTAATCATATGAAGTCCTATAGTGTTGTCGAGGAAAATTTTGGGACTTTATTAAAATATAATGAAGGGATTATTATATTGCAGTAGGCATATGATGAGGTTTTGGCTTAGTCTTAATAAGAGGATTGAGGCGAGGATTTAATATACTTACATTGGGGTGTAATTAATTCGAGAGAAGGAGAATGAGTTATAGGGAATTTATGTTATAGACCAGTAGTGTATGATAGATCTAGATAGTGAATATGATTTAAGGGGTAACTAGGACCCTTAGAGCAGATAGTGATACTCGGATTAATACGATAGTGAGAATAATCGTAACTTGATAGTACGGTGAGTATTCGAGCAATAAATACTACGTATGAAGTATGATAATTAAGTCGTGTGTATACGTACTAATTCAATGTATATATATAGGTTATGTGTATACCTATGATATGATTGGTGTTAAATACGAACATACCTACGCTGCCAGTTATCACAGAGGTTCTGCGAGCGATCCCACTTTGACGGTTCCAGGGAGGTCTGGATTTGTGCCCTGGGTAATAAAACTTAGGGCGTCTCACTATGTGTCATGTATTAGTGAGACTGGCAGGTCATTTGGGTACGTTTGGTATGTGTGTAGCTCAAAGTCTTAGCATTATGTTCGCCTCCATTTCTTGCTATTTGATTTTTGGGTTCGAGGGGAGATGCCGAACCAATAGTCCTTATTTTAGTACGAGAGGTACATGGGCTAATAGCAGAGCATGCCTATTTTTACCGTGGTCATTTGAGAAACGCTGCAATTATATATATTAGTGAGCTAAATATATATACTTTTATGAACATTTTACTTACGTGTGATAGTAAACATTTAGCTAGTGTATATCTGAAAGTAAATTAAGTGGAGAAAATTAATTAAACAATTAAATGATAATAGATGGAAAAAATGCTACTTAAATATTAATAACGTCCAAGATATGTTAATTCAGATAGCGTAATCTATGGACGGTACAAGGACTTATAGGTGTTCATAGTCCAGATAGATGCTTATGTCTAGTTAACATGGGTAGTATGTCTAGGTGGAGTACGTAGAAAACGTTAGCCGTGCACAATAGATGAGAGGTGAGGAAACTCAAGAAAGTGTACGGGAACCTAACATGTGTATCTAATAACTGATTTTAAATTATGATATATACTTGTTAAATGTTTTCAAAATGTTTTGGGTTCTAAACCTTGGTATAAATATCTTCTAAAACCTTTTAGGTGTCCATCCAAAGGGACTCCAGACTTGACGATCTATTCCAGGTACGATTAGCTGCAACGCTGTAGAGGCTTGTGGGACTTGATTAGACGCTTCCATCTTTCATTCCTAGTGTAGAATTTATTTTCAGTATCTCAGTTGGGCATGTTTCCCCATTTAGACTTTATTTATTCAGATTTTAGTTTAGACATATATTGGGATTTATTTACTATCTGTTGGACTTATTATTTGGATTTGGATTTTGTAGTCGATGGTTTATTCGGCAAGATAGTAATTCAATTGTTTATTCCTTGTGATGGTTTAGACTATATTAATTGTGTGAATGTTTTAATTTAGTTTTTCCGCATATATTATTATTAATTTCTTAATGAAAGATAAACATTTTGGCACCGACTTAACTAACTATTAGGTGGTTAGTAATTAATTTAGCTTTCGACAGTGATGCTGAGAATGAACCAAATTAGAAACCTCTTTTAATTTAATAATAGACTGATCACGCAGTATTTAATTTGGAGGAGTGTCACCGATGATATCGTAGCATCGAGTTCTAGTGTCCGTAGGATCTATACGGCTTACTACAATTTCTGCGTATTGTTCTTTTGATATAGAACCCTATTGTTAGGACTTCTATTTTTATATTCACGTGTTTGAGGTATTGTACCTCTGCTACTAAATTTTGTATAGATTGTGTACTTATGATTTGGTGTATTTGCAGATTACATCGAGGAGAGAGAGAGAGAGAGAGAGAGAGAGAGAGAGAGAGAGAGAGGCGAGAGCAGTGATGAAAGATGAGGTTAGAGAGCCTCAGTAGGAGAAGGAGGTACCTCATCCACAACAACCACTGGGTTTAGTGACGACTGCACAGGTGGCCGAGATAGGGCCTCGGGAAGTAAATGTAGCTATGACAGCTATGGTCATTCATTTCCCACAGGCCCAGACACAGCCACCACTGGCACCAGCAATTCAGGCCCAACCAGGGTCATTACCGTGGCAGAAAGTTAGGGTGTCTCTTCAGAAAGATCACCCACCAGAGTTTTCGGGGAGCTCAGATGTGATAGTAGTATGTCAGTGGAAAAAAGACACTTAGTGTAACCTACGTATGATGGAGTGCGGTGATACTCATAAGAAGATGCTTGCCACGTTCAAACTTGTGGGTCATAGTTGTTGTGGTGGGAGTCTATTACTACTTCAGCAGAGAGAGATACGATGGCGATGACGATTGTCGAGTTCTGGGTATGATTTAACCGTAAGTACTTTTCGCCAGCAATGGAGACCGAAATGCGGAAGAAGTTCAGTGAGGTGACTCAAGGTGACTTCTCTGTGGTAGAGTATAAGGAGGGCTTCACCCGTTTGGGTAATTTTTTCCCAGACAAGGTGAGCAATGAGGAAAGAAAGAAAGCAAAGTTTATGGATGTATTAGCTTGGAGGATCATGCATCACTTAATCGATAACCACACATTGGTGATGTACATAGATGTCGTTAATGTCGTGTTTTTACATTGCCATGACCACCGCTTCCATATGAAGGGAAGCAATAGAGGAGGTTAGCCTAGCCAATTGGTAAGGCAAGTGGGGGTGGAGCCAGTGGAGCACCGCAATAGCAAGAGGGCAGACATCAAAGGTAGGTTTCCCAGTATGAGGTTCAGTCTAAAAGGTTCATGTCAGGAGGGTACTAAGTAAAGGGCTAGGGGTACATGCAGGGTCAATAGGGCCCTAATCAGTAGCAGCAGGTTCCTCACGACCGTCAGGTCCAAGAGAACAATGAAGGTGTCCAACAGGGTTGAGATTACTAGGGACAACATCAGGGCCAACCTTGATAGTTCCAGCAAGGCCAGAGGTAGAGAGAGTTTCGAGGCAATGCTTTATATGGTGCTAGTGGGACCATAAGAGATAAGATTGCCCACAGCTGCGTAGGACACAACAACAGGGTGCCCAATAGGAGCAGTGGGATCCATTACATCCAACACCAACACTAGGACTATCGACCCCACATCAGTAGCAGGGACATATGCATTACGGGCATGTGTATAATGTTCGGGACATACCCATGCCACCGGCACCTCAGGTACCTCCAACAGTCGAGGGTACGTTTCCTATTCATGGGCATGAGCTTAGGATTATTTTTTATATGAGGGCGTCGCATTCCTTTATTGCCACTACATTTGCACGAGTAGTCGGCCTATCAAAGACAGCCGACACTCGCCTTATGTGTGTAGATTAACCGTTGGGTAGGGGTCACTTATACACTCAGTTTGTAGAGGTGTAAACATCATTATTGAGAGACTTAGCTTAGCAGCGGACCCTCTTATGTTAGATATGTAGGGATACAATGTTATTCTAGGTATGGATTGGTTGGCAGGTTACAGGTCGATGGTAGACTATTACGATAGGACCACAGTGTTCTCCATTATGGGTCAAGAGATGTTCTCAGTGGCGATGCGTCTTCCTAAGGGAGGCCCGTGAACCCACCTATACTACATTGAGGAGGATACCTCACATGAGGTACTTATTCCGTTTGATTCAATTCCAGTTGTGCGAGATTTAGAGGATATATTTCAAGAGATACTAGGGTTGACACCTAGCCAAGAGATCGAGTTTGTTATCGACCTGTAACCGGGTACGAGACCGATTTCCTGAGAAACATATCTCATGACCCCTTTAGATATGATGGAGTTGAGGGAGAAGATTCAACAGTTATTAGGACAAGGTTTCATTCGGCAGTGTACATCGCTGTGGGGAGCACAAGTGTTAATTATGAAAAAGAAGGATAGTTCGCTTCACTTGTATGTATACTATAGGTCCCTAAAAAAGGTCACGATACGAAATAAATATCCGTTGTCGAGGATCGATGACCTGTTTGACAAGTTGAGAGGAGTTGCGTACTTCTCTAATATTGATTTGAGATCGGGGTATCAGCAGTTGCGCATTCGAGAGGAGGATGTTCCCATGACCACTTTTTTATTGCGCTACGGGTCGTACGAGTACATGGTGATGCCGTTTTGACTCACTAATAAATTAATAGTATTCATAGATCTCATGAACAGAGTATTCAAATGTGTTCTAAAAGCCGCACATAGGCTCCGCCTAGGCTTGAGGCTTGAGAGAAACGCATCGCCTACGCCTTATTCTTGGTAAAAGGCTTAAGACACATTTTTTAAAACATTTTGTATATTTCTTATTGAATGTTGAGAAATACATTTTATATATTAATTATGGATCATGAATATGAGAAACATGGCTACCAAACATATGAATATATCTTCAAAATCCAAGGTATGTATTATTTTGTTATATTATTAGCCTTAGAATAATTAAAATAATAAAAAAAAGGAAAAACTCCTTTTTACGCCTAGGCTTCGCCTAGGCGCGCTTAGGTTCCTAAGGCTTGAGGCTTGACCTCTACGCCTCGACCACGCATCGCGCCTTTCAGAACCTTGGTATTCAGAGAGATTTTAGATTAGTTCATGATCGTGTTTGTAGATGACATTATGGTTTTCTCTCGTACTAGAGAGGAACATGCGGAGCATCTGTGTAGGATTATACATACACTTTGGGACCAACAGTTGTATGCCAAATTTGAGAAATGTGGATTTTGTCTATGGAAGTATAGTTTCATGGACACATCGTGTCGAACAGGGGTATTTTTGTTAATTCGAGTAAGATATTGGTGGTTAGGGAGTAGGACAGCCCACGACATCGACAGAGATTCACATCTTTCTGTGATTGGCCGAGTATTATTATCGTTTTATTAAAGGATTTCCAAAGATTACGAGTCCGTGACGAACCTGACTCGTAAAGGAGTACCATTTGTGTGAAGTGACCACTATTAGTTAACCTTTGATGAGATAAAGGACAAATTGACATCATCACTTGTACTTGCATTGCCTAGGAGTGGGGTGGAGTACCAAGTCCACACGGATGTATCCTTACAGGTACTTGGGGGAGTATTACAGCATGAGGATATGCCTATAGGTTATGAATCTATAAGCCTTAAGCCCCATGAGGAGAACTACCCCACACATGACCTTGAGTTGGCAATGATTGTGTTTGTTATGAGGATATGGAGACACTATCTTTTGGGGGAGTAGTTTACGTTATTCACGGATCATAAGTCACTTCAGTATCTCCTCACACAGAAGGATCTGAACATGAGACAAAGGTGGTGGCTAGAATTTATGAAGTACTACCATTTTGATATATACTATCACCCCAAAAAGGCTAACGTGGTTGAAGATGCATTGAGCCGGAGACCCATTGGGAGTTGGCAGAGGTCTGGAAGGCAAAGTAGAGTGAGATTCAACATGACGATGAGATCGTCATAGCCTGCATGTCAGTTCCAGCTATCGCTCTTGAGATTATATTACGGTTAGTGAAAGAACATACGGAGGATCGGTTCTGTCAAGATAGAGTACGAAAATTATTAACTGAGGGTGCCGCGTCTTACTTGATCAGTTCAAAGGGAGGTCTACATTTTGATGGGAGACTAGTAGTGAAAGAGGATGAGGAATTGAGGCAGGCGGTGATGACTGAGGCTCACGGTTAGAGGTTTATGGTTCATCGCGATGGGGATAAGATGTACTAGTGCATGAGGAGACAATATATGTGGTCAGGGTTGAAGAGAGACAGAGCAGAGATTGTCTCGAAGTATATTACATGTATGTTAGTTAAGGTTGATCACCAAAAGCATTCAAGGATGCTACAGCCACTTGAGATTCACATGTAGAAGTGGGAGATTATTTAATGGATTTCATTATAGGGCTGTCGACATTGTAGAGGGGTAAATATTCCAATTGGGTGATAGTGGATCAACTGACCAACGTGGGCCATTTCTGGCCAGTTCGCACCGGCTTTGAGATAATGCAATATGTGTAGTTGTTCATAGAGGCTATAGTTAAGCTGCACTGGGTACCGGTTAACATTGTATTTGATAGAGATAAGATCTTTGTGTCTCATTTCTGATAGAGTTTTTAGGAGGCCATGGCACTGACTTGGGAGTGAGTACCGCATACCACCCAATGACCGCAGACTGAGAGGGTAAATCAGATGTTAGAAGACATGTTGAGGATGTGTGTCCTATATTTCGGGGGAGGATGGGATAGTTACCTTCCAATTATAGAGTTTGAATATAATAACTCATACCAATTCACCATCGGTATGGAACCATTTGAGGCACTTTATGGGATGCCTTGTCGTTCGCCCGCTTGCTAGTTAGAGGTGTGGGATAACAAGTTATTGGGACTAGAGATGATACATGAGACGATTTTCAAGATCGAGCTAATTCGAGGATTACTCAATGTCGATGACCAGGTGATGGTACGTGTGTCTCCTATGAAGGAGGTTGTGAGGTTCGATAAGAAGTAAAAGCTAGAGCCGAGATATATGGGACCTTTCCCAATTATTGAAAGAGTGGGACCATTGACATATAGATTGAGTTTACCATAGCATCTTCAGCGGATACACGACGTGTTCCACATGGCATCACTGAAGAAGTGTAGGAGGAGTGAGAGAGATTTCAAGCATGTTCCAGTCGAGTAAATTGATTTGTATCCAGATGTCTCGCACGAGGAGAGACCCGTGGCTATTCTGGATCGTATTGAGCATAAACTGCAGTATAAGGTATTACCATTAGTCAGAGTTCAGTGAGGACACCACAGTATTGACGAGTCTACATGGGAGCGGGAGGATGACATGCGAGAGTAGTATCTAGAGTTATTCGTCATAGGTATGACCTAATTTCAAGGGATGAAATTCCCTATTATAGGGAAGTATGTGATACCCCGTATTTATGCGTACATGGAATTTAATTAATTCTGTAATTAGTTCATTTTATTTTAAATTACAAGAGTGAAGTAATTTAATCTAATAAAATAATAATGTGATTATTATATATTAATCAAGAGAGAGATATTGATTAATATTATGTGTTAAAATTTACTAAGTGGATAGTAAATAATTTTGCGGAAATTATTATGCATCATACCGAGTGAGATTGGTGCAATTAGATTTATCTCAACCGGGAGTCGCGTGTGAAATAAATTGAGGTCGAGATATGATATTTGTTTATTGTGATTAAAATGATGATTTCGAGGTCACGGATAACTCCAAAAGGGTCGAAATAGTCCAAATAGTATTTCGGAGGTTGTGGCTTGGGCCTATGGAAATTTTAGACTAAATCGGCACCGTAAGAGGGCACTGTCATTTGGTATCCAATGATTAAGAGACCTACGAATTTTCAAAGCCTTTATCATCATATAGGTGGTAAAGACTAAGGTTTAGAGGTTATAAAACCAATAGAGGACATTAGAGAAGAAGGAGAAGCCATTGTGAAGCCTATGAGAGAGTACTTCAGAAATTGGAGTATGTTCTTGCACCACAATCAACCTTGGGCCATTATAGGAAAGTGATTATTTATGATTTCTTTTGAAGTTATAATGCCCATGTGATTAAGGTTTCAAAATATGTTGATTAAATTTATGTTTTTGGAAGAAAATAATGATTAAATCTCAGGTTTTGGGTAGGAATAATAATTAGGCATAATTTCTTCCGAATTGATTTAATCAACATATTTCACACGCGAATCCCGGGATTTTTATCATTATATTGATTAGATTTAAATCAAAAGTTGCTTTAAATTTAATTTTCTTGCTTTTGATTTAATCATTATATTGATTAGATTTAATCATTATATTGATTAGATTTAAATCTAATCTAATTTTCTTGCTTTAAATCCTTAAATCTAATTAGATTTATCTCATTTTCTTGCTAATGACTCCATCTAACAAGTACATCTAGTTTCATGTATTTCTCATGAATTTTGCGGGCATTTAAATTATCGAGAAAGAAAGAAATTGGAAGAACATTGAAAGAAATCAAAGGAGAAAAGTTTAAAGAGCAAAAGCATAATTTCCATTAGAAATCTGGATGAGAACCCAAAACGAAAGTTGAAGACCTCGAGTTTATAATGCGTAGGAAGAAATGGCATCCAAATCCGAGTTTCGAAATATAAGTTACGAGGTTCTAAAGATGAGAGAAGTCCAGAAAAAGTTCTGGAGGAGAAACTAGGGCGATCCGGACCTATTAAAAATAAAGGATCCGGACCAGTTGACATGAAGATTTCTGAATGAAAAACAAGGGCGATCCAAAACTATTAAAATTAAAGGACCCAAATCGCCTCTGTGAAGATGTCTGACTCAAATAAAGGGGCTATCCGGACCACCCAGTCCCGTCTGTCCGGACCGCATTGGCTCAATCTCTTGTAAATTCTGGAGACTAGTTGTCACAACCCGAATATAATTAGGATAAATTATGTTTAAATCATGATTAGCTTATGTGATATTGATAATACGATATTATTATATTTAATATTAAGTGATTTATGTTTAGTCTAATCGTACTTTCATAAATCGTGAAATGTTGAGTTATGTATAAACACAAAATTTTGTTAATTTAAGTAGAAATGTCCCTATTTAAGACTACTTTTGACATTTATAACATACCATTTGACTTGAGGTAAAAACTAGATAGTTTTAGACATGTTAGTTAGGGTTGTAACACAATAAAAGGTGCACAGACGTATGTTCGAGTAAGAAGTTAGGCCAAATTTACGAACAAGGGGAAAATCTATCCATTCCCTTTAAGTGGTAAATTGTCTTTTAGTAAGCCAAATGGTTTAGTTTGATTGGATGGAAAGGAGGCATGCCTTTGCCGATTTAAAACTCTTCTTCTAACCTACTTCTTCAGAAAATTTCAGCTTAGGTTCAGTTTGAAGGGTTTTTATGCTTGAGGAAAGAGAAAGTAGAAGTTAAGGAAGAAAGGGTTACATTAAAAGCTAGGAAAAATTCCAACAAAATTCTTAAGGTGTTTCAAAGGTAAAATTATGTGTTAATATTGTTTTAATCTTGTATTATATTTATTTCAAAGTATATAAATCTTTATCTATTGATTCAAATTCCATTATCCTTTGTGATAATATGTTTTGGATCATATGTGAGATAAATAGGCTTTATAGGCCATATTACTTTGTATTAAAACCCCTTGTATTCAAACTTGCATATCTTTTTGTATGCTTACTATAATTGAGAAATTCCAATTGGATATATAATTAGACTCATATATACATATCATATCTAAAAATTAGAATTTATATCCTTGTGGTTATTCCTTCATGATGATTTCAAGTTGGTACATAGTTGTTGTTTGTATATTTCATTTTGGTATGCCCTGAGTTTGGTCAAGATTTTGACACAACAAATGAAGTCAAAAAATTATGAAACTTTAATTATATACTATTGAGTACGTTTAATTGAAATGGGTTGAAAATCATGGAAATTTATGATGGAATTTTTTTTTTGAAAATTCTTGGAAGTTGAAGGAACAATATAGGAGCTAGTAGGGCAGATTTCTTATGTTGTAAAGAAATGATCATAACTTGCTCTAGGAAGCTTGAAAAATTACACTATCACTTGCACTAGAAAGTATATTCATATATGTTTTCATATTTATAAGTTTGGACACCTGTATTTATACAATTTGCAATGTAGGATGTTGAGTATAGAGGACAATAAATTGAGGCCATACTAGATATCCGTTAAAAGAATATTGTTATCTCCTCTTTCCAAAGAGTATTTTGAGTACATGTTTTATGTGTGTATACATTGATAAATATTCTTCCATATTTACGTGGGTTTAGTTATAAATTCCTTATGAGGTATTTCCTACGGTTGAACGTCCATAACTTTATCAACATGTATACCATTATTTTGTCTTACTCATCTTTCATAGAATGTGAATTAAGTGGAAGTATATTGTTGTTATATAGTCATCGAAAGTTACATAATTATGTTAGGATAATACTTATCATTGAGATTCAATACAAATTTATTTGGATTGACAGGTGTAAGGTCTAATAAACCCAGTTCAGCTCCACCCAAAGGAAACGTGAATACATAGTTGTCAACCAAGGTGAGTATACTCACTGGAAATAGATATTTGTATCGTGTTATTGATATGATCATAATATAATGAATATGAAATTGTTAATTTTGGTTTACTGAAATGGGAGGTTACTCCCCGACCCGAAATGGGGGAAATTTGTGTATTAATGACAAGGGGTTACTCCTCGACGAGGAATATGGGAGAATTGTCTATTACGGACAAGATACATGAATCATGATTTGTAAAGTTAGGTCATTCATTATGAAGGAGACGGATAAGTTAATACATAATTATATGGATATGATTTATTACATTTAAATTCATGCAGTAGTATAGTAGTGATGCAATCACTGGGCTATTTTTCTCACGATTCTTATGTTAACATTTTTTTAGGTAACGCGATGTCACTGCCAAATCTAGGAAGTCGGGGATTATCCAGGAATGGAAGAAACAAAGATTTGGTTTAATGTTAATTATGTAATTAACTTAACTTATCCTTCAATCAAGTTTGTATAAGTATGACTACTTTAGTGTTGAAAAAAAAGTTTTTAGTTATATGGAATTACACTGATTGCTTTATAGTTAAAACTCGTGTTTATATTTTCATAAAATTAATTATGTCTTGACTCACTTGGACTTTCAAACTTAATTATAAGTAACTGGGTTGGGGTGTGTCAGTTTTTGGTATCAGAGCCTAGGTTCTAGATGTCTGGGAGTTAGAAGAGTTTAGATTTAGCAGTGAATGTAAGAAATATGTTTTGTTTAGTACTAAAAATCATGTTGGGAAATATATGTATATCTGCATGTTGTTATATCTTAGATCCATTTCAGAAATAAATGAATGGAAGAAGGGAATGTGAATGTGGGAATAGAAGATGAGGCTTCAAATATGGAAGAAGAGGCGGAGGTTGAGCAATATGTTCATGGAAATGTAGAACCTGACTCGGAACAATTGACAGACATGCAAAAAATGGCACGTGCTATGACTTTAATGGCAGAGCAACAAGCTAGATTTATGGCTCAGATGGAAGAACAACAGGCCAGGCAACTGGAGGCACAAGCATTGGTCAGGGCTGAGGAGGTGATACATCGGGAAGAAAGGAGTACTTTACACGAGAAATTTATTAAAATGAATCCACCCTCATTTGAAGGAGCAGTTGATCCATAAGAGGCAGAAGTATGGGTTGAAGAGATTGAACTTATTTTCGGGGTAATGAGAATGCCTGAAAATCAACGAGTGACCTTGGCGACGTATATGATGAAAGGAGAAACTAAGTATTGGTGGTATGCCACAAAACATTTGTTGATTACTCTAGGAGGTGGGAATGTGATCTCATGGGAAGCTTTTGTCAAAACTTTATATGATAAGTATTTTCCTCCAATGTATCGAAAACAAAAGGAGAAAAAATATTTCATGTTGAATCAGGGAAGCATGATAGTTAGAGAATACGAAGCTAAGCATACAGCCTTATCTCGGTTTGGTTCAAGGTTTATATGGAATGAGGAAGATATGTGATGTCGATTTCTCGATGGACTAGAGTTAGTTATTAAATCACGATTATCGACTTTAGAGACTGTTAATTATTTAGCCTTGGTGAACAAATCCATGTTGGTAGAAAAAGATGCGAATGAAGCAAGAGGAAAATGAGAACAAAGCGCAAAGAGAAGTAGATTTGATCCAAACTATCAAAAGGGTAGCGATACCGAATATTCAAGGTTTTGAGGGAAGAAATTCCAACATGGTAGAGGTGGAAGTAGTTTGCAAAAGGGTGAAGCTAGTGGTGGGAGAGGTTCAGGAGTTTCAGCATAAGGATATCCAAATGTTTGTTTCTTTTGTGGGACATCGAGTTATATAAAGAGAAATTTCCCAAAGTTATAAAATATAGAATGTTTTAACTGTCACCAGAAGGGTCATTTGAGAAAGAATTGTCCTATGTTAGCAAGGACAGTTTCAGTTAGTAGTGTGGGGCCTCATAAAGGATCCTCTCCAGGGAATGCAACCAGGGGAAGAGATACAGAACAAGCAAGTGGATCGAAGGCAGGAGGAAGAGTGTTTGCGATGACATTACAAGATGCTCATGTTACACCAGAAGTGGTTACAGGTAAACTTTTTATTACAAATAAAGATTTATATGCACTCATTGATCCTGGATCTATGCATTCATTTGTAGCATTGCATATTATTTCATATTTGGGTATACCATGTTCATTTCTCAATCGTGACTTATATATTTCTACCCCAATGGAAAGTGTAATTCTGGTTGAGCATATTTATAAAGATTATTTCTTACGAATGGGGGAACAATATTTATATGTTGATTTGATACCGTTGGCCATTCGACATTTTGATATTATATTGGGGATGGATTGGTTATCATCATATCATGCTTCCATTGATTATTTTCGAAAAGAAGTTACATTTCATCTGCCTGGTGAACCCGAGTTTAAGTTTACAGGGGAAAGGAGCATTGTTCCTAATTCTCTTATATCAGCAATTAAGAGCATGAGATTATTGAGTAAAGGTTGTATAGGGTATTTAGCTTATGTTATTGATACTAGTAAAGAGACAGTTAGAATTCAAGATATACCAGTGGTTAGAGAATTTTAAGATGTCTACCCACAGGAATTGCCAGGATTACCACCTGATAGGGAAGTAGAGTTTTCCATTGAATTAATTCTAGGTACAAGTCAAATTTCCCTTGTTCCATATAGAATGGCTCCGACAGAGTTGAAAGAATTGAAAGTGTAGTTACAAAATCTGATAAGCAAAGGTTTCATTCGGCCTAGTGTTTCGCCATGGGGAGCCCCAGTGTTATTTGTGAAAAAGAAAGATGGGACAATGCGATTATGTATTGATTATCAGCAATTGAATAAGGTGACTATTAGAAGCAAGTACCCTATACCCCATATCGATGATTTATTTGACCAATTACAGGGGGCACAATATTTTTGAAGATTGATTTGAGATCGGGTTACCACCAATTGAAAGTAAAGGATAATGATATTTCCAAAATAGCTTTTCGAAATCGATATGGGAACTATAAGTTTTTGGTGATGCCATTTGGATTAACTAATGCTCCAGCAGTTTTTATGGATTTGATGAAACAGGCATTCCACCCTTTCATTGATTCATTTGTGATTATATTTATCGACGATGTGTTGATTTACTTGCATAACATGGAGGAACACGAGAAACATTTGAGATTTATGTTGCAGATTTTGAAAGAGCAAAAATTATTTGCTAAACTCAACAAGTGTGACTTCTGGTTGAATGAAATTATGTTTGTAGGACACGTTGTCTCGAGAAATAGGATATATATATTGATCCAACGAAGGTAGAAGCGATTGTTGAATGGGAGAGTCCTAAGAATATGATAGAAATTAGGAGTTTCCTAGAATTGGCAGGCTACTATCGTAGATTCATTAAGGGATTTTCAGCAATAGCCTTAATATTGACAAAGTTGACCCGTAAAGAAGTGAAGTTTATGTGGGATGAAGAATGCAAAAGGATTTTTAAAGAATTAAAGAAGTGGTTGGTTTCAGCTCCTATACTTACTATTCCGTGTGGGAATGAGTTTATAATAATCTATATAGATGCTTCATTTCAGGGGTTATGATGTGTTCTTATGCAGAATGGAAAGGTAATAGCATATGCGTACAAACAATTAAAGACGCGTGAACGAAACTAACCTACACACGATTTGGAGCTAGCAACCATTATTTTTGCTTTAAATTTGTGGTGACATTACTTATATGGAGAAACTTGTGGATATTTACGGATCATCAAAGCTTGAAATACTTGTTTACACAAAAAGAACTGAATTTAAGACAGAGGCATTGAATGGAGCTGATTAAAGACTATGACTGTACCATCCATCATCATCCTCGGAAGGCCAATGTAGTAGAAAATGCTTTGAGTCGAAAATCATCTGGGATTCTGGGTTGCATACAGTGTGCACGTGTTGGAAATATTCTTGACTTAGTATCGACGAGCATTGAATTAAGGTTTTCAAGAAGGGGAGGCATATTAGCAAATGTCACAGTGATACCTTTATTGGCAGAATGCATACGAAATTTGCAGATCAGTGATCCATCCATTGAGAAGAAGAAATGAAATGTCCTGGATGGTGAAGAGAGTGACTTTGAGATTAAGAATAATGAATCATTGTGTTATAAAAACAGGATTTGTGTACCGAATGATCCACCCTTAAAGAAGGATATATTAGAAGAGGCACATAGTTCAATTTACTCTATGCATCCGGGAGGTACCAAAATGTACAGAGATTTGAAAGAGTATTAGTGGTGGAACAATATGAAATGTGAGATTAAAGAATTTGTAGCTAAATGTTTACTATATCAGCAAGTGAAAGTGAAGCATAAAAAATCGGCGGATTATTGCAGTCATTTCCTATTCTGGAATGGAAGTGGGAACATATAACGATGAACTTTGTTACAGGATTAACCTGGTCACCAAAGGGGCATGATTCTATTTGGGTGATTGCAGACCAATTGACGAAGTCAGCCCATTTTCTTCCAGTTAAGACCACCTACACTGTTGACAAGTATGCACGTATGTATGTTGATGAGATTATCCGTTTACATGGGGAACTAGTGTCAATTTTATCTGATAGAGATCCAACGTTCACTTCTAAGTTTTGGCCTCGTTTACAGAATGCGATGGGCACAAGTTTGAAGTTATGAACTGCATTTCATCCGTAAACCGGTGGTCAATTAGAAAGGACGATTATAATATTATAGACATGTTACGATCTTGTGTATTTGACTTTAAAGGTAGTTGGGATGATCATTTGTCATTGATGAAATTCTCGTATAATAATCATTATCAGTCCACCATTGGTATGGATCCGAATGAATATTTATATGGGAGGAGATGTAGAACGCCTTTGTGTTGGGATGAAGTGGGTGAAAAGAAAATATTAGGTCCTGAATTGATAGATATAACAACAGAAAAGATTAAAATTATTCGGGAACGGATAAAGATAGCTCAAAGTAGACAGAAATTTTATGCAGATAAAAGAAAGTATCCATTGGAATTTCAAAAGGGAGATTTTGTATTCCTGCATATTTCACCATGGAAAGGCGTCATGAGATTTGGGAAAAAGGGGAAACTAAGTCCAAGATACATTGGACCATATGAAGTGCTGAAAAGAATTGGAACCCTCGCATATAGAATAGCATTACCTCCGGATTTGTCCCATTTACATGATGTGTTTCACATATCGATGCTTCGTAAGTATTTGGCAGATCCATCTCATCAGTTGAGAACTCAACCAATTGAATTGAAGGAAGACTTATCATACATCAAGGAACCGCTAGAAATTATTGATCGTAAGGAGAAATTATTGAGGAATAAAGTTATTCCCTTAGTTAAAGTTATTTGGATGAGCCATGGAGTTAAAGAATCAACTTGGGAAATGGAGGATAGCATGAAGAAACAGTATCCCCATTTGTTTGGTAAGTGACCTTTATATTAAATTTCAGGGACGAAATTTTCTAAAGGGGGTGAGTTGTGACAACCCGAATATAATTATGATAAATTATGTTTAAATCATGATTAGCTTATGTGATATCGATAATACGATAATAGTATATCTAATATTAAGTGATTTATGTTTAGTCTAATCCTACTTTCATAAATCGTGAAATATCGAGTTATGTATAAACACAAAATTTTGTTAATTTCGGTAGAAATGTCCCTATCTAAGACTAGTTTTGACCTTTATAACATAATAATTGACTTGAGGTAAAAACTAGATAGTTTTATACATGTTAGTTAGGGTTGTAACACAACAAACATTGCAGCAAATGAATGCTTGAGTAAGAAGTTAGGCCAAATTTACGAACAAGGGCAAAATCTGTCCACACCTTTAAGTGGTAAATTGTCATTTAGTAAGCCAAACGGTTTAGTTTGATTAGATGGAAAGGAGTCATGCCTTTGACAACTTAAAACTCTTCTTATAACCTATTTCTTCAGTAAATTTAATCCTAGGTTCAGTTTGAAGGGTTTTTATGCTTGAGGAAAGAGAAAGTAGAAGTTAAGGAAGAAAGGGTAACATTAAAAGCTAGGAAAAATTCCAACAAAATTCTTAAGGTGTTTCCAAGGTAACATTATGTGTTAATATTGTATTATACTTATTTAAAAGTATATAAATCTTGAATTATTGATTAAAATTCCATTATCCTTTGTGATAATATGTATTGGATTATATGTGAGATAAGTAGGGTTGATAGGCCATATTACTTTGTATTGAAACCTCGTGTATTTAAACTTGCATATCTTTTTACATGCTTACTATAATTGATAAATTCCAATTTGATATGAAATTAGACTAATATATTCATATCAAATTTAAAAATTAGAATTTATATCCTTGTGGTTAGGCCTTAATGACGATTTCAAGTTGGTACATAGTTTATGTTTGTATATTTCATTTCGGTATGCCCTGAGTTTGGTCAAGATTTTGACATAGCAAATGAAGTCAAAAAATTATGAAACTTTAATTCTGAACTATTAAGTATGTTTACTAGATATGGGTTGAAAATCATGGAAATTTATGATGGATAAAAACTTAAAATGCTTGGAAGTTGAAGGAACAATAGAGGATCTTGTAGGGCAGATTTCTTGTGTTGTAAAGAAATGGTCATAACTTGCTCTAGGAAGCTTGAAAATTACATTGTCACTTGTACTGGAAATTATATTCATATATCTTTTCATATTGATAAGGTTGGACACCCATATTTATACCATTTAGGAATATAGGATGGTTGAGTATAGAGGACAATAAATTGAGGCCATACTGGATAACCCATAAAAGAATATTGTTATCTCCTCTTTCCAAAGAGTATTTTGAGTACATGTTTCATGTGTGTATACATTGTGAAGTATTCTTTAATATTTACTTTGGTTTAGTTATAAATTCCTTATGAGGTATTTCCTATGGTTGAATGTCCATAACTTTATCAATATGTATACCATTGTTTTGTATTTACTCATATTTCATGGAATTTAACTTAAGTGGAAGTATATTGTTGTTATATAGTCATCAAAAGTTATATAATTATGTTAGGATAATACTTATGATTGATATTCAGTAATGATTTAGTTAGATTGACAAGTGTAAGGTCTAATCAACCCAGTTCAGCGCCACCCGAAGGAAACGTGAATACATAGTTGTCAACCAAGGTGAGTGTACTCACTGGAAAGAGACATTTGTATTGTGTTATTGGTATAATCAGAATATAATGAATATAAAATTATTCATTTTGGTTTACCGAAATGGGAGGTTACTCCCCGACCCAGAATGGGGGAGATTTGTCTATTAATGACAAGGGGTTACTCCTCCACCAGGAATGGGGGAGAATTATTTATTACAGACAATATACGTGAATCATGATTCAAAAAGTTAGGTCATTCTTATGAATTAGCCGGATAAATTAAAACATAATTATATGGACATGATTTATTGCATTTAAATTCATGCAGTAGAATAGTAGTGATGCATTCACTAGGCTATTTTGCTCACGGTTCCTATGTTCATATTTTTTTCAGGTAATGCAATGTCACTGCCAAATCTAGGAAGTCTGGTTGGGTTAGCCAGGAACGAGAGAAACAAAGATTTGGTTTAATGTAAATGGTGTAATTAAGTTAACTTATCCTTCAATCAAGTTTGTATATGTATGACTACGTTAATGTTGAAAAAAAAAGCTTTTAGTTATATGGAATTACACTGGTGGCTTTATAGTTAAAACTCTTGTTTCTATTTTCATAAAATTAATTATGGTTTGACTCACTTTGACTTTCAAACTTAATTATAAGTAACTGGATTTGGGTGTGTCACTATTTATTCAAATTTGGTACACAATATTAGGGGCTCCAAAATTAAGTTTCCCATCAGTAGGAGAAGGGTTTTGTAACCAAAAACCCTAGTTTTGTAAAAGAGTGAAGATTGAAGTTTTATTTCTGGGATTTCTTTAATACAAGTAATATTTTTCCTTTAATCCTTTAGTTTTTACTTAGGTTAGCTATTTTTTTTATTCACCTCGTTCTTCTTCCACATTATCCTTAAAGTATGATGTTTTGTTTTTCAGAAATTGTGTTTTTATTTAATTTAGTTATGTCCGGCTAAGTTTCTAAGGTTTAGGATGCATAAATCCTACCCGATGGTCTTTACATATGTGTAAAATTAAGTTTTTGAATTAAATACTTGCTCAAATCGTGTTGTGTGGTGATCACAACCATTGTTGGGCTTTTGATCTCGTTTTCCCTAGGTAACTGGGATGCTTAAGAATGCAACGCGTGTGTAGCTATATGGACATCGTTTTATTCTTACTTTTGATTATATATGATTCGGGTTTGAACATCATATATATCATTCTTGAGATTAATAAAGACTGGATTCAATCATTTTTTTCAATTCGAGAGTTGATTTGAACATCGATAAATGCACTAGGGTTGGAGGATTGTATCCTAACCTATTGTTCTCATTCATAGTTAAGTATTTCATACATTTGTTATTTGTTCTTAGAGTATTTAGCGTAGCTGCGTTTCATTGGTATTTAGTTCAGTTAGTTGTTAATTTTGCATATAGTTTATAATTAATCTCCCAGTTAAAGCATCTTTTCTCTTCTTTTAGAGTCAAGTTAGGATTCTTCGTCTCTCCAAACGTCGTCATGATTTTCTCGTCCTATTTCCCTTAGGATCGATACCCGACTTATCGAGATTATTACTTAAGTGACAGGCTTGCACTTGAACCTAGATAACCATGCACTTTAGAAAACTTTTTAAGTCATGTCAAGTTTTTGGCGCCGTTGTCGGGGACTTAGGTAGACTGTAGGTTAGATCGAGTTAATCCATAACTTTGACCAAAAAGAAAAAAAAATATGCAACATCTCTCAAAAGCCTGTTAATGAAAAATCCACACCAAAATCCTCAAAGAACTCCTACGCGCATTCACAAAAACTCGATTGTCGAGTACAACCCAGATAGCCCACACACGCCTAACCATCCTCAATTTTTGGTTCCTACTCCTACACCGCCAAACTCAACAGCAGGCTACCCATCTGGTTACTCTTCAAGTTACACTCCTAGTGCACCGAGTGATGATACCGAGTCATTAAGTGACAAATCTATGTCACAGCACGGTAATATAGGCGCGGTTGAGGGAAAGGCACCTTATCGACCCTTGAGATAATTCTTGTACCGCGAGCGGTCAGTCACTCCGGGCTGCATTTTTCTTCCTTATAATGTAGGGAAATTCCATTTTCGGAATGGAATGATCCAAATCCTTCCCACATACATGAAATGGAATCGAAGAAGCCCTATCTCCACATTCGGGAGTTTGAAGAGGCATGTGAGACGTTCAATGATCAAGTATGCATGGAAGATGTGATCCAATTCAAGCTTTTCCAATTTTCTCTCAAGGACAAAGCTAAGACCTAGCTATGGTCTTTTCCTCCTAATTCGATTATGTCGTGGAACGAGTTATAATCTAAGTTTCTCAAGAAGTTCTTCCCTCCACATCGAACGAACTCTATTAAGACCCAAATTCCAACCTTCCTACAATTAGAAAATGATACGTTTGATCGATGTTTTGAGCATTTCAACGAGTTAGTTACTTCATGCCCTCATTATGAACTTGATAAATAGAAAATCATTTCATTCTACTATAATTGGATGAACATCAACTCCGAATAACTAATTGAAACAATGTGTGATGTCCCCTTTATCGAATTAGACGCTAATGATGTTGAGATCAACTTGAGGTATGTCACCGACATCACTCAAGCATGGGATACATCTGACCCTAATGCTCAGAATCGAACTCGTCAAGCAGCCACCACCCCATCGGCGTTCATTCTATTCAATGTCGACAGAGATATCATGCCCATGACGAACCATCGACTCGATCAAATTGAGAAAGGTATGAGAGATTTACTCGCTATGCGCATAAGAGAACCAGTTGGCCCCATCAACATCCCCATTGAGAAGGTATGTGCTATTTGTGAAGCGGTACATTCAATAGAGGAATGTCCAATGATTCTCGCTTACAAACTTATGCTTAATGAGCAGGTAAGTGGTGTAGGAGGATTCAAGGGTAATTTTGGTGCCCCGCATGGAAATTCTTATAACCCTTCTGTGGACATCCCCGATCCTCGCCGCACCACGGAAGATCCTAAGGTACTGCGCGTCCCTCTCTCGAGAGCTTCAACCGACGTCATTTGAGGTGAGGTGAAAGATGTAGAGAGATTAGAGTCGCCAGTCTATTTTACTCAAAACAGACAAAAGAAAAGAGAAAGCCATCCCAAAGATTAGCATCCAAAGACATACTAGTGCATACGAAACCAAAATGATTCGAGAAGGGTCCAGAGGCTAAGTTACGAAATGGGAAGGTGTTAGGCACCCATTCCGCCTTTTCGGTCTCTCATGGATTTTTGTTATTTTCCTTTTATTTTCCCCGTGATATGTGTGCATGTGTATATATAGTGGATATAGTAATCATCGACTTGTACAATGGAAGCGATAAAGGGAGTCATCCATAGGAAGGTATAAAAGTAATAGAAAATAGGATTTAGGCGATCATCCTTACATTAATCGTTATGAGGGAACGATAACGCATACATAATGATATTCCCCTAAGAACAAATATATATATATATATATATATATATATATATAGTGTAAGAGAATGGAGTTTTGAGAAAATGGAAAATGAGAGAAAAGGTAAAAAATAGGACTCGAGTCTCGGGTTTTACCCCGAAACGCCTACGTAGCCTATAGAGGCATCAAAGTCCACGTATTTTGTATACAAAACGAGGGGTGGGGTTTATCCCATAAATCCAACCAGGGATTCTCTTATTTGTGGGGGTGTGTGTGTGTAGAAAAAGTGTTTTAGTTATGAGAAAAGTGTAAGAGAAGTGTGAGAATTTTCGTTTGGAATTTATGAGCAAACCCTCTTTTTCTTATTTTTTGGGTTTTTTATTTATATGAAAATAAGGGATGTGCAATAATACAAAATAAAAAGTATATTAGGATGTGTGAGATGAGATAATACAAGTGTTAAGTAATAAAACAAGATATTACGAATTTATGAGAATTTAAGGAGAGAGTTGAGGAAATTGGACCTTCTTTAAGATCTTGAGCTTGATCTTGAATGTTGGAGAGCAACCCTTAGACTTGGATGATGATGGAAGGTAGTGAATTCACCAAGTTTGATGAAAAGGATGATGAAAAGTGAAGGTTGGAAAGGGATTTGGGTGTAGAAATCACGTTGAATTCGAGAGAGGTTTTCTGCATTTGCTGAGAGTGATATCTATCAAATCTGGGCTCTCCTTGCAAGTGAGGTCAGAGCCTCCTTTTTATAGGCCCGGGGAATTGCCGATCAGCATAGCCCTATTCCTTCCGTTCAGCAGGTGCATTTAGGCACACTATTGATAGGCAGGGTCTGGGACCTGCCGTTTGCTAGTGTCTTTCAGGCCTTTTCAGAAAATCGGTCGCAGAATCGTGCACGGGGTGGACCTGCCATTGATCAGAATCGTACATGGGGTGGATAGCTAGAAAGGTAATTCAGAGACCTTCAAAAGTCCTTCGGACTGCTCCCGGGTTTGGGATTTGACTTTGGGTTAAATATGGCTCGGAGGCATTCGTCAGTCCATTGGACGGGGAATCGTCGGACGCAAATGGATCGTTCGTCCACATGGTAAGCCCGAATTGTGCACGGGGTGGACCGTTGGAAAGGTTAAGAGATTTACTTTGACATTCTAAAGAGTTTGATCAGGTTTGTGGAGTTGACTTTGGTCAACCGAGCCCTGGAATCATTTGGTGACCTTTCAGAGTAAAATGGATCGTTCGTCCGTACCGTAAGTCGGAATTACGCATGAGACAGACCGTTGGAAAGGGTATTCAGTGCCCTTCGAAGATTCATTTAACCTCGATCGAGATGAAGAGTTGACCTAGGTCAAACAGAGCTCGGGAGCGCTCGGTGACCTCCTGATTGAGTCTCGGAGGAAATGGGTCGTTCGTTCGCATGGTAAGTCGGAATCGTGCACGGGATGGACTGTTGAAAAGGGATTTTAGTGCCCTTTGGAGATTCATTTAGCCTCGATCAAGCTGAAGAATTTAACTTTTGGTCACACAGAGCCTGGGAGTGCCCGATGGCTTCTAGGTCGCTACCCGGGGTATGACCTAGGTTTGTAATGATAAAGGGATGTGCTAAGGACCTAAGGAGAGTTTTAGGGGGTAACAGAATGGGGTGTTTATAGAGACCCTCGATGGGTGAGTTTGTAATAAATGATAGCTGTCGAATAGACACCGCATGATACTTTTGAGGGAGGATGACCAATTCAGAGGGCCGAGGCCAATTCTGAGGACCTAAGGGAGCGAGGATGACCAATTCAGAGGGCCGAGGCCGATTCTGAGGGATTGAGGATGAGGGTGACCAATTTTATGGGTCGAAGCCAATTTTGCGAGATTAAGGTGACAATCCAAGATTCGAGGTTAATTCTGACCTAAGAGAGGTGATGATCGAGGACCGAGGTCAATTTTAACCTAAGAGAGGTGACGATCCAAGACTCAGGTCAATTTTTACCTAAGAGAGGTGACGACCGAGAATCGAGGTTAATTCTGACCTAACTATGGTGACGATCCAAGATCGAGGTCAATTATAACCTAAAAGAGGTGATGACCGAGGACCGAGGTCAGTTCTGACCTATCTAAGGTGACAATCCAAAACCGAGGTCAATTCTAACCTAAGAGAGGTGACGACTGAGCACCGAGGTCAATTATGACCTAAGAGAGGTGACGACCGAGGACCGAGGTCAGTTCTGACCTAACTAAGGTGACGATCCAAGATTGAGGTCAATTCTGATAAAAGAGAGGTGACGACTGAGGACCGAGGTCAATTTTGACCTAACTAAGGTGACGATCCAAGACCGAGGTCAATTCTGACCTAAAAGAGGTGACGACCGAGGATCGATGTCAATTCTGACCTAACTAAGGTGACGATCTAAGACCAAGGTCAATTCTGACCTAAGAGAGGATGGAGATTGGATTTTGGGTTTCGCTGGGGAAAATGTAGTGTGTCCTTTGGAGACTTTGAAAATGACTTTTTGGAGTTCCGCTAGGGAAATGACCTCGTGATGTTGTTTTGAGTTGGGGAGAAGATTATCGGGGAAGTGTTCGTGATTTGCGGAGGAGAGGCGAGTTTGATATCATAAACTTCATTGGGGAAGTGATTAGGTGGTACAGGTATTGGACGTATTACTCGAGGAGGTTTGAGACCTTTGGGGGATAGGAGGTGATCTTTAGAGATCCTCCAGGATCTTTGCTGGGAGGAGTTTTACTTGGTTTTTTGAGAGTTTTGCTGGGGAAATGGGGGTTTTGCTTGACGGAGTGCGAAATTCTCTTGGTGAAAATGTTCTAAATCCTTCCTGGGATTTTTAGGAATTTTTCAGGGCTTTCAAGTTGTGGGTACCCAAAATTAGAATGATGGGCCTAGACGAGTAGCCCAATTGTAGCGGCCCAAAGTCCAGACCCTCCATATCTTAATCGGTTATGATTTAGTCTTCTCCCATGTTCTCATTAAGAGGGGTTTTAGGAGAAGATGGAAAACGTGGGGAGTCCAACACCCCCACTCCCTAAAAATGGACATGTATATAATAAACCCTAGGTCCGGGGCATAGGACACGCACTGTATTCTCTATAATCGCTCTCCAGAGTATATAGAAATAATACCGACTGCACCACCGTGGAAGTAGGCATTCTTGCTGAACCACATACATCTCCTGTTGTGTGATTGGCATTTTGTATTCCTTATTTTGCTTGGTGATTATGCTTCTCTTATCCCTTCGTGTTGAATAATAATTGTCATCACAATTGGCGCCGTCTGTGGGAAACGTTTATCTTCACCGAGAAAGCCCACACCAAGAAAAGAGTTCGAAGTGTCTGGTCACAATAGTAATGCTCCCCAGGCAAGAGATATCTAAGAACCAATTGCTCCTCCAAGGATTAGATCTGAAGTTCGGCGTTCAGATCAGAGGGCTCGCTTAGAAAGGCCAGCCTCAGAAGAAAGCCAAGGACCAGCGAGATCCACGCAGATATCCAGGTTGATTGATGCATATGAGGCGAGGCTCCACGAGCAGAGGGAGTCTTCTCACAAGAACGAAGTTGAGAATGTTCGCCTCAAAAGAAGATTAGAAAGAATGGAGAGATAATTTTATCGTGGTACCAAGAGACGTCCATACCGCACTCTTAGCCCTCAGGCGAGCTAGTCTCGCAGCCGAGGAAGGTGCCCCAGGCGCGGATCCTAAAAAGCTGAGGGAAACGAGTCAGAGGGCGACCTGCTCCAGCAACTGCGACTAGCTGGAAATCACAGGAGCCCAGATCACAGCAACAAAAACATACAAAGTCTGGTTCGAAGGGAGATGGACCAACACCCTGCACATCACGGTACCAGATCGACCCGAGAACTCGCTAGGCGAGATCTCAAAACTCAGATGAAATCACCTTTCTCGAGGGAAATAGAAGAAGAGGAAGCCCCCAAGAAGTTTTCTATTCTATGGTTCAAAATTTATGATGGTAAGACTGATCCCATTGATCACGTCTGGCAGTACCGGCAGACCATGACCCTCTGGAACCATCGAGACGCACTAATGTGCTGAATTTTTCCCTCGAGCCTGCATGACGTGGTGCAAAAATGGTTCGAAAGGCTCCCCCACAGGTCCATCAGGAGTGTCAAGTCCTTGGCCGAGCTCTTTAAGGCTCGATTCATTACTAGTAGCTCCCATCCCAAAAGGATGGATGCTTTGATAATAATGAAAAATATGCCTCAAGAGACCCTCTGAGACTATGCGAAGAGGTACTGGGAGTTATTCAACGAGGTTGAGGACTGATCGGAGCAAGTGGTAGTGGCCTCTCTCAAAATTGGGCTACCCATCTCTTCCCTTCTGTACCAGTCCCTAACAAAGAAATAAGCCATGACCATCGATGAACTAATGGCCCGCATCGAGAAATATGCCAAGGTGGAAGATGTGACCCGCCTCAACACAGGGGAAAACGATCGAGCTAAGCTCGCTGCCAAAGGCAGTGACAAAACTGAGAACCAGAAGAAAGGAGGAAAGAATGGGGGCAAGAATGGCTCCAAGAACGGAGGCAATAATGATGTGTCGAAAGCATTTCAGGCAGTCAACACAGTCTTCAGAGAACTAATTTACAAAATTCTCACAAAAATTAAAGACGATCCATTCATCAAGTGGCCCAAGAAAATGGGAGGAGATCCCTCAAAGAGAAACAACGCGCTGAGATGTGCTTTTCATAAAGAGGTAGGACATAAGATTGAGTTTTGCAAAGCTCTTAAGTCCCACCTCGAAGAGCTGGCCCAGTCCGAAAATCTGAATGAATCCGTGGAAAAAAGTGAGAGAAAGTTGCTGCCCATAGAGAAGCAAGGCCCGACAACGTACTCGAAGACGATGCCGGCCATGAATTCGCAGTAATTCATGGGGCATCGGACGTAAAACAGATCCAAGTAAATTCATCTCGAATGGAGGTAAAAAAGCTTACAGCGGTGATGCAAGCTTTTCAGATCGATCCAGCGAAGACGCTGTCAGGAAAACGCCGGCGAGCAGATGACGTCGACTATAGTAAGAATATCGTGTTTACAGAGGAAGATCTAGTGGGAGTAAGAACCCCACATCATGATGCTCTGATCATTACTCTCAGAATAGCTAACTATGACGTCTACAAGTTGTTCGTCGACCAAGGAAGCTCGTCTGAGGTAATGTACCTCGACCTATTCTGAAAATTAAAGTTAAGCATCGCCGACCTAAAGGAAGCTACTGTCCCTTTAGTTGGTTTCGCTGGGAAAGTGACTATGCCCTTGGGGAAGATCGTGTTGCCAGTAAGGGCAGGACATGTTTCTAAAATGATCGATTTTTTGGTGGTCGACATTGACTCGCCGTACCAGGATATCCTCGGCAGAGGATGGCTGCACGCGATGAAGGCAATCTCCTCGACCTACCATCAAAAGCTCAAATATGTGACCGAGCGAGGAGTAATGGAGATCCATGGTGGTCAAGCGATGGAAAGAAGGTGCTTCATAGCATCCATCCGCCCAAGACCAGAGAAAAAGGCCGATAAGTCCAGCGAGAAGGTTGAAGAATAAGGAGGTCTGATACCTTCGAAATAGTAATTAAAATATAGAAGGCCCGGAGTAAAGGAGACCGGGCTCCTCCCCTCTGAACGTGTCATCGAGGACCTGGAGGAAATCACAGCAGGAGATTGCGATGATAGCATTATCTTCTTGATTGGAGCTTCTCTCACAGATCAGGAGAAGAAGGAATTGACGACCCTGCTAAGGAACAATATAGACGTCTTTGCGTGGGAACCATACGAGCTGCCTAGAATTGATCCTAGTATGGTTTCTCATCAGCTGCACGTCGATCCCACCTTCAAACCAATCGGGCAGAAGGCAAGGCAAACTGCACCCGAGAAGGCAGAAGTCGTGGAAAAAGAAGTTGAAAAACTGATGGATGCAGGATCCATATGGGAGGTACAATTACCCAAATGGTTATCCAACCCAGTAGTAGTTCCAAAAAAGCAACGGGAAGTGGAGAGTTTGCATCGACTTCACTGACCTTAACAGGGCGTGCCCTAAAGACAGCTTCCCTCTTCTCAAAATCGATCAACTAGTGAACGCCACAGTAGCTCACGAGAGAATGAGTTTTTTGGACGCATACTCAGGGTATCATCAGATCCCCTTGTACGCTCCAGACCAGGACAAGACAATATTCATCACCACCGTTGGATTGTACTGTTACAAGGTCATGCCCTTCGGGCTAAAAAATGCAGGAGCAACCTACCAGCGGCTGGTCACTAAGATGTTCAAACACCAAATGGGAGACACCATGGAAGTTTACATCGACGATATGCTCGTCAAAAGAAGGAAGAAAGAAAACCACCTCTCGAACCTTTCAAGAACCTTAGAAATCCTCAAGAAGTATCGAATGAAACTTAATGCGAACAAGTGTTCTTTCGGTGTCCAGTCAGGAAAATTTATTGGGTACTTGGTCAGTAAGAGAGGTATCGAGGCTAACCCAGACTAGATCGATGCAATAAACAGGGTACAACCTCCTCGAACAATTTGGGACATACAGAAGCTCACCGGTATGCTCGCTGCATTAAATCGCTTTATCTCTAAGTCCTCCGATAAGTGCAAGCCTTTCTTCCAGCTTCTAAAGGGAAACAAAACGGTAGAATGGAACCCAGATTGCTCGCGGGCATTGTATGAGCTCAAGGCTTACCTCAGCTCCCCACCACTGCTCGTCATACCGCATGAAACAGATTCCTTGTACTTATACCTCTCCGTTTCCAACCACACTGTCAGTTCTGCATTGATGTACAAAATTCCAGGAATCCAACACCCAATTTATTACACGAGCAAGACCTTGCTAGACGCCGAGCAGCGGTACCTACCACTAGAGAAGCTTGCCTTTGCATTAGTAGTGTCTTCATGAAAGCTGAAGCACTACTTCGAAGCCCACACTATCATCGTACTTACATCGAACCCCCTTAAAGCAATCCTAAGGAAGGCGGATTTGTCGGACAGACTGTCTAAATGGTCAGTCGAGCTCGGACGATTTCATATCCAATTTAAACCAAGGAACGCAATCAAGGGGCAGGTCCTTGATGATTTTATAGCCGAATTCACAGGCGAGCAGCCTTGCAACCAACCTCAACCAGCAAAGCAAAGAGGGAACCATGCGATGGAGGAAATCTGGAAATTATTCGTTGATGGAGCCTCCAACTCAAAGGGGGCATGAATAGGCATTGTCCTCATTACTCCAGAGGATACAATCCTTGAACAAGGAATCAGGCTTGGATTTGCAGCCTCCAACAACGAAGCAGAATACGAAGCTTTAATAGCCGGCCTCTATAAGGCGCACACTTTGGGGGCAAAGCATTTACAGGTGTTCAACCATTCTCAATTAGTCTCCAATCAGATAAGTGGAGACTACAATGCAAAAGATGAAAGAATGGTAGCTTACCTCGCCTTAGCAAAAAGACTAATGGCTAGCTTCGAAGAAGTCAATGTCCAACAGTTTCCCAAAGGACAGAACAACCATGTTGACGCCCTAGCAGCCCTGAGTTTAGTAGTCGAATCTGACTTAAAAAGAATAATCCCCATCAATTTCCTCGCTCATCTGAGCATTAGCCGTAACAGCAAGCCGCCAGGTATGGAGAAGGTGCTCCAAATGGAGTCAGCACCCAGTTGGATGGACCCTCTAAGGGACTATTTGAAGGATGGCACGCTCCCAGATGACAAGAAGACGCTCACCAGATAAAAGTCAAAGCTTCTCTCTTTCACTTATATCTAGAGGGCAAGCTATATAAGAGATCCTTTTTCGGTCCCTACCTTCAATGCGTTCATCCAAGGGATGTCGAGCAAGTTCTACATGAGCTTCACGAGGGAATCTGTGGAAGCCATATTGGAGGAAGGTCTTTGGCTTTCCGACCAATGAAGGAAGGCTATTGGTGGCCATATATGCAAAGGGACTCTGCGATGTATGTTCGTAAGTGCCTGAAATGCCAAGTTCACGCTCCTATGGTCCACCAACCTGCTAGCAACCTAAAATCACTGTCCAGCCCATGGCCATTCGCCCAATGGGGAATGGACATCGTAGGACCACTTCCTATCGCCACCAACAATCGCAAGTATCTATTGGTCACAACTGACTACTTCACCAAATGGATCGAGACGGAACCCCTAACGAACATTCGAGATGGAGATATGATAAGGTTCATATGGAAAAGTATAATCACCCATTTTAGCATTCACAGAACCATCATCACTGATAATAGAACGCAGTTCGAGAGCGGCTCCTTTCAGAGTTTCTGTGATGAGCATGGAATCAGACACCATTTCAGCTCGGTGGCCTATCCTCAGAGCAATGGCCAAGACGAGGCTTCCAACAAAATAGTGATCAACGGATTAAAGAAATGATTAGAGCGAGCCAAAGGCACATGGGTAAATGAGCTTCCACATATTCTATGGGCTTACCGTACTACTCCACGACGAGCGACACGGGAAACCCCATTCTCATTGACGTATGGAATGGAAGCAGTCATCCCCTTACCAACAATGAGGTCCAACCTTATCAATCAGGGAAATAATGATACAGCATTGCTCGTCGAGCTCGACCTAGCCGATGAACGTCATGAGCTGGCCCTAGTAAAACTAGCAAGCTATCATCATCAGCTCGCATGGCACTACAACAAGAACATCAAGCCAAGGACATTTCAAGTTAGCGACTATGTCCTGAGGAAAGTCCTGGGCAGCACAGTAAAACCATCAGACGGTAAGCTAGGGCCAAACTGGGAAGGACGATTCAAGATAACCCAGAGATGATCTGCAGAGAGCCTATCACTTAGAAATGATAAAAGGCAGAGAGATACCCCGAGCATGGAATGCAGCCAACCTTAAAAAATTCTATTTCTAGATTCTTCTTTTGATCTTTAATTATGAAACTAGATGTTCATTTCCTTATCATTAATAAAAGTTGTTTGGCAGTTGCATTCTACGAAGTATCAGTTAACAAATTTGCATTTTTCGAGGTGTCAATGTGTAAACTTTATAACCCACACACCTTTTCCAAGTAAGAGGCACGCTGATCATTACACTATAGTAGGGAAATGACCCTCCTCAGGTTTTCGTTATGAAATATGAAAGACCTCTTAGCATTGCCCCTGGAAATATATAAAGCCCTACAGGAGATCCTTAGGCAATATGGCCAAGTCAAAATTGGTCACTAAACAATGTTTGGTAGAATAAAATCCTGATCGGATAGAGCATCCAACACCAGGTGTGTCCTCGGTAATTGCCACACTTAGGCCTAAGGGAGTGTGACGACACAACCTAAAAGGTAAAGTGAGGCAGAATGGTATCTCGTTGGCATACGGACTGGAGGGACACTTACTTGATAATGCGAACATGTAACTCTAGTCAGCCAAGATAGGCTCAAGATTTTTGAGCAAAGATGTGGAAAATATAAGACACTTGTTTAGTCGGTAAATTCGCCCAAAACATAAATTTTATATTAACTCATCACATTTACAACAAATACAATAAATGTTTGGTCGGCGAGCTCGCCCAAAACATCGACATCACATCACTTTAAAATACACAGAGTTATTACTGACAGAATCTTAGTGAGGGTGAGGCCTCCGAATGAGATAATCAGCCACTTGGGTTCTTCGATCGTCGTCAGGATGAGGAACTAGCTCCTCCTCAAACTCATTCGCATCCGACTCCAATAACTGCAGAGGGATGGCATCGATGGGGATCCATTGATCATCTCTCCAGAAGGGGTTAGGCATCGGGGTGGAAGGAGAAATCTCGTGACAGTACCAGAGCATCGAATTCCTCGGGACCTGCAGCTCCCTCAAGGCACTCAACCACCACCTGATGAAGGTGATCTCTTCAAACTCTATCAGCCTTGTTGGAGCATCTAGCCAACCCTGATTGTAACCATCGTCCCATACTTGTCAAGGTCCTTTCTTAAACAAATGCCTCAACCGGGTGACGTCCCTCTGGAGCCCAGCAGCAATCACATACGCTCGCTGGACATCACCACGAAGTTGTTCCATTTCCCTAGTTGAACTCCTGGTGTTCCTGCCAGCTCACGGAACGGTTGGAGGGGCAGAGCCTCGCAACACAAGAGGAAAGTCGCTCGGGCTTGTTCTAGCTCGCGACGAGGAGGAACCTCGTAATACTAAAGGAGCGATGCTCGACTCATGCTCCCTATGTCGCGAGACCTCTCTCCTCAAATCCTCATTCTCTTGCAGAAGAACTTCCCCAACCTGGTTGATCTCAAAAGCATATAGAAGTTTTGCTCGCAGTGTATTCACCTCTTCTTGCACTAAAGCACCAACTTCTTCCATCTCCTGGAGCCTGTCTTTCAGTTTAACGACAAGCTCGGTCTGCTCTATGAAATGCTTGTTCCTCAATCGCAATGATTTGCAAATCCTCATAAAAGTATGACAAACTTCGGAGCTTACATCAGGTCCAAGCATTCTTCCCAATTGAGAAGTGGCTAGTATATAATCATCAACATCAATCCTCTACAAGCAATAAAAGGGCAATGAAAAGAAAAATAAATCAGTGCACTGGGGAAAAGAAACCTTTTCATTTCATTAATAAGGGTCAAAGTACATCGAGCAGCAAAAAGGAAAATTATAGTCAAAGATACAAAAGTAATCCTAGAAGTAAATTAACTAGCAACCTAAGGCTGCCCAGAAGTAGCTGGTTGCTTCCCCTTGTCAGCATCAGTAGAAGCACACCCCTCAGCAGGGATAACCTCTATCGCCTGATTAGGGAGAACATTGGCAGGAATTGTCAGGGAGGCAGGGTCAACGCCTTCGATGGCTGGGGAAGGGGCTTCATCCATAATTGGCTTCGGGCTCGGGTAGTGCTCGTCGAACAGAGGAGATGTAATATCCACTCCGGTAGCTAAGAGGGCCTTATTCCAGCCCTTCTTGAAATTCAAACGGCTAATGTAGCCTATCTGAATCTCGGCATCCTCGTATGCAGCAACCCACCCGAAGTTATATGAGTCTTCCTTGGCGGTGACTGCCTCAGACTCCTTCTTCTTCAGCTCCTCGGTTAGCACTTTGTTGTCATCCACGACAACCATCTTTCTCGAGCAAACTAGATCGTAGGCTTATCACAGCTTATTCAATTCTTTAACTGCTGCCTCCTTCTCTCGATTGGCCTCGTCAAGAGCCAGGTCGAAATAAGCCCAAGCAGCATCAGCAGCCTCCAAACTAGCCTCGAGCTCCGTACCCTTCAACTTTAAGGCAGCATTCTGCTGCTCCATCTCGCCATTTTTCTTCACCAGCTCATCGCGAGAACGATAGAGCACGGCAAAGTCAGTCACAAACTGCAAAAAAAAAAGAGGATATCAGGAAAAGGAAATAACTGAAATTTATTAAAGCATTAGAGAAAGGAAAAGGTCCTACCAAGGCTAGCCTCTGACTAGCTTGCAGAGCCAACTGATCAGACCCCATCACCTTTTGGCGATCTGTAGGAAGAACTGCCCTCTCGAGCAGCGCAGGGGACAATTGAGGAGAAATGGCAACTGAGGCCCCCTTGGAAAGTGCGGACACCGGGACTAAGGCCTGCCCGACCTTCATCCTCGATTCCATCTTTCTCCTCTCTTCCTCTTTCTCTTTATCCATTCTCCTCTTCTCCTCCATCCTCTTCTTCTCTTCTATCTTCTTTCTTTCCTCTTCCTTTTTTTTTTCTCTCTCTCTCTCATTTGTTCTTCTTCTTTCCTCTTCCTCTCCTGCTCCTGAGTAGTAGACCGAGAGCCAATAGCAACAGGACTAGTGTTGTACTTCTGCTTCTTCGACCTCTGAGCGAGGAGCACATGATCATCATCATCGTTGTCCCAAATCAAATTTTTCCTTGGAGGAACCATCTCCTCGCTTGAACTGCTGGACGTGCTTGAAGATTCTCGGGCTTCAGAAACCTCTTCTGAGTCAGAAAAACTATCACCACTGGAGCTCCCCTTGCCAAAATTGCCTTCAGCACCACCTACGATATCACTCTCAGAACTGCTCTCCTCCTCGTCCAACTGAATAGGATCAGCAGTAGTCTCTTCAGAGGTATCAAATTCAAGAATACTATCTACCGGCCTCGCTATAAAGCTAGAACCAACGTTTTTATACTCGAGCAAGAAAGCAGCAGACTGGGGATGATCGTCGTCGGCTAAGGGCTCCATGATATTCCAAGCCTTGACCAATTCAGAAAGATGAACCTCGCTGAGAGAAGGTTCCAAGTTCTTCGACCTCGCTGAAGAAGAAACAAGAAAAGTCAGAAAAATCACACATCAATGAAGAAATTGAAAGAACAGAGCAGAGACTACCTATATACTCTTCCCCATAAAAGGGAACAGTAAACCTATCAGACCTCGACCCTTCAACCTAGGGGGAAAACTGCCAATTTCTAGTAAGGAAGCCATCTTGCTAATAGTCCTTATGGGAATCAGGTAGGTTTACTACCAATACCCTGTCAGGACTCCTTCCTGGCTTTGAGATAGAGGACACCAGAACTAGTTCGAGAGAAGGAATAACAAAAGAAGACCTCGTCGAGCCCTAATTTGGTTCCATAGAGCTGATTTATTCTATGGACGCCATTGATTATCTTCCACACATTGGGCGAACACTGTGCAGGAACAATGTTGAAATAACCAAAGAAGTGCAAGAATAGATTGTTGGGAGGAAAAGTAAGTCCCCCTTGGGAAAGCAATAAGACATGGATCCAATGGGCACCCTCTATCTCTCTAACATTTCTAGGGGGAGAGGCGCACTCAATCTCTACCCACTCTAGGATATTGTAAAACTTCCTAAACTCAGACAATGATCTATTACCAATCTTTGCCATTGGAAAACCCTAAAAAACTAAAAATTAGAAGAGAAAATACAAAGAGAAGGAACAGGGGACTTACAAGATGAAAGTTCGACTTGAACGATGAAGAATCACAAGCCCAAATGACGAGGAAGATCGAAAGCGAAAAGAATAAAGACCGGGAGAAGAGAACGTGAATCGCTAGAACTCGTAGAAAATGGAAGAGTACTGAGAATCTTGAAACGACGATTGAGAAACGACTACTCTGAATAACTTTTGAGTGTTACTAATCATAGTGAACAGACCACGAAGCAAGTGTCGCATAAATCAGTCCTCAAACTAGTATTTTTTGGAAATTTTTGTACAAAACTTCAAGAGGGTGCCTGTCGGCATAGTGCAGGGGGTGCCATTCGACAGTGGAGAGGACTTTTGGACTGCCTCGGGAAGGTAAGGAGACAGTGCCAATCGATGGGTGGGGGGTCCTATATAAAGGGGCGAATTCCCTTCATTTTTCACAGCTTTTTGCTTTCTTTCTCTTTACGATTTTCCTCTGCAAATCATTCTAGCATTCCGATCTTTAAGAAATGGCTGCCTTTGTGAGCACTGTAGTGCATAGGGAATGGTTGACTATCGATGATTGGGCGAACGTGGAGTGAAGGGCTCTTTCTTTGGGGAGTGAGAACTCCTTTGATGCATTCGAGCCGGTTACGGATGAACAAACTTTTCTACGGGAGCCGTTGCGTCATTGATCTTCTAAGGTGGTGAGCCCTGGCGGTTATGTAAGTAACCTGACTTTTGGCATTCCTCGCTCTTTTTGGTGACTTTTCCTTTCTTGAATTTTGAAAAGGTTTCTCCTTTTGACAGTCTGATATCTCTTTAAAGAAAATGCGTGCCCGTGGGACGACGGGGCTTAAGGATATCTGGGAGCATCTTCCACCCGTGGTGCGTTGGGTGGTATCATCAACAAGTTTTGGGAGGTTGGCGTCTACGTTGAATGAGACGCCTCGATCGACAGCGGTCTTGTGCGCTTTGGGGGAGAGATTGTGGGATACTACCCACACTTTCCATTTCGGCTTTGGGGAGATGACGGTAACTCCCATAGACATGCAACAGCTGTTGGGGCTGGATTGTGATGGAGAGAAGATAGAGGTGGATTGTTCTCTGAGGGTGAGGTTGGAGGCAGTGCGTGCGACACTTGGTGACGTAGGGATGATAGTCTCTGGGGATTCCATCCGGCTGTACTTGTTGAAGGATGTCTTTATGAGTAGGGTGATCGATGTGGAGTACGGGTTGCAAGTGTGGAAGATGGCCCAATTGTTCATCTTGCTAGTGTTAGGAGGCTTCATGGTGGCGTTGAGTGGCGAAGTCGTCCATTTGTGGTTCTTGAGGATGTTTTCGAACATCCCTCTCTATGATTGGAGGAGTCTGACTTTGGCGACCCTCTATTTTTCTTTGGATGCATTCAATCGGTGGTGTCGATAAACTTTTACTGGAGCCACGTATCTCGTCGAGGTATTTCTTTAATTTTGCGCATTTTCCTTTCATGCATTCGTATTTTCCTTATGCATCTATTTTTTATTGTGAATTCCTGTCTTTGGCAGACGTGGTTCTATGAGGTGATTGGGTGTAATACCCCACTGATCGCTCTGAAGGATGATACTATTTGGGACTTCTGCCGATTGTATCGATGGCGAAAGGCCAATCGGCAGTCGAAGGGATCTCTCTCTCTGGAGGCAGTGCGTTAGGTCTTAAATAGCCTAACTAGTGGTAGGGTAAGACTCTTTCATTTTTAGTCTTGGTTTTGGCATGTTCTGATTTTGTATTGACTTATGCTTGCTCGGGGATTTTCAGGTGACCTTTTACCCTTGGGGGGCAGCCATTCAGGATACGGGGGTGAATGCACAGATGCGGTGCTTACTGGCGCATGAGTTTGGCCATTAATGGTATCACAGGGAGTGTGTGGTTCGGCAGATTACTGAGGAGGATGAGGAGGAGGTGGTGCCACCTGCACAGCCTCCTATGTCCATGAGGCGGGAGAGGTTACTGTCGGAGGATGCGAGGATTACGGCGATGATCGGCAAGTCCTACCTGTTGTATGCTGATACGGCCGCGTCATATGACTATATGGACTTTATGACAAGCTGGTTGATGGCGCCCAGCATATATGATGCCTTGCCTTTCCCTCCTGCAGGTTCGAGTCGAGCAATGGGGTCCTCCCACAGCAGCGGTGGTCCGGTGATGGCTTCAGAGGTTCCTTTCGTGTGATTGCACACTCCTTCGTGTAACATTCAGCGAGCTGATGGAGGGATGGGGACAATATTGCACCATCCTCATACGATGGATCCGGAGGAGTTGGGTTTGACTAAGGAGGTTCTTCTTCCTGTGGTATACCTTCTTGCCCTTTTTTGGTTCTTTTTCTATTTTGATTCCTCTTTGATACTGATTTTTTTGCCTTTTTCTCTGCAGCAAGTTCGGGTGTCGACCACTTAGTTGAGGCACATCAGAGACTGGATATCTTCAGCAACTGCCCATATTCGGGATGTGGTCCCAGTTCCTTCTTATTTGGTTCCGTCTGCTTCGTCCGGGGAGGACTCAGTCTTGGTTAGCGATGGTGCGTCATCTCATTGTAGGGGAAAGAGAGCGTGTCGCAGGAGTGGAAGCTCTTAGAGAGAGGGGTGAAGGGTAGGTGAGAGAGAGAGGATGTGGGTTCGGGCTGAGTCCCGTTGTTTTTTGCTTTTCTTTATTTCCTCCAAAATGATGTAACACAGAAACATATCTATGTAATGCAATGAGTTTTTTTGATTATCTTCTGTCAATGATGAATGAGTGAATGAATGCACATGCGCTTTTTACTTTGTTGCTGAGACAATAAAAGAAATGTTTTTGGGATTTTGGAAGAAATTTTTATTAAGATAAAAAGGTGATTTTTGAAATTCTATTGAGAATATCAATTTATTTTGAGTTTTCTGAATTTTGACAAAAGAGGAAAAAGGGAAATTTCCAAGAGTAGGGGGTTGCCAAGTCCAGTCCCATCAATTCAAAGCTTTGATTAGTGCCCTCTTCAACCTTTGGTACTTTTGTGGGGTAGGACTCCTAAAAAGTTTATTGTGTAATGGGGTATAAATGTGGGGATTTTATTATGGCTTTCTAATAAGGTGGTGGGAAGGGATTTATCCATTCCTTTTCTTATGTAATTTGTACCGTAATTTATTATTAAGGAAATAAACAAGTGTCTGATCATCCAGTTGTGCCTTGGATGAGTTTGTGTTATTTGAATTATCTATACCGGTCGCTAAGGCATACATAATCCTTTTGTTCAAATATATGTTTGAATTGACTGTCACTCTCGGAGGCACGAAAAGAATAGTATTTTGTGAAAAAGAAACGGGTCGTGCTCATATAAGGTGTATGAGCTGCCTATGTACCTCTGGGGTTTTTGAAAAGTCTTAATTTGTTTGAAAACAATTTTTACAGAGAATCAGGCCCATGTAGTTTTGGGTAAGGGGGAAATGCTGAGTTTTTTTTTTTAAGAATAGAAGGGGCATGAGAAGAGTCGTAGCATTCCGAGATTTCGAACTAGGGGTAGAACGTCTTGAGATGGTCCAGGTTGACTGGACGGGCCATCTCTTCCCCCATCCAAGTCAGTGAGCAGGGCAGCACCGCCAGACAAGATCTTCTTTACAATGTAGGGTCCACTCCAATTGGTCTTGAATTTCCCTCTGAGGTCCCTGATGGGTTCTATGATTTCTTTGAGGGCTAGGTCCTCTTCTCGGACACCACGGTCCTTGACTCTCTTGTTGAATGAACACGCTATTCAGCTATGGTACCCTTGTATGTGGTATAGTGCTTTTAATCTCCTTTTATCTAGGAGGGTCAGCTCGTCCAGACGGCTTTGGCACCAGTCTTCTTCGCTGACCTTGCTTTCAAGAATGGTGTGTAACAAGGGTATTTCCATCTCCACGGGTAGGACTTCTTCCATATCGTAAACTGAAGAGTAAGGGGTAGCCCCAGTTAAGGTTCTAATTGAGGTTCGGTAGCCCCAGAGGGCATATGGGATCCGATCGGCCCAGTCTCAACAGCTTTCGATCATCTCGCTGATGATGGCTTTGAGGCTTTTGTTGGCGGCTTCAACTGCACCATTGGTCTAAGGTCGATAAGGGGAAGATTTGTGCCTCTGAATCCCATACTCATTGACCACTTATGTGACTTATGCTTCGAAATGCAACACGTTATCTGATACTAGCTCGTGCAGGACCCCATATCGACAGATGATATTTTTCTTGATAAATTTGGCCACTTTCTTAGCATTCAGTACTGCATATGACTCAGCTTTAACCTATTTGGTGAAGTAATCGATGGCAACTAGGATGAACTCATGCCCATTGGAAGCCTTTAGTGTAACCTTCCCTGTGATGTCGATGCCCCAGGTGGAGAACAGCTAGGGAGAGGTCATGTTTTATATTTCATGCGGAGGCAGATGCTGAAGGTTGGAGAATTGTTGGCATTTGGGGAATCTTTGGTCATAGGCGGTGCAATCTTGGGTCATAGTGGTCTAGTAGTAGCCCTATCGGATGATCTTTTTGGCAATCATGTGATCGTTCATGTGGGGTCCACATTCCCCGCTGTGGATTTTCTGCATTATCTTTTCAATGCCAGCCCCTGTGATGCAGTGCCGATGAGTTCCATCGAAGTTTCGTTTGAGTAGTGCTTTGTGACATATGATGTACTGGGCGGCCAGTCTTCGAAGGGTTGCTCAATCTTTCTTGTTGGAACCCTCGGGATACCTACCATGCTAGAGGAGGCTCCAAATATCATAGTACCAACAATTGTCTATCTCGGGATCTTCTGTGGTGACGAGCTCAATGTGGTAGTAGTGGGTTGGTTTGTTTTGCTTTTGAACAAGGAAGGGGGCCATTGTGATTCCTTCGGGCATGTTGACCATGGAGGCCAGGGTAGCAAGGGCATTGGTTAGGTTATTCTTTGCTCGAGGTAGGTAATGGAAGGTGATATCTTGGAATTGGGAGGCTAGTTCTTCTAAGTGGGCATGGAAGGGTTGGAGTTTCTCGTCCTTGACTTTCCACTTTCTGAGCACTTGACCGATGATGAGGGTGGAATCTGTGTAGACATCTAGGCATTGAATACCTTTCTCGAGAGCAACGTTAAGGCCTACCATACATGCTTCATATTTAGCCATGTTATTGGTGCAGAGGAAATCCAATTTGATGGTGATGGGAGTGTGGGAGTCATCCGGGGCGATCAGGAGTATCCCAATGCCATATCCCTTTTTATTGGAAGTGCCATTAAAGAACATTTACCATCGAAGGTTTTCTTGAGCAGTGCAAAAGATGTTTTCATATGAGAATTCGGATCCGAACATCGGCTTCTTCTATGGGGTGATAAGCGAGGTAGTCAGAGATGGCTTTCTACATGACGTACACGATATCAAACTCGGCTAGGAGCATCAACTATGGGGCCATTCAGCTGGATAAAGTGAGTTCTCGAGCAGGTATTTGATGGGGTCCATTCAGAATACAAGTTTGATGGTGAAGGTGAGCATATAGTGTCGTAACTTTTGGGTGACCCAGACAAGTGCGACACACACATTTTCTAAAGCAGTGTAGTTGACCTCATATCCGGAAAATTTGTGACTAGAATAATATATGGCTCTTTCTTTGAGAGAATCTTCAAGGTACTGGGCTAGCAAAGCCCCGACTGAAGTGTCGGTTATGGTTAGGTATATGAGAAAGGGGAAACCAGGCTGTGGTGGCATGAGTACTGGGGGTTGGGTCAGATATTATTTGATTCGGTCAAAAGCTTCTTGGTAGGACTCATTCTAAACCTTAGTTAAATCCTTTCAGAGGAGTTTAAAGATAGTTTCGTAGATGGAGGTTAACTGGCTGATGAACCGACTGATGTATTACAATTTCTCAAGGAAACCTCAAACTTCTTTCTCTGTTCAAGGAGGTGGAATCTCAAGTATGGCTTTTAGCTTGGCAGGATTTGCTTCTATCCCCTTCTCACTTACCATGAATCCTAAGATTTTTCCCTTTGTAATGCCAAAGATGCATTTTTGTGGATTGAGTCTCATATGATACTGTTGCAGTCGCTCGAAGAACTTTTAGAGAGCAGGAACATGACCGTCTATAGTTTTGGACTTGATAATCATATCATCCACATAGACCTCAACTTCTTTATGAATCAGATCGTGCAGGATGGTTGTGGAAGCCCTCTGGTAGGTAGCCCTAGTGTTCTTGAGACCAAATGGCGTAACGATGTAGTAAAAGGTTCCCCATGGGGTTATGAATGCGGTTTTTTCTTGGTGGTCTGGGTGCATTTTGATTTGGTTGTATCCAGTAAACCTGTCGACGAAGGACTTGAGATCATGACTGGCTGTGTTGTCCACGATCATGTCGATATTGGGTAGCGGATAATCATTCTTTGGAGAGGCTTTGTTTAAATCCCGATAGTCTACACACATCCAAACTTTTCCTCCTGATTTCGGCATGGGCACTATGTTGGCTAGCCATGTGGGATATTCGATCACACGAATTAAGCCTACGTTCAACTGTTTGACCACCTCTTCTTTGACTTTGAGCGACCATTTGGTGCGAAACTTTCTCAACTTTTATTTGACCGTCTTGTAATCTGAGGGAGTATGGATATCGTGTTGAGTTATTTCATGATCAATGCCGGGCATATCGTCGTAGGACCATGCGAAGACATCCATAAATTCCTTTAGCAATTCTTCGAGTTGTGCATGCTCATGCTCATCAAGGGTAGACCCTATCCTAATCTCGCGCAGTTGGTTACCAGAACCGAGGTTAATAATAAGAGTCTCTTCCTCATTAACTTGAATGTGGTTATGTTGTTTATTATTAACCTTATTTAGATCAGTTAAGAATTGTTCATTTGCAAAATCATCATCATCAAAAGTTTGATTAGAATCCAAACAATTAATGTAAGGCATGGCAAGATACTCAAAATCTTCGTTTATTTCATTAATAGGAAAAACAACACTGAGAACCTCGTCAAAAAAGGACTCGATTACATTTGAACAAAGGATAGACAACAGAAGAAGAAATAGGGTAAACATTAGGATTAGGGGAGATTTCAGCAGGTAGAACTGGCGCAGCATGCCAGTTGAGGAGAGGTGTATCAACAGCTTTAATCAGGTGGGATGGGTCTAGTGATGTAGTGCCTGAGTGAACCATGTAGAGTGCCATCCCCAGTGTCTGTAAGTTGAAGGAATCTTTGGAGCCACTTTCCTCGGTCTCTTCGGTATTTTTGATGAGCAGTTGTACATGGTGTTAGGAACTCTCGGCCCATGGACAGCTGTCTTGGAAGAAGATATCAATTCCAGGATACATCTTCTTATTTGTATGGTCATACCATGGTCCAGTAAAGCCACAAAAGGGGAAGTCCTCACCTTCTTTGATGAATCATCCATTCAAGGAATCACCTGGGATAGTTTGGACGCAGTATAGTTTCCTCTTTGATCGAGACTGGTGGATCATTCTAAGCTCTTGTTCTGATGGTTGATACCCCAAACCACAGGGAGGCAAGGCCTTTTTTAGTTCAATCGGCTCAAGTATCCCTTGCTGTCTTTTTCCTAGCCCCAGTCCGGGCATGAAGTGCTTGTTTCTGAACATCTGAATTACATTGACATTGCCATGGGGGTCGTATTCTGGACAAACCCTTTATTTGAAGTCGTCCCCTGCCGGGAGTAGAAGTGGTTCAACTCAGAATCCTTATAGGAGCATATCATTTGACCCGTGTTGTATCTCAAGGATTGGGCTGCTGGTACTTGAACCATCGAATCGCCCAAGATGGTAATGACCCGTCCATTGGCAAAGACCTTTAATTTTTGATAGAGTGAGGAAGGCACGCCCTTGATACTATGGAGCTAAGCTCGTCCTAGCAATAGGTTGAAAGAGGTTGGGATGTCAATAACTTGGAATTCAATGGAAGGGTTTATAGAGTCAGCCCCTGTTACAAGCTTTATGAATCCCATCACCTCCCGACGGGTATTATCGTAGGTACGCATAGCAGCAGAGGTTGGAGCGAGGTCACTTTCTTTCAGTCCTAAACATTTGAAGGTTCTCAGTGGGCAGACATTTAGGGCGAATCCGTTATCGACAAGAGAGAGTGGTACAACCTTCCCTATAACTTCGACGGAGATGTTGAGTGCATGATTGTGGTTTGGCCCAATCTTGGGGATTTCCTCCTCGGAAAAGGATAGCATTCATGTAGAGGTCAAGGATCCGACCAAATTTACCACTTCTTCTAGTGTGGTAGAGGGATAAACTGTGGGTCCAGTGAAAAACTTAATCAAAGCATTTTTGTGTAGCCGAGAAGACATGAAAACCCCCATAGAGTGATGTTAGCTTGAGTTTTATTTAGTTGATCGAGGATCTTGCTCTCCTCGAGAGTCATCTCCGGTATAGGAAGGTTTTTCGCGCCCTTCCCCGTGTCATTGACTGGTAGTGAGTTTGGGATCTGGTAATGCCTCCCTAATCTAGTTATGTGATTTAATGAAGAAGGGAAAAACATGAATCACGTTTCCTCGTCGATCCTGGGTTGTTCTTCCACCTTGATTATTTCTCCGAGGAGTTCTTCAAATGATATCATCCCACTCATGTCGGCTACCTGGACAGTTTTCTCTGAAGCTTGCTCTTCATTCGAATCTTCAAATTCTTCCCCCCGTCTGGTGGTAACAATTCTGTCTTTCCACATAAAGTCGATGCATTCCATAACTTCAATGGCTTCTTCATACAGGGCATCCCATTCTGTGGGGACGTGTAAGGGTGAAGGGACCAGGTGCTCCTGTAGATTCAAAGCATCGAATAACTCGGTGATACTACAAATGTTGTTGGTCTGCCTGAATAATTTTGCTATAATCTGGACGACATCATCCATGTTGGCTTCATCGATCAGTACTACCTAACTATCTGACTCTCGGGCCCATTTTTGTTCTTTTAAGAACAGCGTACTAAACCTCTAACAATCAATGATCATCTGTGAGGGAAATTTCAGCTCGAACTCTGCGAGTTAGTTTAACACTTTTGATAATTCCATACTTCCATTTTTAGAACGAGTACAGACAACGATGCATGCTCTGGTAAGGAGTGACAGTGCCTGGTCAGTGAAGCTAGCAGGGTGTAGGAGGAAATATGGGCAAATTGGAAGAGGTTTAGGAGAGTATATGGGTGTGATTTGAGTTGAGGGATCCAATCTTGGGTTCTCTTCTAAGAAGATGGCATTGGTATGATTTGGAAGTGGGTTATGAGTAGTGTTTAGCTTAGGATTGGCTAGTGAGGAGATGGTACCCAGGTTAATTAGAACTTGGATTACATTTTTGAGGTGAAAGCATTGGTCGGTGGTATGGCCAGCAGTTTGGTGAAAGGCGTAGTGAGCATCTGCCTTGAAGTTTCTTAGGAGTGGATGTGGCAATGTTTGGGGATCCAAAGGTTTGATAAGGTTTCGGCTTAACAAGGCTTGATAAACTTTGGAGAGGGGAGCATGGAGCTCGGTGTATTCCTTTCGGACTGGGATAGGGCGGGTTTCTGGTGCCCATGATGTGGTTGGTTGAGAGATGTTATTGATGGTTGAGATCGTAGCACTCGTAGGCTTGTCATATTTTCTGGGGGTGAACTGTCCGGACACCTTTTTTGGGTCAACTTCTATTTTGGCAAGACCTTCCTCAATTTCTACTCCTGCTTCTCCGAGAGCTCGAAAATGGGGATAGTATTGTCCTCCCATCGTTGCTCGGACATGGGGTAAGAAGTTCTTCTTCACTATGCTGACTTGTTCTTCCTCGGAAGCCTGATTGGTCATGGTTGCTGCTTTTTCCCTCCATTGGGAGATGAAGTTACTGACTAATTCTCTAGGGTTCTGTTTGAGCAGCTTTAAATCACGACAGGTGACCTCAAGCTCTTCAATGTATTTATACTGCAACATAAATTCTCGGGCTACATCCTCCCATCTATGAATTCTGGATTCTTCAAGAGACAAAAACCATCGGAGGGCGCTATCCTTTAGAGTTTTCTGAAACAGTTGGGCCATCACTTCTTCATAAGCCCCTAGTAGAGTCGCGAAATGGTGATAACTTCAAAGATGAACAATCGGGGGTCCACTTCCTTTGAATTTCTTGATATTTGGCATCTTGAACTTCTCGGGTAACCTTGCTTTAGGATAAAGAGACATGTGGGTGTAGTCCATGTAATTTCCTAAGATTCTGACTTGGTCAAACTTCTTGGTGATCATCTTTAGGTCATCTTTGACTTTGTTCAACTCTTCTTCGTTTGGGTTAATGACTATAGGCAAGTTATCCCCATGATGGGCAAGATTCGGCATTGGAAGCAAGGCAGGAGGCGGCCCATTAGCAGGAGGGGCACGTGGAGTGTGCTGATACTCTTTGGGAACCCAGATGGTCTCGGGTGGATCCATAGCAATAGGAAATAGGGCCTTGGGATCTTGAGGAATGGGAACTTGGTTTCTTTGCATCTCTCGAACCTCGGTTTGGAGGTTGTCAATCTTGGACACAAGCTGAGCTAAAATTGCTGCCAGATCCGGCTGCGCAACGGGTACTTGATCTGTGTTATCCATGGAAAGTGGATGGATTCTGGACTAGAAAGGAGTAATAGGGGAACGGACAGAACTCCGAGATGACTTGACTGAAGACCTAAGCCGATAGGGAGACGGCTAAGGATTTGCGATCGACCTGAGAAGGTGAAAATGGGATTTAATTTTGAGAAAAAAGGGGGAAGAAATTTTTGACATTTTTTCGAGATGGAAAGACAACATGTTTTTGGATTTTTGATAGAGATATGAGAAATGTTTTTGGATTTTTGATAAGGAAATAAATGTTTTTGGATTTTGGATAAAGAAAAAGGGAATTTCCCCCCTTGGAGACGGTCTCAGCATGCTTATTATAATTATTATGTTTTCACTTGTATTAATTCTCCTAAATGCAAAATGAAATGCTGGACGGGACCCGAGCATGGAAAAATTGGGTTTGTAATATATGCAAAGCTATGGCTGGACTTGTGACCAGGCTTAAGGATAGGGTCCCGTTTTAAAAATACGAGAAAAATTCAGGCGACAGATCGACTCAAAATTTTGGTAGAGTTTCGGGTTAAAACCGGCAATCTAACATGTGTGTCCTAGGGTTGACACCTATATGCGGGTATGCAGTTGGTTGGGTGAATTGGAATGGGTTCCTCCCTTTGGCGTGACTTCCACGATATACATCTTGCTCTTACGGGAAATCGATACGTGTGGACAAACCATTTGATATACCTGAGTGTACGTGAATTGTCTCATCATATATCTCATGGGGACGTTACGTGTGAGAGAGAATTTGATATAATCGACGTACGTGAACGAATTCCCTGCGATATACCTCCCGTCATGACTTCGATCAAGCAGTATGATGCGGGGGAACCGTTCGATATACGTCGACAGTACTTGGCTAATGGAAGGTGAGAGTCATATCGCTTAGGCTAACTGCGACCTACCGGACCAGTGCCCATCACGAAGTGACCCTCCAGTTACTGGATAAAATTTGGTCAATAGCAATGCTCTTTAGTGATGTCATGTGAATCATGCATGATCCTCTTATTAGTATCTTATGAGAATGCCTTTCTTAATTATGCCAAATAGGGAGCAAAGTACAAGTACCAATGGTACACTAAGTATGGATGGGGCGTGCAACATGTGGATATATGTGACCCTAGGTGCACGTGGTGCGAAGTGTACTTGGAGAATTTTCTACAAGTGTGTGAATAGAAGCATAAGCATGGGATACACATGAGTAATAAAGGGGGAACATGAAAATAGGGGGACAACATAAGCAAACATAACATCCATGTAAATAGAGTCTAGCCCTCAAAATAATTATCCCCAGCGGAGTTGCCACTGTGGCCATCCCCGATCCTCGCCGCGCGACAGAGGATCCTCAGGTCCCGCGCGTCCCTCTCGAGAGCGCTTCGGCCGGCGTCATTTGAGGTGAGGTGAAAGATGTTGAGAGATTAGAGTCGCCTGTCTATTTTACTCAAAATAGACAAAAGAAAAGAGGAAGCCATCGCGAAGGACAACATCCAAAGACATACTGGTGCATACGAAACCAAAATGATTCGAGAAGGGTCCAGAGGCTAAGTTACAAAATGCGAAGGTGTTAGGCACCCATTCCGCCCTTTCGGTCTCTCATGGATTTTTGTTATTTTCCTTTTATTTTCCTCGTGATATGTGTGCATGTGTATATATAGTGGAGATAGGAATCATCGACTTGTACCATGGAAGAGGTAAAGCGAGTCATCCGTAGGAAGGTATAAAAGTATTAGAAAATAGGATTTAGGTGATCATCCTTACGTTAATCGTTATGAGGGAACGATAATGCATACGTAATGATATGCCCCTAAGAACAAATATATATATATATATATAGTGTAAGAGAATGGAGTTTAGAGAAAATGGAAAATGAGAGAAAAGGTAAAAAATAGGACTCGACTCCGGGGTTTTACCTCGAAATGCCTACATAGCCTATAGAGGCACCAAAATCCACGTAGTTCGCATACAAAACGAGTGGTGGGGTTTATCCAATAAATCCAACTGGAAATTATCTTATTTGTGTGTGTGTGTGTGTGTGTGTAGAAAAAGTATTTTAGTTGTGAGAAAAGTGTAAGAGACGTGTGAGAATTCCCATTTGGAATTTATGAGCAAACCCTCTTTTTCTTATTTTTGGGATTTTTTTATTTATATGAAAATAAGGGATGTGAAATAATACTAAATAAAAAGTATATTAGGATGTGTGAGATGAGATAATAAAAGTGCTAAGTAATAAAACAAGATATTGCGAATTTATGAGAATTTAAGGAGAGAGTTGAGGAAATTGGACCTTCTTGAAGATCTTGAGCTTGATCTTGAATGTTGGAGAGCAGCCCTTAGACTTGGATGATGATGGAGGGTAGTGAATTCACCAAGTTTGATGAAAAGGATGATGAAAAGTGACGGCTGGAAAGGGATTTGGGTGTAGAAATCACGCTGAATTCGAGAGAGGTTTTCTGGATTTGCTAAGAGTGATTTCTATCAAATCTGGGCTCTCCTTGCAAGTGAGGTCAGGACATCATTTTTACAGGTCCAGGGCATTGCCGATTAGAATAGCCCTGTTCCTGCCGTTTAGCAGGTGCATTTAGGCACACTGCCGATAGGCAGGGTCTGGGACCTGCCGTTTGGCAGTGTCTTTCAGGCCTTTTCGGAAAATCAGCTGCAGAATGCAAACTGTTGATCAGAATCATGCACGGAGTGGACCAATGAAAAGGTAATTCAGATACCTTCAAAAGTCCTTTGGACTTCTCCTGGGTCTGGGAGTTGACTTTGGGTCAAATATGGTTCGTTGGTATTCGTGAGTCCATTGGACGGGGAATCGTCGGACGCAAACATATCGTTCGTCCGCACAGTAAGCCCGAATTGTGCATGGGGCAGACCATTGGAAAGGTTAGGAGATGTACCTCAACATTCCAAAGAGTTTTATCAGGTTTGAGAAGTTGACTTTGATCAACCGAGCCCTGGAAGCATTTCGTGACCTTCCGGAGTAAAACGGATCGTTCGTCCGTACCGTAAGTCAGAATCGTGCTCAGGACGGACCGTTGGAAAGGGGATTTAGTGAACTTCGAGGATTCATTCATCCTCGATCAATATAAAGAGTTAACCTAGGTCTAATAGAGCCCGATAGTGACCGATGGCCTCTTGATTGAGTCTCGGGGGAAATGGGTCGTTCGTCCGCGTGGTAAGTCAGAATTGTGCACGGGATGGACCGTTAAAAAGGGGTTTCATTGCCCTTCGGAGATTCATTCAGCCTTAATCGGGTTGAAGATTTTGACTGTTGGTCAAACGGAGCCTGGGAGTGCCCGATGGCTTCTAGGTCAGTACTCGAGGTATGATTTGGGTTTGTAGTGATGAAGGGAGGTGCTAGGGACCTAAGGAGAGTTTAGGGGGTAAAAGAATGGGGTGTCTACATATTCATAGAAAAACCACGCAAGTTTTAGCTATGGGTAACCGCAGGCTACATTGAATCGTAATTCACATATTGCCCCTCCTCCACCTCCACACTTTTAACAAGCACCACCTATGCAAGGGCACCGGACAATACCACCTCCTCTAGCTCCATATATCACTCCACCGTGCAGAACTCTCAAGGACATAATACATCAATTCATAAACTCACAAAGTGCAACCAATACTAGATATGAGCGTATGTTCACCGACATAAATGCGAACATTTCAAAGTTGCAATTATCGTTGAGTGTCCAAGAGAAGGGTAAATTCATGCTCAGGGCCAAAGACCTCATCAAGGTCAAACTAGTGTTATCTCTACTTCCATAGAACATCAAGAGCAATGTCAACCCGTAACCACTCTGCGTAGTGGGAGAGTTGTTGATTTATCACCTCCCCCACATGACGCACCGAAAGACAAGAAGATTTTGCCCGATACGACAGAGGCCGAAGATGTCCCCTTGAAGGAGAGTGAAAAAAATGACACTAGTGAGCCTGAGATAGTAGTGAAACCACCCACCACAGCGCCATTTCCTCAACGGTTGGTTCTTTACCAAAAAGGAAACCCCCATGATGATGTGATAGAAGTCCTTAAGTAAGTGAAGTTAATCTTACCTTTCCTCGATGCCATCAAGAAAATTATTTTTTATGGAAAAGTTATCAAAGACATATTGACGGTGAAGAGGAGGCTTAAGGTAAAGAAGAACGTATTTCTAGCACAAAATGTGAGCTCCGTCCTACTCAATGATCTCCTTCCAAAGTTCAAGGATCCGGGTGCACCCACCATTTCCTGCATCATAGGAGAGAATCGAATCGAATCGAAAAATCCTTACTTAATTTAAGGGCGAGTGTCAATATCCTCCCCTACTCCATCTATAGGCAACTTTATTTGGGTGACCTTAAGCCCACAAAAATCTTTTTCCAATTAACGGATCGAACAGTGATGATACCAAGAGGTATTGTAGAGGACGTAATAATCCAAGTTGACACTTTCTACTTCCCGATAGATTTTAACATTTGGGACACGTAGACCTCCTTCACGTAGAGTAATCATGTTCCCATTATCCTTGGTCACCCTTTCTTAGCTATGGCTAACGCATTGATTAACACTCAAAATGGGTAGATGCAACTCACTTTCGAAAACATGACTTTAGAGACCAACATCTTCAACATAGACCAACATGTGGGGGAAGAAGATGATCTTCACGTAGTAAGCCTTATTGATGAGATCATTGAGGAGCACATAGAGGAAAATTATAGTGCTGATGCGTTATGTGACACCCCGCCTAATAAAATACCGGGTGATCAGTCCTATATCAGATTAAAACAAGAATCCCAATTGGTTCATTCTTAGCATCACTGTCGAAAACCTTTTTAAAACTTACTAACCACCTAGTATTTCAAAAAGGCAATGCCAAATTTTAACTTTTTATTTCAAAAAGACAATAACATGCATAAATACATATAAACCATTCACAACAACTGAATCAAATCAACTAAATAAATAATTAAACTAACTGTCGAATAAACAATCGGCCACCAAAGTAAATAGTCCAACAACAATCATCCAACAACTGAATAAATATATCTAAAAACTATACTGAAAAGTCTGGGCAACAAGCCCTAAGTAAAACTGAAATCGATAGATGATTCCTACTCTAGGAAATAATGAACGATGCGTCTAATCCAAGCTCCTTCTAGCATCCACACGTGCCGTAGCTACGTGTCCCTAGAATAGAAGATCAAGTCTGGCGTCCTTATGGATGGACACCTAAAAGGTTTTGAAAATAGTTTTATAGCAAAGGTTAGAACCCAAGACATTTTAAAAATATTTAGCAAGTGAATTAACTGCAGTAATTAAAAATGTATGAATGCGCTTCATATTTAAGTCAGTGTCGCACTCCCTTGAGAACATACTCACCCCTCCACTAATGTGCACACCTAACGGTTACTTTAACCCCACCTAGTTGTACTACCCCGTCCAACTAGTCCTAGTATAATCCTCCTTTGCCTTTCTCCTCTAAACCGAGTATTATTATCCATGGGTTATAAGTTATTTCTCCAATTAACCTAATTAATTCCTTTTAAATAATATCATTTAACCGTGACACAAGTTATATAAAGTAAATACATCACACACTGTATTATTACCCGCATATAATATTTAATACCATTATATACGTATCTTTACTACAACATCCACACATATTTATTATGTATATCCATCCCTCCGAGTATACCCTCACCGGATGATTTCTGCTAAAGTGTTATATCACTAGGTGTGCTCACATAACCTAGTTACCGAAGTGGGAATCGCTTACCAACCTGGCCCAAAAATATAAACGTAGTGGAGGCGGTCATATTCTTTCCCTGAAAGTGAGATAAGCCCCTCACCCATATACCGGATACTATGACCTGGGGATATACTTGCCCTACTCCTCGAGCTAGGGGATTCACCCACATCGCACAACCTCCCTTGATAGCACTAGAGTACATAAATTAAATAAATATCTAGTCACTGATATTTAATAGCGCACGCAAAGTACATAAATATATATATTATCACCACACCTTATATATATAATATAAATCCCGGCTTTACCGTGTACTAAAACCCGTAATACTAGCTTGTATATTCCCGACTTTATGGTTCGACTCTAATTTAATTAATTTACACATCAATTAGCTTAATACTTGGTGTCGCTCAACTAATATGCCCGGACTCGTTCACTTGGCCCGTCCCATCGTTAATACCCAATTCTGTATTCTGCCCCTTAATTAATTAATTACACCTCAATTCATTTAATAATGTAGTTCCACTCAATTACAATACCCAAAGATTTTCCCTTGGTATGAAATTTACACTAAAATTTATCTCCCAAATTCATCCCTCAAGACATCCAATCATTACCCTCCTAAACCCAATTATATCCCCTTATAATCGCTAAGGAATATGTGCTACATATGCATTATCACTAAATAGAAAGTAGGGGAGTAAATCTTAAATTAATTTCCCTTTAAAAATTAAACTAGCCAACCTGCCAAAAATCTGGGACCATCGATTGATAGATCATTTCCATCGATCAATCGATCGAACAGGTCTGCTCCTTATTCGACCTTCTGTTTCTCCATTGATGAACCCTCAAGCTTTTGGTTTCTTTCCAAACCCTTACCCAATCACAACCAACATTTCAGTTACATGGAAATATGTTCTAATCTTCCTAGAAGACCTAAATCATTCATCATTTCATCAAAATCCCAAACTTTTTTCCGAATTGGGTTTCCCCCGGGTTTATTCTACTGAGATATGAATTCATCATACAGATTCGAAACATGTCACCAATACTTACTATTTAAAATCCTACAATCGATTCCAGCAGTCCCATATCCAAATCCACCGTTAATCTAGTCTCAATTCTACATGTCCTAGTTAAATCAAGAAAACCCCTTTTTAACTATTTAACCGATAACCAAAAATAGATTTTTTTCATACACATACTATGATATGAATTGTTTATCACAATTTAAAAATCACAACAGTTAACCACTTGCCTCTGATTGTTCGTAGATTTTGATCCGTTGGTGTAGTTAATGGTTTGATGACGAACACTCACTTTGTCCTTTAATTTGACTCCAAAAGATCCCCAATTTGCTCTTGATTTCTTTCCTCTATTTCTCTCTCAAACCCTCGGTTTAAAATTTTGTTAACTTTCGTTCAACACTCCCTCAATTAGGTTTAAAACCCCTAATCCCGTTTTTAGCCAGATGGGCCAGATTAAAATGGCCCAAATCCTCTGTATGGGCCCCGCTATGCCCAAAAATACCCCGAGATCCGATTACTACCCCCGGGTACTCTTTTATGGCTAACTCAACCCATCCGGCCTCAACCGCGCACTCAAAATTGTCATCCAAAATACTTTATAACACTCTCCAATTTTAACCTCAAAATGCGACACACAAAATTTCAAACCATTAAGCTTAAAGTCGCCAAATATAAATAATTATTCCCACTCAAATAAATTATTCAAATCATAAATTTAAGTTTCTCCTATTTAAATATTTTTATATCTCCCAAAAATAATTAAATACTAAATCCTCAAAATTACGGGGTGTTACAGTTAGGCGTTGGCCTTGTATCTAGCAATGAGAGTACAGGAGATTTCACCGACTTTGAGAATGAGATAGAGGAGTTGAGAGAGATTCTTGATGAGAGAGCGTCGGATGAGGATGTGAGAGATGTAAGTTGGGTTTCTAGGTTCGAGGAACTACCATCGAGGGAAGCACGCATGGTTCCCTTCATTGAAAAAATTCCTACCCTCGAAATTAAATAAACTACCCTCTAATGTCAAATATGCTTATTTAGGAGAGAACGAGACGTTTCCTGTTGCTGTCTCATCTAGCCTAGATTAAGAGCAATAGGGTAAATTATTGAAAATTTTGAGGAATTACCAAAGTGCTTTTGGTTGGTGCATAGATTATTTGAAGGGTTTAAGTCCTTTGATTTGTAACCATAAAATCCACCTCGAGATGTACGCGAAGCCCTCGAGGGAAATATAAAGAAGATTGAACCCTACCATAAAAGAGGTAATGAGGGTAGAAATTATTAAGTTGTTGGATGCCGAGATCATCTACCTAATCTCGGATATCAAGTGGGTGAGACCCATATAAGTTGTCCTGAAGAAGTCGGGCATGATCGTGATTGAAAATTCTAAGGGTGAGCTAGCCCCCCAACGTACCACCATCGGGCGACGCATTTGTATTGATTATCAGAAACTCAATGCAGGAACTAGAAAATACCATTTCCCCTTACATTCATTGATCAAATGCTAGAAAGAGTAGTGGTTCAACCCTATTATTACTTCCTATATGGTTATTTCGGATATAACCAAATAGAGGTATATGTTTTTGACCAAGAGAAAACGACTTTCACATATCCTTTTGGTACGTTTGCCTACACATGTATGCCATTCGGATGGTGCAATGCACCCGCGAACTTTCAAAGGTGCATGTTAAGTCTCTTTAGCGACATGATTGAGAGAGGACTTGAAGTGTTCATGGATGACTTTAGCCTTTTTAGTACCTCTTTCGATCTTTGTTTAGAAAATATTGAGAAATTACTTGCTCGGTGTGTGGAAAAGAACTTAGTGCTGAATTGGGAAAAATGTATTTTTATGGTCAATGAGGGAATAGTTCTTGGTCACATTGTCTCATCCAAAGCAACTATAGTTGATAAAGCTAAGATAGATGTCATAGCTGAGCTACCCCCACCGAAATCACCAAAAGATGTGCGTTCTTTCTTAGGCCATGCGGGGTTTTATATAAGGTTTATTAAGGACTTTAGTGCCATCGCTACACCCTTGAGTAACCTTCTCATGAAGGACACCCCATTTGAATGGAATGAAGCATGCCAATGCTCTTTTAAAAAATTAAAAAAGATGCTTGTTTCCGCTCCCATCATGTAAGCTCCGGATTGGTCCTTGCCATTGGAGCTTATGTGTGATGCGAGTGATTTCGCAATAGGGGGTTGTTTTGGGCCAAATAAAAGTAAAAAAAGCTCATGTCACCTACTATGCTAGCTGGATTTTAACCATACCATAACTTAATTACTCCACAAGGGAGAAAGAATTATTAGCGATAGTTTTTGCTCTAGAAAAATTTCGTTCTTACCTCATCGGTTCACCCATTACTTGTTTCACTGACCACACGACATTAAAATACCTCCTTGCAAAGAAAGATGCAAAGTCGTGCCTCATAAGAAGGATCCTACTCCTACAAGAGTTTAATCTTTCCATTAAAGACAAAAAAGGAGTAAAAAACGTCGTTGCCGATCACTTATCCCGGATTTCGTCCAACGTACCTACCGATCCTATACCCATAGATGAATATTTCCTAGATGAACAACTCTTTGCCACCTCATCTCTCCCTTGGTTTGCATATATAGTCAATTATCTTGTCACGAGAGTCATCCCTCCCGATTAGACATCGCAAGAGAAGAAGAGGTTCATTACTTGGTCACGCATGTTTTTTTATGATGATCCATTCCTCTTTAAGTATTGTGCGTACCAAATCATCCGACAGTATGTACAGGATGATGAAATACCCAAAGTCATCCAATTTTGTCATTCGAAGGTACATGGAGGCCATTTCTCGACGAAAAAGACAGTCGCTAAAATTCTCTAAAGTAGCCTCTACTGGCCCACAATGTTTCAAGATGTGAGAAATAGTTGCAAATCATTTGATAGGTGTCAACGGATGGGAGCTATCATCCGATGAGACATGAGGCCATTATCCCCCATACTCATTATTAAAAAAATTTATTGCTGGGGTATTGACTTCATAAGTTCTTTTCCCTAGTCTTTTGGATACCTATACATCATTGTTGTGGTAGATTACGTTTCTAAATGGGTGGAAGCTATAGTTATGAAAACAAATGATAATAAAGTGGTGATACATTTCTTGCATGAATACATACTTTCTCGCTTCGGTGCTTCGAAAGAGATAATTAGTGATAATGGCACATATTTTTGCAACAGGCCATTTGAAAAGCTTATGAGAAAGTATGGCGTCGTTTACAAGGTTGGAACGACCTATCACCCACAAATGAATGGGATGGCCAAGTTGGCGAATTGGGAAATCATGAACATCCTCGAGAAGACCGTCGATCCTAACCGAAAAGATTGGTCCCTTCGATTGAATGATTCGCTATGGGCCTATCATACCGCATATAAGAATCCACTCGAAATTTCCCCGTTCCTCTTTATGTATGGTAAACATTACCATCTTCCCGTCGAGTTAGAACACAAAGTGTATTGGGCCATTAAGAGGTTGAACTATGACATGGAAAAATTCGGTGAAGCTTGCAAGCTTCAGTTAAATGAGTTATGGGAGATACGCAATGACGCGTATGAAAATGCTAAAATGTCCAAAAAATGATGAAACTCGCACACAATAAGATTATTCGACACAGAGTTTTTTCTCGGGAAAAAGGTGCTTCTCTATAACTCCCAGCTTCATCTATTTTTGGGTAAGTTGCGGTCTCGGTGGACTAGCCCATTTGTTCTAAAGAACGTATTCCCCCACGTAGCTATGGAATTGGAAGATCAAAAAGGGGGAAGTACGTTCAAAGTTAATGGCCAATGCCTAAATCCATATTCAGAGGCGTGCTTAAAGGAAGTAGACACTATCTGGTTGTCGGGTCCCGATATCGGTGTTGAGTGACCTGCAGTTGAGAGGTCGTCGCACCCCCGATGCATATGGGATGACTCTTGTGTATAGTAGAAGTGTGTTGGTTAGGATAGGTAGAGTAGGTTAAATCATTAGGTGTAGATCACACTAGGCAGGTTTGGAAGAACATCGTATTGTGAGAATGCCTAGAAAATCAAAACTAAGGTTAAGGAAAATCGGGTTCATGTTGAGGTGATATCATAGAGGGAAAGCCTTAAGAGTATGTGAGTGGAGTAAAAATCCGTCAAAGGAAATCTGCTGCAATTTAGGCACCGATCTGGACAACCCCTGGGCTCCGGTACGGACCACCCCCGGGCTACGGTCCGAATCGCCCTCTGGTTTTCTTCTACAATCCCTAGGTGCATACCTTCTTCTCCCCAATCCGCCCATTTCCCTCCACTTCATTTTCCCCATCCATAAACTCCCCAATTCATTTCCCCTTTTCCTTCCATTAACCTTCCCCGTAATTCCAATCTTTCCCCTACCCAATACCCACCTATAAATACACACCCTTCCCCCTCATCTCTTCTAAACTCTCCTCCTCCCTATACTCTAAATTGCTCCTGCCCACACACCATTCCTCCCATGGTAGACCAAGCACGACCCCAAAAGTACAACTGCATTGAGTTCATCAACAATAATCTCGTATATCTCTCTGATCAAGAGCAACGACAGTGCGAGCAGTTTTTCGAGCCGTCTCGTAAACTCTGAATTGAACGAGCGGTGCAATGGCAAGCGTTTCCAAATTCCGTCACCAACCTTTTTCCCCCAAAGGGTTGGTGTCTCTATCTAAACAAGCCTTACAACATCATTTGGTCAGCTACGGTCCGTAAGTTTTATAGCACCCTTGTCCGCAGCGCTGAATTTGTCACTGAGCCACGTGTTGATGGCCAGCGCATCCCCTTTTCCATCGAGACCCTTGCCGAGAAGATTTTCGATCTTGCCCCATCGAGAAAACTGTTTGCAGTCACGTATAGCGCCCGGTGAAGTTTTGGGGTCTGGGAGTTTTTAGGGTCATCCGAATGAGCGAAAAGGCGCGTCTCACATTTCAAATCGTGTGAGCTAACATATTGCAAAAATTCAATGATTCCGACATGAGACCCTTGCAATCTACTCTCATTTATCACCTCTTTTGACCGCTCCTCCTCCATAAATCTGGCACACATTATTTACACAGATGTTTTCCTTGTTGCGCTAGACGAAAAGGGCACTAATCCTCTGTCGTATGCTTGACTCATTACTCCTATTCTGTCCGACATACTTATTGTTCCACAGGCCAGTTCCGTTCGCCTCCCAATCTCGTTTAGGCAGGGCACCTGAAACATGAGTGATAGCGCGCGAGAAGCGCCCGCGTGTAAAGTGCACAATCGTTGTTTTCTGTCTCGCCGCGACTATACAAATAAACCTAAATTACTACTACACTTGCGGGGCAAGCACAGCGTAAGTCGGGCATCGAAAATCCACAGGGACAAGATGCTAGAATTTAATTGATTTAATATTCCGAAATAAAAGTGTAAAAGGTGATTACAAACTAAAAGGTAAAAGATGCCTAAAGGGAAATGTTTAATCTAGGCGAGGGAAATGAAACTAGGTTAACAAAGCGAGTAAAACTATAGGTTGTGTCGAATATCTCTCACCCGAGTTAATTTGTATAAAATGGTTACATGGGTCGACGAGTTATTACAAATGCGTCTCGTTTCGACAGTTAATTGAACCAAGGGTTTTTACGCCCCTAAATCCTCATAAAATCCTAATATGATTTTGGTGTCAACAAATATCCCGAAAATTACGCGCGAAAGGTCGTAAGCACGGTAAATATAAGATATGCCCCGTCAAATCTCCTAGGTGTAAAAAACTAGGACAACGCACCCGAAATAGACCCGTAAACTCCATCACCAAAGCAAAGCAACGCGTCAACCCGAGTGAGTTCTATTCAAATACAACCTAATTTAAATTACCTAGAAAGCATCTTAAAAACGGGGTAAATGGAAAGCGATAAATCTACACTAGAAAGCAAGTAATCAAAGCATGTAAACTAATTAACAAAGCATGTAAACCTAATTAACAAAGCAAGAAACAATGAAAAACATCTATATTAATGGAGAGGGTAATGAATAGTCAACTTACAAACCCAAAAGTGTGTCAATCCAAGAGGAAATGAAGAAAAACTAAGCAATAACCCAAACCCTAAGCTAAACTATCTTCTAAAACTATCTAAAATCGTTCACCCCTATTTATTACAACAAAATTGCTTTATATAGTAAGTTGGAATAAAAGAAAAGAAAAACGGAAACAAATGCAAAATATCTACAGAAAAATAGGGATCGATCGATCGACCAAGGTCAAATTTCGACTGCTCAGAAGGGTCGATCGATCGACCAAAAGGGTCGATCGATTGATCAAGCAGGTCACAGCCAAGTAGCAGTTTCTGCATTCTTTTCATCTCTTTTCTCCTCCTCTTTTGATTTCATTGTTTTTCCTTCCGCCGAAATCGTTGTAACTTCTTCATACAGACTCGAAATCGCGCACCGTTCACGGCCACACGAAGCTAACGAGGAGGGATACAAATTTCGTGAAATGTCAGGCTAGGTTCCCAAGCTGTGAAATGACTAAAATGCCCTTGAACGTGCGATTTCATACGGAACTTCACCGGAATACGTCCTAACACCATACTTAGTACCTGAATACCTACAAAAGCCCAATTATACCTCATATAGCATGTTAACAATATAAACCGAGGTTTTCTGGTTAACGGGCTTTAATATAGAGATTAAGGCACCTGAGGGGGCTAAAATGCGTAGGTTCGAGAGATGAAATACGCAATATTTGCGTATTATCACACCCCCTAACTTACACATTGCTAGTCCCTAGAAATGAAATAGGATGCAACAAGAACTACAAGCAAACCAAAAGCAGAAGAATTATAAAAATATGGTATAAATGCATAAGGCCACTTTCGCGGGCGATTCGATTATTTTAGTGTATGCAATAAGCCGTTAAACCCCTAGGTCACCCTAGTGGACGAGTGTCATCTTGTGAGGGTTTTCATAGATGGTACCCACAAACATCACATGGTTTCCTCAAAATATAACCAAACCAACATGCGACAAGCCCAATAATAGCGAAAAGGATTTATTACGCATTATTAGCACATTGAATGAATTCAAACAAAAGTCCAAATCATTAACATTATAGAATGCACCACATAGAATTGAAACTTTCAAATGTGAGAGGGGGGCGAGCACATGCAAACTGTGATTTGGCGAAAAACTTATATTTACCGAATAAACATTAAAGTAGGCATACATTCAATCCTCACGGGCATTACACTCATCAAGTGAATTCACTCGAAATAGGGAGGTAACACACGGGACATGCGGGCTAAAGAGTAAATGAAAATGGAAACTAGGCCGCACACATGTCACAAATGAAGAACGATATATATAAACTGAAAAACTGTAATCTCAATGAAAGATAGCGCACATTAAAAGAGGCAAAATGCATTTTCACAGATTATCAAACTATTTAAACCTTTAAATTGCATCAACCTAAGATCACATAGGACTTTAATAGGGTTGTAATGTAGGTATGGCTAGGGTGCGAAATGAAGGAATGTATATACGGATTTAAAGTGTTCGGAATGAAAACTCAGGATAATGTAAAAATGCGGGCAATATCAAAATAGGAAAACAAGTTCCAAAACGGCATTAGATATATCATCGGGGAGAGTAATCAAAGCTTATTGAACTATATACACATATTTACAACTTTCTCTTTCTTTTATTTTCTTCTTTTTCTCTTTTTTCTCTTTTGTTTTCTTTTGTTTTTTGCTTTCTCTTTTTCTTCTCTTTTTTCACTACTTTTTTTCTTTACTTTTCAAACTCTCATATGCCTAAATTGCAACCGACATCACAATAACATCATTCAATCCCAAGTAACATTCCAAACAAAGGTATGGACAGTGTATGTATGGGCTAAAACTCCAATTTAGAGTTGGTTATGGGATTTGGGTTATCAAACGGAAGGCTATATTTAGGCTCAACGGGGTTAACGAGGGTAAACATATAAGGGTGAGGTCAAGGCTAATATGGGTGATATAAAAAAGAATGCCTATGATCAATTCACAAAGTTTACGCAATTCTCGAGTCAAAACAATATATGAAAATCATGCTCAAGTAACACATTTCAAGAATGAACTCAATTAATGAACGATCAAATGAAAGAATAGTGAGATTACCGACGAATTCAACGTTTTCAATGAGAAAAGAATAATGTATACACTCACAAACAACGAAAGGTAAAAATCTTACTCGGTGTAAGTATATACAATGCAACAAAAGATTACCGATTTATAAAAATCTTAAACCAAATCAATAGAACGATAAAAGTTCATATGATCATTGGATTAAAGTTTAATTCATGAAGTTATTCATAATATCAATAAGTGAGACTAAAGAATAACAACTTCTAAAATTGAGAACATGCATCATTGGGTTGTCTATTGGATCGGGCAATTATTGAAATTTATCATCGGAAACAAAGGCAAAATGCCCAATAAAGGAGAAAAAAGAAAGAAAATCTTTTTAAAAATTATGAATTTTTCTAAGAAAAGTATACTAAGAAACTTACATGTGAGCAAAAGCATGGACTAAACAAAGAAATGGATAGAATATCCCAGACCCCCTAACTTAAAACTTAACATTGTCCTCAATGTGAATTAAGAACCAAGTTAACAGAGGAAAAGAGCGATATTACCCAAAATTGGAGCGATCCCCATAAGAACAAGTCCAAAGAATCTACAAAACAAGTTAGTACCAAGCATTGCAAAAACAAATAACAAAAAGTTAACTAATTACACTAAAATAAATTAAAAAGGAAAGAAAAAATAAAAAGCTAACTATATACAACCTACTATTTAGACTTCACACTAACTGTACACTAGAAGTCTAAATAACCGAGAGTCCACCGTGAAAACGATTTGACTTTGGAGGATAACCGGTGTACCCTCACATACAAGCATGCCCTCCAAAAAATATGGATTTCGTTTAAACAACGGAAGGTATGTGTAAGGCGGAAGAAATGAACCATCGCCAATTAAAAGTTTTGGAGGGACGATGGAGGGTTTGGATTGCACGGGTGACAAAAACAAGTGGGGACTGAAAAAAGTCGAATATCCTCCCAATGATTTTGAAATTGGAATGGGAGGCGGCACACACAAAGGCAAAGATACGATTGTGGAGGGGGACTCGAATAAGTACTCCTCATCGACGAAAAGGTTTAAAACATTAAAGTTTGAAACCGAATCATCGGGTACTTGTTCCAGTGGGATAATAGAGAATGAAAATGGGGATGAAAGAAATTCAAACTCATGAGATGAATCCTCATCGCATGAAGTTTGAGTTTCGAAGGAAATAATATCATTTTCAATGAAATGTTCTTCTTTGGAGACCAAAGAAGAAATCATTTCATTGCAACATTATCATCCTCGCTTTCAATATCTATTACGCAATGGGCAAAGTATAGAATGGCTTGTTTCAAAGTAGGCACAAGTACCTCATTTGGTTAAAAACATTCCTCGACCTCGAAAGTCTCGGAAGCAAAATCGTCGTCAGACTCAAAATATAAATCCAATTCATGTTCCCACGAACGATTTTTTTCCCGATAACGATTTTCAAGTTTCTCATTTTCATACATATGCAAGTCCTAACCGAATGTCATGGGTCGAGGTGAGGATGCATAAAAATGGGAACTTTGAAAATTACCATCGGACTTAAACGAAAACTCATTATGATAGGAATTTTGAAAACTATTCGACTTCATTTCAAAATTCCTATTATAAGGAGGTAAAGGCCCAAAATCATTATCATCATCATCAAAATTCCAATAACCTAAATTTTGACTTTCGTTATACTCGCCCAAACTCATATTTGAATTTGTTATACTTTGGGAATCTAAGTATGCACTGAAAGTCATAGGTTTGCAAGAATTTTGAGAATTATAATAAGGATTACCGAAAGAATTGGAATAAGACATGCTTACCCTAAAAATGGCTCGAAGTGGCGAATTCCACAAAGTAGGTACGCGCGGGAAAAATTCGAGCGTTTCTAAGTTCTCAAATGTGGAAGTCCTGCAAAATATTATCAAATAATACTAATAGAAAGAAAATACTATGAAATACTAAATCAAATAAAGTCTAAAATAAACTAGTCCCCAGCAACGATGCCATTTTGATAGCGCGCGAGAAGCGTGCGCGTGTATAGTGCACAGTCGTTGTTTTTTGTCTCATCGCGACTATACAAACAAACCTAAATTACTACTACACTTGCGGGGCAAGCACATCGGTAAGTCGGGTATCGAAAATCCACAGGGACAAGATTCTAAAATTTAATTGATTTAATATTCCGAAATAAAAGTGTAAAAGGTGATTACAAACTAAAAAGTAAAAGATGCATAAAGGGAAATGTTTGATCTAGGCGAGGGAAATGAAACTAGGTTAACAAAGCGAGTAAAACTATAGGTTGCGTCGAATATCCCTCACCCGAGTTAATTTGTAAAAAATGGTTACATGGGTCGACGAGTTATTACAAATGTGTCTCGTTTCGACAGTTAATTGAACCAAGGGTTGTTATGCCCCTAAATCCTCATAAAAGCCTAATATGATTTTGGCGTCAACAAATATCCCAAAAATTATGCGCGAAAGGTCATAGGCACGGGACATACATGATATGCCCTGTCCAATCTCCTAGGCGTAAAAAACTAGGACAACACACCCGAAATAGACCCGTAAACTCCATCACCAAAGCAAAGCAACGCGTCAACCCGAGTGAGTTCCATTAAAATACAACCTAATTTAAATTACCTAGAAAGCATCTTAAAAATGCGGTAAATGGAAAGCGGTAAATAAACACGGTAAATCTACACTAGAAAGCAAGTAATCAAAGCATGTAAACTAATTAACAAACAAAAAAACAATGAAAAACAACTGTATTAATGGAGAGGGTAATGAATAGTCAACTTACAAACCCAAAAGTGTGTCAATCCAAAAGGAAATGAAGAAAAACTAAGCAAAAACCAAATTGCTTTATATAGTAAGTTGGAATAAGAGAAAAGAAGAAAGAAAAAAAATGCAAAATATCTGCAAAAAAATAGGGATCGATCGATTGACCAAAAGGGTCGATCGATCGATCAAGCAGGTCACAGCCAAGAAGCAGCTTCTGCATTCTTTTCTTCTCTTTTCTCCTCCTCTTTTGATTTCATTATTTTTCCTTCCACTGAAATCGTCGTAACTTCTTCATACGGACTCAGAATCGCACATCGTTCACGTCCATGCGAAGCTAGAGAGGAGGACTACAACTTTCGTGAAATGTCGGGCTAGGTGCCCAAGATGTGGAATGACTAAAATGCCTTTGAACGTGCGATTGCGTATGGAACTTCACCGGAATGCGTCCGAACTCCATACTTAGTACCTAAATACCTACAAAAGCCCAATTACACCTCATATAGCATGTTAACAATATAAACCGAGGTTGTCTGGTTAACGGGCTCAAATATAGAGATTAAGGCACCCGAGGGGGCTAAAATGCATAGGTTCGAGAGATGAAATACGTAATATTTGCGTATTATCAATTAGCTAGAGCCAAAGAGCAATTTTACGTGCCTGGGAAGATGAGGATTCCGATGATGAGGAGAGCAACGCCAAGGAGGAGGACGATATTGAGATGGGAGTGAAGGAAGTGGAATCCTGTGAGGAGGCTCATTCAAAATTTTGAGCTTCCCGGGACTGATTTTGATAGGCGCCTCACGGTGCTTGAAACCAAAGTTGACGGGTTAATTACTCAATATATCAGGGATCAGGAGGTCAACTAGCACGCTTATTGACGTGATAGGAGCATGATGCATTGCCTTCAAGCTCAAATGTATCAATTGCCTTTTGGCATCCACCCACCCACCCTCGAGTTATTTCTATAATCCCTACGCCTCGAGTTTGCCCGCTAGTTCCGACCCACCGACCCAGTAAAGCGTTTGTATGGTGATTATTTTGGTTTTTTTTTATTTGACTGGGTTGATATTCATGTTTGTGTTTCCTTATTCTAGTGTACCATAGTCTTGCTTCTATATAAAATTCAGCATTTTCCCAATTTGTTTGTTTTATTTCTCACACTTCTTGTTTTGCCTTGTTTAGCTTTTAGTCCTTTTGATTGGGGACAATGCAAAAGTCTAAGTTAGGGGGGATAATGAGTGCGTATTTCTAAAACTTCATAAATTTTCAAAATGCCTAGAAAAATCCAAAACAATTTAAAAATTTTGAAAAAAAAGGCAAAAATATTTTTCTTCAAAATAAATAAAAAATGGAATTTAAATTTTTCAAAAATATCGCGAAAATTTTGTTTAAAGTCTCAAATTGTCAAATTCAAATGCACAAAGACAAAATTGACCAAATATGGAAATTGAGAAAAAATTGATGACTTAACGAGTGTGGAGATTAACAAACCCGGTAAGATTTCAAGCCTATCATTTTTGTGAGTTTACAAATCAATTTGAGTTAATTGTTAACTCAAAGTTCTATTTAGCGTTTACAAAAGTCATTGATGATCTATATTCATTTATTTTGATCAGTTATGGGAAATATGTGAGATGTTGTCTTGAAAAGTGAACTAAATATATCTCTAAACTTAATCTAATGTCCAAACGCATATGGTACAACATTTAGCGATGAAGTAGGCTCTCGTTTGACACCTAAAAATATTATCCATAAAAAGTTATGAAAAATTGTGAAAATGAACCCAAAACACCAAATTAGCCCGGAATTGTGAAAATGAAAATTTTAGAAATTTAGTCCAAAAAAGTGCCGTAAAAAGGAGCAAGAAAATAGAAAATTGCTCAACAAAAATAGCAAAAAAAATGTAAAAAATAGAAAAAGAAAAAAAATGAGCAAATACCCGAAAAAGCACTAATGGACATCATAAGAAAATTTTCCAATTCCAAAAATATCCAACCATCTCCTTTTACCACTTATACCTTATAACTAGAAAAAGTCCTAATTGAGTCCGAATTGCGAAATTGATTACTGCGTGGAGAGTTAAGGCCCAAAAGATAATAAAAGAGATTAAAGGTGTGAGTATGAGGCAATATTTCCGTTTTCCAATAGTCGTATCCCGATGATGAGATCTTTTCACCTTAAATAGTTCGTCTTTCATAATTGTGTGCGTGAGCTTGTGTTTCATTACATTTACTTTTATAAATAACTCACACCGAGAGAGAATAGCCACATTTCGAGGGATTCATTTGTGAGAGTATTCCGTGAGCATTTGAATCAAAACGAATTTTCAAAAAAGTAACGTAATGATCAATCGGTGGAAATTAGTGGTTAAATTTCTTGCTTCACACACACACTATGATTTGAAACTCTTGAATATGAATTTGTGGTGACTATTTTTTGGACGGTTTAAATTGTACAATTTTTAAGTATTTCGATTTTTTTTAGTCAATAACGAATTTTGTGTGTATATTCACTGCAAACCCTCACGAGACACAAATTATACTAATAGGGTAACTTAGAGGTTTAAAGGCTTGTTGCATACGCTAAATGTAATCGCTTTCTCGCGAAAGTGGTATTCTATCCTAATAAAATGAATTTGGAGAGTTAATCCTTAGTTGGATTCTTTTACATTTCTCAGGACGCGCAAAGTTCTAAGTTAGGGAGATTTTATTAGGCCTAAATTCTTTCGAATTTATCCCCTTAATTTAGGGATTTTTATCATCTCGAATAATGTAAAATATGTTGATTTATCTCATTCCCTTGCTAATGACTCCTTCTAACAAGTACATCTAGTTTTGTGTATTTCTCACGAATTTTGCAGGCATTTAAAGTATCGGGAAAGAAAGAAATTGGAAGAACATTGTAAGAAATCAAAGGAAAAAATTCAAAAGGGAAAAAGCATAATTTTCATCAGGAATCTGGATGAGAACCCGAATGAAAGTTGAATACCTCGAGTCTACAAGTGCGTAGAAAGAAACGACATCCAAATCCGAATTCTGAAGAAGAAGTTACGAGGTTCTAAAGATGAGAGAAGTCAAGAAAAAGTTATGGAGGAAAAACTAGGGCGATCCGGACCTATTAAAAATAAAGGATCCGGATCATTTGGCAGGAAGATATATGAATGAAAAACAAGGGTGATCTGGACCTATTAAAATTAAAGGAACCAGAATGCCTCTACGAAGATGCCTGACTCAAATAAGGGGAGATTTGGATTGCCTAGTCTTGTCGATTCGGGCCGCTTTGGATTTTATCAGAATTTCATGACTGGCTCCATCCCTTGTAAATTTCAGAGACTTTTTATTCAAAGTTGTTACATAATATTAGGGGTTCCAAAATTAGGTTTCCTAACAGTATGAGAAGGGTTTTGGAACCAAAAACCCTAGTTTTGTAAAAGAGTGAAGATTAAAGTTTTATTTCTGGGATTTCTTTAAAACAAGTAATAGTTTTCCTTTAATCCTTTAGTGTTTACTTAGATTATCTATTTGTTTTGATTCGTCACGTTCTTCTTCCCCTCTCCATAGAGTATGATGTTTTGTTTTTCAGAAATTGTGTTTTTATTTAATTTAGTTACGTCCGGCTAAGTTTCTAAGGGTTGAGATGCATGAATCAAACCCGATGTTTTTTACATATGTATAAATTAAGTTTTTGAATTAAATACATGGTCAAATCGTTTTGTGTGGTGATCATAACCGTTGTAGGACTTTTGATGTCATTTTCCCTAGGTAACCGGGATGCTTAAGAATGCAACGCGTGTGTAGCTATCTGGACACCGCTTTATTCTTACTTTTGATTATATATGATGTGGGTTTGAACCTCATATATATAATGCTTGAGATGAATAAAGACTGAATTTAATCATTTATTTAAATTCGAGAGTTAATTTTAACATCAGTAAATGCACTATTGTATCCTAACCTATTGTTCTCATTCATAGTTAAGTCTTTCATACATTTGTTATCTGCTCTTAGATTATTTAGCGTAGCTACATTTCATTAGTATTTAGTTCAATTAGTTGTTAATATTGCATTTAGTTCATAATTATTCTCCCAGTCAAAGCATCTTTTCTCTTCTTTTAGAGTGAAGTTAAGATTCTCCGTCTCTCCAAATGTCATCACGATTTTCTCATCCTATTTCCCTGAGGATCGATACCTAACTTACCGGGACAGGCTTGCACTTGAGCCTAGATAAGCATGCGCTTTAGAACACTTTTCAATTCATGTTAAATAACATGTAGTGTGATTTAACATCTATAGAGGATAAGAAATCAGAGGGTGTGTGATAATCACAACGAATTTAATCTGGGTTGCTGATGAAAAATGGTTGAAGAACACAAAACCTAGGGGTTTTGATTAAAAAAAATATGATTTGATCTATTCTTTGGTGGGAATTACGAGGTTTTGATATTTTATTTACGTCATAATTCATCCCAATACATGTATATAAAGTTTGGGAATGTTGGATCTTAATTTGATAAAGAATCACGAAGAGAATAATAAGAAAAATGGTGAAAATGCACTTGCATATAGGAAGAAGATGACCTGCTACAAAATGAATCGATTCGGCCCAAGGGAGAATTTATTTGGTAAGGTAAATCGATTTGACCCTAGGGAGAATCGATTCGCTTTGCCCAGATTTGCCTACTTTTCCCTTTTAAGCCTAGGAAATCTTATAGTGTTGCCAGGAAAACATTTGGGACTTTATTAAAATATAATGAAGGAATTATTGTATTGCAGTAGGCCTATGATGAGGTTTTGTCTTAGTCTTAATGGGTGGATTCAGTCGAGGATTTAATATACTTACATTTGGGCGTACTTAATTCGAGAGAAGGAGAATGAGTTACGAGGAATTTAAGTGAGTATATGTTATAGACCAGTAGTGTATGATAGAGCTAGCTACTGAATATGATTTAAGGTGTAACTAGGACCCTTAGAGTAGAGAGCAATACTCGGATTAATACGATAGTGAGAATAATCATAACTTGATAGTACGGTGAGTATTCGAGAAATAAATACTACGTACAAAGTATGATAATTAGGTTGTGTGTATACCTATTAATTTATTGTATATATAGATTGTGTGTATAGCTATTATATTATTGATGTTAAATGTGAACATACTTACGCTACTTGCTATCATAGAGTTTCCTACGCAGTGGGCGATCTAACCTTGAGGATTCCAGTGAGGTCTGGAATTGTGCCCCAAGACATAGAACTTAGGGTGACTCAATATGTGTCGTGTATTAGCGAGACTGATAGGTTATTTGGATACATTAGGTATGTGTGTAGCCCAAAAGCTTAGAACTATGGTCTCCTCCATTGCTAGGTATTTAATTTTTGAGTTTAAGGAGACATGTCGAACCAGTAGTCCTTATTTTAGTACAAGAGATTCATGAACTGACAGCAGAGTATGCTTATTTTCACGGTGGTCATTTGAGAAACGCTGCAATTATATATATATTAGTGAGATAAATATATATAATTTTATGGACATTCTACTTATGTGTGATAGTAAGCAGTTAACTAGTGCATATCTGTAGGTAAATTAAGTAGAGAAACTTAAATAAATGATTAATTGATAACAAATGAAAAAAATGTTACTTATGGTATTAATAACATGCCAGCGATGTTAATTCGGATAGCGTACTGTATGGACAGTACGGGAACTTATAGGTGTTGATAGTCCAAATAGATACTTATGCCTAGTTAGCTTGGGTAGTATGGTTAGGTGGGTTAAGTAGAAAATGTTAGGCATGCACAATAGATGAGAGGTGAGGAAACTCAAAAGAATGTACGAGAACCTAACTTGTGTTTCCAATAACAGATTTTTAATTGTGATAAATACTTGTTAAATGTTTTCAAATATTTTGGGTTCTAACCCTTGCTATAAATATTTCCAAAGCCTTTTAGGTGTCCAACAACAGGGACACTAGACCTGACGATCTATTCTAAGGATGTTTAGTTGTAGCACTGTGGAGGCTTACAGGACTTGATTAGACGCTTCCATATTTTATTCCCAGTGTAGGATTTCATTTCAGTATCTCAGTTGGCATGTTGTCCCATCTAAACTTTATTTATTCGGGTTTCAGTTCAAACTTATATTTGGATTTATTTACTATTTGTTGGACTCATTATTTGGATTTTGTAGACGATGGTTTATTCGGTAAGACAATTACTGGTTATTTATTCCTTGTGATGGTTTAGACTATATTGATTGTGTGAATGTTTTATTTTTTATTTTTTGCATATTATTATCAATTGCTTAATGAAAGATAAAAAATTTGGCACCGGCTTAACTAACTGTTAGGTGGCTAGTAATTTATTTGGTTTTCGAAAGTGATGTTGAGAATTAACCAAATGAGAAACCTATTTTAATTTAATACAACACTGATCACCCAGTATTTAATCAGGCGGGGTGTCACATTTATCACTTCCCTTCCATATAAACACCAATTTGTATCCTTGAGAGGTAAAATCTTATGAGGTTGTTATTATGGGTCCAAATACACCACGTGCGTAAAGAGACTCGAGTTATTCCATTATTCCATTTTCTTATTTTTTCGAATATATTCTTTGTCGACATTCATTCATAATACGTGAATTTGTATCATTAATTCCCTTTGATTTATGTAGTTATAACATAAAATATTTTATCATCGATGATCATCTATGGCGATCGGATTTTTCTCTAGTGTATATATATATATATATATATATATATATTATTAGGTACATTTCCCTACTTTGGGGGCTTTATATTCACTCCAGGAACTCGTGTCTTTTCATAGATAATATTTTTTTTGAAAAAGTGTATCTTTTATTCATAATATATTCTGAAGCGTTACTTAGCCATGATTTTATTTAAGCCCCACTACTAGGGAGTCAAGTAGTTGGAACTTATAGGTTTATCATGCTTCTAGTGTGTGATAAATTTAATTATTGTCGACTTTATTTGGTAATAGGATAATAGAATTTGGTTAGCACATTTAAGACTATTCCATGTGACCATACCTAACATTTTAAGTTTTGTAATCATTTATTGTTGCAATATCGTTTTCAATAGATTGTTGCAATTAACGATATAGGGGATTAGGTGAGACAAGTGGATGTATTCCACAATAATTCTCATCGTTCTTCAAGAATAATTTGTACTTTATGTAAGTTATATCCTTCCCCTAATGACGCGAAAGTATCTCATCAAAATCAAAATTTCACAAAATATATGATAAAGACCACATTTGTCATTAGCTCATTAGAGGTTAAATCATAAACACCATGTTAACCCTTATGATAACAATAGTAAGTATATACATCAATTTTTTTTATATAAATGGAATCTGCCATGACTATAATCCATCTCAAAGAAAAAAAACTGACATATTTGGTAATCTCATGTAGAGAAAAACCATTAATAGTATTTAGATTATTTCCCCGTCTAATATTGAAATGCTTACAAAAATGAAAAAGAAAAAAAGGAGATGTAGAAAATATTCGTTCAGTCTTTAAATAATCTCCCAATGATCTTCCTATGCCCACTATGGCCTGGTTGTATCCCTTCATGTGATTATAAAAAGCTTATTCTCGTACCACTTATTGCAAACAATTGGGCATATGGGATCAATCATCCATACGCCATCTATGATAAACTTGATCTTGTATCTACGTAGATAAAGATTCATATCCACAGAGAAAATACATGTCTTTCATTTCACCATCTTTCTCTACATGGTCCAACCATCAAAATATCCTAGTAAGAGAACTTCTGAGGCTGAATTAGGCCAAATTATATAGGCATTACAAAGAAGCAATAAAGTTTTATAATCTCCATCAATCCTATTTTTATTTTCTTCTATCTTTTGTGCATCAATTAGTGCAAGAGACATCTTCTCGTCTAATACCGCTAATTTTGCACGAGACCTCAACTTGTGCTGGGTCTGGATCAACTCATTTTCCTAAAACTCCAATTCATCAGAAAGATTCTAAGAAGCACAAAAGTTGCTTTCATGACGTCTGCTCCACCATATGTGCAGTTGGCATCATAATAAGTAATGGAATCTTAATTTTTAGCCTGCAAACTGAACCTACAGTTGAATCTAAACCAAGAGTAAGTACCAATGTGCCAATGATTAATGTTAGTGTTTGTGTGATTAGGTTTGGTCTGATGGATGGACTGCTATCACTTTACAATGCGATGACAAAGTGTAACCTAGCTCCCTTGAGTGGTGGAGGAATGGTCAAGGCCACGGTGGGTTTGGACAGAGGATCGTGAGAAGAGGGCAGAGAATATGTATTTGCATCCATTAAAAATAATAAATATCGTGTAAAGAATCATTCAATAGGTCATTGTATAATATCACCTAATTGAATCATGGAGCTTCATGCTCATGACAAAGTGCCATTTTACAAAAAAAAAATGTTGTATAATGTAAGCTTGTCAATGATTAAATCATTATTTTCTAGAATAAGTTTTTAGCTTTAAACACTAGAAGTAATGAAAAATTACTATTCATTGCTTATTTCAATATGCAACCCATGAATTTCGGTGCCCATAAAACAAAGAAATTTTTTCAAGAATTGATTTCATATAAACTGTTGTACATGAATGGGTGGGTATGACATGAAAACACCGTATAAGCTCTTTTGGAACCTATAATGATTTTAATAGGTTTAACCATGGTTAAAACCTTTAAAATATTATATATCAAGTTTGAAAAATATCTAATTTTTCATAATAGTATGGGCGGTTTATTATCTTCTAGACAAATATCACTATACAATGATAGGAGATAGTTGTCAACAATAATATTCAATATAGATTGTGAATTGCGTGTTATTCCTAATATATAGATAATGAAGAATATAATAATTTATAAGATCAAGCGTTCGCTGATCAAACTTAAATAAACGTAAGTATTTTAAAAGAAATATCTCTTATAAAATAATTATGGCATATTCAAAAGATGGGTTAGATAATCAAAAAAAAAAGTTTTGTAATAATGAATCTTAGAATACATAATAATTTTGAAATAATTTCATATTTGAGGATTTAAATTATTTATGGAAAAATAACGCAAAGAAATATATATCTAAAGAAGCATGCATTTTGACGAATTTGGATCATCACAATCAAAATTTAAACATTATGTTTCAAGTGCAAAAAACCTTAACTATACAGACAACAGTTCACTTTTTACATTTAAAGGAGGAAATATTGGTCAATTAAAGTTTAACTTTGATGGCATAACTGATGAATATGCTTATCACATCTCAGGGACTTTAGCTTTGAAAATAAGAATCTTTAGGGTACTAACATATAACTATGATGACAAAAATAATTATGATCAATATTTATTCGAAAAAATAAAGAGAAGTTCGGTTTAAATATCAAGTTCATTGAGTTAATGGTTAGAACTTCAGATTCTAAATCTAGTATTATGGAACTTTAAGTTCCTAGGATAATAATTTAGAACTTCGCGTTCATTTTATTGCACCACGTCAATAATTTCATCCAATATTGTATAACTTTAGGTTCTATTTTATGTCATGTGTATACGAATCTTTAGTTTCATACAATCTATAAAATTAAAACCTAGAACTCCAGGTCCTAAATTAAAATATAAAGCAACTGGTACAAATTATGTAAAATATATAACTTTAAGTTTTATTATTTACGCGTGAGAATTCTGCTTCCACACAAATACTTGAACTTCAGATTCAATTTTGTTAATGTCAATGGTCATTAAATTATCTACCGTTTTTATATTAAAACGTTCATTTTTTATTATGGGCAAATGTTAGATAATATTTCAAACAAGTGACAAATATTTTTATCTAATCCGATAAATAATAATGTAATTATTTTATTTGAAAGAATGAGGGAATTAATTTTTGACATTCTCTACACATTTAGAAAACTCTAATGTATAGTAAGTGATTGAAATGTGAAGATAAATTAAAATTAAATACCATTATAAAAATAATTTAAAACTCAGATGAAACAGAAAGTCAAGACACATTAGAAATTATTAATAAAATAGTTATTTAACAATAAAAAGAGTATTTCAATAGACATTTTATTAAATAAAAAAATAAAAGGCAAGTGGTTAAAAATACTTGTTTTATTATCTAATTTATTTTGAGACCGATTCTAATAAAAAAAATTGAAACTCCGTGTCTGGATGATAAATGGTTATTTAAGGGACTTGTAATTCCATACCCCATTACGTAAATAATTTAAAACTTTATGTTTTGATTTAGAGGATAATTTGTTGGAGCTTCACGTATAAATATTTTTAAATAACATGAGAGCTTCAAGCATCATATTTTCAATTGTAATTATATAAAAGCTATATCGCAATTATAAATAATAACTTTTAAACTTGTAGTCATAATAATAATTATGAATCTTTATAGGATCAAATACCAAAAAGTTCTTCAAATATCTTTTAATACACACTTAGTCCAAGTCTTTTATTTTGTACCAAAAATTCCCTTATTCTCTTATCTGTAAAGGTCCGTGCCAGCGGCATGGTAAAGCCTTTTTGGCATGGTAAAGGACTTTTTGGTGCAAAATAAAAAAATTTGGACTAAACGTGTATTAAAAAAAGTTTGAGGAATTATTTGGTATATGCGCCATCTTTATATTGCAAATTATAGTAATTAACGGACTTTTAGTTTAAACCCTTTTTTAAATAATTATTATGTTCTCAGAATTGATGGTTCTGTAATTGATGCAAGATAATGTATATTATTTTGTTAAACCGGGGAAACAAAAATGGAAGTCTAAAAAATATATACATATTGCAGAAAATAAACGCATTGAGTTAGTGGCTTAACTTAATCACTTCTTAGGTGGTCAATATTGATAAGCTCCCTAGTATGTTTTGGCGTAGCCACTTGAGAACCATTTGCCATCATGTGAGTTTGAGATTATAAGTTGGGGTAGTTTGTAAACTAATCGGATTTGGACCGGATCAGGCAAATCTAAATCCATATCCGTTTATGTTAAACGGATTCGGATCTGATCCGTTTATTAATCGGATCGGATCAGACAAATCCAAATCCATATCCATTTATGTTAAACGAATTTGGATCTGATCCGTTTATCCGATTATCCATTTATGTTAAACTTGATTTGTAATATCTTTATTTTCAACTCTTCATAAATTTATTTTGCAAATGTTCCACAAAAAATAGATAATGAAATAAAGAACTATTATAATAAATATTTAAAATGTATATATTTGAAATATTATTAAATACAATATATATTAATTAAAAATATTATATATATATATTAAAAATATTAATCCGATCGGATTATTAACGGATCGGAGTATATGAATCTAAATTCGCTCCATTTAATAAACGGATAATCGGGTAATTGAGTAATTGGATAATATGATTTTTGGCATGATCCATATCCGCTTAAATGGATTGGATTCGGATTCGGATTCGGATTCAGACTCGGACTCGGATAAAATCCGATCCATTGACAGGACTAAGTTGAGGTAGTGGTTTGAGATTATTCACTTGATGGATTTTCTTGAGTTTAAACTTATGTCAGAATACTATACCACCATCGAGTTCTAATGGAAGAAAATAGATTCATCAAATATAAGTGAAAGAATGTGCATAAAAAATTGTTAGAGCACTTGAATTTAGCGCTAAAAATGTATTGTAAAATAAATAAAACATAAAAAAATTGAGAAATTTAATTTTTTTTATTCATTGATATTATATACTCAAGAAATATCATTCTTATGTATAATAGAAAGTGTGATATATCAAAAAACACGTTAATAATGCGGAATACTATTTGACCTTCACTAAAATACTTATTTTATAACCTATTTATTACTATAAATACGTATTAAAACAATGATCATTTGATGCAAAATTCCTCGACATTTTTTTAATTAACTCTTAGTACAATTTTTTTTTATTTTATTAAAAAAATCACTTTTCACATAAAACATTTACAAATAATATTTTTTCTTGTTTTTTAAGCTTTAGAAAATTCTATCGCCAGACTATACAAGAAACTTTTTAAAAAATAAAAAAATAATCAAATGAATTCTATTAATTACCAGTTAAAGTGTGGAAAAGTTGTGTCATCATTATCTTAAGCAAGACTTCGAAGTCTTTGTGGAATAGACTTCGAAGTCTTTGTGGAATCATTATCTTAAGCAAGAGACTTCGAAGTCTTTGTGGAATAGACTTCGAAGTCTTTGTGGAATCATTATCTTAAGCAAGACTTCGAAGTCTTTGTGGAAAAGTTGAGACAAGGCTACACAAAGCCATGGAAGTGGCCAAGAATTCTATTAATTACCGGTTAAAGTGTGGCTTTGCCTTTTCTATTGATTTATGTATTTCAGTAAAATGTTTCTTTCTATTTCAGATACCAAGCTTGCTTATCACGGTGGACAGCTCATTGCTTCGGATTTGAAAAAGTCAGGCATGTTAAAAACAAGAGAAATGATAGAGCGATCCACTATTTTGACATAAAATAGCAATTTAATGATGTGGACTTCCACGTCATCAACACACGTTTTACTCCCCATGCCAATCTCCATAATTTCTTTAGCAAATATCACTCTATACATTTATTTATTTTTCAAAATAAAGCTTTCGAGTTAAAAAAAAAAGTCCAACTAAAAAATATAAATATACACTATATATAAATATATATGTAAAACAATATATATTAAAATTATATGAGTTAAAATACATCATTGTGTTAATTTTTTTACTTAACGCAAGCCAATTAAAAAATTACACAATGCGATCAGAAATCTTTTATTTTTTAACTAACACGATTACAACCCAAATAAAATGCGAGGTGACACCATTTTTTACTATTATAAAAATAAAATTTTTACTATTTAGAAAAAATGGTTCGCGTCAGCGGCATGAAAAAATATGACTACATATCACGTCGCGTTTCGTGATCGTGTTAGTTAAAAAATAAAATATTCATAATCGGATCGTGCAATATTTTTTAATTGATTTGTGTTAAGTAAATATATGATTAATTACCAAAAAGTCCCTCAAACATTTTTTAATACACATTTAATCTAAGCGTTTTTATTTTGTTCCAAAAAGTCTCTCGAACACCCATTTAACCAATATTTTCTTATTTATAAAGGTTCGCGTCAGCGGCACACATTGAGTGTTTTTATGTGGTGACTGACTTTTAGGAACAAAATAAAAAAGTTTGGAATAAACGTGTATTGAAAAATATTTGAGGGACTATCTGGTATGCCCAAAAAATTAACAAAATGATGCATTTTAACACATATAATTTGAGTTAAGTTTTTTTTGTGTGTTATTTAAACATTTCATGTGAAACATAACAAAATCAATTCGAAATAATTTTTTTTAAAATTAATTAACTGCTTTTTTTTAAGGATCAAATACCAAAAAGTCCCTCAAACATTTTTTAATACACACTTAGTCCAAATCTTTTATTTTGTACTAAAAAGTTCCTTATTCTCTTCTCTTTAAAGGTCCGCATCAGCGGCATGGTAAAGCTTTTTTGGCATGGTGAAGGACTTTTTGGTGCAAAATAAAAACGCTTGGACTAAACGTGTATTAAAAAAAGTTCGAGGGACCATTTGGTATATGCCCCTTTTTTTAATTTGAATAGTTTTTTATATTAGAATAGTTTTTATAATTTTTATATGAGAATAGTTTTTTTTTTGTTTTTTTGTAAATTATTTTTAACTCATTTAGTCCCTCAAACAACCATTGACCCAATATTTTTTTTTTTAAATGTCCGCGCCAGCGGTGTCTCTTATTTACAATATTGAGTGTTTTTATGTTGTGAGAGACTTTTTGTCTTATTTTTGAAAGTCCACGGTAACGGCGAACATTGAGTGTAATAAAAAGATTTTTTATTTATATTAAACTAAATTTTAGTTTTTTAAATTATTTTTTTTTCAGAAAATTATACTTTTTTATATTAAAACAGTGTTTTCTAACAACTTTTTTAATTTATAAACAATATTCTTTTCTAATAAAATAAATTGTAAAAAATAAAAAAAAAGTCAAATAAATCTCTTAAAAACTATACCATTTTTTCTAAAACAAAAAAACACCCCACTTTTCTACCTGATAATATGTGTAAGCATGTGTATGCCTAAGTATCCCACCTGAATGATGGAATGGATGATGAAATGACGATATATTACTGATGTGGCAAAAGCCACATCATTAAGTATGTATTTTATGTCACAAAACCAAGTCGCTCTAGTGTTGCTCTTTTGTTTAGGCCTGTTATATATCCGCACGTATGCACATAAATAAACATCATCCTCAATGTTTCGTAAGACTAAAAAAGGAATACATGAATGGTTCATATATGTTTCCAAAGTATCCAGAGATAATATAAATATACATGTTATATAACCACTGTTATGTACATAAAACATTACATATTGAATATTAGGGGTGGTCATAGGCTCGAGGCCCGCCAAGCCCGCCCAATAAAAAAATAGGGCTTGGGTAGGGTGAATAGGGCCGCAGAGCGGGCGTGGCAAAATTTTATAGGTCCGATTTTTTTCGGGCGGGCTTGGGCATGAGTTCTTAAGCCCGATGAGGCCCGGCCCGGCCCGAGGCCCGATATATATATATGTGTGTGTGTGTGGGGGGGGGGGGGGGGGGGAGGAACTTTTATAAATATAAAAACGTATATCAAGTCTTTTCATGTAGAGTGGAAAACTTTATATATGGACTTTGTAATACATGGAGTTTAAAACAGATTTTTAATTAAAAAAATTGGTCTTTAAATAAAAAAATAGGTATTTTAATTTTTTAAAAAATCTTTTAATTAACATAACAAGGCCCGATTGGGCGGCCTGGGTAAAGAACTTTCAAATCTGGGTGGGCTTGGGATTACATAATAAGGCCCGATCTGGGTCTGAGCGGGCTTGGGATAGCACTTAATTTTTCAAGCCCGGCCCGAGCCAGACCGGGCCTGCCCAGGCCCGGCCCACGGCCACCCCTATTGAATATAACGTGTCTAACAGTTTAAGGTGTTGTGCGTATGTAAATAAATATAACTGTGTTCAATAATAGTTTATATGTGTTGTACCGTACAACACAAAATTTTTTTAGAGCATCCGGAGTGGTGATTGCTTAGAAAGGTATATTTAGAGAACCAATATATCGGATACCCCTTCATATATAGTAACCTTCACACGGGTGAAACTTAGAGAATTTGCAATCTAACTTCTTATGAACTATTAAAGTTCGAAGGAAATAAAAATCCACTTCCTACGAACAACATTTGTTCGTAGGAAATGATACGGACAAAGGTTGTTCGTAGGAATCCAAATATGTAATTAAAATGATTATTTATACTTCTTACGAACTTTATTTCTTCGTAGGAATTCTAACGAACAAATAAAGTTTGTAGAAAACATTTACAGATTCAGCAAGTAATTTGTATTTTTGCGGAACCACTACAAATCGACATACAAAATTTGTTCAGTTATATCCACCACTGTAGGCATCTCAGTTTGTAAACTTAGAATTTTTTTTGGCATTTTTTATCCCCATTATGAATGCTCTTAAGGTTAAAAAAAATTAGGGGTGAAATTTTTATTTTTTTTATTTTTTGGGTGGGGCACAACTCTAAATTTACAAACTTCATAATTGTTTGTTTCTAAATAGGAGACAAATGCACCGTTTGTTTTTAATAGAAAAAGAGATATGTGTTTCTTTATTGTTGGTGGGCCATTGGACTTAGTAAATCAAATGAATAATTAAACCACTTGGGACTGTTTTAAAGAGGTGGGGCACGTTATATATATATACTAGCATTTTAACCCGTGCTATGCGCGGGCATACTCTAATAATTCTACAAAATAGATCGTAAAATTTTTAACAAATTAAATAAAGAGACAATCTTAAAATAATTTTTTTCATACTAAGACTACTTGTTAGGGGTGAAAATTTTATAAATTTACAACCTATAGTTCGCAGTCCTAATCCTTACAATAATATTGTTATATCATTATATTAGTATAACAAATAAAATGAGTAATTCTTGTTAACTCTACATGGAGTGTCTAGGTAAGTTGTACATTAAAGCCTCGTTAGAGGTATAATAAGGATAGTGTCGCGAATATGAATAGAACATAAGAAAAAAGAAAAAAAAAATGCCACTATTATCATTAGATAAGTGCATACGATATTTTTAATTTTTAAAATACATTATAACTCAATTTTCATTCAGTTTTCTAATCAATAAAAAATTGAAACATATTTTTCAATTATTAAGAGTTTAATATAACAATTAAAATTATAAATCCTTTTTAGAGCTAAAATTCTGAGACACGACTCTATTACAATAATTTAACATAAAGTTTTGCCCATTTGGATCTCCAACAAACCCATTTTAAGGTGTCCAATTTTTTTTTTAAAAAAATTGTTGATTATTTAGGGTTTTTTTAAATGTTTCAGTGTACTCATAATAAAAATCATCTCAAAGACATTTTTTTACTGTTTTATACAAATAGGTCAAATATATGTCACTTTTTAATTGATCCAGTTTATCAGTTAATTCATTTTTACCATTAATTTCATTGTAATTTACAATAATACCAATAAACCACAAAAATAATAATACGTATTTTCAATTTTTTTTTAAATTTTAATGCAGATTCTTGCATTTTCCAAGTGAACATGAAAATCCATATAATTACACCCAACTCTCCGTGAATGGGGCTTTATTTATACAAAACATGAAAATATTATTGTATATATTCAAAATATGAGTAGAAAGTAAGCCAAAACCTACTACTGTGAGTGAACGAATTATCTCACAGTAAAAGAAATAAGATTACTCATTTTTTGTAAACGCATTAACAAGATCCATTGCATTCACAATATCTTGATCCCTTCGTTGTAGTGATTGCGACAAATCATTGGTAATCCCCAAAATTGCTTTCATTAACTGCAATTTGAAAACAAAATCAAAGCACTACAAAGAGTTAATCATATCATATGCTTCTATTCTCTGAGTCCCTACATCACCATCAACTTGAACCACCTCAAGAACACCAATCACAGAAGAGAACAAATGATATAAACTCAAAAGTGTACCATAATGTGAACCCCACCTCGTGTCCCCTGCCCGTGTGAATGCTTCTTCTTGATTTAAACCATGACCTGTCTCCCGATCACCATTGTATATTCCTTCAAGTATATCATCATATTGTTTCATCCGAAATATATCTCTATGCTTGAAAGATGCTCCAACAACATTAGATAAAATTGAAACTTTGAGAAAGAAAGAACCAATTGCGTTATGATTGTTTGCGACCGCTACTAATGCCAACTGTAGCTGATGAGCAAAACAACGAACGTAATAAGCTGAACTGTTTTCCCTTAGAATCAAACTCTTCAACCCATTGAACTCCCCTTTCATGTTGCTCTCCCCATCATAACCTTGCCCACGAATACTTGACATACTCAACCCATGTTTCAAGAGAAGTGAATCCAGGTTTGCCTTAAGTGTTAAAGATGTAGTATCAATAACATGTACAATTCCAAGAAAACGTTCAACCACATAGCCTTTTTTGTTCACATAGCGTAAAGTCACGACCATTTGCTCTTTCACAGAGATGTCACGGTACTCGTCAACTAGTATGGAGAATACCTCATCCCCAATATCTTTAATTATGACTTTAGTGGTCAAATAGGCGGCGGCATTAATGAGCTCTTTCTGAATTGATGGAGCTATCATTTTGTGGTTTTCGGGGGCATTTTTCAAAACAACTTTGTTTATAGCTTCATTTTGCTCGGCAAGGAACTGTAAAAGTTGCAAAAAATTACCCCGGTTAGATGACCCCACAGATTCATCATGCCCTCGCATCGCCAAACCTTGGCGTAGTAAGTACTTGAGGCAATCCAACGATGCAATAAGACGAATTCGATAATCAACTCTTGTCTTTTCGGAATGGTTAGACAAAGACACTTCAATGTGTTGATCTTATTTCATCAAGTCATCACAAGCATTCATGCATTTGTTATGAATACTTAAGTGGGGACCAACATGATCTTTAAATATATGTTTCTTTTTCCAATTTGAAAAGCCTCCACTAACAAATACACTACCACCCCCTTGCCCCCCTGTATTTGGTCAGAACAAATAGCAAAACAAACAAAACGCAGCCTCCTTTGCCACACTATACTCTAGCCACCTCCCAAACTCCTCAAACCATGACGCAATAAATCTACGTCTATCATTTCCAATTTGTATCCATGGAAAATTATGATTTTTTGGCTGACAAGAGCCCCTAGTAAGATAGGTTCGACGAACTAACTCCATTTGTTTAGAATCACCATATTTCGATATAGATTTTCTCAAACCGAGATCTGATGGTAGTCCATCCAAATTGACAGCAATATTTGGTGAGTATTGAGATTGTGCGGTTTGTGCCACAATTTGGGGTAGATTATCGAACTCCGCATTGAAAGTGGGAGATGATTGAACCTCAGCTTCGGATACGATTGGTGCGTTGTCTCCTCTTTTTCGCTTAAAAAATTTCTCCATAAATTCCCTATATTTACAAATTTAATTTAATTTCATATAAACAACATAAAAATTAACATATAAATTTATATAAATTGACACATATAAATTTACATATAAACAACATATAAATTAACATAAAAATTTTCATTAATTTACACATATAAACAGATATATACAAAATAAATTTAATTTCATTTTAGTATAAATAATTTCATATAAATTTTAATAAACAGATATTAATTTACAAATTACACATACAAACATATTTTAATTTCATATTAATTGAAATATACCTGGAGCAGCAAGTGGTGGAGGCAGGGGGCAACAGTCGTTGGTGGTGGTCCGGTGGAGGAGAGGAGAGCGCAGGCAGGCAGGGGCGACGCAGCAGGCAGGGGCAGCGCAGCAGGAGGTGGGGAGCAGGCAGGCAGCGGCGGCGGTGGAGTGGAAGGAGAGAGAGAGCAAAGAAGGTTTTTCTTTTTTAGGTTTAGAAATGTGTTTTGTTTTGGTTCGACGATCTGGCAAGGTTTGTTGTTTGTTTAAGTTATGTTTTTATTTTATGTTTATTACAAAGTTTCCCATTAACTTTGAAAATAATTAAAAGAAACCTCCAAGTTTAATTATTTACCAAAAAATCATTAAATTTTTTTTTTAACAAACTGAACTGGGGCGGCCGCCCCGCTTCGTCCTGGGGTGGATCCGCCCCTGGTAGCCAGTAGGGGCATTGTGGAAATTGGCATGCTCAATCAAAAAAATGTAAAAAGAGAGGAGGGCCGAATGAGACATGTTGGAGAGGGTCAAGGTCTCAAGCTGAGTGCTTAAATCTATAGAAATCCAGAGTAGACATATCATCAAACACATATTGGGCAAGTCTTCAATAATAGGGAAATTCTTCATGCAAATAGTGCATCAAAAGCCAAAATAAAATAAAAGCACTCTTCTGGGGACCTAAAAAAGTTGTGGAGCCACCTAAAATGGATATTTCATTGAAAGATTTCATTTTGACAGAGTTGCATTCAGAGCCACCTAAGAAGGCTAATTTTTTGACAATGTGGAAAAAGATGTTCACAATTCCACTGACCCACTTCTATCAATGCCTTAGCACCCATTGTCATTATTCCTAGACTAAACCATTAAACCACAACTATCATCACTGTCTTAACCACCATCACCGCACTATGATTCTCATTTCAAAGTTTTGAATTATAAATCACTCTTTTATTCTTGGGAAACCATTTAATAAATGAAAATGCTTTTTGCAATTTTAATATTTATATAACTAACAAATATTGCCCTGTAAAATAAACAAATAACCTCATATGAAGAAGAAGAAGAAAACAGTAATTTTAATAGGTGAAAAACTAAATTCAAGAAAACAGTAATTAAATTTCATGTGTAAGTTAATTAAAATTAAACAAATACCCTCATAAAAAGAGCGCAAAATCAAATGCAATTCCATTGTGTTGATAAGTAAATCTAGGGGTGCAACCGGTACGGTATGGTCGGTAAAAACCCCTTATAAATATCAAAACCACAATCTAAATGAAAAAATAGTACCGTACCAATTTACCGGCCGGTACATCAATACAAAAACCAAAACTAAACCGTCCGATTTTTCGATATTTTTTTTTGTTTTGGCAATTTTGATTTCAATTCGATTTTTTCCCGGTAAATACTAGAATTTCAAATTGGTTTGTGCATTCGGTAAATCTGGTATATATTTCAATATTATGCTTCTGATAAAATTTTGTACAAGTCTCGATACCAAAATTTTAACTGATTGAATCGATTAAATGCATTACTTAAAACTAAAATATAATATAAATTGCAGTAAAAAATAAAATGAAGATCATAAAGCATAAACAAACTAAATTGCATAGTTAATTGTCTCCACTCCATATCAATACACATTAAGCTACAAATTAAAACCAAAGTGCATAAACAACTTATAAATATATGAAATTTGCCATATGTGAAAGGGTAGAGTCCAAAAATTTAATGGATTATACAGCATAATTGTTAAGAAAACATATTTAAAAAAACAATAATTAAAATGAAAAGTTATAAATAACTCTAATACAATATAATTATTAATAAACATATTAAATAAAAAACACGAGTCCAGTTATTAACAAAATCACCACTGATTCATAATAAAAAAACATGACCCTGAACAAAAAATTGGAGCCATTTGATACACAAGATAAAAAACTATTATGATGTCGAACCAACAATCATGATAAAAAAAATTGGAGATGTCTCATACCTAAGATTAAAAATTGGAGCCCACCTCGGGCCACAAACAGAATAGGAGCTGAGAAATCTCGGTTATAATAATCAAAGAGGGAAAGAAGGGGCAACTCATATATTAAGAAATTTTTAAAAGAAAAAGAAAGGGGAAAGAGGAGAACATCTCGAAAAAATCAGTTAGGTTAAAGCTATAGAAGAACAACGATGGAAAACCAGTTAGATAAAAACAAAAAATTAATTTTTTTTTACGGAGCAGTTATATCATTATATGCTATGGAAGAACAGCAACTCCGGTGAACAAATGAACGCAACTTTGGCGAACAAATATATACACATGATGGGAACAACACAAGAAGTAAACACGAGATGATTTGTCTAAGTAAACACAAACTGATTCTAAATCGGAAATAAAAAATGATCAAGAAGAAGAGTTATCTTGTCCAAGGAGAGAGAGATTCTTGGCTTGTTCAGTTGTTTGTTGTGCAAATGTTGATTTGTTATTCGAGTTTAGGATTGTCTGGATTTTATAGTAAGTGAAATGAATTGATGAGACGAGTTTATAAAAATTAAGGGTCTTAATATTTGGGTATATTTATTTTTTCAAATATATATTTTTTGGTAATTGTTATGGTATTATGTAGTAAGTTCGGTATGGTACTTCAGTACGGTAAATTCGATAATTTTGGTAGGGTAGATTCGGTACTATAAATCAGTACGATAAGTTCAGTAAATCAGTTTTTTATATCTAAAAATCAAAACCAACCAAATTTTTGTGGTATTTTCGGTTTCGATAAAATCGGTTTTTGGTATTTCATAATATGAAACCAAAACCATTTTTTTTCGGACCGAAATGGTACGGTACGGTAAAAACCCGTACCGGTTTATATGGAGATATGAAAAGTTAGGAATCTACTATCTACTATTATACGAAATAACTAATTGTTAAAAATAAAGAGTTTTTCATTTACTAAGTACTACATTAAAGTCTCGTTAACTTTTAATACTATTGTATTAGATGTATAATATAGATAAGGATTGGTACATATTGCTTCAAAAATATGCACCTAAACCAATATCTCAAACACTATGTTCCGTACATAATTATTATTATAGAATACATAATTATAACTATACAAAACCTTCCTCACCTAATTAGCAAAGCTTAGGATTCATACAATGTAAGCCATCAAAACTAATCCAGTGATTCACATCTTGGCATATCTCTACAATACACTTTATCTGCAAAAACAATTCATATCATTGGCTTTGTTTCGTGAACTATAAGCATGATATCATGAAAATTTAAAGCAGCAGGGTGAGTGGATTCGCATTAAACTAATATAATTTTTTTTATGGTAGAAATTGATTTTCATTGTTGAATTGATTCGGAAATATATTAATAAAAAATTATTCAACAATGCATAGTTGAATTGTTGATTGGATACCCAAGAAATACCTACTATTAAAATGTCTTTACACTATCGTTTGTACCCAGACATAACTTGAATACAATCTCTATCCCAATTTATAATGCAATGCTTTTTCCTCTTACATTTCTTCTGCAATTACTATGTGCAGACAAATGAAAAAAAAAACTTTGACCAAACTATCATATAAACATCAATGAATCATAATCGAGATCAACAAATTATTTCGAATATAGAAAGAAATTCAAACTGAAAACAAAAAATGGCAGGGCCGCAACCTACCCCAAAAATTTCTCAACTACCAAATCAGTACGGTCATGAACTTTGTTGTGACACCCCGACTAATTAAATATCGGGTAGCTACTCCTTTATTTAAGTTAATTCAAAATATCAAGTTGGTTGAGTTCATAGCATCACTATTGAAAATATAAAATTAATTACTAACCACCTAATATTTAAAATAGTGAAGTGTCAAATTTTATTAATTACATTAACCATCAACCAAATAATTTAAACCATCATTCAACAATCGCATGAACAATCTCATAAGTGTAATCCAACATAATGAAATAAATGAGGTCAAGAGTAAACACTCCAATAGATAGTAGTAAGGCTAAATAAACCCAAAACAAAGTGTGAACAAAATAAATAAGTATGACAACTGAAATGAAATGAATGTTTGAACTACTGTCTCTGAATAGAAATGGGTGACATTCCCTAACAGATATAAATGACTCCGAAGGAAGCAAAGGTAGACGTGGAGGTTTCTAATACAGATATCCTTTAACTTCCACATCAGCTACAGCACGTCAACAGAATGCAATTCATATGCTTGGCATCCCTGTGGTTGGGCACCTAAAATGTTTTTAAAAAAAGAAATAGATTTGAAAGCAAACGAGTCAAAGCCCGAGGTGAAAATATTTTAAAAATATCAAGTGTTTAAATTACAATATTAAACAAGACATATATTAAACATGTTAGTCACGTACCCTCACTTGAGATCCTCACCCCTCAACTATTGTGTACGCCTAACTCATTTTCTAAATTCCATCTAGTTATGTTATTGCCTGACTAGTCAAGACGGTCTTATTTTAGATGCCACCCGTATTATCCAAATAAATTATATTCATAACTCACAGATTCATTAATCAAATTACTTAACTCAAGTATTAGTTAACTTCACATTATTCTTGACTTATTTAAATCTCTTAGTCATTCGTATCTACTAAGTAACAGTGAATCAGTCACAAGTACATATATATAAGTCACTCTCAATACATATATACATATATGGCACCCCTAGGTTAAGCTGTGGTGCATGCATACTCTGCTATCGAATCCCAGCACATCACGTACATAAGGATCACGTGTTTCGAATCACTCAGGAATCGTCTCAATACAAATCACACATATTGGAGGCGAACATAGTTTACATACCCATGGGTCATGCACATACCTACTCTCCCATGGTCAGCTGACTTATCAACTTACAAATAAGTCTTCACATTCCTATATTCTTAAGGTACCAATCTAAATCCCCCCGAAGGCACACAAAGATAAGATGGTCCTTTTTCGAAAATCAATCTCCCATGATAGCAAGTATGGTTGGTATGTCATACACATAATCATCCATATACTAAGTATTCACATAACTTAGGTAATAATAATATTAATATAGGTATAATCCAACCCTATACCATAAGTCTCATACATATTATAATATCATCCTGATTATTCCACGTAATAAGTTGAGCGCGATAACTCTCGTCATATCAATCTGAGTACTTAACCCTAACCCAACAGGTTACTAAGTATCCCGCTAGTCTCTAAGGTTATCTCAGTAATTAAAGTTCCCCTTTTTCAGTCTTTAACCTTAAGTTATGGTTGGTGCAAAATATATTCAGGTTCTCAGAACTTCCAATCGTATTTCACTAGTCGGATATTCGTAAGTTTACCACTTAACCTCAAATAATCTAATATTTTTAGGGCTTCAAATACATCCCTACTGGTCTTCCTTAAGTACCAATATGTTCAATCAATCATCACTAAAGAGTTCTAAATGTAAAAAATTACTCAATTATTTCAAGGGAAATATTTCACTTTTTCCAAAGGGGTCGATCGAGCAGTTATCTGCCTAGAATTCCTTCAACAGTTACGGTTTCTCCAATTTTTACACCTCCAGTTATCCATTACAACGTCCCAAACTCCCAAATAAGTATACTAATCATTAAACCAAGATATCTACACTAGTTTTAACGTTCAAGATTCATCGAACCATCACAAAATGTCGATTTCTTGGATCAAAAGTCATGAATATTACTACAACCCTAATTCTTCAATATCTCTTCAATAATAATAATAAATCTCAATTTAATTTCATGATTTCCTAACTCTTAGTTTATAAATTCGTTCGTTTAATATTTCCAGAAGATCCACTACAAGCAAACCCATCCAAGTTCAATAATTTAGTCTCCAATTTCACATCATTACAATTACTCATAATTTGTCTTCAAATCTAAACTATTATGTAAAATATATGCCTTAAATTATTGCAAGATAAATCACTTGCCTCTTATTAGAAGTTTATGATCCTTCGATGATGATATCAATTGGTTCTCCTTCTCTTTCCGATCACAAATCCGGCGATGGTGTGGTGTATGGCAGTTGTTAGGCCTTGGAACTCTCTTGAAACCTTTGTTTTCTTCTCACATTGCTTTCTCTCTTGTGTTTAACATCTAATAGCCCTAATAACCCTAAGGTTTGATGATATATAAAACCTAAATTTCGTAGGTTATTATTCACCAAAATTAGAAATGACTAAAATACCCCCATGGGTTATCGGTTAGGCCTAAAATGCCACGGGACCCAAACTAAACCCCCGACTAATGTTTTCTGACTATCTCGACCCTTCCGAATACGTTGGCACACTCAAAATGAACATACGAATGATATAAAAAAAGTTACTCATAATTCCATTAAATTGGGTCCTGACACGACTCACATGCGCGTCCAAACTTAATTTCTGAAGTTGTCATATTTTTAACTCGCGACAATTTTAATAAATCCATAATCATATATTACCATATTCACTCAGTAATATTCAACATAATTATTATAATCGAATACTAACTCTCGCCTCGCTAGTATTTAAATCCGGAGAAATTTCTAATTAATTTCCTAATTTTAAATTTTATGAATCCCTTAATTTAAAATCAGTAAAAACACGGGGTATTACATACTTCCCCCATAATAACGAAATTTCGTCCCGAAATTTGGAAATAAGATATACCTGAAAAAAATAACTCTGGATAACGCTGGCGCATCTCATCCTCGCGCTCCCAGGTACACTCCTCGGCATTATGATGCCGCTACTGAACATGTATTAGCGGTACTACCTTCGACCTCAACTTCCTCTCGCTACGGTCTAGGATAGCAATCGGCCCCTCCTCGTAGGAACTATCAGACTGCAGATCGATCTCCTCTTAAGCAATATGAGTATGGTCTAACTCATCTTAAAGATATCTCCCCAGCGAAGAAATATGGAACACATCATGGATCTTATTCAAGTGTTCCGGTAACCCAAGTCTATAAGCTACTGGCCCAATCTGCTCGATGATGGGAAATGGCCCCACATACCTCGGCGCCAACTTCCCCTTCTTCCTAAAACGCATAATCCCCTTCATAGGAGACACTCGTAGCAACACTTGGTCCCCCACATTTAACTCTTGAAAAAACCACTTGGCGTCGGCGTAACTCTTCTATCGATCCTGTGCAACTCGAATACGGCTCTGTATCAACTCTATCCTTATCGAAGTATCCTGGATCACCTCTGAACGAAGTAGCTTATTATCCCCTACCTCTAGCCAATATGTTGGGGAACGATAAGGTCTACCATATAACGCTTCAAATGGAGTCATACCAATAGTAAACTGGTAGGGGCTATTGTAGGTAAACTCCATCAGTGGAAGATACTGCTCCCAGCCTTCGCCAAAGTCTAGGATGCACATACGCAATATGTCCTCTAACATCTGATTTGTACGCTCGGTCTGTCCATTAGTCTATGGGTGATAGGTTGTACTCAACCGCATCTTTGTACTCATAGCTTCCTGGAAACTCTCCCAAAATCGAGACACAAATATCTTATCTCTGTCAGACACGATATTGAGAGGCATCTCGTGAAGTCTCACTATCTCAGCTATGAAGATCTAGGCGTACTGTCCCGTAGTGTAGTCTGTTCGGGATGGCAGAAAGTGAGCCACTTTGCTTAATCGATCTACAATCACCCATATAGAATCGTGACGCCTTTGTGATGTAGTCAACCCAGTGATGAAGTCCATGGAAATGCTCCCCCATTTCCACATAGGATTCTCTAATGGCTGTAGGAATCCTTCTGGTCTCTGATGGTCCACCTTTACGAGCTGGCAAGTGGCACATTTCGAAACAAACTTGGAAATATCCTTCTTCATCTCACTCCACCAGTGCTGTTGCCTCATATCCTGGTACTTCTTATCCCCACCGGGATGTACCGCGAATCGTGAACCATGTGACTCTGTCATCACCTTGTGTTGTAAGTTTTCTCCCTCAGGGACGACCAATCTACCATTGAAACGAAAGCCCCCATCTGAACCCACACTATAAGACTCGGCCCCCTCTACTAGAAGATGTACTATCGGACTCTGACAGAATGGATCCGCTGCCTGAGCCTGTACTACTCTCGTAATGATCTGGGGCGTAACTGTCATCACAAACATGAATGATCGAGCCACTGTGTCCTGGTGTCCCAACTCCTTCCATTTTTCTTTCCACACCTCCACAACATCACCTACTGGCCTACGGCTCAACGTGTCAGCTACCACGTTATCCTTCCTAGGGTGGTACTGGATATCGAACTGATAATCCTTCACAAATTCAAGCCACCGACACTGACGCATATTTAGCTCCTTCGATGTAAAGAGGTACTGTAGTGACTTGTGGGTTGTGAATAAGCCAAATTTCTCCCCCGGGAGGTAGTGTCTCCAAATTCGAAGTGCAAACACGACTACCGCTAACTCCAAGTCATGGGTGGGGTAATTCCTCTCGTAAGGCTTAAGCTTACGGGAAGTATAAGCTATAGCCTGATTCTCCTACTGAAGCTCACCCCCAAGTCCTAGTAAGGACGCATCAGTGTAGACTAGATACTCTACTCCAGGTTTGGGAAATGCTAACACCAGTGCTGAGGTCAGCTTGTCTTCAACTAATCAAAATCCAACTGGCAGGCATCATCCCAGATTAATGGCACCCCTTTGCGAGTCATATGTGTCAATGGACTCGCTATCTTCGAGAATCCCCGATTAAACCTCCTGTAGTATCCTGCTAGGCCCAAGAAACTACGTATCTCTATTGATATCATGGGTTGTCCCCACTCCCTTATCGCTGACACCTTCCCCAGATCTACATATTTCCCTCTGTGAGAAATAATGTTCCCTAGAAACTGAACCTCCTTCAGCCAAAACCCACATTTCTCATATTTTACATACAACTCATGATGATGCAGTGTCTGCAAAACCTGTCTCAAGTGCTCGGCATGCTCCTCTTTAGTTTGGGAGTAAATCAAAATGTCATCTATGGAAACAATGACAAATTGATCCAGGAACTCTCAGAACACCATGTTCATCAAGTCCATAAACTTGGATGGGGCGTTAGTTAACCCAAAAGGCATAACCTTGAACTCGTAGGAACCATATCTCATTAAGAAGGCAGTCTTCGACACATCCTTCTCCCTGATATGCAACTGATGGTATCCCGATCTCAAGTAAATCTTTGAGAAGAAGGAAACTCCTCTCAATTGATCTAATAAGTCATATATTCGGGGAAAGAGATACTTATTCCGTATCATGACTTTATTTAACTCCCGGTAATCAACACACAACCATAAATACCCATCCCTTTTCTTAACGAACAGTATAGGATCACCCCACGACAAAGTACTCCTACGGATAAACTCCTATCCCAATAGCTGATCTATCTGATCCCGTAACTCCCTTATCTCCGCTGGAGCCATATGGCAAGGTACGCGGGTTATCGGTATAGTCCTCGGCGCCAAATCTATAACAAAGTCTAGCTCTCTACTAGGAGGTAATACTGAAATATCCCGGAACACATCAGCGAACTCCCTAACAACTAGAATAGAATCAAGTGGTATCACCACCTCCATAGAGGTCTCCACTATGTAGTCTAAATGAGTGGACGATCCTACCTTAGGGTGAGGCATCGCCACTAGAAACATCTCCTGATCGGGTAGGGAAAAAACAATACTCCTACTAAAACAATATATAATGGTTCTATATGCAATAAGCCAATCCATACTGATAATCGCATCATACTCAGACATATCTAATACGAGCATGTCCGTAGATAAAGAAAATCTCCCAATCTCTATACCACACTCTACATATAAAAGAAATCACGAAACCACTACTCAACGGTGAATCTACACAAGTAACATTACTCTTCGGTGTATCTAACAATCCCATAGTACGTGAAATTCTTGTGGCAATAAAGCAATATGTGGCCCACATGTCAAATAAAATACGCCCCATAGTCCCCTGAATAGAAAACATACCCTCAATCGTGGGTTGATCTTGCGGAACTGCGACCTAATGAAGATTATAAACTCGTCCATACTGAAGCTGCCTCTACTGAATTGGGACTGCTAGAATAGGTGGCAATTCTAGCATCTGTGGTGGTACTAGGAGGGTAGCGAGAAATATCGATCTCTAGGGCTCCTGTCGAGCACCCTACTGATGTTGTTGTGGGGCCCTGCCCCTCTCAGGACACTCATGGCACTAGTGGCCAGTCTTGCCACATATGAAACACTTCCTAGCAAAATTTCCCCCTCTCTGACCCTGCTTCCCTTGGCCCTGATGGCCGTTACCACCCCTCCCCTGGCAAAGATGGCCCTGCTGAAACTACTGCTGGCCCTGATGGCCCTGATGACCGTGCTGACCCTGTTGGCCATTCCTAAAACCTCCCTAGACATATCGGAAACCTATTGATCTGATTCTCTTAAAATTCGCCTGCTGGGAACTCTGATCACCTTGCCTATGCTGACCCTGAGCTGGTTATGCCCCACTGGCACCATTACCTCCTGTCCTACCCTGCTGGCTGGACTCCCCTACCCGTTTACCCTCTGACAGATGAAAGTGGTGGTCCTAACAGTGAAGTAGCGCTGCGTTAACCACATCGGAGTAGGTGAACAATGAGAGATTCCCTGGCAGGTGCTAGCGAATCCTCCAAGTCAACCCATCCATAAACTTCTGGATTTTCTTCTCTTCCATCGGGATCTCATCTGGTACTAAATTCCGAAGGTTCGTGAACTCTGCCTCATACTCTGCCACTGTCTTCCCTTCCTACTTAAGACTCATAAAATTCTTCCTCATCTCTGTCTGAACAGCAGAAGAGAAATATTTGTAGTCGAACTGCACCCAGAACTCCTGAATGGTGAGAACATCTCTCTCCTTAGCAGTGGTAATAGACTACCACCACTGCAACACTACTCCCACAAGATTAAACGTAGCCAATAGCTGCCTCTATACATCTGTGTACTCATACATCCTCAGGTGCCTTTGGATGTCCTTCTTCCATTGGCTCGCCACTTGAACATTGGAGCTCCTTATAAACTCAAGAGGATGTGCCTTCTGAAAGGCATCTCTAACACGTTCCCAAGTAGACGGGAATGCATGATCCTGGATTGGGGCCACTACCGGTGCCAGAGGTGGTGCATGCTGCACAACCTCTAATGCTATATTTACTGCCTGGGCTACAATGGCAGCAACTTCAGCGGCGTTCATGCTACCCTGAACTGGTGAAGGCTGGGGCTCGGGCTGGGCATCCCTAGGAACTCGCTGTGCACGTCGAGGAGGTATCTAAAATGGGAGATAAGTTTTATAAGTCTATAGTTAATATCTCAAAATAGCTGAAGAACGTAAAATTCACAAAAGAATACAACAATCCAAGAAAATAGGGATCTATATCAAAGGACGCTACGCGAAAAACATGACAAGCCGTACAGATCCAAAGGACTCTAGAACCTGATGCTCTGATACCACCTGTGACACTTCAACTAATTAAATACTGGGTAGCTACTCCTTTATTTAAATTAATTCAAAATGTCAAGTTGGTTCAGTTCATAGCATAACTGTTGAAAACATAAAATTAATTACTAACCACCTAATATTTAAAATAGTGAAGTGTCAAATTTTATTATTTACATTAACCATCAACCAAATAATTTAAACCATCATTCAACAATCACATGAACAATCTCATAAGTGTAATCCAACATAATAAAATAAATGAGGTCAGGAGTAAACACTCCAATAGATAGAAGCAAGTCTAATTAAACCCAAAACAAATTCTGAACAAAATAAATAAGTCTGACAACTGAAATGAAATAAATGTCTGAACTACTGTCTCTGAATAGAAATGGGCGACATGCCCTAATAGATATAAATGACTCCGAAGGAAGCGAAGGTAGATGTGGAGGTGTCTAATACCGAGATCCTGTAACTTCCACAGCAGCTATAACACCTCAATAGAATGGAACTCCTATGCTTGGCATCCCTATGGCTGGGCACCTAAAATGTTTTTACAAAAAGAAATAGATTTTAAAACAAATGGGTCAGAGCCCGAGGTGAAAATATTTTAAAAACAACAAGTGTTTAAATTACAATATTAAACAACACATATATTAAACATGTTAGTCACGTGCCCTCACTTGAGATCCTCATCCCTCAACTATTGTGCATGCCTAATGCATTTTCTAAATTACATCTAATTATGCTACTGCCTGACTAGTTTGTTCTAATCCTGTCAAGATGGTCTTATTTTATATGCCACCTGTATTATCCAAATAAATTATATTCATAACTCACACATTCATTATTCAAATTACTTAACTCAAGTTTTAGTTAAGTTCACAGTATTCTTAACTTATTTAAATCTCTTAGTCATTCGCATCAACTAAGTGACAGTGAATCAGTCACAAGTACATATATATAAGTCACTCTCAATACATATAAACATATATAGCACTCCTAGGCTAAGCTACGGTGCACGCATACTCTGCTATCAAATCTTGGTACATCACGTACATAAGGATCACGTGTTCTGAACCACTCAGGAACCGTTTCAATACAAATCACACATATTGGAGGCGAATATAGTTCACATACACATGGATCACGCACATACCTACGCTCACATGGTCAGCTAACTTATCAACTGACATATAAGTCTTCACAGTCCTATGTTCTTAAGGTACCAATCTAAATCCCCCCGAAAGCACACGAAGATAAGATGGTCCTTTTCCAAAAATTAACCTCCCGTGATAGCAAGTATGGTAGGTATGTCATGCATATAATCATCCATATATTGAGTATTCACACAACTTAGGTAATAATCATATTAATATAGGTATAATCCAGCCCTATACCATAAGTCTCATACATATCATAATATCATCCTGATTATTCCACGTAATAAGTTTAGCATGATAACTCTCGTCGTATCAATCCGAGGACTTAACCCTAACCCAACAGGTTACTAGGTCTCCCGTTAGTCTCTAAGGTTATTTCAGTAATTAAAGTTCCCATTTTTTTAGTGTTTAACCTTAAGTTATGGTTGGTGCAAAATATATTCAGGTTCTCACAACTTCCAATCGAATTTCACTAGTCGGATATTCGTAAGTTTACCACTTAACCTCAAATTAATCTAATATTTTATGGGCTTCAAATACATCCCTACTGGTCTTCCCTAAGTACCAATATGTTCAATAAATCATTACTAAAGAGTTCTAAAGGTAAAAAATTACTCAATTATTTAAAGGGAAATATTTCACTTTTTTCAGAGGGGTCGATCGATCGAAGAAATGGGTCGATCGATCGATCGAGCAGTTATCTGCCCTCAATTCCTTAAAAAGTCACGGTTTCTCCCATTTTTACACCTCCAATTCTCCATTACAACGTTCGAAACTCCCAAATAAGTATACTAAACATTAAACCAACATATCTACACTAGTTATAACGTTCAAGATTCATTAAACCATCACAGAATGTCGATTTCTTGGATCAAAAGTCATGAATATTACCACAACCCCAATTCTTCAATATCTCTTCAATAATCATCATAAATCTCAATTTAGTTTTGGGATTTCCTAACTCTTAGTTTTTAAATTCGTTCATTTAATATTTTTAGAAGATTCACTGCGTGCAACCCTATCCAAATTCAATAATCTAGTCTCCAATTTAACATCATTACAATTATTCATAATTTGTCTTGAAATCTAAACTATCATGTAAAAGGTATGCCTTAAATTATTGCAGGATAAATCACTTGCCTCTGATTACAAGTTTCTGATCCTTTGATGATGATATCATTTGGTTCTCCTTCTCTTTCCGGTCATAAATCTGGCAATGGTGTGGTGTATAGCAGTTGTTAGGCCTTAGAACTCTCTTGAAACCCTTGCTTTCTTCTCACGTTGCTTTCTCTCTTATGTTTAACATCTAATAGCCCTAATAACCCTAAGTTTTATTGATATATAAAACCTAAATTTCGTAGTTTACTGTTCACCAAAATTAGAAATGACGAAAATACCCTCTCAAGTTGCCAGTTAGGCCTAAAATGCCCCGGGACCCAAACTAAACCCCCGGCTAGTATTTTTTAACTACCCTTCCGGACACGTTGGTGCACTCAAAATGACCATACGAATGATATAAAAATTAGTTACTCATAATTCCATTAAATTGGGTCCTAACACGACTGACACGCGTGTCCCAACTTAATTTTCGATGTTGTCGTATTTTTAACTCGCGACAATTTTAATAAATTCATAATCATATATTACCATATTCACTCAGTAATATTCAACACAATTATTATAGTCGAATACTAAGTCTCGCCTCGCTAGTATTTAAATTTGGATAAATTTCCAATTTTAAAATTTATTAATCCCTTAATTTAAAATAAGTAAAAATATAGGGTATTACATCCGTCTTCCCACAACTCTTCTTCCATTAATGGTTATTAGAGTTATATAAAAAATAATTGATGATTTTGGATGTTATTTTATTTTTCTAATACAGACTGTGTACGGATGTGTTCAAAAATTAAAACCCTTAGGAAAATGACACCATCGGTACTATGAAAACCATCAACAAGCACCAGTACTAACCAGTCAACACTTGAAAACTCCCAATCAGCCATAAGGATCCTCCAGAGAGAGAAACCTGTAACTAATTTCTAGAGAGAGAATTTTATAGAGACGTTAATCTGGTTGCGATAATGAAGCATGAAATGAAATTTGCCAAATTGTATAGAAATTACCTTATTTCACTATGGATTATTCCGAAATGTCGGGGTTTCATGGTTGCGGTGGTGCACGGGTTTTCATTTTTCCTTATGAGGAAAAATAAAATTTACAGCTTCCTCCATTGATGAACTCAAGGAAATAAGGGGTTGCAGATAGCTGTGATTTTTAACAGTATAAGGAAGGTATATGAAGAGGCTAGGAACTCGCAAAGCTGGAAGAGGGATCGGTGTTGGGATTTAAAAAAATGTTTCAATATATACTAGTATATTGATAGTGAGCAAAGAGAAGATTAATGTATTAATTCTTACTAATACCTCTAATACTATTGTATGACAGGTATATATATATATATATATATATATATAAAGGGCCCATCTCTTTACAAAATAAGAATTAGGGTGGGGCACTTTCCCTCCCCGCCTTCCATGTGCTTCCTCCCCTCGTTGTACGTATGTCTCAGTTTAAATTTCTATTTTTTGTATCGACATTGTGCGTGTGAATACACCTGTTTACCATATATAAGCAGATATTTGTTGCAAAATAATGAAACAACCAATCGTGTATAAAAAAAGAAGTAATATGAATAAACTGTAAATGAGGATGCATCAACTTACAGAGATGAATGTAGAGACTTGTTTCTTCAGTGGCGCAGACCTATCAAACAACAGTGTAGTAGAAAAAAAATGGGTTGCTCAAATCAAAATCTAATAGACCTAACCAACAACTTTTGTAGTAGAAAAAACTTTAATTAAGAGTGAGATATAGTTGACTGAGCAACAACAATGGTGGAAATGATTGGGAAGTAGAAGTTGAGAGAAAAAAGGAGAGGTTAAGGGATGATAAAGATGGTAGGTTCAAGGCGGTTGCATGAGAGGGGGAGGATATATTGTTGGAAATATCTGAACGTGGGGGTGGAAGTGGGTTTGTGGGGATTGTATTAGAAGGTAAAAGGAGCACATTGATTTTTATTATAAGGTAAAAGGAACCGATGGGTGTTGGATAGTTCGGGAAGAATACGTGTGGATTTTTTTATTAAAAAAACGTAAAAATCTAGATATTTAGGAAGAGGAGATTGTAGGATGTAGAGCAACACCTATATATATATATATATATATATATATATATAAGACGGGTCATGATAATATGTGTCTTAAGGGAACACATTAAGAATAAAAAAATAACAGGGGTAGAGTTCCCACATACATTTAATAGGTATAAATATACTTACTATTTTGAGGCTCATAGCATGTTCCCTAAGGGCACAAGTTATCATTTTCGTAATAAGATAGACACATATACTAACAAACACATATCCAAAACTCACCACCTTATACCTCCAACAACCCAAACCCGAAAACCATATGCAATCACCAGCGGGTGGTGGTCCAGACCCAACACACACCCCTGCCAAATCCATTAACCCGAAAAAAACTCTAACCCGAGTCCCATCTGGACCACCTCGAAACCAAGCCAACTCGACATCCTTCTCTCCCTCTACCCAAACATAACTAACGCTTAACCCATACCTAGATCCCCCCCTCACGCTTAAACAATATATATATATATATATATATATATATATATAGGCCCCCTCCTGTAAGGACTCATTATGGTGCAGACCCCGATACATATCATTTTTTTAAAATAGTAAAGAAATAAATTTTTTGATGAAACTCTATGAATATGATCTCCATTTTTAAAAGATCATCTCCAATTGTTTTCATCAAAAAATTCAGTAAAAAAACCGTTTGTGACACCCCGCCTAATTAAATACCGGGCGATCACTCATTTATTAAATTAATTCAAATTGAACAGTTGGTTCATTCTTAGCATCACTGTCGGTAAAATAAAATTTTCCATTTAACACCCTAATTAATTAAGCTAAGTGTCAAAACCATTTTCATACATACTTTCCAAATTTTAATTAAAGAAAAATCATTTATTTTATTTATTAACAACATCACAATAAATAAGAATCACACCATAATAAACCTGAAACATAATCCAATTAATCTAAAACATTCGTCAATCGAATGTCAACATGCGAAATATAAAGTAACACAATTCAAACTGAATAAATCCCATAGTGACAATACTAGAAATAACTGGAATACAAATGTCCCAATAACAATGAAATAATAGAAAGGGCGACACGTGCCCAATAAATGAGATTGCTAGAAGTGGAGTCAATAAAGGAAGCCGTCTATGCAAGTGACTTGCAACTCCCACCTAAGCTGCAGCACGTTCCTTTCAAGGGATCCTAAGCAAGACGCCCCTGTGGCTGGGCACCTGAAATATATACATATATATACAAGAGAGAGAGAGAGAGAAAAGAAACGGGTCAGATCCCGAAAGTGTGTTTGATTTAAAAATATGTTTAGCAAGTATTTAAATTGATACAGACCAATGCAACAACATATTAGTGCGACACTCTCTTGGGAAATTCTCACCTCTCTTCTAATGTGCACACCTATCGCACTAACCTTCCCAACGGTTTATCCTATCATTTTATCACACTAACCTTTCCCCCAATTTAGCTTACCTCAAGTTACTCATAAGATTTTAAAACCAAACAATATCATTGTTTAAAAAGATACTTCCAATTAGTGACATAACTCTCGTTTTAGCTTCATTAATTTATAAAGTTTCCCAGTGTCATATTATACTTTTCAAACAAGTATTTACGATTTAAAGTCAAGAATTATTTCTCACTTACTATATCACAGTAAAAGTTTAAATTTCCCAAATTCAGATATATATATTAAGCACTCGTATAATATATATATTCTAACAGCACCAACATACAAACTATGGTGCAGGCATACTCTGCTATCCAATCCCCGTATCGCTCACACTAAGGGGTATACAAGTTAGGAATCACTCTCGAACTGTAATAACATATATACACAAAACAAGATTGAGTCGAAGCATAGATTCCAAGTCTCTAAGAGGTTAGTACATACCCTCACGTCTCTTAGGACCGTCTGAACTATCGGTCCGATAGCCTGTACCGAGGATATCTATCTTCTAGGGTACAAGTCAATATCAATATAGGTTTCTCACACATATATAACATATGCATACACAACCATATAAATATGCATATGCATACACAACCATATAAATATACCACTTATCATTATAACATATGCATACACAACCATATAAATATGCATACACAACCATATAAATATACCACTTATCATTATATCAATATAGGTTTCTCACATCACCCATAATTACGATATTTATCCTTAATTTCCATATTTAAGTATTTTTATAAGGGTTCGTCACTAACCTTAACTCGAAGGGTTTCTCCATCTCATTCTGTGACACTCGTGAACTCTATCCTCACAAATATGAAATTCAGTAAGTGTCTTTATTATGTTCCAACGTAACTCTCTTACGCACCTCACCCCTTTAATTCCTAAATTTACCAACCCTAAAGTAAATATCCCATAAATACCATTTTCGTTAAAGATTAAAGGTCCCAACATTTATTCATACGCCCTACTGGTCCTCAATGTCTCCCAAATCATTTTATTAAGAATGCCCAAGAATTATATCATGACAATTTGAATTTAACTCATTTAAATAGGGAAATAGGAGTCTGCCAGGAGGGGTCGATCGTTCGAAGTTTGGGGCACGATCGATATCGATCGAAGCTCTAGGCTCGATCGATCGATCAAGCAGGTATTTTTATTTCTGCAGAATTGCAGTTACGAGTTCTACCACTTTTCTTCATCCAAATCCATATTTTCCAAACTCAAACGTCCCAAAAATTCTACTACTAACATTATAACATTACACCAGATGTTTTCAACGTAAAGCATGTGTAATTCTATCATTAAACATGGATAATCAACACAAAATCTTATCTAATCATCAAGAACCCTAGAGTTTTCTTAATCATGGTTATAATCTGATTTTACCAGAATTTCCTTCTAATACATCATCAAAATTTTGTGGGTTATTCTTCTACATCACAAAATATTTCCAGAATAAGGTTTAAGTCTTTACTACATGCAAATTCCTATCAAAATTTGGGTTTTCTTCCATCTATTTCATCCATAATCATTCCTAAACTACTATGGAAATTGCACCAACGAAAATAGCAAGATAAACACTTGCCTTGGATTTTCAAAAGTCTGGATTGTGGATGATTTTGGTATGGTCGCGTTCCCCGTCTCGCGATCTACGCGTTGGTGACGGCGGCGGTGCAAACCGGTGACTTTTTGGCCTTGAATTGCCTTGAGAGCTCTCTCCTCTCTTCTCCAATGGCCGTACTAGGGTTCCGAATATTCTAACCCTAAATGGTTAACCTAAGTGGCTGATATAGGTTGCTGAAATTCGTGGGTTTAATTACCCAAATATGTAAAATGACCAAAATGCCCTCCCGGGTTACTAATTAGGCCTAAAAACGCCCCGAGACCCAAACTAAACACCCGGGTACACTTTTCTGACTATCTCGACCCTTCCGAACGCGTTGGCGTACTCAAAACGAGAATACGGGAAACTTATAAAATATTCATTTTTATTTAATAATATTTAGTCCTGACGCGACACGGGCGCTACCCGACTCAAATTTCCAAAATTGCCATTTAACTCACTCATGACATTCAATATAACCAATATTATATTTAATTTGCTCATTAGTAATATTCGACAAATTTCATATAATTACTAACTCTCGTCACGTTAATAATTATGACATAATTAATTTCCGGATTTTTATTAAATATTTAACTCACATTAAATTTAATAAATCCCCAAATTAATATAGCATAAAAATACGGGGTATTACACCGTTGAGATGAGGTGATATGTAAAAAAATTGTATAAATATTCATTTTCGACCGTTGAAATATTGACGATTATCTCACTCAATTTTCAATTGAATTTTTTTATGAAACTTTATGGAAATGATCTCGAAAATGAGAAGATCATATCCATGAAGTTTCATCAAAAAATTCAATCAATAAAGTGGTTAGCGCCGACCCAACATTTCAACGGTTGAAAATGAATATTTATACCATTTTTTTACATATCACCTCATCTCAACGATTTTTTTATTGAATTTTTTGATGAAAAAAATTGGAGATGATCTTTTAACCATGGACAACATATCCATAAAGTTTCATCAAAAAATTCATTTTTTTACTATTTTAAAAAAATAATATGTACCAGAGTCTGCATCATAAGGAGTATATATATATATATATATATATATATATATATATGTGTGTGTGTGTGTGTGTACGCATGCGCGCGCGCACGAACGAGCACGTTATTGGGGTAAGGGTGGTGGGCTAGATTTTCATGTTTATTAAAACCGATACTAAAGCGAAACCTACTCAGCAGACCGTTCCCCTCTTATATCCCCCATTCATAATCCCAATCTCCCTTGTCACCCTTTAAAAAATACTAACCCAAAATTCAAAATCTATCCTTAGTCATACAAGAGGAGTTAGGACACATTATAGGGAATTGGGTATCTTTTGGACAGTAGAAAAGTTTTTTTTGTCCTTATTTTCTTGTTCATTTTTAGTATATTTTTTGGGTAGTTTTTAGAGTAGTTTTAGTGTAATTTTTAGGTTTACTTTAGTGTGTAAATTTTTATTTCTTCTTTTATATATTTTTATTGAGCTTAATGGTAAGATAATATTTTGGTGAAATACAAATTTTGATTGTTTGGGAGTTGTTCATAAACTCAGATTTGTTGATTGTTATTCATGTCCAAGGTTGAGAGTGCAATGAAAATTTAAGGAGACTTATTTTTATTTCATTCTCTATTGTGTTTATTTATTTTATACCTTTTATTGTGCTATTATTACATTTCATATATAATAATACAAAAACAAGAGGCTAAATATACAATCCAAGGGGTGAGAAGAAGCCCTTGACGTAATTTTTTTTTATTTTCAGTTTAGTTATTTATTATGCCCCTTTGAGTATCAGTATTGAAATTTTACAATTTATATTTACGCCGCGAGAGATGGTGAATTATTTTTTAGAGAAAATCATAAATTATAATTATAATATATATTTATTAATTAAATTAGAGATGTGTAATTTTTTGATAATAATGTAGTTTGCATTTTTCAACTCAAAAGCTTAATTTTTAATGGTTTAAAATAGTTTTAGTAAATTTTTCATAGCTTGTGATTTATTAGAAACTGTTTAAATTCGATTTTTATGTAATTTATGAAATTCTAACATTAATCTTCTAAAATATTATGTTTCACTTCACATTTACAATGAAATTTGGATTGTGGATTTAAATATGTCTTGAGGTATTTCAAATAGATAAAATAATTAATAAAAATAAATGTGTTAAGTGTTGAATTTCAATCCCTTAAATTATCTCATAACGGTTTACTCCTCATACTTAGATCAGTTTTTTTAATTTTATTTATTTATTAGTATAATTTAAATTTTAACACATAATTAAGAGTATAAAATATCTCCCTCTCTCTAGATCATCTCTCTAGCTCGTACCTTCTCCTAGCCTCCTATGGCAACCCTACTCCTGAAACCAACACCTAAACCGCCCGACATTGACAGGGACAAAGCCAAAAGCTTTGCCTATGTTATAAACACTTCCCCATCAGATCTGATAATCAATGGCAAATAGTATGAAAGCTTCAAAGATGAACCTATGATTACTTTCTCAGAAGAAGAAAATGTTAAACTTGCTAACCCATACAAATTCTCTCTCATTGGAATATTTTCTTTTGATAGACCCTCCATGGAATCCATCCGTAAAGCATTCTTAACTTTTTCTCTTAAAGTTACCTTCTCTATAGGCCTTCTTGACGAGAAACATATTTGAATTAAACTATTATGTGAGGAAGATTATAAGAGACTATGGTTGCGTGATCAATGGTACATATGATTTTACACCAGATCAAGATAGTTATATTCTTCCTATTTCGTTATCTCTTCCATATCTTCTTGTTCACTTATTTGCAAAACAAGCCTTATTTGCTATTGCAAATTTAATTGGTATCCCGCCAGAGTTGATGAATCCACTATTAATGTTACTAGACCAAGTCAAGCTAGACTTTGCATTGAGATTGGTATCGCCAAAAAACTTCCAAACAAGATACGCATATGATGTGGAAACAAAAGCTTCTGGCAACGAGCCATATACGAGAATTCCCCATGTACTATAATAATTGTGCTAAGATTGGAGATGTAGAGGCGGATTGCTATGTTGATAATGAAAATGGTGGTCAATATAATCAAGGTCATCAAAATGATGAGGACATGAATAAGCTTAAGCAGAAGACTGATACAAAGAAAGATAAGGAATTTAGTACTCAGATTCTGAAAATGAGTATTAACCCTAAGCCACCTGGTATATGGGTTGAAAAACCATTTGCCAAAGGGATTCAGATTTTAGACAATGTCTAAAAAGGCTAGGAGTTTAGAGATAAAGGGAAGAAGCCAGTTATGCTCATACAAGAAATAAAAAAACATAGGCTTGCCTCAACATCACTTACGGGTACGATCATAAATACTGGGAAACAACCGATTAACGACGATGAATCAATCAGCTCAAGAATGATGAAAGAGGATCACAATGTGGTGGAAAACCCCCCACAAAACGAGGAGACAGTTTAAATGGATTCAGAATATCAGGTTGTTACACACAACAAATTTCAAATAATGTTAATGGATGCAGAAGACCAGGAGGAAGGTGAGATACTGCCAAATTTTCAAAATCTTTTAAATATCAAACTCGCATACCTTAAAAATAAAACCTACACCCATCCTATAGTCCCAATCCCAAAAAATAGTTGCAAATCTTTGTGGAAATCATAGGATGACATACCTTCATTTGAGACAAATTTTTCAGCACCGATATCAAGGGAAGATTTTTGAAATTTCTCCAACCAGCTTACCCAAAAAATTTCTTGCTTCCAAACAATTACTCCTCATCTACCACACTTCTATTGTTCCAACGTCAGTCACATCTCCTCTTACTCCTTCTAAACCCAATTCAAAAAACGAAGCCATTATAGAAATTATCCTTTTAGTAGCTAAACTAAATGAAGATTATATTAGTGCAAAAAATCCAAAAAGAAAAAAAATGGAGGCAGAGTTGTTTTGTCAAACATACAAATAAGAGTAGGGGGTATTTCTTGTAAAACTTCCCTAAAAATAAATCAATCATGATAAATATCTTTTTTTAGAATATTCGCGTAGATGGAAATAAATCTTCTATAAGAAGACTCAAAAGGATCATCAGGAAGTATGTCATTGTCTTGGTAGCTATACAGGAACCAAAGATTGATGATAACAATCTTCAAGAGTTGTGACGTAAGTTGAAGTTTGATGGGGGTATATTTAATTATAATGGAAAAATATTAATCATGTGGAAATACACTTGTGATTTTAAAATCATTGGTGATAAAACTCAAATTTTAGCTATTTTAATCAATCTTCCTCATTTGGGTGGTAGTGATCTTCTTTAATCAGTTTATGCTAAGTGTAACAAAGAGGACATTAAAGAATTATGGGCAAATATAAATCATCTTACTTCTTTGAATTTTAGTAAGTGGATTTTGGGAGGGGATTTCAATATAATATATTCTCAAAAAAAAAAGCAAGGTGGTAATCTGGTGAACCAGCAAGCTATTTTAGAGTTTAACTCCTCCATGCTTCAATCATGATTAAAAGAAGTGGCTTATAAAGGAGAAAATTTTACATGGTGTAATAACCGCGTTGGTGACGCAAGAATTTGGGCATGATTGGATCGAATCTTAGGAAATGAAGGTTGGTTCAAAGGCAATTTTCTTTCCTATGTGGAACATCTAAACTAAGCTAATTCATACCATGCTCCTTTGCTCCTCAAGCTGAAAATCCTAATGATGATAGGCCAAAACATTTCAGATTCCAAAATATTTGGACTACCCATCATTCCCTTTTATTGGTGGTGACTAGAGCTTGGAATAATACTGTGGAGGATAGGCCTATGAAAGCTTTTTTTAGCAACTGAAGTTGGTTAAAAAATCCTTACAATCTTGGAATAAAGAAGAGTTCAACAACATTTTTTTCAAGGTTCAAACTGCTAAAAAGGATCTGATTATTAAAGAAGCGATGTATGACACCATCCTACAAAGGCTAATAGAGAAGCTTGGCTGATGATGCTAGAATTAGCACCACCAGATAAGGTGTTTTCAAGCTCAATCTAAGAACAACAATGGCAACATAGTTATGTAAAAGGTAAGAGAATGAGATGAGGAGAAGAGGAGAGAGCACCAGAATATAAGTGGTTCAGCCTAAATTGGCCTACGTCCACTGTGTGTGTGTGAATAACCTCACTGTAATAAGGCACTGATGACCATGGATACAATCTCTCAAGCTTTCTCTCTCTTTACTGTGTATCTAGACAGAGTTTCAACTAGGGTTGTGTTTTTTGGATCCTTTGCAAGGTAGAGGATGACCTCTATATATAGTACCTGGGGGGTGTAATATACCCCCCATGCATGCAATGTGCATGTGTGTGATTGCTTCACTAATATGGGAAAGCCATCTGTCACTGTCACATGTAGAGAATGATGATGCAATACTCTCCCCACGTGTGGGGAATAATCTTGTTATAACTGATTTGTGTCCACGTGCCCTTATCCAAATGTCAGCAGATGCTCGGCTATCGCGCCTGGTGTATGGCCTCGGCCTGGGAGAGGCCGATGTTGGTAAGTCTAGGTACTCGTTCAGTCCGAGTATTCCATGGAGGTCTCGACCTAATCCCAGCCGAGACAATGGACAAGGTTGGCCTGAGCCGAGGTTGAGCTGACGTGTTTGGAGTATCGAATAATGTCTTGATGAGGTTGCTGGTGTCTTCCTGCGAGCTCGGCCTATGTTTGGCAGAGGTTGCCATTCCAAGGTATACGAGAATGCTGCTGATCCTTATGATGTCCCTTGGAGAGGCTCATGGTAGTGTCGGCCTGGGCCGACCTTGCTATGGCCGAGTGCTGATGCCGCATACCTAAGGCTTGTCCAACGTCGGCCATGATCTCGGCCGAGGTTGGTGTCTCCGGGCCGAGGTCACGCTTGGGGCATATCAATCACCCCCCAACCCTTTGTGACATGCGAAAGCAGGTGACTGTGGTGTTCGCACATCTCCGAGGCCTTTCCAGTATGAGCCAATATTTGCTTGACACTTGTCCACTGTTGATGTATGGCTTGCTTAGCAAGCGTGTTGTTAGCCGCCTTTGGTGATCCCGAGGCAATGATGGGCCTTGGGAGTCGCGCCTGCATATTTAAGGGTTTTAAACCTTTCCTTTTCCCCCCATCCTCAATTCTTTCTTCTGCGCAGTTGCACTCCAACCATTTTCTCTCTCTAAAAGCATTCTTCTTCGCGACTTCTCTGTAGAGGTTTTTGGTGGAGCTCTCTTGGGTTTTCTTCACTTTTCCTTATCGTTTCATCCTCAGGTATCTTCTTCCCCTCATTTGCCTCCATTTTCTCTGCTTTTTCCTTTCTATTTGAGTTTTTCGGCGAGTCTTTGGGTTTTTCGGTGAGTCCACCATAATTGCAGGCGAACTGTTCTTGTTAGGTTTGAGTAATTTGATCTTTAGACTCCTTTGTTTTATCATCCAATCTTGTTTGTAGTTTAAGGCAGTTTCTCCAAGTGTAGTGTCTGTCTCTGATGCTCAGACCCCTATACTAACTTCTTTAGGAGTTCCCCTCCCTTAGGGAGAAGGCTTTAGAAAAAATCAGACAAATAGAAAGAGCACAGGAGGAGGCTCGTAGGTCTCAAGAATTCCCAATTAGACCCATCTTCCCACCACCCCTGAAGGTGATATATCCTGATCCTTCAGAGTCTTTCAACCAGTCATAGGTTCCTGTCGACCCTATACCAATGTCTGAGTCTTCTACCTCAGACCCCATGTCTGTGGATTCCTTTCAGGAGGCCATGGACTTATCAATTCGGCCTGATCAGGCCCCTGATTAGGCCGAGGTATCCAGCCGGGTCTCATCTCATAACAACTCAAGCGCCTCAGCCTCTTCCTCAGAGGTTGAGATCATTGAGCCGAGTGTGGCCATCCCACCACCCCTTGACGCCATTCCTCTATTGGCCATCACCGGTGCCGAGTTCGCTCAAAGGTTCTCGGGTAACCCATCAACATCTGCTCCGGCCGAGGTTGAGCTAGATGATGATGACGTTGAAAGTGATGTCGACGTCTCTGAGGCGGTCGAGATCGAGAGTACTATAACTGAGGTAGACCTCCTTTGCTTCAGATACCTATATTCCATCAGTCCCTCCATAAAGTTAAGAAGACCTCTGAGGGAAGAGAGGGCGTTTCACGGTCGAGACGGATAAATCTGCTTGTACGAGCAGATGTTCAAGTTGGGGTTTCGTTTACCCATCCATCCAATTATCAAATCTATCCTTGCCTATATCAATTTGGCCCCCTCCCAACTATCCCCTAATGCCAGGAGGGTCATAATAGGGGCCATAATCTTATGGAGGGCTTTCCACCACGCAGACCTTCCAGTTCAGGTCTTTGTTGGTTGTTATGTTCCCTCTTCTGCCAAAAATCATCCGAGCTACTATCATTTTGTAGCTCGAAAGCCAGCGAAGAAGATGCTTCAAGTAACTCAGACTTCCAACCACATATGGAATCCACGTTACTTTTTTGCCTCTGGACCATGGAAATTAGGCCCATGCGCACCCTCGTCCATTCTAGAGCCGAGGATTCCCCTTAGGTTGGGTAAGGTCACAATATCTGTGAGGGCTGACCCTAGCCTGAGCCCATCAAACCTTTATAAGGTGAAAGCCCTTAAAGATCAGGGGGTACATGGTCTGTTCGTCAGGTTCGAACACTTGATGACCCCCCATTACCTCTCTGAGACAGGTCTGGGTGGAAGTCCTCTTTCTGAGCTCGGTAAGCGCTTTTTATTTGTAGTTGAACCTCTGAGTTTATCTATGTCTGATCTTCTAACTCAGATCTATTCATTTTTGCAGAGCGTCCGAAGGATATCTCAGACGAACTCTGGGAGATGGATGCACCCAACTTGACGAGACTCGCGAAGAAAGCTGTACTTAATGCTCCTCCCCCAGCTCCCTCTGCCTCGAAGCCCCAAGACACAAAAAAGAGGGCTCCATTTGATCATGCCCCTGAGGATCAGAGGCCGAAGAAGAAGAATGCTGACACTGCCATCCCCATCTCTTCAGCGGATGCTCTGTCGGCTCGTCTAGAGCAGTTGAAGATTACTGATAGCATAGTCGTCCATAGTCTTCAGGCCTTAGATTCTTTTGGCTCTACAATGACTGAGGCTGACAAGCGCTTCTTCAGGTCACTTGATACTCCTTTGCTGGTTGAGTTTGGCATTCACAGATCCATTCAGGTATGACCTCATTTTCTTTCCAATTCCTAAGTGTAACCTCTGATTTATCTTTTGCTCATTCCTGATCGCAAAATCTGCAGGGCTTGGCAGCGATGCACCACCTCTCTAATTGGACTTTGAGGAAGTTGCCCCTCATCCAGAAGGGTCAAGAGGCTGAGAAGGTCCAGAGTTCTTTGAACGCAGAGATCAACCGGCTTAAGTCTGAGTTAGGTGAATCTGACAAGAAGGTGAAGAGGCTAAAGAAGGAGGTCTCTCGGCTTAATAAGGACCATGCTGCTGCCCTGAAGGCCAAGGACGATGTATTGCAGCAGAAGGTCAGCTCGACCGTGAAGGCAGCCCTAGATGATGCCTCAGAGGGGATAATAGCCGAATACAAAAATTCTGACGAGTTTATGAGATTTGGCTTTGAATACCTTGAAAGAGGTATCAAAGCCACTATCAAGTGGGTTGATGTTAGGGAGAGGGAGGCTGGTACTTTGAAAGCCTCTGACTTCACAGGCCTTGGCTTTGCTGATCCTCAGTTTTCCCAGGCCCTTCAGAAGGTTGAGGAGGAGGTTTCTGCGCCAGCCGAGACTGCAACGATGGACGACACTGAGGTTGGAGGGGCAGATGTTGCCGAGGTGACCAACGTTGTCCAGACTAACCAAGCCGAAGATACCAACATTCCCCCTTCAAACCCTTGAATTTCTGAACATTGTAACCCCTGATTTTGTAACCTTTGCACATTTATAATTTATGAATGAACGTGGCTCTTTTCCATTTTTTGTAATCTCTGAATATTTTCTTATTTCTGAACAGGACCATCTTCTTTTGTTGTATATCATGATGTTTTTGCTCAAGCTTATGCAATGGTGTTTGCCTAAACCAAATTAGTAGTCTGAGCTCAAACCTCGTCACCATTGAATGGTGTTATAAAGGTCTGAGGTCGCCACCTAAGATGTTACCCCCATAATTAATCTCACCAAATTAATGATGTTAAGGGTCTGAGGTCATCCCATTATGGTGTCTGACCTCAGACCTCATCACCACTGAATGATGTTGTAAGGGTCTGAGGTCGTCACCTAAGATGTTACCCCCATAATTAATCTCACCAAATTAATGATGTTAAGGGTCTAAGGTCATCCCATTATGGTGTCTGACCTCAGACCTCGTCACCACTGATTGATGTTGTAAGGGTCTGAGGTCGTCACCTAAGATGTTATTCTCCTAATTAATTTCACCAAATTAATGATGTTAAGGGTCTGAGGTCATCCCATTATGGTGTCTGACCTCAGACCTTGTCACATCTGAATGATGTTGTAAGGGTCTAAGGTCATCACCTAAGATGTTGTCCTCATAATTAATCTCACCAAATTAATGATGTTAAGGGTCTGAGGTCATCCCATTATGGTGTCTGACCTCAGACCTCGTCACCACTGAATGATGTTGTAAGGGTCTGAGGTCATCACCTAAGATGTTATCCTCATAATTAATCTCACCAAATTAATGATGTTAAGGACAAGTGCAAAATGGAGCAAGTACCACCATGGGAACTGATCTTTTATTAATAGCCTCTTCATGACAAGATGGTACAATTACAGAACTTCATGCAACATCATATGTAATATTTCTTTAGGTGATCAGCATTCCATGGATTAGTGAAAGGTTCTCCTTCTAGGTTTTCTAGCCTGTAAGTGCCAGGCACAACCTCTTCTGTCACTTTGTAGGGTCCGTGCCAGTTTGGGTGGAGTTTGTTTTCTTTCTGTAAGGTCTTCTTTAGCACTAGGTCTCCCACTGCAATGGGTCTTGACTTCACCCTCTGGTTGTAGAATTTCGCTGCCCTCTGTTGGTAGGCTGGTTGTCTAATCTCTGCGTCCTCTCTTCTTTCTTCGATAAGATCTAGATCTAGCCTCCTCTCTTCCCCATTATTGTCAAGGTTATAGTGAAACACCCCAAGACTATTGAGACTGAGAAATTTAATTTTGGGAAAATTACATTTAATTAAATTGGAGAATTTTAAAATTTGGGAATTTAAGTCCAAAAATAGAGGACGTTTCAAAGTATTCCGGATGATATTTTTGAGGGTACCATCGATCCCGGAAGGGTCGAGATAGTCAAAATGACTGTCATTGGGTCTTATTTTGGCTCCGAAATGTTTTTAAGTTGTTTTGACTTGAATTGGAGTCAACGAGTCATTTAAAGTGTGTATTAACATTTAAAACTGGGACCTTGTTTTAAAAGGTTGGAGGCTTACGGATGAAGCCATTTTCTCATTTGAGAGAAAGAGAGAAAAGCCCTAGAGAGAGTGAAGAAGAAGAGAAAGAAGAAGAAAGGGAGAGAGAGAGGAAGAAATCTTGGAGATTCCCGGCCCAACCGCGGCATCAAGGATGATCCAACCTCTACAAATCTGAGGCAAGTGTTTAATCTTGCTAAATAGCTATTTGTGTATTTCATTTCATAAATTGTGGGGTAAAGAAATGGTTTTTGAGTATTAATGTCAAAACCTAGATTTTAGGTTTAAATCTTGAAATCAATGATTAAATATGGATTTAATGGAATAGAAATGTTTGGGATCAACTTTGGGTTGACTTATGGGCTTAAAATCACAAATTGATGAAGGTTTAATTGTTAGAAATGAAAATTTAGGGTTTAGAATTCGTGGGTTTTGATGAAGAAGAAGAACCCTTCAAAAATTGTAGGTCCGAATCGATTCGTCCCCTCAAGCGAATCGATTCGGTTTGGTAAAATTGGCAGGTCTGCATTGACCGAATCGATTCGGACCCCAAGCCGAATCGATTCGGCCTATTGCAGAAGCCCAGGTCTTTGGAACCGAATCGATTCGCCTTGGAGGCAGAATCGATTCGGAAACAGGGCATTTTGAGGTATTTTCTCCATAGTGAATTCAAACCCTTTTTGGTTGGGTTTATTGATTTGGGGCCTTCTCTTATGATGTAAGAGATATGTTCTTGGAGACACATAAGGAGTTTCTCACACATTAGAGTTTTGGGGACTCCTTAGGGTAATTTGGGAGAAATGTATCCATGTATGTATTTGGAGTTATGTATAGAGATTTTGGGGGAAAACCCTTTGGGATTGGGAATCCTAATTGTAGATTAAAAGTAAGTGTAGATGTGATGTGAGGCTAAGAACTCTTAGAGAGATCTTAGATTAGGGTATTCACAAAAGTGATCGAACCATAGTCGAAATCGAGGGAAATGAGATTATTTGATGATTGAAAGAATGAGACTGAGGCTGATAGACTATTAATTATATGTATACCGATAGTCAAAATGATTACTAGATTCTTTAATGTACTCGGAGATATAGATGATATGTGTAGTGAAAGATTCCTACACAAACTCTTGGGTGATAGCCCTAATGTTGAATATATACAGGTATAGATATATACATATGGTTTTGGGAGACTATTCATCATAGGAAAATGATCGAATATGTTTCAAGTATGAGATTATATTCACGTATCGAGGTAAATTAAAGGAATTGTGGTGACGGCTTGTATATTGAGGACTATGTATACTTATAGCCAGGTATATATATATCTTATACATATGAACGAGAATTAGTTTATATATAAAGATAAGGATATGTGAATATGTGTTGATATATATATATATATATATATATCTGTATGTATATAGATATATGGATATCTTTATGTTGTGGACATACATGGTATGGATATTTAAACCGTATATGATGGTTTATTACTTGATCATATGATTGGATCATATGGATTATATATTATGCATGTAAATGATATATATACTTAATTGGTTAAGCATACCCCGCTCATGCTATCATTGGGAAGTTGCGCGCGTAGAGGGTGAGCATCCTGGCTAGAAAAGTAGGGTGTGGATATTCCCCAGGTCATAGTCGTCCCGTGTGTTACTATATGATATATATATATTTATTTTGGGATGAGACGTGATGGGTATGTTTCGTCTCATTGCCATTTTGGAGCTATGACCGCTTCCCGGGACGTCGTGTGCGTGAGTTTACCACGAGATGGGTGTCGTTTAGTCCCACCATGGTGGCCCCAGTCTTGCTACGTGAGCCGGGCACTGGGAAGATGATAGCATTGATGCAGTTTATCGGCGATATATATAGCCGGGTATATTATGTGCGTGGCCTTGTACATCATGTGTAGTATGTACACTTGGCTATTGGATTGATGATGATATATATACGGTTAGAAATAAATACCTATATATATATATATATATATATATATATATTTATATATATATCCTATAGATGAAAGGATATGGACTTTTATGAAGTACATCTTAGATGATTATGGTGTACTAGATTGATGGGGGTTGATGTATCGCACATAAGGTATTATTTCGGTTACATCATCCCAAGGATATTATTGGAGGTTCTTTTATTTTATCTTATTTGTTTTCTTTCTTTTCTTTTCTTTCTTTCTTTCTTTAGGAGTTATAGTTAGTAGTAATGGTAGTATTAACTTGTATGTTGAGGATTTTGGATCTCTAGGATCGACATTGCCCAGGAGTAGTGTAACGAGGTGGTTCCTTGTTTGGATTTCGCTTTGCGAGACACCTCACGCACGAAACGCAGTGCCATGTCGAGATTTGAGAAAAGTAATTCCATAGGTGGCATCACGGATCTCTGGTCTTGACCTTGTCAGGAGTAGTGTAATGGGGAGGTTCCTTGTTTGGATTTCGCTTTGCGAGACTCCCCACGCACGAAACGTAGTACAATTTTGGGATTAGAGAGAAGTCTTGCCAATATTCCATGTGCATATTATTAAGTATATTAATTCTTACGTTTTTAGCCTATATAGGTATATATATATATATATATATATATATATATATATATATATATATATATATATATATATATAGGGGTAATGTTTTAGGAATTATGATAATTATAATTCATGAGATTATTAATCGGAATTCATTAAGCCTTTTATGGCATAATTGTTGTAATCATAATCTAATAGGATTAGAAATGGGTGGATCCTTAGATTATGACGGGAAGGTAGCTCTCGTGGATATAGGCTAGGCCTGATAAGTTAGGTTGTCCTAAAATCAATGGGGGTAATTTAACTAAAATTTGAGGACGCGAATAGGTGCGCGCCTTTAGATGAGAGGTGAGTTGGGGTTCCACGAGAGTGCGGTCTCACTTATTTCTGAAATTAAGTACACCGGTATTTATTATGCACGGTTAACGCACTTGCTAAATATTTTCACATTCGGGGCTCTGACCCGTTTTCTTTTCTCTCCTGCTTGTATATATATATATGTATTTCCACAGGTATCCTACCGCATGGATGCCGGATGACTTTCTATCCAGAGTCTTGGGAGCCGTGACAGGTGCGGACTGTTGCGGGATTTTTCATGTAGCCGCTTCCTACTTCTTTAAAATTCTAGGTAGGATTCATGTTGTATATCGAGTTTGTATCATAGGGATATTTATATACATGTTTATATTTATTCCATTTCAGCTATTGTATTTGCTGTGAACCGACAGCTTATTCGGGTTTATTTATTTATGGCATATTCATGTATAGTGATTTCTTTCATTTCTTATAATGCTTCTTGCATCTCTCTCTTATTCGTTAGTAGTTTCATTGTGTTGGGTCATTGTATGTTGCAAGTTTTAATTTATATTAACATCTCGCTTATATGATATCGGGTAGTTAGTCCTATATTATATAGTACCGACAGTTGATGTTGAGACTGGACCATCTAGAATTCCTAATTTAATATAGCATAGGGCTGGCCACCCGTTATTATTTTAAGCGGGGTGTTACAGATGGTATCAGAGCATCAGGTTCTAGAGTCCTTAGGATCTGTGCGAGTTTCTGCATTCTTACGTTAACGTTCTTGACATAAAGCCCTAAAAATAGGACTGTTGTGTTCACTGCTTTGTTTTCTTCTGTGAAGTATATTCACTTGATTGACGTTCTGATAACAGTTGCTTTTATTTCGTTTCAGACGTCGCCTAGATTTTTGTCGTCTAGGAAGGGATAGGATTAAAAGTACAATACCCATAGTATATATTGGGTACGCTCTAATCGGGGGTAATTGTTTTCCCCGGTTCCGGAGGAGATGTTGAGGAGATTTCTAGCAGTGGTTCGAGGTGATTTATCGGCAGTTGAGTAAGAAAGGAAATTTACTCGAATGGCGAATCTTGGTCTTAGTGAGGTAAGTCCGAGGAGAGACATGTAGTGTAGTCCTTGGGAGGTCTAGATTGAGAATCTGTTAACCTTAGTTAGGAAACCTAATGTTGGTGACTCTTACCGAGGTGAGGTTGGTGTAGTTGTCCCAATATTAGGAGTACCGCCTTCTAAGATGAGGGAGAATGCCTTTGGAGACTAAGTTTCGTTGTGTAGAACTGAAGGAGTTTTCGACAGTTGCAATCGCGCCTTGCCCTTCAATATGGTTAGGAAGGATTTTGAGGAAGATGTTTCTCTTGTGAAGAAATAGGTTTAGGGATAATGATTTTCCTGGAAGGAGTTGAGGACCCTGATTTGAGATTCTAGGGTGAGGGGAAACCATTAGGTTATGGAATTGTAAGGTAGAATACCTTTCTTTGAGTTTAAGTTACGCTTTGTGCGATAGTGGGAACGTCGCGTGTGAGGTGTGATGAGTAGCTAGCCGCTATACCGCTAGGGGGTATGGAATTTTCCTAGAGAAGGAAGTGAGCAAGTGTGGCCTTGGTATGGCATCTTGGGAGATGATACATCTTTTCGTAACGAGATAATAGGGAAGTTTTAGAATCCCAATGAGGGAAGGATTTATTTTTATATAAAGGTGTTAATATGATGTATAGGAATTTCATAACTGAGAGGTTCAGAGTTTGGTAGATTCATGAGGAGCGGATAGTTTAGCTCATAGTTGTGCTAGTTTTGAGAACTAGATATTGGCTAGAGTATTGTATTGGTTGAGGCCTTGTGTCCTAAACATAAGGTGTTTGTTTGGCGTGTCGAAAGACGCGGAATATTTTTATATCGTATTATTTGTATAGGCCCTCGGGCGATATCTAAAATATGGAAATCTTTTTATAAAACCTTAACCCTGGTTCAACTAATATCAATCCCCGACCTAGCTACACAGTAGTGTATTGGGAGGGTTCCTTGTTTGGATTTCGCTTGCGAGACCTCCCCCGCACGAAGGTGGCTAGCGTCAGGAATTGAGGAGAGTTCAACCAGTGGAAATTTTCAAACTTTTATATATTTAGTATATCGTCATAGATTTTATTACCGAGGGTTATCTTACAATTTTGAGGCTAATGGAGCCTGATTAAAATTCTACGAGTGGAGATCAGGTACGGGGTGTATGGGCGCCCTGAGTAGTTAGTTTGTTTTAAAGGCTCTATGGTTCGACGTGAGAACTAGAAAGGATCGGCATAGTGATCTTGAGGTTTGATGTAAGGACTAGATGATATCGATGTCCTAGGATCGTCTTAAATTTCGCGGACGAAATTTTTGTAAGGGGGGAAGATTGTAACACCCCAAGACTTTTGAGACTGAGAAATTTAATTTTGGGAAAATTAAATTTAATTAAATTGGAGAATTTTAAAATTTGGGAATTTAAGTAAAAAAATAGAGGACGTTTCAAAGTATTCCGGATGATATTTTTGAGGGTACCATCGATCCCGGAAGGGTCGAGATAGTCAAAATAACTGTCATTGGGTCTTATTTCGGCTCCGGAATGTTTTTAAGTTGTTTTGACTTGAATTGGAGTCAACGAGTCATTTAAAGTGTGTATTAACATTTAAAATTGGGACCTTGTTTTAAAAGGTTGGAGGCTTACGGATGAAGCCATTTTCTCATTTGAGAGAAAGAGAGAAAAGCCCTAGAGAGAGAGAAGAAGAAGAGAAAGAAGAAGAAAGGGAGAGAGAGAGGAAGAAATCTTGGAGATTCCCGGCCCAACCGCGACAGCGAGGACGATCCAACCTCTACAAATCTGAGGCAAGTGTTTAATCTTGCTAAATAGCTATTTGTGTATTTCATTTCATAAATTGTGGGGTAAAGAAATGGTTTTTGGGTATTAATGTCAAAACCTAGATTTTAGGTTTAAATCTTGAAATCAATGATTAAATATGGATTTAATGGAATAGAAATGTTTGGGATCAACTTTGGGTTGACTTATGGGATTAAAATCACAAATTGATGAAGGTTTAATTGTTAGAAATGAAAATTTAGGGTTTAGAATTCGTGGGTTTTGATGAAGAAGAAGAACCCTTCAAAAATTGCAGGTCCGAATCGATTCGCCCCCTCAAGCGAATCGATTCGGTTTAGTAAAATTGGCAGGTCTTCATTGACCGAATCGATTCGGACCCCAAGCCGAATCGATTCGGCCTATTGCAGAAGCCCAGGTCTTTGGACCCGAATCGATTCGCCTTGGAGGCCGAATCGATTTGGAAACAGGGCATTTTGAGGTATTTTCTCCATAGTGAATTCAAACCCTTTTTGGTTGGGTTTATTGATTTGGGGCCTTCTCTTATGATGTAAGAGATATGTTCTTGGAGACACATAAGGAGTTTCTCACACATTAGAGTTTTTGGGACTCCTTAGGGTAATTTGGGAGAAATGTATCCATGTATGTATTTGGAGTTATGTATAGATATTTTGGGGGAAAACCCTTTGTGATTGGGAATCCTAATTGTAGATTAAAAGTAAGTGTAGATGTGATGTGAGGCTAAGAACTCTTAGAGAGATCTTAGATTAGGGTATTCACAAAAGTGATCGAACCATAGTCGAAATCGAGGGAAATGAGATTATTTGATGATTGAAAGAATGAGCTTGAGGCTGATAGACTATTAGTTATATGTATACCGATAGTTAAAATGATTACTAGATTCTTTAATGTACTCGGAGATATAGATGATATGTGTAGTGAAAGATTCCTACACAAACTCTTGGGTGATAGCCCTAATGTTGAATATATACAGGTATAGATATATACATATGGTTTTGGGAGACTATTCATCATAGGAAAATGATCGAATATGTTTCAAGTATGAGATTATGTTCACGTATCGAGGTAAATTAAAGGAATTGTTGTGACGGCTTGTATATTGAGGACTATGTATACTTATAGCCAGGTATATATATATCTTATACATATGAACGATAATTAGTTTATATATAAAGATAAGGATATGTGAATATGTGTTGATATATATATATATATATATATATATATATATATGTATGTGTATAGATATATGGATATCTTTATGTTGTGGACATACATGGTATGGATATTTAAACCGTATATGATGGTTTATTACTTGATCATATGATTGGATCATATGGATTATATATTATGCATGTAAATGATATATATACTTAATTGGTTAAGCATACCCCGCTCATGCTATCATTGGGAAGTTGCGCGCGTAGAGGGTGAGCATCCTGGCTAGAAAAGTAGGGTGTGGATATTCCCCAGGTCATAGTTGTCCCGTGTGTTACTATATGATATATATATTTATTTTGGGATGAGACGTGATGGGTATGTTTCGTCTCATTGCCGGTTTGGAGCTATGACCGCTTCCCGGGACGTCGTGTGCGTGAGTTTACCACGAGATGGGTGTCGTTTTGTCCCACCATGGTGGCCCCAGTTTTGCTACGTGAGTCGGGCACTGGGAAGATGATAGCATTGATGTAGTTTATCGGCGAAATATATAGCCGGGTATATTATGTGCGTGGCCTTGTACATCATATGTAGTATGTACACTTTGCTATTGGATTGATGATGATATATATACGGTTAGAAATAAATACCTATATATATATATATATATATATATTTATATATATATCCTATAGATGAAAGGATATGGACTTTTATGAAGTACATCTTAGATGATTATGTTGTACTAGATTGATGGGGGTTGATGTATCGCACATAAGGTATTATTTCGGTTACATCATCCCAAGGATATTATTGGAGGTTCTTTTATTTTATCTTATTTTTTTTCTTTCTTTTCTATTCTTTCTTTCTTTCTTTAGGAGTTATAGTTAGTAGTAATGGTAGTATTAACTTGTATGTTGAGGATTATGGATCTCTAGGATCGACATTGCCCAGGAGTAGTGTAACGAGGTGGTTCCTTGTTTGGATTTCACTTTGCGAGACACCTCACGCACGAAACGCAGTGCCATGTCAAGATTTGAGAGAAGTAATTCCATAGGTGGCATCACGGATCTCTGGTCTTGACCTTGTCAGGAGTAGTGTAACGGGGCGGTTCCTTGTTTGGATTTCGCTTTGCGAGACTCCCCACGCACGAAACGTAGTACAATTTTGGGATTAGAGAGAAGTCTTGCCAATATTCCATGTGCATATTATTAAGTATATTAATTCTTACGTTTTTAGCCTATATAGGTATATACATATATATATATATGTATATGTATAGGGGTAATGTTTTAGGAATTATGATAATTATAATTCATGAGATTATTAATCGGAATTCATTAAGCCTTTTATGGCATAATTGTTGTAATCATAATCTAATAGGATTAGAAATGGGTGGATCCTTAGATTATGACGGGAAGGTAGCTCTCGTGGATATAGGCTAGGCCTGATAAGTTAGGTTGTCCTAAAATCAATGGGGGTAATTTAACTAAAATTTGAGGACGCGAATATGTGCGCGCCTTTAGATGAGAGGTGAGTTGGGGTTCCACGAGAGTGCGGTCTCACTTATTTCTGAAATTAAGTACACCGGTATTTATTATGCACGGTTAACGCACTTGCTAAATATTTTCACATTCGGGGCTCTGACCCGTTTTCTTTTCTCTCCTGCTTGTATATATATATATATATATATATATATATATATATATATATATATATATATATATATATATATATGTATTTCCACAGGTATCCTACCGCATGGATGCCATATGACTTTCTATCCAGAGTCTTGGGAGCCGTGACAGGTGCAGACTGTTGCGGGATGTTTCATGTAGCCGCTTCCTACTTCTTTAAAATTCTAGGTAGGATTCATGTTGTATATCGGGTTTGTATCATAGGGATATTTATATACATGTTTATATTTATTCCATTTCAGCTATTGTATTTGCTATGAACCGACAGCTTATTCGGGTTTATTTATTTATGGCATATTCATGTATAGTGATTTATTTCATTTCTTATAATGCTTCTTGCATCTCTCTCTTATTCGTTAGTAGTTTCATTGTGTTGGGTCATTGTATGTTGCAAGTTTTAATTTATATTAACATCTCGCTTATATGATATCGGGTAGTTAGTCCTATATTATATAGTACCGACAATTGATGTTGAGACTGGACCATCTGGAATTCCTGATTTAATATAGTATAGGGCTGGCCACCCGTTATTATTTTAAGCGGGGTGTTACATATAGGTCTGAATCCTATGAGTTGGGAGCCCTACTTCCGTTGGTATGACGGCCTCTGAGCCATGTGCCAACATGAACGGGGTTTCTCCTATTGGTGTCCTTATCTTGGTTCTATAGGCCCATAACATAGCGTAGACCTCTGTAGTCCATCTTCCCTTCCTATCTTCTAACCTCTTCTTGATTCCATCCAGGATAGTTCTGTTTGTGACCTCTGTCTGACCATTTGCCTGAGGTCGGCCAAGAGATGAGAAGAATTTCTATATTCCTACTCTTAGGCAATACTTTTCTAAAGGGGAGTTCTTGAACTGGGTCCCATTGTCCGAGATGAGAGTGTTTGGGAGGCCATATATGCATACGATATTCCTCCAAATAAATTGGAAGGTCTTATGCTGTGTGATCATTATCATCGGATCTGCTTCCACCCACATTGAAAAATAGTCGATGGAAACTATCAAGAATCTATAATTGTTGGCAGCTCTTGGCAGGGGCCCTACTAAGTCAATCCCCCATACTGCAAATGGCCATGGGGAAGTGATTGACGTCATAGGTTGATGAGGCTGATGAGGGATGGAGGTGAACCTCTGGCATTTATCACATTTCCTCACGTAGGCTGCAGCGTCCTTGGACAGGGTTGGCCACCAGTACCCCTGGGTGGTGATTCTTTTGGCCAAGGGTCTTCCCCCTATGTGGCTAGAGCAAGAACCCTCATGGACCTCCCGTAAGACCCGGGGAACTTCTGTGGGGTGCACACATCTGAGGAGAGGTAGCAAGAATCCTTTCTTGTACAGGACGTCTCCTACTACAGAGAACTTGGCAGCCTTATATCTCAATTTTCGCCTTTCTAGCTTGGATTCATGCAGCTCTCCCTCTCTGATATATTTGAAGAGGGGGTCTATCCATGAGTCTCCTAAGTTCAAATTGTGACAAGGGTTATATACCTCTTCTTGCTCAATGGCTGCCTTCCCCAAGACTTCGATCGGAATGGTCCTTCTAACATCTAGCTTCGTTGCCGAGGCCAACCTTGCCAATGCATCTGCGTGGCTATTACTTTGTCGAGACACTCTCTTCAGCCTTGCCTCTTCAAAATGTTATAACATTATTTTCACCCTTTTCAGGTATTTGGCCATCCTTTCATCTCTGGCCTCGTATATTCCCAATACTTGATTAACAACTAACCGCGAGTCGCTGTGGAGTAGGAGTCTCTTTACGCGAAGAGTCTTTGCCAATGAGAGACCTGCTATCATGGCCTCATACTCGGACTCATTGTTAGAAGCTCGGAAGTTGAATCTCAAAGCGTATTAATTGTTGGCACCATCTGGAGCTGAGAGTATTAACCTCGCACCGCTTCCATTGTCACAAGAAGAGCCATCAACGAAGAGGCTCCAAATATCCGTACCTGATGAGAATACCCCTTTTGTCATGACTCCTTTTTTGAAGAGGTACCGATCTTCCTCATTTTCCGTAACTTGTTTCTTGGCTCCGTTGGACGCGATCTTTTCCTGATCTTAGAAGATGTTTGGTGTCGTCTCTTCCGAATTTCGGAAGACACCGTGGTTTTCAACACCCTCTAGGCCATTCTCTGCCTCGGCCTCTTCCCATGTAAACTCAGCGACAAAGTCTGCGAGGGTTTGCCCCTTGATGACCGTCCTAGGTTGGTAGGTAAGATCGTACTCCCCCAATTCAATGGCCCATGTCATCAATCTCCCGGACTTCTCAGGTTTATGTAGGACTTGTCTTAGTGGGGAGTCAGTGAGGACAACCATGGAGTGGGCCTGGAAGTAAGGCTTCATCTTTCTCGAGGCATGTATCAAGGCGTAAGCTAGCTTTTCCATGCGAGGGTAATTATGTTCGGCCCCTTGAAGGGCCTTACTGTTGAAATATACATGCCTTTGGATTCCAGTGTCTTCCCGTATTATGGCTGCGCTGATGGCTAATTCAGAGACTGCCAGATACACGTATAATTACTCCTCTGCTACAGGCCGAGACAGCAATAAGGGAGACCCTAAATAAGAATTGATTTGGTTGAAGGATTTTTCGCACTCTTCGTCCCATTGGAAGGACTTTCTCAGCACTTTAAAGAACGAAAGGCACTTGTCTGTTGCCCTAGAAACAAACCTGTTAAGGGAAGCCACTCTCCTCGTAAGTCTTTGAACATCTTTGATACTCCTCGGTCTCTTCATATAATGTAAAGCGTTAATTTTTTCAGGGTTCGCTTCAATCCCTCTCTGGTTGACAATAAATCATAGGAACTTCCCAGCTCCTACTCCGAAGACACACTTTGCGGGGTTGAGTTTCATCCTATATGAGTCCATAATGTCGAAGGTCTTCTCGAGATCCGTTACATGAGTGTTAGCCTTCAAGCTCTTTGTTAGCATATCGTCTACGTACACCTCCATAGTCTTACCTATTTTCCCTTCGAACATCTTATTAACAAGACGTTGGTATGTCACCCCTGCATTTTTCAGGCCGAAGGGCATCACTTTGTAGCAGTACGTCCCTTTGTCGGTAATGAAGGTCATTTTTTTTTAGTCTTCCGCATCCATGAAGATCTGGTTGTAGCCTGAATACGCGTCCATGAAGCTCATGAGCTCATGTCCCGTCGTTGCATCCACCATCTGATCTATCCGAGGTAAGGGATAACTGTCTTTTGGATAAGATCTATTCAGGTCAGTGAAATCAACACACATTCTCCACTTCCCATTGGCCTTGGGCACGATGACTGCATTCGACAACCATTCCGGATATGTAACCTCTGTTATAAACTCAGCCTCTTCCAACTTTTTGACCTCTTCTTGGATGACGTCATACTTCTCCCTATAATAGACTCTTCATCTCTATTTGATTGGCCTGGCATCTTTGGTCACGTTGAGCCTGTGACTCATAACTTCAGGGTCGATGCCAGGCATGTCTGCGTGACTCCATGCGAAGACACTCTGTCTCCTCCTGAGGAAGTTTATCAGATCTTCCTTGATTTCTGCCTTTAGGGCTTTACCGACCTGGACGGTTTTTTCCGGCTCGTCCTCATTGAGGACGATGGATTCTACCTCTTCCGCAGCCTCTCCCTTCTTCAACTTTGTTTCATCTCTTAGGTCAAGCTTATCGATGCTATAAGTGGTGGTTGCCCTCTTATGGGCTTCTCTCTCTTCGGTCGAGTTGAATTAACATTCTCGAGCTGTGGTCTGGTCACCTTGCACTTCCCCTACCCCATAAGGAGTCGGGAATTTTAGCATTTGATGGACCGTCAATGGCACAGCTTCAAACTCTTTAAGGGCCACCCTTCCTATGATGAGGTTATAGGCCGAAAACACGTTCTCGTCCATGATGAAAAAATTTATCTTCTTGGTCAGCCTCTTAGGCCACTCATCACCCATCCGTACGTCCATCTCATACAAGCCTAAGGGGTGGACCTTTTCGCCACTGAAGCCTATCAATGGGTGATGATAGGGTACCAGCCTTGCTCTACTAAGACCTAGGCTCTTGAAGTAAGGCCAGAACATCACGTCCGCCGAGTTCCCCCCGTCTATGAGGATCCTCTGAACCTCTCACCCATGCACCCTTGTTGTTATGACCAGAGGGTCATCATGGGGGGCTAAGATACCCTTGAAGTTGAGTCTGGAGAACCCAACTACGAGGGTGTCCATGTCTACCTTCTTCCTCTTCTGCGCTGTATCAGAAGACGTTAGATTCACAACTTCAAGCTTGGCCACTGACCTGGACTCTGCTACATGAGCCTTCCTATCAGCTACTTCAGAGCCACCTCCTGCAAATCCTCCACATATGGTGTCAACACCAAAGGAGATCGTACCAACCCTCTTCACCGGGGTGTTTTCATCTTTCGGCGGAAGGTTCGAATCGTCTCCGTCATCACCTTCTGAATCATCGTCTCTTCTGGCCGGGGCATTGTCACGGCATCTGTCATTTCTCATTTTCTTAGGGTCATCTCTTCCATCCTTAGAAGCTTTACCGTCCACATACTTTCTCAACTGACCAGATTTTAGCATCTTTTCAATCTCATCCTTCAGGGCGAAGCATCTGTCCATGACATGTCCATGATCCTGGTGGAACTCGCACCATAGGTTTTTATTCCTCTTATGTGGTGGGGCCTTCAGTTTCTCTGGCCATCTCAGAGTCCTGTCAGTCTTAATCTCATTGAGGATGTGCTCGCAGCTTACAGTCAGAGGTGTATAGTGAGCGAACTTGTCATCACCCGATCTCTTCTTCCCATCTTTCTTGCTTTGGTACTTTCCACTACCACCGCGGTTCTCATCCTCATACTTGACGGCCATTGAATCTTCCGCATTCATTACTTTCCCTGCGGTTGCCAGGAGCTCTGCCATAGACCTAGGGGGTCTTCCGCAAGTTTCCACAATAGCTTCCCCTTCTTGAGACCTCCTATAAGGGCGGTCATGGCTATGTTCTCTTCATAATCTTCGACCTCCAACTTCTCTTTATTGAATCTCGCTATGTAGTCTCTTAGGCTCTCATCCTTGGCCTGCTTGACATACAACAAGTGGGTAGTCTTCTTTTGAGGCCTCACCCCAAAGTAGAAGTTGTGGATGAATTGTTCAGCCAAGCCTTTGAAGTTCTCAATTGAGTTCTTCGGAAGGGAGGTGAACCAACTGTGCGCTACCCCCGTTAAGGTCCCAGAGAAGGCCCTACACTTCATCTCATCGGGTATCGAGTATATGTCTGCTGCCGACTGATACATCTCGATATGATGTACAGGGTTAGTGTTGCCATCATACTTGGGAGACACTTTAGGAGGCTTAAACTTAGCTGGGGTTGGGAAACCCACTATCCTAGCCACAAATGGGGAGCCCTCTGAGTAACCCCTTTGTAATGGGTCCCTGCTTTTAATGAGGTCTCTTATCTTCTCCTCAAGGCGCTGGATAGAATCATTCCATGGTCTTCTGCCATCGACTTGGCCGAGGTTATCCCCTGCCACCTCCATGGGATGGACCGAGGGTTCCCCTGCCGCGATACGTCGGTTGTTGACCTCTTCCTGTTCCCTGCCTCTTCTTTCACAGTGTCGGCCTTGATCTGGCCGACCCTGCCTGTTCCCTCTATGAGAGCCTGTTGCGCTCCTTGATCTCGACAGTCTCTGTCTTAGGTCATTCATCGGGCCCAATCTCTCAAAGGCCGACCCTCTGCTCAACCTATCAAAGGCTGACCCTCTTTGTTGGGCCTCTTCACCTCTTCGGCTGACACAACCTTGACTTTGCCGAAGAGGTCGTACAGTGTTATTTGACACCTCATATGGCTCCCAGCAGTCTTACGGGGATTCTTCCGCCTCTAGATCATCATACCTGTCCTCTGGAGAAGGGTTTCCCTGCCTCCCCAGGCGCAAGCGCCTAGGGTCAGTAACGTCCCTTCTCCGTTGGGGTGCAGGCTGGTCCTTCATTGGTGCCTGGGGTGGTCCCCTGGCGTCAGGATGAGGCTGAACTGCCGCCGGAGTGATCATATTCGGTGAGACTCCAGGTGGCCTCATCATAGTTTGGCTGAGCAATGCAAATTTCTCCTGCATAGCTTGTTGTGTTGCAGCTAAAGATCTCAAGGCTGCAGCTACCTCTGCCATTTCGGACTGGGGGGGCGCCTGACTGGAACTAGGCCCTCCACCCCCAGGTGGCGGAAGAGGCGGTGGTAATTCTGGTGCCATATGTTAACACTATAGAGCTTGAGTAGTAGATGAGCTTAGTACCTCAAAGGACCTCTTTCAATGGTGAAGCAGCTCCACGCAAGGGGCGGTGCCTGGTTCACCACCAGAGTCTCCGGTGAGGTTAAGCTGAAGAAGAGGAAGAGAGCTTCTTTTCTCTTCCCACAGACGACGCCAAAATGATGATGCTAGAATTAGCACCACCAGATAAGGTGTTTTCAAGCTCAATCTAAGAACAACAATGGCAGCATAGTTATGTAAAAGGTAAGAGAATGAGATGAGGAGAAGAGGAGAGAGCACCAGAATATAAGTGGTTCAGCCTAAATTGACCTACGTCCACTGTGTGTGTGTGAATAACATCACTGTAATAAGGCACTGATGGCCATGGATACAATATCTCAAGCTTTCTCTCTCTTCACTGTGTATCTAGACAGAGTTTCATCTAGGGTTGTGTTTTTTGGATCCTTTGCAAGGTAGAGTATGACCTCTATATATAGTACCTGGGGGGTGTAATATACCCCCCATGCATGCAATGTGCATGTGTGTGATTGCCTCACCAATATGGGAAAGCCATCTGTCACTGTCACATGTAGAGAATGATGATGCAATGTTCTCCCCATGTGTGAGGAATAATCTTTTTATAACTGATTTGTGTCCACGTGACCTTATCCAAATGTCAGCAAATGCTCGGTTATCGCGCCTGGTGTATGACCTCGACCTGGGAGAGGCCGAGGTTGGTAAGTCTAGGTACTCGTTCAGTCCGAGTATTCCATGGAGGTCTCGACCTAATCCCAGCCGAGAGAACGGATAAGGTCGGCCTGAGCCGAGGTTGAGCTGGCGTGTTTGTAGTATCGACTAATGTCTTGATGAAGTTGTTGGTGGCTTCCTGCGAACTCGGCCTATGTCTGGCCGAGGCTGCCATTCCAAGGTATACGAGAATGCTGCTGATCCTTGTGATGTCCCTTGGAGAGGCTCATGGTAGTGTCGGCCTGGGCCGACCTTGCTTTGGCTGAGTGTTGATGCCGCATACCCAAGGCTTGTCCAACGTCGGCCATAATCTCGATCGAGGTTGGTGTCTCCGGGCCGAGTTCACACTTGGGGCATATCATTTTTTGCAATCTCTAAATATTATCTTATTTCTAAAGAGGACAATCTTCTTTTGTTGTATGTCATGATGTTTTTGCTCAAGCTTATGCAATGGTGTTTGCCTAAACCAAATTAGTAGTCTGAGCTCAGACCTCGTCACCATTGAATGGTGTTATAAAGGTCTTAGGTCGCCACCTAAGATGTTACCCCGATAATTAATCTCACCAAATTAATGATGTTAAGGGTCTGAGGTCATCTCATTATGGTGTCTGACCTCAGACCTCGTCACCACTGAATGATGTTCTAAGGGTTTGAGATCGTCACCTAAGATGTTACCCCCATAATTAATCTCACCAAATTAATGATGTTAAGGGTCTGAGGTCGTCACCTAAGATGTTATCCTCATAATTAATTTCACCAAATTAATGATGTTAAGAGTCTGAGGTCATCCCATTATGGTGTCTGACCTCAGACCTCATCACCATTGAATGGTGTTATAAAGGTCTGAGGTCTCCACCTAAGATGTTACCCCCATAATTAATCTCACCAAATTAATGATGTTAAGGGTCTAAGGTCATCCCATTATGGTGTCTGACCTCAGACCTCGTCACCACTGAATGATGTTGTAAGGGTCTGAGGTCGTCACCTAAGATGTTATCCTCATAATTAATTTCACCAAATTAATGATGTTAAGGGTCTGAGGTCATCCCATTATGGTGTCTGACCTCAGACCTTGTCACATCTGAATGATGTTGTAAGGGTCTGAGGTCATCACTAAGATTTCTATCCTCATAATTAATCTCACGAAATTAATGATGTTAAGGGTCTGAGGTCATCCCATTATGGTGTCTGACCTCAGACCTCGTCACCACTGAATGATGTTGTAAGGGTCTGAGGTCATCACCTAAGATGTTATCCTCATAATTAATCTCACCAAATTAATGATGTTAAGGACAAGTGCAAAATGGAGCAAGTACCACCATGGGAACTGATCTTTTATTAATAACCTCTTCATGACAAGATGGTACAATTACAGAACTTCATGCAACATCATATGCAATATTTCTTTAGGTGATCAGCATTCCATGGATTAGTGAAAGGTTCTCCTTCTAGGTTTTCTAGCTTGTAAGTGCCAGGCACAACCTCTTCTGTCACTTTGTATGGGCCGTGCCAATTTGGGTGGAGTTTGTTTTCTTTCTGTAAGGTCTTCTTTAGCACTAGGTCTCCCACTGCAATGGGTCTTGACTTCACCCTCTGGTTGTAGAATTTCGCTGCCCTCTGTTGGTAGGCTGGTTGTCTGACCTCTGCATCCTCTCTTCTTTCTTCGATAAGATTTAGATCTAGCCTCCTCTCTTCACCATTATTGTCAGGGTTATAGGTCTGAATCCTATGAGTTGGGAGCCCTACTTCCGTTGGTATGACGGCCTCTGAGCCATGTTCCAACATAAACGGGGTTTCTCCTGTTGGTGTCCTTACCGTGGTTCTGTAGGCCCATAACACAGCGTAGACCTCTTGAGTCCAATATTTTTTTCAAGGTTCAAACTGCTAAAAAGGATCTGATTATTAAAGAAGCGATGTATGACACCATCCTACAAAGGCTAATAGAGAAGCTTGGCATAAGGCCTCAGCCATTTTTAATAATGAACTCAAGATTGAGGAAATGTTCTAGAAACAAAAGGCGAACATTAAGTGGGTGTAACATGGTGATCAAAATTCCTCCTATTTTCATTCCTTGGTTAAAAACAAATGCATTCATCAAACAATTCATAAAATTAAAAAAGAGCAAGGTGTTTGGTTAGATAAAGAAGTTGAAATTGAAAATGAACTCATTGCTTATTTCCAGTCTTTTCTTGGAACTACTTCTTCTATTTACAATGACGATTCTATTTTTGATGACATCACAAATATATTAAATAAGGATACAAATTTTATGCTTTCGGATGTTTCTTCCGAATTTGAAATAAAAAAAAATGTAATTTTCTCACTTGTAAAAAATGGTGCAGTGGGTCCTGATGGGTTTAATGGGTCATTTTTTAAAAATTATTGGAATATCATCAAAAAGGATTTAATTTTGGCCATTTAATATTTTTTTCTTGGAGATGAAATTCCAATGTGTTGGACTTCCACTAATATTATTTTGATTCCTAAAACTGATATCCCATCCTTTTGCAAAGATTATAGACCCATTAGTCTTTGCAATTTTTCAAATAAAATTATATCAAATATTCTTGCTAACAGAATTGGGAGTGTCCTTCCCAATATTATTTCACCATCTCAAGCAGGATTTATTAAAGAGCAATCAATCTCGGATAATATTTTGGTGGCCTAAGAACTTTTAGCATCATTCAATAATCAAGTTTATGGAGGCAACTTAGGGGTGAAATTTGATATGTCCAAAGCGTATGATTGGCTTCCATGGTAATTTATTCTCAAGGTGCTTAGAGATTTTGGTTTTTGTGAAGCTTGGATTGATATGATATGGTGGATACTTTCAAATTGTTGGTATTTTGTCCTGATTAATGGAAAACCATGGGGATTCTTCAAGTCTAATCGTGGAGTGTGCCAAGGAGATCCTCTTTCGTCGACGCTTTTTGTCATTGCTAGTGAAGTTCTTAATAGATGCATTCAAAACTTGGCATTGCGAAAAAAATTTAAATATTTTTCTATCCCAAGGGGGTGTCCGCTTATTACCTCACTATCATTTGAAGATGATATTCTCTTCTTCCTTAATAGCCACAAAACATCTCTTATCACTTTCATGAATTTTCTTGTTTATTACAAAAAACATTCCGGTTAGCTAGTAAATAAAAGTAAGAGTTGTTTCATAACTCCCTCCAAATGCAGTCACACGAGATCAACTCGGATTAAAAAGACTATCGTTTTTTACCAGCAAATGCTTCCAATAAACTACCTGGGAGTTCCATTATTCATTGGTAGAAAACACAGAAACATTATTAATCCTTTAGCAGTGAAAGCAGCGTGAGAAATTTCGAGATGGAATAGTCGAGTTCTATCCCATGCTGGTCGATCCGTGCTTATAAGGTATGTTCTTTAAACTATGGGGCTGCAAATATTTTCTTCCCTCAATCCTACAATGGGTCTTATCTGTGAATTAGACAAGCTAAATGCAAATTATTTCTGAGGTCAACAAGATGATTCTAATAAGCATCACTGGATTTCGTGGGATAATATATGCTTACCTAAGGGTGAGGGAGGTTTGGACCTTAGAGATATTATTAATATCACTACACCAAAAACTGGATTCTGGCACGGTTTAAAACTGTGCCAGATCAAATCTAGCACGGTTTTGAACTGTGCCAGAATCAGGTGTTTCAAAATGAGATTTTTTTTCTGGCACGACTCAAATATTGCCAGATTCAGCCAAACAGGAACACTTTTGGCACACTTTTAAACCGTGCCAAAATTTGATATTTCTGGCACACTTTTGGTACAGTTTTTAACTGTGCCAGATTCAGCAAAATAGGAACACTTATGGCACACTTTTAAACCGTGCCAGAATTTGATATTTCTGGCACACTTTTGACACAGTTTTTAACCGTGCCAGATTCTGGACAGTTTAAAAAAATTTGGCACAGTTCAAAACCGTGCCAAAATATGATATACATTTGCCACGGTTTTGAACTGTGCCAAATTTTTTATTTAAAAAAAATTTGAAAGCACAAAATTCGTAAATTAATAATATTGCGCGTTATTAATAAACTAATGTACATACAAACTTCAAAATATTACAAGTCTTTAACAGCTCACAGGCCCATAAAAAATTGGGCAGAGTTTCCTCTATTTTCTGGACATTCCAAAACCTGTTAATACAAAACCTGCCTAACATAAAGCCCGCACGGCCACAAAATATAACAATTAACTTACAAAAGCCCCCATGGCCATAAAATTCAATAATAAAACAACAAAAGACCGTACGGTCATGACACAAAAAAATGGAATCATTAATAAACCCCTTGTTGTAAACCATTGAGTTCTTTGTGTGTTCCACGTGAATAAAAGCCAACGATAAACTGTTATCCTGCAAAAAAAATAGAATACAAAAAGATACGATATTAGTAACCCAATAATTTACAAAAACAAAATACTCAAAACTAAAAAATTACACATATGAGTGGAATTTAAGTGTTGATTTTTGCAAATTATCGTCCTATTAACAAATCGGGAGACCCGAAACTAGGCTGTCAGTTCCTACAAGTTACATTGGTCCCGTGCGAAGTGTTCGTGCCTCCTACGAGATCGATTGGGGGCCGGTTTCGGCTTTCACCCTTTAACGGCCTATTTTTAACTCTAAGTGTGATTTTTGCAAATTATCATCATACTCTCAAACTGGGAGACCCGGGACTACGCGGTCAGTTCCTACAAGTTACATTGGTCCCGTGCGAGGTGTGCGTGCCTCCTACGGGGCCGTTTGGGGGCCGGTTTGGGTTTTCACCCTTTAACGTCATGTTTGTAACTAAGTGTGATTTTTACAAATTATCGTCATACTCTTAAACCGGGAGACCCGGGACTACGCGGTATGTTCCTATAAGTTACATTGGTCCCGTGCGAGGTGTTCGTGCCTCCTACGCGATCGTTTGGGGCTGGTTTGGATTTTCACCCTTTAACGGCGTGTTTTTAAGTTTAAATGTTCATTTTTGCAAATTATCATCTTATTCACAAATCGGGAGACCCGGGACTACGCTGTCAGTTCCTAAAAGTTACATTGGTCCCGTGCGAGGTGTTCGTGCCTCTTACGGGGTCGATTGGGGGCCGGTTTGGGTTTTCACCCTTTAACGGCATGTTTTTAACTAAGTGTGATTTTTGCAAATTATCGTCATACTCTCAAATCAGGAGACTCGGGACTACCCGATCAGTTCCTAAAAGTTACATTAGTCCCGTGCGAGGTGTTCGTGCCACGTACGGGGTTGATTGGGGGCTGGTTTGGGTTTTCACCCTTTAACGACATGTTTTTAACTAAGTGTGATTTTTGCAAATTATCATCATACTCTCAAATCGGGAGACCCGGGACAACGCGGTCAGTTCCTACAGGTTATATTGGTCCCGTGCGAGGAGTTCATGCCTCCTACGAGGTCGATTGGGGGCCGGTTTCGGTTTTCACCCTTTAACGGCCTGTTTTTAACTCTAAGTGTGATTTTTCCAAATTTTTGTCATATTCTCAAATCAGGAGAACCGGGACTACGCGGTCAGTTCCTACAAGTTATATTGGTCCCGTGCGAGGTGTTCGTGCCTCATACGGAGTCGATTGGGGGCCGGTTTGGGTTTTCACCCTTTAACGACCAATTTTTAACTCAAAGTGTGATTTTTGTAAATTATCGTCATACTCTCAAACCGGGAGACTCGGGACTACGCGACCAGTTACTACAAGTAACATTGGTCCCGTGCGAGGTGTTCGTGCCTCCTACGGCGTCGATTGGGGGGCGGTTTGGGTTTTCACCCTTTAACGGCCTATTTTTAACTCTCGTAACGCTATCAAACAGGGAGACCCCAGACTACGCGGTCAGTTCCTACAAGTTACATTGGTCCCGTTCAAGGTGTTCGTGCCTCGTACGGGGTAGATTGGGGGACGGTTTGGGTTTTCACCCTTTAATGGCCTGTTTTTAACTCTAAGGGTGATTTCTGCAAATTATCGTCATACTCTCAAATCGGGAGACTCGGGACTATGCGGTCGGTTCCTACAAGTTACATTGGTCCCGTGCGAGGTGTTAGTGCCTCCTACGGGGTTGTTTGGGGGCTGGTTTCGGTTTTCACCCTTTAACGGCATGTTTTTAAGTTTAAGTGTTGATTTTTGCAAATTATCATCCTATTCACAAACCGGGAGACCCGGGACTACGCGGTCAGTTCTTACAAGTTACATTGGTCCCGTGGGAGGTGTTCGTGCCTCCTACGGGGTCGTTTGGGGGCCGATATGGGTTTCACCCTTTAACAACATGTTTATAACTAAGTGTGATTTTTCCAAATTATCATTATGCTCTCAAACCGGGACACTCGGGACTATGCGGTCAGTTCCAACAAGTTACATTGGTCCCGTGCGAGGTGTTCGTGCCTCCTACGGGGTCGATTGGAGGCCGGTTTCGGTTTTCACCCTTTAACGGCCTATTTTTAACTCTAAGTGTGATTTTTGCAAATTATCGTCATAGTCTCAAACCGGGAGACCCGGGACTACGCGGTCAGTTCCTACAAGTTATATTGGTCCCGTGCGAGGTGTTCGTGCCTCCTACGAGGTCGATTGGGGGCCGATTTGGGTTTTCACCCTTTAACAACCAGTTTCTAACTCTAAGTGTGATTTTTCAAAGTTATCGTCATATTCTCAAATCGGGAGAGCCGGGACTACGCGGTCAGTTCCTACAAGTTACATTGGTCCCGTGCGAGGTGTTCCTGTCTCCTACGGGGTCGATTGGGGGCCGGTTTGGGTTTTCACGCTTTAATGGCCAATTTTTAACTCTAAGTGTGATTTTTTCCAATTATCGTCATACTCTCAAACCGTGAGACCCGGGATTACGCGGTCAGTTCCTACAAGTTACATTGGTCCCGTGCGAGGTGTTCGTGCCTCCTAAAGGGTCGATTAGGGGGCGGTTTGCGTTTTCACCTTTTAACGGCCTGTTTTTAACTCTAAGTGTGATTTTTGTAAATTATCGTCATGCTCTCTAACCGGAAGACCCGGGACTACGCGGTCCGTTCCTACAAGTTACATTGGTCCCGTGCGAGGTGTTCGTGCCTCGTACGGGGTAGATTGGGGGACGATTTGGGTTTTTACCTTTTAATGGCCTGTTTTTAACTCTAAGGGTGATTTTTGCAAATTATCGTCATACTCTCAAATCGGGAGACACGGGACTACGCGGTCAGTTCCTACAAGTTACATTGGTCCTGTGTGAGGTGTTCGTGCCTCCTACGGGGTTGTTTGGGGGATGGTTTGGATTTTCACCCTTTAAAATAATGTTTTTAAGTTTAAGTGTTGATTTTTGCAAATTATTTCATCCTATTCACAAACCGGGAGACCCGTGACTACGCGGTCAGTTCCAACAAGTTACATTAGTCCCGTGCGAGGTATTCGTGCCTCCTACGGGGTCGATTGGCGGTCGGTTTGAGTTTTCACCCTTTAAAGACATATTTTTAACTCTAAGTGTGATTTTTGCAAATTATCATCATACTCTCAAACTGGGAGAGCCGGGACTACGCGGTCTGTTCCTACAAGTTACATTGGTCCCGTGTGAGGTGTTCGTGCCTCCTACGTGGTCGTTTGGGGGCCGATTTGGGTTTTCACCCTTTAACAACATGTTTATAACTAAGTGTGATTTTTCCAAATTATCGTTATACTCTCAAACTGGGAGACTCGGGACTACGCGGTCAGTTCCAACGAGTTACATTGGTCCCATGCGAGGTGTTCGTGCCTCCTACGGGGTCGATTAGCGGCCGGTTTCGGTTTTCACCCTTTAACGGCCTATTTTTAACTCTAAGTGTGATTTTTGCAAATTATCGTCATACCCTCAAACCGGTAGACCCGGGACTACGCGGTCAGTTCCTACAAGTTACATTGGTTCCGTGCGAGGTGTTCGTGCCTCCTACGGGGTCGATTGGGTGCCGGTTTGGGTTTTCCCCCTTTAACGGCCTATTTTTAACTCTAAGTGTGATTTTTGCAAATTATCGGCATGCTCTCAAACCGGGAGACCCGGGACTACGCGATCAGTTCCTACAAGTTACAATGGTCCCGTGCGAGGTGTTCGTGCCTCGTACGGGGTAGATTGGGGGACGGTTTGGGTTTTCACCCTTTAATGGCCTGTTTTTAACTCTAAGGGTGATTTTTACAAATTATCGTCATACTCTCAAACCGGGAGACACGGGACTACGCGGTCAGTTCCTACAAGTTACATTGGTCCCGTGCGAGGTGTTCGTGCATCCTACGGGGTTGTTTGGGGGCTGGTTTGGGTTTTCACCCTTTAACAGCATGTTTTTACGTTTTAGTGTTGATTTTTGCAAATAATCCTACAGGTTACATTGGTCCCGTGGGACGTGTTCGTGCCTCCTACGGGGTCGTTTGGGGGCCGATTTGGGTTTTCACCCTTTAACGACATGTTTATAACTAAGTGTGATTTTTCTATATTATCATCATACTCTCAAATTGGGAGACTCGGGACTACGCGGTCAGTTCCAACAACTAACATTGGTCCCGTGCGAGGTGTTCGTGCCTCCTACGGGGCCGATTGGCGGCCGGTTTCGGTTTTCACCCTTTAACGGCCTATTTTTAGCTCTAAGTGTGATTTTTGCAAATTATCATCATACTCTCAAACCGGGAGACCCGGGACTACGTGGTCATTTCCTACAAGTTACATTGGACCCGTGCGAAGTGTTCGTGCTTTATACGGGGTCGATTGGGGGCCGGTTTGGGTTTTCACCCTTTGATGGCCTGTTTTTAACTCTAAGAGTGATTTTTCCAAATTATCTTCATATTCTCAAACCGGGAGAACCGGGACTACGCGGTCAGTTCCTACAAGTTACATTGGTCCTGAGCGAGGTGGTCGTGCCTCCTACGGGGTCGATTGGGGGCCGGTTTGGGTTTTCACCCTTTAACGGCCAATTTTTAACTCCAAGTGTGATTTTTACAAATTATCGCCATACTCTCAAACTGGGAGACCCGGGACTACGCGGTCAGTTCCTACAAGTTACATTGGTCCCATGCGAGGTGTTCGTGCCTCCTACGGGGTCGATGGGGGTCGGTTTGGGTTTTCACCGTTTAACGGCCTGTTTTTAACTCTAAGTGTGATTTTTGCAAATTATCGTCATGCTCTCAAACCGGGAGACCCGAGACTACGCGGTCATTTCTTACAAGTTTCATTGGTCCCGTGCGAGGTGTTCGTGCCTCGTACGGGGTAGATTGCGGGACGGTTTGGGTTTTCACCCTTTAATGGCCTGTTTTTAACTATAAGGGTGATTTTTGCAAATTATCGTCATACTCTCAAACAGGGGGACACGGGACTACGCGGTCAGTTCCTACAAGTTACATTGGTCCCGTGCGAGGTGTTCGTGCCTCCTACGGGGTTGTTTGGGGGCTGGTTTTGGTTTTCACCCTGTAACGGCATGTTTTCAAGTTTAAGTGTTGCTTTTTGCAAATTATCATCCTATTCACAAACTGGGAGACACGGGACTACGCGGTCAGTTCTTATAAGTTACATTGGTCCCGTGGGAGGTGTTCGTGCCTCCTACGGGGTCGTTTGGAGGCCGATTAGTGTTTTCACTCTTTAGCGACATGTTTATAACTAAGTGTGATTTTTCCCAATTATCGTTATACTCTCAAACCGGGAGACTCGGGACTATGCGGTCAGTTCCAACATGTTACATTGGTCCCGTGCGAGGTGTTCGTGCCTCCTACGGGGGCCGGTTTGGGTTTTCACCCTTTAACGGTCTATTTTTAACTCTAAGTGTGATTTTGGCAAATTATCGTCATACTCTCAAACCGAGAGACCCGAGACTTTGCGGTCAGTTCCTACAAGTTACATTGGTCCCGTCCGAGGTGTTCGTGCCTCGTACGGGGTAGATTGGGGGACGGTTTGGGTTTTCACCCTTTAATGGCCTGTTTTTAACTCTAAGGGTGATTTTTGCAAATTATCTTCATACTCTCAAATCGGGAGACACAGGACTACACAGTCAGTTCCTACAAGTTACATTGGTCCCGTGCGAGGTATTCGTGCCTCCCACGGGGTTGTTCGGCGGCTAGTTTGGGTTTTCACCCTTTAACAACATGTTTTTAAATTTAAGTGTTGATTTTTGCAAATTATCGTCCTATTCACAAACCGGGAGACCCGGGACTACGCGGTCTATTCTTACATGTTACATTGGTCCCGTGCGAGTTGTTCATGCCTCATACGGGGTCGATTGGGGGCCGGTTTGGGTTTTCACCCTCTAATGGCATGTTTTTAACTCTAAGTGTGATTTTTGCAAATTATCGTCATGCTCTCAAACCGGGAGACCCGGGACTACGCGGTCAGTACCTATAAGTTACATTGGTCCCGTGCGAGGTATTCGTGCCTCCTACAGGGTTGTTTGGGCGCTGGTTTGGGTTTTCACCCTTTAACGGCACGTTTTTAAATTTAAGTGTTGATTTTTGCAAATTATCGTCCTATTCACAAATCGGGAGACCCGGGACTACGCGGTCTATTCTTACAAGTTACATTGGTCCCGTGCGAGTTGTTCATGCCTCATACGGGGTCGATTGGGGGCCGGTTTGGGTTTTCACCCTCTAATGGCATGTTTTTAACTCTAAGTGTGATTTTTGCAAATTATCGTCATACTCTCAAATCGGGAGACCCGGGACTACGCGGTCAGTACCTACAAGTTACATTGGTCCCGTGCGAGGTGTTGGTGCCTCCTACAGGGTTGTTTGGGGGCTGGTTTGGGTTTTCACCCTTTAACGGCACGTTTTTAAGTATAAGTGTTGATTTTTGCAAATTATTATCCTATTCACAAATCGGGAGACCCGGGACTACGCGGTCAGTTCCTACAAGTTACATTGGTCCCTCGTGAGGTGTTCGTGCCTCATACGGGGCCGATTGGCGACCGGTTTCGATTTTCACCCTTTAACGGCCTATTTTTAACTCTAAGTGTTGATTTTTGCAAATTATCGTCCTATTCACAAACCGGGAGACCCGGGACTACGTGGTCAGTTTCTACAAGTAACATTGGTCCCGTGGGAGGTGTTCGTGCCTCCTACGGGGTCGTTTGGGGGCCGGTTTCGGTTTTCACCCTTTAACGGCTTATTTTTAACTCTAAGTGTGATTTTTGCAAATTATCGTCATACTCTCAATCCAAAAGACCCGGGACTACGCGGTCAATTTCCTACAAGTAACATTGGTCCCATGCGAGGTGTTCGTGCCTCCTACGGGGTCGATTGGTTGCCGGTTTGGGTTTTCACCCTTTAACGGCTATTTTTAACTCTAATTGTAATTTTTCCAAATTATCATCATACTCTCAAACTGGGAGACCCGGGACTACGCGGTCAGTCCCTACAAGTTACATTGGTCCCGTGTGAGGTGTTCGTGCCTCCTACGGGGTCGATTGGGGGTCGGTTTCAGTTTTCACCGTTTAACGGCCTGTTTTTAACTCTAAGTGTGATTTTTGCAAATTATCGTCATGCTCTCAAACCGGGAGACCCGAGACTACGCGGTCAATTCCTACAAGATACATTGGTCCTGTGCGAGGTTTTCGTGACTCGTACGGGATAGATTGGGGGACGGTTTGGGTTTTCACCCTTTAAAGGCCTGTTTTTAACTCTAAGGGTGATTTTTGCAAATTATCGTCATACTCTCAAACCGGGAGACATGGGACTACGCGGTCAGTTCCTATAAGTTACATTGGTCCCCTGCGAGGTGTTCGTGCCTCCTACGGGGTTGTTTGGGGGTTGGTCTGGGTTTTCACCCTTTAACGGTATGTTTTTAAGTTTAAGTGTTGATTTTTACAAATTATCGTCCTATTCACCAACCGGGAGACCCGGGACTACGCGGTCAGTTCCTATAAGTTACATTGGTCCCGTGGGAGGTGTTCGTGCCTCCTACGGGGTCGTTTGGGGGCCGGTTTCGATTATCACCCTTTAACGGCCTATTTTCAACTCTAAGTGTGATTTTTGCAAATTATCGTCATACTCTCAAACCAGGAGACCCGGGACTACACGGTCAGTTCCTACAAGTTACATTGGTTCCGTACGAGGTGTTCGTGCCTCCTACGGGGTCAATTTGGGGCCGGTCTGGGTTTTCTCCCTTTAACGGCCTGTTTTTAACTCTAAGTGTGATTTTTGAAAATTATCGTCATGCTCTCAAACCGGGAGACCCGGGACTACGCGATCAGTTCCTACAAGTTAAAATGGTCCCGTGCGTGGTGTTCGTGCCTCGTACGGGGTAGATTGGGGGACGGTTTGGGTTTTCACCCTTTAATGGCCTGTTTTTAACTCTAAGGGTGATTTTTGCAAATTATCTTCATACTCTCAAATCGGGAGACACAGGACTACACGGTCAGTTCCTACAAGTTACATTGGTCCCGTGCGAGGTATTCGTGCCTCCCACGGGGTTGTTCGGCGGCTAGTTTGGGTTTTCACCCTTTAACAACATGTTTTTAAATTTAAGTGTTGATTTTTGCAAATTATCGTCCTATTCACAAACCGGGAGACCTGGGACTACGCGGTCTATTCTTACTTGTTACATTGGTCCCGTGCGAGTTGTTCATGCCTCATACGGGGTCGATTGGGGGCCGGTTTGGGTTTTCACCCTCTAATGGCATGTTTTTAACTCTAAGTGTGATTTTTGCAAATTATCGTCATGCTCTCAAACCGGGAGACCCGGGACTACGCGGTCAGTACCTATAAGTTACATTGGTCCCGTGCGAGGTATTCGTGCCTCCTACAGGGTTGTTTGGGCGCTGGTTTGGGTTTTCACCCTTTAACGGCACGTTTTTAAATTTAAGTGTTGATTTTTGCAAATTATCGTCCTATTCACAAATTGGGAGACTCGGGACTACGCGGTCTATTCTTACAAGTTACATTGGTCCCGTGCGAGTTGTTCATGCCTCATACGGGGTCGATTGGGGGCCGGTTTGGGTTTTCACCCTCTAATGGCATGTTTTTAACTCTAAGTGTGATTTTTGCAAATTATCATCATACTCTCAAATCGGGAGACCCGGGACTACGCGGTCAGTACCTACAAGTTACATTGGTCCCGTGCGAGGTGTTGGTGCCTCCTACAGGGTTGTTTGGGGGCTGGTTTGGGTTTTCACCCTTTAACGGCACGTTTTTAAGTATAAGTGTTGATTTTTGCAAATTATTATCCTATTCACAAATCGGGAGACCCGGGACTACGCGGCCAGTTCCTACAAGTTACATTGGTCCCTCGTGAGGTGTTCGTGCCTCATACGGGGCCGATTGGCGACCGGTTTCGATTTTCACCCTTTAACGGCCTATTTTTAACTCTAAGTGTTGATTTTTGCAAATTATCGTCCTATTCACAAACCGGGAGACCCGGGACTACGTGGTCAGTTTCTACAAGTAACATTGGTCCCGTGGGAGGTGTTCGTGCCTCCTACGGGGTCGTTTGGGGGCCGGTTTCGGTTTTCACCCTTTAACGGCTTATTTTTAACTCTAAGTGTGATTTTTGCAAATTATCGTCATACTCTCAATCCAAAAGACCCGGGACTACGCGGTCAATTTCCTACAAGTAACATTGGTCCCATGCGAGGTGTTCGTGCCTCCTACGGGGTCGATTGGTTGCCGGTTTGGGTTTTCACCCTTTAACGGCTATTTTTAACTCTAATTGTAATTTTTCCAAATTATCATCATACTCTCAAACTGGGAGACCCGGGACTACGCGGTCAGTCCCTACAAGTTACATTGGTCCCGTGTGAGGTGTTCGTGCCTCCTACGGGGTCGATTGGGGGTCGGTTTCAGTTTTCACCGTTTAACGGCCTGTTTTTAACTCTAAGTGTGATTTTTGCAAATTATCGTCATGCTCTCAAACCGGGAGACCCGAGACTACGCGGTCAATTCGTACAAGATACATTGGTCCTGTGCGAGGTTTTCGTGACTCGTACGGGGTAGATTGGGGGACGGTTTGGGTTTTCACCCTTTAAAGGCCTGTTTTTAACTCTAAGGGTGATTTTTGCAAATTATCGTCATACTCTCAAACCGGGAGACATGGGACTACGCGGTCAGTTCCTATAAGTTACATTGGTCCCCTGCGAGGTGTTCGTGCCTCCTACGGGGTTGTTTGGGGGTTGGTCTGGGTTTTCACCCTTTAACGGTATGTTTTTAAGTTTAAGTGTTGATTTTTGCAAATTATCGTCCTATTCACCAACCGGGAGACCCGGGACTACGCGGTCAGTTCCTATAAGTTACATTGGTCCCGTGGGAGGTGTTCGTGCCTCCTACGGGGTCGTTTGGGGGCCGGTTTCGGTTATCACCCTTTAACGGCCTATTTTCAACTCTAAGTGTGATTTTTGCAAATTATCGTCATACTCTCAAACCAGGAGACCCGGGACTACACGGTCAGTTCCTACAAGTTACATTGGTTCCGTACGAGGTGTTCGTGCCTCCTACGGGGTCAATTTGGGGCCGGTCTGGGTTTTCTCCCTTTAACGAATTGTTTTTAACTCTAAGTGTGATTTTTGAAAATTATCGTCATGCTCTCAAACCGGGAGACCCGGGACTACGCGATCAGTTCCTACAAGTTAAAATGGTCCCGTGCGTGGTGTTCGTGCCTCGTACGGGGTAGATTGGGGGACGGTTTGGGTTTTCACCCTTTAATGGCCTGTTTTTATCTCTAAGGGTGATTTTTGCAAATTTTCGTCATACTCTCAAACCGGGAGACACGGGACTACGCGGTCAGTTCCTACAAGTTACATTGGTCCCCTGCGAGGTGTTCGTGCCTCCTACGGGGTTGTTTGGGGGCTGGTCTGGGTTTTCACCCTTTAACGGTATGTTTTTAAGTTTAAGTGTTGATTTTTGCAAATTATCGTCCTATTCACCAACCGGGAGACCCGGGACTACGCGGTCAGTTCCTACAAGTTACATTGGTCCCGTGGGAGGTGTTCGTGCCTCCTACGGGGTCGTTTGGGGGCCGGTTTCGGTTATCACCCTTTAACGGCCTATTTTCAACTCTAAGTGTGATTTTTGCAAATTATCGTCATACTCTCAAACCAGGAGACCCGGGACTACACGGTCAGTTCCTACAAGTTACATTGGTTCCGTGCGAGGTGTTCGTGCCTCCTACGGGGTCAATTTGGGGCCGGTCTGGGTTTTCTCCCTTTAACGGCCTGTTTTTAACTCTAAGTGTGATTTTTGAAAATTATCGTCATGCTCTCAAACCGGGAGACCCGGGACTACGCAATCAGTTCCTACAAGTTAAAATGGTCCCGTGCGTGGTGTTCGTGCCTCGTACGGGGTAGATTGGGGGACGGTTTGGGTTTTCACCCTTTAATGGCCTGTTTTTATCTCTAAGGGTGATTTTTGCAAATTTTCGTCATACTCTCAAACCGGGAGACACGGGACTACGCGGTCAGTTCCTACAAGTTACATTGGTCCCGTGCGAGGTGTTCGTGCTTCCTACGGGGTTATTTGTGGGCTCGTTTGGGTTTTCACCCTTTAACAGCATGTTTTTACGTTCAAGTGTTGATTTTTGCAAATTATCGTCCTATTCACAATTCGGGAGACCCGGGACTACGCGATCAGTTCCTACAAGTTACATTGGTCCCATGGGAGGTGTTCGTGCCTCCTACGGGGTCGTTTGGGTGCCGATTACGGTTTTCACCCTTTAACGACATGTTTATAACTAAGTGTGATTTTTCCAAATTATCGTCATACTCTCAAACCGGGAGACTCGGGACTACGCGGTCAGCTCCAACAAGTTACATTGGTCCCGTGCGAGGTGTTCGTGCCTCCTATGGGGTCGATTGGCGGCCGATTTCGGTTTTCACCCTTAAACGGCCTATTTTTAACTCTAAGTGTGATTTTTGCAAATTATCGTCATAATCTCAAACCGGGAGACCCTGGACTACGCGATCATTTCCTACAAGTTACATTGGTCCCGTACGAGGTGTTCGTGTCTTGTATGGGGTCGTTTGGGGGCCGATTTGGGGTTTCACCCTTTAATGGCCTGTTTTTAACTCTAAGAGTGATTTTTCCAAATTATCTTCATATTCTCAAACCGGGAGAACCGGGACTACGCGGTCAGTTCCTATAAGTTACATTGGTCCCGTGCGAGGTGTTCGTGCCTCCTACGAGGTCGATTGGGGGCCGGTTTGGGTTTTCACCCTTTAACGGCCTATTTTTAACTCTAAGTGTGATTTTTGCAAATTATCATCATACTCTCAAACCAAAAGACTCGGGCCTACGCGGTCAGTTCCTACAAGTTACATTGGTCCCGTGCGAGGTGTTCGTGCCTCGTACGGGGTAGATTGGGAGACGGTTTGGGTTTGCACCCTTTAATGGCCTGTTTTTAACTCTAAGGGTGATTTTTGCAAATTATCGTCATACTCTCAAACCGGGAGACACGGGACTACGCGATCAGTTCTTACAAGTTACATAGGTCCCGTGCGAGGTGTTCGTGCCTCCTACGGGGTTGTTTGGGGGTTGGTTTGGGTTTTCACACTTTAACAGCATGTTTTTAAATTTAATTGTTGATTTTTGCAAATTATTGTCCTATTCACAAACCGGGAGACCCGGGACTACGCGGTCTGCTCCTACAAGTTACATTGGTCCCATGTGAGTTGTTCGTGCCTCGTACGAGGTCGATTGGGGGCCGGTTTGGGTTTTCACCCTTTAATGGCCTATTTTTAACTCTAAGTGTGATTTTTGCAAATTATCATCATACTCTCAAACCAAAAGACTCGGGCCTACGCGGTCAGTTCCTACAAGTTACATTGGTTCCGTGGGAGGTGTTCGTGCCTCCTACGGGGTCGTTTGGGGGCCTGTTTCGGTTTTCACCCTTTAACGGCCTATTTTTAAATCTAAGTGTGATTTTTGCAAATTATCGTCATAATCTCAAACCGGGAGACCCGGGACTACGCGGTTAGTTCCTATAAGTTACATTGGTTCCGTGCAAGGTGTTCGTGCCTCCTACGGGGTCGATTGGGGGCCGGTTTGGGTTTTCCCCCTTTAACGGCCTGTTTTTAACTCTAAGTGTGATTTTTGAAAATTATCGTCATGCTCTCAAATCGGGAGACCCGGGACTACGCGATCAGTTCCTACAAGTTGCAATGGTCCCGTAAGAGATGTTCGTGCCTCGTACGGGGTAGATTGGGGGATGATTTGGGTTTTCAACCTTTAATGGCCCGTTTTAACTCTAAGGGTGATTTTTGCAAATTATCGTCATACTCTCAAACCGGGAGACACGGGACTACGCGGTCAGTTCCTTCAAGTTACATTGGTCCCGTGTGAGGGTCGATTGGGGGCCGATTTGGGTTTTCACCCTTTAATGGCTTGTTTTTAACTCTAAGAGTGATTTTTCCAAATTATCTACATATTCTCAAATCAGGAGACCCGGGACTACGCGGTCAGTTCCTACAAATTACATTGGTCCCGTGGGAGGTGTTCGTGCCTCCTACGGGGTCGTTTGGGGGCCAATTTGGCTTTTTACCCTTTAACGACATGTTTATAACTAAGTGTGATTTTTCCAAATTATCGTTATACTCTCAAACCGGGAGACTCGGGACTACGCGGTCAGTACCTACAAGTTACATTGGTTCCGTGGGAGGTGTTCGTGCCTCCTACGGGGTCGTTTGGGGGCCTGTTTCGGTTTTCACCCTTTAACGGCCTATTTTTAAATCTAAGTGTGATTTTTGCAAATTATCGTCATAATCTCAAACCGGGAGACCCGGGACTACGCGGTTAGTTCCTATAAGTTACATTGGTTCCGTGCAAGGTGTTCGTGCCTCCTACGGGGTCGATTGGGGGCCGGTTTGGGTTTTCCCCCTTTAACGGCCTGTTTTTAACTCTAAGTGTGATTTTTGAAAATTATCGTCATGCTCTCAAATCGGGAGACCCGGGACTACGCGATCAGTTCCTACAAGTTGCAATGGTCCCGTAAGAGATGTTCGTGCCTCGTACGGGGTAGATTGGGGGATGATTTGGGTTTTCAACCTTTAATGGCCCGTTTTAACTCTAAGGGTGATTTTTGCAAATTATCGTCATACTCTCAAACCGGGAGACACGGGACTACGCGGTCAGTTCCTTCAAGTTACATTGGTCCCGTGTGAGGGTCGATTGGGGGCCGATTTGGGTTTTCACCCTTTAATGGCTTGTTTTTAACTCTAAGAGTGATTTTTCCAAATTATCTACATATTCTCAAATCAGGAGACCCGGGACTACGCGGTCAGTTCCTACAAATTACATTGGTCCCGTGGGAGGTGTTCGTGCCTCCTACGGGGTCGTTTGGGGGCCAATTTGGGTTTTTACCCTTTAACGACATGTTTATAACTAAGTGTGATTTTTCCAAATTATCGTTATACTCTCAAACCGGGAGACTCGGGACTACGCGGTCAGTTCCTACAAGTTACATTGGTCCCATACGAGGTGTTCGTGCCTCCTACGGGGTCGATTGGCAGCCGGTTTCGGTTTTCACCCTTTAACGACCTATTTTTAACTCTAAGTGTGATTTTTGCAAATTATCGTCATACTCTCGAACCGAGAGACCCAGGACTACGCGGTCATTTCCTACAAGTTACATTGGTTCCGTGCGAGGTGTTCGTGCTTCGTACGGGGTCGATTCGGGGCCGGTTTGGGTTTTCACCCTTTAATGGCCTGTTTTTAACTTTAAGAGTGATTTTTCCAAATTATCGTCATACTCTCAAACCGGGAGACTCGGGACTACGCGATCAGTTCCAACAAGTTACATTGGTCTCGTGCAAGGTGTTCGTGCCTCCTACGGGGTCGATTGGCGGCCGGTTTCGGTTTTCACCCTTTAACGGCTTATTTTTAACTCTAAGTGTGATTTTTGTAAATTATCGTCATACTCTCAAATCGGGAGACCCGGGACTACCCGGTCAGTTCCTACAAGTTATATTGGTCCCGTGCGAGGTGTTCGTGCCTCCTAAGAGGTCGATTGGGGGACGTTTTGGGTTTTCACCCTTTAACGGCCTATTTTTAACTCTAAGTGTGATTTTTGCAAATTATCGTCATACTCTCAAACCGAGAGACCCGGGACTGCGCGGTCAGTTCCTACAAGTTACATGGGTCCCGTGCGAGGTGTTCGTGCCTCGTACGGGGTAGATTGGCGGACGGTTTGGGTTTTCACCCTTTAATGGCCTATTTTTAACTCTAAGGGTGATTTTTGCAAATTATCGTCATACTCTCAAATCGGGAGACACGGGACTACACGGTCAGTTCCTACAAGTTACATTGGTCCCGTGCGAGGTGTTCGTGCCTCCTACGGGGTTGTTTGGGGGCTGGTTTAGGTTTTCACCCTTTAACAACATGTTTTTAAATTTAAGTGTTGATTGCAAATTATCGTCCTATTCACAAACCGGGAGACCCGGGACTATGCGGTCTGTTCCTACAAGTTACATTGGTCCCGTGCGAGTTGTTCGTGCCTCGTACGGGGTCGATTGGGGGCCGGTTTGGGTTTTCACCCTTTAATGGCATGTTTTTAACTCTAAGTGTGATTTTTGTAAATTATCGTCATACTCTCAAACGGGGAGACCCGAGACTACGCGGTCAGTACCTACAAGTTACATTGGACCCGTGCGAGGTGTTCGTACCTCCTACAGGGTTGTTTGGGAGCCGGTTTGGGTTTTCACCCTTTAATGGCATGTTTTTAAGTTTAAGTGTTGATTTTTGAATATTATCATCCTATTCACAAATCGGGAGACCCGAGACTACGCGGTCAGTTCCTACAAGTTACATTGGTCCCGTGGCAGGTGTTCGTGCCTCCTACGGGGTCGATTGGCGACCGGTTTCGATTTTCACCCTTTAACGGCCTATTTTTAACTCTAAGTGTGATTTTTGCAAATTATCATCATACTCTCAAACTGAGAGAGCCGGGACTACGCGGTCAGTTCCTAGAAGTTATATTGGTCCCGTGCGAGGTGTTCGTGCCTCCTACGAGGTCGATTGGGGGCCGATTTGGGTTTTCACCCTTTAACGACCTATTTTTAACTCTAAGTGTGATTTTTGCAAATTATCGTCATACTCTCAAACCGAAAGCCCCGGGATGACAAAGTCAGTTCCTACAAGTTACATTGGTCCCGTGCGAGGTGTTTGTGCCTCGTACGAGGTAGATTGGGGGACGGTTTGGGTTTTCACCCTTTAATGGCCTGTTTTTAACTCTAAGGGTGATTTTTGCAAATTATCGTCATACTCTCAAACCGGGAGACACGGGACTACGCGATCAGTTCCTACAAGTTACATTGGTTCCGTGCGAGGTGTTCGTGCCTCCTACGGGGTTGTTGGGGTATGGTTTCGGTTTTCACCCTGTAACGGCATGTTTTTAAGTTTAAGTGTTGATTTTTGCAAATTATCGTCCTATTCACAAACCGGGAGACCCGGGACTACGCGGTCTGTTCCTACAACTTACATTGGTCCCGTGCGAGTTGTTCGTGCCTCGTTCGGGGTTGATTGGGGGCCAGTTTGGGTTTTCACCGTTTAACAGCATGTTTTTAAGTTTAAGTGTTGATTTTTTCAAATTATCATCCTATTCACAAATCGGGAGACCCGAGACTACGAGATCAGTTCCTATAAGTTACATTGGTCCCGTGGGAGGTGTTCGTGCCTCCTACGGGGTCGATTGGCGGCCGGTTTTGGTTTTGACCCTTTAACGGCCTATTTTTAACTCTAAGTGTGATTTTTGCAAATTATCGTCATACTCTCAAACCGGGAGACCCGGGACTATGCGGTTAGTTCCTATAAGTTACATTGGTTCCGTGCAAGGTGTTCGTGCCTCCTACGGGGTCGATTGGGGGCCGGTTTGGGTTTTCCCCCTTTAACGGCCTGTTTTTAACTCAAAGTGTGATTTTTGAAAATTATCGTCATGCTCCCAAATCGGGAGACCCGGGACTACGCGATCGGTTCCTACAAGTTACAATGGTCCCGTAAGAGGTGTTCGTGCCTCGTACGGGGTAGATTGGGGGACGGTTTGGGTTTTCACCCTTTAATGGCCCGTTTTAACTCTAAGGGTGATTTTTGCAAATTATCGTCATACTCTCAAACCGGGAGACATGGGACTACGCGGTCAGTTCCTACAAGTTACATTGGTCCCCTGCGAGGTGTTCGTGCCTCCTACGGGGTTGTTTGGGAGCTGGTCTGGGTTTTCACCCTTTAACGGTATGTTTTTAAGTTTAAGTGTTGATTTTTTTAAATTATCATCCTATTCACAAACCGGGAGACCCGGGACTACGCGGTCAGTTCCTACAAGTTACATTGGTCCCGTGGGAGGTGTTCGTACCTCCTACGGGGTCGTTTGGGGCCCGGTTTGGGTTTTCACCCTTTAATGGCCTATTTTTAACTCTAAGTCTGATTTTTGCAAATTATCGTCATACTCTCAAACCGAGAGACCCGGGACTACGCGGTCAGTACCTACAAGTTACATTGGTCCCATGCGAGGTGTTCGTGCCTCCTACGAGGTCGATTGGCGGCCGATTTCGGTTTTCACCCTTTAACGGCCTATTTTTAACTCTAAATGTGATATTTGCAAATTATCGTCATACTCTCAAACCGAGAGACCCGGGACTACGCGGTCATTTCCTACTAGTTACATTGGTCCCGTGCGAGGTGTTCGTGCTTCGTACGGGGTCGATTGGGGGTCGGTTTGGGTTTTCACCCTTTAATGGCCTGTTTTTAACTCTAAGAGTGATTTTTCCAAATTATCTTCATATTCTCAAATCAGGAGAACCGGGACTACGCGGTCAGTTCCTACAAGTTACATTTGTCCCATGCGAGGTGTTCGTGCCTCCTACGGGGTCGATTGGAGGCCGGTTCGGGTTTTCACCCTTTAACGGCCAATTTTTAACTCTAAGTTTGATTTTTACAAATTATCGTAATACTCTCAAATCGGGAGACTCAGGACTACGCGGTCAGTTCCTACAAGTTACATTGGTCCCGTGCGAGGTGTTCGTGCCTCCTACGGGGTCGATTGGGGGTCGGTTTGGGTTTTCACCGTTTAACGGCCTATTTTTAACTCTAAGTGTTATTTTTGCAAATTATCGTCATGCTCTCAAACCGGGAGACCCGGGACTACGCGGTCAGTACCTACAAGTTACATTGGTCCCGTGCGAGGTGTTCGTGCCTCCTACAGGGTTGTTTGGGGGGCGGTTTGGGTTTTCACCCTTTAACGGCATGTTTTTAAGTTTAAGTGTTGATTTTTGCAAATTATCGTCCTATTCACAAATCGGGAGACCCGGGACTACGCGGTCAGTTCCTACAAGTTACATTAGTCCCGTGTGAGGTGTTCATGCCTCCTACGAGGTCGATTGGCGACCAGTTTCGATTTTCACCCTTTAACGGCCTATTTTTAACTCTAAGTGTGATTTTTGCAAATTATCGTCATACTCTCAAACCGAGAGACCCGGGACTACGAGGCCAGTTCCTACAAGTTACATTGGTCCCCTGCGAGGTGTTCGTGCCTCCTACGGGGTTGTTTGGGGGCTAGTCTGGGTTTTCACCCTTTAACGGTATGTTTTTAAGTTTAAGTGTTGATTTTTGCAAATTATCATCCTATTCACAAACCGGGAGACCCGGGACTACACGGTCAGTTCCTACAAGTTACATTGGTCCCGTGGGAGGTGTTCGTGCCACGTACGGGGTCGTTTGGGGGCCGATTTGGGTTTTCACCCTTTAACGACATGTTTATAACTAAGTGTGATTTTTCCAAATTATCGTTATACTCTCAAACCGGGAGACTCAGGACTACGCGGTCAGTTCCAACAAGTTACATTGGTCCCATGCGAGGTGTTCGTGCCTCCTACGAGGTCTATTAGCGGCCGGTTTCGGTTTTCACCCTTTAACGACCTACTTTTAACTCTAAGTGTGATTTTTGTAAATTATCGTCATACTCTCAAACCGAGAGACCCGGAACTACGCGGTCATTTCCTACAAGTTACATTGGTCCCGTGCGAGGTGTTCGTGCTTCGTACGGGGTCGATTGGGGGCCGGTTTGGGTTTTCACCCTTTAATGGCCTGTTTTTAACTCTAAGAGTGATTTTTCAAAATTATCTTCATATTCTCAAACCGGGAGAACCGGGACTACGCGGTCAGTTCCTACAAGTTACATTTGTCCCATGCGAGGTGTTCGTGCCTCCTACGGGGTCGATTGGGGGCCGGTTCGGGTTTTCACCCTTTAACGGCCAATTTTTAACTTTAAGTTGATTTTTAGAAATTATCGTAATACTCTCAAACCGGGAGACTCGGGACTACGCGGTCAGTTCCTACAAGTTACATTAGTCCCATGCGAGGTGTTCGTGCCTCCTACGGGTTCGATTGGGGGCCGGTTTGGGTTTTCACTGTTTAACGGCCTGTTTTTAACTCTAAGTGTGATTTTTGGAAATTATCGTCATGCTGTCAAACCGGGAGACCCGAGACTACGCGTTCAGTTCTTACAAGTTACATTGGTCCCGTGCGAGGTGTTCATGCCTCGTACGGGGTAGATTGCGGGACGGTTTGGGTTTTCACCCTTTAATGGCCTGTTTTTAACTCTAAGTGTGATTTTTGCAAATTATCGTCATACTCTCAAACAGGGAGACACGGGACTACGCGGTCAGATCCTACAAGTCACATTGGTCCCGTGCGAGGTGTTCGTGCCTCCTACGGGGTTGTTTGGGGTATGGTTTCGGTTTTCACCCTGTAACGGCATGTTTTCAAGTTTAAGTGTTGATTTTTGCCAATTATCGTCCTATTCACAAACCGGGAGACCCGGGACTACGCGTACAGTTCCTACAAGTTACATTGGTCCCGTGGGAGGTGTTCGTGCCTCCTACGGGGTCATTTGGGGGCCGATTTGGATTTTCACACTTTAGCGACATGTTTATAACTAAGTATGATTTTTCCAAATTATCGTCATACTCTCAAACCGGGAGACTCGAGATTACGCGGTCTGTTCCAACAAGTTACATTGGTCCCGTGCGAGGTGTTCGTGCCTCCTACGGGGTCGATTGGCGGCCGGTTTCAGTTTCCACCCTTTAACGGCTTATTTTTAACTCTAAGTGTGATTTTTGCAAATTATCGTCATACTCTCAAATCAGGAGACCTGGGACTACGCGGTCAGTTCCTACAAGTTATATTGGTCCCGTGCGAGGTGTTCGTGCCTCCTACGAGGTCGATTGGGGGCCGGTTTGGGTTTTCACCCTTTAACGACCTATTTTTAACTCTATGTGTGATTTTTGCAAATTATCGTCATACTCTCAAATCGAGAGACCCGGGACTACGCGATCAATTCCTACAAGTTACATTGGTCCCGTGCAAGGTGTTCGCGCCTCGTATGGGGTAGATTGGGGGACAGTTTGGGTTTTCACCCTTTAATGGCCTGTTTTTAACTCTAAGGGTGATTTTTACAAATTATCGTCATACTCTCAAATCGGGAGACATGGGACTACGCGGTCAGTTCCTACAAGTTACATTGGTCCCGTGCGAGGTGTTCGTGCCTCCTACGGGGTTGTTTGGGGGCTGGTTTGGGTTTTCACCCTTTAACATCATGTTTTTAAATTTAAGTGTTGATTGCAAATTATCGTCCTATTCACAAACCAGGAAACCCAGGGCTACGCGGTCTGTTCCTACAAGTTACATTGGTCACGTGCGAGTTGTTCGTGCCTCGTACGGGGTCGATTGGGGGCCGGTTTGGGTTTTCACCCTTTAATGGCATGTTTTTAACTCTAAGTGTGAGTTTTGCAAATTATCATCATACTCTCAAACCGGGAGACCCGGGACTACGCGGTCAGTACCTACAAGTTACATTGGTCCCGTGCGAGGTGTTCATGCCTCCTACAGGGTTGTTTGGGGGGCGGTTTGGGTTTTCACCCTTTAACGGCATGTTTTTAAGTTTAAGTGTTGATTTTTGCAAATTATCGTCCTATTCACAAATCGGGAGACCCGGGACTACGCGGTCAGTTCCTACAAGTTACATTAGTCCCGTGTGAGGTGTTCATGCCTCCTACGAGGTCGATTGGCTACCAGTTTCGATTTTCACCCTTTAACGGCCTATTTTTAACTCTAAGTGTGATTTTTTCAAATTATCGTCATACTCTCAAACCGAGAGACCCGGGACTACGAGGCCAGTTCCTAGAAGTTATATTGGTCCCGTGCGAGGTGTTTGTGCCTCCTACGAGGTCGATTGGGGGCCGGTTTGGGTTTTCACCCATTAACGGCCTATTTTTAACTCTAAGTGTGATTTTTGCAAATTATCGTCATACTCTCAAACCGAGAGACCCGGGACTACGCGGTCAGTTCCTACAAGTTACATTGGTCCCGTACGAGGTGTTCGTGCCTCGTACGGGGTAGATTGCGGGACGGTTTGGGTTTTCACCCTTTAATGGGCTATTTTTAACTCTAAGGGTAATTTTTGCAAATTATCGTCATACTCTCAAATCGGGAGACACGGGACTACGCGGTCAGTTCCTACAAGTGACATTGGTCCCGAGCGAGGTGTTCGTGCCTCCTACGGGGTTGTTTGGGGGCTGGTTTGGGTTTTCACCGTTTAACAGCATGTTTTGAAATTTAAGTGTTGATTTTTGCAAATTATCATCCTATTCACAAACCGGGAGACCCGGGACTACGCGGTTTGTTCCTACAAGTTACATTAGTCCCGTGCGAGTTGTTCGTGCCTCGTACGGGGTTGATTGGGGCCCGGTTTGGGTTTTCACCCTTGAATGGCCTATTTTTAACTCTAAGTGTGATTTTTGCAAATTATCGTCATACTCGCAAACCGAGAGACCCGGGACTACGCGGTCAGTACCTACAAGTTACATTGGTCCCGTGCGAGGTGTTTGTGCCTCCTACGGGGTTGTTTGGGGGCCGGTTTGGGTTTTCACCCTTTAACGGCATATTTGTAAGTTTAAGTGTTGATTTTTGCAAATTATCATCCTATTCACAAATCGGGAGACCCGGGAGTACGCGGTCAGTTCGTACAAGTCACATTGGTCCCGTGTGAGGTGTTCGTGCCTCCTACGGGGTCGTTTGGGGGCCGATTTGGGTTTTCACCCTTTAACGACATGTTTATAACTAAGTGTGATTTTTCCAAATTATCGTTATACTCTCAAACCGGGACACTCAGGACTACGCGGTCAGTTCCAACAAGTTACATTGGTCCCATGCGAGGTGTTCGTGCCTCCTACGAGGTCGATTGGCGGCCGGTTTCGATTTTCACCCTTTAAAGGACTATTTTTAACTCTAAGTGTGATTTTTGCAAATTATCGTCATATTCTCAAACCGGGAGAACCGATACTACGCGGTCACTTCCTACAAGTTACATTGGTCCCGTGCGAGGTGTTCGTGCCTCCTACGGGGTCGATTCGCGGCCGGTTTCGGTTTTCACCCTTTAACGGCCTATTTTTAACTCTAAGTGTAATTTTTGCAAATTATCATCCTATTCACAAACGGGGAGACCCGGGACTACGCGGTCAGTTCCTACAAGTTACATTGGTCCCATGCGAGGTGTTCGTTCCTCCTACGGGGTCGATTGGGGGCCGGTTCGGGTTTTCACCCTTTAACGGACAATTTTTAACTCTAAGTTTGATTTTTACAAATTATCGTCATACTCTCAAACCGGGAGACTCGAGACTACGCGGTCAGTTCCTACAAGTTACATTGGTCCCGTGCGAGGTGATCGTGCCTCCTACAGGGTCGATTGGGGGCCGGTTTGGGTTTTCACCGTTTAACGACCTGTTTTTAACTCTAAGTGTGATTTTTGCAAATTATCGTCATGCTGTCAAACAGGGAGACCCGAGACTACGCGGTCAGTTCTTACAAGTTACATTGGTCCCGTACGAGGTGTTCGTGCCTCGTACGGGGTAGATTGGCGGACGGTTTGGGTTTTCACCCTTTAATGGCCTATTTTTAACTCTAAGGGTGATTTTTGCAAATTATCGTCATACTCTCAAACAGGGAGACAAGGGACTACGCGATCAGTTCCTACAAGTCGCATTGGTCCCGTGCGAGGTGTTCGTGCCTCATACGGGGTTGTTTGGGGTATGGTTTCGGTTTTCACCCTGTAACGGCATTTTTTCAAGTTTAAGTGTTGATTTTTGCAAATTATCGTCTTATTCACAAACCGGGAGACCCAGGACTACGCGGTCAGTTCCTACAAGTTACATTGGTCCCGTGGGAGGTGTTCGTGCCTCCTACGGGGTCGTTTGGGGGCCGATTTGGGTTTTCACCCTTTAGCGACATGTTTATAACTAAGTATGATTTTTCCAAATTATCTTCATACTCTCAAACCGGGAGACTCGAGACTACGCGGTCAGTACCAACAAGTTACATTGGTCCCGTGCGAGGTGTTCGTACCTCCTACGGGGTCGATTGGCGGCCGGTTTCGGTTTTCACCCTTTAATGGATTATTTTTAACTCTAAGTGTGATTTTTGCAAATTATCGTCATACTCTCAAATCGGGAGACCCGAGAATACGCGGTCAGTTCCTACAAGTTATATTTATCCCGTGCGAGGTATTCGTGCCTCCTACGAGGTCGATTGGGGGCCGGTTTGGGTTTTCACCCTTTAACGGCCTATTTTTAACTCTAAGTGTGATTTTTGCAAATTATCGTCATACTCTCAAACCGAGAGACCCGGGACTACGCGGTCAATTCCTACAAGTTACATTGGTCCCGTGCGAGGTATTCGTGCCTCGTACGGGGTAGATTGGGGGACAATTTTGGTCTTCACCCTTTAATGGCCTGTTTTTAACTCTAAGGGTGATTTTAGTAAATTATCGTCATACTCTCAAATCGGGAGACACGTGGCTACGCGATCAGTTCCTACAAGTTACATTGGTCCCGTACGAGGTGTTCGTGCCTCCTACGGGGTTGTTTGGGGGCTGGTTTGGGTTTTCACCCTTTAACGGCATGTTTTTAAATTTAAGTGTTGATTGCAAATTATCGTCCTATTCACAAACCGGGAGACCCAGGACTACGCGGTCTGTTCCTACAAGTTACATTGGTCACGTGCGAGTTGTTCATGCCTCGTACGGGGTCGATTGGGGGCCGGTTTGGGTTTTCACCCTTTAATGGCATGTTTTTAACTCTAAGTGTGATTTTTACAAATTATCATCATACTCTCAAACCGGGAGACCCGGGACTACGCGGTCAGTACCTACAAGTTACATTGGTCCCGTGCGAGGTGTTCGTGCCTCCTACAGGGTTGTTTGGGGGGCGGTTTGGGTTTTCACCTTTTAACGGCATGTTTTTATGTTTAAGTGTTGATTTTTGCAAATTATCATCCTATTCACATATCGAGAGACCCGGGACTACGCGGTCAGTTCCTACAAGTTACATTGGTCCCGTGTGAGGTGTTCATGCCTCCTACGAGGTCGATTGGCGACCAGTTTCGATTTTCACCCTTTAACGGCCTATTTTTAACTCTAAGTGTGATTTTTGTAAAATTATCGTCATACTCTCAAACCGAGAGACCCGGGACTACGAGGTTAGTTCCTATAAGTTATATTGGTCCCGTGCGAGGTGTTCGTGCCTCCTACGAGGTCGATTGGGGGCCGGTTTGGGTTTTCACCCTTTAACGGCCTATTTTTAACTCTAAGTGTGATTTTTCCAAATTATCGTCATACTCTCAAATCGAGAGACCCGGGACTACGCGGTCAGTTCCTACAAGTTACATTGGTCCCGTACGAGGTGTTCATGCCTCGTACGGGGTAGATTGCAGGACAGTTTGGGTTTTCACCCTTTAATGGCCTATTTTTAACTCTATGGGTGATTTTTGCAAATTATCGTCATACTCTCAAATCGGGAGACACGGGACTACGCGGTCAGTTCCTACAAGTGACATTGGTCCCGAGCGAGGTGTTCGTGCCTCCTACGGGGTTGTTTGGGGGCTGGTTTGGGTTTTCACCCTTTAACAGCATGTTTTTAAATTTAAGTGTTGATTTTTGCAAATTATTGTGCTCTTCACAAACCGGGAGACCCGGGACTACGCGGTTTGTTCCTACAAGTTACATTAGTCCCGTGCGAGTTGTTCGTGCCTCGTACGGGGTTGATTGGGGCCCGGTTTGGGTTTTCACCCTTTAATGGCCTATTTTTAACTCTAAGTGTGATTTTTGCAAATTATCGTCACACTCTCAAACCGAGAGACCCGGGACTACGCGGTCAGTACCTACAAGTTACATTGGTCCCGTGCGAGGTGCTCGTGCCTCCTACAGGGTTGTTTGGGGGCCGGTTTGGGTTTTCACCCTTTAACGGCATATTTTTAAGTTTAAGTGTTGATTTTTGCAAATTATCATCCTATTCACAAATCGGGAGACCCGGGAGTACGCGGTCAGTTAGTACAAGTTACATTGGTCCCGTGTGGGGTGTTCGTGCCTCCTACGGGTCGTTTGGTGGCCGATTTGGGTTTTCACCCTTTAACGACATGTTTATAACTAAGTGTGGTTTTTCCAAATTATCGTTATACTCTCAAACCGGGAGACTTGGGACTACGCGGTCAGTTCCAACAAGTTACATTGGTCCCGTGCGAGGTGTTCGTGCCTCCTACGAGGTCGATTGGCGGCCGGTTTCGGTTTTCACCCTTTAACGGCCCATTTTTAACTCTAAGTGTGATTTTTGCAAATTATCGTCATACTCTCAAACCGCGAGACCCAGGACTATGCAGTCATTTCCTACAAGTTACATTGGTCCCGTGCGAGGTGTTTGTGCTTTGTACGGGGTTGATTGGGGGCCGGTTTGGATTTTCACCCTTTAATGGCCTGTTTTTAACTCTAAGAGTGATTTTTCCAAATTATCTTCATATTCTCAAACCGGGAGAACCGGGACTACGCGGTCAGTTCCTACAAGTTATATTGGTCCCATGCGAGGTGTTCGTTCCTCCTACGGGGTCGATTGGGGGCCAGTTCGGGTTTTCACCCTTTAACGGCCAATTTTTAACTCTAAGTTTGATTTTTACAAATTATCGTCATACTCTCAAACCGGGAGACTCGGGACTACGCGGTCAGTTCCTACAAGTTACATTGGTCCCGTGCGAGGTGTTCGTGCCTCCTACGGGGTCGATTAGGGGCCGGTTTGGGTTTTCACCGTTTAACGGCCTGTTTTTAACTCTATGTGTGATTTTTGCAAATTATCGTCATGCTGTCAAACAGGGAGACCCGAGACTACGCGGTCAGTTCTTACAAGTTACATTGGTCCCGTGCGAGGTGTTCGTGCCTCGTACGGGGTAGATTGCGGGACGGTTTGGGTTTTCACCCTTTAATGGCCTGTTTTTAACTCTAACGGTGATTTTTGCAAATTATCGTCATACTCTCAAACAGGGAGACAAGGGACTACGCGATCAGTTCCTACAAGTCACATTAGTCCCGTGCGAGGTGTTCGTGCCTCCTACGGGGTTGTTTGGGGTATGGCTTCGGTTTTCACCCTTTGACGGCCTGTTTTTAACTCTAAGTGTGATTTTTACAAATTATTGTCTTATTCTCAAACCGGGAAAATCGGGGCTACGCGGTCAGTTCCTACAAGTTACATTGGTCCCGTACGAGGTGTTCGTGCCTCCTACGGGGTTGATTGGGGGCCGGTTTGGGTTTTCACCCTTTAACGGCCAATTTTTAACTCTAAGTGTGATTTTTGCAAATTATCATCATACTCTCAAATCGGGAGACCCGGGGCTACGCTGTCAGTTCCTACAAGTTACATTGGTCCCGTGTGAGGTGTTCGTGCCTCCTACGTGGTCGATTGGGGGCCGGTTTGGGTTTTTACCCTTTAACGGCCTGTTTTTTTACTTTAAGTGTGATTTTTTCAAATTATCATCATGCTCTCAAACCGGGAGACCCGGGACTACGCGTACAGTTCCTACAAGTTACATTGGTCCCGTGCGAGGTGTTCGTGCCTCGTACGGAGTAGATTGGGGGACGGTTTGGGTTTACACCCTTTAATGTCCTGTTTTTAACTTTAAGGGTGATTTTTGCAAATTATCGTCATACTCTCAAACCGAGAGACACGGGACTATGCGGTCAGTTCCTACAAGTTACATTGGTCCCGTGCGAGGTGTTCGTGCCTCCTACGGGGTTTTTTGGGGGCTGGTTTGGGTTTTCACCCTTTAACAACATATTTTTAAATTTAAGTGTTGATTTTTTCAAATTATCGTCCTATTCACAAGCCGGGAGACCCGGGACTACGCGGTGAGTTTCCTACAAGTTACATTGGTCCCATGCGAGGTGTTCGTGCCTCCTACGAGGTCGATTGGGTGCCGGTTTAGGTTTTCACCCTTTAACGGCCATTTTTAACTCTACGTGTGGTTTTTCCAAATTATCCTCATACTCTCAAACCGGGAGACCCGAGACTATGCAGTCAGTTCTTACAAGTTACATTGGTCCCGTGCGACGTGTTCGTGCCACGTGCGGGGTCGATTGATTACCGATTTGGGTTTTCACCCTTTAATGGCCTGTTTTTAACTCTAAGTGTGATTTTTGCAAATTATCGTCATACTCTCAAACCAGGAGACCCGGGATAACGCGGTCAGTTCCTACAAGTTACATTGGTCCCGTACGAGGTGTTCGTGCCTCGTACGGGGTCGATTGGGGGCCGGTTTGGATTTTCACCCTTTAACGTCCTGTTTTTAACTCTAAGTGTGATTTTTCCAAATTATCGTCATATTCTCAAACCGGGAGAACCGGGAATACGCGATCAGTTCCTACAAGTTACATTGGTCCCGTGCGAGGTGTTCATGCCTCCTACGGGTTCATTTGGGGGCCAATTTTGGTTTTCACCCTTTAACGACATGTTTGTAACTAGGTGTGATTTTTACAAATTATCGTCCTATTCATAAATCGGGAGACTCGGGACTATGCGGTCTGTTCCTAAAAGTTATATTGGTCCCGTGCGAGGGTTTCGTGCCTCCTACGGGGTCGTTTGGGGGCTAGTTTAGATTTTCACCCTTTAACGGCATGTTTTTAAGTTTAAATGTTGATTTTTGCAAATTATCATCCTATTCACAAACCGGGAGACCCGGGACTACGCTTTTAGTTCCTACAAGTTACTATGGTCCCGTGCGAGGTGTTCGTGCCTCTTATGGGGTCGATTGGGGGCCGGTTTGGGTTTTCACCCTTTAACATCCTGTTTTTAACTCTAAGTGTGATTTTTCCAAATTATCGTCATATTCTCAAACCGGGAGAACCGATACTACGCGGTCACTTCCTACAAGTTACATTGGTCCCGTGCGAGGTGTTCGTGCCTCCTACGGGGTCGATTCGCGGCCGGATTCGGTTTTCACCCTTTAACGGCCTATTTTTAACTCTAAGTGTAATTTTTGCAAATTATCATCCTATTCACAAACCGGGAGACCCGGGACTACTCGGTCTGTTCCTACAAGTTACATTGGTCCCGTGCGAGTTGTTCGTGCCTCGTACGGGGTCGATTGGGGGCCGGTTTGGGTTTTCACCCTTTAATGGCATGTTTTTAACTCTAAGTGTGATTTTTGCAAATTATCGTCATACTCTCAAACCGGGAGACCCGGGACTACGCGGTCAGTACCTAAAAGTTACATTGGTCCCGTGCGAGGTGTTCGTACCTCCTACAGGGTTGTTTGGGAGCCGGTTTGAGTTTTCACCCTTTAATGGCCTGTTTTTAGCTCTAAGTGTGATTTTTGCAAATTATCGTCATAATCTCAAACCGGGAGACCGGGGACTATGCAGTCAGTTCCTACAAGTTACATTGGTCCCGTGCGAGGTGTTCGTGCCTCCTACGGGGTTGTTTTGGGGCCGGTTTGGGTTTTGTCCCTTTAACGGCACGTTTTTAGGTTTAAGTGTTGATTTTTACAAATTATCATCCTATTCACGAATCAGGAGACCCGGGACTACGCGGTCAGTACGTACAAGTTACGTTCGTCCCGTGTGAGGTATTCGTCCCTCTTACGGGGTCGTTTGGGGGCCGATTTGGGTTTTCACCCTTTAACGACATGTTTATAACTAAGTGTGGTTTTTCCAAATTATCGCCATACTCTCAAACCGGGAGACTCGGGACTACGCGATCAGTTACATTGGTCCCGTGCGAGGTGTTCGTGCCTCCTACGGCATCGATTGGCGGCCGATTTCGGTTTTCACCCTTTAACGGCCTATTTTTAACTCTAAGTGTGATTTTTACAAATTATCGTCATACTCTCAAATCGTGAGACCCGGGACTACGAGGTCTGTTCCTACAAGTTTCATTGGTCCCGTGCGAGGTGTTCGTGCCTCGTACGGGGTCGATTGGGAGCCGGTTTGGGTTTTCACCCTTTAATGGCCTGTTTTTAACTCTAAGTGTGATTTTTGCAAATTATCATCATATTCTCAAACCAGGAGACCCGAGACTACGCGATCATTTCCTACAAGTTACATTTGTCTCGTCCGAGGTGTTCGTTCCTCCTACGGGGTTGTTTGGGGCCGGTTTGGGTTTTCACCCTTTAACGGCAGGTTTTTAACTTTAAGTGTTGATTTTTGTAAATTATCGTCCTATTCACAAATCGGGAGACCCGGGACTATGCGGTCAGTTCGTACAAGTTACATTGGTCCCATGTGAGGTGTTCGTGCCTCCTACGGGGTCGTTTGGGGGCCGATTTGGGTTTTCACCCTTTAACGACATGTTTATAACTAAGTGTGATTTTTCCAAATTATCGTCATACTCTCAAATCGGGAGACTCGGGACTATGCGGTCAGTTCCTACAAGTTACATTGGTCCCGTGCGAGGTGTCCGTGCCTCCTACGGGGTCAATTCGGGGCCGGTTTGGCTTTTCACCCTTTAACGGTCTATTTTTTAGCTATTAGTGTGATTTTTGCAAATTATCATCATACACTCAAACCGGGAGACCCGGGACTATGCGGTCAGTTCCTACAAGTTACAATGGTCCCATACGAGGTGTTCGTGCCCCCTACGGGGTCGATTGGGGGCCGGTTTGGGTTTTCACCCTTTAACGGCCTGTTTTAACTCTAAGTGTGATTTTTGCAAATTATCGTCATACTCTCAAACCGGGAGACCCGGGACTACGCGGTCACTTCCTACAAGTTACATTGGTCCCGTGCGAGGTGTTTGTGCCTCGTACGGGGTCGATTGAGGGCCGGTTTTGGTTTTTCGCCCTTTAATGGCCTGTTTTTAACTCTAAGTGTGATTTTTGTAAAATATCGTCATACTCTCAAACCGGGAGACCCAGGACTACGCTGTCAGTTCCTACAAATTACAATGGTCCCGTGCGAGGTGTTCCTGCCTCCTACGGGGTTGTTTGGGGGCTGGTTTGGGTTTTCACCCTTTAACGGCATGTTTTTAAGTTTAAGTGTTCATTTTTGCAAATTATCGTCCTATTCACAAACCGGGAGACCCGGGACTACGCGGTCAGTTCCAACAAGTTACATTGGTCCCGTGAGAGGTGTTCGTGCCTCCTACGGGCTCGATTGGCGACCGGCTTGGGTTTTCACCCTTTAACGGCCTATTTTTAACTGTAAGTGCGATTTTTGCAAATTATTATCATACTCTCAAACCGGGAGACCCGGTACTACGCGATTAGTTCCTACAAGTTACATTGGTCCCGTGCGAGGTGTTCGTGCCTCCTACGGGTTCGTTTGGCGGCCTGTTTGGGTTTTCACCCTTTAACGGCTTGTTTTTTAGTTTAAGTGTTGATTTTTACAAATTATCGTCATATTCTCAAACCGGGAGACCCGGGACTACGCGCTGAGTTCCGACAAGTTACATTAGTCCCGTGCGAGGTGTTCGTGCCTCTTACTCAGGACTACGTTTATTGATTTTAGAAATTTTTTACATAGTTTCGTTTGTCTATTCATTAAATCCAACTTGTTTTAACATATGAAATAAACTCAACAGCAGCAGCAAATTTCAAAACCAAACCACCAGCAAATCCCTTCCACCAATTTAACTAAATAAGCTCATAAAGTAAGCCATTTTACGTTTGGCTACTTGTCGCTATTTCAGACCATTTTTCTATTTAATGTTACTACAACTTTTATGAGAATTTGATACTTTGAGACTAACCTGATTTCATTTGCATTTTGATAGCCACCCGATGAACTCTTCATGCCATGACTTCTTGAAAGTATCCCATTTTGGTCCAACAATGTCTGCAAATTTTCAAATCTTCTATTCTGAACGGCATTTAGTTGTTCATGAGATGATATATTATCTTTCAAGTTTCTCAGCTCTTCAATATGAGACCGAGACTGTGTTGTGACTGTTGAAGTGTCAGAAGACTTATATTAGACGGTTTGTCTTATAAAATACAAACAAAGATAAAAGGGGGAAAGAACTGAAACATACATGTGTATTCTTGCCCTTATCATTCATCAAATAACCCTTTCTCTTAGTCCAATGAGATGTCTTGAAGAATTCCACGATGCTAGGTTTCACATCAGTTTCATGCTCCTAAATTCAACATCAATGAATGAAAGAATATAACCATACTAGTTGATGATGCGGGTAAAACATGTCTAATATGCACAATGTCAAGAATATTATTGTGACATATAAATTGAAATCAAGTTTAGCAAAGGTAAAATCAACCTGAACAAGGGAAGTAACATGTGAGGACAGGAATATAAGTGATTGAGCAATATAATAGATACATTTCAGCAACAGTGAAAGAATCGGAACAATATAATAGACAGATTCTTTAACTGATACAAAAATAGACAAAGACACAAATGCAATCAAATGAGTGTATGTAATATTTGCGCAAAGTTTTCACATGACTTGGATCTAACGCAGTTCCTCCAACCTCAAACAAATAAACGCAAGAACCGTGTAGGTCCGTGTGTGATTTGGGTTCCTAAACACAAAAACTAAAAAAGGAAACCATTTTTACCATCAATCTAGGCTCCGATATTGTTGGAAATGGGAAGGCGACGTCCGGACGGAGCGGCTGGATGCCGCAAATTTTGGAGGCTTATGAACGGAGCGGGTGAGCGGAGATTGAGGCTTGCGAACATAAAATAACTGCAGTTGACAAACAATCTATGGGGGTTTAGCAAGCCATCTTAGTTATAAAATAACGTCCAAGATTACGAACCAGCTTCAAGTAAAAAATCAATACAAATCAGCCTGTTGCCAGATGCCATCGTTTCTCAATATCCATCCAGCTTGCCAACCAACCGGCGCAGAAGATCCCCGCTCAACAGCACTGAAGCCAAACGGCCTAGGGTTGACAAAGGCGCCTCTGGATTTGACTCCAATGATACTAAACCCAACACATCTGGTTTGTTTAATCTCTTTAACCTCTGATTTGACTCCAATAATACTAAACCCCAGTCGGATCTGTACCAATTTTTCTCTTCAAACCAATGCCATCTCAACTCAATATCTGAATTCCCAGCCGTCAAAATCAATATGTCGCCTTCGTCAGAACTTCCCACCGAGAAAGACACTCAGAATTTGAGATTAAGTTTTTGAACAAAATTCAAGGGCCCGAAAGCTTGGAGTTTGACCCACAAGGCCGTGTTCTGTTCTGGAACGGCGAGTCGTGGACGGATTTTGCTTACACCTTGCCAAAGTGGAGGGAGAGAGACGAGAAGAGAGAAGAGCGGGTGAGGCTTGCGAACAGAGCGGGGTGAGCGAGAGATTGAAAGATGAGAGAGGAAAGAGAAGAGGGAAAGTAAACATAATAATTTTTTGGGGTCTTTTATATTTTAATAAGTGTACTCAATTTTTTCACACTTTAAAACAGTGCCAAATTTTGGCACTGTTTTAAAGTGTGCCAGATTGCCATTAAACCGTGCCAGAATCTGGCACGATTTAAAACGGTGCCATATTTTTAACATCAGGGTGTGCCAAATTGTTGTTTTTGGTGTAGTGTATATGCAATGGTTTCACCTGTAAACTTTGGGTAAAATTTTTGCGAAATAAATCTCCATGGGTTGATTTTATGAACAAGAAGTATAAAAAATTAGCCTACAATAATTTTAGAGGATCTTCAATTTCGACTAGCTACACTTGGAAACGTATGCAAGGGATTTGTTCTCTTTCTAACTCAGCTATGGTTATGGAGTCCATTCACTCTTAGGTAGAGAAAGGTTTTTATTAGGACAACGGACTGCATTTAATTCTCTTATACAATGATTTGGGATTATCATTTATTCCTAAAAGTCTCTATTTTTATGTGGCGTTTACTTCACAACGGTCTTCCTCTAAATCAAAATTTGAAAGATATCAAAATTCCTTTCGTTTTCAAATGTCGTTGTTGCGTTCGAGGATTTGAAGAAAATATGGAGCATTTATTCAATGTTGGTGAGATTGCCTCTCAAGTATGGAAACATTTCAAAGGTTTGATCGGGGCTTAAAGATGTTAATCCATGTCTTAGATCAAGGCTTGTTTTTTGGTGGCTCTTTGTCCGAGGAAAAAACATTAAATCGATTTCACTACACCAAAATGGGCAAATTGTCACCTTTCAGCCGGCCAGCCTTGTCAAGGTCATTGACCGTGACAAAAAAACACGCGTTTTATGTCACGGTCATTGACCTTGACACGACCGTGACAACTAATTGTCACGGTCAATGACCGTGACAAGTCCGTGATAAATTTAATTGTTACGGTCTTGTCACGGTCAATGACCTTGACACGACCGTGACAACTTTTCCAGCAAAAACCCTTTCCCCCTTCTTTTTTCCCTCCCACCGTTCCCTCCCTCTCTCTCTCTCTCTCTCTCTCTCTCGACGCTGCTCTCTCTCTCTCTCTACTTTCAGGTCCAATTTCTCTCTCTCTCTCTTCCATTTATATATATATTTGTGTGTGTATGTGTATATATATATGTGTGTATGTGTGTGCGTGTGGGGGGGATGGGGCGGGGTGGGACGGGGTGGGGCAGGGTGGTGGAGGGGTGGTGGAGGGGGGCAGGGGGCGGGGTGGGGCAGGGTGGGGGGTGGAGGGGGGCAGGGGGTGGGGTGGGGTGGGGTGCGGTTGTGTGTGTGTGTGTGGTGGTGTGTTTTGGGGGAGAGGGTGGTGGAGGGGGGGGGGGGGAGGGGGTGGTGGAGGGGGGCAGGGGGCGGGGGGAGCAGGGTGGGGGTGGGGTGCGGTGGTGTGTGTGTGTGTGGTGGGGTGTTTTGGGGGAGAGGGTGGTGGAGGGGGGGAGGGGGTGGAGGAGGGTGGTGTGGGGTGGGGTGTGTGTGTGTGTGTGGTGGTGTGTGGTGGGGGAGGGGGTGGTGGAGGGGGCAGGGGGTGGGGTGGGGTGCGGTGTGTGTGTGTGTGTGTGTGTGGTGGTGTGTTTTGGGGGAGGGGGTGGTGGAAGGGGGGGCAGGGGGTGGTGGAGGGGGGCAGGGGGTGGGGTGGGGTGGGGTGTGTGTGTGTGTGGTGGTGGTGTGTGGTGGGGAAGGGGGTGGTGGAGGGGGGCAGGGGGTGGGGTGGTGTGTGTGTGTGTGTGTGTTGTGTGTGGTGGGGGAGGGGGTGGTGGAGGGGGGCAGGGGGTGGGGTGGGGTGGGGTGTGTGTGTGTGTGTGTGTGGTGGTGTGTGGTGGGGGAGGGATAATTCACGGGCTTTAGCTAAACTAGGGTTTTATAGAGTTTCGCTCCTACTACTTGGGCAATGACTATACTAGGGACCAAAGATAAATAAATAAACTGGATTCAAAGTAAATACTAAGAAATCCCAATTTATAACCATCTAATTTATATCCTTTATTTATTTAATCACGATTCATTCCACTAAATAATCATGATTGCACTCAAATTTAATTATTTATAAATCACTCGAAAGAATGTGTTCTTATTATTAAAGTTGATTACGGTATGTTATGATTCCCCACGTTATGTTTTCGATACCCTCTTGGTTAAATAAATTTTCTACTAACCGATTTTAATGAACATCTGATCAATTCCTTGATTCTAAAACTTAATTCTATAGGATTATAAAATAGTTCATCGGTCAGGTAAACAAAACATATAAGTCTATCAAGGGGTATCACAATCCAAATTATTTCTTGGATGTGAATTCCTCCAAATTATGATCTCATACCTATTCACACAATGATTGACCAACTTGCGAGGATCTATTGTTCTAACATATAATTGAACTTCACCCATCGCAATCGAAGAAATAATTGTGAAAGAAATTTGATATCCATAACCCTAGGGATTAAGAATCTATGAACTTTTTGCAAACGATATGAGATTTCCCATTTTTAATCAAGAACATCCTTAGACTTGTAGGGGGTGGGGTAGGTGGGGTGTGTGTGTGTGTGTGGTGGTGTGTGGTGGGGGAGGGGGTGGTGGAAGGGGGCAAGGGGTGGGGTGGGGTGGGGTGTGTGTGTGTGTGTGATGTTCAATTTAGTTGGTCCACAAACTAACGGTCAAAGTAATAGTATATTATTCCAACATTTCAAACTACTTGAACATCACAAATGGATACAAACTTAAAATATAAATTGAGATAACCTTAGAATCTAATTAGGCTAAAAATATAATGGCATCAACTAACATATATGTAGGGGTGGGGTGGGTAGGGGTGGAGGTGGTGTGTGTGTGTGTGTGTGTGTGTGTGTGTGTGTGTGTGTGCGTAGGTGCGTAGGTGTGCGTGTGTGTGTGGCGGTGGGTGGGGGTGGAGGTGGGGCACCCATTTAATAACTCTTTAAATGTTTGGAAAAAACATAATATTACAAAATTGAAACGAAATGGTATTGACGGAACTTACACATATGTTATAATATAGATGGAACATTTTTTTATCTGTACTATTAATTCAATTAGGTATAATGAAATGTGTACTATTAACATTTTTTTTATCTGTACTAATAACATTTTTTTTACAGCAAAAATGTCTCCTTCAGATGTTAAGGCGAAGATGATGATGCTGTTTATGATGATGTCGTCTGGGTTCGGTGGTAGCGTAGGCGACGAGGGCTCCTCCGCCGCTAGGCTCCCCAAATATGGAAAATTTGGGATTACCCTCGAAAACAAGTCGGAGCTTTTAGCGAGATCCCTCGAGCTGCTAAAGACGGTCATCGACCCGGGGTTTATGAGTTGGAAGGAGGTGTCGTATGAGCTCAAGTTAGCTGTTTGGGCGGCACTACAGGTAATATTTATATGAATATTTCAATTTATACTTATATTTATATTTATATTTATTCGCAACTAACATTGTATTTGTTGGACAGGAACAATTCAACTTGGATCCAAAGCTACGCGATTCCGTCTTGGAGCAGTTGAGGGAGCAACACAAGACGTGGAAGAAAAATATGCGGACACAGTACTTTGGAAAAACACGAGAGTCCATTTTACAATGGCGCGGATCCGTCCCGCCCAAGGAGCCGATCTCATTGGCACAATGGCAAAAGTTCATTGACAATGAGATCGAGGATCGACAATTGGCATCTCGCCAATCGGGGAGGGAAAATCAGGCTAAAAAGACGGACGTGCTCTACTCCGGCCGGACCTCTTACGCTGAGGTGGAGCATAGGATGCAGGTAAGATTTAATTTATCTATAACTACAGAAATATATTATTGGATATTATTTTACTTTACGGGGCCGATACTAATTTTACTTTACTCTATTTTATTTCAGGGGGTAGGGAGTGGGCCAGGGGGTAAGCCACATAGGCTCGATACTTATGTGGCTCTGCGGACGAAGAAGGGGAAGGACAAGGAGGTGTCCCCGAGCGTCGCGGCCACGATTGTAAGTAATCCGACAGTTTAATTATTGTTAATTACGTTATAATTTTTTAGTTTACTTATTTTACTAATCATGTGCTTTTTGTCGTTTCAGGCAAAGCTTAAGAAAGTGCATGAGTCGCAGTCTGATGCCGACAAGGCATCTTTGTCCACAGACGCACTCAGCCAAGTGCTTGGCTCTGATCGCAAAGGGAGGACAAGAGGAGTGAGCTCGCGGGTGGCCAAATCTAGGATCATCGGATTGGAGACGAGCGACACCGGGTTGTCTCGAACGGTGGATTCACACGACGCGAAGCTGTCCCGTTTGGAGGCGACGGTCCAAGATATGTACGCATTCATGAAGCGTACGTTGGGTGGAGACCGTAAAGGGAAAGGGAAAGGGAAGGAGAAGGCGGTGGAGGAGGAGGTGCGGGAGGACGAGGCGCAGGATGACGAGGATGTGGACCTCGCTGCTTCATCACCGACACGTTCGTACTTCGACGATCCACTTCCCTATTTGACGCCCTCCAACAGACCATTGTCGACAATTGGTTGGCCGAGCGTGTTCATATTGGACGTATTTGATGGTCAGCGGATAGGGCGGGGGTTGAGGGACCCGAATATCGTCGAGGGTGGAATAGTCCATGGACGTGTGCTTCAAAAGATGGAGTCCAGGGTGCTCGTCACGCATGTCATACCCGGGAAGGAGAACTCCCTATTGTGGTTGCGTGAACAATGCGGCACGACGTATATTAGTGGGTGCGTCAATTCGTATGTCGTGTGGCCTACTCACCTCCTCAGTTTTATCTAAGACATGTAGTAACATTATTTTTAAGTTTGTCCATTTTTATTAAATTTGGATTATATCGTCATGTATATTGTTTTTACTTTGAATATTTGGATTATATCGTCATGAATATATATTTGCATTATCTTTAGTTTGTGTTGGATATATGATGTTTGGAACAGGTACAACGTTGCTATAACAGGTACAAATATACTGCTGGGCAGTGGCAGTGGCCATACTGCCCAGCAGATTTTTTTTAAATTCTGCCCAGAATTGTCACGGTCATTGACCGTGACAAGTCCGTGACAAAAGTTGTCACGGACGTGTCACGGTCAATGACCGTGACAATTCTGGGCAAGATGGGTCACGGTTTTGTCACGGTTTATAACCGTGACAAACGTGTCACGGTCATTGACCTTGACACGACCGTGACACAAAACACGATTTTTGTGTTAAGGTCAATGACCGTGACACGACCGTGACAAAAAAAGTTGTCTCGCCTCGAAATGTCACGGTCATTGACCTTGACAAGGTGAATTTGTCAAGGTCAATGACCTTGACAAATGAGCAGATTTGGTGTAGTGTTTTATGTAAGATTATTCGTGGCTTAGTTTGTTGAACAATATGGTGTGCTAGGAGTAGTTCGTTTTTTATGAAAAAAAGATGAATGTTTTGTATATTATTAGGGGGGTGGATGATGAAATAAGGCTCATTATCAAAGCTAAACCTTATAAGGGCCTAATTTCTAGATTTTTTAGATCAATTGGAGATGACTTTTCTATAGCTTGTTAGCCGCCAGAGAACGGCTACTCTTCAATCTCAATAAAATTCGCACATTCCTGGAAAAAAATAACACATCATTAATTAAGATAAATATTTCTTAAAAATCATTTTAGAGGTCAAACTAATCTTCATTATATATATATATATATATATATATATTATAAGTTTAATGCACTTTAAATTGATGAATGTTTATAATAACATTATTACACAAAAGACAAGGGATTAATTACACTTAGCCCCCCTGAACTTTGCCCGTATTTGCACTTTCCCTCCCATTCTTTCAGTTTTTTCAAATAGCACCCCATACATTGAAAATGGCTACAATAACCCCCAAACGATAACACCGTTAAATTTTTAACAGAAAATGTCACATGACAGCCCTTTTGACTTTTGTCAAAGGTCATTTTCGGTATTTTGACATTTAAAAAAAAAACTAATAAACCACTCTCATTCTCTCTCTTTTCTCTTCTTCTCCAAATATCTCTTCTCTCTCTTCTCAAGCTTCTTCTTCCTCTCTCTCTCTCTCTCTCTCTCTCTCTCACACACACACACACACACACACATACACACACACACAGACACACATCCACACACATACATACAAAAAAAAGAATCGCAATTGGAGCAGGTGGAGGGGGGTTTCGAGGCTGGTGAAGGAGTTGGGCGGGGGCAACTAGGAGGGCCTGGGCTCGGAGAGGGGCGGGGTGATGGCGATAGTTTTGGGGGGGGGGGGGGGGGGGGAGGGGAGGAAGTGGGTTACGGGCATATTTGATCTGCTTTTTTCCTTTTATTATATATATATATATATATATATGTTTTTTTTTCCTCTTTCTGAAAATCATATGACAAAGTTCTATTTTTTAGTATTTTCTGAAAATAATTTTTTTCTGGGAAAACCATTTTTTATTTATTGAAACCATATTTTGTCTGTTAAAAATAGTTTTTAATTACTGAAAATCAATTTTTTATAGCAGAAAATTATTTTCTAATTGTTGAAAACCATTTTTATTTGCTTAAAATAATTTTTTTATTGCTAGAAAAAAATTATTGCAGTAAATAAATTTTTATAATGGGAAAACCATTTTATGTATTATGGAACCCATTTTTTTTATTTTGGTATTTTAGTGTATTTTCCAATAAATATAAGTATTTTCTATTTTTCTATGAATTTTTTTTGTTTTCTTATATTTTTTGGTAATTTCAGAATTTTAATTGTTTACAAATGTCTATATCTTTTTTTGGTGTGAAAACAATTTTTTTTTTTTAGAAATTGTTTGTTTTTTTATTGGATTTTTTATTTTTAGAAATTATTTTATTTTCTATTTTTATTGTCTTTTTAGAGTTTTGCAGATTAATTTTTTATTATTCGAAATTTATTTTTGTTAAATGCTTTTTGTATTGTTTCTAGATTTTTTTATATCTTTTTTGGTATTATTCAGAAGTTTAATTAATGTCCAAAACTTTTTTTTTAAATTTCATTGTATTTTAAGTAATTATTAATATTTTTAAATATTTTTCTGAAATATTTGTTTTTAGAATTTTCCAATTTTTAAATAAATATTTTTAATTACCAAATGTTTTAAAAAATTTGTAAATTTTTTTGAATTTTTAAATGTTTTATCCTTTTAAATTTTTGTAGGATTTTTGACATTCTCAAAATATTTTTTGATACTTTTCAGAATTTTTAAATATATATTCATTTTTTTAGAATTTTTTCCAATATTTTTTCATATTATTATTATTTTTTTGTTTTTTTGCTTAAGTTTTAAACATTTTTTCTGTTATTTAAATATTTTTCAAAAATAATTACGTTTAGACAAAAATGCCCTTACCTATGGTCATGTGCCACGCACATGAGTAACGATTTTTGTCAAAAGTTGGACGGTCGAAGGCTATTTGAAGCGATTTTTAATGTATGGAATGCTATTTGAAAAAAATGAAAGAATGAGGGAGAAAGTGCAAATTGAAACAAAATTCAGGGATCCAAATATAATTAATTCAAAGACGAATTATCATGTATCAAATTCAAAACCGATTGATAAACGTTGATTCCCCAGCGTGGAAAGTTGTAGTCAACAATACATTCACATACATTACGCAACTTAGTAATTTGGAAAGTTGTAGTTAACAATACATTCACATACATCAAATCGTTTACGCAAATTATACATGTCTTATCTAACGTAGAAAATGACCCTCTCGGATATTTGGGAATACATGTGTTAGAAGAATTTCTAATTTTTTAATTATTTTTTCTTGTGAAAGTATCTGAAATATATATATATAGATATATATCATGTCATTTTCCCTTCGGAAGTTTAGTACGAAATTTCTTAATATTTAATATAAGCAACCTTTGATCATAGAATTGATTGCCACCCAATGGTACCAAATTGTGTTTACAGGATTTTATACATAGAAAACAAATTTTAAGTAAGATTTAGTTTAAAATAAGAAAAAAGTGAAAATTTCCCCAACTTTGTAAAATCTGCCATAGAATTTGGGAATTATCAAAGATGGCCTATGTTAATTAACCAAAGTACACAATGACCACTGTATTTTATAGCACAACAAATATGAGAATATTTTAATCTTGAGTATTGATTAGGTGAATCATTAACTTATAAAAAAAATTAATAAGGATTCTTAACTTGAGTTGGATGGAGCGGATAAAAGTATGAGGAGCTAGTGTGCAACCTGTAGATTGTTACCAAATTTGATTCTTGCAGCACTAATAAATGCAAAGAAATTAATGTGTGTGTGTGTGTGTGTGTGTGTGTGTCGGGGGCTTGGTTGTCTGAAAATAACAAAACATTATGAGCTACACATGCAAAATGGAATCAAACACAGTATAGTAAATCACATCCAAAACAAGCATGAACTGAAGCTTTAACTTTATGAAGCCCTACGAACTATTCGGGTACTTTCTTTTTTTTTTGCTTACAACTATTCGGGTTGTTAAAATCCAATCTCTAGCTAGTTAATTTTCAAAACTTGCCCTAAGGTAGGGGGAATGTATTGAACTCCAAAGGATGGCTATTTGTCTAGTTTACAGTAAGTCATGGTCAATTGTTGCATGAATTTTCCACACTTATACCACCTATATATACCCCTCCCTATATACCTCTTTCCTCATCAACGACACAATCTTTCTATTTTCGAATAAGCAATACAAAGAAACCCAAAATGGCGCATAACCATTGGTGTAACCTCTTTTCAGTAGCCCTAGTCTGTGTGGTAGCGTTAGTTATGGTGCAATATTCTGTTGCCCAAAACTCACCCCAGGACTACGTGGATGCTCACAACGCGGCACGAAGTGCTGTGAATGTGGGGCCGGTGACATGGGACGAGTCAGTGGCAGCCTTTGCGCGACAGTACGCGCAATCAAGGGCGGGGGATTGTAGGCTCGTGCATTCGGGCGACCCGCGATATGGTGAGAACCTGGCTTTTGGGTCCGGCTTTGAATTAACGGGGAGAAACGCCGTGGACATGTGGGTGGCAGAGAGGAATGACTACAACCCCAACACCAACACGTGCGCTCCGGGGAAGGTGTGTGGACACTACACTCAAGTGGTATGGCGAAACTCGGTCCGGATAGGGTGCGCTAGGGTTCGGTGTAACAACGGGGCATGGTTCATCACATGCAACTATTCTCCTCCCGGCAACTACGCAGGACAGCGTCCATACTAGTTTTACACAATCCAATAAAAAAATTATTATTATGAATAATTGCATTGAGCACTTCTAGTTTTATATTTTATGCAACATAAAAGTTCGGATTGCATACATAATCTGAAACGATCAAGTACTAGTAAGCTGTTAGTCTTGCAGCAACTACAGCTAATAAAATGTAATCGAGAAATAAGCTGTATATCGGGTGCATAAATGTAGGGATAATTGGAATATCTAGGGCGGTGAAGTGAGAAATTAAGACATAGATGTAATTATCCCTTAAATGTCATATTTAAGTCTTTTGTTGAATACAGACTTTTGTTTATTTGCTTGTGTAATTTAAATTTTTGTGACTCACCGGGTTAGTTAAACTTTAGTTTTACTCAAAGTAGTGGACATCAACTAAAAATATATATTTGATAACACTCCATATTGAATTGAATGTATACTATTTTCACCATTAAATGATTATTGTTTCATTAAATCTCATGGAAAAAAACTAAACTAAAGGGAAATTAATACAACTTTTGTGATAATTGAATCAATGTTGAACGTACTTAGTTTTGACTCGTTAATTTTTTTTACATGAAAACCCAATGGGAAAAAACTAAAATGAAGAAAATAGAATACAAGACACATCACTACTACTTAAAAAGAGGGAAGTATCGCTATAATGATCTAAAGTCCAAAATATTGTCAAACTATTTATAAATCTATTAATACCCTCCATATTCTCCATCTACAACTCAACCGTCTAATGTACCCAAAATGTTTTGACAAAGTTAAGGTATTTACAAACCATTAATACCCTTCATATTCTCTATTTTCACAGTCTATTGTTACCCAAAATGGATTGACAAAGATAAGGTACTTTTTTAACCATTAGAATATGCAAAAGACATATTAAAATTAATTTAAAAAAGAATATGCAATTAGTTTTATAATAACAAACATTAATTTAAAATATAGTTTTTGGATGTTTTATATATAAACTGTTTTTATATATATAAACATTAAAAACTGTTTCTTTTATGTATAATCTGTTTGTTTTAAGTGTTTTTTATATAAAGACATTAAAAAAATTTATACAAAAGTAATTTTAACGTTTTTATTTGTAAAATACTTAAAACACAGTTTACATATAAAAAAATGAATCTTATAAAACACTTTAGTGTATTTTATTGTGTGTGTGTATATATATACATGTGGATGTGGATGTATTCAAATAAATTTATATATTATATATTAATAATTATTTTTATATTTTTATTTATAGCAGTTTATGCAAAAAAAATATTAAAAACAACTGTTTTTTATGCTTTGTAACGGTTTCTTATATAAAATAATTTGTATAAAATCATTAAACAATGACGTTATCAATTTTAATATTCACAGTACTTAATGCATTACTTTATCTCATCACGTTAAATATTTTGACCTGCCCACACGTTCAACGCACGTGGGCACACCTAGTATGTCTATAAATATCATATTTTTTGAAGAATTTTAAAGTATGACAAACTGAATTGTTTTGTATTTCATACTTGAAAGACATGAGTAGCACATTAATTTAAACACAAGGATGCTGACAAAGTCAAATAACATAAAGGAAACTAAAATTCTAAAACTAAGCAAAGCATCAACTGTAAGGAATGCAACAACATCCATTGAGCTCCTAAGGAGACATTTGAATTTAAACCACATGAGTATTGCCTCGTTCAAAATGATATATCTGGCTGTATATCTTCTTGACAAATATCCTTAATACTACCCCGTGGAGTGTGAGAACACACTAAGCATGGGCTGAAGATATGAAGATACTGAGTTGACAAATGTTTGTAATACCCCGTATTTTTGTGACTTATAAATTTTGGGATTTATTAAATTTAATTGAGAAATTAATTTAATTTTAATCCGGAAATTTATTTTAAATATTTACTAGTGTGATGAGAGTTAGTAATTATTGGAAATTTGTTGAATATTAATAGATGAGTAAAGTAATATATAAGATTGGTTTTATTAAAAATTGTCATGAGTGAATAAAATGATAATTATGGAAATTTAAGTCGGAACGCACCTGTGTCGTGTCAGGACTAAATTATGATTATTAAAGTGAATAAAGTATAAATCGCCCGTATGGTCATTTTGAGTGTGCCAAAGTGTCCGGAAGGGTGGAGATAGTCAGAAAAGTGTACTCGAGAGTTTAGTTTGGGTCTCGGGGCATTTTTAGGCCTAATTGACATCCCTGGAGGGTATTTTAGACATTTTATATTTTTGGATAATTAAACAAACGAATTTCCTAAGGACATATCAGCCTTAAGGAGTTGTCTTCTAGGGTTAACAAACACAAAATCAAAGGACGACCATTAGAGAAGAAGTTGGCAAGCTTTTCAAGAAATTCAAGGCCAAAGACTCAACCGTTTGCACAGCCACCACCACCAAAACGTAGATCGCGTGACGAGGAGCGCAACCATACATTTTCTTCCACAAATCATAAACTAAATTTCCGGGCAAGTATCTATCATGCTTTATTTTTAGTTAATGTCTCAATCATGTTAGTCTAGGGTTTTTTAGGACTCGTCCCATGAAAGAATGTATAGTTTTGAGACTTAGATGTAATACCCCGTACTTTTGACTATATTTATTTTTGGGATTAATTAATTAAATGCGTATTAATTGGAAATTAATCCGGGTTATAAATACTAATGAGATGCGAATTGGTATTTGATTATGTGCATATATGATTATATATGTATTTGGTATTATAAAATTTGTCGTGGGATTCATATACGACATTTTAGAAATTTTGTTGAGACGCGTGAGACCGCCGCGTCACGGTATAATATTTTGATAATAAAAAGTGAATTTAAAATCTATAATCCGTATGGTCGTTTTGAGTGCGCCAACGCGTCCGGAAGGGTCGAGATAGTCAGAAAACACTAGCCGGGGGTATAGTTTGGGTCCCGGGGTATTTTTAGGCCATACCGGTAACTTAAAGGGTATTTTGGTAATTTTACATTTTTAGGAATTAAAAGTGACGAAAATTGGGTAATTAAATCTGATGTGGATATTGACCCACTAAGCCCATAACCAACCCATATTAACCCTTTAAGCTACGGAGGCTAACATTAGGTTTACAATCTTCCCCAAATCAAACCCTAGCCACCTTAAGCCACCATTGGAGAAGGAGCTTAGAGAGAGAGGAAACTCTGCAGAATCTTCACCAAACCTACACCAAAATCAGAAATCAAACCAAGGCAAGTGATTTAAATTACATTCCTTTTGCAGAGAATGCTTTTTCCATGTTAGAAAACTTGTTAATCAATCTTATATTAGAGTTAAAAGAAAACCCATGAAATTGGAAGTTGTTATTTAATTTTGGGGATAGGTTTGCATGTAGAAACTTTGTTTGAAGATTTAAATTCAAAGATTTCATATATATGTGATGTATAAACGGATTAAAATCTGGGAAATTATGATGAGAAGAACCTAGGGTTTATGTTCTTGAAGAAAATTGGGAATTAATGTAGAAATTTGTGATTTAATGATGTTTAGAAGGTATTAAACCCTTTAAAGATGTTAGTATAGCACCTTAGCATGTTTGAGGATGATTAGAGAACTCAATATATTGTTGGAACGAATTTTGGATGAGATTGAGGAGTAAAAATGGATGAAAAAACGAATTGGGAAAAATCTGGGCCGAAGCTGGTAGCTCGTTAGAAGCAACCCCCAGGTCGTTCGAACGAACTCGTTCGAACGAGCTTCTAACGAGTTGACCAGTCGTTACTAACGAGTAAGGATTTCGTTCGATATCTCGTTCGCACGAGATATCGTTAGAAGGTACAGTTCGTTCGAACGAACTGGTACCTCGTTCGAACAGCCTCGTTCGAACGAGACTTCTAACGAGTTGGCAGAGGGATCTCGTTCGAACAGTCTCGTTCGAATGAGACTTCTAACGAGTTGACAGTTTGGTCCTTTTTGGACTGTTTTGATTTTTGGAGTCCCGGAAACTGGTTCGAGGGTAGAGTTAACATTCTTTGATGATGTAAGGATAAATTTGGGACTTTTGGATTATTATGAGGAGTAAATTATATACGGGAGTTGTATTACATGGACGGTTTGGGTTGAGACGTGAGTGGTTACTACGACGTGAGAAACTATAGCGCGTATGTTTATAAATCGAATTAGTATAAATTGTGATGATTATAAGTTAGTATGAGAATATGTACTACGATTAAAATACGGTATTACTAAGACGTGTGTTTACTTAGTATTAGTATATGATTGTGTGTATGACATACCTACCATACTTGCTATCACGGGAGGTTGCGTTCGCTTAGGACCCTCTAATCCTTGTGTGCCTACGGGGGGGATATAGACTGGTACCTCGATGAACATAGGTCATAGAAGGACTTATTGTGATATTAATAAGTCTGCTGATCATGGGAGCGTAGGTATGTGCGTGACCCATGTGATGGTGACTGTGTTCGCCTCCATTATTTGTGATGTTGTTATCGGTAAACTATTCCTGAGAGATTCGGAATATGTGATCCTCATGTACGTGATGTACCGGGATGGATAGCAGAGTATGTGTGCACCGCAGCTGAGTTCGCGGGGTGCTTGTATTGTATATTTATGATAATAATATACACTTAATTAATAAGAACCTTCATGTAAATGTTATGAATATAACTACAGTATTGTTTCGAGAATAACATAATGGGTTAGTGATATATATATTATGCATATTGAGCATCCGAGTTTACATTAAATCCCTTTCTTATTACGAGCGTTATATGTTAATAGGACCGGGTAATAAGGGTAGGAACTATTACTGTTTAGCTGGTTATGGTGTCTTTTAGCTAGTAGTTTATATCGTTATAGATGGGTACTTACGTTAGGAGTGCACAGTTAGACGAGAGGTGAGAATATCATGTGAGTGTACGTCCTAACATGTACTTTGCATTTAATGTTTTAAATGTTTTTAAAGCACTTGCAGGTTTTTAAAATATAACTCCACATTCGGGCTCTGACCCGTTTGCTTTTCAAATCTCTTTTTCTTGTAAAACCATTTTAGGTGCCCAGCCACAGGGACACCAAGCATAGGATTCTCATTCAGGTGACGAGTTGTAGCTGTTTGTGGAAGCTACAGGGATTTGCATGTAGACGCTTCTATCTTTTGGATTCCAGAGTCACCATCTATCAGTTGTAGGGCATGTTGCCCATTTCTATTTAGAGACATCTTTTACATTTCAGTTTTCAGACTTTAGCATGTATTGTTTCAGTTTATTTATTTCAGTTATGGGATTGTAGTGAGGAGTTTTCCTCCAGACTTTATTTACTCTATTGTGATGGTTACTCGTTTGTTTCAGTATGGTGAATGGTGTTATTTATTTATTCATTACACTTGTTGCATGTTAATCAGACTTAAATTAAAATTTGGCAACTTACTTTTTAAATACTAGGTGGTTAGTAATAATAAAATGTTCTCGACAGTGATGCTATTAACTGAGCCAACTGGGCATTTTGAATTAATTTAATAAAGGAGTAGCTACCCGGTATTTAAGTTGTCGGGGTGTCACATTAGAATCACATGTTATATAAGAAGAAATCATATTCTGGACATCTAAATCGCATGTAGAGGATATACCAAGAATTTGTATGGATTTAGAAGTAGGAAATATGGAAAAAGAATGGGAAGAATTGAAATTAAAAGAAAAGATTAGGGTTCTTGAAGTTTATGTAGATTTTACCCATTTAATCGTTATACTTGATGAATTCGGACATGTTTTACGTTTAAAATCATGTATTTATGCATATAGTACTTGTGATGATGTTGGTTGGGAGTTTGGGAATCATATATGAAGATTTGGTTGAGGTTGGAGAGGCAAACCCGTAACTGGGTTAATGCAGTTTTTGCCATAACTGCTTGATCGATCGATCGATTGACCCAAGAACATCGATCGATCGAACCCTCCTGGAAAACTGCATATTCCCCTTATTTTGGTTTAATCCGATTAAAAGGCATAGGAACCCTTGATTATTATTGTTAGAGTATAATGAGATATAAATAGGACAAGTAGGGTCTAAGTAACCCTGTTGAGTGAGAATTTAATGTAAGATGAAATAAAGTGCTAACGGAAAGTTATTCGCACATATGATATCGAGCGTACGATAAATAAACGATCGAGACTTATAAGGAAGTTAGACTAGAAAGAAAATGAGAGTACCTACTGAAATTATACTTAAGGTGATAGAATAATTTGAGAGATGAGAAGTAAGGAGTAACTTATATATGAGAATAGAAGTGACGAGTCCGTTATGCGAGAATCGAGTAAAATGAAATTCTCACTTTAATTTGTAGAATCTCTGTACTTGGTTGGATTTATCCCTTTATGATAATGAAATTTATGCTCCAATTATAATTATCTCATGTCATAATTTTATTGATAAACAATAAATTAATAAAGTAATAAAAATATGAAAATACCCCAATTGATTTAGTAAGATTCGTTCTAGACTTCATTACAAATTATTCATGCCAAACCCGACTTTCTTATAAGATATGCATATTGTGATAAAATATAATGAGGATAAGAGACTTTTGAAATATAAAAGAATCTCAAAGAATAAATATAAAGATAAAGGATTAAAGAAGTAGATAATTGTAATGAATATACAAATAAGATGATGATAAAAGATCGTGCAATGAATAAGATGATAAAACACGCGTTTTGTGTCACGGTCATTGACCTTGACACGACCGTGACAAAGAGTTATGGAGGTGGAGGTGGGGTGGTGTGTGTGTGTGTGTGGCGGGGGGAGGGGGGCAAGGGGTGTGGTGGGTGTGGTGGGGGGGGGGGGGGGCAATTTTAACAATTGTATAACTTTAATTAATAAATTGTATAGCTGTAATTATAATTTTAATTGTATAGTTTTAGATGAAAGTAAATTAATAATTAGTGACAATTTCATATGAAAGTAGGATTGCCCCTCATTTTAAATTAGTAAATTAATAATTGTATACTTTAATTGTTAGTTTAATTGATGAAATGAATTAACTGAGTAGATGAATTAGAAGGAGTACGGGTTACACATTTGTTGTTGAAATTGTTGTTGGATTATTTTGTTTAGTAAATGTTGGGTTGGTTAGTTTTAAAAGTGGCATGACCACTGGATTATTGTCCATATGGGGGTGGGATTTTTCAACTTTTTTTGAAAATTACTTTGTATATCGAACAATATATACAAAGTATGATAATTAAATTAAACATACATGAAATTAAATATGTGTATATGTGTGCGTATGTGTGTGTGTATATGTGTGTGGTGGTGTGTGGTGGGTGAGGTTGGCAGGGGGTGTGGTGGGGGGAGGGGGTGGGGTGGTGGTTTTTTTTAACAATTGTATAGCTTTAATTATGAAATTGTATAGCTTTAATTGTATAGTTTTAGATGAAAGTAAATTAATAATTAGTGCCAATTTCATATGAAAGTAGGATTGCCCCTCATTGTAAATTAGTAAATTAATAATTGTATACTTTAATTGTTAGTTTAATTGATGAAATGTTGGGTTGGTTAGTTTTAAAAGTGGCATCACGTTAGATGTTTTCAACTATTCCACGTTAGATGTTTTCAACTAATTTAGACATATTTATGTACGTGTACGTGTGCGTGTGTGTGGTGGGGGTGGGGTAGGGGTGTGTGTATGTGTACTATTAACATTTTTTTTTATCTGTACTAATAATATTTTTTTACAGCAAATGTCTCCTTCAGATATTAAGGCGAAGATGATGATGCTGTTTATGATGATGTCGTCTGGGCTCGGTGATAGCGGAGGCGACGAGGGATCCTCCGCCCCTAGGCTCCCCAAATATGGAAAATTTGGGATTACCGTCGAGAACAAATCGGAGCTATTAGCGAGATCCCTCGAGCTGCTAAAGACGGTCATCGGCCCGAGATTTATGAGTTGAAAGGAGGTGCCATATGAGCTCAAGTTAGCTGTTTGGGCGGCACTACATGTAATATATTTATATTTATATGAATATTTCAATTTCAATTTCAATTTCAATTTCAATTTCAATTTCGATTTCATTTAATAATTATATTTATATTTATATTTATATTTATTCGCAACTAACATTGAATTTGTTGGACAGGAACAATTCAACTTGGATCCAAAGCTACACGATTCCGTCTTGGAGCAGTTGAGGGAGCAACACAAGACGTGGAAGAAAAATATGCAGACCCAGTACTTTGGGAAGACGCAAGAGTCCGTTATCCGAATGCGTGAATACGTCCCGTCGAAAGAGCCGATCTCATTGGCACAATGGTAAAAGTTCATTGACAATGAGATCGGGGAGTGAAAATTGGCATATCGCCAATCGGGGAGGGAAAATCGGGTAAAAAAGGCAGACGTGCACTACTCCGGCCGGACCTCTTACACCGAGGTGGAGCATAGGATGAAGGTACGATTTAATTTTTCTATAACTACAAAAATATATTATTCTTCATTATTTTACTTTGCGGGGCCGATACTAATTTTACTTTATTTTATTTCAGGGGGTAGGGAGTGGGCCAGGGGGTAAGCCACATAGGCTCGATATTTATGTGGCTCTTTGGACGAAGAAGGGGAAGGACAAGGAGGTGTCCCCGAGCGTCGCGGCGACGATTGTAAGTATCCGACAGTTTAATTTTTATTAATTACGTTATAATTTTTTAGTTTACTTATTTTACTAATCATGTGCTTTTTGTCGTTTCAGGCAAAGCTTAAGGAAGTGCATGAGTCGCAGTCTGATGCCGACAAGGCATCTTTGTCCATAGACGCACTCAACCAAGTGCTGGGCTCTGATCGCAAGGGGAGGACAAGGGGGTGAGCTCGTGGGTGGCCAAATCTAGGATCATCGGATTGGAGACGAGCAACACCGGGTTGCCTCGAACGGTGGATTCACACGACGCGAAGCTATCCCGTTTGGAGGTGACGGTCGAAGATATGTACGCATTCATGAAGCGTACGTTGGGAGGAGACCGAAAGGGTAAGGGAAAAGGGAAAGGGAAGGAGAAGGCGATGGAGGAGGAGGAGCAGGAGGAGGAGGAGGAGGTGCTGGAGAACGAGGCGCAGGAGGACGAGGATGTGGACCTCGCTGCTTCTTCACCGTCACGTGCATATTTCGATGATCCACTTCCTTATTTGACTCCCTTCCCCAGACCATTGTCGACACTTGGTTGGCCGAGCGCGTTCATATTGGATGTATTTGATGGCCAGCGGATAGGGCGGGGGTTGAGGGACCCGAATATCGTCGAGGGTGGAATAGTTCATGGACGTGCGCTTCAAGGGATAGAGTCCAAAGTGCTCGTAACGCATGTGATACCCGAGAAAGAGAACTCCATATTGTGGTTGCGTGAACAATGCGGCACGATGTATATTAGTGGATGTGTCAATTCGTATATCGTGTGGCCAACTCACCTCCTCACATTTACCCAAGACATGTAGTAACATTATTTTTAAGTTTGTCCATTTTAATTATATTTGGATTATATAGTCATGTATATTATTTCTATTTTGAATATTTGGATTATATCGTCATGAATATATATTTACACTATCTTTAGTTTATTTAGATATATGATGTTTGAATAGGTACAACCAACGTTGTTATACAAATATACTGCTGGGCAGTGGCAGTGGCCATACTGCCCAACAGAATTTTTTTAAATTCTGCCCAGAATTGTCACGGTCATTGATCGTGACAAGTCCTTGACAAATCTTGTCACAGACTTGTCACGGTCATTAACTGTGACAATTTTTTTAAATATTGTCACGGGTTTGTCACGGTTATTAATCGTGACTAAACTTGTCACGATCAATGATCTTAACACGACCGTGACAATTCTAACGGACTTGTCAAGGTCAATGACTGTGACAAGTCCGTGATAAAAAAATTTGTCTCACCCCGAATTGTCACGGTCATTTACCTTGACAAGTCCAACTTGTCAAGGTCAATGACCGTGACAATAGTGCAGATTTGGTGTAGTGTGTTATGATTCAGTATGCATTAGGTTTACTGTTGGGCAGTAAGTTTTGACTCATTATTATGTTTAGCGCTCAGGACTAGGTGATAGGTAGAGAGCATTGGTATATCTACCCTTTAGAGATGTGAGAGTAAGAGTCAGACTCATATGTTTGGAATCATGATTTTGAGAGTCATGATTGTATGTGTACGAGATTCACGAATTTTGATTTCCACCAATACTGAACGATCATGGATTGGCAAAATGTTCTTTGTGTAAGTGTAATTACGGGAGGTGATGTAACTTTTCTGTCAAGAGATGGAATAAAGGGTTACATGTTATGGACGGAGGGCCTAACAGATTTTGATAACCGACAATGCTAGGTAGTAGTGTATCGAGGGGGGTTCCTTTTTTGGATTTTGCTTTGTAAGACATCCTACGCATGAAACTTAGCGTAAGGTTGGAAGTAGGAAGATGTTTGGTCATTAGTCTATCGGTTGGTACCTCTGTCATAGTAGGAGACGGTAATTATATCTATAAGTTGGAAGTTAAATTATGATTTAAGGCAAGTGAAGCTGGTTGTGTGGTGAGAAAGCATGGAAAGTTTTATTTTATCACCACGAATTGAGGGGTGGAACGATGATAAGGGGGAATTAAAATTTCGATCTCTAGGGTGATTGAGAGTACCCAAGTGTTGTAACCGCATTCGGAACACAAGGGAAATAAAGAGTTGGGACGATTTTTAGTGAGGATTATCTGGGAAAGAAATTTTAATACAAGAACGAAGACTTGTATTTATTTTGAGGTATAGAGCATTAGTGAGTTATTTTAGTTGTTGTATCCATTCGAAAGAATTGTTGTACTTATCTGAAGAGATTAGTAGTCCCTCTTTTGTTGATGTGGGATTTAGATACTCTATAACTTGTTGCATTGGGGGATTTGGTTAGTTTTATCGATGAGTAGTTCTCCGCTCGCTCTCCCCAGGCGGTCGGGGTGTTACAAAATGTAGGCATCATGGTTAGATGATGTTAAAATCGTCCGAGTTGGTAGGAGTGGAAGTGTTGAATATATGTTTGTGGGACTAGCATAACGAGGTGGAAGTGATAGAGTGGATTAAGCGTCGCATGAGGGGCGATAATCCATACATACGTGTGAGATCAGAATAGCACACCCGAATTTGATCGAAAGGCTGTGGAAAGCCATTTAAAAGGGGTATTCCTTGAGAAGGGTAGAATTTAAATTATTATGGAGAACACTCAGAGCGGAGTTATTATTAGTCAAGTGTAAGAGCGACTTGCGCATACAAAGAGTAATGATGTTAGTATGGTATAAAAGGTCCAGAAGTACACATTAAGTGTCACTAAATATGAGACATTTCAAGAAAAATTCGATGTTTAGCGGGACATAATGAGGGGTCTCTGCAGGCACCACTCATAGATAGAGATCGGTTGGAATAAGAGGATCAACCAGAAAATTTTGAGGCTATCGAAAATTCCTATAATGGAAGAGGCCGGTAAAGTCGGTAAAGTTTTATGGATGGGTTGCCATCTTCAAGACAATATCAAGAGTTCATCCGAACATGTGGGACAAGTCGCCCAAGAAGGAAGTAATTGATATTCCTTTGGGGTTATTAACAATATTTACTAGTGTACCCCAGTCTTCCTTTGAAAGGAAGGATCGCGCCGGTACGTGGTCCTAAACAGTATTATTTTCTGAATCGGGATGAAAATTTTGAATTCCACCTACAATATGGGATTTCAGAAAGCAGTGGGAGTAACGTTTTGTTTTGAGTAGGATGAATCACCCCTCGCCTGGGAGTAGGCGCACGGTGATTAACGATTAGTTGAGCCGCATGAAGGTAATTTTGGAATCTTGGTGATCATTTCGTTTCCATAAAGGATATAGCTAGCAAGTGAAGTATAATGTGGTAAATTTTCGTGGAAGCACTCGTACCTGTTTGTCGCGAACGAGGTGCTTATTGAGGTTTTGGTGTGGAAAAACCTTAATTATTCTCCCTTTGTATGTTTAGAGGTGAGCGGATAATCAGAATTTTGGATTTGTTCAAGTTAGAGTCTGATGACTATAGTGGAATTACCACGACTGTTTTAAGCGACAAGAGTATTCATATATTTGTATGGTTTGTCTCAGCATGGGAGTTTTGGTTTTAGATAAATACGAGTAGTTATCATGTAGAGAGGTGCGGCATCCCAATGATATTGAAATAATGGGAGTCAATGTTGTATAAGCTTGTCTTATGCAAAGGTTGTCGGATAGGAGCACAATGTGAAGTGTCGTTAAGGAGAGTGTAAAACAAGCTTACTATGAGATAGGGGCTATAGCGATTGAACGCCTTACTATGTAAATAGTTGCGTACTGATAAGGTATCCATTTTCATTTTACCAAGTAGGCCTTACTTCCCGAATTTCAGGACGAAATTCCGTTATTAGGGGGGAAGCTTGTAATACCTCGTATTTTTGTGGCTTTTAAATTTAGGGATTTATTATATTTAATTGAGGAATTAATTTAATTTTAATCCAAAAATTTGTTTTAAATATTTACTAGCGTTACGAGAGTTAGTAATTATTGGAAATTTGTTGAATATTAATAGATGAGTGAAGTAATATATAAGATTGGTTTTATTAAAAATTGTCACGAGTGAATAAAATGACAATTATGGAAATTTAAGTCAGGACGCACATGTGTCGTGTCAGGACTAAATTATGATTATTAAAAGTGAATAAAGTATAAGTCCTCCGTACGGTCATTCGAGTGCGCTAAAGTGTTCGGAAGGGTCAAGATAGTCAGAAAAGTGTACTAGGGGGTTTTGTTTGGGTCTCGAGGCATTTTTAGGCCTAATTGACATCCCGGGAGGGTATTTTAGACATTTTATATTTTTGGATAATTAAACCCACGAATTTGCTAAGGACATATCAGCCTTTAGGAGTTGTCTTCTAGGGTTAACAAACACAAAATCAAAGGACGACCATTAGAAAAGAAGTTGGCAAGCCTTTCAAGAAACTCAAGGTCAAAGACTCAACCGTTTGTACTGCCATCACCACCAAAACATAGATCGCGTGACGAGGAGCGCAATCATACCTTTTCTTCCACAAATCAGAAACTAAATTTCCAGGAAAGTATCTATCTTGCTTTATTTTTAGTTAATGTCTCAATCATGTTAGTTTAGGGTTGTTTAGGACTCGTCCCATGAAAGAATGTATAGTTTTGAGACTTAGAATCACATGTTATATAAGAAGAAATCATGTTCTGAACATCTAAATCGCATGTAGAGGATATACCACGAATTTGTATGGATTTAGAAGTAGAAAATCTGGAAAAAGAATGGGAAGAATTGAAATTAAAAGAAAAGATTAGGGTTCTTGAAGTTTATGTAGATTTTACCCATTTAATCGTTATACTTGATGAATTCGGACATGTTTTACGTTTAAAATAATGTATTTAGGCATATAGTACTTGTGATGATGTTGGTTGGGAGTTTGGGAATCATATATGGAGATTTGTTTGAGGTTAGAGAGGCAAACCCGTAACTGGGTTAATGCCGTTTTCACCATAAATGCTTGATCGATCGATCGACCCAAGAACATCGATCGATCGATCGACCCCCTTCCCTCGATCGATCGACCCCTCCTGGAAAACTGCATATTCCCCTTATTTTGGTTTAATCTGATTAAAAGGCATATAAACCCTTGATTATTATTATTAGAGTATAATGAGATATAAATAGGACCAGTAGGGTCTAAGTAACCCTGTTGAGTGAGAATTTAATCTAAGATGAAATAAAGCGCTAACGGGAAGTTATTCGCACATATGATATCGAGCGTACGATAAATAAACGATCGAGACTTATAAGGAAGTTAGACTAGAAAGAAAATGAGAGTACCTACTGAAATTATACTTAAGGTGATAGAATACTTTGAGAGATGAGAAGTAAGGAGTAACTTATATATGAGAATAGAAGTGACGAGTCCGTTATGCAAGAATCGAGTAAAATGTGCTAAGAGCGGATAACTATAACTATGGGTCGTCGGCGCACGTAATTTAAAACCATGTGAATATTATATTTATGTGACTGTGTGATTGTGCATATATTATATATCTGTGTAAAAATCGTACCCGAGCAACTTGCTATCACGGGAGTTTCCGCGTCGGGACAGGCTTATCTCGATTGGACCTTTATGGGGGGATAACGACTTGTACCCTAGATTACAAGCTATCCGAGTGATAGTTAGATGGTCCGAAGAGACGTGAGAGTATGTGCTGACCTCTTAGGACCCCGAACTATTCTTCGCCTCCATTTATATGTGTTTTGTGTTAATTCAGTTTGAGAGTGATTCCGAACTAGTATTTCCCTTAGTATGAGTGATACAGGGACTTGATAACAAAGTACGCCCACACCATAGATTTTATGTGGGGTGCCGTTAGTATATATATTATATGTGAGACTAATATATATACATATATTTACATGGGAATTTTCTACTGTGCGTATACGTAATTAAGTAATGAATAAATGTTTCAACTCTCTTAAATGTTCGGGAACTTCATAATGGTACTGATTTATTTTAAATAGCGTAAGGAATCTTGAAGAGATTAGTTTTCTATACTAAATACTATCACCCTATTATTTCTCAAGATAAAACTTTATGGAAAATAAGTGAGATAGACTTATGAGGTTTAGTAGTACGATAGCCGTGCACACTAGATGAGAGGTGAGAATTCTCAAGAGAGTGTCGCATACTAGCATCGTTGTTGCATTAGCCGGTAAGCATTTTAAATACTTGCTAAACTAAATTTTAAACTTTTTTACAATCGGGCTTAGACCCGTTTCCTGTTATCTCTTCTCTCTTGTATATATATGTATATATTACAGGTGCCTAGCCTTAGGGACGTCATGATTAGGTTCTTTAGATTGGACGTGTTGCAGCTTATGTGGGAGTTACAGGCCATTGATTAGACGACCTCAATGTTGATTCCACTCTTATTTCAGCTCTAATTAGGTTGGGCATGTGTCGCCCGTTTCCTTATCCAGTTGGATTGTCAGAGATTATGTTCATTTATCTTTAGTACTTTGTACTCATGGGGATTTTAATTACTATCAGGATGGTTTCATTTGTAATTCTTAACTTGGTATTGGTTTATTTGAGTTGTTAAATTCTGGGGTGTTTATTACCAACCTTAATATTTGTGTGATTTCTTAAACTGTTAATTATTAAAGGTTTTCATATTTGGATTTGATAAAATGGAAATAAATGGTTTAAATGATTTTGACACTTAACTTAATTATTTAGGGTGTTTAAATTGGAAATTTTAAATTACGACAGTGATTCTAAGAATGAACCAACCGTTCACCTTGATTTTAATTTAATAAAGCACTGATCACCCGGTATGTAATTAGGCGGGGTGTCACAGGTGGTATCAAAGCATCAAGTTCTAGTGTCCTTTAGGATCTGCATGGCTTATTTCGTTTCCCTCTTAGCGTCTTTGATTTAGAGCCCTAATATTAGGAATGTTGTATTCATCTTTATGCGTTGGGAATTCGTGCTCTGCGATTTGTTTATGTGAATGATGAACTCATCCCGATTATTTAAATTTTCAGATGGATCGTCAAGAAGAACAAGCTAATGCCATTGGGAGAGTCAATGAGCAAAGTCAGCTCACACCTTTGGTGTCTCCAAGGAGAGTTTCAACCGCCGAGTTAGCAGAAATTGTGGCCCAGGCAGTTACCACTGCGGTCTTACAGTATCAAGAACGTAACACACAACTTATAGGAAGCAAAAGATCTAGAGTGTATTGCCAATCTGTCATGACTAGAAATAACAAATGTGTGAAGACACTAAAATCGCAACAACGAGCTCCTCAAGACCGTATAAGCCACGAAGATTACAAATTTTACAAGGAAAGTCAAAGGCGTCAGGGCCAACAAAGTCGGAATCAGAGTGAAGTCACAAAGAGGTGTTTCAAATGTGGAATGGACGGTCATGAACGTCGAACTTGTCCGAATCAGACTGGAAAGGAAATTCGACCCGACCAACGAGAACTTTCAGGACTCTGCTATAAGTGTGAATAAACAGGTCACAAGTGGAGGGACTGTCCTCAACCAGATATCGTTTGTTATCAGGATACTCAACAAGGCTAACATGGTCAAGGAAAATGTGGAATGGGACAACTGGACCAAACCCAACAGAGGAGTAAAATTAAACAGTTTAGAGGTAGATGCTTTAATTGCGACAGGGTGGGTCACCGGAGGCAGGGTTGCCCAGATAAGGGTAAGATACCCCAGCAGCAGGGGAAAAAATAATACGAATGTGTGTACGAAGTCCAACATACTGAAATTCGGTAACCATCATCGGCCATTGATGGTATGTTCCTTCCTTCTAATAATATGGGACACATTTTATTTAATGCTGGGGCATCACACTGTTTTATAAATACCCACATTGTGCGGGCCTTAGGATTTTTAGACACTAATGAGAGTACGGTGTCATGCGTAGGGTCATCATTTGGAATGAGTCTTTAATTCTCTTTATCCGTCGGGGTGTAGGTATATAGTTTGGTAGATTGATTTTTACCTGCAATCGAACTAGTTTAGTCTTACATGAGCACGACGTCATTATTGGCATGGATTGGCTCGCTGCGTATAGAGCCATGATAAATTGTTTCGATAGGAGTACTATATTTTCCATTGCAGGACAGGAGATGTTTTAGTAGCGATGCCTCACCCCGAGGGAGGGTCTTCCACCCATTTGTATTACATAGAGGAGGATACCTCTAAGAAGATTGTGATTCTCCTGTATTTGACTCCAGTCGTTCGTCAGATTCCGAATACATTTGGCAAAGTAGAAGTATGAGTTTTATCTTCGGAGGATAAAGTGTGTTTTATGGGACATGAACGAGTCACCATATTTTGTTCATTGCTAAATTAGCTTGTGAGACGAGTCTAGCGAGTATAACTATAAACGTCACTATTCTGAGGATACTTTCCTAGTGTAGCGGGATTATCTTTAGTGCTACCGCAAGGATGAATGGGTGTATCAATAGTGCTATATACTTTTTTGAGGTTATTTGTGTTAGTCATGTGATATACGAGTAAGATATTACCTTGGTTATAATTTTATAGAAATGGCTAGTACGATTGTAGGCAGTTATTATAAAGCTATCGGAGTGGTTACCTTAGTGCCTCATGTTTTATCTAGAGAGACCTCACCTGCGAGAGGGTCGGCCTCACACTTCATATTATTTATTTTAGAGACTTCGGAGGGAATTGTGGGCTCAAGATACTCGATCCCGGAGTGTGTAGGAACTTTGTTGTTATGATTCAGTATGTATTAGGTTTACTATTGGGCGGTAAGTTTTGACTCATTACTATGTTTAGCGCTCAGGACTTGGTGATAGGTAGAGAGCATTGGTATATCTACCTTTTAGAGATGTGAGAGTAAGATTCAGACTCATATGTTTGGAATCAGGATTTTGAGAGTCGTGATTGTATGTGTACGAGATTTACGAATTTTGATTTCCACCAATACAGAACAATCATGGATTGGCAAAATGTTCTTTGTGTATGTTTAATTACGGGAGGTGATGTAACTTTTCTGTCAAGAGATGGAATAAAGGGGTACATGTTATGGACGGAGGACCTAACAGATTTAGATAATATATAATGCTAGGTAGTAGTGTATCGGGGGGGGGTTCCTTATTTGGATTTCGCTTAGCGAGACATCCTACGCATGAAACTTAGAGTAAGTTTGGAAGTAGGAAGATGTTTGGTCATTAGTCTATCGGTTGGTACCTTTGTCATAGTAGGAGAAGGTAATTATATCTATAAGTTGGAAGTTAAATTATGATTTAAGGCCAGTGAAGCTGGTTGTGTGGTGAGAAAGCATGGAAAGTTTTGTTTTATCATCACGAATTGAGGGGTGGAATGATGATAAGGGGGATTTGAAATTTCGATCTTTAAGGTGATTGAGAGTACCCAAGTGTTGTAACCGCATTCGGAACACAAGGGAAATAAAGAGTTGGGACGATTTTTAGTGAGGATTATCTGGGAAAGAAATTTTAATACAAGAACGAAAACTTGTATTTATTTTGAGATATAGAGCATTAGTGAGTTATTTTAGTTGTTGTATCCATTCGAAAGAATTGTTGTACTTATCTGAAGAGATGAGAGATTAGTAGTCCCTCTTTTGTTGATGTTGGATATAGATACTCTATAACTTGTTGCATTGGGGGATTTGGTTAGTTTTATCGATGAGTAGTTCTCCGCTCGCTCTCCCCAGGCGGTCGGGGTGTTACAAAATGTGGGCATCCTGGTTAGCTGATGTTAAAATCGTCCGAGTTGGTGGGAGTGGAAGTGTGGAATATATGTTTGTGGGACTAGCATAACGAGGTGGAAGTGATAGAGTGGATTAAGCGTCGCATGAGGGGCGATAATCCGTTCATACGTGTGCGATCTGAATAGCACACCCGACCCGAATTTGATTGAAAGGCTGTGGGAAGCCATTTAAAAGGGGTATTCCTTGAGAAGGGTAGAATTTTAATTATTATGGAGAACACTCGGAGCGGAGTTGTTATTAATCAAGTGTTAGAGCGACTTGCGCATACAAAGACTAATGATGTTAGTATGGTATAAAAGGTCCAGAAGTGCACATTAAGTGTCACTAAATGTGAGACATTTCAAGTAAAAGTCGATGTTTAGCGGGACATAATGAGGGGTCTCTGCATGCACCACTCATAGATAGAGATCGGTTGGAATAAGAGGATCAACCAGAAAATTTTGAGGCTATCGACAATTCCTATAATGGAAGAGGCCAGTAAAGTTGGTAAAGTTTTGTGGATGGGTTGCCATCTTCAAGACAAGATCAAGAGTTCATCTGAACATGTGGGTCAAGTCGCCCAAGAAGGAAGTAATTGATATTCCTTTGGGGTGATCAACAATATTTACTAGTTTACCCCAGTCTTCCTTTGAAAGGAAGGATCGCGCCGGTACGTGGTCTTACACGGTATTATTTTCTGAATCGGGATGAAAATTTTGAATTCCACCTACAATATGGGATTTCAGAAAGTAGTGGGAATAACGTTTTGTTTTGAGTAGGATGAATCACCCCTCGCCTGGGAGTAGGCGCACGGTGATTAACGATTGGTTGAGCCGCGTGAAGGTAATTTTGGAATCTTGGTGATCATTTCGTTTCCATAAAGGATATAGCTAGCAAATGAAGTATAGTATGGTAAATTTTCGTGGAAGCACTCGTACCTGTTTGTCGCGAACGAGGTACTTATTGAGGTTTTGGTGTGGAAAAACCTTAATTATTCTCCCTCTGTATGTTTAGAGGTGAGCGGATAATCAGAATTTGGGATTTGGTCAAGTTAGATTCTGATGACTATAGTGGAATTACCACGACTGTTTTAAGCGACAAGAGTATTCAGATATTCGTATGCACCACACCAAAAATAGTAATTTGGCGCACCCGAATGTTAAAAATCTGGCACAGTTTTAAACTGTGCCAAATTCTGGAACGGTTTAATAATAATATGGCACACTTTAAAATAGTGCCGAAATTTGGCACTATTTTAAAGTCTGTCAAAATTGAGTACACATGATTAAAATATAAAAGCCCCGAAAAAAATCATTCCCTCGTCTTTCCTCTCTCATTTTTCAATCTCCTTCTCCTCATATCTCTCCCTCCCCTCACCCGCTTACTGGCTCCATTATGGCATTCAGCGCTCTGTTCGGCCACCGCTTGGCCTAATGGCTAGTGATCTTCTTGTGGAGAAGCACTGCCAACAACTGATGAACGTATGGGGTTTTGGCGGTGCAGAGATGGTGGATTAGTGATCTATATGTAGGTAATGTTGGTGTTCTCTCTTCGCAAGGTATCTTTCATTCCCTCTTCGTTTTGCTCCATTGCAAGAAAACTTATTCTTTTTCAGTCTTTTGTTCCCTATTTTGCCCCAAGCATCAGCCTATTTCCTTATTTCTAAGTTCTGATTTTGATTGGTTTTTGGTAAAATTTGAGACCCATTTTGTTGGAGAGTAAAAAGAATGAAACTTTGAATCATGTGACATTGTTGTGCAATACCATCTGATTCACCGGAGACAAAGAAGAAGGGGGAAAATAAGCAAAACCCATTTGGCAGTGACTATAGTCCAAACCATAAAACTGGGGGTGGTTACAAATCTCATGTACTAGATAACACAACAGGTCATGAAATTGAGTGGACATATGAACTGGGGCGTGAGCTTGGTCAGGGTGAATTTGGGATTACGTATTTGTGTATTGATAAATTATCTGGAGAAGTGTATGCTTGTAAATCAATATCTAAAAAGAAGTTGAGGACTCGGGTGGATATTGAAGATGTGAGGAGAGAGGTTGAGATTATGAAGCATTTGCCTAAACATCCCAATATTGTAAGCTTGAAGGACACTTATTAGGATAATATCGCTGTCCACTTGGTGATGGAGTTGTGTGGGGAGTGAGTTGTTTAATCGGATTGTTGCAAGGGGGCATTACACCGAACGGGCTGCTGCAGCTGTCACTCGCACAATTGTTGAAGTTAGTCAGATGAATCTTTGTTATGGAATTTATGATTTGGTTTGCATATGGTTCTCTTTTTACAAAAAAAATATTTTGTGTATGGATAATATTCTCATATGCTTTGGGCAAGTGTTACAAGTACAAAAATATCACAATATGGGGTGGGGTGGGGGTGATAAACACACAAATTATAGCAATCACGTGTGTACTGACTGTTGGATTAATTTTCATGTGATTAAAAGCTAACGTGGGAAGCGACTTGTGGTTGGTGAATTGTGTGTTTGGCGAGAGAGAAAATGCGGTGGCCGCGGCAAAGTGGTGGTGGGGAGTGGACCCGCCGTTACTCCGGTGGTTGGGGGAGGTGTTTGGGGGCTCAGATAGGTCGAGAAAGGAGATGTTGAGCAGCAACCATTGAAGCAGGATTTTGTGGCTTCCCTAATGTAAGGTGATTGAATTTTTTTCTCCTTGTGTTTGTTCCATCTAAATACAATTTTTTTTCTCCTTGATGTCAATTTGTGTAGTGATTAAGTAGTAATTGGTGTCAATTTTCTTTGGTTTGGTTTATTTGTATTTCAATATGAGTTGAAATTGTTAGATTATGTATATGAATTGACTTCTACTATGAATCGTTCATAAACCCCTTGAATATATGCATAAATATTTAGAGAATGGAATCAAATTGATTAAGATTGAATTTTTAGGGTTCTTGATAGAGAATTGGGTTTTATCAGTAAATATTGAATTAGTATTGTGTTTTTGATGTTTTAATCATGTTTAAATCATAGTTACTTTATTTAGATGGTATATGAATGATTTATGGGAAGTTTAGGGGTCATTAATGGAGTTTTGGTTTGAGTTTTGTTGAGTTAGGTAAGATTAAGTTTAGGGTGATTCATAGGTTTATTGTATGTGATAAGTTCATTATTTACATAACTTTGTAATGATACTAGAGTGAATAATTCCTAAACTTTTTTTAGATTTCCATGTGTTGTGAGAATATTTTTTTCTGTGTTACATGTGTAAAATGCACACTACATGTGTACTCGTGGATATCGTACCAAGGGGGATATAGTTATCGGGGCACGTACGACGCAGACCATGATGGCACCTTCGTGAATAGATGAGTAAGACTTGGTCATATAACCCTCGCGTCACATGTATAGCTACCTGTATCAGAGATGGATTGATGGGGATATTTCATCATATAAACTTGGGCATGGTAGAATATATGAGCGATGAGTATACGTGGTGATTCATCGCTTTCTCGTGTTAAGGTAGGTTTGGGATGATCTAAGACTATACTTGGTTTGCGCGAGTGATCCCAGAGGGGAATAGGGATATGCCTTTGTTAATTTCACCAATTTAAGTAAGATCCTACTTCTATGGTAACATTATAGTTCATGCTTACAGACTTTATGACTGTCTTATTTATTTTGTACACTCGTAATTATTTAGTATAATGAATAGGACTCAGGGTGAGGACAATACTCAATATTTCACAATAGGACTCGGAATAAATCGACAATCGACAGGACCCTCATCGAACACATGTGCTTGGTTTGTGGCCTTTCTCAATTACTTACTCATTTTCACTAATTCTTCATGTATGCCAAAATTGAAAAACTGGTAAATAAAACAAAAAACCAAGAACATTTCATAAGTCAGAAAATTAAGTCACATGTTGTAAAATGACTACTTTCCCTACATAATGGTTAATATATCTGTTTAAAATATAATTTTGGTATTGCAGGACCTCTTTGTATCGGGACTGATACAACATTAGCACACTGGAATGGGCTATGCCAGAGGTACTGCGCAATCAGAGACAATGGTGAAAGCGAAAGCGGAACTCGAAGAAGTGATTGGAAAAGGGAAGATCTCAAAATGTTTGCACAAATACGCAAGGATCAAGAATGAGGGAGCTTATTCGGAGGATCTCAAGTTGCGAATAAATTTGGTAAGTATTTTATATTGATGATAGAAGATTTTATAATGTAGTGCACCTTCACCAAAGTAAATTCTTCATTTAGTTGTGTGCGCGTGTGTGTGTTGGGTAAGATGTGTGTCTTAAGGCCTTAATAAGTGGTTGATATGGAGGAAGGAGCTATATGGATTTATATACTATTTTTAGATGTTAAATCGGTGGAAGGGATTTATTGGTGGTTTAGATGCGGCTTTTGTGCTTGTTGTTGTTGTTGGGCTTATTTTAATATTAAAATAAGTTGGATTTCATGAATAAACAAAGGAAACTCTGTCGAAATTTTATGAAATAAGTAAGTGTTCTAAATTGATTAAGGCGTTAAAGGGTGAAAACCAACACATAAACTTAAAAACAAGCCGTTAAAGAGTGAAAATCCAAACCATCCCCCAAACGACCCCGTAGGAGGCACGAACACCTCGCACGGGACCAATGTAACTTGTAGGAACTGACCGCGTATTCCCGGGTCTCCCGGTTTGTGAATATGACGATAATTTGAAAAAATCAACACTTGAACTTAAAAACAAGCTGTTAAGGGTGAAAACCCAAACTAGCCCCCAAACGACCCCATAGGAGACACGAACACCTCGCACGGGACCAATGTAACTTGTAGGAACTGACCGCGTAGTCCTGGATCTCCCGATTTCAGAATATGACGATAATTTGCAAAAATCACACTTAGACTTAAAAACAAGCCGTTAAAGGATTAAAACCCAAACTAGCTCCCAAACGACCCCGTAAGAGGCACGAACACCTCGCACGGGACCAATGCAACTTGTAGGAACTGATCGCGTAGTCCCGGATCTCCAGGTTTGTGAATATGATGATAATTTGCAAAAATAACACTTAGACTTAAAAATAAGCCTTTAAAGGGTGAAAACCCAAACCATCCCCCAAACGACCCCATAGGAGGCACGAACACCTCGCACGGGACCAAAGTAACTTGTAGGAACTGACCGCGTAGTCCCGGGTCTCTCGGTTTGAGAATATGATGAAAATTTACAAATATCACACTTAGACTTAAAATCATGCCGTTAAAGGGTGAAAACCCAAACCATCCCCAAACGACCCCATAAGAGGTACGAACACCTCGCACGAGATCAATTTAACTTGTAGGAACTGACCGCGTAGTGCTGGGGTCTCTCGGTTTGAGAATATGACGATAATTTGTAAAAATCACACTTAGACTTAAAAATAAGCAGTTAAAGGGTGAAAACTCAAACTAGCCCCCAAACGACCCCGTAAGAGGCACAAACACCTAACACGGGACCAATGTAACTTATAAGAACTGACCGTGTAGTCCCGAGTCTCCCGATTTCTGATAATATGACGATAATTTGCAAAAATCACACTTAGACTTAAAAATAAGCCGTTAAAGGGTGAAAACTCAAACCAGGCCCCAAATGATCCCGTAAGAGGCACGAACACCTCGCACGGGACCAATGTAACTTTTAGGAACTGACCGCGTAGTCCCAGGTCTCCCGATTTGTGAATATGATGATAATTTGCAAAAATCAACACTTAGACTTAAAAACAAGCCGTTAAAGGGTGAAAACCCAAACCAGCCCCCAAATGACCTCGTAGGAGGCACGAACACCTCGCACGGGACCAATGTAACTTTTAGGAACTGATCGCGTAGTCCTGGGTCTCCCGATTTGAGAATATGACGATAATTTGCAAAATCACACTTAGACTTAAAAATAAGCCGTTAAAGGGTGAAAATCCAAACCAGCCCCCAAACGACCCCGTAGGCGGCACGAACACCTCGCACGGGACCAATGTAACTTATAGAAACTGACCGTGTAGTTTCGGGTCTCCCGATTTGAGAATTTGACGATAATTTGCAAAAATCACACTTAGACTTAAAAACAAGCCGTTAAAGGATGAAAACCCAAACCAGCCCCCAAACAACCCCGTAGGAGGCACGAACACCTCGTACGGGACCAATGTAAATTGTAGGAACTGATCGCGTAGTCCCGGGTCTCCCAGTTTGAGAATATGACGATAATTTACAAAAATAAACACTTAGACTTAAAAATAAGCTGTTAAAGGGTGAAAACCCAACCAGCCCCCAAACGACCCCGTAGGAGGCACGAACACTTCGCACGGGACCAATGTAACTTGTAGGAACTGACCGCATAGTCCCTGGTCTCCCGATTTGAGAATATGACGATAATTTGCAAAAATCACACTTAGACTTAAAAACAAGCCGTTAAAGGATGAAAAGCCAAACCAGCCCCCAAACGACCCCGTAAGAGGCACGGACACCTCGTACGGGACCAATGTAACTTGTAGGAACTGATAGCGTAGTCCCGAGTCTCCCGGTTTGTGAATATGATGATAATTTGCAAAAATCAATAGTTAGACTTAAAAACAAGCCGTTAAAGGGTGAAAACCCAAACCAACCCCCAAACGATCCCGTAGGAGGCACGAACACCTCGCACGGGACCAATGTAACTTGTAGGAACTGACCGCGTAGTCCCGGGTCTCTCGGTTTGCGAATACGATGATAATTTGTAAAAATCAACACTTAGACTTAAAAACAAGCCGTTAAAGGGTGAAAACCCAAACTAGCCCCCAAACGACCCCGTAGGAGGCACGGACACCTCATACGGGACCAATGTAACTTGTACGAACTGACCGCGTAGTCCCGGGTCTCCCGGTTTTAGAATATGACGATAATTTGCAAAAATCAACACTTAGAATTAAAAACAAGTCGTTAAAGGGTGAAAACCCAAACCATCACCCAAACGACCCCGTAGGAAGCACGAACACCTCACACAGGACCAATGTAACTTGTATGAACTGATTGCGTTGTTATGGGTCTCCCATTTTTGAGAATATGACGATAATTTGTAAAAATCACACTTAGACTTAAAAACAAGCCGTTAAAGGGAGAAAATCGAAACTAGCCCACAAACGACCCCGTAGGAGGCACGAACACCTCGCACGGGACCAATGTAACTTGTAGCAACTCACCGCATAGTTTCGGGTCTCCCGGTTTGAGAATATGACGATAATTTGCAAAAATCACACTTAGACTTAGAAACAAGCCATTAAAGTGTGAAAACCCAAACCAGCCCCCAAACAACCCCGTAGGAGGCACGAACACCTCGCACGGGACCAATGTAACTTGTAGGAACTGACCGCGTAGTCCCGGGTCTCCCGGTTTGAGAATATGATGATAATTTGCAAAAATCACACTTAGACTTAAAAACAAGCCGTTAAAGGGTGAAAACTCAAACCAACCCCCAAACGACCCCGTAGGAGGCACGAACACCTCGCACGAGACCAATGTAACTTTTAGGAACTCACCGCGTAGTCTCGGGTCTCCCGATTTGAGAATATGATGATAATTTGAAAAAATCAACACTTAGACTTAAAAACAAGTCATTAAAGGGTGAAAACCCAAACCAACCCCCAAACGACCGCGTAAGAGGCACGGACACCTTGCACGGGACCAATGTAACTTATAGGAAATAACCGCGTAGTCCCGGGTCTCTCGGTTTGTGTATATGATGATAATTTGCAAAAATCAACACTTAGACTTAAAAACAAGCCGTTAAAGGGAGAAAACCCAAACCAACCCCCAAACGACCCTGTAAGAGGCACGAACACTTCACACGGGAACAATTTAACTTGTAGGAACTTACCGCGTAGTCCCGGGTCTCTCGGTTTGTGAATATGAGGATAGTTTACAAAAATCAACACTTAGACTTTAAAACAAGCCGTTAAAGGGTGAAACCCAAACCAACCCCCAAACGACCCCGTAGGAGGCACGAACACCTCGCACGGGACCAATGTAACTTGTAGGAACTAACCGCGTAGTCCCGGGTCTCTCGGTTTGAGAATATGACGATAATTTGCAAATATCACACTTAGACTTAAAAACAAGCCGTTAAAGGGTGAAAACCTAACTCAACCCCCAAACAACCCTGTAGGAGGCACGAACATCTCGCACGGGACCAATATAACTTGTAGGGACTGACCGCATAGTCCCGGGTCTCCCGGTTTGAGAATATGACGATAATTTACAAAAATCAACACTTATACTTAAAAACAAGCCGTTAAAGGGTGAAAACCCAAACCAGCCCCCAAACGACCCCGTAGGAGGCACGAACACCTCGCACGGGACCAATGTAACTTGTAGGAACTGACTGCGTAGTCCCGGGTCTCTCGGTTTGAGAATATGACGATAATTTGAAAAAATCAAACTTAGACTTAAAAACAAGTCGTTAAAGGGTGAAAACCCAAACTAGCCCCCAAACGCCCCCGTAAGAGGCACGAACACCTCGCACGGGATCAATGTAACTTGTAGGAACTGACTGCGTAGCCCCGGGTATCCCGGTTTGAGAATATGACGATAATTTACAAAAATATTAGACTTAAAAATAATTCATTAAAGGGTCAAAACCCAAACCAGCCCCCAAACGACCCCGTAGGAGGCACGAACACCTCGCACGGGACCAATGTAACTTATAAAAACTGCCCGCGTACTCTCGGGTCTCCCGCTTTGAGAATATGACGATAATTTCCACTCCTATATGTAATTTTTTAGTTTGGGTAATTTTTTTTTGTAAATTATTGGGTTACTGATATCGTATCTTTTTTGCATCCTATTTTTTTTTTGCAGGATAACAGTTTATCATTGGCATTTATTCACGTGGACCACACAGAGAACTCAATGGTTTACAACAAGGGGTTTATTAATGATTCCATTTTTTTGTGTTATGGTCATGCGGTCTTTTATAGTTTTATTGTTAACTTTTATGGCCGTGCGTGCTTTTGTAAGTTAATTGTTATATTTTGTGGTCGTGAGGGCTTCATGTTAGGCAGGTTTTGTATTAGCAGGTTTTGGAATGTCCAGAAAATAGAGGAAACTCTGCCCAATTTTTTTTGGCCAATGAACTATTAAAGACTTGTAATATTTTGAAGTTTGTATGTACATTAGTTTTTTAACAACGTGCAATATTATTAATTTGTAAATTTTTGTGCTTTCAAATAATTAATTTTTTTTCTTTTAATAAAAAATTTGGCACAGTTCAAAACCGTGGCAAAAGTGTATCATATTTTGGCACGGTTTTGAACTGTGCCAAATCACAGTTAAAAACTGTACCAAAAGTGTGCCGAAAATATCAAATTCTGCCACGATTTAAAAGTGTGCCAGAAGTGTTCCTTTTTGGCCAAAACTGGCACAATTTTGAGCCGTGCCAGAAAAAAAATTGCCATTTTGGAACACCTGATTCTGGCACAGTTCAAAACCGTGTCAGATTCCTATTTTTGGTGTAGTGATGGTTCGTCTCAGAATGGGAGTTTTATTTTTAGATAAATACGAGTAATTATCATGTAGTGAGGTGCGGCATCCCAATGATATTGAAATAATGGGAGTCAATGTTGTATAAGCTCGTCTTATGTGAATGTTGTCGGATAGGAGCACAATGTGAAGTGTCGTTAAGGAGAGTGTTAAACAAGGTTATTATGAGACAGGGGCTATAGCGATTGAACGCCTTACTATGTAAATAGTTGCGTACTGATAAGGTATCCAGTTTCGTTTTACCAGGTAGGCCTTACTTCTCGAATTTCGGGACGAAATTCCGTTATTAGGAGGGAAGTATGTAATACCCCGTATTTTTATGGCTTTTAAATTTAGGGATTTATTAAATTTAATTGAGGAATTAATTTAATTTTAATCCAGAGATTTGTTTTAAATATTTACTTGCGTGACGAGAGTTAGTAATTATTGGAAATTTGTTGAATATTAATAGATGAGTAAAGTAATATATAAGATTGGTTTTATTAAAAAAATTCACGAGAGAATAAAATGAAAATTATGAAAATTTAAGTCGGGACGCACCTATGTCGTGTCAGGACTAAATTATGGTTATTAAAAGTGAATAAAGTATAAGTCGCCCGTATGGTTATTTGGAGTGTGCCAAAGTGTCCGTAACGGTCGAGATAGTAAGAAAAGTGTACTCGGGGGTTTAGTTTGGGTCTCAGGGAATTTTTAGGCCTAATTGACATCCCTTGAGGGTATTTTAGACATTTTATATTTTTAAATAATTAAACCCACGAATTTCCTCAGGACATATCAACCTTTAGGAGTTGTCTTCTAGGGATAAGAAACACAAAATCAAAGGACAGCCATTAGAGAAGAAGTTGGCAAGCCTTTCAAGAAATTCAAGGCCAAAGACTCAACCGTTTGCACCACCACCACCACCATAACGTAGATTGCGCGACGAGGAGTGCAACCATACCTTTTCTTCCACAAACTATAAAATAAATTTCCAGGAAAGTATCTATCTTTCTTTATTTTTAGTTAATGTCTCAATCATGTTAGTCTAGGGTTGTTTAGGACTCGTCCCATGAAAGAATGTATAGTTTTGAGACTTAGAATCACATGTTATATAAGAAGAAATCATATTCTGGACATCTAAATCGCATGTAGAGGATATACCACAAATTTGTATGGATTTAGAAGTAGGAAATCTGGAAAAAGAATGGGAAGAATTGAAATTAAAAGAAAAGATTAGGGTTCTTCAAGTTTATGTAGATTTTACCCATTTAATCGCTATACTTGGTGAATTCGGACATGTTTTACGTTTAAAATCATGTATTTAGGCATATAGTACTTGTGATGATGTTGGTTGGGAGTTTGGGAATCATATATGGGGATTTGGTTGAGGTTGGAGAGGCAAACCCGTAACTGGGTTAATGCAGTTTTCGCCATAACTGCTTGATCAATCGATCGATGATCGATCGATCGACCCCTCCTGAAAAACTGCATATTCCCCTTATTTTAGTTTAATCCGATTAAAAGGCATAGGAACCCTTGATTATTATTGTTAGAGTATAATGAGATATAAATAGGACCAGTAGGGTCTAGGTTACCCTGTTAAGTGAGAATTTAATGTAAGATGAAATAAAGGGTTAACGGGAAGTTTTTCGCACATATGATATCGAGCGTACGATAAATAAACGATCGAGACTTGTAAGGAAGTTAGACTAGAAAGAAAATGAGAGTACCTACTGAAATTATACTTAAGGTGATAGAATACTTTGAGAGATGAGAAGTAAGGAGTAACTTATATATGAGAATAGAAGTGACGAGTCCTTTATACAAGAATAAAATAAAATGTTCTAAGAGCGGATAACTATAACTATGGGTCGTCGGCGCACCTAATTTAAAACCATGTGAATATTATATTTATATGACTGTGTGATTGTGCATATATAATATATCTGTGTAAAAATTGTACCCGAGCTACTTGCTATCACGGGGGTTTCCGGATCGGGACAGGCTTATCTCGATTGGACCTTTATGGAGGATAACGACTTGTACCCTAGAAGATAGTATCCTCGATTACAGGCTATCCGAGTTAGAGTCAGATGGTCCTAAGAGACGTGAGGGTATGTGCTGACCTCTCAGGACTGGGAAGTATGATTCGCCTCCATTTGTATGTGTTTTGCGTTAATACAGGTCGAGAGTGATTCTGAACTAGTATTTCCCTTAGTATGAGTGATACGGGGACTTGATAGCAGAGTACGCCAACACCATAGATTTTATGTGGGGTGCCGTTAGTATATATATTATATGTGAGACTAATATATATACATATATTACATGGAAATTTTCTACTGTGCGTATACGTAATTAAGTAATCAATAAATGTTTCAACTCTCTTAAATGTTCGGGAACTTCATAATGGTACTGATTTGTTTTAAATAGCATAAGGAATCTTGAAGAGATTAGTTTTCTTAACTAAATACTATCACCCTGTTATTTATCGAGATAAAACTTTATGGAAAATAAGTGAGATAGACTTATGAGGTTTAATAGTACGATAGACGTGCACACTAGATGAGAGGTGAGAATTCTCAAGAGAGTGTTGCATACTAGCATGGTTGTTGCATTAGCCGGTAAGCATTTTAAATACTTGCTAAACTAAATTTTAAACTGTTTTACAATCAGGATCTGACCCGTTTCCTGTTATCTCTTCTCTCTTATATATATATGAATATATTACAGGTGCCCAGCCACAGGGGTGTCATGCTTAGGTTCTTTGGATTGTACGTGCTGCAGCTTATGTGGGAGTTGCAAGTCATTGCTTAGACGACCTCATTGTTGATTCCACTCTTATTTCAACTCTAATTAGTTTGGGCATGTGTCGACCGTTTCCTTATCCAGTTGGATTGTCAGAGATTATGTTCATTTATCTTTAGTACTTTGTACTCATGGGGATTTTAATTACTGTCAGGATGGTTTCATTTGTAATTCTTAAACTTGGTATTGGTTTATTTGAATGGTTAAATTCTGGGGTGCTTATTACCAACCTCAATATTTGTGTGATTTCTTAAACTGTTAATTATTAAAGGTTTTCATATCTGGATTTAATAAAATGGAAATAAATGGTTTAAATGGTTTTGACACTTAGCTTAATTATTTAGGGTGTTTAAATTGGATATTTTAAATTACGACAGTGATACAAAGAATGAACCAACCGTTCACCTTGATTTTAGTTTAATAAAGGACTGATCACCCGGTATGTAATTTGGTGGGGTATCACAATGTTTAGTTATGAGTGTGATCTAACCGAGTGAGAAGATCTCCACTGTGACCAAAAGCCGTGATAATAAATAAAACCCAGTGATTTTCGTTACGGTAGACGCAAGGGTGCGATACTCAGTTTTAAAAAGAAATAATAACATTCTTAGACCATAATGAGCTTGATCAAATTGGTTCAGAGGTTTAATTATCGGTATTTGTTTGACCGACACCTCTAATGGGCCCTTTTGGGCCAAAATGAGCTTGATGGTGATGGATTCAGATGCTCTATGCTTTTTGGGCTTGATCACAATGGATTTAGGGGTCAATTCAGTTTATTATTATTATTTTTTTTAATTAGTGGTCTCATAAATTTATCCAACTGCTATACAATTTATGGTGCCATAAAATTTATTCCACAGTTTGTTGGAAAATATTAAGGTGGCCCTTATATTTTCCAATGAAATAAATTTATCATGTTTTTAGCCCTTAAAATTTATCCACTTGACTTCAAATGTGGGTAGAACAGCCTAGCCTTAAACCGGCCCAATTAGTCTGTTCCAAACACTATCAGCTTCGTGGCCCCATCTTCATAACCTTTTGCAGCCAAGCAATAAAATCCATTTCCATATGAAAAAAAGGATTAAGGGTAAGTCTAGCCGCTGCTCCCCAACTCTGGCAATAATGTCATTGACCACCTCATTTGTCAAATAGGCAAGATTGGGTCTGAGCCCCATCTTTTAAACATTCGTCCTCAGGAGAAGTTCATTGTCGAAAAAATATATTTATGCACAACATATGAGCCACAATCGACCATAATGAGTGGACTTTTATAAAATTTTAATTGAACATATGATTGCAACAAGGCCTTTTGCACTTACGATAAGATTTCATGGCAGCTGCTTTGGGTTTTGTAAGACACAAAAGTAGTTATATATTTTAGTAGTGAGTTGGGACTGTTTGTAATCGACGGATGGTAGCAACAAACGGCGGCTACCACCGTCGAAGAAACGGTATTCCAGGATCAAGAATACTTATGAGAGCTTTATCGCTCTTTTACCATGTAGAATTTTAAAGTACGATGATATGAACTATTTTTCATTTCATACTTGAAAGAGATGAGTAACACATTAATTTATACACAATGATTCTGACAAAGTTAAATAACAAAAAATGAATCTAAACTCTAAAACTAAGGATAACAGCAACCGTAAGGAATGCAGCAGCAGCCGTTGAGCTCCTATTAAGTAGGATTCATTTGAATTAAATGCACGTGACTATTGACTTGTTCAAAATAACATATCCAACTGAATATCTTCTTGAAAAATATCCTTAATATTTCTTCTTCTTTGATAAGATGTTCCCCGTGATTGGATATTCCCCCTCATTGTGCCTTTTCTCCGATGATTGGGTCGATGGATACTCGTCTATACGAGCATTTGGAATGTTTTTTTTACAAAGACTTTGTGAAAAGATCGAGTATATTGTTACTTCAATCTCATTTTTCTTTGAAAGCTCTAGTTTCATAAGAATGTGGTGAAAATGGTGAATATGTTACTTTATCTGATTCATATGATTTCAATCAAATGAGTCTTTTGGAGTTTATGAAGTAGAAAATGTATATGTGTTGGTCAATTCTTTATCAATGTAGCCTCTTTGAATTTGAACTCTACACGTATCATTCATTGCCTTCGTAAGTAGGATGATGATCATATATTGTTTAAGGCAAGTAATAAGTTCTTTGATTGTTCTTTCAAACGATCATAAATAAACATGCATATACATAACTAACCATGTGGATCGTTAGATTTAAAAGTATTACAATAAGAATTTCATGAATGTATCACATAGTATGATTGATATTAGGGACGGAATATTCCAATTCTAATAGGGTAATTAATCGGTAGAAATAATATGTCATTTCGCCTCAAAACATTTGTTTTCAATAACGAGTGTAATTGCGCCATGAAAATGTATGCTTTCTATAATGATCTAATTTTGCCAAGAAATGTCCGTTTTCAATAACTAATGCATTTCACCATGAACATTTATACTTGTTTCTAAATATTCTGCCAGTAAATGGAAACAAAATTCTGAAAACAACTTCCTATCCTAAAACATATTCGCTGGTAATCGTTATATTACGATTCATCATTTTCATTCTAGAAGGCGCAATAAAAAAAAATAATCAAAACATAATGAATATGGGAACATTAATCTGGAAAGGTGATGAAATCAAAGAAATTTAATCGATTAGATTCATTAATACCAACATAATCATTAATTACAATGTAATTTCAAAATTCTGTAATTTTCAAGTGTTTGTGTTTGATAGACAGAATTTGCCTACGGGAAAACACGTATATTAAAAATAAAAAAATTGCATTTCTATTTTTACTAGGGTTTCATAAACAAAAAAATGTAATATTCTAAAAAAAATAGCATTTATCAGGGTTTCACATATTAAAAATAAAAAAGTGGGCCATTTAATATTTTTTGTCCATTTGTTTATAAAAAAATGGGTCATTTACAGTTTTTTTTATATATAAACTAATTTTTTTATATATAAACTGTTTTTATATATAAAACCTTTTTTTATATATACACTTTTTTTATATATAAACTATTTATATATATATATATATATATATATAACTGCTTTTTTTTAATATATAAACTGATATTTTATATATAAATTCTTTATATATAAAAATATTAACGGATTTTTAAGAAAAAAATGCTTTTAAACAGTTTTTCCATATAAACTATTGGATCAAATACCAAAAAGTCCCTCAAATATTTTTTAATACACATATAGTTCAAGCCTTTTATTTTGTACCAAAAAGTCCTTCACCATGCCAAATATTTTTGGTGCAAAATAAAAAGGCTTGGACTAAACGTGTATTAAAAAAAGTTCGAGGGACTATTTGATATATGCCCCTAAACTATTTTATATAAACTGTTTTTATATATAAAATTATTTAGAAATCTTTTTAAAATAGTTTTTTAAGAGTTATTAATAGAAAAAAATATCTGTAAACAGTTTTTTCATATATTTCCTTAAAAAATTACTACAAAGAATTCCAGCATAAGTCAAAAAAATATATTTCCAAAAAATATATCTATGTAACAAATAAAAAAAAAAGGGATTTCATTTTAGAAATGGAGAACAAAGTATTTCGGACAAAAAAATAGAGCAAAAATTGACTGAAAAAAGACCTAAAGAGGAAGACTAACCTCGATCGCCACAAAGAGAAGGGGATTAGTTTCGAGGGAATTCGATTCTTTGGGGGGGGGGGGGGGGGGGAGGGGGTAAAGAAACGAATTCCCAAAATATGAGGCAAAGAGGGTCACGTGACTCCTCTTTGTCAATTGAATTCCAAGGCAATTTTGTGCTGTTAAATGGTTCTAAAGTGGGAATGTTGCTGAGAATTGGAGGTTCTCCAGGCCAAAAGTTGGAAAAAAATTTGATGTGTTCAACGACATCCAATCACATGATTTTTTAAGAAGTGTTCTCTGACTTCATTTAATGGTTCATTATCTTATTTTCAAATGATGTTCTCTCACTTCATTTAATAGGGAATAAAATAGTTTACACCATTTATATATAAAAAAAGAATGACATTTTTACACTATAACATTTTTTCTTTAATAACAGTTTTTATATATAAAAATATTACAAAAATGTTTAAATGTTTTTAAAACTGTTTTTTTTAAATAAAAAAGTTAAAAAACAATTTTCTATATAAACTATTAAAAATGTTTTAAATATGTACTATTTTTTTTAAAAGTTAAAAAACGTGTTTTGTTAAATTGTTTTTCATATATAAACAGTTTTTTATAGATAAAAACTATAACAATATATTTTAAATGTTTCTTTAAATTGATTCTTTTAAAAATAAAATGTTAATATATATTTGTAATATATAAAAAACAGTATTTTTAATGTTTTTTCGCCATTCAAAAAACTGTTTTTGTACAACAAAAAAAAATGTAAAAAGAAAAAACTGTTTATATATAAAAACTGTTTAACAAAACACATTTTTTAACGTTTTAAAAAAATAGCACATATTTAAAACATTAAAAATGTTTATATATTAACATTTATATAAAAACTGTTTAACAAAACACATTTTTTAACGTTTTAAAAAAATAGCACATATTTAAAACATTAAAAATGTTTATATATTAACATTAATAAAAAATGTTAATATATAAACATTTTAAATGGTTTAAATATGTGCTATTTTTTTAAAACGTTAAAAAATGTGTTTTGTTAAACAGTTTTTATATATAAAAAGTTTTTTGTGCATTTTTTTGTTGTTGTACAAAAACCGTTTTTGAATGGCGAAAAAACATTAAAAAAACTGTTTTTTATATATTAGAAATATAAAAACATTCAAAAAACTGTTTTTTTACAACAAAAAGAAAACTGTTTTTTTGTTTAAAGAAAAAAATTGAAAAAAAAACTGTTTTTTACAACTTTATTTTTCAGGAAAAATTAATAAAAAAAAAGATATTCAAATTTTTTTTTGGTTATTTTTTAAAAACTGTTTTTTTACAACTTTATTTTTTAGTAAAGAATTAAAAAAAAGTTACTAAAAAACTGTTTATATTTAAATAAAAGTGTAACAAAACACGTTTTTTTAAACTTTTTTGAAAAAGAGTATATATTTAATACCTTTTTAATAGTTTATATAGAAGGGATTTTTTTAAGCTTTATATAAATAAAAAACAGTTTATATATTAACAGTTTATTTTAATGTCTTTTTAACAACTTATATAGACAGGGATTTTTTTAACCTTTTTATAAATAAAAAACAGTTCATATATTAATATTTTATTTTAAAAAATGAGTTTAAAGAAGCATTTAAAATATATTTTTACAGTTTTTATCTATAAAAAACTGTTTATATATATATAAAAAAAATATTTATATATGAAAAATAATTTAACAAAACACGTTTTTTAACTTTTTAAAAAAATAGTACATAATTAAAATATTTTTAATAGTTTATATAAAAATTATTTTTTAACTTTTTTATTTAAAAAAAACAGTTTTAAAAACATTTAAATATTTTTATATATATAAACTGTTATTAAAGAAAAAATGTTATAGTATAAAAATATCATTCTTTTTTTTATATAATATAAATTATTTTATTTTTTATTAAATGAAGTAAGAGAACATCACTTAAAAATGAAATAATGAATCATTAAATAAAGTAAGAAAATATTTTTTAAAAAATCATGTGATTAAGCGCCATCAAATTTAATGTCGTCAAAAACATCAAGATTACCGAGCCTAGATTCCCCCATATCATCAAAAACTTCTATTTGTTAGATCAAACCAAAAAAGCAAAAAATCCTTCGAAGTTCTAAAGCTCCGCAGCGCACATTTCCACTCGACCATCAAAAACTTTTATTCATTAGATCGACCAAAAAGGTAAATAGTTCTCCAAAGTTCTAAACTTCGTCACCCACCCGTACTCTACCGGCATCAAAACTAAAATTTATTACTCACATGTCCAAATATCCAAAAAATATATATGAACAAACGGACAACTTTTGAAAGCTTTAATAGTTTTAGTTCAAACAAAATGCATTCATTGGTGCAATTTTTTAATATACATACTTATGAACTAACAAATGGGGCACAACAATATAATTTGTGAATGTTTTACTTGACATAGTTAAAATTTTAAGATAATCCAACAAATAACACAGCTTCAACCTTATTTTATGCTACTACCTAATCCATCTTTTAATAAGTGAATTGAATTCAACTATCATCAGTGACAGCGCCAGAAATCTAAAATAGGTGGAGCACAGTCCATTGACGGGAGTTTGGGGGCTTCCGCCCCCGATTTTTTTTAAAAGTTTATTTCTACATTTTTACAATTATAACTAAAAAATCAACATTGAATACAATATCCTTTTTAGAGTAGGTTCCTTTTGGACATCGATTTTATCCGTTGGAGGCACCACATTTTCACGAGTTTTTTTATAATATTTTTTTATAACTGAAATTACAAGTTTAAATATTAAATTATTTTAGCTCACCAAACATTAAATTATATAAAAAAAAAAAATTGCAAGTTTAAATACAATTAAATCCTAAAAAACAAATAAATGGTAACAAATAATTAAATTTTGTTTTTAAATTTCTTGGTGGGGCACTTGGCCCCCCATCCTACGAAGTGGCTCCGCCACTAACTATCATACATCACAAACTCCAACATTTACAGGATCTAAATCAACACCTATTTTTCTACATTACATATAATTATATTTAAAAAAATATGTGTTTTAAACCATAAATCCATATTTTCCAACTGTATTATTTTGCTTACATTAATAACCCTGGCTAATGTTTTAACAAAGGGAGTTATCCATACTATTATAGAACTCGAAAAGATACTCACTTCTCTTATAGTCACTAGGTTGTAATTTAATCAAGTCTCTTGATCCAGTGATATAAGATTGTTACTGGGACAATCTTAAGGGGGGATTGTGTTGGTCACAGTTCGATCCCTGACACTATTAATATAATGTTTGATCATCGGACGCCACGAACCACGAATATGAATTACTCGAGGGGCGCATAAGCTGGTCAAACACCTTATGGTATATTATAAAAAATAAAAAAAAAACTCGGTTGTAATTGTGATTGGCATATTTGTCACCCTCTATTTATTTAATACCTCTCTCCCGCGTCATCCCTACCAAAACAGTAATAATTAAAAACAAAAACAAAAAAACTGCCACAAATGTTTTCCTCCGTCAAAACTCTTTCTACGCTTCCGTTTCACGTTTGCACGATAGAGAGATAACTGCTTTCCACATTTTTATTCATCTTCATAAAAAAAAAAATCATCTTTTAAATCAACCTTCTTATTTTCATCTTATGCAACTTTGATTGCAAAGAAGCAATCAAAGTCAAGTCATCTTCTATTTTCAAGGTATAAAACTCTGACCTGCTTTACTTTTTTTAACTCAAATTATGTAATCTTTTTTTATGAGACAAGCTTGTGTATTCTTTTAATATCAAGCGTATGTAACTAAATGAAAAATACACGTTTTAATTTGTAAGGACCAGTGTTTTTTATTATTTGATGTTTCTGACCAGTAAATTTGTTTATGTATAATCAGTTACATTCAACCAATTATCTTGAAAATTTCTTGGAGAGAGTCTCTCTTCATCATCTATGCCATCTCTCTATTATTTTCATGAAACTATAATTACTTTTTGGCTCAAAATTGCAACAGAGTTGATTTTTGAGGTAGTTAGGTGGCTTTCTCCCTCTCTTTCTTTAATATCACATCAGTTGGTGATTTTGAATTTTACAACTTTTTTCTTCCATATTTTTTCGTTGACAAATTCAAAACTGTATGAATAAGAAATGCATTAACGAAACCTATTAAAACTGTATATATGTATTGTAAAAACATTTTTAAGAATAATATAATATTTGATTAAATTTTCATATACAAATGTTCTTAATAAAAGGACATTGGATCTTCGTGATTATCACATATAAGTATTATAAGCATTATGGAGAACATAAAATGTGTTAAAATAACATACCTCCATAATTGTCAGAATTAAAAATATTGACGGAGCAGTCAACCTAACGATGACTGATCGGCCTGAATTTCGGAACACAACTTCATCTTGTATATAACAAGAACATACTCCAATTCCAACGCATTCCAACGATAAGATCTCTCAGTATGGGCAAAAAGGTATTTGTGACATTTATTGGTGTTTGTCCATAATGGAGTCTATAGGATTTTTTGTGATATTTTTTTTTGTCGCCTATACCCACTAGTCGGAATGAGAAATGTCAAAATTTGATCGGAATTTTCTGAAACTCCAATGGTCAATTGGAAACGTCGAAATAAACAAAACTCATTGTATACAATGGCCCTAGCCCAGTTTTGCGTTTTAACGTCGTTTAGAATTTAAAAATACGTTTTTGCCATTTTTGGTAATAATGTCAACGCTTATAACTTTTGTTTAAAATTTGATTTTGTGATTCCAAAAATTGAAAAGTGATCTTTGAGTAATTCTCTACATCCCAGGGGAGCTAACTCAAATTTTCCATTTTTGGTAAAAATTACGATTTTTCTAAATATTATGTTTTTTTCCATCATGAGGGTTGTTTTCTTTGTTCATGGTTTGTCTAATATTCATGTTATGTATTATTTGTATTGACCAAAAGGTTCAATATAAATATTTGAATATTAGATGTATGATTATGGGTTTGACAATAATATTTCGGTAAATTAGATTATTGTGCATAATCTATTTTTGGTGGCTCAAATGTCCGAATTGATGTTTCAACAATAATATTTATATGATGTTGGATGGAGAAGACATTAAAGTGTCTTAATCTATAATTGTAAATATAAATATTTTATTATTGTGTATGCATTTATATTTGGTTATACATTAAGTTTTGAGTATAATATTTTTGAGGGCATTAATTTTACATAATGTTTACGACAATATCTTGTTCCAGAAAATTGATTTTTGAATTCCACAATTTTTTTTGAGATTTTGTAGTAATTATCTACATCCCATAATGTTAACTATTTTTTTTGGGCAAAAGTCACGATTTTGTCGTATATTATGCGTGTGTTTTCACTATGGGAATTGTTTTATTTATTCATGAATGTATGTTTGTGTTGGATTAGAAACCAAACACATGGTATGATCATTTCGTGAATATTGAATATATGAATATATTTTTTAGACTAATATTCATACTTTACGTGCATTTAAATGCCAAACACGAGTCAAACATATTTCATATGGTAGGATATTAGACTTGTGTTATTGTGAATATTCATATTTTGATGAATCTCGTGCCAAACACAGGCCAATGATTCATATTATTGAATATTATGTTATAGCTAATATTCATATTTTTATGAGTCTCGTGCAAAAGACATGCCAATGATTCATAACATTGAATATTAAGTATATTAGAATTTAATATTCATATTTTTACGAGTCTCGTACAAAATATATGCCAATGATTCATAACATTGAATATTAAATATATTAGAATTTTTTATTCATATTTATATGAATCTCATGCAAAATACATGCCAATGATTTATATTATCGAATATTATGTTATTATTAATATTCGTATTTTAATGAGTCTCGTGCCAAACACAGGCCAATGATTCATATTGTTGAATATTATGATATTTGTATTTTAATGAGTCTCGTGTCAAACACATGCCAACGATTCATGTAGTTGAATATCATAATTATTGTTTATTCTAATGCTAGTACTCCCATTAAGTTGAATTAAATGTCAAACTTAGGCCACAATTCATATGTGCGGATACTAGACTTATGATTTCATTGCATGCATGCATATTTGAAAGCATGACTTGCAATTTTGAGACTTATAAGTAGGTATTCATTCAGTTCAATCAAATTCCAAATACAGGCCGAGATTACATGTGAAGATATTATACTTGTAGTCATTTCAGATTATCCTAATGTTTGTTATAAGATTAAATTGAAGCGCAACACATGTTGATATTTGAATCAAATAAACATTGAAATTTTTGTGAATATTAAATAATTGACATCAAAAGTTATATAGTCATATTTACAGATGCCACTAGTGTGGTCGTTGTGATTATAACCGTATTGTGCATTAGTAAGACCATGAATGATTTAGGTTAATATTTCTGATTTGTTACTCATACATAAGTGATAAAGCGAAAGTAAATGATTCATGTTTTTCATCATTTACTAGTATTTGTGTAATATCTCATGTGAACTACTTCTCTATTTGATTTTCACATTAAGTATAGTTTTATTTTGTGAATTTCAAATTATGAAATAGACAATTATAAAATTTATTCATGTATTACGAGTATTTTAGACATGTATGCTTATCTCTAATATTTATATAATGTAAGGATTGGTGTTCGTTAAAGTACTCCATTTAATATTAGATAAATATTAGACTAATGCGTTGATATCATGCATATTTTGGATTGCCTATGGGTCCATGCATGATATTGAATGCTAAGATTTATGATGTTGCATACATATTATTGTTTATTCAATTATTGTGATTTAGTAGCCTACAGGTCCAATTACAAATATTGAGCAAAAATTAAGTGGCGATATATATATTTTGGGAAGGCATTAATGGTCATCAAATGCAAATGTCATTATTTCTTTCATCATGATATCACCAATTAAGTGTATGAAACTCAAACATGAATAATTTGACTTGTGTATGTAAGTCTTTACTTAATGTAATATTCATATTATGAAATTTTGGTAGTCACCACAATGACCCAACTATAATGAAAATGAATATTAAATGTAAATATAGTAGCAATAGTAACCTCCGATGCTTATAAATGTGGAGTATATTGAGTTTAATCATCACACAAGATTATTCCTTACAAGGAATTGATTCTATCTGATTGAATGAACCCTACATATCATATACATTATTAATGTATATATCATGTATATTTAGTACTCCAGTATCTACAAGCATCATATAATTGATAATCAATGGTTACTAATGAGTAAAATAAAATGCACATTAGGTTTTAGAGAGATATTAACGTATGTCTTGTCAAATCAAAGGATTAATGTAGTGAGCAATTTATCTCATATATTTCACATGTTATGATATAGTTTTGTTTCTCTCGATTATTATGTTGGTTTTTTTTAAGCCCGCTAATGATGATCAATATTGCGTGGAATACTTCATATTATATTTGAAGTAATAAAACAAATTAAGTTTGTTTACCCGTTGCACACTCGGACTAATAATGATAGAGATAATATATATCTTTTATGATTTGAAATGAGTTTTATCTTCATAGAGTTTGCCAGTTAAACTTATTGTGTTACATAAAGTATTTACTTTTGATACAAGGATTGTTTACAAAACAAACTTGAAATGCAAATAAGATTTCTTCTCTTTCATTTTTGGCGAATCAAGTCATTTATCTTTTCATAAACCCTTAATGCTTCCAATTTTCTTGAAAAATATTTGTCTGGACTTGATTATGAGGGATATTTTTTTAAAAGGCATCTTTCAGTCCTTCTCAAAGGTTATAGCATTCCTGTGATGTTTTGTATAAAATAAAGTTTTGAATATATTTCTTTTAAAGATTGTTTTGCTCCTGCATCATAATCACAATATTTTTTGATGAAACTCTTTAATCTTGTCCCAAATTAAATCTAGACTTCTTTTAATAATTTTATGGACAAGATTTTTGCACTATCTCTAATAAATATTTATCATCGAGTTATGCACTTAAGTTATTACAATATCTAATACAAGGATGACTTTTGTGGTCCAAGTGGGAGATTTTGAGAATTTCCTTAAAGTGGACCTACATAGAGCATATAATCGTCATTAACATGTACTTATTGCATTATATATAGAAAATCATATTCATTATGAATGGTGAAATTAGTGGGAGTTGAAAATCATGAAATGTGATTATAATGGAAGGTAGGTTATTTATCCCATTACCGGTAACTTTCTTCAATATTTATTTTTTTAGTTGTTGGATTGCGTAAACAACAAATAACAAATAAATGATCGACCACTAAATTATTGTATTGTCACTCTGAGACAAATGTAGATAAAATCATAAGGAATAGTATTACGAAGATCTTAAACGGAGTCTATTATTCTAAGTCATTATGTGGTATATCTACATGAATATGAATTTGGTATAAGGATAAGTAAATATTTGGTTTTGTTTTCACAAATCATAAGAAGTAACTGGACTATGAGATCTCATTGAATTACATTTAAGTTGAGTATGAAGAGGTCATAAATAATTTGTAGTCAAACATTTTATGTGTAATGAGAAAAGGGTTATAAATGAACCTTCTCACCTTTTTCAAGGACGTACAATTCTGATGAGGTGAGTAAATCATTATGATGAGAGTTACATTTAGTGTATGTGAAAACTATTATTCTTATGATATTTTACACATGTTATATAGAAATGATTGTATAAACTTAATTAAGTTTCCCACCTATGGTATTTTCAGAAGTAATACCATTATATTTTCTAATCGTTGTATATTCAATTTATACAACTTATAATCAGTGGGAGTAAGTTTATATATTCAATTTATTGTAAAGTAGAGAAGGAAAATATTAAATAAATTTTCAATATGTAATGGATGAAGTTATGAGATACTAAAATATTATATGCTCACATTAAAATTGACTGTTCATTTTTGGGCGAACAGTTATTACAATTTAGATTTACTGATTTTGTGGAAAATATGAAGTTCACTCTTATCTACTTATGTTTATTTTGGTTTAACGACCAATATAATGAAGGAGTGCAACACAATTCATTGACTATTATGGAAATCTGAATTTGTAGCATGCTTTGATGCTACAACTTATTGATTATGGCAACGTAATTTAAATTTTGGGACTTGGATTTGTCGACACTATTGCTAAGTTGCTGAAATATTATGATGCTGTCGTTGCAATCTTCTTTATTAAGATACATTAGGTATTATATGAGGAACTAAGCACATTGAATGTAAATACCTTTTAAAGAAGAAATTCTGAAACAAGTGTCAATTAACACATTTGTACAAGTGTTAATATAGAAAATCCACATGATTGGGCTATCGTGAAAGACATTAACGAAGCATGCTTAAGATACGAGTCTTTAAAGTATAGCCGATAGAATCTTGATATGGTGGATTTTTTAGTGCCTTTTTTGACACTACCATATGATATCATACAGTGTTTCAGAATCATTTATTTTTGTTATTATTGTACACATGCATGTGAATGAAAGAATGTAACAGAAATAGTCTTTTACAATGACATTATTGAACCATTATGGAATAACCCTATTTATACACCTTACTGGATGAGTTGTGGTACATGGAAGAGATCATGCTCCTGAATTAGTGTGTGAGCGCCATGACTCGCATTAATGATTTGTTTGATGAAGATTTTTATGGAAACCCAATTAAGAATGACTTAAGGATTATTGCACACTCTATGATAATTATGGATCAAGTGGGAGACTGTTAGAATTATTTTATATAATTCTCCATTATGTGTTCCATAATTATATTAAATCCTAAGAGTCACTTTGGTTAATGAAAGGGTACTCCAAATACCAAGAGTCAAAATGACTCTTGGACACCCACCTTGACGGACGGTTGATATTTAAGTGACTGTTGGAGATTTAGGTCATGTCTCTGCCTATAAATAAGTGACTGATTTCCATCATTCAGACACTCAAAAATGACAACATAATGAATTTATAGGAAAGGGAGAGAAATCTAAATTCTCAAGGAGAGTAAATTTCCAACAGTCACTTAAATATCAACCGTCCATCAAGGTAGATGTCCAAGAGTCATTTTGACTCTTGGTATTTGGAGTACCCTTTCATTAACCAAAGTGACTCTTAGAATTAATATAATTATGGAACACATAATGGAGAATTATATAAAATAATTCTAACATGTGTGTGTGTGTGAGAGAGAGAGAGAGAGGAATTCGTAATAAAAATAATGACACGAAGTTGCAAGAGATATTTTAATTGCTCCCCCAAGTCTCAACAAACAAGTGAAGAAAAAAACTAATACATTAACAAAAGTTTAAAATATCGTATCAAAAGTTCAAAATATACAATACGTCAAGTGTTAGTGATAGAACCAAAAGATAAGCATGGGCCTTTTGGAAGGAGATAAAAATAAATATATTCATATATGAATATGGATTTTACTACACAGCCTGTTATGCCACTCAAATCAATCAATTCAATGGATTTACATTCTTTTATATCAACAAAGCAAGTCACAATACATGAGCTACATGGTCAACTTCAAAAATTGATTATATTGATAGGGGCAGTAATATTCTCATTTCAAAATAATTTCTAAAATATTATAAAATAAAAAATTAATTTTTTTATCATCAAATATCATAAATTTTACACTTTTAATTTTATTAAAAAATCTAAAATGTTCTTTAACATAATAATAAATATTTTAACCTCTAACTATTTAATACTAAAAAAAATTCAAACCTCAAATTGTGAAATCCATTTTTCACGGCTCAAACCCTCAAAACTTAACCTTTTTTTTTCTTTATCCAATCTCGTTTTTATCATATGCAATGTGTTTGAGAAAGTTTGTGTAGTTCTTTTATATATTTTTTACAACTTAACAACAACAAGAATGACCAGGGATGATAAAAAAAATGAAGACACAAATGATGCTCAAAGTTTAGATTGCACTCCCACATTGGACTCATTTGAGGTACTAAACGTTTACACACATTGTATTTAGTCATTACACACCAAGAAATGTAAGAAAAGAAGCACCAAAAAAGTTTGAAAAAAATAACTAATATGACGTCCTATGGTTTCTCGTAACCGGAGAAGATGGCATCTTACGACTATTCATGGCCGTGGTGTGCTAATTCATGGTTCACCTTGGCTGTGGATTGTAGTCTTTCACGGTTAGCCATAGTCGTGGTACCTTATTATTTTGTTTACCTTGACCGTTAATACATGCATGTCACGTATTATCTTTGTCGGGGAAAGCCTTATTCATGGTTTACCTTTGGGTTCACTTAACATTAAACTCAATTTATAATTATCTAAAATTCCATCTAGATGACTCAATATTAAACTCAATTGATTGGGGGGAGATCGATAACCTTGTTGTACCAAGTGCTAGTACGACATGGCTTGATGAATCATCATCGGGTACCACACCACTTGAGGGGTTTATGAGAGTAGAACCCATGCGTGAGCAATATACTTTTGAGCAATCTACTGTAAAAGAACATAATACAATAGGTTCTTGCTTGTGGAAAAGAATTTCCAGACTTGACTATATCCATATAAATTGTCCCCGAAAGTCCTAAGATATCCGGTGAATATCAATGTGTTATTAATATTAAATATTTTCTTCAATTTAGGATGTATGTATGGATACGAAAACTTCTCAGGGTGCCATTTATCAATATCATACCTCCGAATTTTCTACCAAAGAGGTTGTTTTTTCTTTTGTCATTTTTAAGTTTTAGAGTTTTGTCATATACACCACATTGACTAATTATTTATTCGGCAATTTACAATTAGGTCCATTGTAGATAATTTTTAAACATTTAAGGACAATTTACTATTAGGTCCACTTGTTAGCGTGGACTTCTACAAGAAGAGAATTAGTGTACCTAAGTGTTTAAAGTTTGTCAAAATTCCTATAGTGTTTAAATTTTTTTTGCAAGGGATCTAAGAGTAATTTGCTATTATTTATTTTCAATCTTCGCAGGTATTCGTGAGTAGAAGTAAAATGGTAGAATGGTTCCAGATGATTGGTTTAAAAATGAAAGCTATTGTGATTATACTCAAATTAGGGAAGGAGAAACTAGAAAGAAAGCCACATATAATTCTTGGATGTGAAAGAAGCTGATTGCATAGACGGGACATGGAGGAGGAAACTAGAAAAGAAGAGAAAACGTAATGTTGTCACCCGCAAGTGTGATTGTCCATTTAGACTTAAGGGTGTCCCGATGGAAGGTGGTAAGTGGGATGTAAAGGTTTTGTGTGGTCTACATCACCACGAGGTCTCCGATTTGTTAGTTAGACACCCATATGTCGGACGGTTAAACGAGGAGGAATGGAATATGACAAAGGAGTCAGTTTTTTATAATATTCGTCCGAAGGAGGTGGTGCACACATTGAAACAAATGAATCCTTACAATTACTCGTTGATATGAATCGTGTGAAACACGAAACATAAGATGAGAGTAAGAGAGCATGCCGGGCGAAACGCAATGCAACAACTCATGCATTTGATTTTTGAAAAGCATTACGTACATTGGCATCAGCTTAATGAGAAAAATGACACCGTTGAAGACATATTTTTTGTACATCCGACCTCTGTGTTACTTGCTAAGTGCTTCCCTTCTATTCTGGTGATTGATTGCATTTACAAAACAAATAGATACAACATGCCTTTGTTTGAGATGATTGGGTTTACCTCTACAGGTCAATCATTTTGTATTGCATTTGCATTTTTGAAGTGTGAGAAGGAGGATAATTTTCAATAGGTGTTGAAACACTTAAGATGTTTATGAGCCAGAAGATTTGGTCGGGGTTATCATATCTGATAGACAAATGTCATGCATGAATGTTGTGAGACAAGTATTTTCGAGCGCAAAACTTCAATTATATTTATTCCATGTACAGATGAAAATTTAAGCGGGCTTGTTTGAATGTTGGATTAAAAAACCCAGATAAAAAGTCATTTATGCTCAGATGGATTGGTGTGGTCGAGTTCTAAACTCATACGGAATATGACAAAGCATAGTCATGCTTTCTGTCAATCTTTTGTGGAGGACATATATGAAGTTAGGTCAGATGATAATTATGGCTTCACCGCCTTCGCGAGGGGGATGTGTATTGGATAATCTCTTAGTCACTCTCATGATATATATAGTAAAATGTTGACTGAGCTACGTCGGGACAAGGAATTCTATGCTTCTATCATGACATCATATACTATCGATGAGTATGAAAGTAGATTGAACATTTTCAAACATTTCGTCATGATGAGTCATTGGTTCATAATGCCGGAGTTTGGATATCTAGCAACGAATGCGATGAAAGTAATGGTAGTCTTGATATCGAAGCTCCAATGCCTAACTTTTGTGTCGTTTGATGAGGGTCCAAAACCCATTCAGGAGGATAAAAATATTATTTTGTTATTGAACATATCTAATTATCATTGGGTGACCATGAAGTCTCCCATACCCCCCATTGCATAAAATTGGAAGTCAAAGGCATTGGCCGATGCACTACGTTGAAAAGATCTATTCAAACAACGTCTGAATATATTCTAGGGATTGTGTACAATAGATGTAGCAACAAGGGATGAACCGATTTTGATTGATACGGGTAACGAAGTTGATTTGACTAAATCTTGAGCAATATAGTGGGCAATTGTAATTTTTTGTAACATTATATGTAAAGCAATTAATTGGTTGGCTATTGTATTTTTGTGAATAATTATTACAACCAATCATGTTAGATGTGAAATGTTGAAAAGTTAAATGTTTCTTTTTATTTACATGTTGGATATTAATGCTCAAAAGTTAAAGTTAATCATGTTGCATATTAATATTGAATAATCATGTTTGCTATTAATGTTGGATACACTACATATAACATATTTAATTATGTTGTATATAAATGGTCAACACGATTAAGGATAGACTATATTTAACACTTATGATTATGTTTGATCATTAAATTAGGGTATACTTTCAAATAGTTAGATTTGGGCTTGAAAACATGCCGTTAAAGGGAGAAAATTCACAACACCCTCAGATGGCCCCGTAAGAAGCACAAAAACCTCGCATGTGCCCAATGTAACACTAGAAACTACACGTGTGGGTTGGGTAATACTAATAACTACACATGTAGTCATGGGACTCCCAGTTTGAGAATCTAGCCCATTGTAAGGTCATATTTTTATAAGTCCGTTATCAATTTATTATGTCATATACCGCTACACCATCGAAGAGCATTCAAGAGCCATCTACATCAAGACGGATTCAAATTAATCAAGTTCTTCATCAAAAAGGTTCCGCAAAGTTTACTTTGGTATGGTTTTGTTTTAAATACCTTAACTTTACACTTAGAGCTTTTTGGATATTTTTATAATATATTTTCAAGTGTTGGAGTGGACTTTTTCGTCACATTTAAGAATGAGTAATTTTTTCAAAGTGTTGGAGCATACCTCGATTTTGACGCTTGTGTTGTTCTAGTGAGATAACCATCTCGTTCGAGCGACATAGGGATGTCGCGAGATATCGTTTGAACGACATCTGTAAGTCGTTCGCGCGAGACCCTTATCTCGTTCGAACGAGCACAATTTTCGAGGCGGTTTATTTTTCTATAAAAACTCATTCTGTGGTTTCGTTTTGTTTACGAAGTCTCAGCGTTTTCCAGAACAGAAAAAATGCAAAAGAAGAATTCTTTTGGCTTCTTCCTTTTAGGGTTTAATCCCCTTTTTGTTTTCAATTCATAAAACTCCCATATGCTCTAGTGAATTGTTTTAGTGTTCAAGAACACAACTTTGCTTTTTTTCAACCTTTGTGGAGAAGGGATCTCCATATTTTATCGGTGGATACCGAGCGTAGTCATTATGCATATGGATGAGCCGAAGACGACGAACTGACGTCTGGAGGGTATTTCGCTGTCTCTCGTATCTTTGAAGGTTTGCTGAAGGCACCATACATTAAACACTTATGGGCAATTATCAGGTTGTATGTAAGTCCAAGGTCTTGTAAATTATTCAAAGTGTTTATAAAAGGTTTTACCCGAAAGTTTTTTTTCCTGAATCGGTCGTCTTTATTTTTCATGCATGGTTTGAATGATTTATGACTTTTAGATGCATGTTTAGGGGCTGAATTTAAACTCTAATGAAATAAGTGTGTCAAATTAGAAATTTGCGAATTTAATCAATTATCACACAATCACGTTTTACAAATTAGTATCAGATCCGGTTGCACTAATTTATTGTGTATTCCTATTTTCCGCAAAATTGTGTGATATTGATTTTGAAGTTTTGTGAAAAATCGCAATTTTTCCTATGGAGCACTTATATAATCAGATGCCTATTTTTTACGGGTCTAAATATGCCTACTGGAAAGCTCGTATGAAATCTATTTTAAAATCTATTGACGAGCAAGTTTGGTTGCTTTGTGAAAATGGGTGGACTCCTCCCACGGTCACCGTTGATAATATCACCTCTTTAAAACCTGTGTCGGCCTGGACTAAAGATGATTATAAAATATCTAATTTTAATTCCCGTGGTTTGAGTGCTATTTCTGGAGCCGTCACTCCTGACGAGTTCTGCCTAATTATGACGTGTATCACGTCTAAAGAGGAATGGGATGTTTTGAAATTAACACATGAGGGTACAAACGCGGTTAAAGAATCAAAGTTACAAAATTTGGCCACCCAATTTGAGACTATCACCATGTCTGAGTCCGAATGCTTTGATTATTTTTATGCACATTTGTCGGACATTGTTAACACCAGTTTTAATTTGGGTGAGGTGAATGATAACATGCTAGTCATTAAAAATATTTTGAGATCTCTCCCAAAACGCATTATTCCTAAAGTCACTGTTTTGAACTGATTGGAAAATTTGAAATCACTTAAGTTGGAAGAACTTGTAGGAGACCTTTAAACCTATGAGATTGACATGTTTCCTAAAACTATTAATGCTAAGGATAATGGCGTTGCTTTAAAGATTCATTTTAAGAAAAAGAAAGAAAAAACTTGTGAGTCATATTCTGAGGGTGAGTTTGATTTTGATAATGTGGCCATGCTTGTGAAATTTTTTAACAAGTTTCTCAAAATGAAAAAAGAAAATTCTTTCAACAAAAGGAGATATTTTGAGTCAAATAAAAAGAAAGTGGAGGCAAAAGATAGTGATAAGGAGGATGAGATCAGGTGCTTTGAGTGTGAGGGCAAAGGGCACATAGCTAAAGAGTGTCCAACTAGGATAAGGAGAAAGGGAAAAGAGACTGCTATGCCTGCCACACTTAGTGATAGTGAGGGTGATGAGGGAGATGATTTTGATAAAGGTTTAGCTCATGGGATGTGTGTAGCTTTTTCGAGTCGTGTGGGCACACCCACTTTGTCTCACATTGATAGTGGTCATGAGAGCACCGGTGATGACCCGAGTGTTTCTAGTCGAGATGAGAGCGAATTTGAGAGTGGAAATGAAAGTGAGATCCAAAAAGCCTTTAGAGATTTGTACACCAAGACCTTGAAAACAAAGAAGTATAATAAAGATTTAGGTCATTGGGTTTTAGATTTAGAGAGAGAGAAGGAGGTTTTAAGAAAGGAGAAGTGTTATTTGACCAACACGTTGTCTTGTCTGACGACACGTGTATCCCAACTCGAGAGTGATCTCGAACGTTCCAGGGAGGTCAAAGTCAATTTTAAGAACGCACCTAAGAAGGTTGAAAAGTTGGTTCTTAAGGGTAAAGGTGGGAAGTTAGGAATAAGTCATGGCGCTGCTTCTACTTCCCAATTAGCACCCGAGCCGGTTCCCACTTTAGTGTTAAATTCACGTGAGTCTCACCTTAACCCACCTAGGCTTCCCATTCCTATTAGGAGAGCGCATCCTAGAGTTTTTGAGAAAGGTGTTCCTAGGCCCATATATGTTTGTTCCCATTGCAAAAGGAGAGAACACCTTAGGGAATTTTTCTATAAGTTGGGTTATGTGTCACGTTTTGCTACTACACGTGTTTCTGCCACACATGCACCCACACATGATACTTTACATGCTCGTGGAGACTACATGAGAGAGTTTTCACATTTAGGCGAGCAAGTTAAGTTTTTGGTCAAAACTTCACAAGATTTGATGGAGGTTTTTCATTAGTTGGCACCACCTTTGGAAAACCCCTCTGCACCTAACGATTGAAGTTTGACTTGTTTACTAGCATATGATTTTTTTCATGATGACATTATTGGCCTATTGCTAGTATGTAGAATTTTTGTATAGTTTTTTGTTTTTGAAATTTTTTGAAAAATACCAAAAGATTTTATTTTGATAAAATTTTTTAAAAATTCAAAAAGATTTTTGTATTTTGTTTGCACCATATATGGATGGACACTTAGGATGGCCAAGTCATATATTCATTCCATTTATTCATGTGACTATTTGATAGTGTTTTGAGAGAATAGGTCAATTCATCCATGTGCTTTATAATGTTTGGAGTCATTAAGATGTAATTAAGTGTTACTTCCTACATGTTTGACTCATGTTTTCCTTTATTGCATATATGCATGGATTTTTTTGATTATTGTGCTTGTCTTATCACATGTTGGTTGGGTGTTTTCACTTCAATCCTGTCCTTAAAACGAACCAAGCGCGATAAAACTTGATAAGAAAGTTGTGCATGTAAGAGCCGTTTGTGAGGTTTGTGTGCTTTGTTTGAAAATGGTGAAGGTCTACGAAAGATTTTTTATCCTTTGCGATTAAGCCACCGTTAAATCGGACCTAAAAAATTGAGAAATTTTATTATCCGGGGTCCAAAGAGGTTTAAAAGAGCCCAAAAAAATTTAAAAATAATAAAAAGAAATTCATGCCAATTATGGGTCATATAGGTTTTTGCACCAATTCTCCAAAGTTTGAGAATTTAGTTTATACACCTCTAAAAGAAAATATTTTTGAGGGAGTTTAGTTGGACAATTTAAACGGGTTTGCACATCCTTGAAATCTTGAAAAAATGCTAAATAGTTTTGGACGTTATTGGTGTGGAAATCACTTTGACTTTGATTTGTTGATTTGCATAAGACGATGTCATTTAAATTCAACAATTTTTTACACCTAAGGATACTTTTGATGTTCATTCGTTAGGGGTTCACGTATGCATCGTGCACATATGATTGATTGAGTTTATTTACCTATCGAATGTGTTCACACCCATTCATTCCATTTCATTGACTTCGTTATTTTAGTTTAAATCCACGGTGTGATTTTTAGTATCTTATTTTTGTATAAAAATTGAAAAATCAAAAAATAGTTTGTGGATGTTTGTGGGATACTCCTTTGCATGCGCGTTGATTGATTCATATTTTCTATGCAATTTTATCGTGACACTCCATGTTTTGATTTTTTCTTCTTATCTGTCTATTTGGGGACATCATAAAAAGGGGGAGAACGAATTATCATGTTATGGGGGAGTTTTTGCATTATGGGGGAGATTTGATTTATTAATGATTTATTCTTTTATCATTTCAAACTCGATGCGTCACAATAGGTATTTGCTTTATCTCATGTGTTTAGGTACAAAGATTGAAGATCATGATGTTGCACACCCTCATGATAAAAGCTTTAAGAAGATTTGATGAAGATTTTTGAAGAACAGTTTGAGAACTTGCAGATTTATTCATGGGAGGGTAGATTTGTATAGGCATTTTGGTTTTTGATAATTCGAATTTTTATGTATGTACCGGCATAGACATAGGGGGAGATTTGTAAGGACATATTTTTATAAGTTCGTTATAAATTTATTATGTCATATACCGCTACACCGTCGAAGAGCATTCAAGAACCATCGACATTAAGACATATCTGAAATTAATCAAGTTCTTCATCAAAAAAACTCCGCGAAGTTTAATTTGGTAAGGTTTTGTTTTAAATTCCTTAACTTTACACTTAGAGCTTTTGTGATATTTTTACAAAATATTTTCTAAGTGTTGGAGCGGACTTTTTCGTCAAATTTAAGAATGAGTAATTCTTTATAAGTGTTGGAGCGTACCTCGATTTTGACGCCCAGGTCGTTCAAGCGAGATAGCCATCTCGTTCGAGCGACATAGGGATGTCACGAGATGTCATTAGAACAACATCTGTAAGTCATTCGCGCGAGACCCTTATCTCGTTCGAACGAGCACGATTTTTGAGGCGGCATATTTTTTTATAAAAACTCATTATGTAATTTCGTTTGGTTTAAGAAGACTCAGTGTTTTCCAGAACAGAAAAACTGCGAAAGCATAATTCTTTTGGCTTCTTCCTTTTAGGGTTTAATCCCCTTTTTTTTTTAAATTCACAAAACTCCCATATGCTCTAGTGAATTTTTTTGGTGTTCAAGAACACAACTTTTATTTTGTTCAATATTTGTGGAGAAGGGATCTCCATATTTGATCGGTGGATACCGAGCGTAGTCATTCTGCGTGTGGATGAGCCGAAGACGACGAATCGACGCCTAAAGGGTATTTCGCTATCTCTCGTATCTTTGAAGGTTTGCTGAAGGCACCGTGCATTACACACTTATGGGCGATTATCAGGTTGTATGTAAGTCAAAGGTATTGTGAATTCTTTAAAGTGTTTACAAAAGGTTTTACCCAAAAGTTTTTTTGTCCTAAATCGGTCGTCTTTATTTTTCATGCATGGTTTGAATGATTTATGACTTTTAGATGCATGTTTAGGGGATGAATTTAGACTCTAATTAAATAAGTGTACCAAATTAGAAATTTGCGAATTTAATCAATCATCACACAGTCACATTTTACACCCATACTAGCAAATAATTAGATATAGGATTGAAAACATGTCGTTAAAGAACAAAAACACAAAACATCCTCAAACTGCCCCACAAGAGGCACAAACACGTCGGATGGTACCAATGTAACACGTAGCAACTGACCGCGTAGTAATGGGACTCCCGGTTTGAGAATATGGCCCAAACTTGCTAATAGTCAGACTTAGGCTTGAAAATATTCTGTTGAAAGGAGAAAACAAAAAACAACCCTCAAACGGTATGCTACATATAAATCATCTAGTGTGTTTGGATAATTTTCTACAGGTTTCCTATGGTTTTCTTTAGTCGTGTGAGGCTTGTCACAGTTATCCTTAACTATGGTAGACATTCCATGATCCTAATTGGTCGTGGAAATCATCCAATGACTTTGGATAATTTTTAATGGCATTCCCATGGTTTTCCCTAGCCGTGATTGAATCACCATGGTTATACTTGGCTGTGACTTAATCTTACAGTCATCTCTGTCCATGTAAATCATCCAGTTTGTTTGGATAATTTTTAAACGCATTCCTACGGTTGTCTTTGGCCATGATATAATCCTAACAGTCATCTCTGGTCATGTAAATCATCCAATGTGTGGCCATGGTGAACTAATTACAGTGTAAGTTGGACGTGACAATCATGCCTTGAAATTAATGTAATTGCCAAAGGTCTTAGTTGGTCATTAAACAAATGTAGGATAAATATTTAGTAATAAAACAATAATTGTTTTCTACAATAATATTTGGTCATTAAACAAACGTAGAACAACTTGTTAACTAATTAATAAATTTAGTATAAGTGTTTACTACAACAACCAACCAACCACAAATTGTTCCAAGAATTGTTTACTACAACAAACAACCAAACAACCAACCACAAATTGTTTATCCATTAAATATACAAACAACCAACATCGGATATTCAATATATTCCTTGGTTGTGTTTTTTTTCCCAGGCTTTTCCTTGAAGTGGTAGGGGCATATTGCTTATGAGGGTCAAATCGATAATTCGTTCCTCACTACGGGTTCAATTCGTCTCTCTCCTTCCACTTTCCTTTTCTACTACGAGCACCTTTAGCCTCTAAGAGGGCATCACAGGATGATCGAGAAGAATCAAAGAGCGCTTAATAATCTTTGGCGCAAGGATCGTCACTTAAATACTTAAGCGCCTCTTCCAAGAGATGAATGGCTACGTGGACACCTGATTTCTATCCATATGGACACAACAAATGCAATTAATACTATAAATACACGTTACCAAACCTTAAATGTTGATGTGAGGTATCATACCAGTATTTTCATAATGTTCACTTTCAAATTCCCTTTCTGTGAATATGATTGCAGACCAAGGGGTGGGATCGCTCATTGTACCATGCTAAGTAGCCTTCAACACACTCATAAGGGTAGTTGTGTATTTGTGTAGATCTTCTAGTAGCATTAAGGACATGGTCAACGAGTTCTCCTGGTACCATTTCTCATTGTCATATGCCACTTTGTACCTAGGTTGTATCCTACCCCTCCTTTCTTTAATTATGCATAGTGGAAGGCGTGGAATAGACCCGACGGACTTGATGAAGAACTCTCTCAAGATAGTATGGCTCGGCAACATCATGGCATATGAGAATAGTAATGTACTACGATATCTCCTGGAACGAACATGCCTCAACATTTCCTTGTATGGATCCCGTACAAACTACATTTTAAATCATCATGTAAGTACACAGTAAGCTTAACTAAAACATGATTATAAACAGTAGACTAAACTAAAATATATGGAGTAAGTAAAACTTAGTAGTGATACTCACATCATAAAATTTTAAATCACCCAACGTCTCCCTCATAGAAAGAAATTGCTCTTTTGAGTCACCCGAAACCATTTGCGCCTTCCACCTACAAATTCGGGATTGGGCGATCGTATCAGCAGACATACGAACACTACACTTTAGATCGAACTGATCATTTATCCATGCCTGCTTATCCATTAAAATTTTCAATGAAGCTAAGTTAGAAAAGGAATATGATAAATCAAAATATTAGGATAAAGAATATATATATATATACACATTACCACTAGAAGAGGGAGATATCCAGCAACTTGGCGTACATTAGCCCTTCATGCTATCCCCAATTTGCGGTATAGGTGGGATAAGTGGGAACCCCATAGTTCTTATCATTTACTTCCTCCAAGTTCTTCAATAATTGAATGTAATATATTAGGACTGGGGTCCCCGACTTGTCGAGAAAAAGAAGGCACCCTATCATGAATAGAAGATGGGTCCGGGCACATCGAACGATATGTTTAGCCTTTGCATTCTCACCCATAGCCTTCACCCTATTCTTTTCTTAATTTTAGTATCTAAAAGATATTAGTTATAAGATTACTTAACTTAATATTCACATGTTACACACACATCGTATGTGCCTTGCTGCTAGTATATACAAAATTCAGAATAATAAATTACTGATCTATTTAAAAAAAATATAAGGATGATAACACCCTTCTCAAGGGCATTTTTATTTGAATTTGGTCAGTATAATGAAATCACACGCTCTTTTTAAAGAATCGTTTTTCAATTTTATCAAATTCAAAGGCATGTTAGCAATAATTTAGACCTTGATACGCAGAATTTTCATTTGAGATGAAATTATGGTGATAACAATTTGTTTACTAGACTTTGATTTTTTCAGTCAGCATATCAATTTGTGGGTTGGTTTAATTTCTCAGCTTCAAATTATCAATTTCGTAGTTTTTTTAGATAGTCTGTAAGTACCATATTTATACCGATGTGGTTCAATCTTGATGTTTTGAATTATCGACGATGGCCACATCTTGGGTATACTTATATTCTAACATATCGGTGGAAAAATAATTGTTTCAAGTGTTTTATGTTTTAATAGGTTGTGAAATTATTTAATTGCTTATGAACTTTTGATTTAATATGTAATCGTTTTATCTTTTTTGATGTTGTATTTCAAATTTTATATTCCTAAATCCATATATAATTTGTAGGTTTATCACCAAATTAAATGTCATCCTTAGCTTATACAACGATGAAAATCAAAAGTGAAATTTCATCAACATATAAAAGAGAAAGGACATTAACCCTTTGCTTCATTAGCATTATTATGGTCATCATCTGCTTATACATTAAGCCAAATACCAAAAATGGTCACATTTTTGGACCATAACTAATGGCTCGGGTCACAATTGTGATAATTTTAAGGGTTACCATTTTTCGGGCATGGTCACGCTTCATGACTGCGACCCCAACCGTCACTTTTTTCTTCAATCACAGTCCTAAACCATGACCATTTGTTGTGAGAACCTACTGTGAACTTTGATTGGTCACAGTTCTTGACCATGACAACCTACTGTGAACTTGGATTAGTTGGGTCATGGTATTTAACCATGACCCACAATCGAGACCACATGTACTATGGGTACAATTTTGAAACATCACCATAGTTTAATCCATTGAAATCTTGCCATGTACATGGTCATAGTTTTGGATAATAAATTTATTTAAAAATAATATTTTTTATTTGTTTGCTTCCAAAATAATTCTCGTACATGTTTTCAAACCTGTATACAACTCCATTTTACAACTAACTAATACATCAATCAAAAAGTAATAATACATAAATTTGTATGCCGTCAAATTAATTATATTAATTGCACATAAATAAATATTTAAATAATCAAAGTGTTCCTTCCCTGAAGCATGTTCAAAATATTTCTTCCCCAATTAGACCTCCAAATATTGCAAAATGTTCTAAATGATAATAAAGGACTTGAATTCTAAAATGTCTTTGGGATGCTTACGTAGTCAAAAAATGGCATCAAACTTCACATAGTTCATAAAATGAACAAGGTTAGGGTCTAAAACATAATCTGAATCTTGGGTGTCTATTTTAATATATGGAAATAGATGTGAAATGTGTTGAATGTGAAGAAAATTATGAACACTCTAAATTAGAAATTGTAGTATAAGTCCATTTTTTGAGCTTTTAATTTATGAAATAGATTTCAATGTATGTATGAAAATAAAAATGGTGGGATAGGTGATAGAAGTGTAATAAATAGGTTAAAAATATAATCTATTTAAAACTATAATGCAAGTACAAGTTGATCTGATTATGGTCTTTCTCTTATTTTGGAGTCTTCTTGGTCCTTTCCACCCATTCACACTTTTAAAACATTCTCGATGTATCCTATTTCCATCTAATTGGCATTATTGTTTATTAATTTATGAAAATATGATCCTGGCTAATTGGAAGGAAGCGTATCTATGAATGGAGTCACATCTATGATTTCCATATAAATGTTCATATTCTTCAAGTTTTTTTCAAGATCACATTTAATGTGCATATGTTAAGAGACGTCAAAATCGACATGAGCGCTCTGATTATGAAATTATATCGACAATGGATGCATATTATTTTTTGCCTCTGATAATCGTGCACTAACGTCTGTGCACAGTAGGGTTATGAATGCAAAATATATTCTCTATTACCTCATCTGGGCATTCTGGCAAGGAAAATAAAATACGAATGAATATGTACGCTTACGAGAGATCAAGTCCACGATTTGTAAGATAATCAAAATTTTAAACTTTCTTATTCCCATACTCGTGAATAGGAGTTCCTTCTATATGGAGCACACTAATAAAAGATGTTTTAGTGCAGTCTAATTATAACATCTCGATCATCCATTGAAAGTAATTATTTTCTTCACTTATTTTTCATGAAAAAAATATATAAAAAGAGGGTGTGAACTTGACCAGTGTTTTTTAACGTGAAAGAAAAAACAAAAAAATGTATAAACAATTTTTTCATGTGGGACAACCTACAAATATGAAGAACATAGGCTCTAATTAATATTATAAGGACATAATTTCCATAGTCCTGAATTTACATAGAGTATGTCGTATATCGCTACAACCGTCGAAGGAAGTTCATTATCATTTGTTCAAGACGACGGATCCAAATATCAAGTTTTTTTCAATAAAAGACTGCTACGAGATTGATTTTGGTAAGAATGTGTTTATGTTTCGAAATAGGTTTACAATTGTATTGAGATATTTTTCGAAGAAGCTTTTTACCAAACTCAGGCATTTTTCTAACTAAAAATATAATTTGGAAGACTTGTAAGGGAGCTTTATAAAAAATAAATTTTCACTTATGTCGTCCAAACAACAAGGCAATGTCATTGAAACGACATTGGTCTGTCTTTCAAATGACACCTTCTAACGACTTCTCATGTCGTTTGACAGGTCGAGTGAAAGGTCGTTTCTTTACTGCTTCAAACGACCACATGTTATTTTGTGTTTTTATAGGTCATTTCTTAGGTCGCTTCTAACCACATCTAATACTATTCAAACGACATCAAGAAGTTGATCGAACGACCTCCGCCACCTAAAGTATTTTGTTTTGCTATAAATGCCTTCTTTGGAAGAGTTTTGATTAAGACTTTTGCCAAACGAAAAATGCAAATATGAAGAGTTTTAATCTTCATTTTTAGGGAAAATTTCAGGTTTTTGATTCACACAAAAGATCCCATATATGTTTGTAAATCATTTGGAACCCAATGCACATATTTATTGAAGTTTCTCTTATGGAGAAGGAGATCTCTACTGTTGATTTAATAGTTCTTGTGGGAGCTGTTTGCTGACAACTGCGGTCATTGGGGATACTTGAGGATATTCACTGCTGAAGGAGGAACTGTTATTATTGAGATTCTTATGGGAATATTTTCTGGTTTAGGCTGCGGTCTATGTGGATTTTCTGTCGAAAATTTGTTGCAGATTTCATTGTGTAATTGTAAGTTGGGATTTACGTTATATAGTGAAATAAAGGTTTTTACCCGGAAGTAGTTTTTTCTTGAAATTTGTTTATCCCCAAATTTGTGTTTGGATGTTTGATTTATTCATATAGATGCATGATTAGGGTTTAATTATTTTGGATTAAAGATTGACTCTAATTAAATAAGTTTTAATTAGAACTTTGTGAATCACATAAATATCCGATATCACGCAATCTCAAATTAGTATCAGAGCTGGTTACTTTAAATTATCTAGTGGTCGTTTTTCTGCAAATTTTTGTGATATCGATTTTTTTTTTAAAATTTGATTTTGAAAACTTTCGCAATTTTTTCGATGGAAAACTTATATAATCGAATGCCTGTCTTTGATGGAACAAATTATGCCTATTGGAAACCCCTGCATGAGATCTTGTTTAAAGGCTATTTATAAGCATGCTTGGTTAATATGTGAAAGATGGTGGACTCCTCCCGCTGTCACCGTTGAAACTATCACTTCTCCCAAACCTGTGTTGGGGGCTGGACTGAGGATGATTATAAATTAAGTACCTTTAACTCTCGTGCACTACACCAAATCTGCCGAATTGTTATGGTCATTGACCTTGACAAGTTGGACTTGTCAAGGTCAATAACCGTGATAATTTTGGGGGTGACAACTTTTTTTGTCATGGACTTGTCACGGTCATTGACTGTGATAAGTTCATTAGAATTATTACGGTCATGTCACAGTCTATGACCTTGACAAATTTTGTCACGATCATAAACCGTGACAAACCCGTGACACTATTTAAAATATTATCACGGTCATTGACCGTGACAAGTTTCTTTGTCACGGACTTGTAACGATCAATGACCGTGATAATTCTGGGCAGAATTAAAAAAAATCTGTTGGGCAGTATGGCCACTGCCACTGCCCAGCAGTATATTTGTACCTGTTATTGCAACGTTGTACCTGTTCAAACATTATATATCCAAATAAAATAGAGATAATGCAAATATACATTCAAAACAATATACATCACGATATAATCCAAACATAATTCAAATGTAACAACTTAAAACAATTCAATTCAAATAATCTCACTACATGTTTGGGGTAAGGTTATCTCTGAGGAGGTGAGTAGGCCACACGATATACGAATTGACTCACCCAGCAATATACATCGTGCCACATTATTCACGCAACCACAAGGGGGAGTTCTCCTTCCCGGGTATTACATGCATGATGAGCACCTTGGACTCAATGTCTTGAAGCAAACGTCCATAAAATGGCATACCCTGGATGGTATTCGGATCCCTCAACCCCTGCCCTATTCGCTGGCCATCAAATATGTCCAGTATAAACACGCTCGACCAACCAATTGTCGACATCGTTCGGTTGAAGGGACCCAAATAGGGGAGTGGATCATCAAAGTTCGCACGTGTCGGCGATGAAGTAGGGAGGTCCACATCTTCGTCATCCTGCACCTCCTCCTCCTGCACCTCCTCCTTCCCTTTCCCCTTACGATTTCCTCCCAACAAATGCTTCATGAATGAGAACATATCTTGGACCGATGCCTCCAAACGGGACAGCTTCACGTCATGCGAGTTCACCGTTCGAGCCAACCCGGTGTCGCTCGTCTCCAATCTCATGATCCTAAATTTGGCCACCCGCGAGCTCTCCCCCTTATCCTCCCCTTGCGATCAATGCCAAGCACTTGGCTGAGTGCATCTGTGGACAAAGATTCCTTGTCAGCATCAGACTGCGACTCATGCACTTCCTTAAGCTTTGCCTGAAACGACAAAAAGCACGTGATTAGTAAAATAAGTAAATAAAAAAATTATAACGTAATTACCAAAAAGTAAACTGTCGGATTACTTACAATTATGGCTGTGATGCTTGGGGACACCTCCTTATCCTTCCCCTTCTTCGTCCGAATAGCCACATAAGTATCGAGCCTATGTGGCCTACCCCTAGGGTCACTCCCTGTCCCCTGAAATAAAATAAAGTAAAATTAGTATCGGCCCCGCAAAGTAAATAATACAGAATAATATATTTTTGTAGTTATAAAAAAATTAAATCTTACCATCATCCTATGCTCCACCTCAGTGTAAGACGTACGGCCGGAGTAGTGCACGTCTGCCTTTTTTACCCGGTTTTCCCTCCCCGATTGGCGATATGCCAATTGTCCCTCCCCGATCTCATTGTCAATGAACTTTTACCATTGTGCCAATGAGATCGGCTCTTTCGACGGGACGTATTCACGCATTCGGATAACGGACTCTTGAGTCTTCCCAAAGTACTGGGTCTGCATATTTTTCTTCCACATGTTGTGTTGCTCCCTCAACTGCTCCAAGACGAAATCGCGTAGCTTTGGATCCAGGCTGAATTGTTCCTGTCCAACAAATACAATGTTAGTTGCGAATAAATACAAATATAAATAGAAATATAAAATAAAATCGAAATCGAAATCGAAATCAAAATCGAAATCGAAATCGAAATCGAAATTGAAATTGAAATATTCATATAAATATAAATAAAAATTCATTACCTGTAGTGCCACCCAAATAGCTAACTTGAGCTCATTTGGCACTTCCCTCCAACTAGTGTACCCCGGGACGATGATCGTCTTTATCAGATCGATGGATCTCTCTAATAGCCCGGTCTTGTTCTCGATGGCCATCCCCAATTTGCCATATTTGGGGAGCCTAGGGGCCGAGGAGCCCTCCTTGCCTCCGCTACCACTGAGCCCAGACGACATCATCACAATCATCATCATCATCATCATCATCATCATCATCATCCTCACCTTAGTACCCGAAGGAGACATTTGCTGTAAAAAAATGTTGTTATTAGTACAAATCAAAATGAATTAGAAAAAGATATGCAAATATGTACAATTACTATAAATCCAAATGAATTGTTACTGTTTAACACCTCAATTCTGAATTTTAAAACAACAGCATCTAGCTCATAATATGTACAATTACTAAAAATTCGAAACATCCCCACCCCCACCCCTACTGCCCACACACACGCACACTACACAAGAGTGAAAATGATAAAGTGCAAATCAATTAAAAGCATTAAAAATGGATTGATAAAGTACAAATTGGAATATTTATTTCAAATTGAAAAATTATTTCAAATTCGGGTTATCATAAAAAATGGATTGATATTCGGTAAGAGCAGCCAAGTCATCCACACTACTATTTAGAATCTTTGGCGCGTGTAGGACAATTGATCACGGCTCGTTATTGATATACTCCGAGTAAAAAACTTGGTTAACCTTTTGAAATGCACAAACAAACGGCTCATCGCTCACGTGGTCGTTGCTCTTCAACTTGGACAAGTCAACCGTGATCAAATTGGTGACATGATCAACTTTACAAGCATTTTTATCCTCAACTCTTACCCAGTCACAGTAAAATACAACCTCTTTGAAGCTTATATAATCCAATTCCAATATATTTCTAATTACACCATATGATCAACTTTACAAACATCTTCTATTGAAAAAACTTGATATTTGGATCCGTCGTCTTGAACAAATGATAATGAACTTCCTTCGACGGTTGTAGCGATATACGACATACTCTATGTAAATTCAGGACTATGGAAATTATGTCCTTATAATATTAATTAGAGCCTATGTTCTTCATATTTGTAGGTTGTCCCACATGAAAAAATTGTTTATACATTTTTTTGTTTTTCCTTTCACGTTAAAAAACACTGGTCAAGTTCACACCCTCTTTTTATATATTTTTTTCATGAAAAATAAGTGAAGAAAATAATTACTTTCAATGGATGATCGAGATGTTATAATTAGACTGCACTAAAACATCTTTTATTAGTGTGCTCGCTCGAAATAAAGTAAGAGCCTTGTATGAAATGCCCGAGTTCTGTACATTTGTACTTTTCTCATACACTTTTGCGCCGAATACGTAACCGTTCAAATAATCACCTATTAAAGGTAAGAAGCATATATTCATGGATTAGTATAGGCAAAACTTAGATTTGTAGTATGTTTCATTTAACTATGTCTTATTTATATTCAATTTTTAAATTTCAAATTCAAATTCAATTTATAATAGAAATTTCCATTTCCTCCATCTCCACTAAAGGGTGAGTGGTCCTATCCCATTCCAGACCGCATTTTTCTGTAATATACTTAACGGCTCATGCACATTGTTACGATTTGAAAAAAATTCGGTAGCATATCCATGTAGTTCTCCAAGTATACGACGTAGATTGGCAAGTGTGAGTGTTGTTTCAATTGATCAATTGAAATAACAGTCATACTTGTCAATCTAGTATGTACCCAGAGAACATTAGGATACGACTGCAGAACTTTCTCCAAAAGTAACAACTTTAAGCCACTAAGAATATTATTATATAGAAATTATGTAGTCCCAAACTGTCCAAACGGGACAATTCGAGAGATCTCATTACAGGGGTAATGACTCTCGAACGGGTTTAAGGTTTATTGAATGCGTACGCATAATAACTAGAAGGCTAGTATCTATGCGCACTATATGTAATTTCAAGTATGTTTCATTTAGTTATCATACTATATATATATATTGTTCGTTATACAAAGTAATTTTAAAAAAAAGTTGAAAAATATATGGACAATAATCCAGTGGTCATGCCACTTTTAAAATTAACCAACCCAACATCGATCCACTATAATCCAACCGTAATGGCAACAACAAATGTGTATCATGTACTCCTTCTAATTCATCTACTCAATTAATTCTTTTCATTAATTAAACTAACAATTAAAGTATACAATTATTAATTTACTAATTTACAATGAGGGGCAATCCTACTTGCATATGAAATGAGCACTATTTATTAATTTACAAAAAAAATTAACAACCAATCAATATTAAATCAATCAATTCTTTTACAATGACCACTACAATATGAGGGACAATATCTAATAAACCAAAAAAAAATTAATTATAAAAACACACACATGCACATATACACACACACGCACTTATACACCCCCTGCTCCCTCCCCCGCCCCCCTGCCCACTCCCCCCTGGCTGCCCCTTCCCACCACATGCACACACACACACACACATATATATATGCACGCATATATACATACACACGCACATATACACACACACACATAGAAACATACACACACACATGCACATACACCCCCTCCCCCCAGCCCTCCTGCCTCCCCCCCCCCCCCCCCCCCCCACACACACGTATATATACACTACACACACACACACACACACGCACATTTACACACACATATATATACACACACGCACACGCACATATACATACACATATACATAAATGGAGGAGAAATAGAGAGAGAAAATATACCAAATTTGTAGAAAGAGAGAGGGAGCAACCGCTAGAGAGAGAGAGAGAAATGGAGGGAAAAAAATCGTGGGAAAAAAAAGAGGGAGAGTTTTTTTAATGATAGAATTGTCAAGGATGTATCACGGTCAATGACCGTGATAACTTTATAAGATTGTCACGGTAATTGACCGTGACAAGTCCATGACAACTGTACTTGTCACGGACTTGTCACGGTCAATGACCATGACAAGCCTTTATCACGGTCAATGCCCGTGATAAAAAAATGCCTATTTTTTTATCACGGTCAATGACCTTGACAAGGCTAAACACTTAAAGGGTGCCAATTTGACCATTTTGGCGTAGTGGTGGCCTTAGTGCTATTTCTAGATCCATCACCCCTAAAGATTTCCTTCATATTATGACGTGCACCACGTCTAAAAAGGAACGGGATATCCTCCAATTGACACATGAGGGTACCAACGCAGTTAAGGCATCTAAGTTACAATTTGACCACCCAATTTGAGACAATCACCATGTTAGAGTTCGAGTGTTTTGACGAGTTTTATGCTACGTTGTCAGATATAGTCAATACGAGTTTTAGTTTGGGCGAGCAAATTGATGAAACAGGAGTTATTAAAAATATTTTGAGGTCACTCATGAAATGTTCTATTCCCGTGGTCACTCTTTTGAACTAATTAGGGATATTAGACACACTTAGGTTATAAGAAATCGTAGGAGATCTTCAAATTTATGAGATCGACATGTTTCCTAATACTGTTAAGCTAAAGGATAGAGGGATATCACTTAGGGGCCAATCTAAAAAAGGTGAGGAAGTGTCTAAGAAGAGAGATAAGAAGAAGAAATAGAGAGTTTGTGAGTCTGAGTCGGAGGAAGTGTTTGATTTTGATGATGTGGTCATGTTTGCAAAAATTTTTAAAAAGCTTCTCAAATTTGAAAAAGAAAATTCTTCCAATAATTTTTTTTTGAGAAAAATAAAAAGAAAGAGGATGCCAATAAGAGTGGTGAGAAAGAGGAAGAGGCGAGATGTTGTGAGTGCAAGGGAAAAGGGCATAAAGCATTTAAATGTCCCACTATGGTAAAGTGAAAGGACAAGAAAATTGCTATGCTAGCCACTCTTAGCGATAGTGATGTCGAGGTGAATGATTTCGGGAATGAATCATCACATGGTATGTGTGTTGCCTTCTTGGCTAGTCATATGAGCCCATCTAGTTTGTTCTACAATGATGAGGTCACTTGCATACGTGAGAGCCTCGATGATGCTTTAAGTATTTTGAGTGAGTGTAAGAGTGAGATTGGAAGTGAGGGTGGAAGTGATCTCTAAAAAGCATTTAGAGATTTATATGTCGAGACCTTAAAGTTGAATAAATTATACAAGGAGTTAGGTCTTAAGGGGTTAGATTTGTAGAAAAAGATAGGAGTTTTGAGGAAGTTTGAGTCATTGAGCAGTCAACTTGAGGAGGCGAAGGTTTCTTTAAGTGAGTAGTTGATCGTCATAGGTCGGGAAAATAGTGAACTTGAAGCCCATGTGTCCCAACTCGAGAGAGATCTCGAATGATCCCGGGAGGTCAAGGTCACTATTGAGGATACAACAAACAAGGTAGGAAAGATTCTCCTCGATATCGCTTTGGGTAATATTGAGAGGCATGGAATAGGTTATGACAATGCGTCTACTTCTCATATTGCACCCGAGACGATTTTTGAGTTTGTAATTGATCCATATGGCTCTCAACCTAATCCACTAAGAATTCGATTTCCTATAGGAGAGTGCGACCTAGAAGTTTTGAGAGAGGTGTTCCTAGAATTGTGTATGTTTGCACCCATTATAAGAAGAGAGGACACCTTAGGTAATTCTATCTTAAGTTGGGTAGTATGTCCTATAGAATTTTGCCATGTTATGCTACGAACCGTGTTCCCACACAGGCACCCATGCATGATACTTTTCATGATCCTGTGCATCACATGATAGAGTTTGCATATATTCGAGAGAAATTTAAGTTTTTAGTCAATGCTTCACATGATTTGATGGATGTTTTTCATAGGATGTCACCACCTTTGAAAAACACCTCTGCACCTAACGATTAAGATTTAGACTTGTTTTCTAGCATATAATGAATTTCCTGATGATATTTTATGCCTATTTCTAGTGTGTACCCCTTTTGTATTTATTTTTTCCCATTTTGATATGTTTCTCAAAAAACCTAAAAAGAAAAAATACAAAAAGATTTTCTATTTTTTTTAAAAAAATTGAAAAAGCCAAAAGGTTTTATTTTGATAAAATTTTTGGAAAAAGAAAAAAGGATTTTTGTATTTTGTTTTACACCGTTTAGGGATGGATAGTTAGGATGACTAAGTCATAATTTCGTTAAATTATCCATGTGTCTGTTTGATAGTGATTTGAGACACACCATCATTTCATATTATGCTTTACAATGTTTGGAGTTATTGAGATGTGATTAGATGTTACTTCCTACATGTTTGACTCATGATTTTCTTTAATGCACACGAGCACGAATTTATTTGATTACTGTTCTTATTTATCACATGCTTGTCGAAGTATTTTAATGTCAATTTCGTCTTTGAAAGGTACCAAATACGATAAAACTTGACAATGAAAGTAGTGCATGTAAGAACTGTTGCCCTTGAGGATTTATTTAAATTTAAAAAATAATGAGTGTACATGGCAAAGGGTTACGAGAGAATAGTAATCTCGTCGTGAAAGCCACCGTTTGAAAAGTGCCAGAGAAAAAATTAAGGCTATAAAAATAAGATATGCCAAAAGGGGCCAAATAGTTTAGTTTGATCACCTCAATAAATAAATAAAAAGATTTATTATTTATGAGGTTGTTTGGATGGAAATAAAACAATGGGATTGCACGTCCTAACAAAGTCTTAAAAAAACATTACATAGTTTTCGACGTTATTAGTGTGGAAATCATATTTGACTTTCATGTGTCGATTATATTCAGTCAATTTCATATAAATTCACATGTTTTACACCTAAGGATGATTTTGAGTTCATTCCTTAGGAGCATCCATATTCATTGGGAACATATGTTATATTTGATTAAGTTGATGTTCCTATCGAATTTTTTCACACCCATTCATTCCGTTTCCATAATTTGATTATCTCAGTGTATCCATACTGTGTGTTATATTTGTAAGATTATTTTTTCTTGAAAATTTTGAAAAAGAAAAAATAGTTTGTGGATCCTTTTGAGTATATCCTTCCATGAGCGTAATTGTTATATATTTGTTATGCTTTTTGTGACACTCCATATTTATTTGGGATTTATTCCTTTCCTTATCTACTTTGGACAAATAAAAAGGGGGAGAATGAATTATGTATTATGGGAGAGACTTGATTTATTTGATTTAATTTATGTTTATCTCATTTCAAACTCGATACGTCACGAAGGTATTTTCTTTGTTTATTGTGTGCAAGGATTTGATGGTCTTTGATGATCATTTGGACCGCACACAAAAAGAATTGCAACGAAAGCAAAGATAATTGATTTGAAGAGATTTAAAGTTGAAGATTCTTGAAGACTTGAATTTTTAGTACCTTTTCACTTTTGGGTTCATAGGAGAGTATTAGATTTTTATAGGACATTTTGATAATTGGTATTATTTTTATTTTGTATCGGCATAGACATATGGGGAGATTTGTAAGGATATAATTTCCATAGTCCTGAATTTACATAGAGTATGTCGTATACCGGTACAACAGTCGAACGAAGTTCACGATCAATTGTTCATGGCGACAGATCCGAATATCAAGTTTCTTCAATAATGGACATGTACAAGATTGATTTTGGTAAGAATGTGTTTAAGTTTCGAAATTGGTTTACGATTGTATTCAGATATTTTTTTAAACTGATTTTTATCAAATTGAGGCATTTTTCTAAGTAAAAATATTTTTTGGAAGACCTGTAGGCGATCTTTATCAAAAATTAATTTTTCACTTCTGTCGTTCAAATGACAAAACAATTCCATTCAAATGACATTGATATGTCGTTCGGACGACGTCTCATGTTGTTTGACAAGTTACGCGAAAGGTCGTTTCTTTACTGCGTCAAATGACCACGTATTCTTTTGTATTTTTGTATGTCATTTCTTAGGTCATATCTAACGACATCTAATGTCGTTCAAACAACATCAAGAAGTTGTTGGAATGACCTCCACCGCCTCGAGTATTTTGTTTTGCTATAAATACTTGTTTCGGAAGAATTTTTTTATGAAGACTTTTGCCAAACGAAAACTGCAAATATGCAGAATTTTAGTCTTCACTTTTAGGGGAAATTTCATGTTTTTGATTCACACAAAAGATCCCATATACATTTGTGAATCATTTGGAACCCAAAGCATATTTTTGTTGAAGTTTCTCTTATAGAGAAGGAGATCTCTACTGTTTATTTAATAGTTCTTATGGGAGCTAATTGCTGATGATTGCGGTCATTGGGATACTTGAGGGTATTCACTACTGAAGGAGGAGTTGTGATTCTTGTGAAAATCTTTGCTGGTTTAGATTGCGGTCTATATGGATTTTCTGTGGGAAATTCATTGCAGATTTCATTGTGTAACTGTAAGTTGCGATTTACGTTATATAGTGAAATAAAGGTTTTTTCCTGAAATTATTTTGTCCCGAAATTTGTGTTTGGATGTTTGATTTATTCACATAAATGCACGATTAGGGTTTAATTAGTTTCAATTTTTTTTGGCAAAAGAAAATAATTTATTAATAGGAAGGAGAAAAATCCTCTCCTCTAAATTAAAGAAGACTTAAGAAAATTTCCGAAATCTTGAACAAGTAGGAGGTCGCCTAAAATTAGCTTTTTGAGACAATTTCTCTTTTGGAGTTAAGTAGAGAAAATAGACTTTCTTTCTTTTCTCTTTTGATTAATTCCATCTACCTCAAGTAGATTATTTGATTCCTCAGTATTTCTTAAAACCTCAAAAGAGTTGCTAACTAGAGTAATTTTATTTCCCTATTTTCTCCTAACCAAATCTGAAATAAATGCCCGAGCTTTTGCTGTATTAGGAGACATTCCAAAATTAAACTTAGGAATTTCCACAAATATATTAATTTCATTGCCTTCCAAAGTTGGAATTTTCTCTAGTGAAGGTATATGTCCATATGAATTCTCCGAAACATCCCCATAGGCATACTTATCTTCGTTATCCAAAATATTTCCACAAACACCTTTATGCACAAGAATATGTGATTGTCGTTACTTTTGAACAGTTACTGATACTATCTTATTAATAGGAAAAGTATTTTGACCTTTCCTATTTTTTGGGTTGGAAGATAATGATAAATCATTTATCACGCGTCGCCCCACAACCCATATTTTTGGAGAGTGCTCTGCCTTGTTTGGGCAGTTCTTGAGTTCTCGTATTACTCAATTCATCGGAGCTTTCACCTCTGGTATCTGACTGAACAGTAATTCCATTCTTAGCCAGAAATCGAATACGACCCGGAGGTAAAGCATCTTTGTTGTATCCTGGCAATCCTGTAGACGAGACAAGTTTGACTATAGTTGGAGTAGCAGGTATAATATGACATCTGCTATTTGATTCAGTCGATGTTTGTTCCCTATGCAAGGGTCCTACTCCATTTGAATTATCCACGTGGGTTGCACCATGAAGGGTGGTAATTGGAGAACTATTTGTTGAATCTTGTTCAACACCCTTTATTCCAGACTGTATACCCATTTTTTCATAACTGAAACCATGCACTGCTAAAAGATCTCCTTCTATCATGTTGTTATCAACTGTTTACGTATTATTATGCTGAACAAAATCTTCTATTCCACCAAATTCGGATGAAACGTCGAACTGGTGCTAATCAATGGAGGGATCATCCAAGTTTGGAGTTTGAACAAAATACATATTTGGAACAGATATTTTGTTTGGAGCAAAATGTTTTGGAGATTTTGAGGTTGGAAAAATTGCCTCTTTGCGAAGGTTTCTACACGTACTGATGGCATGCCCAACTGTTTTACAAAAACTACAAAACATGGGAAGAGATTCCTAACAAACATTAATAAAAAATGATCCATCTTCTTTTTCCACCAGAATACACTCAGGCGGTGGAGATGAATGTGTAACACGCCACCCAATTAAATACCGGGTGATAAGTCCTTTATTAAATTAAATAGGATATCCATTTGGTTCATTCTTAGAGTCACTGTTGAAAACCATTAATTACTAATCACCTATTAGTTAATTAAGCCGATGTCAAAAGTTTATCTTATCATTTAATAGATAATAATATGCTGAAAACTAAATTAAACCATGCACACAATAATAGAGTCTAAACCATCGTAAGATATAAATAGACAAATATGTGGCCGAATAAACCATTCGCTATAAATACTAAATTAAAAATAATAAAACCAACAGGAAATAAATAAACCCAAATACAAATCTGATCTAAATGACTGAATGAAGTGCAAAGGGGCAATATGCTTATAAATGAAATACAAAGATAAAGTTATCCTAATCTATCAATGAATGACTGAAGCGCATAATCCACATCCTGCATGCATCCACATATGCTGCAGCTACACATCCATGGAATAAATAATCAAGTTCGGCGTCCATATGGCTGGACACCTAAAAGGTTTTGGAAAATATTTATAGTAAGGGTTAAAACCCAAAATATTTAGCAATTTTTCATCAGATTTCAAAAATCAATTATTAGATACACATGTTAGAATTTCCTTTATGCCGTTAAGTTTCCTCACCTCTCATATAAAGTGCACGCCTATGTTTTCTACTTATCCCACCTAGCCACATTACCCAAGTTAAGTAGGCATAAGCATTTATCTAAACTATCGACACACGTAAATCCCCGTATTGCCCATATAGTTCCTATCCGAATTTATATATCTCGCATGTTATTAATATCGTAAGTAACACTTCCCATATGTTATAATTTAATCATTTAATTAAGTTTCTCTACTTAATTTACTTTCAGATACACATTATCTAACTTTCTACTGCCACACGTAAGTAGAATATTCATACAAGTATATATTTTACACACTAATATATATAACCACGACAACCCTTAGGATAACCACCGTTAATAAGGTAGACTCTGCTATCAAGTCCAGGTATCACACATATTACATAAAGGACTATTGGTTCGTCATGTCTCCTCGAACCAAAAATCAAATAACAAGAAATGGAGGTGAACATAGTTCCAAGACTTAGGCTACGCTCATACCTAACGTATCCAAATGACATGTTAGTCCCACTAATAAATGTCACATAGTGAGCCTCCCTAAGTTTTATGTTTTGAAGAATAAATCCAGAGCTCACTAGAATCGACAAGGTTTGATCGCCCACTACGCGGGAACCTCCGTGATAGCAGGCATCCTAGGTATGTTCACATATAACATAAATCATATAATAGGAATCCACACACAACCTATATATACATATATACTTAGTAAGTGTAGTCCTAACCCAACATTAAAGTCCGTACGTAGTATATATCACTCAAACACTTATAGTATAATAAATTTATCATTTGTAACTCACTATCGTATTAATCCAGATATTACTTTCTACTCTAAGGATCCTAGTTACCCCTTACATCACTTTAGTAGTTAAGCCATTCATAACCTACTGGTATATAAAATAAACTCCTTCAAAATCCCCGTAACTCATTCTCATTCTCTCAAATTAATTACGTCACCATTTAAGCCTACTGAATTCTCGCCTTAGTTTTCTCATTAAGACTAAGTCATAATCCCATCATGGGCCTACTATAATATAATAAGTCCCTCATTATATTTTAACAAAGTCCCAAAAGTTTTCCCGGCAAAACTATAGGAGTTCTAGGCTTAAAAAGGGAAGAATAGGCAAATCTGGGCAAACTGAGTCGATTCACACTAGGGCCGAATCGATTCGCCTTACCAAATCAATTCGAACAATAGCAATTCGTCTTCTTCATTGGGTTTTAGCATTTTTCACCATTTTCTTTAACGTTACTCAAATGATTCTTCACCAAACTAAAAACCAATTGTCCCAAACACTATCTACATGTATTAGGATGATTTCCAACCTAATTAAAACATAAAGCATCATAATTTCTCATCAAGAACATATCATAACATTTATTCATCAAACCCCTAAATTTTCATATTCTTCATGTATACTCAACAAAAAACCCAGAATTTTCTCATCTAAGTCATCACTCATGATCTGATTTCATATCATCTACATGCATAAATTTAGTCTACAAGAAATCCTATCCAACACATGGATTTAAATCATGTTAATTTCCAATTTCATCGTTTATGTCAATATGTTTAACCCTATTCTCACATGGGTATTATAACTTCAAAGAAACTTGAAAATAAACTCTTACCTTAGATTAATGGGTATGATTTCATTACTTGGTGATGAATTGGGTTGTCTTCCCTTCCAATCCACTCTCCAATGATGATTGGGGTGCAAGAACTAGTTTGAATCCTTCAAGAACTTTTTCTTAGGATTTAAAAATTGCTTCTCCTTCTTCTCTAAAGGAATTTACTTAATTTATAACCTATTAACCCTAGCCTCTCCCATATATATGCCAATAAAGGCTTTGGAAATTCGTAGGTCTCTTAACCCTAGGTTACCAAATGACTAAAAGGCCCTAATACGATACTAGTTTAGTCTAAAATTGCCCAGGGGCCAAACAGTACCCCAAGTATATTATTCTGACTATTTAGACCCTCTCGGAACCATCTGTGACCTCGAAATCATCATCTGAGTTATCTTAAATAAATTTCCTATCTCGACCTCATATTAGTCTACACGTGACTCCCGATTTAGATAAATTCCAATTATGCCAATATCATTCACTATGACGTGTAATAATTCTAATAAATTATTTACTATTTACTTAGTAAATTTAACAAATAATATTAATCATTATCTCTCTCTTGATTAATATTTAATGCACATAATATTATTTACTTCAATTAAATTATGTCACACGTGTAATTTAAAATAAAAACAAATTCATTACCGAATTAATTAAATTCCAAGTATACAGAAATACGGGGTATTACATACTTCCCCACTTATAGGGAATTTTGTCCCCGAAATTAGGACATATTTGTGGCGAATAGCTCTAGATACTGCTCTCGCATGTCGTTGTCCCGCTCCCATGTCGACTCATCAATGATGTGGTGTCCCCACTGAACTCGGACTAATGGTATCACTTTAGATCACAGTTTACGCCCACTAAGATATGGAATAGCCACGGGTCTCTCCTCATATGACATGTCTGGTTGTAAATCGATCTCCTGGAGTGTAACGTGCCAAAAAACTTTCTCGCTCCTTCGATACTTCTTTAGCGAAGCCACGTGGAACATATTATGTATCCTCTATAGATTCTCAAGTAAACCCAGTCTATATGCCACTAGTCCCACTCTCTCAATAATCGGGAAAGGTCCCATATATCACGGCACTAGCTTCCCCTTCTTACCGAACCTCATGATCCCCTTCATGGGAGATACCCATACCAAAATCTGGTTTCTAACCTCTAACTCAACGTGTCTCTGGTCATCATTAGCATAGCTCTTTTGCCTGTCCTGAGATATTCTAATCTGTCCATGAATTAGCCCAATTTGGGCAGTAAAGTCATGTATCATCTATGGCCCATTAACTTGTTATACCCCACCTCTAACCAGTAAGAGGGAGAACGACAAGGCCTCCTATAAAGTGCCTCAAATGGTTCCATGACGATGGTGAATTGATAAAAGTTATGATATGAAAACTCTACCAATGGAAGGTATAGCTCCCACCCTCCGCCAAATTTTAGGATGCACATCCTCAACATGTCCTCTAGAATATGGTTAACCCTTTCGGTCTGTCCGTCTATCTGTGGGTGGTATGCAGTACTCAATCGCAAGTCTATGCCCATGGTCTCCTGAAAGCTCTGTAAAAAATAATACACAAAGACCTTATCTCTATTAGACACAATGTTAATCGGTACTCCGTGCAGCTTCACTATCTCCTCTATGAATAGTTGTGCATACTGCATCGTCTCAAAATTAATGCAAGCTAGTAAGAAATAGGCCATCTTGGTTAGCTGATCCACTATCACCCAAATGGATTCATGACCCCTATGCGACGTCAACAAACCTATAATGAAGTCAATCAAAACACTCTTCTATTTCCACATGGGAATCTCTAATAATTTTAGCATCCCTGAAGACCTATGGTGGCCCACCTTAAATAACAGACAGGTAACACACTTTGAGAAGACTGTACCATGTCCCATTTAATCCCAGCCCACCAATACTGTCTTTTTATGTCCTCATACATCTTATCCCCTCTTAGATGTATCATAAATCTCGAACCATGTGACTAAGTCATAACCGCATGTCTGAAGTCCTTATCCTCTGGCACAACCAGTCTCCTATTAAAATGTAGGCCTGCGTCTGAGCTAATCGAGTAAGACTCTGCACCCTTAGCTAATAACTAGTATACTATGTCCAGATAGAGCTGGTCCTCCGTCTGTGCTTTCACTACCCTTGTAATAATTTCAGGAGTGATAACTAAAATTACCATGCACGTTCCGGAGATCTCATCATCATGTCGAAGATCACTCCACTTCGCCTTCTAGACCTTCGTTAACTCCTCTGTAGGTCGTCGTCTCAATATGTCTGCCACCACGTTAGCTTTACTAGGATGATACAGAATGTCAAACTAGTAGTATTTTATGAACTTGAGCCGCCTCTTCCATATCATATTCAGATCCTTATGGGTGAAGAGATACTGAAGAGATTTATGGTCTGTGAATAGAGTAAACTACTCCCCCATTAGGTAGTGCCTTCATATTTTCAAAGCAAACACAACCGCTACCAACTCAAGGTCGTGTGTGGGGTAATTTTTCTCACGGGGCTTAAGATTTTGAGATGCATAAGCTATAACCCTCTCCTCCTGCTATAATATACCCCAAATTCCCTGCAAGGATGCATCCGTATAAACCCAGTACTCCACCCTTCCCCTAGGCAATGCGAGTATAGGTGTTGATGTTAATTTGTCCTTTAGCTCATTAAAGGCTAACTGATAGCGATCACTCCACACAAACGATACACCCTTTTGAGTTAGATTCGTCAATGGACCAGCGATATTCGAAAACCCCTTAATGAAATGTCAATAATAATCGACCAACCCTAAAAAGCTATAAATCTCTATCGGTGTCATGGGCTGTCCCCACTCCCTCATTGCTGATACCTTACTCGGATCAACAATAATGCCCGTATTGGACACGATGTGGTTAAGAAACTGTACCTCCCGTAGACAAAATCCATACTTCTCAAATTTGGCATATAAGTGGTGGTCTCGAAGTGTTTGTATATCCGTACGCAGATGCTCCACATGCTCCTCCTTAGGGCGAGAGTAAACCAGAATGTCATCTATGAACACCATTACGAACTAGTCCAAAACTCCCTGAATACCCTGTTCATGAGATTCATGAATATTGCTGGCATATTGGTGTGCCCAAAATACATCACCCTGAACTCATACGATCCGTACCGCGATAGAAAAGTGGTCTTGGGAACAACCACCTCTCAAATGCACAATTGGTGATATCCTTATCTCAAATCAATCTTGGAGAAGTACGCATCCCCTCTCAACTGGTCAAACAGGTCATCGATCATTGGCAACGGATACTTATTTCGTATCATGACCTTATTCATCTCCCTGTAATCTACACACAAGTGAAACAAACCATCCATCTTCTTCACAAATAACACTGGCGCACCCCATGACGATATACTCTGCTGAATAAAACCATGCCCTAAGAGCTGCTGAATCTGCTCTCTTAACTCTCACATATCTTATAGGGTCATGCGGTAAGGTACTAAAGCAACTGGTCTCGTACTCGGTGCTAACTCGGTAATAAAGTCAATTTCTTGACTGGGTAGCAACCCTGGAATCTTCTAAAATACATCCTCAAAATCTCTCACAGCTAGAATCGAGTATCATGGAATAACTACCTCCTGTGAGGTCCCTTCCTTAATTTAGTATAGGTGGGTGTGTGACCCTCCCTCGAGAAGAGGCATATCCACCAAGAACATCTCCTACCCCGGAACAGAGAACACTATGGTCGTCTCGTAACAATCTTCCATCGCCTTATTACCCACTAACCAATCAATGCCCAGAATGATATCATACCCCACCATATGTAACATAAAAAGGTCTACTACTAAGCTTAGTATCCCAATCATGATGTTTACTCATCTCCATACATAGTGTATAAGTGACCCACTACCCAACGGTAACTCTACACACATAAGGCGAGTGTCGGTTCTCTCTAAAAGATCGGTTGCTTGTGAAAATCTAGTGGTAATAAAGGAATGTACCCACGACTAATGGTGGCGCCTGAGGTGTTTGTGGCATGGGTACATACCGGACGTTATACACTCACCGATAATGCATATGTCCCTGCTTCTACTGTGGGGCTGGGGGCGCTTGTGCTAATGCTGGAGGTAATAGAACCTCCTGCCACTATTGGGTACCCTACTAATGTGTCCTGCACTACTTTGGGAAATCGATCCTTTTATAAACATGATGGCCACATATAAAGCGCTGCCCTGAAAACTCGCTCTGCCTCTGGCCCTGCTAGCCCTGTCGAGGCTGGCCCTAATGCTGTCCCAGATAACCCTGGCCCTGCTAGCCACCTCCATTATTCCCTTGGCCCTGATGGCCCTAGGGAACCTGCTGTTGCTAATTAGGACCCTTCTGGCCCTACTTGGAACCCTAACCCTCGGGTCGATAGCCACCCAACCTAAATATCTTAGCCTAATCGCATGTGGGTAATCCGTCCCTACTATATCACCACCTGTTATTAAGGTGATCCACTGGCACTACTCCCTCCTGTCCTACCTGACTGGCTCGGCTCCCCTACTCTCATGCTTTCCTTCAGGTGGAAGAGGTGGTCTTGGCAATGGAAAAGGGAAGCATTAAAGACTTTTGTATAAGTCTGTAATGTTGGGTTGCCAAGTAAGTGTTGCCTGATCCTCTAGGCTAGCCCATCGATGAACCTTCTCTTCTTCTTTTCTTCGGTATTCACCTTATCAAATAAAGTTATCCTAACAAGTGAAATCTTCCTCATAATCAACCACTAATCGCCCCTGTGTAATATTATTAAATTTCCTCATCATCTCTGTTTGAATAGCTGATAAAAAATATTTACAGTCGAATCGCTCCTAGAACTCTACTATCGGCATAGTATCCCTCTCCTCCGAGGTGGTAATAGACACCCACCACTACAATACAACTCCAATAAGTCTGAACGTGGCAAGCATATGATTTTGAGTGTCGCTTCACTCAATTATATATAGGTGACATTATAGGTCCTTCTTCTATTCACATGCTACTATAACATCTGATCTCCCCGAAAACTCTGGTGGGTGGCCTTTTTGAAAAGCCTCACTAACTTTCTACTAAGACAATGACCCCGGTTGGGCCTGAATCACGGTGCCACTGGCGGCTGTGGCTGTACCTATAGGAAATGAATGACCATATATGTCATAGTTTCATTGACCGCCTAGGACACTATCTCGTCCAACTGTACAGTCATCACCATCCCCGGTGGTGGTTATGGCTGAGGTAGCTCCTGCTCCTGCTGAGCCTCTCTAGCATCATCTCTGTCCAATGATCTCGCCTTTATCTCTCTCCTGGGTGGCATCTGAAAACAAATCAAATTATATGAGTTCACAGTCAATACAAAATTAAATAGTAGAAGTACGATATCTGAAACACGTAAGCATAAAACAACAGTCCTAACAATAGGGCTCTATATCAAAAGAATGTTATGCTGAAATCATAGTAATCCGTACAGATCCTATGGACACTAGAATCTGCTTCTCTGATACCATCTGTGACATCCCGCCCAATTAAATATCGGGTGATCCGTCCATTATTAAATTAAACAGGATTTCCACTTGGTTCATTCTTAACATCGCCTATTAGTTAATTAAGCCGGTGTCAAAATTTTATCTTCTCATTTAACATATAATAATATGCAAAAAACTAGATTAAACCTTTCACACAATAATAGAGTCTAAACCATCATAAGATATAAATAGATAAATGTCTTGTCTAATAAACGATCACCTATAAATCACGAATCTAAAATAATAAAACCAACATGAAATAAATAAATCCAAATACAAATATGAACTGAATGAGTGAATGAAGTGCAAATGGGAAACATGCCCATAAATGAAATATTGAGATAAGGATATCCTAATCTATGAATGAACGGGTGAAGCATCTAATCCAAATCCTGCATGCATCCACATATTCTGGAGCTACGCTTCTCTGGAATAGATAATCAAGTCTGACGTCCTTGTGGCTGGACACCTTAAAGGTTTTGGAAAATATTTATAGCAAGGGTCAAAACACAAATCATTTGGAAAAGATTTAGTAAAAATTTATCACAATTAAAAAATCAGTTATTAGTTACTCATGTTAGAATTTTGTAAAATCCCTTGAGTTTCCTCACCTCTAAACTATTGTACACACCTAATGTTTTCTACTTAGCCCACCTAGCCATACTACCCAAGCTAACTAGACATAAGTATTTATCTAAACTATCGACACGCAAAAATCCCCATACCGCCCATATACAGTTGCTATCTGAATTTACATCTATCGTATGTTATTAATATCGTAAGTAACGCTTTCCATATGTTATCATTTAATCATTTAATTAAGTTTCTCTACTTAATTTACTTTCAGATACATATTATCTAATTGCCTACTATCACATGTAAGTAAAATATTCATACTAGTATATATTTTACACACTAATATATACAACTATGGTGTCTCTTAGGATAACCACCGTTAATAAGGCATACTCTAATATTAAGTCCATGTATCACACATATTACATAAAGGACTATTGGTTTGGCGTGTCTCCATGAATATAAAATCAAATAACAAGCAATGGCTACGCACATACCTAACGTACCCAAATGACCTGCTAGTCTCACTAATACACGACACATAGTGAGTCGCCTAAGTTTTATATTCTGGGGCACAAATCTTGACCTCATTGGAATCGTCAATGTGGGATCACCCACTGCGCGGGAACCTCCATGATAACAGGAAGCATGAGTATGTTCACATTTAATATAAATCATATAATAGGTATCCACAAACAACCTATATATACATATATACTCAGTAGGTATACTCCCAACCCAACATCAAAGTTCGTATATAGTATATATCTCTCAAATACTTACCGTACAATCAATTTATGATCTGTAACTCACTATCGAATTAATTCGGATATTATTTTCTACTCTAAGGGTCCTAGTAACTCCTTACATCACTTTAGGAGTTAACTCATTCATAACCCACTTGTCTACAAAATAAACTCCTTCAAAATCCCCGTAACTCATTCTCTCGAATTAATTACATCACCATTTAAGCATATTGAATCCTCGCCTTAATTCTCTCATAAGATTAAGTCATAATCCCATCATAGGTCTAGTGTAATATAATAAGTCCCTCATTATATTTTAAAGAAGTCCCAAACGTTTCCTCGATAAAACTATAGGAGTTCTAGGCTTAAAAGGGGAAGAATGGGAAAATTTGGGAAAAACGAATCGATGTGCACTATGGCTGAATCGATTCGCCTTACCAAATTGATTTGCCTTTAGGCCAAATCGATTCAAATAGTCGCAGTTCATCTTCTTCGTTGGGTTCTATCATTTTTCACCATTTTCTTTAACATAACCCACATGATCCTTCACCAAACTTAAAACCAAATGTCCCAAACATTATCTACATGTATTAGGATGATTTTTAACATAATTACAACATCAAATCATCAAAAATTCTCATCAATAATGGATCATAACATTTATTCATCAAAATCCTAAATTTTAATATTTTTCATGTATACTTAATGTAAAACCCAGATTTTTCTCATCTAAGTCATCACTCATGATTTGATTTCGTATCCTCTACATGCAATAATTTACTCTACATCAAATCCTACCCAACACATGAATTTAAATCACTTTAATTTCCAATTCCATCGTTATATTAATATGTTTAACCCTATACTCACATGCGTATTATAACTTCATAGAAAATTGTAAATAAACACTTGCCTTAGATGAGTGGGTTTGATTTCATGATTTGGTGATGTTGGTTTGTCTTCCCTTCCAATCCACTCTCTGGTGATGATGGGGGTGTAACAACTAGCTTGAATACTTCAAGAACAGTCTCTTAGGCTTCAAAAATGGCTTATCATTCTTCTCTAATGGCCTCTCTTTAACTTATAACCTTTTAACCCTACCCCATCCCATCTATATACTGATAAAGGCTTTGGAAATTTGTGGGTCTCTTAACCCTACGTTATCAAATGACTAAAATGCCCCCATCCGGTATCGATTTTGTCTAAAATTACCTCGGGACCAAACAGTACCCCCGGGTATACTACTCCGACTATTTCAATCCTTTTGAAACCATTTGTGACCTCAAAATCATCATTCGATTTATCCTAAATAAATTTTCTATCTCGGCCTCATATTAGTCTACACGCGACTCCTAGTTAAGATAAATTACAATTATGCCAATATCACTTGCTATGACGTATAATAATTCTAATACATTATTTACTATTCACTTATTAAATTTAACCCATAATATTAATCATTATCTCTCTCTTGATTAATATTAAATGCATAAATTATTATTTAATTAAATTAAATTATGTCACTCGTGTAATTTAAAATAAAAACAAATTATTTATCGAATTAATTAAATTCCAAGTAAGAAGAAATACGTAGTATTATAGAAAGATCCACCTCAACTAAGACTTGTGCGAAAGTGCCAAAAGTCCAATCTATACTGGCTTTGTCAATACGTAAAAGAAGACTCAGGCCCCAGGCAATTTGGACGAGAAGATGAGGGTCCCAGTAATCTTGACATAGGCCCAAAAAACGAACCTAAACATTAACTATTGAAATAACATGCTCTACTGGATTAAAATCTAATACCCATGTAAATAACTTCAAAGTTCCCGTAGTTAGTTTAAAACTACAAAGAAACATAGCCTAACTCATATCAGTTGTGTAAGAGAAACAGAGGTTGAAGAAACCATTTCCAATGGGTGTAAGAACCCATGCTTTATGGGTCTTCCAAATAATTGTGAGCTCAACCTTAAGGTCCATAAGTTTCCAAGGTTTGTCACCCCTACCAAGCAAAATATGGCCAATAAAAGAAGAGGCACCAAAATCTTTAATAACTTCTTTATAGGCATCATCTAATAGCCTAATTGCTACAATGTCACCACGCATGTAGGTAGGAGAAAGAGAAGGAAGGAAGGAGGATTATATTGTGCATGCTTCATTATGCTTACCAACAATATTGGAAAAGGAATGAGGTTGGACTGTGTGCTTGCTGTCACACGAGGCATCACATTTTGGTGGACAAGAAATCTCAGCAATAGGCTAAGCAAAAGACTTGGGGACCAAGTCCAGGCAAGGAGGAGGACTAGGAGTCACATGAGACATCACATGATTATTTTTTTATTTCACTTGACTCCCATCATAAATGATTTTGGATTGAAGATTGACTCTAATTAAATATGTTTTAATTGGAAATTTGCCAATCCCTTAAATAATCGATATCATGCATTCTCAAATGTTAATTTGCTATGAGTTCCTTAACTTATTAATGTTTTCCAACTAATCAATCATGCATAACAAGTCTAATTTTACTTTGTTTTAAATAAATTAATCCTAAAATCACTATATGTCCAATAATGTGCAAGTCTTTCCAGGAATTGTTGACCTAAACAACAACCATTTTAGGAAGGGGTGAACACAGCCACAATAGTTAACCTAACATATATATACACTAATAATAATTTGCAAAAAAATATAAACATTAAATCATTAATATTTTTAATTAATCAATCAAACAGAACAAAGTACAATTTTAGTTCATTTTGATTAAATTAATCTTAAAATTACTAAGCATCAACCAATGTGCAAGACCTTCCACTAATTTGTGTTCACCCAATCATCAACCACTAAAGGAAAGGGTGAACATGGACACAAAAGCTAACCAAAATGTTATAACAATATAAAATTGTGTTACATAAAAGAAAAGATAGTAAAATTATGTGAATAGATAAAAGAGCTAGAATCTGTTGAGCTTTCATAATTGTTCTCCAATTGCATGCGCATATGGAACGAGAAGAAAATATTCTATCATATTACTCAATCTAAAATGTAAACATATTAGTCAATAATATGATGTAAAATTAGGGCTAAATAACTTTTGCTAATTTACCAATCTATCCACTAATTGTAATCCTATCAAACAATATCCAACATAATTAAGTGTTGGAGTTCCTAACTTGTTTATCCCTAATTAGGGTTCGATTTACATTGAGAAAAGTATATGTAATTTTTCCAACTTTGAATGTGATATCCTAATAAACAACCAATTTAAATACCTCATTTATTAGCCTGATGGGATAATTAAAATATTGGCCTAATGGGACAATTCAGATTTTCATTAATTTACTCTATTTCATTCCAATATAATTACATATATTTATATTTGTAATATTTATCTTATGTCATTTCAATATTTCGAAGGGGGTCAGTTACGTAACGTTAGATTCGGAGAATTAAATCCAAATATTCACCAGTTTTAGGTACTTAATGTAACACACTGTATTTTTAAATAATTAATTCTAGCATTTTTAATTACATGTGTCTATAATTTAATTAAAAGAAGAAATATTACGTATTCGATAAAAATTGATGAGTGAAAATAGATTTAATATTTATGTGAAAATAAATTTTCTAAGTGTAATTAAGTAAATAAAATTCGATCAATTGCTAGCACGTCGTAGTGGATAGAATTGACAGGGATTGACGGTATCTCAATCGAGACTTACGGGTAGGCTAATTTTGAGTTGAGATATGATATTGAGGCTTGGTGACTCAGATGATGATTTCGAGTGTACACTAGATTCGGAATAGGTCGGAGTAGTCAAAATCAAGTACCTAGGGATTAAGATTTGATATCGAAGGCTTTTTAGACTAGTCAGGACCAACTAGGGGGCATATGGAACATTTTCCACTATGAGGTTAACCTAATTTTGGAATTAGGGCTAAAAATAAGAGGTTACGAGTTAGGAGGAAACTACTTTACATAGTAAAACTTCTAAGAGCTAAATTGGTGAGAAAAGATGAGGAAAAACACAGGGGATTCAAGGGGGAGGCTTAACAGGAGGCAAATCATTGGGAGCTCTTGGCTAGATTCAACCCTACAAGAAGGAAATCATAATTTTCTAAATCTAAGGAAAATGATTAAATTTTTTAAATTCTTTTGTTCATATCAAATTTTGGTAGATTTGTAATGAATTTCGGGATGAGAATTAACATGTAAATGGGTTTTGAGAAAGGTGAAATTGATGATGATTTTTTATGATCTTGTTAATAAATTCAACATGGATAATAGGTTCTTACTAGAGAAACCTAAGAATTAAAAGGATATTTATCGTTCTTGAATGGTATGATCTTGAATCATGAACTTAGGAAATTATAATTGACACTACATCAAAAATGTCAAATTTTCACTTTTGGGCCGGCCAGCCTTGTCACGGTCATTGACCATGGTAAAACAATACGTGTTTTTTTATCACGATCAATGACTGTGACAAGTCTGTGTCAACGAGTTATATCTGTCAATGACCATTACAACTTTATAAAGTTGTCACAGTGAAATCCCTTGATAGGTTCGTGACAACTTTCCCGGTAAAAAAAACCTTACCCCCTTTTCTTCCCACCATTTTCATTTACCTCCTCTTTTCTCTCTCTTCGCGCTCTTCTCTCTCTCACTCTCTACGTTCTCATCTCTCTCTCTCTCTCTCTCTCTCTCTCTCTCTCTCTCTCCATTGTATATGTGTTTGTGTATATGAATATATGTGTGTATGCATGTGTGTGTGTATATGCAAGTGTGTGTGTGTGTGTGCTGGTGTGTGTGTGTGTGTGACTGCATGTGTGTGTGGAGTTTGTGTGTGCGTGTGTGTGGGGAAGGGGGTAGGGGGAGTGATGGGTGGCAATGGGGATATGGGGCAGTGGGGTTGGGGGGGGGGGGGGGCAATGGTGGGATAGGGGGTGAGTGGGGTGTAAGAATTTAGTGTGTTGTTTTCAATTTTTCACATGTGCGTATATGATTCCGAAAATAGTGTCAATGTTATTTGTTGACTTTATACTTTTCCCAAATAGTGTTACCATCTCCTTAGCTCCTTATGAAATGGACTGAACCATATGAAATGATCTAAACATATGAATATTTAGTTCCTCTAAATTGAAATTAAATTCTAATTGGTATTGATATAGGTATAAATTGGTATAAATTAAAATTAAAATTGAATTGGTATTAATATTGATATAATTTTTAGTTCTTATGCGTACTTTAAATTAAATGAAACATACTTTAAAATACATAATTAGATGAAATCTCTCGAATTGTGATAAGACATAATTAAATGAAACATACTTTGAATTACATAGAGTGTGCATAGATACTAATCTTCTAGTTCTTATGCATATGCATTCAATATCCATTAGACCCGTTCAACTGACATTACCCCTATAATTATATCTTTACCATTGTCCCATTTAGACATCGTGTGACAGGATAGTTTATGTATAATTATATTCTTAGTGGCTTAAACTTGTTACTTTTGGGGGAAGTTATTTAGTCGTGTCTTAATGTACTCTGGGTACATAGTATATGATGCGATGTTAAGTGTTATTTCAATTGATAAATTGAAAGAACACTCACACTTGCGAATCTATGTCGTGTACTTGGAGAACTATGGGGATATGCTGCCGAATTTTCCTAAAATTGGAACAATTTGCATAAGTTGTTAAGTATATTACAAAAATATGCGGTTTCAAATGGGATAGTACCACTCACCCTTTAGAGGAGATGGAGGAGATAGGAATTAATATTATAAATTGAAATTAAATTTCAATTTCAAATTAAAATTGAATTTGAATTTAAATGTACGAATAAATTTACGCATAGAAACTAGCCTTCCAGTTCTTATGCCTATGCATTCAATAGGTAATTGTTTATACTAATGGGAAATAAATATTCACACTTTTGTTTATGCTAATCCAGGAATATACGCTTCTTACCCATAATAGGTGATTGTTTGTAGTAGCTGTGAGGGGATATCCTAAATACAAAGAGTGGATGGGTGAGAAAAATAGATTAGGAGATGTATTTCGCAGAGGTGCTAATGGATTTGTGAAATATTCAAAGAGATATCATAATGATGAAGAGTTTTTGTGTCCGTGTGCTAGGTGTAAGAATGGTAATATGTTTGAGTGAAAAATAGTTGAACTACATTTCTTAAGATGGGGTATGCAAGATAGTTATCGAAGTTGGATTTTTTATGGGGAATCAAAAGTTACTTTTGTCCCCAAGCAACCTTTATAACAACCTTCAACAAGTACAATAGATGTACAAGGGGAGGATGAAAATGTAGATCATGATATGCTAGAGTATTTAGTTGATGATGTGTATGGATTTCATGAAGGGGAAGAGAATGAGGTCACTGGTGATGTATAAGGTTCAGGTGCTCATGAAGATATCGGGATAAACCTTGATGATGACTACCAAAGTTTAAAATTTAGGGCAAGCCAGTTGTTATACTATGGTTGTGAGAAAGATAAAAAAAAATTACATGCCATGATTGGTTTACATAGTTTGAAGACTCAATATGGTTTGTTTGGCACTAGCATGACAGGAATTTTGAATTGGGTGAAGGCTACCCATGCATAATACGCTTCCAAACAACTATCCTACTATGAAAAATAGTCTGAAAGGTTTGGGAATGAAGTATAAATCAATTCATGCTTGTGTATATGATCGCATACTATATCGAAAGGAGTATAAAGGTATCGATCGGTGTCTGATATGAAATGAACCTAGATATGTCCAATATACTGGCAAGGAAGGTGAAAGCTCAAAAGCGCCTCAAAAGGTGTTGAAATATTTTCCCCTTAGGGCTAGATTAAAGCAGTTTTTCATAGTACCATGGATAGCGGAGGCAATGAATTGGCATGCTAGGGTAGAAGAAGGGGAAAATATCATATGCCATCCTATTGATTCTTTAGTTTGGAAGAGGATGAATTTTGAGTATCCCGATTTTGCTCGATAACAGTGTAACATTCGTTTGGCAATATCAACAGGTGGTTTCAATTCATTTGGAAATCTAAGCGCCAATCAAAGTGTATGGCCAGTGATCTTAGCCCTACTCAACCTCCCACCTTCATAGTGTATAAGACCTAGATTTTCGATATTGTCTCTATTGATCCTTGTGTCAAAGGCACCAAGTGAGGACATTGATGTCTACCTGGCTCCTTTGATAGTATATGAGTTGTGGGAAGAGGGTGTGCAAGCATTTGACTCTTTTATAAAAGAAGAGTTTAAGCTGAAAGCTATGTTGATGTGGGAAATTCAAGATTTTCCAGCTTATGGGACATTATCCAGTTATGTAGTACATGGTTATTTGGGGTGTCCTATTTATAGAGAGGAGACTGAATCTTTTCGTATCCCCGCTAGCTCAAAAAATGTATACCATTGCCATAGGAGTTTTTACCCACTATCATAGTTTTAGAATTGAGAAAGGTTCTAATTTTTTACCGAGCGAGGTTGAATATAGGCTACGACCGAGAATACTTTCAGGCTCAGAAATTGAAAGTAAATCTTTTGATTGTGACCCTAATATTCCAGGTAAGAATCCTAAATTTAAAAATGTCAAGCATAAGAAGACCCCAAATGGGAATAAAACTAAGATAAGAAAGGCATGATCTAGGAGGTCAATTTTATTTGACTTGCCTTATTGGAAGAATAACTTGGTGTGCCATTTATTGGATGTGATGCACGCAGATAAGAATAGCGCTGAACATATTGTGGGAACATGCCTTGGGAAGATTCATTCGAAGGTAGAGAAAATGCACGAAAAGACCTTAAAGAGTTGAAACGTAACCCATAACTATGGTTGAAAGAAGATAGTAGGGGAAGGATAATAATTCCCTCTGGTGTGTTTACTTTAATGAGTGAGGAAAGGAAGGTGATTTTAGACACAATAAATAATTTGAAAGTTCCATCTAATTTCTCATCCAACTTGAAAAGGATTGTGAATTATGCTACCCATTATTTACATAAGTGTAAGTCCCACGATTGGTATGTGATCATGCAATTGGTTCCTCTATTGTTTAAGCATTGTTTCTCCAAGTTCAAGGATTTGCGGAAGGCTATTATGCAAATTAGTATTTGCTTCTCACTTTTATGTGAGAAGGTAGTCAATCGAGATCACATAGTGGCCACAAAATTGGCGATGAACGAAGCGATTGGCGTCTTGGAGAAGTACTTTCCTCCATCTTTATTTGGCATAAGTGTTTAGTTGTTGGTGCCCCTTTGTGACGAGGCACTTCTTTGTGGCCCAGTTACATATCGATTGATGTATCCGTTTAAAATATTATTGAATGTTTCAAAGATTTCTTTAAGAATACACGATACATTGAAGGCTCAATTGCAGAGTAATACATCACCGTGAAGTCATCAATCTACACTTGGGAATATATTCCTGACTCGACTAGCGTGGATGACAATGATGAGTTCATCGACGAGGGTGGTCATGTGATGGTTAAACGGGTGAAATTAACGAGTTTGCAACATGAACAAGTAGCTCGTTATCTATTTGACACACATGAAGATGTTGAAGAATGGAAAACGTAAGTTTAAATTATTTTAACTTATAAATTATTTTAATTTTTACATGATTGATTTTGTAATACTTTCATCACAATCTATGTAGAAAATATGAAGCCTGTGAGAAAAATAAAAGACGAAAAACAATGGCACAATCAGACAGCGAATTTAGGCCGTGGTTGTTACATGAGGTAATTATAATGAAAATAGTTGTTTCTAAATGTCACATTATAATAATGCTTTACAACTAACCTAACTAATTTGTCTATATTCTCAGCTCTTAAAGACGGGTGATGCCACATCAAGGCTTGCTCGTCTAGCCACTAGACCCTTATTCATAGCACAAGAGTACAAAAAGTATTGATTGAACAGTTACGTATTTGGTGAAAGGGTGTATGAGGAAAATACAAATGTATAGAACTTGGGCATTTCATACAAGTCTCTTACTTTCTTTCGAGCGAGCGCGAAAGATAAAAACCTCGTTGAAGCTGAAATGACTTATTATGGTGTAATTCAAAATATGAATTGGTTTATATGAACTTTAAAGAGGTTGTATGTTACTGTGATTGGGTAAGAGTTGAGGATAAAAATTCTTGTAAAGTTGATCATGTCACCAATTTGATCATGGTTGACTTGTCCAAGTTGAAGAGCAACGAGCACGTGAACAATGAGACATTGTTTATGCTTTTCAAAAGGTCAAGCAAGTGTTGTACTCGGAGTATATCAACAAAGAGATGTGGTCGATCGTCCTTCATGCTCTAAAGAATCTAAATAGTAGTGTGGATAACTTGGCTGCACCACCAAATATCAATCCAAGTTTTATGATAACCCAAATTTGAAACAATTTTTTTATTTGAAATAAGTATTCAAATTATTTGTAATGACTAGTGGTTATATTATTCTAGTGCTTTATTATTATCGGACGATAATTTAATGATTTTTATTCATTTGTACTTCATTATTTTAATGCTTGTAGTAACCAAATGAATTTGTTAATTAGAATTTTAATCATATTAAGAATCAATTCAACGTCCATGACTCGGGAGTGTGTGTGTTCGGGGGTGGGGGAGAGGGGGGGGGGGAGTGTGCATGTGTGTAAATTAAAATTGGTATTAGTATAAATTGGTATTGGTATTGGTATAAATTGAAATTGGTATTGGTATGTATTATTATCAGATTTGAGCATTAATTCAAAGTTCATATACATGTTTGTACTAATAATAACAATTTTTGCAGCAACTGACTTCATCAGGCCGTGGTAGCGGAGGCGATGAGGGCTCCTCTGCCAGTAGGCCCCCCAATGGGGAAAATTAGGGGTCGTCGTCAAGAATAAGATGACATTATTAGCTAAAGCGCTAGAGTTGTTGGAGGCGATTGTTGGCCCGAGGTACACTGATTGGAGGGCCATGCTTATTGACCTCAAGATGAACATCTGGGGGGGGGGGGGGGGGACTACAGGTCGTGTATTTAATATTTATATTTATATTTATAACTGTAACAATTACTTTCTTTTTGGTTTGCATTTGTTTTATAGGAATAATTCGGCCTACCCGCATATCTTCGCGACTCCATGTTAGAGAAATTGAGGGATCAATATAAGAGGTGTGTGACACCCCGCCAAATAAAATATCGGGTGATCAGTCCTATACCAAATTAAAATAGGAATCCCAGTTGGTTCATCCTTAGCATCACTGTCGAAAACCTTTTTAAGACATACTAACCACCTAATATTCCAAAAAGCTGGTGCCAAATTTTATCTTTTAACTAAACAACCAATAACATGCGGAAATTTAATATGAGTCATACACCATGACTGAAATAAATCAACTGAATAAATAATAAACTACATGCCGAATAAACCATCGGTCACCAAAGTAAATAGTCCCATACAAATATTCAACACCCGGATAAATAAATCTGAAAACTGTACTGAAAGTCTGGGAGATAAGCCCAAAGTAAAATTGAAACTGATAACTGATTCCTACTCTAGGAAGGAATGAATGATGCATATAATTCAAGCTCCTGCTAGCATCCACATGTGCCGCAGCTCCGTGTCCCTAGAATAGAATATTAAGTCTGGCGTCCCTATGGATGGACACCTAAAAGGTTTTGAAAATAGTTTTATAGCAAGGGTTAGAACCCAAAACAATTTGAAAATATTTATCAAGTGAATTAACTACAGTAATTAAAAATATATGAATGCGCTTCATATTTAAGTTAGTGTTTCACTCTCTTGAGGACATACTCACCCCTTCACTAATGTGCACAGCTAACGGTTACCTTAACCCCATCTAGTTGTACTACCCCGTCCAACTAGTCCTGTTCTAATCTCCCCTTACCATACTAATCTAACCCGAGTATAATAATTCATGGATTATAATTTATCTCCCCAATTAACTTAAATAATTCATTTTAAATAATATTATATAACCGTGACACAAGTTATATAAAGTAAGTACATTACACACTGTATTATTTATAACCCACATATAATATTACATCTCATTATATACGTACCTTTACTAAAACATCCACACATAATTCATATATATATCCATCCCTCAGAGTATACCCTTACCGGATGATTCCCTCTAAAGTGCTATCTCACTAGGTGTGCTCACATAACCTAGTTCCCCAAGTTGGAATCGCTCACCAACCTGGCCCAAAAATATAAATGTAGTGGAGGCGGTCATATTCCTTCCCTAAAAGTGTGATAAGCCCCTCACCCGTATACCGGACGCTATGACCTGGGGATATACTCACCCTACTCCTCAAGCTAGGGGATTCACCCACATCGCGCAACCTCCCTCGATAGCACTAGAGTATATAAATTAATTAAATATCTAGTCACTGATATTTAATAGCACTCACAATATATACACACACATATATACACATTATCACCACACCGTACATATATAATATAAACTCCATCTTTACGTGTACTCAAAATCCGTAACACTAGCCTGAAATTTCCCGAGTCTCTGGCCCGACTCAACTTAATTAATTTTCTTACTTATTAATTTATTATCGTCCCGAGTCTATGGTCCGACTCTAATTTATTTAATTCACACATCAATTAATATAATATTTCCCCCCATAACTAATTAATCACACCTCAATTCTTTTAATAATGTACTTCCACTCAACTACAATACCCGAACATCTTCCCTCGATCCAAAACCAATACCTACGAATTAATTCCTGAAATTTAATCATCCCGTGACATACAATTATCACCCTCCTAAACCCAATTATATCCCCTTATAATTGCTAAGGAATATATGCTACATATTCATTTATCACTAAATAAGAAGTAGGAGAAAAAATCTAAATTAATTTTCCTTATATATAAAACTGGCGGACCTGCCAGAATTCTGGGATCAGCGATCAATCGATCCCCTCCTTCAATCTATCGATCGAATAGGTACCCTTCTTCTCTGACTTGGTGTTCCAACCATTGTTAACCCAACCAAGCTTTTAGTTCCTCTCTTAACATCCTCTGGTCATAATCAACAGTATTTTCACATGAAAACAGGTTCTAATCGTCCTAGAAACCTTAATCCAACAACTGATGCCCATTAATTCCAACGTTTTCCCGATTTGGGTTTTATCCGAGTTTCGAATCTCCAATACGATTTTCATTCCGATTAACAGAAATTTACCATCGATTCTTACTGATTTTAACATACGATTCATATCTCTACATTCCAGAATCATAAATATAATAAATTCCACCCTTAATCCCATTAAATTATAGCAATTATCGAAAACCCAATTTTACATGAATACCCACCCCAAAACGAATTTTGGTTTACACCTCCCATAATATGAATTGATTATCATCAATTTAAGAATCACAACAGTTAACTACTTGCCTAGAATTGTTCGTAGAGTCTGATCCGTTGGTGTAGAAAAGGTGTTGATGAAGAACACCCAATTTGTCCCTCAATTTGCTTCTTGATTTGTTCCCTCTGTGCCTCTCTCAAACCCTAGGTTTAGAATTGTTAAATGCTAGTCAATAAGTCCCTCAATTAGGTTAAAAACTCTTAATCCCGTTTTTGGCCATATAGTCCTAATTAAAATGGCCTGATTCACCCCGTGTGGGCCCGGCTATGCCCAAAAATGCCCCGAGACCCGATTACTACTCCCGGGTACTCTTTTCTGACTATCTCGGCCCATCCAGACTTAACCGCGCACTAATAATTGTCATCCGAAATACTTTATAATATTCTCCAATTTTGACCTCAAAATGCGACACACGAAATTTTGAACAATTAAACTTAAAGTCGCCAAATATAAATAATTCTTCCCACTCAAATAAATTCTCCAAATTATAAATTTAAGTTTCTCCAATTTAAATATTTTTATATCTCCCAAGATAATTAAATATTAAATCCTCAAAATTACTGGGTGTTACAACGTGGAAGAAGAGTTTTTGGGCATGGTACTTTGGGAAGACCCGGGAGTCCATTCTGAGACTCCGTGACACCGTCCCCCTAAGGAGCCGATCTCATTGGCATAATGATAAAAGTTTACCGGTAATGAGACCAATGAGCGGAAATAGGCATCTCGCCAATCGGGGAGGGACAACCAGGCAAAAAAGTTAGATGTGCACTACTCCGGACGAACGTCTTATGTTGAGGTGGAGCATAGGATGGTAAGTTTTTATTTTTCTTTAATTGTAGTTATTCTAATTTAACATTACTTTGGGTTACTTATTACTTCTGTATTATTTTATTTCAGGATACAGGGAGTGGCGCTGGGGGTAGGCCACATAGGTTCGATGTCTATGTGGCAATTCGGACGAAAAAGGGCAAGGACAAGGAGGTGGCCTTGAGCGTCGTAGCCACTATTGTAAGTTATAAATATTTATTTTTTTTAATTATGTTAATTTTTATATTCACTTATTTAATTAATTGTGTGTTTTTTATTTTTTTAGGCTGAGCTAAAGGAAGTGCATGAGTAGCAGTATGATGCCGACAAAGCATCTTTGGCTACGGACGCACTCAACCAAGTGCCCGGGTTGGATCGAAAGGGGAGGATGACTAAGGGTGAAAAGTTGCGTGTGTCAAGACAATAATCGTTCTTTTCGATTCACATACTCAATACAAAAACCTAAACTACGACTACACACTTTTAAGGGAGTATAGCGGCCAGTCCGGATATCGAAAATCCACAGAGATGAGTTGCTAGAATCTAATTGGTTTAATACTTCTAAATAAAAGTGTAACAGATAATTTCTAACAAAAAGGAAAAGATAACAAAAGGAAAAGGTTATTCTAGGCGAGTGTATTTAAACTATGGTAACAAAGCGAATAAAAACTATAGGTTGTGTCGGATATCCCTCACCTAGAGTTAATTAGTATAAAAGGGTTACATGGGCTCACAAGTTATTAAGATTGAGTCTCGTTTCGACAGTTAATTAAATCAAGAGTTGTCACTCCCCTAAATTCGCATATAAGTCTAATAAGATTCTGGCGTTAACAAATATTTCTGAAATTTCGCACGCAAGGTCGTAAATAAGGTGCAAACATGATATACCCCGTTAAATCTCCTTGGCGTAATAAGTAGGACAACCGAATAGAAATAGAACTGTAAAACTCCATCACCAAAGCAAAGAAACCCATCAACCCATAGCTGACTTCAATCCAACACAACCTAGACCAACTTAGCTAGAAAGCATGGTAAATGACATGAATTTAAATCAAGAAAGTAAACCTAATTAACAAAGCAATAAATAAATGAAATACAAGTTAATTTGGGCAAGTGAAATAAATGACAACAATGTAAATAAAGCATAAACAACAAATATATTAAGGAAGAAGATGAATAGTAAAATGAAACTTACAAATTAAAGGGGCCAAACACCCAAAAAATGGCGAGTATGGCTTAGCTCTCTATACAAACCCTAAAACTAGACAATAATGAAGATAGATACATAAGAGAACAAAGGTTCTCTTATATACTAAGTTGGGAATAGAAATAGAAAAGAAAAGGAAAAAGAAAAGAAAAGGAGCAAGTGGGCAAACATCTGATGCTACCGGTCGATCGCGGCCAGGGGGCTTATCAATTTGTACTTTAAGTCAATCCCACTGCCTCCCTCGCAAGGCAAAAATCCAATACGCGGTCGAACGGCCCCTGGACCCAGTCGATCGGTACTCTATTTTCTGGTGCTCTTTGGTCTTCACATGGGAGAAAAAGTTCATAACGAGCATAAATATGGGAACGATGCGCCATTTACGGCGACACGATGATAACTCAATGAACTACGCATCCATGGAAATTCCATGAGCCGGAGATGAAGCATGATTTGACTAAAATGCCCTTGAAATAGCATCTGATGATGAAACTTCTCTGAAATGCAACCGATCCTCACTTTTATCATTCTAATACCTACAAAATCTCAATTAACCCATGAAAAACATATATATGTCCAAATCCGAGGTTGTATTGTTAATGAGCATAAATATGGGAATTAAGAACGTAAAAGTACTAGAATGAACAAAGATAAAGGGCGCAAATATGCAATATTCGTGACGTATCACACCCCCTAACTAAGACATTGCTAGTCCCTAGTGATGAAAAAACAAAACTAGTCCACAGAAGGCGATACAAAAATATATATATGCATCAAAATATAAAAGGCACTTTTGTAGGGAACACGATTGCATTTAGCATATGCAATAAGCCGTTAAACCACTAGGTTACCCTAGTGGACGAGTGTCGTATCGTGAGGGTTTTCAGGGATGAAACCCTTAAACATCATATGGTTTTCTCAAAATATGCCCAATCACATGCGACACACCCAACAATAATGAACAATATTTTGAACATGTTATTAGCAAAGTCAACTAATTCATGAAAAAGTGTGTGTTATGAATATTATAGAATGAACTTCGTTAAATTGAAACCTTAAAATGTGGGAGGGGAGCGAGCACATGCGAAGTATGATTTAGCAAAAACTTATATAATCCGGATAAAAATTAAAAAAAGCATATATTCAATCCTCACGGGCATTACACTCATCAAATGAATTCGCTCGAAACAGAGAGGTAACACACGGAACATGCGGGCATAAAGAGAGAATGTAAATAGAAACTAGGCCGCACACATATCACAAATGAAGAACGCTATATATAAAAATTGAAAAACTGTAATCTCAATGAAAGATACCGCACATTGAAGGAGGCGAAATGTATTTTCACAGACTATCAAAACTATTTTGACTTCTAAATTAAATGCACCCTAAGATCACATAGGACTTGAATAGGGTTATAATGTAGGTTATGATAGGGTATGAAATAAAAGGAATGTATGTACGGATTCAAAGTGTTCAGGATGAAAACTAGGGATATTGGGAAAATGCAGGCAATATCAAAATTGGAAAATTATTTCCAAAACAAGCATTAGATATGAAATTGGAGAGAGACAACGATTATTGAACACTAAATACAACATATACAAACTTTCTCTTTTCTTTTTCTTTTCTTCTTTTTCTCATGTTTTCTTTTCTTTTCTTTTCTTTTATTTTTCACTTCTCTTTTTCTTCTCTTTTCACTACTTTCTTTTCTACTTTTCTCACCCTCACATGCCTCAATTGCAACCACAAGACAATAACATCTTTCAATCCCAAGTAACATTCCAAATAAAGGTATGTAAGGTAATAAGTATGGTTTAAAACTCCAATGTGGAGTTGGTTATGGGATTTTGGGTAATGAAATGAAAGGGGATAATATTTAGGCTCAAAGGGGTTGAAGAGGGCAAAGATATAAGGTGAGGTCAAGGTCAATATGGGTGATATAACAAAGATTTCCTATGATCAGTTCATAAAGTTTATGCAATTCTCGAGTCAAAACAATATATGAAAAGCATGATCAAGTAATACATTTCATATATGAACTCAATTAATGAACGATCAATGAAAGAATTGTGAGATTACCAATGAATTCAACATTTTCAAAGAGGAACGAATAGTGTACAACACTGACAAATGACGAAAGGTACAAAGCTTACTCGGTGTAAGTATATACAATGCAACAAAACATTACCGGGTTATAAAAATCTTAAACCAAATAAATAAAACAAGAAAAATGCATGTGCTGATGGAATTGAAGTTTAATTCATGAACTTATTCATAATATCAATCATTGAGGACTAAAGTCTAATAACTTCTAAAATTGAGAACATGCATCATTGAGTTATCTATTGGATCAGGCAATTATTAAAATTTATCATCGAAAACAAAGGCAAATTGTCAAACAAAGGAGAAAAAGGAAAGAAAATCTTTTTGAAATTTTTAATTTTTACAAGAAAAGCATTCTTAGGAATAACATTGTAATCAAATGAAAGAAACTACTAGTCAATGGATAGAATATCCCACACCCCCTAACTTAAAACCTGACATTGTCCTCAATGTTAATTAAGAACCAAGTTAAAGAGAGGAAAAAGACGATACTACCCAAAATGGAGCGATCTCCTGAAAGTACAAGTCCAATGATTCTAAAAAAAGATTTAGTGCCAAAGCATAACAAAAAGAAGAAATAAATTTAACTAATTACGCTAAACTATAAGTAAGAAGAAAAACAAACTAACTATTTACAACCTATAATTTTAACTTCTAACTAACTATACACTAGAAGTTAAAATTTTTTAGGGTCCACCCAAACTACGATTTGACTTTCGAGGATAACTGGTGTACCCTCATTTGAAAGCATGACTTCTGAAAAATAAGAATTTTGTTTGAACAACAAAAGGCATGCATAAGGCATAAGAAAGGAACCATCGCCAATTAAATGTTTTTGAGGGACGATGGGGGATTTGGATAAAACGGGTGACAAAAACACGAGAGGTAAAAAATTGGATTTTCTCCTGAGTATTTTGAAATTGGAACGGGAGGGGGCACATAAGGAGGTAAAGATCCTTTCATGGAAAGCAACTCGAGCAAGTACTCCTCGTCGGTGAAAGAATTGAACATTTTAAAGTTCGTCACCGATTCATCGGGTACTTATGACTGTGTGATAACGGAGAATGAAAAGGGGAGGAAAGAAATTCAAACTCAAGAGATGAGTTATCATCACTCAAAGTTGGAATTTCGAAGGCGATAGGATCATTTTCAATGAAACTTTCTTCTTTAGGATCCAAAGATGAAATAATTTCATTGCAAATGGATACTACATCCATTTCATCCTCACTTTCATTCTTTATTAAATCATGGGCCAAATAAAGAATGGTTTGTTTTAAAGTAGGCAAAAAATCCTCATTTGGTTCAAAACATTCCTCGACTTCAAAGGTTTCGAAAGAAAAATCATCATCGGATTCAAATAATAAATCCAATTCATGTTCGCACAAACAATTTTCTTCCCGATAACTGATTCATACCACTCATTCTCAAGCATGAGCAAACCCTCATCGAAAGTCATAGGCCGGGGTGCGAATTCTTGGAGATGAGAAGTTTGAAAATTATTATCAGAACTATACTGAAACTCATTACTATAAGAATTTTAAAAACTATTGCAATTTGTTTCAAAATTCCTATTATAAGGAATTAGAGGCCCAAAATCGTTATCATCTTCCTCAAAATACACGCAGTCTAAAGCTTGACTTTTGTAATACTCGCCCAAAGTCATTTTTGAATTTGCAATTTTTTGCGACTCCAAGTATTGACCAAAAGTCATAGGTTTACGGGGATTTTGAGAATTATTATAATAATTACTGAAAGGATTGAGATAAGACATGCTTACCCCAAAGATGGATCGAAGTGGTGAAATCCACAAAGTGATGCGCGGGCAAAAAATCCAAGCGGTTCTTGGCTCTCAAATGTAAAAGTCCTACAAATATGTTAGGCAAAAAATACAAATAGAAAAAAATACTACGAAATACTAAATCAAATAAATTATAAAACATCAAGTCCCCTACAATGGCGCCATTTTGACTAAGCTGGTTGTCAGGATCAATGCACTCAACCAATTAAGATTCAAAGAAAATCATCCCCGGCAACAGCGCCATTTTGACTAAGGGTGAAAAGTAGCATGTGTCAAGATGCTAATCATTATTTTCGATTCAACTTCTCAATACAAAAACCTAAACTACGACTACACTCTTTTAAGGGAGTATAGCGACCAGTCCGGGTATTAAAAATCCACAGAGATGAGTTAATAGAATTTAATTGGTTTAATACTTCTAAATAAAAGTGTAAAAGATAATTTCTAACAAAAATAAAAAGATAACAAAAGGAAAAGGTTATTTTAGGCGAGTGTATTTAAACTATGTTAACAAAGCGAATGAAAATTATAAGTTGCTTTGGATATCCCTCACCTAGAGTTAATTAGTATAAAATGGTTACATGGGCTCACGAGTTATTAAGATTGAGTCTCGCTTCGACAGTTAATTAAATCAAGAGTTGTCACACCTCTAAATTCGCATAAAAGTCTAATAAGATTTTGGCGTCAACAAATATCCCAAAAATTACACACGCAAGGTCATAAATACAGAGCATACATGATATACCATGTTAAATCTCCTACGCGTAATGACTAGGATAACCCACTCGAAATAGACCCATAAAACTCCATCACCAAAGCAAAGAAACCCATCAACCCATAGGTGAGTTCAATCTCACACAACCTAGACTAACGTAGCTACAAAGCATGGTAAATGACATGAATTGAAGGCAAGAAAGTAAACCTAATTAACAAAGCAATAAATAAATGAAATACGAGTTAATATAGGTAAGGGAATTTAATGACAACAATGGAAATAAAGCATAAACAACAAATATATTAAGGAGGAAGATGAATAATAAAATGTAACTTACAAATTAAAGGGGAAAACACCCAAAATGGAGAGTAGGGCTTAGCTCTCTCTACAGACCCTCAAACTAGACAATAATGAAGATAGATACAATAGACAAACAAATGTTCTCTTATATAGTAAGTTAGGAATAGAAATAGAAAAGGAAAGGAAAAAGAAAAGAAAAGGAGCAAGTGGGCAAATGTCTGATGCTATCGGTCGACCGTAGCCAGGGGGCTGGTTAACCGGTCCTTCAAGTCAAGCCCACTGCCTCCCTCGCAAGACAAAAATCTAATACACGGTCAATCGACCCCCTAGGCGCGGTCGATCGATGCTTTGTTTTCTGGTGCTCTTTGGTCTTCACATGGGAGAAAAAGTTCATAACGGAATCGGCCATAACTTATTCATCTGAACTCTAAATGATGTACAGTTTATGGCCACGCGATGGAAACTCAATGAAATATGCATAGCTAGAAATTCCACCAGTTAGAGATGAAGCATGAGTTGACTAAAATGACCTTGAAGTAGCTTTCGGTGACGAAACTTCTTCGAAATGTAACCGATCCTCACTTTTAGCATTCCAATGCCTACAAAAGCACAATTAACCCATGAAAAACATATATATGCCCAAATCCGAGGTTGTCTTGTTAACGAGCATAAATATTGGAATTAAGAATCTAAAAGTGATAGAATTGACAAAGATAAAGGGTGAAAATATGCAATATTTATGACGTATCAGAGGACTAGGGCGTAAGCTCCCGGGTGGGGAAGTCTAGGATCATCGATATGGAGATGAGCAACAATAGGTTGGCAAATAAGGTTGACTCCCATGATGATAAGCTATTAAGGTTGGAGGCGAAGATCCTAGATATGTACGCCTTTATGAACAAGGGTAAGGGCAAGGGCAATGTGGTAGAGGTAGACGAGGACGTCGACGTCGACGTTGACTCCAACTCTTCATCATAGATACGCACAGACTCGACTCCATATGATGATCCATTTCCCATCGTGACCCCCGTCGACTGACCTATGTCAACACTCGGTTGGTCGAGTGTGCATATACTCGACATATATTATGCGTTGTAGATAACGAGTGGGTTTAGGGACCCGAGCTTCCTCCCGAGTATGTTGCTTCATAGACATCCCCTCCAAGACATTGAGGTAAGAGTGCGCATCACGTATGTGGTCAAGGGAAAGGATAACTCACCTATGTGGTTGCACAAATAATGCGGCGTTCATCATATTGCGGAGTGTCTTAATTCATATGTTATGTGACCTTCGTTCCTACTCAGACCTGCTGAAAAATGACATTATTTCTATATTTTTTTATTTGGATATTAGATTGTATTTGTATTTTTTTTTATTTTGGTACATGTTGGTTTGGATATGGATGTTTTCATTTCTATTTTATTTGGATATGGATTATATATTCCATGATTTGGTATATTATTTGTATTTTATTTGGATATATGCTGTTTGGATAGGTACAATTTTGCTATAACAAGTGCAAATATACTGTTGGTCCGTGGCGGTGGCCATACAGCCCAACAGTTTTTTTCCATTCTGCCCATAACTGTCATGGTCAAAGATCGTGACAAGTTCGTGATAAAGAAACTTGTCATGGTCTTTGATCGTGATAATTTTTTTGGTTTTGTCACTGTCAAATACCATGACAAAACTTGTCAAGGTCGATGACCGTGACATGACCGTGACAAGTTCGTGATAAAATAAGTTGTCACCCCAGACGTGTCACGATCATTGAGCTTGACAAGTTGGACTTATCACGGTCAATGATCGTGACAAATCGACAGTTTTGGTGTAGTGTAAATTAAAAGATAATTAATACTGGAAAAAGTAATAATTAATTCACGTAATTAGAATTGATTTTTGATGAATCAAGACAATCAAATAAACATCTTTATGTTTGTAGTTGATAGAGTAATGATATTATGACTTGGGAGGAAGATTGGGACTTGTTTGTGGGTAAAAATCTGGGTAAAATTGGTGAAGAACATCGCAGACCCGACCCAGGCAAAGTACAATGGCGAACCAGTTCAGCTGCCCTGTTTAGCCCAAGTTCGTTTGTTAATAGTTTATTATTCTCTCTGGGGTCTAGGGTATTTTTAGGTATTCGTTGATGAAAGTAAGAATTTTAAGAATTTATACTTTTGGGACCTTATTTTATCTTGGGTTAGTTGGAATAGAACCCGAAATAGGGAATTGTGGGTGTTAGTGCGACTGACGCTCGAAAATCTGAATTGATGAATTCGGGTAACTTAGGATACGGGTTGGTCAGAAAGGGCCTACTGTCCATAATTAATAATATGTGTGTGAAATCAGGTAAACAAAGGTTAATTACATATTTAGGGTCGATGGTAGACTCCGCATAGCTAGACTAGTGTTGCTGGTGATAGGCACGTATTAACCGGATTATGTGTGTGTGTGCGCGCGCGCGTGTGTGTGTAGGAAGAATTGTAATATTTATATGTGTGATTTTTATACAACTATAGAGTTGAATAAATGAATATAACATATAACTTGTAACTTTTCATTATTAAACATTTCACAAATATTATGCTAACTGGCCTTTAATAGCTCTAACGGACGGTGTTGAAGTGGACGCTCCATAGATTTATGAGGATTGAAGTGTGTCGTATGTAGATGGGATCGATAGTTTTGTAACTGTGAGCTATGTTGCAATAACACCACCTCTTTTGTATGTGTATCATCAAGCAAACAAAATTTATTCTATGTTCAAAACACAAACACCAAATGTATTTGTTAGAAAATTATTAATGGTGTGTAGAGTAGGTGTTTAGAGACTTTAAATAAACTAAAAACTATCCTAATATGTTATACATATGTTTCAATACTTGTCAAAGACTTCAAAAGCATGCGTAAATGTAATATACACATTCATACAGTGAGATTATGCCATGTAATGAACATTTACTGATTTCACAAGACTAATTAAACTTGTAAAGGCTTCTTCAATTGGAAAAAAACTCCAAGTACAAAATATAAACAAGAGAAAATTAAAACATTTATTTGGGGTTGACATTACAAAATAGCTTCAAGTACTAAAAATAACAAAAGAAACAATGAACAATTTTAGGGAGACCCTCAAAATTGTACACAAAATTCAAACCCGATGATGTGCCATAGGGGTATTGGTTCGTGTGTTTTTGTTTGTGGGTCCGCGTAAACGTCATTAATTAATACATGTTTGACATATCATTGATTTTTTGTTTTGTTTACTATTTAAGGGTCTCCCTAGAATCACTTAAGAAATAATAAACGTACTTTCTATCAGGTTTTATGCACAGTCAATCATTAGATCCCGTATCATTTGGCCTTTTTAAAATTATCAATCTTTCATTCAAAAGTATACCATATTTTGAAATGTAAATCTCTTATAGAAGGTTTTCATTTATGAAAAGACACCAAGTACTAAAAATATGAGATTTTGAAATGTAAATATCATATCAGTTGGCCTTTTTATAATAATCATTCTTTCATTCAAGAGAAAGTAATTATTTTAAGGATCAAATACCAAAAAGTTCCTCAAACATTTTTTAATACACATTTAGTCCAAGCCTTTTTTTTGTACCAAAAAATCCCATATTCTATTATCTTTAAAGGTCCGCACCAGCGATATGGTAAAGCCTTTTTGGCATGATGAAGGACTTTTTGGTGCAAAATAAAAAGGCTTGGACTAAACGTGTATTATAAAAAGTTCGAGGGACTATTTGGTATATGCCCTTATTTTGTAGGCTTAAATGTTAAAAATATGTCTTATGTCCTAGGTGGAAGGTGAAAATTAGTTTGCTATCACAGGGGAAAATTATCACAAATGGAACTTACCCTCAATATATTTCACATTTTATTCTTGTCTTTGTGGGAAACATGTCTCCCAAATTTAAAGTTCAACGGGGTAATTTCCCTAATAATAATGCCAGCTTCAATTATTAATTTAGCTGAATTTTTCGCCAATAATATGTCATCGTCAATCACAATCTCAAATCCCCCTCAATCCATTCATTTATTTGCGAGAGCATGCTCCTTATTGGCCCCCTCACAGTTTTCCTCGAAAATGAAGCTATAAAAAGAGAAAAATAAGAATACAAACATTTTAATCAATTTTGTTACACCCAGAAATTATTTTTGAGAGTTTGTATGTAAGGGTAATACACTGAGTTTGTATGTAAGGGAAATTATTGTTTATCGTGTGTGTTTTACTCTCTGAATGGATTAGATACCTTATATGATATCATGCTATTTTCTACATTATGGTGTGTGTTTTACTCTCTGAATGGATTAGATACATTTTTAAGCAGAAGTTGTTTATAGTGTATACTTGATTGTTTCTTCATTTTAAGTAGTTTTATTATTTTTAAAGGTACATCAATTTTCTATTTTTTGTTAGTTTTAAAGGTATATAAAAATGGGTACTCTGTTTTCTGTTTCCACTTCCTTACACTCTGTTTTCTGTTTATAAAAGTAGACTTTTCTGGCTCGATGTTTTGTGATATAAATAGTGTGCGATTAAGATATAAATTGTGTGATATTTCAGTTTTGGTATATATTTGAGTTAAATTTTAGGAATGATTCACTCACAAACCTATTTTAGACTTTAGTTATTGCTAACATAGTTTGTAATTATTGACCCATATTTGGGTAATATTGAAATGTTGAAAATATTGAAATGCAAATGTCACATATTGTTATTTTTTTTTATAATTATTTGTTTATTTTGATTGTAGGTTGAATCTTACCTCACAAGTATCTAGGTATCCTTTTTATGGAAGAACCACACTCAAAATCAAAGGTATGGATATATATTTTTTTTATGGAGATATCTTATTTTAATTATATTATTGATTTTTGAATCTTTTTCTATTATTGTGAACTTGTAGGTTGATGATCCAAAGTCCATCAATGCTACTGTGCATGGACCAATTGACCTTGATGCCGAGCCGCCTACATCACCACAGAAAAAGAGAAAAAATGGCTCTACGGTATGGGATCATTTTACTAAGAATAATGATAAAAAAATACTAGAGCATCATGTAACTATTGTGGTATTACGTATACTTGTTATGCTAGAGAAAATGAGACTAAAAATTTATTAAGCCATACTCCCTCGTGTCGAGAGTATAAAAAATTGTGTTTGGATGTTTTAGATGATGACAAAAATGGACAACAAAAATTATCTTTTATTCAAAAGAAAGATGATGGGGGAAATGCTCCAAGTTTAAATCTTTTACCCATGTCTTTTAATGCCGAAGCTTGTAGGCAAGGACTTGCGGAAATGTTGATGATTGATGAGCTTCCATTTACATTTGTTGAGAATGAAGGTTTTAGGAGATTCATGGCACTCGCGCAACCGAGGTTAATTATACCGAGTCGTACAACGATTGCGCGGGATTGCATCAATCTTTATAAAAAATTGAAAAAAGAGGTAAAAGTTGAATTGAAAGGGCAAAGGGTTTGTCTTACAAGCGATACATGGACATCGATTCAAAAAATAAATTATATGTGTCTTACGGCTCACTTTATTGACAAGGATTGGAAGCTTCACAAAAAAATACTTAAGTTTTGTCAAGTTAAAAGTCATAAGGGTGAGGAACTTGGGATGGTTGTTGATGATTGTTTAATTAATTGGGGAATTGAAGGTATTTTCACAATCACGGTTGATAATGCTAGCTCTAATAACGGTATGGTTCATCATTTAAAAAGAAAAACAAAAAATTACAAAGGCACCGTATTAGAGCATGAACATTTGCATATGAGGTGTTGTGAACATATCTTAAATCTAATTGTAGGTGATGGTTTGAGGGAATTTGATGAGTCAATTGCGAAAGTGAGGAGGGTCGTGAAATATGTTAAGTTTTCTCCATCTAGGTTGGATAATTTCAAAAAATATGTTGAAAAGGTAAAAATAGAATCAAAAAGTCTATTATGACTAGATGTACCAACTAGATGGAACTCGACTTACATGATGTTAGATTCCACTTTAAAATTTGAGAAAGTCTTTGAGAGGATGGATTAGGATGACGAACAATACAAAAAATATATTGGTGAGGAAGATGAAAATGATGATGCTATTAGAGGGAGAGGAGTGGAGGCACGGAAATTGGGTTCGCCAAAAAGTGAGGATTGGGATAAGGTGAGAAGTTTTGTGAAATTTCTTTCAATATTTTATCATGCAACTTTAAAAATTTTCGGAAGTTTATATGTCACCTCAAATGCCTTTTTCCACGAGCTTATAATGATACAAAGCAAGTTGATATTTTTCAGAAATAATGGAGATTATTTTTTGTCTACTATGGCGGCGAGCATGCAATCAAAATTTGACAAGTATTGGAATGTCAAAAAAATAAACTTTCTCTTATTTGTTGCGGTGGTTCTTGATCCTAGATATGAGTTGAAGTATGTTGAATACTTTTTTGGAGAATTACATGGCTTTGTTTTGGCAATAAACTTGACTAGGAAGGTAAGAGAGACTTTAGTTCGACTTTTTGATTGGTACCATGAAAATAGTTCTAATGCAAATCCAAGCAATATAACTCCAACACCAACTTTTGTCGTTCTTAATGATGATGATGATATGGACGGGCGTGCATTTTTTCTATCTCAATATAAAACATATTTGGAACCGGGAGATAACTTTGGCGCCAAGTCGGAAGTTGAAAAATATTTGTTGAAAACATGTGAGATGGATAGTACAGATTTTGATATTCTTAGTTGGTGGAAAAATAATCAAAATATATATCCAATCCTCTCTCTTGTTGCTCGTGATCTATTAGCTATTCCCGTGTCTACCGTAGCTTCCGAATCCGCATTTAGCACATGAAGTCGTATTCTTGACCCTTTTCATAGCTCATTATCAACAAATACAGTGGAAGCACTTGTTTGTGGTCAAAATTGGCTACGCTCCTCAACAAAGTCAATACATATTCGAGATTCGTTGGACAACATTCAACAACTAGAGAAACTTGATTCGGGTAACAAATTGTTATTTTGTGATATTTCATCTTATTTGATTGTTTAAATTCAATTATTGATAAACTTGTTTTTAATAATTTGTAGAGTTGTTGGGAACTAAAAGTGGAGAAGTTTAATGCGTGGCGTGGCGGCATGGATGCGTTGGATATTTAAAAAATTTGTTGAATTTGTAATACTTTAGTTAAACATGATACTTTGTTATGGATTGTATTAATTTTGTGGTGGACATATTTTTGTATATGGGTATTAGTTGTTTGTTATTTTCCGTGGATATAATAATAGTGTTGTTTTTTGTATTTCCATTAGCTGTTTTTTTTAAAATAGTGCTCTTTTTTTAAAATAGTGTGCTGTTTTTTTAAAAAAAGTGTTGTTTTTTTAAAAGAAAAACGCTTTTTTTTAAAAGAAAATTGTTGTTTTAATGAAATTTTTTATAAAAAAAGCATGTGCTGTTTTTTAATGCAGTTTTACATGTGTTGTTTTTAATAAAAAAATGCATCTTTACAAAAAAAAAGTATTGTTTTTAATAATAAAAAATGTGTTGTTTTTTATTGGTATGGACCGAATAGGACCGAGACCGAACACAGACCGTATGAAAATCGAATAGGACCGAGATCGATAATTCTGGTCCGGTCTCGGTCCGTAATTTTTTAGGACCAATTAATGTGGTCCGGTCCCAAAAATACCCCAAAATCGGACCGAACCGGACCGCGAACACCCCTAGTTTTGTAAACAAATGTGTGAAAAAATACAAAGGAGTAAATAAATGACAGATTTTCATACCCTCGCTACTAACATAATTAGATTCGGTAGTGCCATAAGAGGTTGTTGCACATATATTAATAGGCTCTTAGGGAGGATCCATGTTTTATGCAACTGACATTAGATCTCTAGGGGCACGCGCACGATTGATCTAGGTATAACTAAAAAGAAGAACTAACGACATTAACTATGTGAATGTCGTTAATTATAAGATAAAACAAGTATGTAACCCATGCGATGCGCGGGCGATTATAAAATCGAACACTGAGAACATTAATCAAAACACCAACCCATTTAAACCAAAACTATTTCCTAATGTAACAATCTCATCCTTATCATGTTGTCAACCAAAAATTTATAAATACATTGCACCCCTCACACCAAGTTCTTTAAGCAAAAACATTATATTCTCAGATTTCTTTCACCGTATGTGAGCATACCTCACCTATAACATATTTTCTTATATCAACAAAATGAACACGCTTTTTCCACTGTACCATATTTATGCGCCATATTTCAACCAACATAGAGATCATCCAATATGGAACACTTGTTTTGCCTAACCATTTTGAAGAAGGGCGCATTGAAAATGACATAAAAGTTAGGACATACTCAAAGTCTTCTTTCATAAAATAAAAGAATGTGAGTTAGGAAAAAGGGTAACGATTTATAGTGATTGTTTCATACTCACATTTAATCGAATTTCTAGTGTTGACCATATCAACATTAGAAAAAAAATTGTGATACATTTTTATAATAATATTAGATGATCAACAAAGTTTCAACTACCCAAACTTTAATTATGTAAATTCATGACAAAAATAGAGTTTATGTAATTAACATGAATAAAATGTCCATTCATATACGGTGCAAAAAAAATACAAAAATCTTTTTGGATTTTTCAAAAAAATATTTATCAAAAAAAATCTTTTTGTACATTTCAAAAAAATTTCAAAACAAAAATCTTTTTGGTTTTTCGAAAAATAAATACAAAAATGATTCAAACTATTCAAGAACGCGAGAACGAACTAATGCCCTCTTTAAGTATTTCGATTGAAATACCCATAAATGGTATTTTTCGTAGAAATAGTATTTTTGCTTATTTCGATGATACGCGATACAGAAGAAAGAGTTCAAAAATTACTAAATATGGGACTATAGAAGTGAATTCCATCGTCAAAAAAGAGGATTTTATTGAGTATCGAGGAGTCAAGGAATTTAGGCCAAAATATCAAATGAAAGTAGATTGATTCTTTTAAATCCAAAATTCATAAAATTTATATATTTGAAATCTACTCGTCGAGATCTATCCAACAACACTCATATTTGATATTTTTTAACAAAAAAATCGAAACCGAAAAATTTACTATTTCACTAAAACCTCTTTTTTTTTCCCGGTGGAAACTCCTTTTATTTCAGCCAACACTATATTTTTTCCGAATAAAAACCTTTTTCTCCGGCGCTGCCAATTGTTTTGCTGGCGTGGAGCAAAAAAATGAATAGTTAAAAAAAAAATCCAACAAAAAACTGAGCTTGAGTTAATAAAAGATATCATATTAACTTTAGGAACAAACAAAATCTACATAAAAACTTGGATAATATTTTTAAAAAAGTCGGCAAATATGTAATACTTTAAAGAATTTAAAAAAATATTGTGAAAAAAACTTTTTCCAATAATAAAGTAGGTATCCAATTAAAAATAATTTTCTAATGAAAAATAGAAAAAATATTCAATAATTACCAAAAATCTAGAAAATCCATTAAAAATAGAAAACATAAATAAAAATATGAAAAAATAATAAATCGAAAACAATAAATTTTCAAATATATTGTTTTTGCAATATATTTGTTTTTTCAAATATTTTCAAAAAAAAAAATTCAAATAAATTTTCAATATATTTGTTTTTTCAAAAATTTTCAAATATATTGTTTTTTCAAATTTTCAAATATAAATCGAAAAAAAAGTTTGAAAATTTTTGCAAGTTGAATAAATTTTCTAAAAAATTTAAAAAAATAATGCAAAAAATGAATTTCCAATAACAAAATTTATTTCCAATATAAAACCAAAGATTTAAAAAATAATAAAAAAAGAAAAACAATTTCCAAAAATAATATATATATATATATATTCTAACAATGATTAAAAAACATAAAAAATAATATTGATAAAAGACTTCCAGCAAAAAAAAAATCATCCAAAAATTATATTTTCTAGCAAAATAAAAATGATTTTCAGAAAAAAAAAATTTATTAAAAAAAACTGTTTTTTAATAGATAAAAAACTATCATCATATTTACGGGAAAAAACAAAAATCTTCATCCAAAAATCTATAAAAACAAATTTTGAATTTTGAATAAAAAGAACATCAATCTAAAAAAATCAAAACTAAGATGCATTTATATTCAACTACCTTCTTGTATTTAATGTCGTTTGCAGGGTTGTCCCATTCCAATTCTTTCGAAATATCTGACTGTTGCCAGTCTTGTATGAGAGTGTTGACAGAAGTCGCCCTTTTCACACACAAAAAAAGATAGAGAGGTCCATGGAAAATGGTTTTTATATCAAATATTTATGCCTTTCCCACAAATGAGCATCATGACAGATTGAGTCCATTGAAGGTAGTTTTGGCCATTGAGTTTGTGTCTGGTGATAGGAAGGTTTTTCTCGGGTCCTCCTTCAAAGTTGGGAATGACTGTAGATTGATCAGAAGATGCCCCCGAAGTGGAGTTCTCCTTATTGTCGGCTATCCCATATATTATAATACAATTTTTTCCTGAAATTTATCGTTCGGAGGCTAATGCTCTGAAGGATTCGATTTGAGGGTTTTGGTTTTGGAATTGATTTTGTAACCGTGTTTGAGGAGGAATTTGAAGAATATGATGTATAATTTTACAGTAATGCTTGGGATAGTCAAGTTATAACTGAAGATTTTTTTGTAACTCTATATATCCTGAAAAAGTAGCCGGTATAAATGAACGGAGAAGTTGTGCATTTATTAGATGCTAAAAGATCACCATGAGCTACTGCATTCATCCTATTATGTCTACTATTTAATCAATATAAATGTACAGAATTATGAATTATTAATATAATTACAGAAATAAAACGTAATAGTAATAGTATAGAAAAAGAATCCGAGCCCTGTGAATTTTCACAGTATCCTTAAGATAATTTATTCCCTCCAATGTGCTCCGAGGTTGATGAATATTGTCTCCCAAGATAGAACGGATTTTCTAATTAATTATGTAGCACGACAATAATTAATTACGACGAACTCAAATTCTGTGGTTTGTACTCAACAACAATGCAACAGATGTGAAAGAGTTATGTAGAAAAATAATTTTCTGGAACAGATATGACAGCATTTACAGTATGGAAGGAATTGGAGGAGGGAATTTTTCATTTTTTAAAAACGGAGGGAGGCATTTGTATTTATAGTAAATCAAGTGACTGTTCAAAATAACTATCAAAATAGTTAAACGAATAACTGTTGACTTTTGGCAATAACTGCCAACAGTTAATTAATTAATTAATTAATTAATTTCATAATTAATTAATAATTAAAGCCCAGAAAGTTAAATTAATTCGACCCAAAAATGTAGGAGATTTTTATAAGCCCAAGCCCGGAACTGAAACCGAACCGAACAGAGCCGAGCCGGACGGACGTGCGCGCGCGCGTGTGGACCTTTGATCGAAAGTCAACCCGAGCATAGCTTAGGTCATCTCCCCCTTCAAAGAGTTGGGATACCCCAAGGCATCCATGCCTTAGTCCATCATTTGGGTTTTATTAACTCATCATTTTTCCACTACTCTTCCAATGTGGGACAAGAGTTAAAACATACCCAATTCATTAACTTTCATTACTTTGTGAGTCACTATGGGGACATATTTATCATTCATAACTTAATGAAATTGAACATGTGAATATACTACGTTAATTTTCTTGCGGAGGAGAACGCGTTCGTATATTATCCCATAATTATTGTAGTGTGGGTCCCACCTAAATTTGAGCTCAAAGTTGCACAAAATTCTTTCCAGAAAAATCTAGACAACTTTTTCTAAGTCCAATTTCCAACAATCCCCCACATAAATGATATATTACTATAAATAAAACATAATAGATGCTAATGCAGGTGCAGACACATATTGAGTAAAACTGAAGATTTATTGCATCGGGAGAAGTAGCCTAGTGACCTTGAACTTTCCTTAGTGCTATACCATCGGATTTACTTGGTTAATCAGTAGACTTCACATCTTTGAACCGTCAATCATTTCTGTAAACCTAGACAACAGTATTCACACACCAATTCTTCAACACAGTTGGTTCTCACGTTTGTGTTCATTTTGGCCATGAACACCACTTGGTTCCGTGAGTATTTTAGAGAATATGCCTTTCACTATTCTCATAGAAGTGACATACTTCTTACTCACATAGGTGACTTCCATAAAGAGTATCCTGCAATACCCCACTTAGACATACCAAGATATGGATGTCATTAAAAGCATAACTTATCCTAATTTCGCAGCAGATATGCGCTGTCTCATCTTTGGAATGGATAGGATTAAATCTCCTCCAGTGCTTACTGAATATAATGTAGTTCGGTTTTCCCATTGAACCTAGATCTTGGGATCTCCAGTCAGCTAAGTTGGGTTGCCACTATATTGATTCTTATTTATTTATTGGCTTTAGACCCATTCCTCTCGATGATCTTTCAACTTGCTCTCGGTTTAAACCTTTCGTTAGTGGATCCGCTATATTATCTTTTGACTTACATAGTCAATTGAGATAATTCCATTTGAGAGAAGTTGTCTAATGATATTGTGTCGACGACGAATATGTCGTGACTTTTTGTTATACATGTGATTATTTTCCCTTCCAATCGCTGATTGATTGTCGTAATGTATACATATTGCGGGCACATGTTTTGACCAATTTGGAACATCCTCTAAGAAATTTCGAAGCCATTCAGCTTATTCTCCATCTTTGTCTAGTGCAATGAATTTAGATTCCATTGTTGATAAGCAATGCACGTTTGTTTTGAGGATTTCTAAGATATGGCTGCACCTCCAAGGGTAAACACATACCCACTTGTAGACTTAGAGTTTTTTATATCGGATATCCAATTTGCACCGTAATGTCCTTCAAGAATAACTGGATATTTTGAGTAGTGCAGTCCATAGTTTTGAGTATATTTCAAATAACCCAAAACTCGCAATATTGCTTTCCAGTGGTTTCTCCCTGGATTACTCGTAAATCGACTTAGCTTACTTATTGAGTATACTATGTCCGATCGCGTACAGTTCATGATATACATTAAACGGATGATAATACGAGAATATTCTAGTTGAGATATGCTTTCACCATTATTTCTTGCTAGATTTAAATTTACATCTACAAGTGTCTTGGTAGGACTAATATCATACTTCTTGAATTTTTCAAATACTTTCTCTATGTAATGATATTGAGATAATATAAGTCCATCCGATGTTCTAGAAATTTTAATTCCTAATATAACATCGGCGATTCCCAAATCTTTCATGTCAAATCTACTACTCAACATTTGTTTTGTAGTTTTGACAATTTCCAAGTTACTACCCATGATAAGCATATCATCAACGTAGAGGCATACAAAGACATATCCATTTTGAATGTATTTAAAGTAAACACATTTATCGCATTCATTAATTTTGAAACCATTTGATAACATTGCATTATCAAATTTTTCATGCCATTGCTTATGTGCTTGTATTAATTCGTAAAGTGATTTAACAAGCTTACATACTTTTCCTTCTTGTTCGGGAGCCTTGAACCCTTTAGATTGCTCCATATAAATTTCATCGTCTCGTTCACCGTTTAAGAATGTAGTTTTTAGATCCATTTGATGTATTTCAAGTCCATTAATAGCAAATATTGCTATTAACATCCGTAGGAGCGGGCGCGGTCCGATCCGGTCCAGTTTTTGACGATTTTAGGTGCCGGACCGAATCATTTGGTCCTATAATTGAGAAGATCGAATTTGGACCGATTTAATTGATTTAGCCTATTTATTCGGTTTAGGCTATTTTCGATCGGGTTCGGTTAATGATCGATCCAAATTTACAAAAAATAGAAAAATATATCAGAAAAATATAACAGTTATAATATCCCAAAAAATCAGTCTACCAAGGCAACTAGTAAAATTTATTTCTACACAAAAAAATAAGCTTTTTTACAATTCCTAAACCAACACTGAAATGATTTCTTAAATAAAAAAAAAATCAATAATTGGTCGTTTGACAGTTCCTAAACCACCTTAATCCCTAAGCTTTTTTTTTTACAGTTCCTAAACCAAAAAAATCACTGAAATCTGTTCAGCACAAGAAATAAGTTCAGCAATGAATTGAAGTTTGTTCAGCAACAACACTTGGTCGTTTGACAACAAATATACAAAATCATTTCCTAAAATCTGTTCAGCAAACAACACTTAATCTAAACCAACACCTGGTCATGGCCGTTTGAATTTATAAACCAAATAAGTTCAGCACTGAAGTAAAATGGAATAAAAAAAAAATCACAATAAAAATCAAGAAAAAGCATATACCGGTGGTGTTAGATCTTTAGTCGTCGGATCTGTGGAGAAGAGGTGCTCCACTGCCCGAGCTTTAGTCGCCATTTCCATTTGGGCTGAAGAACTTATGGTCCGTTGAGGTGTGGTTGTGGGTGTGGTGCGTTGTGCCGGATCTGGTGTGGCTGTCAGATCTGGTGTGACTATCTTGTGGGTGGCGGTGGCCCGTATTCGTGGGTGTAAAAAAAATGGGAGAGAGGAAGTAAAAGTGTGAGAGAAAGAAAGTGAGAAGTTTGAGACACAGTGTGAGAGATGTGCGTGCGTTCATTTGTTGTGTTTATTTAGGCTTTAGATATTAAACTTACATGATATATTTATATACAATAAATATATTTTATATAATATTAAAATAAACGGTCCGGTCCGGTCGTAACACCAAATTTAAAGGGGATAATTTGGACCGAACCGAAAATATTCAGATCTCTTAAATTAGGACCGAATTCGGACCGATTTATAAAAAAGCCAACAAAAGTGGGTCCGGTCCGGTTCGATCCAATCGGGTCAATCGGGTCGGTCTTTTTTTTGTCCACTCCTACTTACTATATCATTATATAGGTTTGAATTGTTCATTGTGACTTTTGAATTTATGTTTAATTGATCATCTTCTAAACATTTTATTTTGAATTACTTTTATTATTATTTATTCGTTTTCTTCTATCTTTTCAAATTGTAAGCCATAAGTAATATTCTAATGAGCCCGCACATCGCGCGACATATATACTAGTTATATCTCTAATACAATAATATTAGACGTTAATGACATCTAATAAATACAATAAAAATTAATGTATTTATCCTTCATCTAACAGTCCAAACGTTTTCTTCCCCATCGTCTATTCTCTATGGCCGACTCCAATGGTTGATTTCTAAATCCAATCGTATTCTATGTGGCAGGATTATTTAATTGGTTCTCTTTATCTAACTGGCAAATTTCTATAAAGATAGAATATATAAGGTATTTGGGTCTCCAATGGTGGTGTATTCTCCTTTAATTTAGAAGAATGATTATGGCAGTTAGAAAACAAAACTGCTCTGGTGTGAGATAATGGGTGCATCCACGTCATATTCTCCCACTAAATTAGCATTTCTACATGTGGAAATGCTCTTAGAAAACATCAATGTGACTCACCTTCCATGTCATATTCACCTTCATATACCCCTTTTTCTTTTTCTATCACAAAAACTCGACAAGAGAGAAACATCCATTGGAGTAGGCCTAAGGCCAAATCCAATGGTCATTTCCATCAGCCCTATTTTCTCTCCTAGAAAAAGGTTAAGAAAAAATAGTGCTCCAATAGAGATTTCTTCAGGATCGTCAATCCCATTTGGCTGCTAGGTCACTTCGGCAATTTCTATGACCATTTCTAAATGTGGGAATGCCTTGACGGTTTGACAATATGACATGGAATCATTTCAAGGGTCACGATTTTCTTCGGCAGCAATTTTCAGTTACCAATTCCCTCATAATTATCCTTAACTGACGCCATATCATATGGATAGACAATAGCGTTGGAGATCTAAAATCAAGATACCATTCCACCATTTTAGGGAACATTCTGAGTAGATTAGAATTGCCTATTAACCAGTGTTTAGAACGGGGTATTGAAATATTACCATTGGAGTCGGTCTAAGTATACCCATCATTGTCGGGTCCAACGCTATTGTAAACATGGGAACAGAAATATCAACAGGGAAAGTTATGTCTGTAGTGGACATAAATGTTGTCCTCCCACTTCCCACCATAAAATCCTATCCACTAACAAATTATCACATAAACTCCATACGCACGACTCATCAACAGGTTCAAATTTTATGTTTGACATTTCGTTTCCTTTCTGTTTGGTACCTGAAGATGAAGAAATGGACAGCCCATGGTTCGCTTCTGTATCTAGATAAGTGGCATACTTTGGGTAGTTGCGTTAAAACTCAACGGAGGTCGTCCAGCCGGTGGATCAGGGTGTTAGGTCTCCCACTTCATCTGTGGGGGACAAAAGTGTTTCAAGTTATCGGTAGGAGGTGTGGTGGATTTCTAAATGCCGACAAGGATACTCAGTCAGGAGAAGATATTAGATGGGCCAGGATATTGATGAAAAGTTAGGCAATGTTCCGGAGAAGGTGTCTGTTGAAACTGGCGGTTGGGTGTTTGTTTTCCCCATATGGGTTGAAACGCTGAATACGTGCTATTATGAGGATGGTGCTGTCCAGAAACATTTTAGGAACATTTGCACTATCATATGTCTTTATGTTGATGACTTGCTTATATTTGGTTCCAATATTCATGCCGTAGAAAATGTTAAATCATTATTATGTGCCAACTTTGATATGAAGGATTTGGGTGAAGCTAGTGTAATATTAGGAATTAATATTACTAGGTCAGAAAAGGGACTTTCTTTGGATCAATCTCATTACATTGAGAAAGTTCTAAAGAAATATAATTACTTTGACTGTAAACCTGCTAGTAATCCATTTGACCCTAGTGTAAAGTTATTTAAGAACACTGGCGACAGTGTAAACCAAAATGCTTATGTAAGCATTATTGGTAGCTTACGTTATGCTACAGATTGCACTAGACCTGACATAGCTTATGCTGTGGGAGTACTATGTAGATTTACTAGTAGACCTAGTATGGAGCATTGGCATGCTATTGAGAGGGTCATGCGGTACCTTAAAAGGACGATGAACCTCGGACTACACTATAATAAGCATCCCGCTGTCCTTGAAGGATTTAGTGATGTTGATTGGAACACCCTATCTGATGATTCTAAGGCTACTAGTGGATATATATTTAGCATCGCTGGTGGTGCAGTTTCTTGGAAATCTAAGAAACAAACTATTTTGGCTCAATCCACTATGGAGTCTGAGATGATAGCACTAGCTACTGCTAGTGAAGAGGCAGGTTGGTTAAGAAACCTCCTGTGAGATATCCCATTATGGGAAAGACCGATTCCAGCCGTTTTGATTCATTGTGATAGTACCGCGGCTATTGCAAAAGTTGAGAACCGTTATTATAATGGTAAGAAATGACAAATACGTCATAAGCATAGTACTGTTAGAGAATTTATCTCTACGGGTGCTGTGAGGGTGGATCATATACGGACTGAACAGAACTTAGCTGATCCTTTGACGAAAGGACTAGCTAGGGAGAAGGTGTGGAACACCACGAAAGGGATGGGGCTAAAGCCCTTGGATAAATGAGTCATTTGTGATGGTAACCCAACATATAGACTGGAGATCCCAAGAAATATGTTCAAAGGGTAATAACAAGTCACAAGTGATATGGGTTGAATCATGCGATTATTAATTAATATAGAACGGGGTTTTACTCCGAGTCCATCCCTATGGAGCATGATATACTAAAGCGAGTTGAGGATGAGTTACTATAACTCTTAATGAGATCTATAGCTCTATTTTGAGTGGGGTACTTAGCTACAGGAGTATTCTTGATAGACTCACCTATGTGAATGTGGAAGTGTGGCCGCTTCCTATGGATATTTTGGGCAAATTCCTAAAGCGTTCACTATACTGGGATAGAAGCACATGGCCGTAACGTGCTAGCTATTAGAATTACATCCAAGTAGGGTTGTGTGTGGGATATTGTCAGAGATAGAGTTCAAAACTACGGTTACTCTAGTATATTCTGAACCATCTTTACTACGTAAAGGTTCAAGTCGAAAGACACCTTTACTTATGCACAACTCTATTAATAATTATTGCTCAATAATTTTTCAAAATTTACATGTAGGGGATTGTAACCGATGATTGTGTTTTTAAAATCCAAAGTGGGGGATTGTTGTCAAAATTGTATTTTAAAAATACAAGTGGGAACTTTTTGTTAAAAAGAAAAAAAGAGATACCCTCTTTTCCCAAAATTTTGGCTAAAAATGAGGGAAATGATAACCTACTCTCCCACCTACATAAAAATAAGAGAGTAGTGGGGATTTATAGCCACCCACTAGAACCAACTTGAAATAATCATCCGGGTTTTACTCCCAAATTTCTTCTCTTTGTTTCCTTGGTAGTTATCCTCCATTATTAGTATATATGTGATGAGACTCCATTACTACCGGATAGGAGCAAGAGACAGCTTGAGAGCTTAAGTTTTTGAAGTTAAAAAAAAAAACTTGAGTTTAGTTTTGGAAGACAGAAAAAAAAATCGAGTGTTTTGGAAATCACTATTCTCTCTTTCTAAGACTGAAAATATTTTCTTCATGAAAATATTTATTCCCCTAAAATATTTTAGAACAGTTTGTCTACACAAATTGAAATTAAGAAATTGAGCAATTAATTTGGAATGGGTGTTAGAAGACATATAACTACGGTGCATGGTTATATGATACAGAGGTGATTCTGGGCTTGTTTTATCCTGGGGACGGTGTGACTATAGACTACCTGCACAAAGAGGGTAGAGCCGCGAAACGTCTTAAAGAGAGCGACCTAGTCCGCGACTCAACCAAAGAATCGTCTATGACGAATTTATAAACAATTGAGGTAATATTGTTTATTTTTATTGTGCAGTATTTATTTGGAATTCACGCATTCGGTTCATATTTGCGATAATCATATGAGGTAATAATTTAATTTTAAGCAGTAGACTTAAAATTAATTTATGATTTTATTTTTTGAGTTCTCCATAAAACTCTTTGGTGTGATTTTTTAATCACAATAGATAAAGTGTACCAACAGGTAAATTGTTAGACCGACGGGTAGTGTAGTTCTGGGTACTCAAAAAGTGAGGAGTAGGGTACGGAACCAGACTTCGGAGAAATTGGTTGAGGGTAATGATGATTTCGAAATCAGCAAAAAACCACAGTATCGTGGTTGCATGGTCGCCAGGGCAAGTGTTGAGGCGGGTTTGGCCGTTAGAGCTGGGCCGAAAGTTGGTGAGTTTCCTGCTGATGCGGAGGAGGAGTTGTCATCCGGTGCAGGCATGAGAACGACAGCGGTTGAGTTGTATTATATGTCACGTGGCAATTTCGTGTGCGTCGTGTCATGTTCGGGTCGTGTCATATCTAGTTCGTGTTAAGTATTAGTCAACCCTAACCCGACCCATTTAACTAATCGTGTCAAATGAGCAAACACTAACCCGGCCTATTTATTATCGTGTCGTGTTCGGGTTGACCCGCATAACTTATTAAGTAAAATATAAAATAATTTTTTTCTTGTCTCTTAACCAATCATACCACTCATAGGCCTACGATAACTTAAATTTAATTAATTTCAACTTCTTGCAACACATAAATAATTTATCATCCGATTCTTCATGAATTTTATAGAATGTCTATCAAAAAATATAAATTATCGAATATATTCTCCATAAAATACGAGTTAAACGGGTCTATCCGTGTCATTTTTGAGTTATACGTGTTTGACACTAACCCAACCCGTTTATTATTCGTATTGACGGGTCGTGTCATATTCGGGTTCGTGTCAAGAAATCGTCAACCTTAACCCGCTAACTTCGTGTCGAGTTCGTGTCGGGTTATCGTGTCGTGTCAAAAATTGTCACCCCTACTTCTGGCGAGGCATTGGCGTGTGCAGATTGTCCTTCGACTTTTGAGGGAGATGACATGCCTGCCTCCTTTTGTCTCTAGTGGACCATGGTGTGCGTGCGTGCGTGGATATTGGGGGGTCTTTGGAGCACAGGTCAGTCATTGTTTGGAGGTAAAAAAATGCTATTTGGAGTGAATTTTTGACATAAAAATTCTAGACACACTGAGGTGTCAAGCTATTAGTGGTTAGTTTTGCGGGTCCACGCCAGTGGGACCCCAAAACCAATTAATATAAGACTGGCACATCATTTTGTCCCCAAAAATTCGATCGATTGTTCGGTCAGTGTAGAAGTGCTCTTGAAGGTAACGTGTGATGTTCCTATACAGTTGAGTAATAGTCTAGTTCATGCTAATATGGAAACAGAGGTGGTAAAAAATAAATTTGTGGACAGTGATAAGCAAGGAGTTAAAAAAGAGTCATGATATTAAGATCCAAAAAATATCCGTAAAATATTACATAAAAATTAAATTTAAATTTTACTTGAAAACATCCAAAATGTTGTACCCTTTTTTTTTTCTTGTAAAATGTCTACTATACCCCAAACTAAATAAAAAAATTACACACAAACTAACACCACAAACTCTAAAACACCACAAACCAATCAAAATACAGGTTTTCAAACTGGTTACTCTTCCCACCGAAATCTCAAACCCACGGCTAAACCTAACCGAAATCTCCATTTTCATATGTTTGTTGTGTTGTTGTATTGGTTGTGTTCTTTATATACAGAAACTAAGTATCAAGGGACGACATTGCAATGGGTGATGAAAAGAATGTTGATGATCAGGGTTCCTAAACTCTAAATATCCAATGCTCGTTTGATGATTTTGAGGTATTAAAACACCTCTACAGACTATATAATCTGTAAAACAACATTTAAAATGATGAAAAAATGAAGAAAAAAACTACTCTTACGGTTGCCCGTCACCATAAGTGATAATGAGTTTCGATCCCAAGATGCCGTGTAATGACACATCGTGGTTACATTTGACCGTATATTAACATAACACGGTTACACTTAACTGTGTAATGATTCTTGGTTGGGGTTATAAATTCACGGTTTCACTTGGCCGTAGTTATATATTCACGATTTAAGTTGGTCGTGATAAGTGGACAACGGTTTTATTGGGTCATGGTATTATACCCACGGTCTAATGTGGCCGTGATAAGTTCAGTATAGATACAATTCATGTAACATATTGCCATTCATTCATGCACTGATAATTTTTTTGTCATTTCAGTTAGATTACTCGGTTGTAGAAGATACATTTTGGCACGATATAGACAATGTCATTGTATCGAGTGTACCTATTGAATGTGCATCTACCGAGAAAACGAATATGCGTGAACCGAGTATTATTGAACAAGCAACGACATCTACTTCGCCCAAATGTTTGCGTGATCTTTTTTTAGATTTCACATCGTTTATGGTAAAAAAACATATCACGTAGTTAATTTCCAACACTTTGAGATATTTAATGCATGACATTATTGTATGACATAATTTGATTGTGTGCATTGCTAGGATGCGAAAATAGAAGAAGGATTAGATATTAATGTGATTAATTAAGACCATACAGTCGAATTCACAACTAAGGAGGTATGTTTTGTTTATTGATATTGTGAACATGATTTTACAATTATATTCAAAATCTCCATTCAAAATGTCGTTTCATTTAACAATGTTTGTCTTGTGCAGATTTTATATGACCGGGACAAGATGATTGATTGGTGTGAACAAGTTGGTCGCAAGCTTCATGCCGTCGTGATAATTCTGAAATCCGACAAGGCTAGTACAGTCAGCAAGGTTAGGGTCCTACTTGGTTGTGAGTGAAGCGAGCTTCATAGACCCAAAAAAGACGAGGAGTTGGAAAAGAAGAGGAAGCGTTCTTCCGAAACACGAAAATGTGATTGCCCATTTAGATTGAAAGGGGTTCCGTACGATAATAGTCATTCGGGGTTTGAAGTTCTCTATGGGGTACACAACCACGTGGTGTCAAAATCACTTGTTGGGCACTCATATGACGGTCGACTCTCCTAACATTGAAAATGAGATGATAAATAATGGGGTTGGCCCGAAGGAAGTACTCCATACATTGAAAAAGAGGTCGGAGTACAATTGTTCATCAATACGAGCAATATATAACGCTAAAAGTAAAATGAAGAACGTTGAGATGCAACACTACACCAAATACCAAAAATGGGGTCACGACCAAGAGCCGTGACTAGATGGTCACCGCCTAAACCCGTGACTACATCCAAAATGAGCGTGACCAATTCTAAGGTCGCATAGCCATGCAACAATTGATGCATTTTCTTGGGAAGAAGAATTATGTTCAATGACATTGAAGGAATGAACAAACCGATGTGGTGGGGGATTTATTTTTTGCACATCCCACCTATTGATTGTAGGTGAAATGCTTCCCGAGTATACTTGTGGTCGATTGCACTTACAAGACCAATCGTTACAATATGCCATTATTTGAGATGATTGGGGTCACTCCTACCGAGCAATCTTTTTGCATTGCATTTGCATTTCTGAAAAGTGAGAATGAGGAGAATTTTAGATGGACTTTGCAACATTTGCGGTCATTATACGAGCCAGAATCTTTGCCGCAAGTTATTATCTCCGACAAGCAACAATCTTGTCTTAACGCTTTGCCAAGCGTGTTTCCACTTGCCACCATTCTTCTTTTCTTATTCCATGTATAGAAGAACATTGAAGGTGCATGTGTGAAACACAACATTAAAGACCAGGACAAGAAGGTGATCATACAAGGTTGGGTTGGGGTGTTGGAGTCAGAGACTACGAACGACTTTGAGAATGCATGGACTTCTTTTCGCCAAAACTGGCAATAATACCCGAACATGGTTGGGTACATATCAATGAATTGGATCCCTTTTCGTTTTCAGTTCGCGTATGCATGGACTAATCGCGTACCCCACCGTGGAAACCGAACAACTAACAGAGTGGAGGGTTCCCATGCGCACCTAAAAAAATACTTAACAAATAGCACTGGTTCATTTGTGACTGTGTGGAAGGGTACGCATTACTTGGACACCAAGTAAATCAAATTCAAACTGAGTTTCAGAAATCACTTCAATCCACCCAAGCGTGGACACAATGATGCGTTGTTGCGTGAGAACCGTGGTAGGGCATCACACTATGCATGGGATCTAATTGTTGTTGAGATAGATTCCATGAGATCGTTATTAAGCTCATCAGGAGATAGCACCTAATATACGGAGATACGATGCTCCCACGTACTTTGCACCATATACAGATTATCATGTGTCCACGAGTTAGCCCAATTGGAGAACCTAGGACAAACAATTCCACTGTGGGCACTAGATGATCATTTGAGGAAACTTGCCATTGTCCCGGACATCCCTCAATACCGTGACCTTGACTATACATGTGAGATGATATTTTTTAAGAAAAGGTGTAATGAGGCAGGTGAAGCCATTAGAAATATGATGCTAATCAAGTTAATGGCGATTTTCTAACCCTCTACTACACCCTTGATGGATCCCGTACAAATTCGTCAAAAGGGCAGGCCACCTAAGGGGAAAAAGTCTGCCGACAACTCCTCTTGGGAGCAAGATGTACTGTCCACAAGGGAACTTATAAAAGTCTTAACAAACATTTCCCCGTTGACGGGAGTGAAATCGAAGACGTGGTCTCGAGAGAAGAAGATGTATATTAAGGACGTTCCCGAGTTCTTCCGATCATTTGTGGAGGATATATATGATGTAAAATCTGATGGGAACTGTGGATATAGGACTATTTCAAAAAGGGGCGGGTGTTGGGGATGGACTTGAACGTTCTCATGATATTCGTAGTTCTTTGTTGTTCGTGCTACGTAGGGACAAGCTGTTTTGGGCTATGGTGATGACCTCCTACGATATTGATAAGTATGAGAGGATATTGGACTATTTTAGACACTCATGCACAAGCGAGCGATGGTTTATAATGCCAGAGTTTGGCTTCCTTTCGGCGAATGAACTTAAGCTAATGGTTGTGTTGATATACAAATTTTAATGCTTAACATTTGTTCCCTTCGACGTTGGGCCAAAACCTAGTATGGAAGACAATCGCATCATCTATATCCTGAACTCGTCAAATATTTATTGTGTGAGTTTGAAATGCACAAGATTTTTCCCCCTACCACCAATTGGCTCTAGCTGGAAATTAAGGTCCAGTGAAGATGCATTTCAGTGGCCTACTTTGTTTAAGTCCCACTTTCAAATGTTTCAGAATCTATGTCCCAAAGACATTGCGACGAGAGATGAACCGTGCTTGGTATCGTCGAATGAGGACGAGGACTTGACGGCAACTTAAATTCAGTGGTGAAATTCCTAGGATTTCTTGTAACTTTTTGTAATTATTAGGATTGGAAACTTCTTGTAATTTATCAGGATTGGTTATATGTAAATTGGTTGTTGGAGAAAGTCTAGTGCTAATGATTGTAACTTTTTATAACTTTTTGCAATTATTGATTATATTCATTGGTTATTAAAAATTATTGATCAAAATATTTTCTATCTTTTTACAATCATTACTATAATATTCATTGGTTATGTATGTGATAAATTGGAAATCTTGGGGTATTGAAAGTAACTCATGGTCCATTGACACGGCAACAATGTATACACAGTGTCACCACACCTTAACGAGGAAACCACGGTGACACCACACCGTGAAAAAAATAACCACGGTGAGTTGTAACTGGGAAATATATGCAGAGACTTAGCTATTTTTTCACCCCAAAATACACGATTGGTTGTAGCTGTAAATATACCCTCCACGATTTAATATAACCATGACAGGTATATAGACGGTTGCTTATATCCGAAACTATAAATTCCACGGTGAGACCCAATCGTGACTTATATGCAGAGACTTTGGCAATTCCCCCCCCCCCCACACACATATACGGTTTCATGTAACCGTGAAATGTACTCTCACGGTGAAATTGAGCCGTGAGTTTCCAATTCACGGTGAGTTTGAACCGTGAAATATATGCAGAGACTTGGCTATTTTTTCATGCCAGAATACACAGTTTAATGTAACCGTGATAGGTATATAAACGGTTTCTTATAGCCGTAACTATAAATTCCACGATGAGACCCAGCCGTGACTTATATGCAGAGATTTTGGCAATTCCCCCCCCCCCCCCAATATACACAGTTTCATATAACCGTGAAATGTAATCTCACGGTGAAATAGAGCCGTGAGTTTGCAATCCACGATGAGTTTGAACTGCGAAATATATGGACAAACTTGGCTATTTTTTCACCCCAAAATACACGGTTTAGTGTAACCGTGACATGTATATAGACGGTTGTGTTGGAACACGAGGACCCCCAATTTTAAATTTTCTTTTAAAACTAAATATGAATTTTCTAAAAGTGTGGAATAGGATGGTTCAAACACAACACACACAATTTACAAATTTTAATTTCTTACAAATTAAAATTAAACTAAACTAAAAGTGACAACAAAATAATCAACTAACAAATATTCACTTTAAACAAATTAACTCAATTAAAGTCCTAAAATTTGCCTACAAAAATTAATTCATTTTTGCAAATTAGGCCAAACCAAATTTTACCAAATTAAATTATTTTAATGACATGAATTAAGTTAATCGAAATTTCACCCAAATTAATTTTTGCACCAAATTAAACAAGAGTAGTGAATTAAACCATATTTTATCTTTTAGTCCTAAGCATGCGTTCTAGGTGATTATAAGATAAAATAAATTCACAACACACTATGCCACGATGTACGAGAAAAACCCAAATGGAAAAAACCTCAGACGGCCCTAACCTTAAGTCCACTAAGTACGGAATTTTATAAATACAAGATAGATGACTTACACAACTCGACTCGACTCCTTCAATCCCCTGACGCGCCTTCTTGTACCAAACTCTACTTAGCCGATAATCCCGGACTCCATCGTAACCTTGGAATCCACCAATGAGGCTTTTGGACAACCGTTAACCCGCAATCGAAGCCTTTCTCCGAGTGAGAACGCCGCAGCAACAAATAAGTCTTCTTCTTTAAGGGATGTAGAAGTAAACCTAAACAACTCTTCAAACGGTAGAGTAAAACCCGGTGCCAAACAACTCCAAGAAAAATATATGTATATAGAGATACTTGGATATATCAAACTAAACTATGGGTGTATAAACATGTGTTTGAAGAAAATTTTCTAATAAAATTTAACAGATGAAAACATGGACTTTTGGTTTTAATGGTTTTCTCTCAAAAGCTCTCTAAGAATATTCAAAAGTCCTTGAAAAAAATCTGGTCTCGAAGATTATAAAAGCAGTCAAAAAGTAGTGGGACAAAATAGTGGGAAAATGTCAAAAACTGCCAAAAACTGTTCTCGTCTGAAATCTCGTTCGAACGACCTTTCGTTCGAAAAGTCAGTGTTCAAACGGGAAACTCGATGGCAAAACTCGTTCGAAGGAAATTCTCGTTCGAATGACAATTTCGAATAAAAAGTCAAAATATGCATTTTTCATTTTAAGCCCATAAAAATTTATTTTAAATAAAAATTACACCCGTTAAAAATTATTTCAAGTCTCCTACACATATATATATAATGTGCATTCATACCTTTTGGAGACTTCAAATCTGAACCGTTGTGGACGCAAAACTAGGCACTATGTAAACCCGATACTTTGATATCGTCACTTTGAAATAATGGCCTCTATGTCTTCAACTTAAACATCAAATGTCATAGGCCATGAGGAGACTCATGATTACTATCCTATGACTCAAATGTTTTTGTCCGAAATTGAGCCAACACTACATTAAGACTCAAGTGGAAATTTGTGTCCTTACAGGTTGGTTAAAGCCGTAACTATACATTCCACGGTGAGACCCAACCGCGACTTATATGTAGAGACTTTGATAATTTTTTCCCCCAACCCACACGGTTTCATGTAACTGCGAACTGTACTATCACTGTGAAATAGAGTCGTGAGTTTCCAATCCACGATGAGTTTTAACCGTGAAATATATGCAGAGACTTGGCTATTTTTTCACCCCAACATATACGGTTAGTTGTAGCCGTAAATATACTCTCCACGATTTGATCCATCCGTGAATTATATAAAGAGACTTTGGTGATTCCCCCCCCCCCCCCCCCCCAATTTACATGGTCTAATGTAACCGTGGTTTTTTATTTGACGGTGTCACCACACCGTGGAAGTTAGTATGACGGTGACACCATACCATATAGGTGTAATAAACGGTGAGAACCCACCATTTTGTTATCATTGAAGCATGTTCATGGTTAACATTCAAGGACATAACATAACATTGAAGTACATAACACTCAAACACATATCACATAACATATTTGTTTCAAATTTGTTCCAACATAATTGTCGTAAAGTTGTTCCAAAACATAACACATAACAAAATTTGGGATGCTTTACAAACAAAATTTTTAAGAATACAGTTACATTCAAATTGTTTGAACAAATTTGTCTATATTCTCTTTAAACGCTTCGTCGAGGTGGTTTTTTCTTGGAGGAATTTCTATTGGGGGTTGGATCGCGCCGTGCCTTGGTCCAGGTTTCTTCACGCACCGGGACCTTTCCCTTTTCTGTATAAGCGTGTGTCCCTTTGGCCTATTGCATGGCATCAAGCGCTGCACGTGATAGTTTATGGACATCCGTAACCTCCTGGTCCGAGCCTCCATCAATATCTTCCTGGAGCAGGATAATGGCTACATCTATCCCCTTAGCCTATATAAATTATCATCAACTGTGTTAGACAATTCCTGAACAAAGAAAATCAATTTAATGATAAATTTTAAAACATTTACCATTTTATCCGAGTGCTTTAGCTACGGCTTGCATATTCTATTCTTGGAATTTTGAATGTATGGATGGGATCTTTCTAGGTACCAAGACATGTACCCATCCACACATTCCCAAGGCACAGACCTTTCCGGGGTTGAACGTCTGGCATCAGACTGTACATGGTCGACCCAGTTAAGTTGATACCATTTCTCGATATCAAACTTTAATTTGTATCGGTCCTGGGTCTTCCCCCTCTCCTTTGACAAAGGGTGCATTGACGGTCTAGGAATTATTTGAACACATCCAGCTTGGTGTAGGACCCTCTTCGGGTAGTAGGGTTCCTCGACATTATAGCAGATAAGGAGGTCGTTATACCATGAGACCTCCTGAAATGGGTGGGCCTCATTTTTTTCGGAGGAGGTATCCCAAACAACCTAAACGTATTTCCAAATGTTATTACGTACATAAATAAACAAAATAAATATTGAACTTAAAACAACCAATACTTACGTATGAAGCTTTTAAATCATCTAAGGTTTCCCTTTGCTCCCGTAGTTGTGCAAAGGCATCCCTTGATACCGTTTGCGCCCTCTATTTGCATAGACGCGACTCGCTATGTTATAAATGGAGATTTCTAACACCCCTTGCCAAATTGAAGTGGTCGTGTATCCACGCCCGCAGTCAAAACAAAATAAAATTTCAATATAGACATATTAATTAGGAGATTATTATATTACAAAGTAAAATTTAAAATATGTACCACGATAACGGGAAGATATCCAGCCACTTGTCGAACGTCCACCCGAGAGGCAATCCCCAACTGTCGATATAAATGGTCCAATACACCCATCCCCCAAGCATAATATTTACATTTTCTGCCTTTTACAAAGATTGCAGGTAGTATACTGGAACTCGGTTGCCCGATTTATTCGGGAACAAGAAGTAACCGACCATGAAAAACAAGTACCCCTAGCAGCCTGCTTAATCTTCCTATTTAAAGCACAGTCCCCTAGATTCTTAACTGTCTCCTTATACAAATTCATTAACCAATCAAAACGAACAGCGTATACAAACTTACACTCCTCCTTGGCCTCCTCATTGGCACAACGCAAATATTTAGTAAGCCATTGGATTTGGGTCGTCTTCTCCTCGTCTTTCTTTGAAATAATATCGTACACTAGTTTACCTACTATCGGGATTTGGCGGAGATGGTACACATCATTTAGGGTGATGGTCATCTTTCCGAACTGCATATGATATGAATTTGTCTTTGGTTGCGACCATTTGATGAATGCCAACACTAATACATAATCTATGTACCGATAGGAGTGTTAATCAAATCGTACAACCCAGAGTTCTTCACCAACTCTATTACCCGCTCATCCTCTTTGGCTAGATCCCACTCAAGAAAAATTCTTGAAGTGGTACACACACTTCATTATTTCCCTCTACTCATCTCTATTCCAAATAAAATAACTAATATGGTTATGATAATTTTTTAGGAGTTCGGGGTTGTTTGGCGTGCACCCCTAGAGCGGTTGGGAATCAGACTGGCTTATTTTTTTCGAGCATTCTTCTCTGGCCCTTTCGATGTGGATGGTTGGATTTCATCTTCCGAGGAAGAAGACTCGTCCTCTCTTGCCTTCTATCCTTCTTCCTCCCTATATTCATCTCTATCTTCCTCTCCTCCTCTCACTCATTCCTCCTCTCTTTCCTCTCTATATTCCTCTCCTCCTCTATCTCTTTCCTCTCTCTCCTCCTCACTTTTCTCCTCTATCCTTACCTCTTTCTCTGCCTCTCTTTCCTCCTCTATTCTTTCTCTCTCTCTCTTCCTCACTTTCCTCCTCTCTCTATTTATCACTTTCCTTCTCTCTCTCTTTCTCTCGTGATTTATCTTCTTTTTTCTCCTCCTTTTTGTCTCCCACTACTCCTACCTCACCCCTTTCACTAACCCCAATCAAATCACATACAACTGCCTCAACTACTTTCTCAATTGACTTCGAACCATTACCCGCCTCAACATTAAGTAAATCTCCTACCACTTTATCTAACGAAGTCGTTGGAGAATATCCTTTGCTTGAAGTAGTGGCCTCACTGGCACTACTACTACTAGAGGAAGATACGGGTAATCATACTTCCCTAGACGTCGCCTCCAACCTCCTCTTTCGCTCGGATGCAGTGGGAGGATTTTTTATTCTCACCATTTATATGACCTACATAAGAAATTAACATATTATATTAGCAAATTAACAAATTATATTAGCAAATCAACATTTATATACCCTCGCAAATTATATTAGCAAATCAACATTCTAGAATTAAAATTAGAAACAATAATTACTAAAAAGGAAACCATGGTTGGGTTTAACCGTGAAATGTACAACCAAGGTGAGAACTGGCTATATATTGTGTAATCACGATTGGACATGACCGAATATTATTAACACCTATGGTGATGGGAAACTGTAGGTGCAGACCATTTTTTTTCTTTACCATGGTAAACCCTAGGTTTGTTCATTAGCGTAAATGGAATATATTTGCAGTTAGATTAGTTAGGGTTACATTTTAAAGAGTTTATAACGGATTTCTTATATGTAGTTTTCATGATAGGGTTTAATACACAAAATGGGAGCACAAAATGAGAACATGACAGTCATGGGAGTAAGGTTTAATGGTTTAACATACAAGAAATGAAGCTTGATGGTAATGTGGTGTTACGTGTTTTTGGTGTTGGGAGTAAGGTTTAATGGGGGATTGTGGTTTGGGAGAGAAGTTAGAGAGATAGAGGGAAAGGGAAAAATGAGGATCGAATGTTTTTGGGATTTTATATGGGTGAAGGTACATTTTTTTTGGTGTTTTGTATAAATATTAGGTGCTTATGTGGTGTTTTAGAGATATTTTTTGGGTGTAAATATCATGACCCGTTGAAAAAAGTGGGCTTAATTCAATGGGTAAGTGGAAAGTACCTAAGTATCATTCGAGAGATATCATTGGAAGTGATGGGTTAGTTGTTAATAGGTGTTCCAGCTCACTTGACTAAGGATGTTAGCCTCATTGGTTTGGGAGATAAAGTTGACGATAGTGGTCACTGTTTAAGTGCTTTTTATGGTAATGATGTAGTTGCCTTATAAGAGGTCCCATCTGAAAGGACCCACTTGGGGGATTTGTTTTCCAATGAAGTCAACTTGTGTGGCAAAGAATGTAGTAGTGCCTCTTGTCGTAAGATGATGGCGATGCCAATTAAGAGTCTTTATTTGTCAGGCATCCATGTTTTGTTAAAAGTGGCAAATAGGGGTCGAATTTGACAAGGTTTGGGCCTTGTTTAAATTCAAGTAAATTATTAAAAGATGGTGCATTTAGAAAAAAGTTCAGAAATACAGGGGACTCTATACATAGTAAAAATAAGTGGACAAATATGGTTGATAAGCGTAAAAAATATTTTTGGTTCGGGGTGAAATTGGTGTGGATGGCGCGCCTTCAGTTTCTAGTGCGTCCGTGGGTTATAATCCTTCTAGATCGTCTGGTGAGGGACTTCTTAGAGGTTTTTCTCTTTGCACGGTCGTGGAGGAGCATGAAGGAGTGATGGATGGGGAGGCATTTGAAGTTAATTCTAAGGGAATATTTGGGGAGTCGGTTGGCGGGAAGGAGTATTTGGGTAATTTGGATGATCTGTCTCCTAGGTTATGGGTTGAGTTAGGGGTGTTGTTCGGGGCAGGGGCAGTGTCTGAAGGGAAGTTAAATGAGAACGGTATTGAGGGAGAGGTGGAGGAATGGGCCTCCAGTGTGATAGGAGGGTTTAGCAAATTTTTAGGGATTTCTTTGTTGGGGAATGATCAGGAGGCTCTTAGTTTATTCCATAAAATTAAGGATAGGTAGAGGGAGAAAGTAGAGGTGGGAAAGAGAGGGATGGAAGAGGAAGTAGGGGTTTAAAGTAGTTTTCAATGAAGTTACGACTCATCTATTGGAACGTGCGGTGTTTTAATGACCTCAGGAAAATAGGAGTGGCTAATGGGACCATTTTGCGGTGGAGGCCAGATATTATTTGTCTTCAAGAGACTAAGTTGGGTTCTATGAATATGGAAATGAAATGTTCTATTTGGGGAGGACGTAGGATAGAGTGGTGCTTCCTTGATTCGAAGGGGGTGTCTGGAAGGATGATCATTTTGAGGGATAATAGAGTGGCAGAAAAAAATAATATTTTAGTGGGTTGTTGGTCTCTCCCTATTTATGTAGTAATGTAGAGTATGGGTTCTTGTGGATCATTTTGGGGGTATATGGGCTAGTGGAGGACTCGGTTCGTTGGAGCTTTGGGAGGAACTGGCAGGACATAGGAGTGTTTGGGACATCCCGTAGTGTATAGGGGGAGACTACAACATCATTCACTTCCCTTCGGAGATGAGTGGTGGGGGCGTTGTAATTCTTCTATACGAGATTTTTTGAACTTTACCAATGAGTTGGAGTTGATGGACCTCCCTTTATAGGGTGGGTTCTTCACATGGTCCAGTCATAGGGACAAGCCCTCGCTTTCTCAAATTGACCATTTTTTTACTCTCTAATGAGTGGGAGGAGCATATTTTGGGGGTGACTCAATCTTGGTTACTTCGAGTGACTTCGAATCACTCCCCTATTCTCTTGGAGTGTGGAGGGGGAGGTGGGGGGAGGATTCCATTTATATTTGAGTATATGTGGTTAAAGGAGGAGGACTTGGTTGGGAGGGTTCAGGAGTGGTGGCAGGGGTATGAGGTGGCCAGGAATGCGTGCTTTAAAATACCAAATAAATTGTTTTATCTCAAAGGAGACCACATTGGGTGGAACAAAGAAGTGTTTGGGAATGATGGGGGTGCGATTGAGCAGGTTGTGGAGGATATTCGAATGCTTAATGAGAAAGAAAGGTCAGGTAGTCTGTCGGGGGCTGAGAGGTTGACTAGGGAAGAGAAAAAATGAGAGGTGGGGATGAGATTGATGTAAGAGGATATTAGTTGGAGACAAAAGGCTAGGGCTCTTTGGCTTAGGAAAGGGGATTACAATACTAAATTCTTTCATAAAGCGGCTAACTCCCATCGTTGTTTTTACCATATCAGGAAGGTTGTGATAAGGGAGGTGGAGTTCACTGAGGAGATTGAGGTTCATAGGGAGATCAGTCAGTTTTATGAGCGATTATATACGGAGGATGAGTCCTGGAGTCCAAAGATGGATGGGCTTCCAGTGGATAGCATTGTGGGGGTCGAGGTAGATCCGTTGGAAAAGGGTGTGCATAGAGGAGGAGGTGGTCTAGGTTTTGAGGTCGATTGCGATGATAAGGTTCCTAGTCAGGACGGGCTCACAATGGACTTTTTTCCCACATTATTGGTCAGTTCTTAGGCCGTATGTGATGGCTATTTTCAGTAAGTTCGATGATAAAGGTTATTTTCTGAGGAGTTTGAATGCCACGTTCATTACTTTGGTCCTCAAGAAAGGGGGAGCGACAGATATGAGTGATTTCAGGCACAATAGTCTAGTCATCTCATTTCTAAGGTCTTATTAGTTAAACTTAGAAAGGTGATTGACCCTCTTGTTTTTTATGCTCAGAGCGCCTTTCTGAGTGGTCATCAAATCATGGATGCGGCCTTGGTGGCATATGAGTGCATCGAATCGAGTTTAAAAAGTGGGGTCCTGGGTATTATCAACAAATTGGATATTGAAAAGGCCTATGGTCATGTGGGCTAGGAGTTCTTTCTTTATATTCTTAGGAGGTTGTTGTTTGGGGATCGGTGGTGCAGGTGGATAAAGATATGTATCTTCGCTGTCAAATTCTCAGTCATTATGAACGGTGTTCCGGAAGGTTTCTTCTCAAGCTCTTGTGGTCTTTGACATCGTGACTCATTGTCACCTTTCCTTTTTGTCTTGGTTATGGAGGCATTTCTTAGGTAATGAGTCGTACGGTGGAGGGAGGTATGGTCTCGGGTTTTTTGATCGGGATCTATGGCCCCCATCTAGTCGAGATCTCTCACCTTCTATTTATGAATGATACTATTATTTTTTATGGGGCGTATGTGGATGAGGTGAGGACATTGAGGATGCTGCTTGTGTATTTTGATAATGTTTAGGGTTTATGTATCAATGTTAGGAAGAGTAAGATGATTGATGTGGGAGATGTGGGTAACGTGGGTCATTTGGCTAATGTTCTTGGATGTAGGGTCGGCTATCTCCCATTTAATTTTCTTGGCTACCCTTTAGGGACAAGTTTAAGTCCTATTTGATGTGGGATCCAGTCCTTAAGAGGGTCGAAAGGTGGTTAGCAGGGTGGAAGAACAGTTACCTTTCCAAAGGGGGTCGATTGACGTTGATCAAAATCATGTTATTGAGTCTTCAGACTTATTTTATGTCCATTATCCCTTTACCTGGTTTTCCTGTCATGAGGCTCGACAAGTTAATGAAGGATTTCTTATGGCTAGATCATGATGATCAATTTAAGTACTATTTGGTGAGTTGGGATGATGTGTGTCGGCCATTACAAGTGGGTGGGGCTGGGGTAAGGATCTTGAACAACTTCAATAAGGCTTTACTGGGTAAGTGGTTGTAGGGATTTAATAGAGAAGGAGACAGACTGCGGAGGAAACTGGTGGTAGCTAGGAATGGGGTCGGTCCGTATGGGTGGTGTCCTATTATGGGGCGCTTTTCTCACAGGGTGGGATTGTGGAGGTATATTACGATTTAGTGGGGGGGGGGGGGGGGGAATTCTCTTTGCTCACTTCCTTCCAGCTCGGGAGTGGGGGTTGTATTAGGTTCTAGAGGGATAAATGGGGTGTGGGGGATCTTTGGAGGATCTCTTCCTGGGGATATTTCAGATTGGGGGAGACAAAGAATGGTCAGTTAACGTGGAGAGTAGGGGATCGTGACGTATGGGACCCGGTGTTTAGGAGGGGTCTTCGGATTGGGATCTTGATGAGATGGAGGACTTCCTTGAGTGGTTGTGTTTGACGTTGACTCCTTCCTTTGGGGTCGATGGGTTGATGTTGTCATGCTCTCAGGATGGCCTTTTTCAGTTAAGAAATATTATAATGTGATGAGGGGTCACGGGGGTGCTTATTTTCTATTAAAGTCAGTGTGGAAGAGTCATGCGTCACCCAAGGTTTGTTTCTTTTTGTGGACCGCTGCTGGGGGGGGGAGGGCATTTTGACTATTTAGGAGCTTCGGAGCAGAGGGAGGAGGATGGACAATAGATGTTGGTTATGTAAGATGGAGGAGGAGACGACCAATCACTTTCCTCTACACTGTCAGGTGACTAGGGATTTGTGGGATTTGTTCTTTTCTTTATGCTAGATTTATTGGGTTATGCCTCGTACCGTGTGTGAGGTGATGTCATCTTGGAGGAGGGTGAGGGTTTGGTCTGGGCCGCGGGTGGTTTAGATGATGGTCCCTCATTATCTTTTTTGTATTATCTGGCAGGAGAGGAATAGGAGATGCTTTGAGGGGGTCATACTTGATCCTCCTCGAATTAGGTTCAGCTTCCTGAGCCTTCTCCTTGGTATAGGAAAAGGCATGATTCGTCGTTGTCTCTCTTCCTTGAGTACTTAGAGGAGTGTCAGGTGTTGGTCTAGTTTGTTTCGAACACTAGCTCTTTGATTTTTGTTTTGTATACTTAATGTATACGGGTTTCCACCCCCTCAAGTGGGTTTGTTTTATTGAATCATTTTCTAATAAAAAAAATGTGCAAAGTTATTTTTTTCGTATGCTCCATCAACACATTATCACATAAACTCCATAGCCAACACTCATGTATAAGTACATATTTTCTGTTTTGAATTTCGTATTCTTTATGTTTAGTTAGAACATGTGCACTGGTTTACCCAAAGTTTATTGTTTTGAATATATCTTTTTCATATGATGTTTATATTGTGACATATGAGTATTAAATATATATCGCAATTGTGATATATCATCTGCTATGTTTTTTAAAAAAGAATTATAAGTTTGTTTAGATATAGAATACTGTTGGTTAGTAGTAGCTATTGGAGGTTGTGTTCAATTATTTCAAGGTAAAATATTTTCTTGAGTCAATTCATTGTATTTATTACTTAATTTGTTTGTTCATTTTACAATGAGTGTTTGGATTCAAATTGGTCAAGAGAGTTAGTATGTACGATTTGTAGTTTCTTCTTCCCCAAACCACATTTCCATAATTACAAATTAAAAAAATGTAATTACAGTTTTAATGCTACATAAAAAAGTAATTAATCATTAATTATTACTACATCATCATCAACTTTATACAAAAAACTCATAACTATAATTTAAATAACATATAAATATCATCAATGTTTTCTATCCCATGAACATATGGTATAGATCAGAAAGACAGAATTCCATAAATTGTTCAGTCGACGATTCAAAATTCCTGACTCCCGCTGAGTGTCCACATTCTTTATCATCAATATTTTCTATCCCATGAACATATGGTATAGATCAGAAAGATAGAATTCCATAAATTTTTAAGTCGACGATTCAAAATTGTTGCCTCCCGCTGAGTGTCCACCTTCTTTAATATGCCAAATAAGTCTAACAAGCCACGTGATATGTCGGCAGAGTGTCCGAGTCGCGTCATACGCATGCCGGAGTGTTTGTTAGCTCAGGAGAAGGTTTTGTGCTTCTTCCACTTTTATAGCAATGACAAATAAATAGTACTTCTTCTATAGCATAGTAGGAACATGCCACACACTTCATAATGATTGCTTTGATTTGGTTGTCAATCCCACACTCTCGGCTATATGTATAAATTTTGTATGTATTTAGATGCAATTCATTCTCTCCCAATATGGATAACATACGAAGTGGTAGAAAATATGTAGTGTACGCAATCTTAAGAAACTATATGCTCATAAATTTAAGAAGTAAAGAAAAATAATACTTTGTTTAGTATAGAAGGATTTAATTTCCATACTGTCTGCCTCCCATCCTTAAACTCATCTAGGGAATTAATATGTGAAGCCTTTCCACCTTACCTGTAGAAAAAAAAGAGACATAATAGACCAAATGTTTTACAAGGCCTGCAAGAGCAAGCTCAAGCTTCCTTATTTCATCATTGTTCGAAACATAAGGGAAATTTGAGAAAACGTGAAAGGATACATAATATCAACAATTCATGTCACATTCACCATTTATAAATCCAATTGTAATAGAACATCACACCAATGTAAGGATAGAAAACATCCCTTCCAAAAACCCTGTTAATGATCAGACAAAAGGGATTAGTATTACTTTTCTTTTTTATTTTGGCCTGTAAGGGGGAGGTAGTTAATTGACGAGTTAAGATGTCGTGATTTGAGGATTCAACTTGGAAATAAGACGAACCAATGGCCTCGATAGAAATTTAACTTAGGAAGCTTACTTAGTTTACAATTTTGTTTCTATCATGAAATTTTGTTGCTATAAATAGATTGTCAAATGTGGTACATGCATTAGATCTACATTACATATTAGTATTTCCATGGAAATGATAGAACAATACTTTTTCTCCACACTTAACAAAGCCATAGTCTTGATATGCAAGCTAAAATTTAAGAGTAACATCATTAAATTTCATGAAAGAAAAGAATCATATAAATCGAAAAGTTAAAAAAAAAACTTTTGAAGAGAAGATTTGATGATGGGCCAACTTAATTGGCATATGTATTTCTTCACTCCTATTTACTAGAAAATGTGGAATTTGGATTAAGTGTCATTTGCATTATATATCAGTCAGTGTATTCTTATATTAGTTGGCATATGCATTAAATCAACATTACATATGAGTCTCCATTACATGACAGGGCATCCCTTGCTTTGTCTAAAAATTAAGACATTATTTTTTGGTCCTAATACATTCTTTTACTAAATTAAACAAGAAAACAAATTTAGAAAGCATGTTGCAATCTTTCTTTTTAATTTCTATTCTCATGAGAAACATATGTTTTGAAGGATACCTTTATGTCTGTGTAATACCCCGTATTTTTACTGGTTTTATTTATTGCGATTAATTAAATTAAATGGGATAAAAAATTGAAAATTAATCCGAATGTAAACACTAGAGAGACGAGAGTTAGTATTTTATTATGGTAATTATGTTGAATATTACTGAGTGGATATGGTAATATATGATTAATGAATTTATTAATATTGTCACGAGTTATAAATGCGACAATTTTGGAAATTAAGTTGGGATGCGCGTGTCAAGAACCAATTTAATGGATTTAAGAGTAAATTATTTATATCATCCGTATGGTCATTTTGAGTGCATCAACGTGACCAAAAGGGTCGAGATAGTCAGAAAATACTAGTCGGAGGTTTAGTTTGGGCCCCGAGACATTTTAGGCCTAATCGGCATCCCGGGAGGGTATTTTAGTCATTTTGACTTTTTGAGGAATTATGACCCACGAATTTTAGACTTAATATATCATCCAACATTAGAACTCCTAGGGTTACCACAACCAAAAATCACCAATGACAGTTAGAGAGGAAGAGAGGGAAGTTTCCAAAGGAGAAACCACCCTTAAAGGCTTTTACACCACCATCACCGCCACCGGTTAGATCGAAAATAGAGAATCATTCCCCTAGCATTTGTTTCGAAGGATCAGAATCTTCATTCATAGGCAAGTGATTTAACTTGCAATAATCAATGTATATATTATCCATGATAGTTTAGGAATTGAGAATAACCTAGAAAATATTAGAAGTTATGATATTGGAGACGAAAATCTTAATCTGGGTAGGATTTGCATATAGACTTAATTCTGGAAATACATTACTCACGAAATCATGATCCATGCATATATAATTATGAAATTATGTTGAGTTGTTTCATGTTCTTGAAGAAAATAGGGTTTTTATTGATAATTAGATGATTTGAACCAAGAAAAGAGTAATTCATGATGATTTAAGAATTCTGGAACGTTGAGAATCATGAATTTAGATTATTAGATCACCCAATACATTTACTTTAGAATTTGGCATCTTGTAATGGAATTTTTGGACAAATCTAGGGCTGAAAACGCAGAAAATCGTGACTGTAACTGTTTGATCGATCGATCGACATTCAGAGGTCGGTCGATCGACTGGGTTCGATCGATCGACATTCTTGAGTCGATCGATCGACCTCCCCAGAAATTGTGATATTCTTTCCTTTTTGGATTTAAGAAATTCCAACCTTTGAAAGTGTTAAGTGGGGACTATGTGAACACATTGAGACTTAAGGAAGACCCGTAGGGGTGTATATGGAGACCAAAATATATTAGAATTGATTTGGGACTTAATGTTAAATTTACGAGGGTTCGACGAGTGAGTTACCGTTAGAGGTTGCGATAAAATGAATTAAAAATATATTAGTGATAACTTAAGGTTGGAGACAGAAAGATGGACCTTAAATTACTAAATTGACCTTAAGGACATGAGGGAAACTTAGGAACCTCTTTGGGATAGGTTTAAGTCCTCGGAGTTATACGACGTGAGAATTATCGGCAAAACGTATTACGCATGAGATGGGATGATATTAGAGTACATATCAGACTTATGGTACAGGGATGGGATTATAACTTTAATAATGTGATAATTACCTAAGTTGTGTGAATGCTTAGTATATGGACTATTGTGTGTATGACATACCTACCATACTTTCTATCACGGGAGGTCGGCCTTCGAAAAAGGACCATCTTATCTTTGTGTGCCTACGGGGGGATTTAGATTGGTACCTTAAGTACATAACACTGTGAATGGATTATTTGTGAGTTGATAAGTCAGCTGACCATGGGAGCGTAGGTATATGCGTGACCCATGGGTATGTTAACTATGTTCGCCTCCAGTGTGTTTGATTTTGTTTATTGAAATGGTTCCTGAGCGATTCAGAACGCGTAGTCCTTATGTACGTGATGTACCGGGATTCGATAGCATAGTATGTGTGCACTGCAGCTTAGCCTAGGAGTGCCATATATGTATATATGTACCGAGAATAATATACTTTACTTGTAACTGGTTCACTGTTGAATTGTTAATGCGAATAATTGAGGTATCCGAATGGGATTAAAAATGTGAGAATCTATACAATAATTGATGTAAATAGTTCGTTTAATGTAAAGGTGAGTTATACGTAGAATATATTAGAATGATACGAATAGACCCCCCTATATTATACTGTGAAGACAGGAGGGGTACATACTAGTTAGTTAGCGACATAACTAGGACGGGTTAAGGGTATACGTTAGGCGTGCACATTAGTTGAGGGGTGATGAACTCATGTGAGAGCACATAACTAACATGTATATAATATTTACTATTTAATGCAATTAAACACTTGCTGTATTTTTAAACTGTTTTCACCTTGGACTCTGACCCGTTTGCTTCCAAATCTATTTTTCTGTAAAACATTTTAGGTACCCAGCCACAGGGATGCCAAGCTTAGGAGTTCCATTCTATTGACGTGTTGTAGATGCTGTGGAAATTACATGATCTCGTTACTAGACACCTCCACATCTTTCCTTGCCTATTTTGGGAGTCATTTATTCCAGTTAGGGCTTGTTGCCCATTCTATTCAGTGACAGCAGTTTTAGACTTTCATTTTATTTCAGTCTTGGGATTCTATGTATTCAAACTATTGTACTTGGTTTATTTACATTGCTATTATTATTGGAGTGTTTACTCCAAACATCAGTTATATCATTTTGTTGATTACCTTATCAGATTGTTCATGTGATAGTGGGATGATGTTTTAAATTATTTTGTTGATGGTTAAATTAAACATTAAAATTTGGCACTTCACTATTTTAAATATTAGGTGGTTAGTAATTAATTAAATGTTTTCGACAGTGATGAAATGAACTGAACCAACTTGACATTTTGTATTAATTTAAATAAAGGAGTAGCTACTCGGTATTAAATTAGTAGGGGTGTCACAGCCTGTTTTCAAAATTGGGACTGCACAAAAAAGATATTTTAGTTGTTTTCCAGACCAAATAGTCTAAAAAATGGCACCTAAATAGGAAAATTGAAACTGCTAACCAAATAAAAGTTCTTTAAATTGAAAACTAAAAGTCAAGGATAAAAACAGGGAAATGGAAATGCAATATACTTTTTCCCTCCAAAGAGGACCGCATTTTTACCAAGATATTTGGAAGTATTAGGATTTCTCATAAAATACCTAATTATTGCACAATGAGTTTGATTGGCTAATGTTCTATGTACAATAGTATTCCGAGTAGGAATGAGTTTTTTTACCTACATGTCGTTATTTTAAAGATGATTTATTTTGCAATTTTTCACATTTGTACCTTCATCTAAATTATTAGAAATGTTGCACTTAATTTTATACGTGACTTATGTGGATTTGTTTTCATTGGGATCTAATGGATAGTGTTAGAAGAACATAACACATGCTTAGGCATTTAAAGCCATTATAACTCACACGACAATAATTAGAACCTTTCTCTTTTAAGCTCGATACTTCATACAGATATTATTCATTATATTCGAGTTATCTATTTGACTACTAATCCTATACAAGATACTCCTTTTTGGATCACATATCGTAATGTATATTTTATTTTTAAATCCACATATAATTGGATCACACATTTGTCATCCTCACCAAACTTGCCAAATTGAGCTTGGAACGATAAATCAAAACTCAAATATATACAAAAATTAAATATTTTCTTTGGTTTTTAGCCCATAATGCTTTACCTACAGGTGACATTCTTTACTATTACCATAAACTTCCTCCCCTATTATGCTCACTCTGCTTACTGTCTGATGGTAATAGTCATATATTCATCGAATGACCGGCATTCTTTAAATATTCAATCCAACAATACCATCCCTAATAATAATCCTTAAAACTTTATACCATATACTCCGATGACATTGTTCAGAGGTTTCTTTCATGGGTTTATTAATGTTACTCTTAGGTTTTTGGGTTGAGTTTTAAGGTTTCAAAATGATTTGATTTGTTAGTCTTATCCAGCAATTGATATTATCAATGTGAGATACCATATATTTTTTGTTTTAAATAGGTTATAGCTTGGCTCATCAGTGCATGGAAATTAATGTCTGCTTCTCATAGGGATTTTGTTCGATCGTCGGTAAATTTCCCGATGACTGATGGTATCTAAACATGGTTTCTCTCTCTCTCTCTCGCGCTCTCTCTCTCTCTCTCTCTCTCTCTCTCTCTCTCTATATATATATATATATATATATATATATATATATATATATATATATATATATATATATATATATATATATATCGCTCACCAAACATACTTCTTCCTCCACTTCTTATACATGTTTTTATTGTTAACGCTTATTCTAGATTTTTTCTCTAGGATATATATCAGTGGTCGAGTATTTAGTTGAAATGGAAGCTTAATAATTGATGACGAAACCTTTCTAGTTCCATTGTCGTACCTTCTACTCCACCACTAATGTGTGTTGGTTTGTTATTGGTCAATGTGTTAGATAATTCTTTTAGTTGGTTGCCTGCCAATATGAAATGTAGACAAGTCTTTTTATATTTTTATATATTTTATTAGTTGCAAAGAATGGTGGCCTTTTAGTTTTTTTTTCATATCTCTCTATGCGTATTAAAGGTAATCTAATTTATGATCTAGCCCCGCTCAGGGGTATATATATATATAAGTGTGTGTGTGTGTGTTTATGTCTAGATTTAGATGTGTGTATATATACGTGCACCGCTACTAACTTCCCCATACGGGATGTTTTTTTATAAAAAAAAAAATGTTTGTTGGTGGGATTTAAACATTTCAGGGTACTAGTAACAAAATCATCTCAAAATGATTTGTTTTGATATTTTTAATAAATGGATCCATATTTGACAGTTAAGTAGTTGGTACTTTGTGTAGAAATTGGACTTCTTTGCATTGGTAAAATAACCATTTCTCTAGACTGCTAATGACTAGAATGATGAGTTTTGTTTAAGTCTACACTAAAAAATATTTTATGTTTTTTTTCATAAAACAGACTCAAAGCTGACAAACAAATTATAGAAGGATTGAGAAATTGATGTTGATTAGTCTCGAATCCCATAGATTTAAGATAACATCAACGGTAAAGTCTGTCTTAAGTGACTACATCTTAAAGAATTTTGTTTATGAAGTTTGCAATGTATTTCATTTTCTAATTTAGTTGATATTTTTCTATAATTTTTTGTAAAACATGTTTATATTTTAAAATAAAATGTCGTTAATTTGTAGGAGCAAAGAAATAGATATCAAGGATTGAGTGACCGCAATGCCACATGCAATATTGAAGACATTTCCAATTTTATTAATGATGTTTTATTATATTTGGGGTTTTTCCTTAATAAAATATATGTATCAAGACACATATTTTCACAGGTATTGTTTGGTATATCAATAGTTTGTCAATACGTATGTCAGTTATTGTTGATACCAAAATTAATGTGCTGATGTGGACGAAGAAGATGAAGACACGTGTCAATCTACATGGCACAACAGCAGCGAGGAAGATCATTTCCCGACTAACCGTGTTTCTTTCCGAGAAACTCTATAACACCGAGGAACTCTATCATCCCGAGATACTCTAAGTACTCCGAGGAACTCTTGATCAACAAGCAACTAAGGCGGTCCGAACTGCATCTCGGCCGTATCATTAATTACCAGACGGACAACTGTTCAAATATCCATTGTATTCTTGACGCATACGCTGCATTAAATGTATTACCCTTTCATATGTAAATCATTTAATGTATTGGACCTTTCATGTACAGCCTCAAGGCTATAAATACATTGTATCTACCTCATTCAGGGGGACCGGAATTTCTTGAGAGAACTTGTAATCAAGAATTCCAAAAACACTCAGCAATAACATAACAGTGGACGTAGGCTTTATTCCTAGCCGAACCACTTTAAAAATCTTTGTCTTATTTATTTATCTGTGATTGAAAAATTAGAGCGATCTAGTTTTTTACATCAACAGATTGGCGCCGTCTGTGGGAAACGACTGTTATTATCGTTTTTCATAAAAATCATTTGTCACCAATGGCAGATAATCCAGAATCTAGTAATCGAAATGTTGGAAATACTGGAAATCATCCAAATCCATCTGCATCCCCAGATCTGGCCGGAATTATGACGAATCTGGCTCAAGGACAAACCGCCATGCAAGAATCTATGAGGCAACTCATTCAAACTCTTCAGGGCAGTGCACCTACCTATTCAGGGCAAAGGAGTGATCATAGGCAATCGCAATATAGACGTACTGGGTCATATCGCAATGAGGAGTCTAATGATTTTTCTTATCAACCTGGGCGAACTTCATCGATACGGGCTTCGGATACAGATCAACGTATCACTCTCTCTCCGGAGAGAACTAGCGCTTTGGAAAGGTTAAGTAGAGTATCTCCTTTCAGTCGGTTAGGACCAAGGAGGAACATGAGTCCACCTAGGGCTCCATCAAGAAGTTTTCGACCACCACCAGGTTTAAGAGAAGGATCTGCGCAATCGCGACCAACCACTCATCGAGATAAATCTCAGGAAGCTACGTCAGAGCAATCAATTGCTCGGACTAAGCGGCCCGAGGAAGGGAATGAAGCATGGAAAGGTTCCATTCAACGGTTAGAGGATAGACTGGGAGAAATGGCTAAGGCGAGAAACCCCTTACAGAGAACTTTTGTTCAAGGAACACCTTTTGTGCAAGCCATTGTGGATTTCCCTACACCGTCGAAATTCAAAGCACCCGTAGTGACTCCCAAGTACGATGGAAAGACAGATCCCGTACTTCATATAGAACAATACCAAGCTGCTGCAGATATCTACGCTGTCCCCGACGAGATGAGGTGTAGAGCATTCTCGGGAACTCTTACCGGATCCGCACAGATATGGTACAATAATCTTCCTCGGGGTAAGATTTCAACTTTTGTTCAGTTAGCCGAGCTGTTTATTGGCAACTTTTGTTTTGGAGCAAAGCCGGTAAAGCGAGTAGCACACTTGCTAAGTGTTAGACAAAAATCAGGTGAAAGTACCAGAGATTACATAACTCGTTTCAATAACGAAAAGTTGGAAGTCATAGATTATGAAGAAAAGACAGCAATCACTGCTCTGATGAGTGGTTTGCTGCCTAACAAGCTGTATTACACTTTGGCCAAAGATCCACCTAAAAATATGTCGGAGTTGATGGCAAAGGCGGCCAAAATCATGAATGCCGAGGAGGCTATGGCTGCGAAGAAGAATATGGATAAAGAAGTTAAAGTGGAGTTCGACAATTCTAAGAAGAAAGATCAGAAAAGTAATGGTGGTGACAAATATTCCAAGAATAACAGGATGAAGTTGGAAGCCCTAAAGAAGTATGATAATTATACTCCATTGAAAGTGGGTATTAATCATGTTTTGGAAGAAATCAGGAATAACGAGGAAATCAAATGGCCAGAGAAACTGAAGACAGATCCCGACCTGAGGAATAAGACCAAATATTGCGAATTTCACAAAGATCATGGCCATATGACCAAAAATTGTATAGCCCTTCAGAACGAGATTGAAACACTCATCCGAAGAGGAAAATTGTCAAAGTACGTAGATCGCAGGAGTGAGAGGAAGAATGATGATAGAACTAGAGAGAGATCTAGATCTCCTCGTCGTGCAGAGGAGAAAAAGAGGAGGGACCATGAAGAGGATCCAGATGATGACCCCGATCTTCCCAAAAAGCCAAGGAAACCTGAACGAGAGGTATTTTCCATACGTTTTGGGTCATTTGATTGTAATGTTATTACAGAAGGAGATGCAGGAGGAGGAGACCTTACTGCAGAAAGAAAAGCTTATCTCGGAGAGGCTCAAGCTTGTTCATACATTCAGCGAATAAACCTGGCCGAGGATGATCGTCCGAGGAAGGTAAACAAAGAGAAGCTAGTGATTGGTTTTTCAAAAAACGACCTGGCAGGTGTTCTCTACCCTCATGATGATCCTCTGGTGATCAAAATGAGGATGAAGGATGTGGTCATTTCAAGGGTGTTAGTAGACAATGGTAGTTCAGCAGACATCATGTATTATTCATGCTTTGATAGCTTGAATTTAAAATTATCTCAATTAGAACCTTATCACAGACCCCTTCTGGGTTTTGCTGGCGAGAAAGTTTTTCCACTTGGGACGATCAAGTTGGATATACTCATTGGAACTTGGCCTGCTTGTCGAACAGAAAGAATACGCTTTTTTGTAATGGATAAGAATGTGCAGTCCGCCTACAACATCATCATGGGAAGAGTTGGATTGAAGAAGTTCGAAGCAGTTCCATCTACAGTTCATCAGTGTTTGAAATTCCCAATGAATTTTGGAGTAGGAATTATGAAAGGTGATCAAAAAGTAGATCGGGAATGCTATTATTCGTCTGCCGAGCAAGAGGAACTTGAAGAATCACAGAAAAAGACTACTACTTACCAAGTGGAGGAAGGCACAGAAATTGAAACTCTTGACCCTAGGGATGAATCTCAACTCGTAAAAGGACAGGTTGTGGATTCTACAGAAATTGTTATCCTGGACGACGAGCATCCTGAACGAATAACTCAGATAGGGTCGTCGTTGGATTTTTCAATAAAACAGGAGTTGATAACTTTCTTGAGAAACAGGAAGAATACTTTTGCTTGGAGTCATGAAGACATGCCAGGAATAGATCCAAACTTCTTATGTCATGAACTCAATGTGAATAAGGAGATCAAGCCTGTGAAGCAAAGAAGAAGAGTGTTTAGTCCCGAGAAGAACCAGGCCATACAAGAGGAGGTCGAGAAACTCCAGAAAGCCCAATTCATTGAAGACGTGAAATATCCAGATTGGTTAGCGAATGTGGTGATGGTAAAGAAGAAGAACAACAAATGGAGAATGTGTGTTGATTTTACTGATCTCAACAAGGCATGTCCAAAAGATCATTTTCCATTGCCCAGAATTGATCAACTAGTGGATGCTACTTCGGGACACGAGCTACTCAGCTTCATGGATGCTTATTCTGGCTACAACCAAATCAAAATGAAACCTGAAGACAGGGAAAGTACCTCTTTTATTACCCCAAGGGGAACTTATTGTTATAATGTTATGACTTTTGGTTTAAAAAATGCAGGTGCAACATATCAGCGGTTGATGAACAAGGTATTCACCGAACAAATCAGCCGCAATATGGAGGTCTATGTCGACGACATGCTCACCAAAAGCAAGAGAGCTGCAGATCATTTGGTTGACTTGAGTCAAACTTTTGATCAACTGGATAAATACCAGATGAAGCTTAACCCGGCGAAATGTACCTTTGGAGTACGAGAAGGAATGTTCCTCGGATACATCGTCAACCAACGAGGTATTGAGGCAAATCCAGAAAAGATCAAAGCTCTTTTAGGGTTGCGATCCCCGACGACGAAGAAAGAGGTGCAAAGTCTTACTGGACGAGTTGCAGCACTCAACAGATTTGTATCCCGAGCAACTAATAAATGCCTCCCATTCTTCAAAACACTACGAAAAAGTTTTGAGTGGACTGATGAATGTGAGAAAGCCTTTCAAGATCTGAAGAAGTATTTGGGAGCCCCACCATTGTTGTCTAGGCCAATAACTGGAGAGAAGCTGTACTTGTATTTGGCAGTATCAGAAAATGCAGTTAGCTCGGCGTTGATCAGATTGGAGAATGGAGTCCAGAAGCCAATTTATTACACAAGCAAGGCCTTCCGAGGTGCGGAAATCAGATACCCAAAGCTGGAAAAATTGGCACTGGCATTAATTGAAGCAAGTAGAAGAATGAGACCATACTTCCAGGCCCATACCATCATTGTGTATACCGACATGCCGTTAAGACAAGCCCTTCACAAGCCAGAAAAATCAGGAAGATTGATGTACTGGGCAATAGAGCTCGGTGAATATGATATTGTGTATGAACCCAGATCATCTTTGAAAGGGCAAGCCGTGGCAGATTTTATAGCAGAGTTCACATACCCTGATACCCCCGAGGAGCAAAAGATGCTTGCTGACCTACCTGTGGACGATACAGGATCGACAGACACAGATCCAAACCAACCAAGGTTGGTAAAAGGACTTGTGGATGTAGAAAAATCATCATATTTAAACCCCGACCAACTCCGATTGGTAGAGGGGCGCGAACAAATGACCGACGAGGAACGAAGGATACCCGGGGATGATGAAAGAAAGCAGATGATATTTCACCGAGGAACTCTAACAGATAAGAAATTTGAAAACGAGTTACATACATGGAAATTATATGTAGATGGATCATCTTGCACGGCTGGTTGTGGAGCAGGGATTGTTTTAAATTCTCCAGATGATATTGACATGGAGTACGCCTTGAGATTCCAATTCAAAGCTTCCAATAATGAGGCTGAATATGAGGCTATGATAGCAGGTTTTCATTTGGCGAAAGTTATGGAGGCACGTCAAGTAATTGTTTTCAGTGATTCTCAGTTAATTGTGAATCAAATGATGGGAATATATGCAGTGAAGGGAGAGTTAATGGTGAAATACCATGCAAAAGTGATGGAATTATTGAAAGAATTCGATGCTATTCAATTGGTGAGGATACCGAGAATGGAGAATGCTAGAGCAGACGCATTGGCCCGACTAGCGTCAGCTACGCGCACCGAGCTGCGAAGAACAATACCAATTGAAGTACTAGAAAGTCGGAGCATAGAAGAAGATCTGACGGTGAAGATTATTACCCTTGATTTAGAACCATCTTGGATGGATCCTATCAGAGCATACATGGAAGAAGGAGTACTACCGGAGGACAAACTAGCTGCCAAGAAATTGAAGTATAAAGTCGCTCGGTATGTATTAACTAATGGTGTTTTGTATAGACGAGGAATTATGGCAGGTTTGCAGAGATGTGTGCATCCATCAGAAGTCAAAGAATTGATTGAAGAAATCCATGAAGGATCTTGTGGAGCTCATGTAGCAGGTCGGACTCTACTGCAAAGGGTGATGACACAAGGATACTACTGGCCGACGATGAGAGCTGATTGTATAGCCTATGCTAAGAAGTGTGACAAGTGCCAACGTTTTTCTTCCATCCGAAGAACTCCACAGGCATTGTTGACACCCATAACATCACCTTGGCCATTTGCCATGTGGGGGATTGATCTGGTTGGACCACTGCCGATGACCCGAGGAAGGTTCAAGTATCTCGTCGTGGCAGTAGACTATTTTACTAAGTGGGTGGAAGCTGAACCACTAATTGATATGACGTACGAGAAGGTGTATCAGTTCATATGGAAAAATATCATTTGTCGGTATGGTCTCCCCCACGCTTTCATCACAGACCATGGAACGCAATTTGATAATGAAGAATTTGCTGCCTATTGTCATCAGTCAAACGTCTTGAAGTTTCATTCAGCACCAGGCCATCCCCAAAGCAATGGGCAGACTGAAGTGACGAACAGAACATTACTAAATGGGTTGAAGAAGAGGTTAAGTGAGGCTAAAGCAAATTGGATTAATGAGCTACAGTCAGTTTTGTGGGCTTACCGAACAACTCCCCGAGCAGCAACAGGAGAATCACCATATATGCTAGCATTTGGAAGTGAGGTTGTGATACCTGCCGAGTTGGGCCTACCAACACATAGGGTGTTAAATTTCAATTGGAGGAATGCTGCTTATCAATAACGAACAGCTCTGTTTTACAACAAAAGGGTAAAGAAATGTGATTTAAAAGAAGGGGATTATGTGCTAAAGAAGGTCATTCAGAAGCAGAATAAACTGGAAGCAAACTGGCATGGACCTTACCGAGTTACAGAAGTTGTTCGACCAGGAACTTACAGAATAGCAACTCTAGAAGGAGCAGAATTTAAGAATGCATGAAATGCTGAACACCTGCGCAAGTATTATCAATGATGTCAAATGTAAAGCATTTCTTTAATTATGAATAAAACGAAGATGTTTCACCATTTTTCTTCCTGGATGAAAGTTTTTCGGGGAATACTAGTGTAATGCACTATACAACAAAAGTGCTCTAAGGAGCCAACCTCCTTTGGTTAGGAGGACAACTCTACGGAGCAAAAGTGCTATAAGTAGCCAACCTCCTTTGGTTAGGAGGACATGCTCTAAGGAGCCAAAAAAATGCAGCTCTACGGAGCAAAAGTGCTCTAAGGAGCCAACCTCCTTTGGTTAGGAGGACAGCTCTACGGAGCAAAAGTTCTCTAAGGAGCCAACCTCCTTTGGTTAGGAGGACAGCTCTATTGAGCAAAAAGTGCTATAAGTAGCCAACCTCCTTTGGTTAGGAGGACATGCTCTACGGAGCCAAAAAAATGCTCTAAGGAGCCAAAAGCTTTAAGGAGCCAGAAAGTGTACACCAGCAGGATCAACCACGGTTGGTAAGATAAAAATATACTCTCATATTACAACTTATGTTGGTCGGGAGGTAATATTATTACAATGAGTTCTTTGAAGAACAAAATGTTTAAAAAATACACCAAGTATAGTTGGTCGGGGATAAAAACCCAATAACTGTAGTTGGTCGGCAAGGACAAATTATTGATCTTAGTTGGTCGGACGCAATTTTATAAATAAACCAAGTATAGCTGGTCGGGAATAAAAGCCCATCAACTGTAATTGGTCGACAAACATTATTCACCCACCTTGGTTGATTGGAAACAGTTTGAACATTTTTACTCATTACTTTATTATTAAGTGATCGAGAAATATTACTAATACTTGTAACTTTTATTAAGTTGCTTATTGAACAATAATATTGTTATCTTTTTAACAGATACATAGATACATATGTACAAATATAAATGTGCTTGATAAACACAAGATTAACAAAATGGGCAAACAGAAAATGAAAATCTTTTCATTAATCTAGAATAAATTACAAATTACAAAGAGATACTAAATTGTTACATGGATATTACTATTCTATTGGTTTTTTGCCCTGTGCTTTAGAAACAGGTTCCTCGCCGGCAGGAGGGTCTTCTAGGCAAAGGGGAGAATTGATGAAATTAACATCTCTGAGCATTCTGACGTTCATAACAGAAGGTGTATCCAAAAGATGCTCAGGATGAGATAATTCAGCTTGGGAGTGAAGGCTATAATCACCAAGATATTTTGAAATTAGACTGCGAGGAATGGAACGAGCTGGAATCCATGCCATATCCAATTTGAAAGGTGGTACAGGCAGGTCTAATAATGATGGAGCATGATAGTCCCATAAAAAATGCCCTTGCTCCAACTTTAATACACCCAATGCATTTAACCATCCTTGCTTGTAACCTTCATTATTAGCATGTTCAATGCGAGCATCCAGATGAACGAGAGCTTCATTGTATCCTGCCATCCAGAATTCTCTTGGCTGTTTATGGAATTGGAAGGTTAATCTATCCAATTGTTCATGAAGGCTTTTGGCAAAGAGATCTTTGTTATGCAAGGCAGATTTCGTTGATGCCAGCTGATCTTCCAGAGACAGATTTTTATTGGACATTTCAGTCAGAGCACGGTCTTTTACTTTCAACTGGAATGCTTGAGTTTCCAGAGTAGACTGAGTGCGAGCCTCTTCAACATTTTGGCTGACTCTTCCTCGCCCCCGAGAACCTCTTCCTCGTCCCCGAGCAGTTCCAGAAATGGCAGATCTTCTTAAGTCCTCCAGCTCTTGCCTCAGTTTGGCATTTTCGACCTCTAAGAACGAGAAGCCTTCATCAGTAACTGGTATTAATGCAGTAGAGGATGAAGCAACAGATTCATATTGAGCTAATTTCTTCTGCAAATTATTATTTTCTTGCTCCAGGATCTCGGCGATTTGTCTACAGGCTTCAATTTCACCTTTTAGGGTCCTCTCCCTGACGTCATACCCAGCAATGATCTTCTTGTGGCCTGTTTCTGAAGAGAGCTGTTGGTATCTATTTTCATAATCTTTATGTAACAAAGCCATTGATTCGTTATGTTGATTTTGAAGATCCTCTAAGGAACCATGAAGCTCTTCAATCAACTCATAGTAAGCGACATTGTTGGCCACTGCTCGGTCGAGTAAAGCTTTCAAGTACTGATAAGCTTCAATAGCCTGCTCTGAAGCACCGTGACCAAGGATATCAGCAATTTCCGATGTACTAAGATCTGTATGACCAGCCTTATAGTATTGATGACATTGCTGCATCAGCTCGGTATCATGAGAAGAGATCAATTCCATTCTAGCAACAAACTAATGACAAGAAAAAGACAACAATCAACAGAAAAAAGTTATCAACAACAGAGATGAGCAAAGATATATTTTATTAGATCATCAAAAAGTTACATCGTTCGATTACAAGGAAATATAGAAATGCTACCGAACAACTTCACACCTTTTCCTTGTCTCCCAAGACTTTCTCGGGAGGCTGGGACGAGGAGCTCGGTTGCTCGGTGGTAACTACAGCTTGATCGGTTGGAATCTTCTCGGGAGGAGGAGGCATGGAGGAAACGTCCTCGGTGGCAGAGGGTTGAGAGGCAGAAACTTGATCGCCCATAGCCATGGAAGACTCATCTGAAGCAGGTTCATCTTCTTCTTCTTCCACAATTGGTGGAGGAGGACCAGGGAGATGCCGTTGGAATAACTCAGAATCGTCTTGGACTTTTAGCTCTTGCAGAGCAGCTACCCAACCATCATGGAAGTATTTCAACTCCCCATATTGGACTTGGGACGTCATTGCAGTTATCCCTCTCTCCCATCCTTTCTCCCAACCAACGCTGAAATGTTTCTTGATTGCAACTTTTCTCCTCGATTTCTCCGAGGAGAGCTTCACCTCCAGTTCCTCTTTCTTAACCTTAATATCTCGCAGAGTAGATAATTCTTCTTCTGCCTTCTTCAATTTATCATCAGATTCCTGATGTTTAACCTCCAAATCTTTAATTTTCTCCTCCAAATTCTTGGAGGTCTCAGCCATTTTCATCTTATCAGCCTCAGCCACAGCCAATTTTTTCTCCCAAACAGTTTTCTCCTCGATGTACTGTTGGCGAGATTCCTTCACAGATTGGGTTAAACCCAACAAAGCATCGTCAACATCGGACGAGGAAGTGGAAGCTTTAATAACTTGATCTTTCTTCACGATGGTATTGAAGCAGTTCACCAGCTGAAAGATAAGAAAAACAATAGAGTCAACACAAATACAAGAATTCGAGAAAAAGAAAGAAAGACCAAAGGTATGAGAAATTTACGGAAGAAAGATGGCGAGCAGCTAGGGATGTCAGTGTATCCCTAGGAATTTTTTCATCAACCCCGAGAACCTCGGGTATAACTGAGCTCGTTGAAGAACTCGGAAGAATAATTTTTGAGACACTACTACCACCAGCGGGTAGAGAAGATGTAGTCCCAGCAAGATTAACTGAGGATGATTTCCTAAATCTCTTCAAAGGACGGTCAGCAGCATCAACCAAGGAAGAAGTCTTGGTCGGAGAGATGGCAATTACATCAGCAGGAGCATTTTTCTTGCTCGGGGCCACTGGGGGCTTCTCGGCAACTTTGGACGAACCAGCATCTACTTTTTTAGTCCCCTCTGGGACATCAATTTTGCCTTTCTGGGCTCCAACAGCAGAAGAAGTGTCACCAAATAGAGCAGGAGGAGCTCTTTTCTTGCCCATTCTCTGAGATAGGGGGATATGAGAATCTGAAGATGAACTTTCTGGTGTTGAAGCTGGTTCAACAGGGCGAGCAGTATAAGAGGTTGTGTAACTCTTATACTGTAGTAAATATGAAGCAGATCTAATATGCTCGTCAGCAATGGTCTTATGCAAATTCCAGATAAGTTTCAAATGCTTGATATTCACTTCTGACTCTTTTGGAGTTTTTCTTTTGCTATCAACTGCAAATAAATACATAATGGAATATCAGTCATACATTTTGTCAAACATGATGAAAGCATAATTTCATAAGTAAAATAAAATGAAAAATAAACCTATCCCATTGCCGTATGGGGGGCATCTGGGACCGTTGTATACTTCATTCCCAGATAAAGGCGCATGTTGCCAATTTTTTATGACCAACCCATGCTCAAAATAATCCCTATTTGAGTCAGGGAGATTAACTACAAGAGCCCTATTCAAATACCTAGTTTTTAAATAATAAATATTATCTAGAACAGCCCATTTATAACAAAACATAATTTCAGGGATCCCAATACGAGTCCCATGAGTTAGATTTAATTTGTGCACCCCGTTAATTATTCTCCATGAATTGGGGGCTATTTTTGCAGGAACAAGATCAAAATATTGACAAAACTCAAGACATAATGGGTTCGGTGGAAAGGAAAAACCGCATTCAGCAACAAAAAGACTGGGGAACCAATGTCCCTCAGCCAATCGAAAGTAATCTAAAGGCTCAGAAAGAACCTCTAGAGTTACCCACGAAGGAATGGAAAAATCAGAACGGAATTTCTCAACAGATTCCACAATATAAACCATATTGAATAAAAGAGATACAGAAGAAAGAAAGAAGATCTTACAGAAAGAAAGGAGATGTGTTGACAACGAACGGAAACAAAGATGAACGCACAAGAGAAGAAGAGAAGAGAAAGCTGGAATGCAGAGAATGAAAAACGTAGACGACGGTATGGTTACCAAAGAAGTTTAAATACTTTGCATTGGGAAGCGGCGAAAGAAATGATTACCAAAAAGAAACTACTAAACTTCCGGCGGCTAAAAGGACAAAATTTGCACAAATATCAAAGCGCTTATCAAAAAGGCGGAAACTGCGAAATAAGAAGGAAATTTGAATACAATGTTCCTAAAACCCGGGAAGTACATTTAATATTGCCATATACCGAGAAAGAATGTTCCATACTCTTCAAAGTTCAAAATATGAAACATTGGGGGCTTCTGTTGATACCAAAATTAATGTGCTGATGTGGACGAAGAAGATGAAGACACGTGTCAATCTACATGGCACAACAGCAGCGAGGAAGATCATTTCCCGACCAACCGTGTTTCTTTCCGAGAAACTCTATCACACCGAGGAACTCTATCATCCGGAGATACTCTAAGTACTCCGAGGAACTCTTGATCAACAAGCAACTAAGGCGGTCCGAACTGCATCTCGGCCGTATCATTAATTACCAGACGGACAACTGTTCAAATATCCATTGTATTCTTGACGCATACGCTGCATTAAATGTATTACCCTTTCATATGTAAATCATTTAATGTATTGGACCTTTCATGTACAGCCTCAAGGCTATAAATACATTGTATCTACCTCATTCAGGGGGACCGGAATTTCTTGAGAGAACTTGTAATCAAGAATTCCAAAAACACTCAGCAATAACATAACAGTGGACGTAGGCTTTATTCCTAGCCGAACCACTTTAAAAATCTTTGTCTTATTTATTTATCTGTGATTGAAAAATTAGAGCGATCTAGTTTTTTACATCAACAGTTATATATAATGAAATAGTACAATTTTGGGAATATATTTAAATAATATATTTCATTCAACAATATTTGTATCATACAATTCCGCTCACGCATCACACATAGTACATGCTAGTTAAATAAAGGACGATATCAAAGTAAATATATGATAAAATTAGTAAAAACACTATTTATGATGCAAGACAAGACCAACTTCACGAAAATAAAAAACTAGGTCAGTAAACAAACATTAAACCACAAACAACTATACCTAGGTGTATGATCAACTAGTTTTTAGTAACATGGTGGGATGGGGAAGGTCGACTCTAGAACCCATCTACAAGCTGTTTGGTTGATCTTTGGCCTTTGTCGCCTATTAACGCACTTCAGGATCATTCGTTGAAGACAAATATCATGGGGGCATACGATTCATGCTTGTCTGGAGTTACCTTCTTTCAAAGAGTTATGGTGGGTCGTGTTAGGGATTCGGGTAGTGTTTCTCCTTCGGTAGAGAGACTAAAGTTGTGGGTGAATGAGCATTGGAAACCCATAGGTAGGGTGGAGATTCGATTCTTGGGAGCGTCCTTGGTTTGTTTCATTTTTTTATCTGAGAATGAAGCAAAGAGGATCCTGATGATGAAGAGTTAATTTTTTTACAGGGTCCCTCTCTATTTAAACCCGTGGCACCTGTTGCCTTGCTGTTCTAAAAGCTTCGGTGCCTGAAAACTAGATAGATTTGGTAGCTATCACAAACTTATGAACAAAAAACAAGACTGTGAATCAATGAAAGTGCTCTCAATAAATAAGATCACCAAAACACAATCGTTTAATACATTTATTGACTCTAAATTGAAAGACACATATCCCATTTATAAGGAGATAACTCTAAAAAAACTACCAACTACTTCCTAAGAATAAGAAGAAAGACTTGGTCATAATAACAACCACAACTAAATGCTATTAATCAGTTCTCGCACCATTGCTAAGCAAAAAAAAATAGGTAGATAATGTCCTAGTTTGTTATTCAAACATTCTTTCCTTCAAACTAGGACTGCTTCATCTCCCCTTCAATCTGAACTTCTTTCATTCCCAGCATATTTCTCATCATCGAAAATGCTTTGGAAGGTAAAGGTTTTATAAATATATTTGCCACTTGTTCCAAAGTGTGACAGTAGGTTAGTTCAATAGTTTTCTTCTTAACATGATCTCTAATAAAATGGAATCTCATGTCAATATGTTTGCTTCTCCCATGTTGTACTGGGTTTTTAGACAATTTTACTGCATACATATTATCCACATAAATTAAAATTGACTCTTATTGAGGATGCTTGGGCAAATCTAACAACCGTATTGCTTCACAAATTGTGGAAGCTGCTGCGATATATTTTGCTTCATATGAAGATAATGCCGCAATGCTTTGAATTTTTGAAGATGATGAGAAAGAAGTTGAAGAATAAAAAAAACACATAACCTGTAGTGCACTTGTTTTCCTCAATATCTCTTCCCCAATAACTATCAGAATACCCAGCTAATTCGAACTTCTCCCCATAAGGATAAAACAACCCAAAATTAATTGTCCCTTTTATATAATGTAGCATCCGCTTTGCTACCTGCCAGTGTGATTCCCTCACTGTCTCGATATAACGACTCAGAAAACTGACTCCATAGACTAAGTTGGGCCTTGTCATCATAAGATATCTAAGGATCCCAATTAAGATTTTGTAAAGACTTGGATTAAAAACATTCCCTTCACCTTCTTCCGTCAATTTGTGATTGGGAATTACTGGAGTGTTGATAGTACCACAGTTACTCATGCCATATTTCTCAAGAATTTCACTCATATACCTCTTTTGTGACAAGAAAATTCCTTCATTCATCTGCTGCACTTGAATACCTAAGAAATATGACATGATACCATTTTCTATCGTCTCAAACTCCCTAAACATGTCTCTCTTTAAATTGTCCAAACAGATTTTCACAATTTCCTGTAAACAACAAATCATAAACATAAATAAAAAGTATTAGAAAGCTACCATTTTCTCCTTGTTTGGTGTACATTGAATGCTCATATGGACATTTGATAAATCCATGCTCCAGTAGATAGTCGCCTAGACATTCATTCTTGGCCCTTGGTGCCTGTTTGAGCCCATAAAGTGCTTTCCTTAAATGGTACACTTTATGCTCTTCTTGAAGTAACACAAAACCACAAAGCCTTCTTGTTTCTGTAAATAAACCTCTTCTTATAGTATTCCATTTAAAAAAGGAAGATTTAACGTCAAGTTAATTGATACTCCATTTGTGATCTACTGCCAATGAGATGATCAATCTTATAGTGTCAAGTCTAACAACGGGAGAAATTACCTCTTCATAACCAATTCCATGCTTTTGCTTGTAACTCTTGGTAATGAGCCTTGCTTTGTAGTAGTTGATTGTTCCATTTGCACTTCTTTTAATTTTGAAAACCCATTTTACACCAATGGCTTTCTGGTGTGGAGGAATTGTAGTAAATAACCATGTATCATTCTTCTCAAGTGCCTACAATTCTTTAGCCATAGCATTTATCCAACATTCTTATTCATTTGCCTATTTGTAATTAAGTGTCTATCGGTTAACATAGAGACATAAAAGATTTGTCTCTTCTTTGGCTTTGTCTCTTCTTTGGCTTCATCATCATAGAGGATTAGTTCCTCACATGCCCTACACACATCACTCAATCTCTTTGTTCTTAGAGGTGGAGTTTCACTATTGGAAGAACTTCCACCAACATGAGATGACCTTGGTACAGGGGTGACTGATTCTCCTTGTTTGCCTACAGGTGGAGGGGTCTGTGCTGGAGATGGGCACGCCACTAGCACTGCCTCCATTGTGAGTACTAGATTGTTGTCATCATGAGCCAACGTCTTCTAATGATATGCATTGTCATCCCATTCCCAAGTTTCTACCTCATCAAAAATCACATCTCTACTTATTAATATTTTCTTTATATGTGGGTTGTATAGCTTATAGGCTTTAGACTCCTCGCTGTAGTCTATAAAAACACATATTTCCCCATGATCATCAAGTTTCTTGCGTCTTGCATCTGGAATTTAAACATATGCAACACATCCAAAAGATTTTGAATTCACCACATTTGGATTGAACCCACTCCATGCCTCCTTGGTGTTTTGTTCTTCAGGATTTTGGTTGGACATCGATTCAGTAGGTACACTAAGCAAGCTACTACTTCTACCTAAAATTTCTTTGGCATACTTTTCTCTTTGAGGAGTTTTCTTGTCATGTACATGATCGTACAATTCTTTCGTTCATCATTTTCGTTTTGCTGAGGTGTGTATATAATTGCGAGTTGATGTTTGATGCCATGTTATTTGCAAAAATTCTGAAATATAATGGAGGTGTACTCTCCTCCTGGATCTGACCGGATGGTTATAATCTTATTTCCACTCTCAATCTCAGAATATGCCATGAATGTTTTAAAAACATCAAAGGAGGCAGACTTTTCTTTCAAAAAATATACCCATAGTTTCATGCTGAAGTCATCAATAAATGCCATGAAATATCGATGACCTCCGATGGATTTGGATTCCAATGGCTCGTAGATGTCAGTATGCACATGTTTTAGAGCCTCTTGTGCACACCATGTACCTCTAGTGGGACAAGGTATCTTGGCTTATTTTTCGATGATATAGGTAGCACAAACTTTGCTTAGAACTTCCAGATTTGGTAGACCACAAACCAGTTTTATTGTAGAGAACAACTTTAATCCATGGAAATAAAGATGCCTAAAATGTGGATGCCATTTTCATTTTTCACATTCAATAAAACTTGCAAGACACGACTCCAACTTTCTATTAAGATATAAAGTGAAGATTCTGTTCTTTGTCATTCTGACCCATGCAATAAGATGCTTTTTTTCACTCCTCAACTCCAGGTGATTATTCTCCATATGGATAATGTGTCCTTTTTAAGTAGTTGTCCAAGAATAAGGATATTTCTCTTCATGTTTGGGATGTAATACACGTCAAAAATAAAAGTTTTTCACCATTCTTTTGATATATTTCTACCTTCCCTTTTCCAGCCACTGTATCTTGAAGGCATATCCCAATCTCACTGGTCCACATAAGTGATCATGTAGTTCGCTGAAGACTTCCTTCCACACATAAGGTTACTGGCTCCTAGATTTAGGTACCACAAAGTCCGCCTTCAACTGGTTCATTGTGAACCACCAATAATGATGGCTCATCTTCTATATAGTTTGAACCTTTAGCAAAGTTTGCTGATTACTTATGTTGACACTCAATGGCATAGTGACCATACTATTTGAAATTCCAACATTTTACTACTGATTTTACTTCACCAAATTGGAGATTCTCTATCCTGTTTTGATTGCCATTTCCACTTCCTCAACCTCGATTAGTGGGGCTACCACATCCTCTTCCCCTGTTCATAGCCGTGAACTCATCATGATTGCGTATGCGTAGTTTATTTACTCGCAGTGACCCCAAAATCTCCTCAATCGTCATGATCTCTAGATATTTTGATTCTGTAATTATCGCCGCTACATGTTCAAAGCATGGAGTAAAAGAACTCAACACCTTTTCAATTACCCTTACATCTTCAAGATCTTTGCCATTTTATCACATTTGATTCACAATGCTTATTAAGTGTGAGTGATAATCAGATAAAACTTCACCTTCCATTATGCGGATAGTTTCAAATTATCCATGTAATATTTGCAGACGTTGATTCTTCACTCATTCTACTCCTTTGTAAATAATGGCCAATTTGTCCCATACTTCTTTGCTAGAAGTAGCTTTTGAGACCTTCTCAAAATTGTCATCTTCCAGCCCGTGATAGAGAAGGAAAAGAGATTTCTTATCCTTTTTGCGATGAGGTGTGAGAGCATTTTTTCTGTGATCCAAATAAGGCTTTGAATTGGATACAACATATCCCAAAATTAGAACATAGAGTTGCACCAGATTTGATGCCATAGTTGTAGGATCACAAAATAACTCTAATACAACTGTTATCTGTCACTAACTTATGAACAAAAAATAAGACTTTGGATAAATGAAAGTGCTCTCAGTAAATAAGATCACCAAAACACAATGGTTTTATACTTTTATTAACTCTGAATTGAAAGACACATATCCCATTTATAGGGAGATAACTCTAAAAAAACCAGCAGCTACTTCCTAAAAACAAGCAGAAAGACTTGGTTACATTAATAGCTATAACTAATTGCTAAAAATTAATTCTCACGCCACTGCTATGATAAAATAGGTAGACAAAGTTGTAGTTTTATTGGGCGGGAATAGTACCATCCATGTTTCAAGTGGTTCTACCACCACTGTTAGAGGCCATCCTGAGTTGACCGATGATATTAGTTCTTGATTAGGAAAGATGAGAGTTGATAATTTGGGGGGGGGGGGGGACCTTGAATGGGGTATTCTTTCTAGGAAACATGATGGTTTTTTGGATCTTGTTGATAAGATAAGATGCATGCGTGGTCAAATTATGGGGGAGACAATATATCCTGATTCGATTAAATTTAATGGGGCTAAGATGTGTCTAATTCCTGAAAACAGGAATAATACATGCAGTGTCATTATAGGGCAGGAACATTTTATTTTTGGACAATTTACAATTAGGTTCCTTATTGACAATTTTTAAATATTTAAGGACAATTTTATATTAGGTCCACTTGTTATGTCACTATTGTGGACTTCTATAAGAAGAGAATTGGTGGACCCAAGGGGTTAAAATTTGTCAAAATCCCTTTAGTGTTTAAAATTTGTATGCGAAGGACCTAAGAGTACTTTTCAATTTATTTTTTAGGCGGGTGATTTCTAGTTTTTTCTAGGTACATATAAAGAATTTGACTTCTCCATCTTCAGAATAATGGTGGGACAACATAATCAAAGCCTAGATGTTTTAATGGAGAGTTGTCATAGGAATGTCTGGGACTGAATTCTCATGGTCTTAGAGATAATTTTATTTGGGGTTCTAAGAGCGTCCTAAACGGTTAAGGCTAACGAAAGGAAAGTTTTCAAAATGAAAATGTGGTTTTACCTTTTCTTATGAGTAACCTCTACACTGGTGGAGTAGGAAGAATTTTCTAATTAACTTCCTACAAACAAATGTTGTTCGTAGGAAATATAAAAAGTATTTTGTACGAACAATATTATTCATAGATATTTTTACGAATTTTATTTAGTCGTATAAAGTATAACTAATGTTCATATGAACTATATTAATTCTTATGAATTCATACGAACTAATAGAGTTCGTAGAAACGTTTACAAATGCAGTAGCCATTCAGTAAAACTAGCAAATGTCTACCATTTTTCCTACTGATTTTTTTGCCTTTCATCCACCAGGACGGACCTCTCAGTTTTTAATTCTAACAATTTAGGTGTCTCTTAGCACCACCATTGTGGATGCTCTAAGGAGGGCTGCGAAAAACTTAGCGGTAGAAAAGATACGTGTTTTGGTAACTCTTTAATGGGGTTAAAAAAAGTTAAGACAGTAATTAATTGTAGTAAAAGTATTAAAAAAAATTCAACTTTTGGTAATAAAAAAGCATGGGTTTCTTGTGTTGAAATAGATCGTGGCCTTATTTTTTCTGTTAAGTGGGAGAAATCAAGGGGTCCAATGTGCCATAATTTGGTTATGGTAAGAATGAATAATTTTCCCTTTAAATTTGACAAGGAGGACCTCCCACGTTTTATGCTGAAGAGACTCTTGTATGGTAAGAGCTCTGGGTGCAGGAGCGAACTGCATAACTTTTAACAGTTCAAATCGTTGGGTAAAATTGGATATCCTTTGTCAGGATGAGGTTCCCAATGATAGAGATGAAGAGGGGTGGGTAGATGATCCTAAGGGTTGGATGGAAAATATAATAAGAGGCATTAGTAAAGATGCGGAGTGATGTGAGAGGGTAATGAGAATGAGACTTTGGAGTAATTTGAGTAGATAACCAGTTTTGGGTGGGGATAATAAGGTTGTGGAGGGGGAAGCCAGTCTTTATGTCCATTTAATGAGATTAAGAATCTTATTGTGGAATATGAGGGGGTTGAACGATGTCGCTAAAAAGGGCATCGTTAGTGAGGTCGTCGCTAGGAGGAAACCTAACATTTTGTGCTTGTAGGAGTCAAAGTTGAGTATGGTAGATAATAGGATTGCTTATTCTATTTGGGGAGGGATAAGGGTGAAAAAGGTTTGTTTGGATGAAGTAGGTGCTTTGGGTGGGGTGTTGATTACGTGGGAGTCGGGTGTGGTTGAGATGATGGGGAGTTTTATGGGCACATAGTCTTTATGTTGCTTGTACAATAACTTGGAGGATGCATTTTCATGGAGTTTCTAGGGGATTTATGGGACGGTAATAGATTCTAATATATTGAAGTTGTAGGAGGAGTTACCAGGAGTTAGTAGGGTGTGTGATGTTCCTACGTGTATAGGGGGACTTCAACATAGTGCGTTTTGCATTGGAGATAAGTGGAGACGGTAGAACCAAAAGGTATATGAGGGACTTTTTAGATTTTAATGATGAGATGGAGTCGATGGGCTTACTATTGGAGGAAGTTTGTACACATGGCCCAACTTTAGGGTTATACTGACCTTATCTCAATTGGATCGTTTTCTTATTTCTTAGGGGTGGGAGGAGCATTTTCAAGGGTTCATTCAGTCTTGCTTTACTAAGGTTACGTTATATCAAAGTTTTATCTTATTAGAGTATGGGGGGATATAGAGAAGGTAAGATTACATTCGGATTTGAGAATATGTGGCTCAAGGAGGTAAACTTTGTGGACTTAGTCAAGGATTGGTGGTTAAGTTACGAGGTGGAAGGAAATGGTAGTTTTAAATTGCCCTAAAAGTTGGGACTTCTGAAAGGGGATTTAAAACAATGTAATAAGGAGGTTTTATAGAAATGTGAGGAATACTACTACTAAGCTCATGGTGGAGGTCATACGACTCGATGAAAAGGAAGGTATGCTCTATTTTTTCTGAGGTGGAGAATAGAGTCAAGGATGAGAGGAAGAAGGAGATCGGGAGAGTCTTATTCAGGAAGAAATTAGTTGGAGGCGAAAATCTAGGGCTTTGTGGATAGGAGAGGGTGATATGAACACTAAGTTCTTTCCCAAAGTGGATAACTCTAATTGGCTTGGTAATCAAATTAGGAAAATTGAGGTGAGGGTGGTGTTTGAAGAAGATAGAGAGGTTAGAGGGGAAATTGCTCAGTTCTATGAGGATCTATTTAGGGAGAAGGAGGAATGGAGGCCTTCTGTTGATGAGGCTGAGTTGGGATGTATTTTGGGGATGAAGTCGTGAGAATTGAGGGTCAGTTCTTTGAGGAGGAAGTGATGCAAATCCTTAATTAGATATGTGGGGATATTGTGTCTGTACCTGATGGATTTTCGATCGCATTTTTAAAGCAATATTGGCCCATGGTTAGGAGTTATGTGATGTCTTCGTTCGTTAAATTTAATGATAGATGTTACTTTGTGAGGAGTTTGAATGTGACGTTGATTACCTTGATCTCCAAGAGGGGTGGATCTATTGATAGTAAGGACTTCAAACCTATTAGTTTGATTAGAAGTGTCTATAATCTTCTTGCAAAAGTTTTGTCGATTAGACTCCGGAACGTCCTTGACCCTCTTATCTCTGAACCCCAAAATGCTTTCATTAGTGGAAGGAAAATTCTCGATGCAGTTTTGGTGGCTAATGAATGTGAGAAATCTAGTTTGAGAAGTGGAGTGTCAGGGATTGGCTATAAGCTTGACATCAATAAGGCATATGATCATGTCAATTTGAAATTTATTTTGTAGCTACTGATAAGAATGGAGTTTGGTGAGAGGTGGTGCCGATGGATGTGGAGATACATCTCTATGGTCAGGTTCTCTACTATGATTAATAGAGTGCCTAAGGTTTTTTTTTTACTATTTTGCACTGTCTACAATAGGGAGAATTGTTATCCCTTTTTCTTTTCATATTGGTTTTGGAGACTTTTAGTAGGATGATGCACCAAGTGGTTGCGGTTGTGATGACCGGTGTTCTTTTATTGGGCAGCTGAGTTAGATTTGTATTACTCTTTCACATATTTTATTTGCTCATGATACGATTATTTTATGCAGTTCTGGTGTGGGTAATGTTCTTGCGCTAAAGTTACTTTTTATCTGTTTTGAGGCGGTGTCGGGTCTTCACATTAACTCGGAGAAGTGCGAGATGATTCTGATTAGGGGAGATGATAGTATGAAGGGTCTTGTTGGTATGCTAAGGTGAAAGATCAGTTCCTTCCCATCGACTTATCTCGAGATTTAGCTCGGTGCGAAGTTTATGTCTAGAGCGATTTGGGATCTAGTGTTAGAGAGAATGACAAGGAGATTAACATAGTGGAAGAATGGATTTATTTATAAAGGAGGGAGATTGAATCTAATTAAGAGTTCATTGTCTAGTTTTCCAACGTATTTCTTATTTGTCTTACCGAGAATTTTTGTGTTGAGGCACCGAGGATTATTTTAAGTATAGCTTAGTAATGTGGGAGGACGTCTGGAAACCGAACAAGGAGGGGGTGGGTGTCAAAAACTTGGAGCATTTCAACAAATATCTCTTAGGTAAATGGTTATGTGATTCCCTAATGAGGAAAATAGCTTATGGAGAATGGTAGTGGGCTCTACGTGGCATTGTACGCATTTGGGGTGGGGGAGTGAGTGGGGCAAGTGGCACATGGATTAGGTTTGTGGAATCATATGACGAAGGTGTGGGTGGATTTCTCTAGTCATACGAAGTTACATTTGGGAATAGGAAATATAATTAGATTTTTAAAAGATAGATGGGGCTGGAACTTTTCTATTTAGGATTAATTTCCAAGGATCTTTAGTTTAGGGGAGGTGCAAGATAGTTTGGTGGTTGATCATATGAAGATGCATGGGGGTCAGGTGATGTGGAACCCATGGTTCACGAGAAGGATTTTAGAGTGGGAACTTTAGGAGGATAATAGGTTTTTTATTTGGTTGGAATCAGTTCCCTGACCGTAAAGTGGGGACAATTCTTTGGTATCGTCGGTAGGTGGGTGAGGGGTGTTCAAAATCAATGGATACTATTCCATTTGAGAGGTATTGGGAACCATAGTTTTTATTTACTTTGGAAGAAGATTTTGAAGGTCAAGTCACAGCTTAATGTTAGGTTTTTTGTCTGGATCGCAGAAATCAGGCCATTTTTAAGACCGAGGGCTTGCGTAAGAGAAAGCGATTTACGACAAGTTGTTGTTGTCTTTGTAAGGAGGTGGGAAAGAATAAAAATCATTCTCTTTTACAATTTTGGGTGATAAGTGGTCTATGGGGTGTGTTACTTTCCCTCACTCGGACTGTGTGGGTGATGCATGAGTCAGTGAGGGTGCTTTTAGAAGTATATATCCTATTGGGGGAGGCCGACGGACAGAATAGTGTGGCAGTTGGTGCCTCATTGGATATTTTAGACTATTTAGAAGGAGAGGAACGCGAGATTTTTCGATGACATTGAAACTTCGCCTTATAGACTTTGTTATCTTTTTTTTATCACTCTCATTTACTAGTATAAGGGGAGGATTGTTGTTTCTACTCAGGATTTTCTAGAGTTTGTAGAGGAGCTCTACCCAGTTTCGTAGTTTTTGGTATCCCTATTTATGAGACCTATTTCCCTTAATTTTTAGCATATTGCCTACTCCGTATACCTCCTGTATACGGGTCCACTCCCTTAGAGATTGGTTTCTAATGCATTTATTTATAAAAAAAGGCTTGGAATTGTAAAAATGGAAAGAAACACCATTTAAGTTTCACCGAACATAACTAATAATACACATTATATGTGTCACAATCATTATCATCATTTCCAAAAAATAGATAATTTTATTCTTATTCATCCTCACTCAACGTATCATCTTCCCCAATATTTTCATCAATAAATCCATCAACTACCAATTCTCCATGGCGCACACTACATGCATCAATGTCAAGTACTAGAATATCATCTCTTAGTAGAGAAAAATCCCCATCACCAACTTTTGTTGTCTTATCTACAATGTTAGGATCAAGTTGTCGGTTCAACACATTATCACCTACTAACTCATATGTTGGTGCTTTAGGAAAATCATACTTGTCACGAGGTGTATTCTTAAAAAAAAAAAGTTACCACACAATCCCTAGCTTGATGTCGGGCACATGATAAACTTGTGTCACTAGATAAGCTAGAACAATAAGTTGATTATTATACAATTTATAAGATGTGTTCATACTATTTAATTCATACTCGTTTGTACGTATTCCAAATACCTCCTCCCTTCACCCTAAATCCTACTAGTTACACTTTAAGATAACCACATAATTTCCTTAACCAAATTCTAACTCAATTATATTATATAACTCACCATAAAAATCAATATCCACTTTTTCATGTTCCCCAACAACAACGACGCCACTATTTTGAGTTTTCGATATTTACCATGATCTTTTATGTGAAACATGTATACATTAAGAAAACAACCCCTCTATTATCTCACTGATCATTCAAGACCCTAAGATAAAGCACAAACTTGTCTGCTAACATGGTAAAGAGTTTGAGGAGCAATCTATGGTTGGGAGTTCGACGAACAATCTATGTCACATATATATGTCGTAATATTATATTTCAAAATTGAACACTTACCCTCTCTTTACACCATCTTCTCTACATTTATGTTCCCACTTCCTTAAAAAAATTCTTGTTCTCTATAAAAATATATAAAGTATTAAGTGTGTGTATACACACACACACACACACGCACACATACTCAAATGCAAGAAAATAAATTTATACGAATTAACATAATTTACATATTCTTGTAGTACATCCCAATTATCCAATATATATAAGCGAGTCTTATGCCATTTAATAAGACTAAGTCATTTATAATTTTCTTTCCCAACTAAACAACCATTATATGAGAAAATAGACATGCCCTCTTGAATATCATCACCATCATAATTTTGCTCCATTCGATTAAATCTTTTATCAACACCACGCAAATATATTGAGAAAAAGGTTAAACATTCGTTTAGAATATAATATTTTGTAATTGAGGCTTCCAAGCGTGCTTTGTTACCCACAGTAAGTTTAAGCAAGTGCATATTCCTGTGAAGAAATAAATTATTGAACTCAAAGCATACTTTAAATACAAAAATTAACAAGTAGGCATGGCATACTTTATATTACATGTCAAATAGACACATTCATCGGTCTTTTACTGGTCTAGCAATAATGGACTCTCGTACAAGATGAAATGGCAAGCAAACCATAATATCGAAGAATGGTGGTGGGAATATCCTTTCAAGCATACATAGCGTTAGAGATGGATTATTCTCAAGGATCTATAAAGCATCCACTTTTAAAGTATTTGAACAGAACTCTTTGAAGAATGACCCAAGATCAATAAAGGGCTCACAAACTCCCTTATTAAAATAACTACGTATTGCAAGTGGCAACTATCGTTGTAAATAATATGGCAATCATGATTTTCATTCTTGAAATTCGACCATCATTAAAAGTTACAAATCGAGAAATGTTTGAAGCATACCAATTAGAAAACTTTATTAAAAATTCACATATTTCCCTCTTCTATGAAGTAGACAACGTGTAGCATGCATGGTGCTCCATCCATTTATCTCCATTTTTTATAGGCATGCAAGTCCTTGGGTATGCATACTTCTTCTCAATAAAAATGGTACTTACCATTACCTTTCATTTTTCCATCAATGTTTAACAATGTTACCAATATATTCTTATAAACATCTTTTTCAATATGCATAACATGAAAATTGTACGTAGTTTTAAGGCAATCTTACCATATATTAATATGCCCATTGTAGTCACCATGGTCGCAGAGGAATTAATAACAGGTTGTTTCTTAGGAACTAACAGGTTACGACTATATACAGTTATCTGTCCTTGTACCACAGGCCCTAGTCAAAACCGTCCGCTACCTGGGCTCAAACAGGTTACGACAACCATCCAAGTATTGGCCACTGTCTAGGTTCAAACAAGCTACGACACCTATTCTAACATCAGTCACTTGATAGCTTTCCTTCTTCTAGAAGGATTCCTTGCTCATCAGACTTATCCACATGTAACGTGCTTCGGGCCCGTGACACCACCTTTATGACTTCTATAAATAAAAGTTCTAACCTCACCATTGGGGAGACAAAACACTTGGCGAATCCCTACCAAACTCTCAGCTCTCTCTCTTTAGAGACCACCACTATTGGGGGCTCACTCACAGCCACAACAGCTACAGGTTACTCTTTATAGGATGCATTCTAGGGAGCCCAGATCTAGTATGATCATGTATTCCCCTCTATTATCTCTCTTGTATGGTTATAATGGTACCACAATCTTATACTATACAACATATATAATTAGAGTAGGGTAAGAAAGTGGGCGTAGTCTTTTTTTTATAGCCGAACCACTCTATATCTTGTGTTTATCTCCTTTTACTTACTTTATTGATACTTTACACTTTATTTGTTGGTCGAGAAGGATGTATGTTCCATTTCTCGTATCATCATTTTGGCATCGTCTAGGGGAAATGAAATATTAGATTTAGTTTCCTTTTTACATTTTAGGGTTCTAACATGTTATTTCATCCATGGTAGCTCCCGATCCACTATCTCGTGGGTGAGATCTGAGTTGTGGGACTCGTACTTTTTCACTTAAAGCCTCGTGAGGGGATTGTTTATTTTAAGATCTATTCACCGGTCCTCTTTTCTATGACCCTAAATCTATTTTTCATACCCCGATGATGTTACCTTACAAAGACAGTGTTGAAAAACACAAAAGCAATAGCCTTATGAAGGTGGGTAACTAGGGAAGAATTCAATTGACTCATTTTTGCTCTTTACACCCTTGATTTAGGGATTACGACCAGATTTGTTCTACTTTTTGCACTGAAAGGTTATTTTTGCCTTGGTAGGCTCCTAGTACGACTATTCTATACATCTTTTATGAGCTAAACTAATATTTTAAGCCCAATTTTGGGATCGCACCCTCCACTGCCTCTAGCAGGATGCAGCCTGGCAATTTAATTACCTGAATGCCTCAGCTCTTCTATTGAAGTTGGTGCATAGCTTTAACTCATCCAGTTCACCACCAGGGAAAAGGGAACTTTTTATAAATTGTCCTTAGACCAAGCTATGGTTAATTTCACCTTGGTGATGCCACGACAGTAACTTAGTTTGTGCAACAAGCAGCGGTCACAGTAGTGTAATCTTGCATATTATTAAAGACTGCATCCTTGTTACTATACTTGGATCTCTCTCTACATATCGTGATTTCTCACCATTGTTTAGTTCATATCAGAATATATATTTCTAAAGATTAACATTCATAAGCCATGGAAGGAATCTTCGAATTAGGTTCATAACTATAATAAAGAAATAACCCAGCTGCTGAGCTATGTCAACCATTTATATGATAGCTAGGCCCCTCTTCGAGGCCAAGTCAACCTCCCGACATAGAGCGTTATAATTCTGGAGTCTACAGTCTTCACCTCCATGTAGAAGGCCGTAACATTAGATGCCACAGAGGATAAGGCCGCAACCAAAGATCCCAAGAAGAGGAAGCAGGAAGAGCCCAAACTAGAGAAGTATCATAAAGACAACACCCCACAGATCGCAAGTGCAGAGGACATCCTTGAAAACATCAAGGAGGACAAGTTGTTGAAATGGGCATAGAAGCTTAGATCCCTTCCCCATAAGAGAGATCGGTCTAAGTGGTGTAAATTTCATCAAGACCATGGCCACAACACCTACAGCTGTTTCACATTGAAAAATGAATTTAAGAGTCTTATGAGGTAGGTAATGCTACAGTGGTTTCTAAAGGAGGCATAGGGGATGCAACCCTAAATTGATAGGCCACAGGCTTAACTTCTGCCTTAGTTTCTACTTTCTGTTAAAATCTCTAAAGTGTAGCTTTTACACATACGCTTTGTATTTCCCTTACAATAATCATATATATATATATATATATATATATATATATATGTGTGTGTGTGTGTGTGTGTGTGTGTGTGTGTGTTTTAATCATATATCAACTCTTGATCTCCTCATTTATAAGCTTGTGAAAAATCTTTGTCTTATCAAATTTTGAAAGGAAACTTAATGACCAATTACCTAGGGAGATTATTTATTATGAGAGAAGGTGTCTATTGAAGATAAAGGATGGCAGCCATAATCGACCTATAATATCCTTCACCTTGTAAAAGCATTTGAAGATTCATGATTCTTCTATTAGCCTTGAGGGTTCATAATGCATATTCTTATCTTTTAGGATGAATCTATTATCCTTGAGGGCTCATAATGCATATTCTTAGATTTCGTCATGTTTCAATTAACCTTAGGGGCTCAAGATACCACCGTTCAGCTTTTGGGATGCGTTAATCAGCCTTGAGGGATCATAATTCCCATTATTATCCGTGTGTTGCTTTATTAACAACCTAGTCTGAGGACACTTGAAAATACCTAGCATGGGGAAGATGGATAATACCTAGCCTCAGGAGGCTTGGAAATACCCATCTAGACGTGGGTGGCTTATTGACAACCCATTTTGTGGAGGCTTGAAAATACTTAGCTTGGAAAAACTTGATAATACCTAGCCAAGGGGGGCTTGAAAATACCCATCCAGCCTTGGGTGGCTTATTGATAACCCATCCAGGGGAGGCATGAAAATGCCCCAAGATAAATCAAAGGAGTTGTAGCCAACTTAAGTGGGCCAAAGACTTTATTGTTTTCATCAAAGGAAGTAGTCCATCAGATTCCACCATTACAAAAATTTTGTGGCAACACTATTCATCCTCATAGGAAGTAGGCTAATTACTTAACTGTCCACGGCATGGGAAAATGTTCCCCACAAGTCACCATTCTGATATTTCGGTAGAAATATTTCTTATCCTAAGTGGGCTAAGGACTTAATCGTCTGTGGCAAGGGAAGTTATTCCCCACAATCCACCATTCCAATATTTCTTTGGCAACATTTCTTATCATAAGTGGGCCATGGACTTAATTATCCGCGGCATGGGAAATTGTACCCGATAATCCACGATTCCAATATTTCTACGACAACATTTATTATCATAAGTGGGCCAAGGACTTAATTGTCCATGGTAAAGGAAATTGTTCCCCACAATCCAAATTCTCAACATTTATGCAACAACATTTTGAATCCTAGTTCGAACTGATTGAGCAATTTGAAGCTTATGGTCGTAGCCTCTTAGGCCGCAGCTAATTTTTAACAAGGTACAACACAGTTGTAGCCTATCACTTGATTACAAGCCCCATTATTAAATTTCTATTACAAAGAAGTCCAAACATTCAAGCATTCAACATAGTATCGAAAACACTACAAGGCCACAGCCTGTTCAAGATAATACATTCAAAAAGAGATGACGAAAGATAGTATAAATGGCATTCAATAAAAATATGGTTGCAACCCAGTATAAATTACAAGCAAAGGATGGATTAATGTTCCAATACATCAAAAGTGGCTACAACCCTATATAAGTAAAGCGGAAAGTTATTTAAGATAAATATGGTCGTGGCCTTACAAAATATAGCCTTAGCCCAAAAACGATTACAGATTCAACTATGAGGCTGTGTTCTCATCTTCATCATCGGCCATCGTCAAAGTTTCGTCATCATCTCCCACAACATCCTCTAATTGCTTCCTACATCTTTCCTCTACGATAACCCTCAACTCTGCCACACACTCCAAGTGCTCAACATCACTGAACTTCCAAGGAAAAAACCTTATCCTTTTCTTCAGGGAAGTTTTTGATTACTCTGTACCTGAACTCCTGGAAGCAGCGGAGGTAGGCCCTAAAATTATCTACAGCTTTATTCAAATGCTATGATGTGATCCTCATCCTTTTGTTTAAGTTCTACAACGTGATCTTTATCTTTTTTTAAAGGGCGGCAGTGTGAACTTTCGTTAGCTCACTATATTTCTTCTGGATAAGGTTCCTTTTTTTATCAGAGACCCAGCATTTTTGGCAGCTTCTAGTGCCTTTGCCTCAATAATTTTTAAAGCCTCCACAACTTGCTTAAAAATTTTCTCTGCATTCTTCTGGGAATCTGCTAATGCCTGTATCTTAGCATCCGCAGTCATCTTATAGGCTTCAAGTGCCACGATAAAAGACTGTTTCCTAGCCTGAAAGGATGAAATCCTGACATTCTGCAAATCTGTCTTTTATGTAGAATCTCTAACCCTATTAAGCTTGAATAATTCCTCATACTAAAACCTCTAGGAAATGACCACCTCTGCAGATTGAAAAAAGAGAAAAAAAAGCTAACTCAACATCTAAAATACGTCATAATGGAGAAAAAAACTTACCCTCAATAAGCTGTGGAGAGCATATTCCTCCAAGTCTCCAGCATCCTCATCCGCAAAAGGGTTGAGGTAAAAAATGTCCGCATCCTTCCTCATTTTTGAGACAACCCTGGAAGTTGTATCTCAAGAGGATTTGGGATCAGGCTGCCTTAACCTAGGCTGCGAATGACCATCAGGATCTCTATTAGCATTACTTTGGGAGGTGGCCAAGTTGGCATTATCCTCCATCACAGTTCATGGAGGAGAGTCAGTGGTTGAGACATTGAAGGGGATAAGTACACCTTGGAAATGCCCAATAAAAAATGTTATGCATGTCGCGAATAATTCAGGCCCTATGTATTAATCAATAAGGGCATCATTTTCCTTCTCCCCAATCGCAACGTCAACAGCATGGGACATGTCCTTCTTAGTGGGAGGGTTGGCTGCCTTAACCCCGCAACATCAACACCACGTGCATTAAGAGACTCGAGTTATTCCATTTTCTTATTTTTTTTGAATATATTCTTTGTCGACATTCATTCATAATACGTGAATTTGTATCATTAATTACCTTTGATTTATGTAGTTATAACATAAAATATTTTATCATCAAAGATAATCTATGGCGATCGGATTTTTCTCCTGTGTGTATATATATATATATATATATATATATATATATATATATATATATATATATATATCATTATCATTAGGTACATTTCCCTACTTCAGGGGCTTTATATTAACGCCAGGAACTTGTGTCTTTTCATATATAATTTTTTTTTTTTGAAAAAATGGATCTTTTATTCATAACATAGTCTGGAGCATTACTTAGGCATGATTTTATTTAATCCCTACTACTAGGGAGTCAAGTAGTTGGAACCTATAGGTTTATCTGCTTCTAGTGTGTGATAAATTTAATTGTTGTCGACTTTATTTGGTAATATTAGGATAATGAGTTTTGTTAGCACATTTACAACTATTCCATGTGACCATACCTAACATTTTAAGTTTTGTAATCATTTGGTGTTGCAATATCGTTTTCAATACATTGTTGCAATTAACGATATAGGGGATTAGGTGCGACAAGTGGAAGTATTCCACAATAATTCTCATCGTTCTTCAAGAATAATTTGTACTTCATGTAAGTTATATCCTTCCCCTAACGACGCGAAAGTATCTCATCAAAATCATAAGTTCACAAAATATATGATAAAGACCACTGTGGCCATCCCCGATCCTGCCGCGCGATGGAGGATCCTCCGGTCCCGCGCATCCCCCTCGGGAGCGCTTCGGTCGACGTCATTTGAGGTGAGGTGAAATATGTAGAGAGATTAGAGTCGCCATCCTATTTTACTCAAAACAGACAAAAGAAAAGAGGAAGCCATCCCGAAGGACAACATCCAAAGACATACTGGTGCATACGAAACCAAAATGATTCGAGAAGGGTCGGAAGGCTAAGTTACGAAATGGGAAGGTGTTAGGCACCCATTCCGCCCTTTTGGTCTCTCATGGTTTTTTGTTATTTTCCTTTTATTTTCCCCGTGATGTGTGTGCATGTGTATATGTAGTGGAGATAGGAATCATCGACTTGTACCATGGAAGAGGTAAATCGAGTCATCCGTAGGAAGGTATAAAAGTATTAGAAAATAGGATTAAGGCGATCATCCTTCCGTTAATCGTTATGAGGGAACGATAATGCACACGGAATAATACGCCCCTAAGAACAAATATATATATATATATATATATATATATAGTGTAAGAGAATGGAGTTTAGAGAAAATAGAAAATGAGAGAAAAAGTTAAAAAAATAGGACTCGAGTCTCGGGTTTTACCCCGTAACGCCTACGTAGCCTATAGAGGCATCAAAGTCCACGTAGTTCGCATACAAAACGAGGGGTGGGTTTATCCCATAAATCCAACCGGGGATTCTCTTATTTGTGTGTGTGTGTGTGTGTAGAAAAAGTATTTTAGTTGTAAGAAAAGTGTGAGAAAAGTGTGAGAATTCCCATTTGGAATTTATGAGTAAACCCTCTTTTTCTTGTTTTTTGGGTTTTTATTTATATGAAAATAAGGGATGTGTAATAATACTAAATAAAAAGTATATTAGGATGTATGAGATGAGATAATAAGAGTGCTAAGTAATAAAACAAGATATTGCGAATTTATGAGAATTTAAGGAGAGAGTTGAGGAAATTGGGCCTTCGTGAAGATCTTGAGCTTGATCTTGAATGTTGGAGAGCAGCCCCTAGACTTGGATGAGGATGGAGGTTAGTGAATTCACCAAGTTTGATGAAAAGTGAAGGTTGGAAAGGGATTTGAGTGTAGAAATCACGTTGACTTCGAGAGAGCTTTTCGGGATTTGCTGAGAGTGATTTCTATCAGATCTGGCTCCCCTTGCAAGTGAGGTCAGGGCCTCCTTTTTATAAGCCCGTGGCATTGCCGATCGGCATAGCCCTATTCCTACCGTTTCGCAGGTGCGTTTAGGCACACTGTCGATAGGCAGGGTCTGGGACCTCCCATTTGGTAGTGTCTTTCAGGCCTTTTCAGAAAATTGACCGCATAACGCAAACCGTTGATCAGAATCATGCATGGGGTAGACCGCTGGAAAGGTAATTCAAAGACCTTCGAAAGTCCTTTGGACTGCTCTCGGGTCCGAGAGTTGACTTTAGGTCATATATGGCTTGGAATCATTCGTCAGTCCATTGGACGGGTAAACTTTGGACGCAAATGGATCGTTCGTCCGCATGGTAAGTCCAAATCGTGCATGGGACAGACCGTTAGAAAGGTTAGGAGATGTACTTTGACATTCCAAATAGTTTTATTTGGTTCGGGGAGTTAACTTTGGTCAACCGAGCCCTGGAAGCATTTGGTGACCTTTCGAAGTAAAACGGATCGTTCGTCCGCATGGTAAGTTAGAATTGCGCACGGGATGGACTATTGGGATGGTCTTTCAGTTCCCTTTGGAGATTCATTCAGTCTCGGTCGAGTTGAAGACTTTGACTTTTGGTCAAATGGAGCCTGGGAGTGCCCGATGGCTTCTAGGTCAGTACTCGGGGTATGACCTGGGTTTGTAGTGATGAACGGAGGTGCTAGGGACCTAAGGAGAGTTTTATGGGGTAACAAAATCCGGTTTCTACATAGCCCCTCGACGGGTGAGTTTAGAACAAATCCTAGCCGTAGAATAGACACCGCGTGATTCTTTGAAGGAGGATGACCAATTCAGAGGGTCGAGGACGATTCTGAGGATCTAAGGGAGCGAGGACGATCAATTCAGTGGGTCGAGATCGATTCTGAGGACCTAAGGGAGCGAAGATGACCAATTCAGAGGGTCAGGTCCAATTCTGTGGATCTAAGGGAGCGAGGACGACCAATTGAGAGGGTCGGGGCCGATTCTGAGGATCTAAGGAGTGTGCCAGGGATAACCAATTCTATGGGTAAAATACAATTCTGCAGGCTTGAAGATGAGGGTGACCGATTCTGTGGGTTGGAGCCAATTCTGAGGACTTGAAGGTGAGATGACCAATTCTGCGGGTCGAAGCCAATTCTGCAGGCTTAAGTTGAGATGACCAATTCTACAAGTCAAAGTCGATTCTGAGGACTTGAAGGTGAGATGACCAATTTTGTGGGTTGAAGCCAATTCTGCGGGCTTAAGTTGAGATGACCAATTCTGCGGGCTTAAGTAGAGGTGACCAATTCTGCGAGTCGAAGCCAATTCTGAGGGCTTGAAGGTGAGATGACCAATTCTGCGAGTCGAAGCCAATTCTGCGGGCTTAAGTTGAGATGACCAATTCTACGGGTCGAAGCCAATTATGTGAGATTATGTAGAGGTGACCTATTATACGGGTCGAAGCTAATTCTGAGGGCTTAAGTTGAGATGACCAATTCTGCGGGTCGAAGCCAATTCTGTGGGATTATGTAGAGGTGACCAATTCTGTGGGTCGAAGCTAATTCTGAGGGATTAAGTTGAGATGACCAATTCTGCAGGTCGAAGTCAATTCTTCAGGCTTAAGAGTTGAGATGACCAATTTTGCGAGTCGAAGCCAATTCTGCGGGCTTAAGCTAAGATGACCAATTGTGCGGGTCAAAGCCAATTCTGAGGGCTTGAAGGTGAGATGACCAATTCTGAGGGTCAAAACTAATTCTACGAATTTATGTAGATGTGATGATCCAGGACTGAGGTCAATTTAACCTAACTATGATGACGATCCAAGACCGAGGTCAATTCTGACCTAAGAGAGGTGACGATCGAGGACTGAGGTCAATTTTCACCTAACTAGGGTGACGACCCAAGATCGAGGTCAATTCTAACCTAAAAGAGGTGACGATCGAGGACCGAGGTCAATCCTGACCTAACTAAGGTGACGATCCAAGATCGAGATTAATTCTGAACTAAGAGAGGTGACGACCAAGGACTGAGGTCAATTCTAACCTAACTATGGTGACGATCCAAGATCGAGGTCAATTTTGACCTAAGATAGGTGACGACGGAGGATCGAGGTCAATTCTGACCTAACTAAGGTGACGATCCAAGACCGAGGTCAATTCTGACCTAAGAGAGGAATGAGCTGGGGAAAACGTAGTGTGTCCTTTGGGTTCCGTTGGGGAATGAGTTGGGGAAAACGTAGTGTGTCCTTTGGAGCCTTTGAAAATGACTTTTTGGAGTTCCATTGGGGAAATTACCTCGTGACGTTGTTTTGAGCCAGGGAGCTGATTGTCGGGGAAATTTTTGTGATATGCGGAGGATAGGAGAGTTTGATGTCGTAAACATCACTGGGGAAGTGATTAGGTGGTCTAGGTATTAGACGTATTACTCGAGGAGGTTTGAGACCTTTAGAGATCCTCCAAGGACGTCGCCGGGAGGAGTTTTACTTGGTTTTTTTAGAGTTCCGCTGGGGAAATGGGGGTTTCGCTTGAGGGACAATGAAATTTTCTTGGTGAAAATGTTCTAAATCCTTCCTGTGATTTTTAGGAATTTTCTGAGGATTTTTTGGTATTTTCTGGGAATTTTTGTACGAAATTTCAAGAGGGTTCCGGTCGGCATGGTGCAGGGGTGCCATTCGGCAGTGGCACAGACTTTTGGACTGCCTCAGGAAGGTAAGGAGCCAGTACCGATCGGTGGGTGGGGGTCGATGCCAATCGGCATGACGCCTGGTATCCTATATAAAGGGGGCGAATTCCCTTCATTTTTCACAAGTCTTTTCTTTCTTTCTCTCTGCGATTTTCCTCTGCAAAATCGTTCTAACATTTTGATCTCTAATCAATGGTCGCCTTTGTGAGCACTGCAGCACATAGGGAATGGTTGGTTGTCGATGACTAGGCGAACGTTGAGTGGAAGGCTAGGGCGCCTTTTACTTTGGGGAGTGAGAACTCATTTAATGAATTCGACCTGGTTGCGGATGAGCGAACTTTGCTACGGGAGTTATTGCATCATCGGTCTTCTAAGGTGGTGAACCCTGGTAGTTATGTAAGTAACCTGACTTTTGGCATTCTTCTCTCTTTTTTTGATGATTTTTCCTTTCTTGAATTTTGACAAGGTTTCTCCTTTTGATAGTCTGATATCTCTTTGAAGAACATGCATGCCCATGGGACGACGGGGCTTAAGGATGTCTGGGAGCATCTTCCCCCCGTAGTGCGTTGGGTGATATCATCACCAGGTTTTGGGAGGTTGGCGTCTGCGTTGGATGAGACGCCTTGATCAACAGCGGTATTGTGCGCTTTGGGGGAAAGATGGTGAGACACTACCCACACCTTCCATTTCGGCTTTGGGGAGATGACGGTGACTCCCATAGACGTGCAACAGCTGTTGGGGATGGATTGTGATGGAGAGCAGATAGAGGTGGATCGTTCTCTGAGGGTGAGGCCGGAGGCAGTGCGTGTGGCACTTGGTGAGGTATTCCATCCGGTTGTCCTTGCTGAGTAGGGTGATCGATGTGGAGGATGGGCTGCAGGTGAGGTAGATGGACCGGTTGTTCATTTTTCTAGTGCTGGGAGGCTTCATGGTGGCATCGAGTGGCAACGTCGTCCATTTGTGGTTCTTGCCGTACTTGAGGATGTTTTTGAACATCCCTCTCTATGATTGGTGGAGCCTGACTTTGGCAACCCTCTATTTTTCTTTGGATGCATTCAGTCGGTGCTGCCGGTAAACTTTTACTGGAGCCACGTATCTCCTCGAGGTATTACTTTAATTTTGTGCATTTTCCTTTCATGCATTCGCATTTTCATTATGCGTCTTTTTTTTATTGTGAATTCCTGTCTTTGCCAGACGTGGTTCTATGAGGTGATTGGGTGCAATACCCAGCTAATCGCTCTGAAGGACGAGACTGTTGGGGACTTCTACCGATTGTATCGATGGCGGAAGGCCAATCGACAGTCGAAGGGATCTCTCTCTCTGGAGGCAGTGCTTCAGGTCTTGAATAGCCTGACCAGTGGTAGGGTAAGTCTCCTTCTTTTTCAGTCTAGCTTTTGGCACATTCTGATTTTGTATTGACTTATTCTTGCTCGGGGATTTTTAGGTGACCTTTTACCCTTGGGGTACAGCCATTCAGGATATGGGAGTGACAGGGGTGAACGCGCAGATGCGACGCTTACAGGCACATGAGTTTGGCCTTTCTTGGTATCTCAGGGAGCGGGTGGTTCAGCAAATTTCTTAGGAGGAGGTGGTGGTGCCACCTGCGTAGCCTCCTATGTCTTTGAGGCGGGAGCGGTTGATGCTGGAGGATGCGAGGATCGCGATGATGATCGGCGAGTCCTACATGTTGTATACTGATACGACCACGTCGTATGACTATGTGGACTTTGTGACGAGCTGGTTGATGGTGCCCAGCATATATGATGCCTTGCCTTTCCCTCCTGCGAGTTCGAGTCGAGTGGTGGGGTCCTCCCACAGTGGAGGTGGTCCGGTAATGGCGGAGGTGACGGCTTCAGAGGTTCCTTTCGTGCGATTGCACACTCCTTCGTATAACATTCGGCGAGCTAATGGAGGGATGGTGCCTATGTTGCACCATCCTCTTGCGATCGATCCAGAGGAGTTGGGTTTGACCGAGGAGGTTCTTCGTCCTGTGGTATACCTTCTTGCCCTTTTTTGGTTCTTTTTCAGTTTTGATTCCTCTTTGATACTGATTTTTTTGCCTTTTTCTCTGAAGCAAGTTCGGGTGTCGACCACTTGGCTGAGGGACATCACAGACTGGATATCTTTAGCGACTTCCCATATTCGGGATGCGATCCCAATTCCTTCTTTCTTGGTGCCGACTTCTTCATCCGGTGAGGACTCAGGCTCGGTTAGCGATGGTGCGTCGTCTCGCCGTAGGGGAAAGAGAACGCATCGCAAGGGTGGATGCTCTTAGAGAGAGGGTAGGTGAGAGAGAGAGAGAGAGAGAGAGAGAGAGAATATGGGTTCGGGCTGAGTCCCGTAGTTTTTTGCTTTTCTTTTATTTCCTGCAAAATTGATGCAACAGAGAGAACAAATATATATGCAATGCAATGGGATTTCTTTATTATCTTTTGTTAATCATGAATGAGTGAGTGCATGCACATGCGCTTTTTACTTTGCTGCTGACACCGTAAAAATAGATGTTTTGGGGATTTTGAAAGAAATTTTTATTAAGAGAAGAAGGGGATTTTTGAAATTCTATTGAGAATATCAATTTATTTTGAGTTTTCTAAATTTTGACAAAAGAGGAAAAAGAAAAAATTTCAAGAGTAGGGGGTTATTGATCGGCAAGCACCTTGTCCTGCCTATTCGTAGTCAAGTCCAGTCCCATCAATCCAAAGCTTTGATTAGTGCCCTCTTCAGCCTTTTGTACTTTGTGGGGTAGGATTCCCTCCGACTTCTACAGGGATTATGTCTCTTGTGAGGGTTCTCACGTATAAAAAGGGTAGGGGTGGAGTGTTTCCCTCACACTTTCACTTTCTTACTTACTTGCCTATTATCTCTTAGTCTTGCAAGATGGCTCTCCCTGGTAGCATTGAGTTTGCAAATTACCTCGAAGCCTTGGAAGAGATGTGCTCTTATAACGTCGACTATGATGCTTTCAACATGCGTCGAGTTTCTTTATGGCGCAATCGACCCATTGAGTGGAACATGCTGATGGCGGCGGTACAATTTTGGTACCCCGAAGACCATGTATTTCGCTTTGGGTTGGATGAAGTTTGTCCTACCTAGGAGGAATTTTCTGTCATACTGGGGATAAATCCCAGTGTTTCTGTGGCTTTACCCGAATTTTCTCGTTATCCTAGGGATTTACTGGTTGGGCTTTTTCGCATTTCGCCTTCGGTGGCTATATCACTGGTTGCTGGAGGAATGATTTCCCTCCCGGCGATGTTGCAGTCCGTACATTTGCAGGAAGCTAGTGATGCTGGATATGCTGGAGCCATTGCTCTGGGCTTGGTTTCAAAATTGTTGCTGGTGACTGAGGAACTATTGGTGGATCCGCAACTTGCAGCCATTACTTCATGGATGTCATACCATCGCAATCCTGCGGTGGTGATACTGGCGGAGACCCTTAATGGTCTGGATGCCTGGCGGAAAGATCGTTCTGACTTCCTACGGGGTAGCCCCGTGATGCTATTCATGTGGTTGTCTGAAAGACTCCGCCTGGTGACCCTTTCAGAATATCCTTTGTCGGTTGTACCCAACTTCTTTTCGCATCACTTTTTCTATTGTGGTCATCCCAGATCCTCGCCGTGCGGGCAGGCGCGTGGAGGAAAAGATCCTTCGGGTCCCACGCGTCCCTCTCGGGAGCGCTTCGGCTGGCGTCGTTTGAGATGTGATGTAAAAATGTAGAGAGATTAAGAGTCTCCAGTCTACTTTACTCAAAACAGACAAAAGAAAAAAGGGAAAGCCACCCCGAAGGATGTCATCCAAAGACATACTGGTGCATGCGAAACTAAGATGATTCGAGACGGGTTCGGAGTCTTAGTTATGAAATGGTAAGGTGTTAGGCACCCATTCCGCCCTTTCGGTCTCTCATGAATATTTGCTATTTTCCCTTATATTTCCCCCGTGATATGTGTGCATGTGTATATATAGAATGGAGGTAGGAATCCTCGACTTGTATCATGGAAAAGATAAAGCGAGTCGTCCGTAGGAAGATATAAGAATAATATTAGAAAAATAAGATTTACGCGATTACCCCTACGTTGATCGTTATAATGGAACTATAACGTATATGGAGTAATGCGTCACTAAGGGTAAGTACATAGAGTATAGGAAGATTAGATTTAGAGAAAATAAGAAGATGAGAGAAAAAGTGAGAAAAAGGACTCGAGTCTCGAGTTTTACCCCGAGACACCTACGTAGCCTATAAAGGCATCAAAATCCACGTAGTTCGCACACAAAACGAGGGGTGGGGTTTATCCCATAAATCTAAATGGGGAATCTCTTATTTATAAGTGTGTGTGTGTGTGTGTTTAGAAAAAGTGTTTTAGTTGTGAGAAAAGTGTGGAAAAAGTGTGAGAATCCCTACTTGGAATTAATGAGCAACCCCTCTTTTTTCTTGCTTTTTGGGTTTTATGAAAATAAAAGATGTACAATAATACTAACTAAAAAGTATATTAGGATGTGTGAGATGGGATAGTAAAAGTGATAAATAAGAAAACAAGTTATTGGGAATTTAAGAGAATTTAAGAGAGAGTTTGAGAAAGTTGGACCTTCTTCAAGATCTTGAGCTTGATCTTGATCTTGAATGTTGGAGAACAGCCCTTGCACTTGGATGATGATGGAGAGTGGATAATTCACCAAGTTTGATGAAAAGGATGATGAAAAGTGGAAGTAAAAAAGGGATTTGAAAGTTGAAATCACGCTGCCTTCGAGAGAGGTTTCTGGGATTCGTTCAGAGAGATTTTTATCAGATCTGGGATCCCCTTAAAAATGAGGTGAAGGCCTCTTTTTATAGTCCCAGGTAAGTTCCGATCGGCATATACCTGTTCCTGCCTATCGGCAGGTGCCGATAGGCAGGGTCTGGAACCTGCCATTTGGCAGTGCGCTTCAGGCTATTTCGGAAAATCAGCCATCGAGGGAAAATCGTTGGTCAGAATCGCGCATGGGGCATACCATTGGAAAGTTAATTTAGAGACCTTTGAAAGTCCTTTGGACTTCTCCCAGGTTCCGGAGTTAACTTTGGGTCAAATATGTCTCGGAAGCGTTTGTCGGTCCATTGGACTAGGGATCGTTCGGACGCAAACGGATCGTTCGTCCGCATGGTAAGTCCGAATCGTGCACGGGGTGGACCGTTGGAAAGGTTAGGAGATGTACTTCGACATTCCAAAGAGTTTGACCCAGTTTGGAGAGTTGACTTTGGTCAACCGGGCCTGAGAAGCGTTCAGTGACCTCTCGGAGTCGAACAAATCATTCGTCCGCATGGAAAGTCAGAATCGTGCATGGGACAGACCATTGGAAAGGGTATTCAGTGAACTTTGAATATTCATTTAGCCTCAGTTGAGCTGAAGAGTTGACTTAGGTCAAATAGAGCCCAGGAGCGCCCGGTGACCTTTAGGTCAGGTTTCGGACGCAAATGGATCGTTCGTCCGCATGGTACGTCGGAATCGCGCACGGGGCAGACCGTTGGAAAGGGTATTCAGTGCCCTTTGAATATTCATTAAATCTCGGTCGAGATGAAGAGTTTGACTTTTGGGTCAAACTGAGTCGGGGATTGCCCGATGGCTTCCAGGTCAGTACTCGAGACGTGACCTGGGTTTACAGTGATGAAGGGAGGTACTAGGGACCTAAGGAGAGTTATGGGATAATAGAATGGAGTGTCTACATCTATGTTGGCCTGGATATTGCGAGATGAGAGAATTGATTTGTGGATCATGGGGCTCGGAATTTGTACTGGTCAATGCCTTAGTGGGGACAGTTATTGCCTGTTCTAAAGCTAGGAGAATACCCGTATGTATGGATGGTTGGTCTCAGACAGACCTATTTCTATTTCCCTTGGTGGCTTCTTTTCCAATTTGGTTGGGCACAGGTCGTGCCACCTCGGACACTAAATTTCTTTTCGATAGAGGATTTGACCGAGCGCATGCGTTTGCTGCTTGGTTCTCTGTGGGAGAATCGGCGTCCGTCGACCCATCCCTCTCAGTCTGTTGGGAGAGTTTGGCATATCCCTGGGGATTATATGAAGTGGTTGTAGAGGAAAGCAGTTAGCAAGAAGTTGGCAATGGAGACTGGACATAAGTGGTTTGTTTCTTTTGACACCATGGAAGGAGGTGTTGTGGTCTTTTCGAAGCTGGTTCAAGCCTATCGGTCCATGGAGTGTCTGCGACACTCTGTTCAGGAAGGATAAACTTGGGGACCCTAGGATGCAGATGATGATGACGGAGCAGGCTCCTCTGGTAGCTGTGGGTAGGAATCCTGGAGAGTTTATTGTGTAATGGGGGATAAATGTGGGGATTTTATTATGGCTTTCTAGGAAGGTGGGGGGAAGGGAGTTATCCGTTCCTTTTCTTATGTAATTTGTAATGTAATTTCTTACTAAGGAAATAAACAAGTTTCTGATCATCTAGCTGTGCCTTTGATGAGTTTGTGTATTTTGAATTATCTATACCAATCGTTAAGGCATACGTAATCTTTTTGTTCAAATATATATTGGAATTGACTGTCATTCTCGGAGGTAAGAAAAGAATAGTATTTTGCAAAAAAGAAACGGGTCATGCTCATGTAAGGTGTATGAGCTACCTGCGTACCTCTGGGGTTTTTAAAAGGTTTTAATTTGTTTGAAAATGATTTTTGTAGAGGATCAGGCCCATGCAGTTCTAGGTAAGGGGGAAATGAAGAGTTTTTTTTTTAGAATAGAAGGGAGATGAGAAGAGTCGTAGTGCGCCGAGATTTTGGACTAGGGGTAGAACTTCTTTAGACGGTCCAGGTTAACTGGACGGGCCATCTCTTCCCTATTTAAGTCGATGAGCATGGTAGCATCGCCAGACAAGATCTTGTTTACAATGTAGGGTCCACTCCAATTGGGCTTGAATTTCCCTCTGGGGTCCCAGATGGGTTCTATGATTTCTTTGAGGGCTAGGTCCCCTTATCGAACACCGCGATCCTTGACTCTCTTATTGAATGAATGCGATATTCGGTGATGGTACCCTTGTATGTGGTATAGTTCTTTTATTCTCCTTTCGTCTAGGCGGGTCTGCTCATCAAGACGGCTTTGGCACCAGTACTCTTTGCTGACCTTGCTTTCAAGAATGACGCATAGCGAGGGTATTTCTAGCTCCACGGGTAGGACTTCTTCCATGCCGTAGTCTAGAGAGTAAGGGGTAGCCCCAGTTGAGGTTCGAATTGAGGTTTGAGAGCCCCAGAGGGCGTACGGGATCCGATCGTCCCAATCCCGATAACTTTTGGTTATCTTGCTGATGATGGCTTTGAGGTTCTTATTAGCAGCTTCAACTTCACCATTGGTCTGAGGTCGGTAAGGGGAAGATTTGTGTCTCTGAATCCCATACTCATTGACCACTTCTGTGACTTCTTCCTCGAAATGCAACCCGTTATCTAATACTAGCTCGTGTGGGATCCCATACCGACAGATGATGTTTTCTTGATGAATTTGAACACTTTCTTAGCATTCAGTACTGCATATGACTCAGCTTCAACCCATTTGGTGAAGTAATCGATGGAAACTAGGATGAACTCATGCCCATTGGAAGCCTTCGGTGTAACCTTCCCTATGATGTCGATGCCCCAGGTGGAGAACGACCAGAGAGAGGTTATGTTGTATAATTCATGCAGAGGTAGATGTTGAAGGTTAGAGAATTATTGGCATTTGGGGCATCTCCGGACATAGGCAGTGCAATCCTAGGTCATAGTGGTCCAGTAGTAGCCCTGTCGGATGATCTTCTTATCAAGCATGTGATCGCTCATGTGGGGTCTACATTCCTCGCTGTGGATTTTTTGCATTATCTTTTCAATGTCAACCCCTGCGATGCAGTGTAGATGAGTTCCATCAAAGTTTCTTTTAAGAAGTGCTTTGTGACAGATGATGTACTGGGCAGCCAGTCTTCAAAGGGTTTCTCGATCTTTCTTATTGGAACCCTCGGGATACCTATCATGCTTGAGGAGGATCCAGATATCATAGTACCAACAATTGGCTATCTCGAGATCTTCGGTGGTGACGAGCTCAATGTAGTAGCAGTGGGTTGGTTTGTCTTGTTTTTGAACAAGGAAGTGGTCATTGTTATTCCTTCGGGCATGTCGACCATGGAGGCCAGGGTAGCAAGGGCATCATCTAGGTTATTCTTTTCTCGAGGTAGGTAATGGAAGGTGATATCTTGGAATTAGGAGGCTAGTTCTTCTAAGTGGGCATGGAAGGGTTGGAGTTTCCCGTCCTTAACTTTCCACTTTCTGAGTACTTGATCGGTGATGAAGGTGGAATCCCCGTAGACATATAGGCATTGAATACCTTTCTAGAGAGCAACGTTGAGGCCTACCGTTCATGCCTCGTATTCAACCATGTTATTAGTGCAGAGGAAATCCAATTTGATGGCGATGGGAGTATGGGAGTCATCCGGGGTGATTAGAAGTATCCCAATGCCATATCCCTTTTTATTGGCAGCGCCGTCAAAGAACATTTTCCATCGGAGGTTGTCTTGAGCAGTGCTGCAAAAGATGTTTTTATCTAGGAATTCGGAGATCCAGACATCGGCTTCTTCTATAGGGTGATCAACGAGGTAGTCCGAGATGGATCTTCATTTCATGGATTTCTACGTGACGTACATGATATCAAATTCGGCTAGGAGCATTAACCATCGGGCTGTTCGGCTGGATAAAGCAGGTTTCTTAAGCAGATATTTGATGGGGTTCATTCGGGATTCAAGTTTGGTAGGGAAAGCGAGCATGTAGTGCCACAACTTTTGGGTGACCCAAACAAGTGAGACACACGCCTTTTTTAAAGTAGTGTAGTTGACCTCGTATCCGATCAATTTGTGACTGGCAGAATAGATGGCTCTTTCTTTGTGAGAATCTTCAAGGTACTGGGCTAGCAAAGCCCCAGCTGCAGTGTCGGTTATGGTTAGGTATGGGAGCAAGGGGAGACCAGGCCATGGTGGCATGACTACCGGGGGTTGGGTCAGATATTATTTGATTCGATCAAAAGCTTCTTGGCAGTCCTCATTCCAAACCTTAGTTGAATCCTTTCGGAGGATTTTGAAGATAGGTTCGCAGATGGAGGTTAACTGGCTGATGAACCGGCTGATGTATTGTAATTTCCCAAGGAAACCTCAAACTTCTTTCTCTATTCGAGGAGGTGGCATCTCAAGTATGGCTTTCAGCTTGGCAGGATCTGCTTCTATCCCCTTCTCACTGACCATGAATCGTAAGAGTTTTCCCTTTGTAACACTAAAGACTCATTTTTACGAATTGAGTCTCATCTCATACTATCGCAGTCACTCGAAGAACTTTCGGAGAGCAGGAACATGACCCTCTCTATTTTTGGACTTGATAATCATATCATCCACATAGACCTCAACTTCTTTGTGAATTAGATCATGCAGGATGGTTGTGGAAGCCCTCTAGTAGGTAGCCCCAGAGTTCTTGAGACCAAATGGCATAACGGTGTAGCAAAAGGTTCCCCATGGGGTGATAAATGCGGTTTTTTCTTGGTGGTCTGGGTGCATTTTGATTTGGTTGTATCCAGTAAACCTGTCGGCGAATGACTTGAGAGCATGACTGGCTGTGTTGTCCACGATCATGTTGATATTGGGTAGAGGATAATCATCCTTTGGAGAGGCTTTGTTCAAATCCCGATAGTCTACACACATTCGAACTTTTCCTCCTGATTTTGGCACGAACACTATATTGGCTAGCCATGTGGGATATTTGATCACACGAATGAAGCCTACGTTCAACTGTTTGACCACCTCTTCTTTGACTTTGAGCGACCATTCGGTGCGGATATTTCTCAACTTTTTCTTGACCGGCTTGTAATCTGAGAGAGTAGGAATCTCGTGCTGAGCTATTTCAGGATCAATGTCGAGCATATTATCGTAGGACCATGGGAAGACATACACAAATTTCTTTAGCAATTCTTCGATTTGTGAACGCTCATGCTCGTCAAGGGTAGTCCCTATCCTAATCTTGCGCAGTTGGCTACTAGAACCGAGGTTTATAACAACAGTCTTTTCTTCATTAACTTGAACGCGGTTATGTTATTTATTATTAACCTTATTAATATCAGTTAAGAATTGTTCATTTGCAAAATCATCATCATCAAAAGTTTGATTAGAATCAAAACAGTTAATGTAAGGCATAACAAGATACTCAAAATCTTCGTTTATTTCATTGATAGGAAAAATAACATTGAGAACCTCGTCCAAAGAGGATTCGATTACATTTGAACAAGGATAGACAACAGAAGAAGAAATAGGGTATACATTAGGATTAGGGAAGATTTCAACAGGTATAACTGGCACAGCATGCCAGTTGATGAGAGGTGTATCAGCAGCTTTAATCAGGTAGGATAGATCCAGCGATGTATTGCCTGAATAAACCATGAAGAGTGTTAGCTCCAGTGTCTGTAAGTTGAAGGAATCTTCCTAGTCACTTTCCTCAATCTCTTCGGTATCTTTGATGAGCGATTGTTCATGGTGTTGGGAACTCCCGGCCCATGGGTAGCTGTCTTGGAAGAAGATCTCCATTCTAAGCTTCATCTTCTTGTTTGTATGGTCATACCATGGTTCAGGAAAGCCGCAAAAGGGGAAGTCCTCACCCTCTTTGATGAATCATCCATTCAAGGAATCACCTGGGATAGTCTGGATGCAGTCTAGTCTTCTCTTTGTTCGAGACAGGCGGATCATTCTGAGATCTTTTTCTGATGGTTGATACCCCAAACCACAGGGAGGAAAAGCCTTATTTAGTTTAATTGGCTCGAGTATCCCTTGTTGTCTTTGCCCTAGACCCAGTCCGGGTATGAAGTGCATGGTTCTGAACATCTGAATCAAATTGACGTTGCCATGACGGTCATATTCTGGACAAACCCTTTCTTTGAAGGTATCCCCTACCTGGAGTAGAAGTGGTTCAACTCGAAATCTTGATAGGAGAATATCATTTGACCCGTGCTGTATCTCAAGGATTGGACTATTGGTAATTACACCCTCGGCATTGTCATCGTCGCCCAAGATGGTGATGACCCGTCCGTTGACGAAGAACTTCAATTTCTGATGGAGTGAGGAAGACACACCCTTGATACTGTGGAGCTAAGGTCGTCCTAGCAATAGGTTGAAACAGGCTGGGATGTCAATAACTTGGAATTCAATGATAGGGTTTATAGGGCCAGCCCCTATTACAAGCTTTATGGATCCCATCACCTCCTGACGGGTATTATCATAGGCATGCACAGTAGTGGAGGTTGGGGCGAGGTCGCTTTCTTTCAGTCCTAAACATTTGAAGGTTCTCAGTGGGAAGACATTCAAGGCAGATCCATTATCGACAAGAGAGAGTGGTATAACCTTCCCCATAACTTCGACGGAGATATTGAGTGCATGATTGTGGTTTAGCCCAATCTTGGGGATTTCCTCCTTGGAAAAGGATACCATTCGGGTAGAGGTCAAGGATCCGACTAAATTTACCACTTCTTCTGTTGTGGTAGAAGTATGAACTGTGGATCCAGTGAGCAACTTGATCAAAACATTTATGTGTAGCTGAGAAGACATAAAAATCCCCCATAGAGTGATGTTAGCTTGAGTTTTCTTTAGTTGATCGAAGATCTTGCTCTCCTCGAGGGTCATCTCTGGCATAGGAAGGTTTTCCATGCCCTTCCCCTTGTCATTAGTTGGTAGTGAGTTTGGGATCTGGTAATGCCTCCCTGATCTGGTTATGTGATTTACTGAAGAAGGGAAGAACATAAACCCTGTTTCCTCGTCGATCTCGGGTTATTTTGCTACCCTATTTATTTCTCCGAGGAGTTTTTCAAATGATATCATTCCACACATGTCGGCTATCGGGCTAGTTTTCTCTGAAGCTTGCTCTTCATTCGAATCTTTGAATTCTTCCCCCCATCCGGTGTTAACAATTTTGTCTTTCCACGTAAAGTCGATGCATTCCATAACTTCAACGGCTTCTTCATACAAGTCATCCCATTCTGTGGGGATGTCTAAGGGTGAAAGGACCAGGCACCCTTATAGCTTCAGAGTATCAAGTAACTCAGTCATACTGCAAATGTTGTTGGTTTGCCTGAATAATTCTTCCATGATCCAGACGACATCATCCAAGCTGACTTCATCGGTTGGTACTACCCAAATATCTGACTCTCGAGCCCATTTTCATTCTTCCAAGAACAGCGTACTGAACCTCTGGCAATTAATGATCATCTGTGGGGGCAATTTCAGCCCAAACTCTAGGAGTTGGTTTAAAACTTTTGACAATTCCTTACCTCCATTTTCAGAACGGATACGGACAGCGATGCATGCAATAGTAAGGAGTGACAGTGCCTGATCAACGAGGCTAGTAGGATGTAGGAGGAAATATGGGCAAATTTAGAGAGGTTTAGGAAAGTATATGGGTGTGATTTGAGTTGAGGGATCAAATTATGGGTTCTCTTCTAAGAAGATGGCATTGGTATTATTTGGAAGTGGGTTATGAGTAGTGTTTGGTTTAGGATTGGCTGATGGGGAGATGGTACCCCGATCAATTAGACCTTGGATTACATTTTTGAGGTGAAAGCATTGGTCGGTGGTATGGACAGCAGTTTGGTGAAAGGCGCAATGGGCATCTACCTTGAAGTTTCTTGGGAGTGGATTTGACAATGGACGGGGATCCAAAGGTTTGATAAGGTTTACGCTTAACAATGCTTGATAAACTTTGGAGAGGGGAGCATAGATCTCGGTGTATTCCTTTCGGACTGGGACAGGGCGGCTTTCTGGTGCCCATGATGTGGTTGGTTAAGAGATGTTGTTAATGGTTGAGGCTGCGGCACTGGCAGACTTGTCATATTTTTCGGGGGTGAACTGTCCAAACACCTTTTTTGGGTCCACTTCTATTTTTGCAAGACCTTCCTCGATTTCTACTCTTGGTTCTCTAAGAGCTCAAAAATGGGGATAGTATTGTCCTCCCATCATTGCTCGGACATGGGGTAAGAAGTTCTTCTTCACTATACTGACTTGTTCTTCCTCGGAAGGCCGATTGGTCATGGTTGATGCTTTTTCCCTCCATCGGGCGATGAAGTTATTGACTGATTCTCTAGGGTTTTGTTTGAGCATCTCTAAATCACGGCGGGTGACCTCAAGCTCTTCATTATATTTATACTGCGACATGAATTCTTGAGCCACATCCTCCCAGCTACGAATTCTGTATTCTTCGAGAGACAAAAACCATCGGAGGGCGCTATCCTTCAGCGTTTGATGAAACAATTGGGCCATCACTTCTTCAGAAGCCCCTAGTAGAGTCATGGAACGGTGATAACTTCGGAGATGAACAATCGGGGGTCCACTTCCTCCGAATTTCTCGATATTTGGCATCTTGAACTTATCGGTTAACCTTGCTTTAGGATAAGGAGACATGTGGGTGTAGTTCATGTAATTTCCTGATATTCTGACTTGGTCAAACTTCTTGGTGAGCATCTTGAGGTGTTCTTTGACTTTGTTCAATTCTTCTTCTTTTGGGTTAATGACTATAGGCAAGTTAGCCCCATGCTGGGCAAGGTTCGGCATAGGAAGATGGGCATGCGGCGACCCATTAGCAGGAGGGGCACGTGGAGCGTGCTTATGATCTTCAGGATCCCAGATGGGCACGGGTGGATCCATAGAGTGAGGAAATAGAGCCTCGGGCTCTTGAGGAACGGGAAACTAGTTTCATTGTATCTCTCAGACCTCGGTTTGGAGGTTATCAATCTTAGACACAAGCTGAGCTAGAACTGTCGTTAGATTCGGCTGCGCAACGGGTAGTTGATCTGTGTTCTCTATGGAAAGAGGATGGATTCTGAACTCAAAAGGAGTAATAGGGTAACGGACGGAACTCCGGGGTGACTTGACTGAAGACCTAAGCCAATAAGGAGCCAGGCCAAGGGTTTGCGATCGACCTGAGAAGGCGCAAAATGGGATTTATTTTTTAGAAAAAAGGGGGAAGATATTTTTGACATTTTTTCGAGATGGAAAGACAATATGTTTGGGAAGAAATTTTTTTTGGATTTTGGATAGAGAAAAAGGGAATTTCCCCCTTTGGAGACGGTCTCAGCATGCTTATTACAATTATTACATTTTCACTTGTATTAATTCTCCTAAATCCCAAGCCTGGAAAAATTGGGTTTGTAATATATGCAAAGCTATGGCTGGACTTGTGACCAGGCTCACACACAAGGTCCCGTTTTAAAAATGCGCAAAAATTCGGGCGGCAGTCCGACCCAGAATTTCGGCAGAGTTTCGGGTTGAAACTGGAAATCTAACATGTGTGTCCTAGGGTTGACACCTATATGCGGGTATGCAGTTGGTTGGGTGAATTGGAATGGGTTCCCCCCTTTGGCGTGACTTCCACAACATACATCTTGCTCTTGCGGTCAATCGACATGTGTGGACAAGCCATGTGATATACCTGAGTGTACGTGAATTGCCTCACTATATACCTCATGGGGACGGTACTTATGAAAGCGAATTCAATATACTCAGTGTACGTGAATGAATTCCCTACGATATACATCCCGTCATGACTTCGGTCAAGCGGTACGATACGGGGGAACCGTTCGATATACGTCAAAGGTACTTGGCCTATGGAAGGTGAGAGTCATATCGCTTAGGCTAACTACGACCTGTCGAGCCAGCGCCCATCACGAAGTGACCCTCCAGTTACTTGGTAAAATTTTGTCAATAGCAATGCTCTTTGGTGCTGTCGTGTGAATCATGCATGATCCTCTTATTAGTATCTTATGAGAATGTCTTTCTTGATTATGCCAAATAGGGAGAAAAGTGTAAGTACCAATGGTACACCAAGTATGGATGGGGCGTGCAACATGTGGATATATGTGACCCTAGGTGCACATGGTGCGAAGTGTACATGGAGAATTTTCTACAAGTGTGTGAATAGAAGCATAAGCATGGGATACACATGAGTAATAAAGGGGGAACATGCAAATAGGGGGACAATATAAGCAAACATAACATCCATGTAAATAGAGTCTAGCCCTCAAAATAAACATATAATAATCCCCAGCAGAGTCACCACTGTGGCCATCCCTGATCCTCGCCACGCGACGGAGGATCCTCAGGTCCCACGCGTCCCTCTCGGGAGCGCTTCGGCCGGCGTCATTTGAGGTGAGGTGAAAGATGCAGAGAGATTAGAGTCGTCAGTCTATTTTACTCAAAACAGACAAAAGAAAAGAGGAAGCCATCCCGAAGGACAGCATCCAAAGACATACTGGTGCATACGAAACCAAAATGATTCGAGAAGGGTCCGGAGGCTAAGTTACGAAATGGGAAGGTGTTAGGCACCCATTCCGCCCTTTCGGTCTCTCATGGATTTTTGTTATTTTCCCCGTGATTTGTGTGCGTGTGTATATATAGTGGATATAGGAATCATCTACTTGTACCATGGAAGAGGTAAAGCGAGTCATCCGTAGGAAGGTATAAAAGTATTAGAAAATAGGATTTAGGCAATCATCCTTACGTTAATCGTTATGAGGGAACGATAACACACGCGGAATTATACGCCTCTAAGAAAAAAAAAATATATATATATATATAGTGTAAGAGAATGGAGTTAGAAAATGAGAGAAAAAGTAAAAAATAGGATTCGAGTCTCGGGTTTTACCCCGAAATGCCTACGTAGCCTATAGAGGCATCAAAGTTCACATAGTTCGCATACAAAATGAGGGGCGGGGTTTATCCCATAAATCCAACCGGGGATTCTCTTATTTGTGTGTGTGTGTGTGTGTGTAGAAAAAGTGTTTTAGTTGTAAGAAAAGTGTGAGAAAAGTTTGAGAATTCCCGTTTGGAATTTATAAATAAACCCTCTTTTTCTTATTTTTTGGGGTTTTATTTATATGAAAATAAGGGATGTGCAATAATACTAAATAAAAAGTATATTAGGATGTATGAGATGAGATAATAAGAGTGCTAAGTAATAAAACAAGATATTGTGAATTTATGAGAATTTAAGGAGAGAGTAGAGGAAATTGGACCTTCTTGAAGATCTTGAGCTCGATCTTGAATGTTGGAGAGCAGCCTTTAAACTTGGATGAGTATGGAGGGTAGTGAATTCACCAATTTTGATGAAAAGGATGATGAAAAATGAAGGTTGGAAAGGGATTTGGGTTTAGAAATCACGTTGACTTCGAGAGAGGTTTTCGGGATTTGCTGAGAGTGATTTCTATCAGATCTGGGCTCCCCTTGCAAGTGAGTTCAGGGGCTCCTTTTTATAGGCCCGGGGCATTGCTGATTAGCATAGCACTGTTCCTGCCGTTCGGCAGGTGCGTTTAGGCACACTGCCGATAGGCAGGGTCTGGGACCTATCGTTTGGCAGTGTCTTTCAGGCCTTCTCGGAAAATCAGTCGCAGAATGCAAACCGTTGATTAGAATCACACACGGGGTGTACCGATGGAAAGGTAATTCAGAGACCTTCGAAAGTCCTTTAGACTGCTCCCAAGTCCGAGATTTGACTTTGGGTCAAATATGGCTTGGAAGCATTCGTCAGTCCATTGAACGGAGAAACTTCAGACACAAATGGATCGTTCTTCGCATGGTAAGTCCGAATCGCGCACGGGGTGGACTGTTGGAAACATTAGGAGATGTAATTCAACATTCCAAGGGGTTCGATCTGGTTCGGGGAGTTGACTTTGGTCAACAGAGCCCTAGAAGCATTTGGTGACCTTTCGGAGTAAAACGGATCGTTCGTCCGCATGGTAAGTCGGAATTGCGCACGGGACGGACTATTGGAAAAGGATTTCAGTGCCCTTCGGAGATTCATTCAGTCTCGGTCGAGCTGAGGACTTTGACTTTTGGTCAAACGGAGCCTGGGAGTGTCCGATGGCTTCTAGGTCTTTACCCGGGGTATGACCTAGGTTTGTAGTGATGAAGGGAGGTGCTAGGGACCTAAGGAGAGTTTTAGGGGGTAACAGAATGGGGTGTCTACAACCACATTTGTCAATAGCTCATTAGAGGTTAAATCATAAACACCATGTTAATCCTTATGATAACAATAGTAAATATATTCATCAATATTTTTTTATAAATGGAATCTATCATGACTATAATCCATCTTAAAGATAAAAACTGATATATTTGGTAATCTCATGTAGAGAAAAATCATTAATAGTATATAGATTATTTCCCCATCTAATATTGAAATGCTTACAAAAATAAAAAAGAAAAAAAGGAGATGTAGTAAATATTCGTTCAGTCTTTAAAGAATCTCCCAATGATCTTCCTATGACCACTATGGCATGTCAGTATCCCTTCATGTGATTATAAAAAGCTTATTCTCATACCAATTGTTGCAAACAATTGGGCATATAGGATCAATCATCCATATGCCATCTATGATAAAGTTGATCTCGTATCTACCTAGATAAAGCTTCATATCCATAAAGAAAATACATGTCTTTCATTTCTCCATCTTTCTCTACATGGTCCAACCATCAAAAGATCCTATTAAGAGAACTTTTGAGGCTGAATTAGGTCAATGATTAAATCATTATTTGCTAGAATAAGTTTTTAGCTTTAAACGCTAGAAGTATTGAAAAATTACTATTCATTGCTTATTTCAATATGGAACCCATGAATTTCAGTGCCCATAAAACAAAGAAATTTTTTCAAGAATTGATTTCATATAAACTATTGTATATGAATGGGTGGGTATGACATGAAAACACCATATAAGCTCTTTTGGAACCTATAATGATTTTAATAGGTTCAACTATTGTTGAAACCTTTAAAATATTACTACCGAGTTTGAAAAATATCTAATTTTTCATAATAGTATGGGCTGTTTATTATCTTCTATACAAATATCACTATACAATGATAGGAGATAGTTGTCAACAATAATATTCAATATAGATTGTGAATTGCGTGTTATTCCTAATATATAGATGATGAAGAATATAATAATTTATAAGATCAAGCGTTTGCTGATCAAACTTAAATAAACGTAAGTATTTTAAAAGAAATATCTCTTATAAAATAATTATGGCATATTAAAAAGATGGGTTATATAATCAAAAAAATAAGTTTTGTAATAATGAATCTTCGAATAATTAATAATTTTGAAATAATTTCATATTTGAGGATTTAAATTATTTATGAAAAATAACGCAAAGAAATATATATCTAAAGAAGCATGCATTTTGACGAATTTGGATCATCACAATCAAAATCACTGTTCTAAAAAATCCGCCTAGGCTCCGCCTAGGCTTAAGGCTTGGGAGAAACGCCTCGCCTTACGCTTTTCACGCCTTATTCTTGGTAAAACCCTTAAGGCGCACTTTTTTCTAAAAACAACAATGATTTAGTGAAACGATGTCGCCTTTTAAAGAATTTGTTTACAAACCAGACCATTATCTCATCCAAAGTAATCAAATAGTATTTTAATTTGCATATATTCAGACATATTTTTATGATCTGTGCAATTTTTGTATTTTAATAGCCTTGTTATGGTTAAAAAATATTAAAATATATTAAGAAGGCCTAAACGCATTTTTACGCCTTTTTACGACTAGGCCCGCCTAGGCTTCTAAGGCTTAAGGCTTGGCCTCCACGCCTCAATCACGCCCCGCGTTTTTTAGAACCTTGATCAAAATTTAAACATTTTGTTTCAAGTGCAAAAAACCTTAGCTATATAGACAACAGTTCAGTTTTTGCATTTAAAGGAGGAAATATTGGCCAATTAAAGTTTAACTTTGGGTGCGTAATTGATGAATATGCTTATCACATCTCAGGGACTTTAGATTTGAAAATAAGAATCTTTAGGGTACTAACATATAACTATGATGAAAAAAATAATTATGATCAATATTTATTCGAAAAAGTAAAGAGAAGTTCGGTTTAAATATCAAGTTCATTGAGTTAATGGTTAGAACTTTAGATTCTAAATTTAGTATTGTGGAACTTTAAGTTCCTAGGATAATAATTTAGAACTTCACGTTCATTTTATTGCACCACATCAATAATTTCATCCAATATTGTATAACTTTAGGTTCCATTTTATGTCATGTGTATACGAATCTTTAGTTTCATACAATCTATAAAATTAAAACCTAGAACTCCAGGTCCTAAATTAAAATATAAAGCAACTGGTACAAATTATGTAAAATATATAACTTTAAGTTTTATTATTTACGCGTGAGAATTCTGCTTCCATACAAATACTTGAACTTCAGATTCAATTTTGTTAATGTCAATTGGTCATTAAATTATCTACCGTTTTTATATCAAAACGTTCATCTTTGATTATGGGCAAATGCTAGATAATATTTAAAACAAGTGACAAATAATTTTAGCTACTCCCATAAATAATAATGTAATTATTTTATTTGAAAGAATGAGGGAATTAATTTTTGACATTCTCTACACATTTAGAAAACTCTAATGTATAGTAAGTGATTGAAATGTGGAGATGAATTAAAATTAAATACCATTATAAAAATAATTTAAAACTCAAATGAAACAGAAAGTCAAGACACATTAGAAACTATTAATAAAATAGTTATTTAACAATAGAAAGAGTATTTAAATAGACATTTTATTAAATAAAAAAATAAAAGGAAAGTTGTTAAAAATACTTATTTTATTATCTAATTTATTTTGAGACCGATTCTAATAAAAAAAATTGAAACTCTGTCTCTGGATGATAAATGGTTATTTAAGGGACTTGTAATTTCATACCCCATTACGTAAATAATTTAAAACTTTATGTTTTGATTTAGAGGATAATTTTTTGGAGCTTCACGTATAAATATTTTTAAATAACATGAGAGCTTCAAGCATCATATTTTTAATAGTAATTATATAAAAACTATATTGCAATTATAAATAATAACTTTTAAACTTTTAGTCATAATAATAATTATGAATCTTTATAGGATCAAATACCAAAAAGTCCCTAAAATATTTTTTAATACACACTTAGTTCAAGCCTTTCATTTTGTACCAAAAATTTCCTTATTCTCTTATGTTTGAAGGTCCGTGCCAGCGGCATGGTAAAGCTTTTTTGGCATGGTGAAGGACTTTTTGGTGCAAAATAAAAAGGCTTGAACTAAACGATTATTAGAAAAAGTTTGAGGGATTATTTGGTATATGCCCCATCTTTATATTGCAAATTATAGTACTTAACAGACTTTTAGTTTAAAACCTTTTTTTAATAATCATTATGTTCTCAGAATTGATGGTTCTGTAATTGATGCAAGATAATGTATATTATTTTGTTAAACTGAGGAAACAAAAATGGAAGTCTAAAAAATATATACCTATTGCGGAAAATAAACGCATTGAGTTAGTGGCTTAACTTAATCATTTCTTAGGCGGTTAATATTGATAAGCTCCCTAGTATGTTTTGGCGTAGCCACTTGAGAACCATTTGTCATCATGTGAGTTTGAGATTATAAGTTGGGGGTAGTCTGTAAACGGATCGGATTCGGATCGGATTCGGACCGGATCAGGCAAATCCAAATCCATATCCGTTTATGTTAAACGGTTTCGGATCTGATCCGTTTATTAATCGGATCGAATCAGGCAAATCCAAATTCATATCCGTTTATGTTAAACGGATTTTGATCCGATCCGTTTATCCGATTATCCATTTATGTTAAACTTGATTTGTAATATCTTTATTTTCAACTCTTCATAAATTTATTTTGCAAATGTTCCACAAAAAATAGATAATGAAATAAAGAACTATTATAATAAATATTTAAAATGTATATATTTGAAATATTATTAAATACAATATATATTAATTAAAAATATATTATATATGATATAATATATATATATATATATATATATATATTAAAAATATTAATCGGATCGAATTATTAACGAATCGGAGTATATGAATCCAAATCCGCTCCATTTAATAAACGGATAATCATGTAATTGAGTAATTGGATAATCGAATTTTAGGCATGATCCATATCCGCTTAAATGGATCGGATTCGGATTCGAATTCGGATTCGAATAAAATCCGAGCCATTGACAGGACTAAGTTGAGGTGGTGGTTTGAGATTATGCACTTGATGGATGTTCTTGAGTTTAAACTTATGTCAGAATACTATACCACCATCGAGTTCTAATCGAAGAAAATAGATTCATCAATATAAGTGAAAGAATGTGCATAAAAAATTGTTAGAGCACTTGAATTTTCGTGCTAAAAATGTATTGTAAAATAAATAAAACATAAAAATTTGAGAATTTTTTTTTTTTATTCATTGATATTATATACTCAAGAAATATCATTCTTATGTATAATAGAAAGTGTGATATATCAAAAAACACGTTAATAATGCGGAATACTATTTGACATTCACTAAAATACTTATTTTATAACGTGTTTCTATTTATTACTATAAATACGTATTAAAACATTGATCATTTGACGAAAAATTCATGGACATTTTTCACTCATCACATAAAACATTCACAAATAATATTTTTTCTTCTTTTTTAAGCTTTAAAAAATTCTATCGCCAAACTATACAAGAAACTTTTAAAAAAATAAAATAATAATCAAATGAATTCTATTAATTACCAGTTAAAGTGTGGAAAAGTTGTGTCATCATTATCTTAAGCAAGACTTCGAAGTCTTTGTGGAAAAGTTGCGACAAGGCTACACAAAGTCATGGAAGTGGCCAAGAATTCTATTAATTACCGGTTAAAGTGTGACTTAACATTTTCTATTGATTTTTGGATTTCAGTAAAATGTTTCTTTCTATTTCAGATACCAAGCTTGCTTATCGAGGTGGACAGCTCATTGCTTCGGATTTGAAAAGGACAGGCATGTTAAAAACAAGAGAAATGATAGAGCGATCCACTATTTTGACATAAAAAAGCAATTTAATGATGTGGACTTCCGCATCATCAACACACGTTTTACTCCCAATGCCTATCCCCATAATTTCTTCAGCAAATATCACTCTATACATTTATTTATTTTTCAAAATAAAGCTTTCAAGTTTAAAAAAAAAACAGTCCAACAAAAAAATATAAATACACACTATATATAAATATATGTAAAACAATATATATTAAAATTATATGAGTTAAAATACATCATTGTGTTAATTTTTTTACTTAACGCAAGCCAATTAAAAATTACACAACGCGATTAGAAATTTTTTATTTTTTAAGTAACACGATTACAACCCAAATAAAAATGCGATGTGACACCATTTTTTACTATTATAAAAATACTATTTTTACTATTTAGAAAAAATAGTCCGCATCAGCGGCATGAAAAAATCCGACTACATATCACGTCGCGTTTTATTTGGGTCGTGATCGTGTTAGTTAAAAAATAAAATATTCATAATCGGATTGTGTAATTTTTTTTAATTGGTTTGTGTTAAGTAAATATATGATCAATTACCAAAAAGTCCCTCAAATATTTTTTAATACACATTTAATCCAAGCGTTTTTATTTTGTTCAAAAAAATCCCTCAAACACCCATTTAACCAATATTCTCTTATTGTTAAAGGTTCGCGTAAGCGGCACACATTGAGTGTTTTTATGTGGTGAATGACTTTTTGGAACAAAATAAAAAAATTTGGACTAAACGTGTATTAAAAAATATTTGAGGGACAATTTGGTATGCCCAAAAAATTAACACAATGATGCATTTTAACACATATAATTTGAGTTAAGTTTTTTTTTTTTTGTGGTATTTAAACATTTCATGTGAAACATAACAAACTCAATTCAAAATAATTTTTTTAAATTAATTAACTGCTTTTTTTTTAATTTGAAAAGTTTTTTATATTAGAATAGTTTTTATAATTTTTTATATTAGAATAGTTTTTTTTTTGAATTATTTTTAACGCATTTAGTCCCTCAAACACTCAGTGACCCAATATTCTTTTTTTTTTTAATGTTCGCGCCAGCGGCACCCTTATTTACAATATTGAGTATTTTTATGTAGTGAGAGAATTCTTGTCTTATTTTTGAAGGTCCACGGTAACAGCAGACTTTGAGTGTAATAAAAAAGATTTTTTATTTATATCGAACTAAATTTTATTTTTTAAAATTATTTTTTTCAGAAAAATATATATTTTTTATATTAAAACATTGTTTTCTAACAACTTTTTAAATTTATAAAAAATATTCTTTTTTAATAAAATAAATTTTTTAAATTAAAAAAAAAGTCAAATAATTCTCTTAAAAACTATACCATTTTTTCTAAAAAAAAAAAAAACACCCCACTTTTCTACCTGTTAAGATGTCTAAGCATGTGTATGCCTAAGTATCCCACCTTAATGATGGAATGGATGATGAAATGACGGTATATTACTGATGTGGCAAAAGCCACATCATTAAGTATGTGTTTTATGTCACAAAACCAACTCGCTCTAGTGTTGCTCTTTTGTTTAGGCCTGTTATATATCCGCACGTATGCACATAAAAAAAACATCATCCTCAATGTTTGGTAAGACTATAAAAAGAATACATGAATGGTTCATATATGCTTCCAAAGTATCCAGAGTAAATATAAATATACCTGTTATATAGCCACTGTTATGTAAATAAAACATTACATATTGTATATAACGTATATAACAGTTTAAGGTGTTGTGCGTATGTATATAAATACAACTGTGTTCAATAGTTTATATGTGTTGTACCGTACAACACATACAAATTTTTTAGAGCATTCGGAGTGGTGGTCGCTCTAGAAAGATATATATAGAGAACCAATATGTTAGATACCCTTCATATATAGTAACATCTACACTCGTGAAACTTAGAGAATTTGCAATCTGTCTTATGAACTATTAAAGTTCGAAGGAAATAAAAATTCGCTTCCTACGAACAATATTTGTTCGTAAAAAATGATACGGACAAATGTTGTTCGTAGGAACCCAAATATATAATCAAAATTATTATTTATACTTCTTATGAATTTTATTTTTTTTTAGGAATTTCAACGAACAAATGAAGTTCGTAGGAACTTTTTACAAATTCAGCAAGCATTTTGTATCTTTGCGGAACCACTATAAATCGACATACAAAATTTGTTCAGTTATATCCACCACTATAGGCATCTCAGTTTGTAAACTTAGATATTTTCTTGGCATTTTGTATCCCCATTATAAATGCTCTTGGGGTTAAAAAAAATTAGGGAAATTTTTTTATTTTTTTTGTTTTTTGGGTGGGGCACAACTCTAAATTTACAAACTTCACAATTGTTTGTTTCTAAATGGGAGACAAAAACGCCCTTTGTTTTTAATAGAAAAAAAAGGCATGTGTTTCTTTATTGTTGGTGGGACATTGGACTTAGTAAGTCAAATGAATAATTAAATCACTTGGAACTGTTTTAAAGAGGTGGGGCACGTTATATATATATATATATATATATATATATATATATATATATATATATATATATATATATATACTAGCATTTTAACCCGCGCAATGTGCGGGGGTACTCTAATAATTCTAAAAAATAGATCGTAAATTTTTTAACAAATTAAATAAAGAGACAATCTTAAAATAATTTTTTTCATACTAAGACTACTTGTTAGGGGTGAAAATTTTATAAATTTACAACCTATAGTTTGCAATCCTAATCCTTACAATAGTCAGGGGCGTAACCATGTGGAGGGCGAGGCCGGGCTCAAGCCCGGGTCACTTTAAAAAAAAAAAATTAGTGTAAATTTAAAGGTCCAATACATCACAAGCCCACTCAATAAATAAAAAAGTTAGCCCGCCCAAACAATCAAACCTCAATGATCCACTTCAAAAACAAAAAAAAAACTATACGAACCATTATTTTGGGCATTATTTTGCGCCTATATTTTTTAATTAACATTATTTTTCATTATTTTTAAATAAATACTCAAAAATAACCTCAAAAAATTTGGCTCGGGGGCTGCCACCCCCGAACCCCCGAAAATCAGTGTTAAGTCAGCCCACCCGAATATAAATTCCTGATTACGTCCCTGACAATAGTATTGTTATACCTTTATATTATTATAACAAATAAAATGAGTAATTCTTGTTAACTCTACATGGAGTGTCTAGTTGAGTAGTACATTAAAGCCTCGTTAGAGGTATAATAAGTATAGTGTCGCGAATATGAATAGAACATAAGAAAAAAGAAAAAAAATGCCACTATTGTCATTAGATAAGTGCATACGATATTTTTAATTCTTAAAATACATTATAACTCAATTTTCATTCAGTTTTCTAATCTATATAAAAATGGAAACATATTTTTCAATTATTAAGAGTTTAATATAATAATTAAAATTATAAATCCTTTTTAGAGCTAAAATTCCGAGACACGACTCTATTATAATAATTTAACATAGAGTTTTGCTCATTTGGATCTCCAATAGACCCATTTTAAGGTGTCCAGTTTTTTTTCAAAAAAATAGTAAAAAAAATTGTTGATTTTTTGGGGATTTTTAAATGTTTCACTGTACTCATAATAATAATCATCTCAAAGACATTTTTTACTGTTTTATACAAATATATGTCACTTTTTAATTGATCGAGTTTATCAATTAATTCATTTTTACCATTAATTTTGTTTTAATTTACAATAATACCAATAAACCATAAAAATAATAACATGGATTTTTATTTTATTTTTAAATTTGTATGCAGATTCTTGCATTTTCCAAGTGAACTTGAAAATCCATACAATTACATCCAACTCTCCGTGAATGGGGCCTTATTTACCCAAAACATGAAAATATTATTGTACATATTCAAAACATGAGTAGAAAGTAAGCCAAAACTTAATACTGTGAGTGAATGAATTATCTCACAGTAAAAGAAATAAGCTTACTCAATACTCCAAAGAAAGTATACTATACTTTATTTTCTTCTGCTTATGGGGTTTGATTTAGCACAGTAGCAGGTAGGGGCATTGTTGAAATTGGCATGCTCAATCAAAACAATGTAAAAAGAGAAGAGGGCCGAATGAGACATGTTGGAGAGGGTGAAGGTCTCAAACTGAGTGCTTAAATCTATAGAAATCCAGAGTTGACATATCATCAAACACATATTGGGCAAGTCTTCAATTTTAGGGAAATTCTTCATGCATATAGTGTATCAAAAGCCAAAATAAAATAAAAGAACTCTTCTGGGGGCCTAAGAATGTTGTGGAGCCACCTAAAATGGATATTTCATTGAAAGATTTCATTTTGACAGAGTTGCATTCAGAGCCACCTAAGAAGGTTAATTTTTTTACAAAGTGGAGAAAGATGTTCACAATTCCACTGAGAGTTGTCATTATTCCTAGACTAAACCATTAAACCACAACTATCATCACTGTCTTAACCACCATCAGCGCACTATGATTCTCATTTCAAAGTTTTGAATTATAAATCACTCTTTTATTCTTGGGAAGCCATTTAATCAAAGAAAATGCTTTTTGCAATTTTAATATTTATATAACTGACAAATATTGCCGTGTAAAATAAACAAATAACCTCATAAGAAGAAGAAGAAGAAGAAGAAAACAATAACTTTAATAGGTGAAAAACTAAATTCAAGAAAACAGTAATTAAATTTCATGTGTAAGTTAATTAAAATTAAACAAATACCCTCATAAAAAGAGCGCAAAATCAAATGCAATTCCATCGTGTTGATAACTAAATCTAGGAGTGCAATCGGTACGGTAGAGTCGGTAATGACCCCTTACAAATACCAAAACCACAATCTAAATGGTAAAACAGTACCGTACCAATTTACCAGCCGGTACATCAATACAAAAACCAAAATCAAACCGTCCGATTTTTCGATATTTTTGGGTTTTTTTGGTTTGGGTAATTTTGATTTCAATTCGGTTTTTTCCCGGTAAATACCAGAATTTCAAATCGGCTTGTGCATTCGGTAAATCTGGTATATATTTCAATATTATGCTTCTGATAAAATTTTATACAAGTCTCGATACAAAAAATTTAAACTCATTTAATCGATTAAATGCATTACTTAAAACTAAAATATAATAGAAATCGCACTAAAAAACAAAATGAAGATCATAAAGCATAAACAAACTAAATTGCATAGTTAATTGTCCCCACTCCATATCAATACACATTAAGCTCCAAATTAAAACCAAAGTGCATAAACAACTTATAAATACATGAAATTTGCCATATGTGAAAGGGTAGAGTCCAAAAATTTAATGGCTTTATACAGCATAATTGTTAAGAAAACATATTTAAAAAAACAAGAATTAAAATGAAAACTTATAAATAACTCTAATACAATATAATTATTAATAAACATATTAAATAAAAAACATGAGTCCAGTTATTAACAAAATCACCACTGATTCATAATAAAAAACATGATGCTGAACAAAAAATTAGAGCCCTCTGATACACAAGATAAAAAAACTATCATGATGTCAAACCAACAATCATGATAAAAAAAATTGGAGCCGTCTCATACATAAGATAAAAAATTGGAGCCCACCTCGGGTCACAAACAGAACAGGGGCAATGAGAAATCTCGGTTATAATAATCAAAGAGGGAAAGAAGGGACAACTCATATATTAAGAAATTTTTGAAAGAAAAAGAAAGGGGAAAGAGGAGAACATCTCGGAAAAATCAGTTAGGTTAAAGCTATAGAAGAACAACGATGGAAAACCAGTTAGATAAAAACCAAAAATTAATTTTTTTTTTACCGAACAGTTATATCATTAAATGCTATGGAAGAACAGCAACTCCGGCGAACAAATGAACCCAACTTTGGCGAACAAATATATACACATGATGGGAACAACACAAGATGTTTTGTCCAACTAAACGCAAACTGATTCTAAAGCAGAAATAAAAAATGATCAAGAAGAAGAGTTACCTTGTCTAAGGAGGGAGAGATTCTTGGTTTTTTCAGTTGTTTGTTGTGCGACTATTGATTTGTTATTCGAGTTTAGGGTTGTCTGGATTTTATAATAAGTGAAATGAATGGATGAGACGAGTTTAAAAAAAATAAGGGTCTTGATATTTGGGTATATTTATTTTTTCAAATATATTTTTTTTTGGTAACTGTTATGGTATTATGTGGTAAGTTCAGTATGGTACTTCAGTACGCTAAATTCAATAATTTTGGCAGGGTAGATTCAGTACGATAAATTCAGTAAATCAGTATTTTATATCTAAAATTCAAAACCAACCAAATTTTTGTGGTATTTTCGGTTTCGATAAAATTGATTTTCGGTATTTCATAATATGAAACCAAAACCATTTTTCCCCGGACCAAAATGGTACGGTACGGTAAAAACCCGTACCGGTTGCACCCCTAACTAAATCCAAAGAACCTCATAAGTATGAAGTTTCCTATTTTTTTTATAGGTGGGGGTCATATGTATGGAATAAAAGAGGCATGGGTGGAGTCTGAAATACAAAGGGGTAGTTTTTAGGAAGTTATGTGGAGATATGAAAAGTTAGGAATCTACTATCTACTATTATACGAAATAACTAATTGTAAAAAATAAAGAGTTTTTCACTTACTAAGTACTACATTAAAGTCTCATTAACTTTTAATACTATTGTATTAGATGTATAATATAGATAAGGATTGGCACATATTGCTTCAAAAATATGCACCTAAACCAATATCTCAAACTCTACGTTCCGTGCATAATTATTATTATAGAATACGTAATTATAACTATACAAAACCTTCCTCACCTAATTAGCAAAGCTTAGGATTCATACAATGTAAACCATCAAAACTAATCCAGTGATTCACATCTTGGCATATCTCTACAATGCACATTATCTGCAAAAACAATTCATATCATTGGCTTTTTTTCATGAACTATAAGCATGATATCGTGAAAATTTAAAGCAGAAGGGTGAGTGGATTCACATTAAACTGATGATATAATATATTTTTTTATGTCAGAAATTGATTTTCGTTGTTGAATTGATTCGGAAATATATTAAAAAAAAATTATTCAATAACGCATAGTTGAATTGTTGATTGGATACCCAAGAAATACCTATTATTAAAATGTCTTTACACTATCGTTTATACCTAGACATAACTTGAATACAATCTCGAACCCAATTTAAAGCGCAGTGCTTTTTCCTCTTATTACATTTCTTCAGCAGTTACTATGTGCAGACAAATGAAAAAAAAACTTTGACCAAACTATCATATAAACATCAATGAATCATAATCGAAATCAACAGATTATTTCGAATATAGAAAGAAAGAAAATAAAAAATGGCAGGACCGCAACCTACCCCACAAATTTCTCAACTACCAAATCAGCACGGTCATGAACTTCATTTTGACACCCCGACTAATTAAATATCGGGTAGCTACTCCTTTATTTAAGTTAATTCAAAATATCAAGTTGGTTCAGTTTATAGCATCATTATTGAAAACATTAAATTAATTACTAACCACCTAATATTTAAAATAGTGAAGTGTCAAATTTTATTAATTACATTAACCATCAACCAAATAATTTAAACCATCATTCAACAATCGCATGAACAATCTCATAAGTGTAATCCAACATAATGAAATAAATGAGGTCAAGAGTAAACACTCCAATAGATAGTAGTAAGGCTAAATAAACCCAAAACAAAGTCTGAACAAAATAAATAAGTCTGACAACTGAAATGAAATAAATGACTGAACTACTATCTCTGAATAGAAATGGGCGACATGCCCTAATAGATATAAATGACTCCGAAGGAAGCAAATGTAGATGTGGAGGTGTCTAATATCGAGATCCTGTAACTTCCACAGTAGTTATAGCACGTCAACAGAATGCAACTCCTATGCTTGGCGTCCCTATGGCTGGGAACCTAAAATGTTTTTACAAAAAGAAATAGATTTGAAAGCAAACGAGTTATATTATTGCCTGACTAGTTTGTTCTAATCCTGTCAAGACGGTCTTATTTTAGATGTCACCCGCATTATCCAAATAAATTATATTCATAACTCACAGATTCATTAATCAAATTACTTAACTCAAGTATTAGTTAACTTCACATTATTCTTAACTCATTTAAATCTCTTAGTCATTCGCATCTACTAAGTAACAGTGAATCAGTCACAAGTACATATATATAAGTCACTATCAATACATATATACATATATGGCACCCCTACACTAAGCTGCGGTGCATGCATACTCTGCTATCGAATCCCAGCACATCACGTACATAAGGATCACGTGTTCCGAATCGCTGAGGAACCGTCTCAATACAAATCACACATATTGGAGGCGAACATAGTTCACATACCCATGGGTCACGCACATACCTACGCTCCCAAGGTCAGCTGACTTATCAACTCACAAATAAGTCTTCACATTCCTATATTCTTAAGGTACCAATCTAAATCCTCCCGAGGGCACACAAAGATAAGATGGTCCTTTTTCAAAAATCAGCCTCCCATGATAGCAAGTATGGTTGGTATGTCATACACATAATCATCCATATACTAAGTATTCACATAACTTAGGTAATAATCATATTAATATAGGTATGATCCAGCCCTATACCATAAGTCTCATACATATTATAATATCATCCTGATTATTCCACGTAATAAGTTTAGCGCGATAACTCTCATTATATCAATCCGAGTACTTAACCCCAACCCAACAGGTTACTAAGTCTCCCGCTAGTCTCTAAGGTTATCTCACTAATTAAAGTTCCCGTTTTTCAGTCTTTAACCTTAAGTTATGGTTGGTGCAAAATATATTCAGGTTCTGAGAACTTCCAATCGTATTTCACCAATCGGATATTCGTAAGTTACCACTTAACCTCAAATTAATCTAATATTTTTCGGGCTTCAAATACATCCCTACTGGTCTTCCCTAAGTACCAATATGTTCAATCAATCATCACTAAAGAGTTCTAAAGGTCAGAAATTACTCAATTATTTCAATGGAAATATTTTACTTTTTCCAGAGGGGTCGATCGAGTAGTTATCTGCCCAGAATTCCTTCAACAGTTATGGTTTCTCCAATTTTTACACCTCCTGTTATCCATTACAACATCCCAAACTCCCAAATAAGTATACTAATCATTAAACCAAGATATCCACACTAGTTTTAACGTTCAAGATTCATCAAACCATCACAGAATGTCGATTTCTTGGATTAAAAGTCATAAATATTACTACAACCCTAATTCTTCAATATCTCTTCAATAATCATCATAAATCTCAATTTAACTTCATGATTTCCTAACTCTTAGTTTATAAATTCGTTCGTTTAATATTTCCAGAAGATTCACTACATGCAAACCTATCCAAGTTCAATAATTTAGTCTTCAATTTCACATCATTACAATTATTCATAATTTTTCTTCAAATCTAAACTATCATGTAAAATATATGCCTTAAATCATTGCAAGATAAATCACTTGCCTCTGATTAGAAGTTTATGATCCTTTGATGACGATATCAATTGGTTCTCCTTCTCTTTTCGGTCACAAATCCGGCGATGGTGTGGTGTATGGCAGTTGTTAGGCCATGGAACTCTCTTGAAACCTTTATTTTCTTCTCACGTTTATTTCTCTCTTGTGTTTAACATCTAATAGACCTAATAACTAGGGGTGGGCGCGGTCCGGTCCGGTCCGGGTTTTGGCATTTTTAAGTGTCGGACCGAATCATTCGGTCCTATATTTGAGAAGACCGAATTTGGACCGATTTAATCGGTTTAGCTTGTTTATTCGGTCTAGGCTATTTTCGGTCCGGTTCGGTTAATAATTGGTCCACTTTTATTTAAATTTACTTTTTTTTCAAACCACAAAACAATTAACAGTTGGGTTTTATAGCAGAATAAACATATATCACAGATTTACAAACATACCCATTGTGGGTTTTATACTAGAGTAGAACCCACAAGTCACAACAAATTAACACATATCACAGTTATTTCAAAGTAAACTAGAAAAGTAACCCAAAAAAATTGAAAGCTACCAGTAAAGTAAACCAAATTAAATGGGTTTTCTGCCAAAAAATGGGTCCAAAGTTACAAGTAAAGTAAACCAGAAACATATATCAGCAAAGTTTGGTTCAAAGTTACCAACAAAGTTACCAAAAAATGGGTTCAAACCACAAAATAATCATTATACCAGAATAAACATATATCACATATTCACAAATGGGCATTCTGTCAGAAAAATGGGTCCAAAATCGAAAGCTACCAATAAAGTAAACCAAATTAAACATATATCAAAGACCCATTGTGGGTTTTATACCAACAAATAACAACAAAAAATAAGAAATCAGAACAAATAGTTTAAGTAATATACCGTAGCATGATGAACTGTTGTCGCCGGCGCCGGCAGAGTTGCTGGAGAGTTGAGGATGGGTGGGATCTGATGTCCTGCGCCGGCCATCGGCGACCATCTCAAACCCCCTCTTTTCATCGGCGACCATCAGCGACCTGAATCGTGTACCCACCGAAACCCCCTCCAACCAGCCGCATCAACCCGATGCCGGAATCTCATAGACCTACCCAACCACCGAAACCCAGCAGCTGCCACGGTGTTTAGAGAGGAAAGACGAAAGAGACGAGAGAGAGGAAACCTCCTAATGTGTTGGTCAGCCGTGTATATGTTGATGTGAGAGACTTTTACTTAGGGTCTAGTTATTTACTAATAAACATATATCATATATTTATATAAAATTAATTTATATTATGTATTAAAATAAACGGTCCGGTCCGGTCCTAAGACCGAATTAAAAATGACTATTTTAGACCGGACCGAATATATTCGGGTCTCTTAATTTAGGACCGAATTAGGACCGATTTATAAAAAAGCCTATAAATGTGGGTCCGGTCCGGTTCGGTCCAATCGGGTCAATCGGGTCGGTCTTTTTTTTGTCCACCCCTACTAATAACCCTAAGGTTTGTTGTTATATAAAACCTAAATTTCGTAGGTTATTGTTCACTAAAATTAGAAATGACTAAAATACCTCCACGGGTTTCGATTAGGCCTAAAATGCCACAGGACCCAAACTAAACCCCCGGCTAATGTTTTCTGACTATCTCAACCTTTCCAGACACGTTGGCTCACTCAAAATGAACATATGAATGATATATAAAAATTTACTCATAATTCCATTAAATTCGGTCCTGACACGACTGACACGCGCATCCCAACTTAATTTATGAAGTTGTCATATTTTTAACTCGTGATAATTTTAATAAATCCATAATCATATATTAACATATTCACTCAGTAATATTCAACATAATTATTATAATCGAATATAAACTCTCACCTCACTAGTATTTAAATTCGGAGAAATTTCCAATAAATTTCCCAATTTTAAATTTTATGAATCCCTTAATTTAAAATCAGTACAAACACGGGGTATTACATACTTCCCCCATAATAACGAAATTGCGTCCCCAAATTTTGAAATAAGATATACCAGGCAAAAATAACTCTGGATAATGATGGCGTATCTCATCCTCGCACTCCCAGGTATACTCCTCGGCATTATGATGCCGCCACTAAACACGTACTAGCGGTACTACCTTCGACCTCAACTTCCTCTCGCTACGGTCTAGGATAGCAATCGCCCCCTCCTCGTAGGAACTATCAGGCTGTAGATCAATCTCTTCTAAAGAAATATGAGTATGGTGCAACTCATCTCGAAGATATCTCCTCAGCGAAGAAATATGGAACACATCATGGATCCTATTCAAGTGTTCCGGTAACCCAAGTCTATAAGAAACTGGCCCAATCCGCTCGATGATGGGAAATGGCCCCACATACCTCGGCGCCAACTTCCCCTTCTTCCTAAAATGCATAATCCCCTTCATAGGAAACACTCGTAGCAACACTTGGTCCCTCACATTTAACTCTTGGAAAAACTACTTGGCATCGGCGTAACTCTTCTATCGATCCTACGCAACTCGAATACGGCTCTGTATCAACTCTACCCTTACCGAAGTATCTTGGATCACCTTCGACCGAAGTAGCTTGTTATCCCCCACATCTAGCCAATATGCTAGGGAACGATAAGGTCTACCATATAACGCTTCAAATGGAGTCATACCAATAGTAAACTGGTAGGGGTTATTGTAGGTAAACTCCACCAGTGGAAGATACTGCTCCCAGCCTTCACCAAAGTCGAGGATGCACATACGCAACATGTCATCTAATATCTGATTTATTCGATCGGTCTGTCCATCAGTCTGCGGGTGATAGGCTGTACTCAACCGCAGCTCTGTACCCATAGCTTCGTGGAAAATCTCCTAAAATTGAGACACAAATATCTTATCTCTGTCAGACACGATATTGAGAGGCATCCCGTGAAGTCTCACTATCTTAGCTATGAAGATCTGGGTGTACTGTCCCGTAGTGTAGTCTGTCCGGACTGGCAGAAAGTGAGACACTTTGGTTAATCGATCTATAATCACCCATATAGAATCGTGATTCCTCTGTGATGTAGGCAACCCAGTGATGAAGTCCATAGAAATGCTCCACCATTTCCACATAGGATTATCTAATGGCTGTAGGAGTCCTGTCGGCATCTGATGGTCCACCTTTACCAGCTGGCAAGTTGCATATTTCGAAGCAAACTTGGAAATATCCTTCTTAATCCCACTCCACCAGTACTGTCGCCTCATAACCTAGTACATGTTATCCCCACTGGGATGTACTGCGAATCGTGAACCGTGCGATTCTGTCATCACCTCGTGTCGTAAGTCTTCTACCTCAGGGACGACCAATCTCCCATTGAAACATAAGCCCCCATCTGAACCCACAGTATAAGACTCGCCCCCCTCTAGAAGATGTACTATCTAACTCTGACAGAATGGATCCGCTGCCTAAGCCTGTAATACTCTCGTAATAATCCGGGGTGTAATTGTCATCATAAATATGAATGATCGGGACACTGTGTCTTGGTGTCCCAACTCCTTTCATTTCGATTTCCACACCTCCACAACATCACCTACTAGCCTACGGCTCAACGCGTCTGCTACCACATTAGCCTTCCCAGGGTGGTATTGGATATCGAACTGATAATCCTTCACAAACTCAAGCCACTGACGCTGACGCATATTTATCTCCTTCTGCGTAAAGAGGTATTGTAGTGACTTGTGGGCTGTGAATAGGTGAAATTTCTCCCCCGGGAGGTAGTGTCTCCAAATTCAAAGTGCAAACACGACTACCGCTAACTCCAAGTCATGGGTGGGGTAATTCCTCTCGTAAGGCTTAAGCTTACGGGAAGTATAAGCTATAGCCTGATTCTCCTGCTGAAGCTCACCCCCAAGTCCTAGTAAGGACGCATCAGTGTAGACTAGATAATCTACTCCTAGTTTGGGCAATGCTAACACCGGTGCTGAGGTCAGCTTGCCTTTCAACTCATCAAAATCCAACTGGCAGGCATCATCCTAGATGAATGGCACCCCTTTGCGAGTCAGATGTGTCAATGGACTCGTTATCTTTGAGAATCCCCGAATAAACCTCCTGTAGTATCCTACTAGTCCCAAGAAACTACGTATCTCTGTCGGTGCCATGGGTTGTCCCCACTCCCTCATCGCTGACACCTTCATCGGATTTACATATTTCCCTTTGTGAGAAATAATGTGCCCTAAAAACTGAACCTCCTTCAGCCAAAACCCACTGTTGACGCAAAAATTCTCCATTTACGAGAACCAATTAGAAAAGGACACATGTCATCTTACGTGGCAATATTTATACTTATTTGGCACTCGAGGAGAGTTGGTCGACACCCGAGGAGAGTTAGTCGGCACCCGAGAAGAGTTGGTCGGCATACCAACCAACACATAACATACCAAGCAACTCAAGGAAGACCAACCATCCTAGAAGACCAACAGTTAGATTCATTTTATATAGACATAAATGTCTGAATGTATAAAAATATTGTATCTCTTTAGCTCCCATCACTATAAATACATGTATTCCCTTAGCCAAAAGGGATCTGACAACTAAGAAACACCATACACAAGATACACATCCTTTCTCTCTTTACACCATATTGTGCTATTATAAACCCCTGGGAATAAAATAACTGTGAACGTAGGCTTTATTCATAGCCGAACCACTTTAAAAACCTTTGTCTCTTATATGTTTGATGTGAATGTTTATCTTCATCTTCAGTCTCATCCTCATCATTTATCTGCTGTTGACGCCACTAAAATGGTAGTGGCCATTTTCTGTCTTCAACAGATTGGCGTCGTCTGTGGAAACATGTTACAAGCATTGTTCTCCATCAAAAGCTAAGTTTTTATTTTATCTACGTATAATCAATTATACATACATCTTTTGATTCAATCATGAATTTTATGTTTATATACATAAATTAATTGTCCAATTTTTATCTGCAAAATGTTGCACATCATGATTTTTAAATCATAACTGTTAGATTAATTCTTATTTAGACATATGAAGAATAGTGGATTTCATAAATCATAACTTTTTGCTTAATTCTCGAGTTTCAATTTTATCTCATGAAATCAATATTTTAAATGATTGTATATACCAATATATACGACGATGATAAGATTTGATAATTTTCATTACTGATTTTGAAATAATTTTTGAAAGATTTTTTATGATTATTCAAATTCCCATTATATTTTTAATCAGAGAATGGGAAAAGGTTAAAGACAATAAAAAGTTTTCTCATGGAAATCATGACCCAGATCTACTTTCTCTCTCTTCAAGTTTGAGTCTCTTTGTATTCATTTTTATGAACTATATACTTAATTTGGTTCGTCTTCCATCTATGTCAATAAAGTCTCATTGATTGATTTTTGATATAAATTTCGAAATAACTTCGATCATTCAGCATATTTTTATCTCTTCAAATAGGGAATAGGAAGGGATCAATATAAAAAATAATTTTCTCTCACCTGAAAAACCATTACCCACCTCTTGTAAAAAAGGATCAATTAAACAATCATAACCATATCAAGACTCTGGGCCCAAATTTGAGATGTTGACTCCTCGTTCATCACATCACAGGGTTTCTTTGTCGGAATCACACGATCTAGTGGATTAGAGAATGGATCATTTAATTAGCAATCTTAATGCTTGGATTTTACATCGAATGTTATTTTTCCGATCTATTGGTTCGAGATATGTTGGGACATAGCAATCTCATAAAAAATTCATCACCGCGGCTCATATAGCTGTTCGCAATCATCCACTTACAACCCCTATTTCTGGTCAGCCATACATATTGTTGGTCGGCATCATCTCGGGCCATCTTTTATTAAAGGGAAGCTTAACCAGACCATTTTTGTTTGCCGTAGATAAGATGTGAAGATCCATCAGCAATGTTGAAATAATTTTATCCAACTACGAGGTATCTTATTGTTGGTCAGAGACTCATATTGTAGCTCGGTGGAACCAATTGCAGGTCGACGATCATCTACTTCTTGATCGACGACATCTCAGTCTTGTTCGGAGGGTTCAACTTACTGGTCGGCAACTATCCAACCATCCACTTCTTGGTCGACGACATCTGATGTTGTTCGGTGACCATCCAACAGCTGGTCTGCAATATCAATGCACCATTTTTGTTGATCGGGAAAATCGCTCTGCTGGTCGGGGACCATTTCCTTCTTGGTCGGCACTATATATTCTACAACCTGAGACATCCCCAAATGTTGGTTGGCAACACCCATGCAGTTGGGCGGTAATAGTAGAATCTTGGGGTATTAAAAAATACGGAGCACCCCACATATTTCTTTAAACACGAGTTCAACTTGGGGGTAAACATGGGGCTTAAGTTTTTTAAAAAAAAACTTGTGATCACCCCAAAAAATATTTTTAAATCCAAGTGATAAATAATTTTCAAACATCAACTTATACCTGATCAGTTATTGGAGATTAAATAACTTTACAAAAAACTCTACGTCTTATTTATGGCGCATATCTAATAAAAATTTGTCCATCTCACACACATCTGACACAAAACATATTATTTCATATTTTAAAATTTTTGTTGCCTTATGCTGATACACATCACATATTGTTTGGCTGAATAATTATTCTCATGGCAATAATTATTTGATCTAGTTTCGACAGGTGCTTGGGCAGCTTATTAAAATTTCATAGGGACGAGATTCAATCCCGACGAAAACTCAGCCACAATCTTAAACCTCTAAAAACTATTATTGCTCGACATCAGGCAATTTTGCCTCGACATATTAGCCAACATATATTATTTCATTTTTTGAAATTAATATTTTTATTTCTCAAGCATATACATATCATATATTGATTGGATGAGTAAATTATTCTCATGACTAATCAATTCAGCCTACACATATGGTTGAGCAAGTTATTAATTTTTACAGGTACAAGATTCAACGCCGACGAATGCTCGAAAATAATCTGGAAACCATTATCATTGCTCAGCATTATGAAATTTCACCTTAGCAAGGAACTATATATTTTATTATTTCTCTGATTTATGCTCAAGCACGAATTATTCTATATATCCGTTCTGATTCATATTCTATATTCATCTCATTATGGAGCTCGGCGAAATACTTATTATCATATTCAGCTCCGAGGAAAAGCTACAACAGTTATTATATTTCACCCCCAACGGAGAGTTGGTCGGGGTAATTCTTATTTATATTCAGGCCCAGCAAGGTTCTCGGCCATATTCTTATATTATGGAAAATATTATTCTTATTCGGCATTATGCAATTTTGCCTCGACAGATCAGCGAGACAGTTTATTATTATTCTAAATCATTCTTTATGTCTATGCATATTTTATATTTATCTCAGCATGGAGCTCGAAAAATTTCTTCTCTCTATATATATTCAGCTTCAAGGAAGTCTTTAACATGTATTATCTTATTCCCAACAATCTATGGGTCATCTCCGAGGAGGTCTCCAACATTTATATTATCTTATTCACAACAACCTGTTGAGGAGGTCTCCAGCATTTATTATATCTTATTCCCAACAATCTGTTGGTCAGCTACGAGGAAGTCTCTAGCATTTATTATCTATTACCACCAACTACGGTTGGTTGGTACCGCCAACTCCGGTTAGTCGGGCATTTATTACCACCAACTCTGATTGGTCGGTACCGCCAACTCCGATTGGTCGGGCATTTATTACCACCAACTACGGTTGGTCGGTATCGCCATCTCTGATTGGTCGGGCATTTGTTACCACCAACTCCGGTTGGTTAGTACCGCCAACTCCGGTTAGTCGGGCATTTATTACCACCAACTTCGGTTGGTCGGTACCGCCAACTCGTGCATTTATTACCACCAATTTCGATTGGTCGGTACCACCAACTTCGGTTGGTCGGGCATTTATTACCACCAACTACGATTGGTCGGTCATCTACTACCACCAATTCCAGTTAGTCGGTTAATCAGCAAATAACAACTCCGGTTGGTCGGACAGCAGACAACAGGTGGAGCAAATCTTATTGTCTATGCAAAATAAGAAAATTTATCAAATAACATACTTCAAGGCCGAGAAAGCATTCAAAATTCATATTCAACACTTAAGGGCTTCTATTACAAATTTAGTTATTCATTTGATGGCACATTCTCATAACATCATGCAGTCGAGCATCAAATTCGACTCCACAAACTTACATAGTCGGGACCCCGACTAATTATCATTCAAAAGTTATTTTTCTTGCTCAGGAATTAGTTTTGTTATTGAAGTTCAGGAGGCATATTGAAGTTCAAGAGGCGTATTTAGAAGTTCAGGAGGCGTATTTAAAAGTTCAGGAGGCATATTCAGCAGTTACTTGTGCTGTTGAAAGTTCAGGAGTTATTATGCACATGCTATTTAAGTTCAGGAGTCAAATTCAGCATCTACAGCACTGAGATATTTACTACTACTGTCCCGATCAATAATGAAGAAGAAGTTATATAAAAATGTTTCAAAGTCCACCACTAGCTGGGTACTAACAACATTGAAGAATTGGGCTCAAAAGGTAGAATGTTACTCGACAAAGTATTCAGAGGAGCATAAATCAGAAAAATCAAGCACGTGAAGTTAGAACTCAGTTGCTCAGCACATGAGGCAGTTGGTCGGCTAGCAAACCAATCAACATACTTGAAGATTATGACAAGCTACAAGCTGCATACTATGGCATGACTGCATCCAAATTCTCAGGGGTGATACATAGCACACGTTCGCTCAACGAAAAGAGTTCCTCAAAAGAAAGATTAGCAACCATCGATTAGCCTGCATCATTTGTCGTCCAGGAGATAATGCATTTTATGTTAAACAAATCAAGAAGACAGATCAAGAATTTCATGAGCACTGAGCCACACTGCAGAATAAATACTCCATCTTTTCAGTGAACCATCAAGCATGGAGTATTGGGGGCTTCTGTTGATGCAAAAATTCTCCATCTACGAGAACCAATCAGAAAAGGACACATGTCATCCTACGTGACAATATCTATACTTATTCGGCACTAGAGGAGAGTTGGTCGACACCCGAGGAGAGTTGGTCGACACCCAAGGAGAGTTAGTCGGCACCCGAAGAGAGTTGGTCGGCATACCAACCAACACATAGCATACCAAGTAACTCAAGGAAGATCAACCATCCTAGAAGACCAACAGTTAGATTCATTGTATACAGACATAAATGTCTGAATGTATAAAAACATTGTATCTCTTTAACTCCCATCACTATAAATACATGTATTCCCTTAGCTAAAAGGGATCTGACAACTAAGAAACACCATACACAAGATACACATCCTTTCTCTCTCTACACCATATTGTGCTATTGTAAACCCCTGGGAATAAAATAACTGTGGACGTAGGCTTTATTCATAGCCGAACCACTTTAAAAACCTTTGTCTCTTATATGTTTGATGTGAATGTTTATCTTCATATTCAATCTTATCCTTATCATTTATCTGCAGCGTTAACACCCATATTTCTCATATTTTACATACAACTCATGCTAACGTAGTGTCTGCAAAACCTGCCTCAAGTGCTCGACATGCTTCTCTTCAGTCTGGGAGTAAATCAGAATGTCATCTATGAAAATAATGACAAATTAAACCAAGAACTCTCTGAACACCATGTTCATCAAGTCCATAAACATGGTTGGGGTGTTGGTTAACCCAAAAGGCATAATCCTGAACTCGTAGGAACCATATCTCATCAAGAAGGCAGTCTTCGACACATCCTCCTCCCTGATACGCAACTGATGGTATCCCGATCTCAAGTCAAACTTTGAGAAGAAGGCAACTCCTCTCAATTGATCGAATAAGTCATCTATTTGGGGCAACATATACTTATTCCGTATCATGACTTTATTTAACTCCCGATAATCAACACATAACCATAAAGACCCATCCCTTTTCTTAACGAACAGTATGGGAGCACCCCATGACAATGTACTCCTACGGATAAACTCCTGTACCAATAGATGCTCTATCTGATCCCGTAACTCCATCATCTCCGCTGGAGCCATATGGCAAGGTACACGGGCTATCAATATAGTCCCCGGAGCCAAATCTATAACAAAATCTAGCTCTCTACTAGCAGGTAATCCTGACATATCCTGGAACACATCAGCGAATTCCCTAACAACTAAAATAGAATCAAGTGGTATTACCACCTCCTTAGAGATCCCCTCCTCTATGTAGTATAAATGAGTGGATAATCCTCCCTCAGGGTGAGGCATCGCCACGAGAAACATCTCCTGACGGGGTAGGGCAAAAATAATACTCCTACTAAAAAAATCGATAATGGTTCTATACAAAATAAGCCAATCCATACCGATAATCGCATTATGCTCAGACATATATAATACAAGCATGTCAGTAGATAAAGAAAATCTCCCAATCTCTATACCACACCTCTACATATAAAAGAATTCATGAAACCACTACTCAACGGCGAATCTACATAAGTAACAGTACTCTCTGTTGTATCTAACAATCCCATAGTACGTGAAAATCTTATGGCAATAAAGCAATATGAGGCCCACATGTCAAATAAAATACACCCCATAGTCCCGTGAATAGAAAACATACACTCAATCGTGGCTGGATCCTGCGGAACTGCGGCCTGATGAAGATTGTAAACTCGTCCATACTAAAGCTGCCCCTATTATATTGGGACTGCTGGAATAGGTGGCAATGCTGGCATCTGTGGTGGTACTGGGAGGGCAGCGAGAAATATCGATCTCCAGGGCTCCTGTCGAGCACCCTGCAGCTGCTGTTGTGGGGCCCTGCCCCTCTCAGGACACTCATGGCACTAGTGGCCAGTCTTGCCACATATGAAACACTTCCTAGCAAAGTTTTCCCCTCTTTGACCCTACTGCCCTCGGCCTTGATGGCCGTTACCACCCCTCCCCTGGCAAAGTTGGCCCTGCTGAAACTACTGCTGGCCCTGATGGCCCTGATGACCCTGTTGGCCATGCCTAAAATCTCCCTGGCCATGTCAGAAACCTCTTGATATGAATCTCTTAAAATACCCCTATTGGGAACTCTGATCACCCTGCCTATGCTGACCCTGAGCTGGTTATGCCCCACTGGCACCATTACCTCCTGTCCTACCCTGCTGGATGGACTCCCCTACCCTCTTACCCTCCAACAGATGAAAGTGGTGGTCCTGGCAGTGAAGTAGCATTGCGTTAACTACATCGGAGTAGGTGACCAATGAGATATTCCCTGGAAGGTGTTGGAGAATCCTCCAAGTCAACCCATCCATAAACTTCTGGATTTTCTTCTCTTCCGTCGGGATCTCACCTGGTAATAAATTCAGAAGGTTCGTGAACTCTACCTCGTACTCTACCACTATCTTCCCTTCCTTCTTAAGACTCATAAAATTCTGCCTCATCTCTGTCTCAACGGTAGAAGAGATATATTTGCAGTCGAACTGCACCCAGAACTCCTGAATGGTGAGAACATCTCTCTCCTTAGCAGTGGTAATAGACTCCCACCACTGCAATGCTGCTCCCACAAGCTTAAACGTAGCTAGTATCTTCCTCTATACATCTGTTCACTCATACATCCTCAGGTGCCTTTGGATGTCCTTCTTCCATTTGCTCGCCACTGCAACATCGGAGCTCCTTGTAAACTCCAGAGGATGTGCCTTCTGAAAGGCATCTCTAACACGTTCCCAAGCAGACGGGAATGCATGAGCCTGGAGTGGGGCCACCATCGGTGCCTGAGGTGGTGCATTCTGCACAACTGCTAATGCTACATTTACTGCCTGGGCTACAATGGCAGCAACTTCAGCAGCATTCATGCTAACCTGAACTGGTGCAGGCTGGGGCTCGGGCTGGGCATCCCTGGGAACTCACTGTGCACGTCGAGGAGGCATCTAAAATGGGAGAGAAGTTTTATGAGTCTATAGTTAATATCTTAAAATAGCTGAAGAACGCAAAATGCACAAAAGAATACAACAATCCAAGAATATAGGGATCTATATCAAAGGACGCTATGCGAAAAACATAACAAGCCGTATAGATCCTAAGGACTCTAGAACCTGATGCTCTGATACCACCTGTGACACTCCGACTAATTAAATACTGGGTAGCTACTCCTTTATTTAAATTAATTCAAAATGTCAAGTTGGTTTAGTTCATAGCATCATTGTTGAAAACATAAAATTAATTACTAACCAACTAATATTTAAAATAGTGAAGTGTCAAATTTTATTATTTACATTAACCATCAACCAAATAATTTAAACCATCATTCAACAATCGCATGGACAATCAATTAAGTGTAACCCAGCATAATAAAATAAATGAGGTAAGGAGTAAACACTTTAATAGATAGTAGCAAGGCTAAATAAACCCAAAACAAAGTCTGAACAAAATAAATAAGTCTGACAACTGAAATGAAATAAATGTCTGAACTACTATCTATGAATAGAAATGGGCGACATGCCCTAATAGATATAAATGACTCCGAAGGAAGCAACGGTAGATGTGGAGGTGTTTAATACCGAGATCCTGTAACTTCCACTGCAGCTACAACACCTCAATAGAATGGAACTCCTATGCTTGGCATCCCTGTGGCTCGGCACCTAAAATATTTTTACAAAAAGAAATAGATTTGAAAGAAAATGGGCTAGAGCCCGAGGTGAAAATATTTTAAAAATAGCAAGGGTTTAAATTATAATATTAAACAACACATATATTAAACATATTAGTCACGTGCCCTCACTTGAGATCCTCATCCCTCAACTATTGTGCACGCCTAATGCATTTTCTAAATTACATCTAGTTATGTTACTGCCTGACTAGTCAGTCCTAATCCTGTCAAGATGGACTTATTTTAGATGCCACCCGTGTTATCCAAATAAATTATATTCATAACTCACACATTCATTATTCAAATTACTTAACTCAAGTTTTAGTTAAGTTCACATTATTCTTAACTCATTTAAATCTCTTAGTCATTAGCATCAACTAAGTAACAGTGAATCAGTCACAAGTACATATACATAAGTCACTCTCAACACATATATACATATATGGAACCCCTAGGCTAAGCTACGGTGCACGCATACTCTGCTATCGAATCTTGGTACATCACGAACATAAAGATCACGTGTTACAAATCGCTCAGGAACCGTCTCAATATAAATCACACATATTGGAGGCGAATATAGTTCACATACCATGGGTCACGCACATACCTACGATCCCATGGTCATCTAACTTATCAACTCACAAATAAGTCTTCACAGTCCTATGTTCTTAAGGTACCAATCTAAATCCCCCCGAAAGCACACGAAGATAATATGGTCCTTTCCAAAAAATTAACCTCCCATGATAGCAAGTATGTTAGGTATGTCATGCACATAATCATCCATGTATTGAGTATTCACACAACTTAGGTAATAATCATATTAATATAGGTATAATCCAGACCTATACCATAAGTCTCATACATATCATAATATCATCCTGATTATCCCACGTAATAAGTTTAGTGGGATAACTCTCGTCATATCAATCCGAGTACTTAACCCTAACCCAATAGGTTACTAAGTCGCCCGTTAGTCTCTATGGTTATCTCAGTAATTAAAGTTACCATTTTTTAGTGTTTAACCTTAAGTTATGGTTGGTGCAAAATATATTTACGTTCTCACAACTTCCAATCGTATTTCACTAGTCGGATATTCGTAAGTTTACCACTTAACCTCAAATTAATCTAATATTTTATGGGCTTCAAATACATCCCTACTCGTCTTCCCTAAGTACCAATATGTTCAATCAATCATCACTAAAGAGTTCTAAAGTTAAAAAATTACTCAATTATATAAAGGGAAATATTTCACTTTTTTCAGAGGGGTCGATCGATCGATCGATCGAACAGTTATCTGCCCAGAATTCCTTCAACACTCACGATTTCTCCCATTTTTACACCTCCAATTCTCCATTACAACGTGCCAAACTCCTAAATAAGTATACTAAACATTAAACCAACATATCTACACTAGTTTTAACGTTCAAGATTCATCAAACCATCACATAATGTCGATTTCTTGGATAAAAAGTCATGAATATTACTACAACCCTAATTCTTCAATATCTCTTCAATAATCATCATAAATCTCAATTTAATTTTGGGATTTCCTAACTCTTAGTTTCTAAATTCGTTAATTTAATATTTTCAGAAGATTCACTATGTGCAAACCTATCCAAGTTCAATAATTTAGTCTCCAATTTCACATCATTGCAATTATTCATAATTTGTCTTGAAATCTAAACTATCATGCAAAATGTATGCCTTAAATTATTGCAGCATAATCACTTGCCTCTGATTACAACTTTCTGATCCTTTAATGATGATATCATTTGGCTCTCCTTCTCTTTGCGGTCACAAATCTGGCGATGGTGTGGTGTATGGCAGTTGTTAGGCCTTAAAACTCTCTTGAAACCCTTACTTTCTTCTCACATTGCTTCCTCTCTTGTGTTTAACATCTAATAGCCCTAATAACCCTAAGTTTTATTGATATATAAAACCTAAATTTCATAGTTTACTGTTCATCAAAATTAGAAATGACGAAAATACCCTCTCGAGTTGCCAGCTAGGCCTAAAATGACCCTAAACCCAAACTAAACCCCTGGCTAGTGTTTTCTAACTACCCTTCCATACACGTTGGCGCACTCAAAATGACCATAAGGATGATATAAAAATCAGTTACTCATAATTCCATTAAATTGGGTTCTAACACGACTGACACGCGCGTCCCAACTTAATTTCCGAAGTTATCGTATTTTTAACTCGCGACAATTTTAATAAATCCATAATCATATATTACCATATTCACTCAGTAATATTCAACACAATTATTATAGTCTAATATGAAGTTTGGACTCGCTAGTATTTAAATTCGGATAAATTTCCAATTAATTTTCCAATTTTAAATTCTATTAATCCCTTAATTTTAAATTAGTAAAAATACGAGGTATTACATCTGTCTTACGACAACTCTTCTTCCATTAATGGTTATTAGAGTTATATAAAAAATAATTGATGATTTTGGATGCTATTTTATTTTTCTAATACATATTGTGTACGGATGTGTTCAAAAATTAAAACCATAGGAAAATGACACCATCGGCACTATGAAAACCCGAAATTTTCGAAACAGCCAAATCTCCCCCACCAACCCCAAAACCATGAAGCCTTTGCAAACACAATAGAAATGACCCTTCACACCCCATCAACAACCACCAGTACCAACCAGTCAACACTTGAAAACCCGCAATCAGCCACAAGGATCCTCCAGAGAGAGAAACCTGTTAACTAATTTCTAGAGAGAGAATTTTATAGAGACGTAAATCTGATTGCGATAATGAAGCATGAAATGAAATTGACCAAATTGTATATAAATTACCTTATTTCACTCTGGATTATTCCGAAATGTCGGGGTTTCATGATTGCGGTGGTGCACGGGTTTTCATTTTTCCTTATGAGGAAAAATGAAATTTACAGCTTCCTCCATTGATGAACTCAAGGAAATAAGGGGTTGCAAATAGCTATGATTTTTAACAATATAAGGAAGGTATATGAAGAGGCTAGGAACTCGCAAAGCCGGAAGAGGGATCGGTGTTGGGATTTAAAAAAATGTTTCAATATATACTAGTTTATTGATGGTGAACAAAGAGAAGATTAATGTATTAGTTGTTACTAATACCTCTAATATTATCGTATGACAGGTATATATATATATATATAAAGGTCCCATCTCTTTACAAAATAAGAATTTGGGTGGGGCACTTGCCCTCCCCGCCTGCCATGTGCCTCTGCCCCTCGTTGTACGTATATCTCAGTTTAAATTTATATTTTTTGTATCGACATTGTGCTTGTGAATACACCTGTTTACCATATATAAGCAGATATTTGTTGCAAAATAATGAAACAACCAACCGTGTATAAAAAGAAGTAATATGAATAAACTGTAAATGAGGATGCATCAACTTATAGAGATGAATGTAGAGACTTGTTTCTTTAGTGGCGCAGACCTATCAAACAATAGTGTAGTAGAAAAAAATGGGTTGCTCAAATCACAATGTAGTAGACCTAACCAACAACTTTTGTAATATAAAATATTTTAGTTAAGAGTGAGATATAGTTGACTGAGAAGCAACAATGGTGGCAATGATTGGGAAGTAGAAGTTGAGAGAAAAAACGAGAGGTTATGGGATGATAAAGATGGTAGGTTCAAGGCGGTTGCATGAGAGGGGGAGGATATATTGTTGGAAATATCTGAACGTGGGTTTGTGGGGATCGTATTAGAAGGTAAAAGGAGCGCGTTGATTTTTATTATAAGGTAAAAGGAACCGATTGGTGTTGGATAGTTCGGGAAGAATACGTGTGGATTTTTTTATTAAAAAACGTAAAGATCTAGATATTAAGGAAGAGGAGATTATAGGATGTCGCACATATATATATATATATATATATATATATATATATATATATAATAATAATAAGATGGGTCATGATAATATGTGTCCTAAGGGCGCACATTAAGAATAAAAAAATAGCAGGGGTAGAGTTCCCACATACATTTAATAGGTATAAATATACTTACTATTTTAAGGCTCATAGCATGTTCCTTAGGGCACAAGTTATCATTTTTGTAATAAGATAGCCACATATACTAACAAACACATATCCAAAACATACCACCTTATACCTCCAACAACCCAAACCCGAAAACCACATGCCACCACCAACGGGTGGTGGTCGAGACCCAATACACACCCCTGCGAAATCCATTAACCCGAAAACAACTCTAACCCGAGTCCCATCTGGACCACCTCGAAACCAAGCCAACTCGACATCCTTCTCTCCCTCTACCCAAACAAAACTAATGCTTAACCCATACTTAGATCCCCCCCTCAAGCCTAAAATATATATATATATATATATATATAGGCCCCCTCCTGTAAGGACTCCTTATGGTGCAGACCCCGGTACATATCATTTCTTTTGAAATAGTAAAGAACTAAATTTTTTGATGAAACTTTATGGATATTATCTCCATGGTGAAAATATCATCTTCAATTTTTTTCATCAAAAAATTCAATAAAGAAACCGTTGAGATGAGGTGATATGTAAAAAAATTGTATAAATATGCATTTTCGATTGTTGAAATATTGACGATCATCTCACCCAATTTTCGATTGAATTTTTTGATGAAACTTCATGGAAATGATCTCGACAATGAGAAGATCATATCCATGAAGTTTCATAAAAAAATTCAATCAATAAAGTGGCTGGCGCCGACCCAACATTTCAACGGTTGAAAATGAATATTTATACCATTTTTTTACATATCACCTCATCTCAACGGTTTTTTTATTGCATTTTTTGATGAAAAAAATTGGAGATGATCTTTTCACCGTGGACAACATATCCATAAAGTTTCATCAAAAAAATCATTTTTTTTACTATTTAAAAAAAATAGTATGTACCGGAGTCTGCACCATAAGGAGTCCTTATAGGAGACTTTTTGTATATATATATATATATATATATATATATATATATATATATATATATATATATATGTGTGTGTGTGTGTGTGTGTGTGTGTGTGTGTGTGTGTGTGTGTGTGTATGTGTGTGTGCGCGCGCGTTTATTGGGGTGGGGGTGGTGGGCTAGATTTTCATGTTTATTAAAATCGATACTAAAGCGAAACCTACTTAGCAGACCATTCTCCTCTTATATCCCCCATTCATAATCCCATTCTCCCTTGTCACCCTTTAAAAAATACTAACCCAAAATTCAAAATCTATCCTTAGTCATACAAGAGGAGTTGGGACACATTATAGGGAAATGGGTATCTTTCGGACAGTAGAAAAGTTTTTTTTGTCCTCATTTTCTTGTTCATTTTTAGTATAGTTTTTGGGTAGTTTTTAGAGTAGTTTTAGTGTAATTTTTAGGTTTACTTTAGTGTGTAAATTTGTATTTCTTCTTTTATATATTTTTATTGAGCTTAGTGGTAAGATAATAGTTTGGTGAAATACAAATTTTGATTGTTTGGGAGTTGTTCATAAACTCAGATTTGTTGATTTTTATTCATGTCCAAGGTTGAGAGTGCAATGAAAATTTAAGGAACCTTATTTTTATTTCATTATCTATTGTGTTTATTTATTTTATTCCTTTTATTGTGCTATTATTACATTTCATATATAATAATACAAAAACAAGAGGCTAAATATACAATCCAAGGGGTGAGAAGAAGCCCTTGACATACTTATTTTTATTTTGAGTTTAGTTATTTATTATGCCCCTTTGAGTATCAGTATTGAAATTTTACAATTTATATTTACGTCTCGAGAGATGGTGAATTATTTTTTAGAGAAAATCATAAATTATAATTATAATATATATTTATTAATTAAATTAGAGATGTGTAATTTTTTGATAATACAGTAGTTTGAATTTTTCAACTCAAAAGCTTAATTTTTAATGGTTTAAAATAGTTTTGGTAAATTTTCCATAGGTTGTGATTTATTAGAAACTGTTTAAATTCGATTTTTATGTAATTTATGAAATTCTAACATTAATCTTCTAAAATATTATGTTCACTTCACGTTTACAATGAAAGTTGGATTGTGGATTTAAATATGTCTTGAGGTATTTCAAATAGATAAAATAATTAATAAAAATAAATGTGTTAAGTGTTGAATTTCAATCCCTTAAATTATCTCATAACCGTTTACTCCTCATACTTAGATCAGTTTTTTTTAATTTTATTTATTTATTAGTATAATTTAAAATTTAACACATAATTAAGAGTATAAAATATCTCCCTCTCTCTAGATCATCTCTCTAGCTCGTACCTTCTCCTAGCCTCCTATGGCAACCCTACTCCTGAAACCAACACCTAAACCGCCCGACATTGAAAGGGACAAAGCCAAAAGCTTTGCCTATGTTCTAAACAGTTCCCCATCAAATCAGATAATCAATGGAAAATAGTATGAAAGCTTCAAAGATGAACCTATGATTACTTTCTCAGAAGAAGAAAATGTTAAACTTGCTGACCCATACAAATTCTCTCTCATTGGAATATTTTCTTTTGATAGACCCTCCATGGAATCCATCCGTAAAGCATTCTTAAATTTCTCCCTTAAAGTTGCCTTCTCTATAGGCTTGCTTGACGAGAAACATATATTAATTAAACTATTATGTGAGGAAGATTATATGAGACTATGGTTGCCTGATCAATGGTACATATGATTTTACACTAGATCAAGATAGTTATATTCTTCCTATTTTGTTATCTCTTCCACATCTTCTTGTTCACTTATTTGCAAAACCATCCTTATTTGCTATTGCAAATTTAATTGGTATCCCGCTAAAGTTGATGAATCCAATACTAATGTTACTAGACCAAGTCAAGCTAGACTTTGCGTTGAGATTGGTATCGCCAAAAAACTTCCAGACAAGATACGCATATGATGTGGAAACAAAAGCATCTGGCAACGAGTTATATACGAGAATGTCCCCATGTACTGTAATAGTTGTGCTAAGATTGGAGATGTAGAGGCGGATTGATATGTTGATAATGAAAATGGTGGTCAATATAATCAAGGTCATTAAAATGATGAGGACATGAATAAGCTTAAGCTGAAGACTGATACAAAGAAAGATAAGGAATTTAGTACTCAGATTAAGAAAACGAGTATTAACCCTAAGCCACCTGGTATATGGGTTGAAAAACCATTTACCAAAGGGATTCAGATTTTAGACAATGTCCAAAAAGGCAAGGAGTTCAGAGATAAAGGGAGAAGCCAGTTATGCTTATACAAGAAATAACAAAACATAGGCTTGCCTCAACATCACTTACGGGTACGATCATTAATGTCGGGAAATAACCGATTAACGACGATGAATCAATCATCTCGAGAATAATGTAAGAGGATCACAATGTGGTGGAAAACCCCCCGCAAAATGAGGAGACAGTTTAAATGGATTCAGATGATCAGGTTATTACACACAACAAATTTCAAATACTGTTAACGGATGCAGAAGACCAAGAGGAAGGTGAGATACTGCCAAATTTTCAAAATCTTTTAAATATCAAACTCGCATGCCTTAAAAATAAAACCTACACCCATCCTATAGTCCCAATCCCAAAAAATAGTTGCAAACCTTTGTGGAAATCAAAGGATGACGTACCTTTATTTGAGACAAATTTTTTAGCACCGATATCAAGGGAAGATTTTTGAAATTTCTCCAACCAGCTTACCCAAACAATTTCTTTCTTCCAAACAATTACTCCTCATCCACCACACTTCTATTATTCCAACGTCAGTCACATCTCCTCATACTCCTTCTAAACCCAATTCGAAAAACAAAGCCATTATAGAAATTATCCTTCTAGTAGCTAAACTAAATGAAGATTCTATTAGTGGCAAAAAATCCAAAAAGAGCAAAAAGAAAAAAATGGAGGCAGAGTTGTTTTATCAAACATACAAATAAGAGTTGGGGGGTATTTCTTGTAAAACTTCCCTAAAAATAAATCAATCATGATAAATATCCCTTTTTAGAATATTCGAGGAGATGGAAATAACTCTTCTATAAGAAGTCTCAAAAGGATCATCAGGAAGTATGTCATTGTCTTGGTAGCTATACAGGAACCAAAGATTGATGATAACAATCTTTAAGAGTTGTGCCGCAAGTTGAAGTTTGATGGGGGTATATCTAATTGTAATAGAAAAATATTGATCATGTGGAAATACTTTTGTGATTTTAAAATCATTGGTGATGAAACTCAAATTTTAGCTATTTCAATTAATCTTCCTCATTTGGGTGGTAGTGATCTTCTTTAATCAGTTTATACTAGGTGTAACAAAGAGGGCATTAAAGAATTATGGGCAAATATAAAGCATCTTACTTCTTTGAATTTTAGATACTGGATTTTGGGAGGGGATTTCAATATAATATATTCTCAAGATGAAAAGCAAGGTGGTAATCTGGTGAGCCATCAAGCTATTTTAGAGTTTAACTCCTCCATGCCTCAATCATGATAAAAAGAAATGGCTTATAAAGGAGAAGATTTTACATGGTGTAATAACCGCGTTGGTGACGCAAGAATTTGGGCCTGATTGGATCGAATTTTGGGAAATGAAGGTTGGTATAAAGGCAATTTTCTTTCCTATGTGGAGCATTTAAACTGAGATAATTCAGACCATGCTCCTTTGGTCCTCAAGCTGAAATATCCTAATGATGATGTAATACCGCGTGATTTTTAATGATTTTTAAAATGGTTACATTTTAAATTAATGGATTAATTAGATTTTAATTATTAATTAATTCATTTGGGTTTTATCCGAATTATGGATATTAAAATGTATGATTCTGAATATTACTTAAAGATATTTAGGTAATATGTAAATGTGAAGCTATTGATATGGCTGTGTGATATTAATTCAGTAATTTGGATTTTTAGTCGGACGCGGTATGGGACGTGTCGGGACTAATTTATTAAATTAAAAAGGAAATTTATTTTTACATCAACCTTATAGTCGTTTCGACTGCGTCGTTGCATCCGGAAGGGTTGAAATAGTCAGAAAAGTCTATTTGGATGTTGAATTTGGGTCCTAGGGTATTTGGAAATGAAAAGACAATCCAAAAGGGCATTTTGGTAATTTTTACAAGGGGGATAAATAGTGATTTCGGGTTTTGTCTTATTATAAGTATTGGTAGATTAAGTGTACGTGGGTTATTCATCTCCTCTACACAAAATAGAGAAGTCATCTTCCTAGAGAGAGTGAAAGGTTGCCTTGGAATGGAAAAGCTTACTTGGGAAGGAGAAGAACTAAGAACCAAGAGTCACCACCACCAACCACCACCGGAAGCTCACCGAAAAAGGGAGAACCACCTGAGATATACTACACCAAAGGATCAGACCTTCAGTAAAGGCAAGTGTTTGATATTTGCAACTTAAGTTCGTATATTGTCCATGTTAGAATAATTATGAAAAGAGATGATTTTTCATGTTTGGAAGACCTAATGGAGTTGTTATATGGATTTATAGAAATTGAAATGATATAGGAAGTAAACTCATGTTGTAGGATGATAATAATCCACGAAATACTCATATATCTATGGAGGAAACTCTGAAAAACATTATTGTGTTCTTGAGGATATTAGTTTTAAAATTTTCTGGAAAAGAGGAGATAAACATGCTTTTTAATCCAATCCCTTGATGATTCTAGGATGTTTAGAGTATTGGAAATCGTTCATATATATTGATATATCATGTAGTAATAATTATAAGTCATTTGGGATGTTAATATGAAGGTTTGAATGAACAAAAATGGTGAAACCCGTAGTTGCAGAAATGCAGAAAAACTAGGTTGTGACCTGAGGGATCGATCGATCGACCCCCTGCCTTCGATCGACCGACCGACCTCCCCAGAATTTCTAAAGTTGTTTCTTTTTAAATGTTGATTCTTATCCCAAACCTTTTATAGATCTTTGGTGATTATTAATTGGATATTATGGGACTTAGAGAAGATTAGTAAGCCCTAGATAAGGTTTGAATTGATTTGATTGGGATTTAATTGATTAGAATGATGATAAGTAAATTGAAAGGAATTTCGGTTGCTAGATTCAATTGTTGGATTCTAATTGGTATGCATGAGGATTAAGGATAGATCCAGTAGGTGAGATTTAATATAACACCTGGGTAGCCTTAGAGTTACAATTTGAACATCAAGGACTGAGTTTAAGCTCATTATTGATTGCGCAAGGACTGAGTGTAATACAAGCGCTTAGTGGTATGGCTCCTGGTTAGAGATGGGAGTTCAGACCACATTTGGTTGAAAGAGGGGATGAGGTTATTCCGGTCGCGTATTTGAAGTTGACGGACCTCCTCGATCGACAAAGTTAAGTAGTAGTGTATTGGAGGGGTTCCTTGTTTGGATTTTGCTTTGCGAGATGCTCCGTGCATGAACCTTAACGACGTCGGGAGTGGAGAGATGTTATAGGATGCGAGGATAATTAAATTATGAAGTAAAGTTATGATATTTTAATACGTGGGATTTAAATAGATATAATGCTACGTAAGGGAATAATCTAAGGTTAATGTGAGTACCTTGTTGATATTATATTATAGGTATGAAAATGCCTATTTGATTGATTGATGATTATGTGTATGACATACTGAGCTTACTTGTTATCGATGGGAGGTTTGCGCGTGAGGGCAGTCATATCCTGATGAATCCATGGGATCTTTGATTTGTCGCTCGAGAACATAGGTCTATGAAAGACTTATCGGGGAGTTGATAAGTCCGCTGACCGTGGGTACGTAGGTATGTGCGTGGCCCATGGATACGAGAACTATGTTCGCCTCCAACTTGTATGTTGTTGATTGTGGTTCGAGGAATCTTTACCGAACCTTTAGTCCCCTATTCGGCGACCAGCGATGATGGGACATGATAGCAGAGTAATGCATTGCACCACAGATGTGACTCGGGGTGCCGTATTATAAATGAAAATATATAATGAATTAAATGAATGAATGGTTATATTGTGGTTAAGTCATCTACTGTGTGATAATTGTAGATAAAGGAGAATTGAGAAAAGAATGGAATTAAGTTAATGAATGTTTATTCTTATAGAATTGAAAAGCTTAATTCATATTAATGAGAAATGATTCATGTTAATGAGCAACGATTCATATAAATGAAAAATGTATAAGAATGATTATATAACGTATGGTATGGGACATACGGGGTTATGATATGGGAATGGAATTATATTATGGAATTGTTAAAGAGGAACCATTAACTAGGAGGTTAATAAGAAACGTTAAGTGTGCACTCTAGTTGAGAGGTGAGAATAGCAAGTGAGAGTTGGATCTAACATGTACATAATAAATGCTTTATTGCACTTATTAAATACTTGCTATTTTAAAAATCATTTTCACAATCGGGCTCTGACCCGTTTCCTTGCATATTTTCTTTTCTATTGTATCTTCTATATCAGGTGTCCAGTAGCAGGGACGCCAACCTTAGCGGATTATGACAGGCTATGGAGCTATGGAGTTTTGCTTAGACGCCTATCATCTTTTTGATTCACAGCATTCTTAGTTAGGGAATGTTGCCCAAAGGATTCAGTTATCTTTTTCTATCGAGGTCAAATACTATTGTATTCGGGTCTTTTTAATACATTTAATATTATTGGGATTTCTGTAATGGATTTATAGTACGTGGGAATGTTTATTCCAATTGCATTTAAATTCTTTTATGTTATCTATTCAGTTAGCAGTGTTGGAGAATAAAATGTGTTTTGTTATTCTTAAACTAAAAAAATGGATTTTGTTGAATTAAAATTTGGAAAGTTTTTAACACCAGCTTAATTGGGTATTGGGTGAGTTGTAAATGTTTTCGACAGTGATGCTAAGAATGAGCCAACTGTATATTCTGTGTTAATTTGGTATGGGACTGGCCATCCGGTATTTAATTAGGTGGGGTGTTACAGGTGGTATCAGAGCATCAGGTTCTAGTGTCCTTTAGGGTCTGTACGACTTACTGTGTTTTCAGCTTAGCGTTCTTTGATGTAGAGCCCTATGTTTAGGATTATTGATTTCTTTGGTAAGATTCCGTATATATTAGTGAATCTAAATTACGTTCGGACGGATTCGTACAAGAAGTATGGCATATGAGGGCCATTAGACGGATAGCGGAGATCGTACCTAGGAGGTTATGAGTATGTTCGGGTATGATGACCGTAGTCGAGGTCACCCCTATTATGGAAAAATTGAGGAGAGTCATCAGTAGAAGTTCTTAAAATGCGGGAATTGTGTGTGGTACCTAACGAAGACAATATATTCAAAGGCTTGGGCATATAGTGGAGTGTAGTTAACTAGAATTGAAAATTTGGGGTAAAATTTTTCTTGACTCATCGGAGCAAAGTTATAATATTGGGATTCAACAACCACCACCCGCGAATGAGGGTATGTTTTCTATCTAAGGAGTTATGAGGCGTATAATGATTTTTGTAGCGATTAATATTGTATGGGTAAAAGGGTTGCTAAACTTCGCCTATACCACTGTTATTTACGTAGACTCGCCGAGGGGTGTGGGACACCTATACTTTTTCATGTCATCACGTGGGTTTGATTTTTATCATGGGATTACTTACTTTGGGCATGTCCGAGCGTGATGTGATTATCGGCATGCATTGACTTGTGGTATACGAGAGCGTATGTACTACTACTAACCAACATCTTGTCTTCTAGAGAAGAGTAGATGAGTAGACTCTATTTGAAATCAATAAAACCTAAATTTTTGTTTAAATCGATAAACCTGATATTTTTTTTCGATAAACCAAATTTTTATATACTATTGACTAAGGACCTGAGGAGTTTCGATGACCGACTACTTTAGGTAGTAGTGTATCGGGGTGGTTCCTTGTTTGGATTTCACTTGCGAGACACCCCACGCATGAAACTCATAACCGTTGGGAGTCGAAATAAGATAGGTCTTTAGGATATGAGTTTATAACCTTTGCGATAATATTATCATGAACGATATACGATAGGGTGTATGGGCACCCTGAATGGTTGGATGGTAGTAGTTTTCATAATTGTGAAACAGTAAGTAGTTGTAACTTCAGGATTTATTTGTTTAATACGTAAGGATCATTTTTCCCAATGTTTGTCACGAGGACGGTATAGAGAAGATTGGGTAAAGTTTATATTCGATTCAGTTGCAACTATATGGTGAGGTTGGGCATATACCATCAATGGGGATTTTCGTTAATGTACTGTATGGGCGGTACTACTTAGATGTCTTGCGCTGTGAGATTTATACTCAGACTTGACCTTACCAGTATGATCTATCTAACCGAATTTCGGGACGAAATTCTGTTATAAGGGGGGAAGTATTTAATACCCCGTGATTTTTAATGATTTTTAAAATGGTTATATTTTAAATTAATGGATTAATTGGATTTTAATTATTAATTAATTCATTTGGGTTTTATCCGAATTGTGGATATTAAAATGTATGATTCTGAATATTACTTAAATATATTTAGGTAATATATGAATGTGAAGCTATTGATATGGTTGTGTGATATTAATTCAGTAATTTGGATTTTTAGTCGGACGCGGTATGGGACGTGTCGGGACTAATTTATTAAATTAAAAAGAAAATTTATTTTTACATCAACCGTATAGTCGTTTCGACTACGTCGTTGCATCCGGAAGGGTTGAAATAGTCAGAAAAGTCTATTTGGATGTTGAATTTAGGTCCCGGGGCATTTGGAAATGAAAAGACAATCCAAAAGGGCATTTTGGTAATTTTTATAAGGGGGATGAATAGTGATTTCGGGTTTTGTCTTATTATAAGTATTGGTAGATTAAGTGTACGTGGATTATTCATCTCCTCTACACAAAATAGAGAAGTCATCTTCCTAGAGAGAGTGAAAGGTTGCCTTGGAATGGAAAAGCTTACTTGGGAAGGAGAAGAACTAAGAACCAAGAGTCACCACCACCAACTACCACCGGAAGCTCACTGGAAAAGGGAGAACCACCTGAGATATACTACACCAAAGGATCAGACCTTCAGTAAAGGCAAGTGTTTGATATTTGCAACTTAAGTTCGTGTATTGTCCATGTTAGAATAATTATGAAAAGAGATGATTTTTCATGTTCGGAAGATCTAATGGAGTTGTTATATGGATTTATAGAAACTGAAATGATATAGGAAGTAAACTCATGTTGTAGGATGATAATAATCCACGAAATAATCATATATCTATGGAGGAAACTCTGAAAACCATTATTGTGTTCTTGAGGATATTACTTATAAAATTTTCTGAAAAAGAGGAGATAAACATGCTTTTTAATCCAATCGCTTGATGATTCTAGGATATTTAGAGTATTGGAAATCGTTCATATATATTGATATATCATGTAGTAATAATTATAAGTCATTTGGGATGTTAATATGAGGGTTTGAATGAACAAAAATGGTGAAAGCCGTATTTGCAGAAATGCAGAAAAACCAGGCTGTGACCTGAGGGATCGATCGATCGACCCCCTGCCTTCGATCGATCGACCTCCCCAGAATTTTTAAAGTTGTCTCTTTTTTAATGTTGATTCTTATCCCAAAATTTTTGTAGATCTTTGGTGATTATTAATTGTATATTATGGGACTTAGAGAAGATCAGTAAGCCCTAGATAAGGTTTGAATTGATTTGATTGGGATTTAATTGATTAGAATGATGATAAGTAAATTGAAAGGAATTTCGGTTGCTAGATTCAATTGTTGGATTCTAATTGGTATGCATGAGGATTAAGGATAGGTCCAGTAGGTGAGATTTAATATAACACCTGGGTAGCCTTAGAGTTACAATTTGAACATCAAGGACTGAGTTTAAGCTCATTATTGATTGCGCAAGGACTGGGTGTAATACAAGCGCTTAGTGGTATGGCTCTAGGTTAGATATTGGAGTTCAGACCACATTTGGTTGAAAGAGGGGATGAGGTTATTCCGGTCGCGTATTTGAAGTTGATGGACCTCCTCGATCGACAAAGTTAAGTAGTAGTGTATTGGAGGGGTTCCTTATTTGGATTTTGCTTTGCGAGATGCTCCGCGGATGAACCTTAACGACGTCGGGAGTGGAGAGATGTTATAGGATGCGAGGATAATTAAATTATGAAGTAAAGTTATGATATTTTAATACGTGGGATTTAAATAGATATAATGCTACGTAAGGGAATAATCTAAGGTTAATGTGAGTACCTTGTTGATATTATATTATAGGTATGAAAATGCCTATTTTATTGATTGATGATTATGTGTATGCCATACCTAGCTTACTTGCTATCGATGGGAGGTTTATGCGTGAGGGCAGTCATATCCTGATGAATCCATGGTATCTTTGATTTGTCGCTCGAGAACATAGGTCTATGAAAGACTTATCGTGGAGTTGATAAGTCCGCTGACCGTGGGTACGTAGGTATGTGCGTGACCCATGGATACGAGAACTTTGTTCGCCTCCAACTTGTATGTTGTTGATTGTGGTTCGAGGAATCTTTACCGAACCTTTAGTCCCCTATTCGGCGACCAGCGATGATGGGACATGATAGCAGAGTAATGCATTGCACCGTAGCTGTGACTCGGGGTGCCGTATTATATATGAAAATATATATAATGAATTAAATGAATGAATGGTTATATTGTGGTTAATTCATCTACTGTGTGATAATTGTAGACAAAGGAGAATTGAGAAAAGAATGGAATTAAGTTAATAAATGTTTATTCTTATAGAATTGAAAAGCTTAATTCATATTAATGAGAAATGATTCATGTTAATGAGCAACGATTCATATAAATGAAAAATGTATAAGAATGATTATATAACGTATGGTATGGGACATACGGGGGTTATGATATGGGAATGGAATTATATTATGGAATTGTTAAAGAGGAACCATTAACTAGGAGGTTAATGGGAAACGTTAAGTGTGCACTCTAGTTGAGAGGTGAGAATAGCAAGTGAGAGTTGGATCTAACATGTACGTAATAAATGCTTTATTGCACTTGTTAAATACTTGCTATTTTAAAAATCATTTTCACAATCGGGCTCTGACCCGTTTCCTTGCATATTTTCTTTTCTATTGTATCTTCTATATCAGGTGTCCAGCAGCAAGGACGCCAACCTTAGCGGATTATGACAGGCTATGGAGCTATGGAGTTTGGCTTAGACGCCTATCATCTTTTTGATTCACAGCATTCTTAGTTAGGTCATGTCGCCCAAAGGATTCAGTTATCTTTTTCTATCGAGGTCAAATACTATTGTATTCGGGTCTTTTTAATACATTTAATATTATTGGGATTTCTGTAATGGATTTATAGTACGTGGGAATGTTTATTCCAATTGCATTTAAATTCTTTTGTATTATCTATTCAGTTAGCAGTGTTGGAGAATAAAATGTGTTTTGTTATTCTTAAACTAAAAAAATGGATTTTGTTGAATTAAATTTTGGAAAGTTTTTAACACCAGCTTAATTGGGTATTGGGTGAGTTGTAAATGTTTTCGACAGTGATGCTAAGAATGAGCCAATTGTATATTCTGTGTTAATTTGGTATGGGACTGGCCACCCGGTATTTAATTAGGTGGGGTGTTACAGATGATAGGCCAAAACAGTTCAGATTCCAAAATATTTGGACTACCCATCATTCCCTTTTATTGGTGGTTACTAGAGCTTGGAATAATATTGTGGAGGATAGGCCTATGAAATACTTTTTTAGCAAACCTGGTTAAAAAAGCCTTACAATCTTGGAATAAAGAAGAGTTCAACATCATTTTTTCCAGGGTTCAAACTGCTAAAAAGGATCTGATTATTAAAGAAGCGATGTATGACACCATCCTACAAAGGCTAATAGAGAAGCTTGGCATAAAGCCTCAGCCATTTTTAACAATGAACTCAAGATTGAGGAAATGTTCAAGAAGCAAAAGGTGAACATTAAGTGGCTGTAACATGGTGATCAAAATTCCTCCTATTTTCATTCCTTGGTTAAAAACAAATGCAATCATCAAACCATTCATAAAATTAAAAAAGAGCAAGGTGTTTGGTTAGATAAAGAAGTTGAAATTGAAAATGAACTCATTGCTTATTTCCAGTCTCTTCTTGGAACTACTTCTTCTATTTCCAATGACAATTCTATTTTTGATAAAATCACAAATATAATAAATAAGGATACAAATTTTATGCTTTCGGATGTTTCTTCAGAATTTGAAATAAAAAAATGTAATTTTCTCACTTGTAAAAAATAGTACAGTGGGTCCTGATGGGTTTAATGGGTCATTTTTTAAAAATTGTTGGAATATCATCAAAAATTATTTAATTTTGGCCATTTGATATTTTTTTCTTGTAGATGAAATTCCAATGTGTTGGACTTCCACTAATATTATTTTGATTCCTAAAACTGATAGCCCATCCTTTTGCAAAGATTATAGACCCATTAGTCTTTGCAATTTTTCGAATAAAATCATATCAAATATTCTTCCTAACAGAATTGGGAGTGTCCTTCCCAATATTATTTCACCGTCTCAAGCAGGATTATTAAAGAGCGAACAATCTCAGATAACATTTTGGTGGCCCAAGAACTTTTAGCATTATTCAATAATCAAGTTTATGGAGGCAACTTACTGGTGAAATTTGATATGCCCAAAGCTTATGATCAGCTTCCATGGAAATTTATTCTCAAGGTGCTTAGAGATTTTGGTATTTGTGAAGCTTGGATTGATATGATATGACGAATAATTTCAAATTGTTGGTATTTTGTCCTGATTAATGGAAAACCATGGGGATTCTTCAAGTCTAATCGTGGAGTGTGCCAAGGATATCCTCTTTCGTCGACGCTTTTTGTCATTGATAGTGAAGTTCTTAATCGAGGCATTCAAAACATGCCATTGCGAAAAAAAATTAAATATTTTTCTATCCCAAGTGGGTGTCCGCTTATTACCTCACTATCATTTGCAGATGATATTCTCTTCTTCCTTAATAGCCACAAAACATCTCTTACCACTTTCATGAATTTTCTTGTTGATTACAAAAAAATTCCGACTAGCTAGTAAATAAAAGTAAGAGTTGTTTCATAACTCCCTCCAAATGCAGTCACACAAGATCAACTCAGATTAAAAAGACTATCATTTTTTACCAGCAAATGTTTCCAAGAAACTACCTGGGAGTTCCATTATTCATTGGTAGAAAACACAAAAACATTTTTAATCCTTTGGCAATGAAAGCAGCGTGAGAAATTTCGAGATGGAATAGTCGAGTTCTATCCCATGCTGGTCGATCCGTGCTTATAAGGTCTGTTCTTTAAACTATGGGACTGCACATATTTTCTTCCCTCATTCCTACAATGGGTATTATCCGTGAATTAGACAAGTTAAACGTAAATTATTTCTGAGGTCAGCAAGATGATTCTAATAAGCATCACTGAATTTCATGGGATAATATATTCTTACCTAAGGGTGAGGGAGGTTTGGACCTTAGAGATATTATTAATGTATGCAATGGTTTCACCTGTAAACTTTGGGTAAAATTTTTGCAAAATAAATCTCTATAGGTTGATTATATGAATAAGAAGTATAAAAAACTAGCCTGCAATAATTTTAGAGGATCTACAATTTCGACTAGCTCCACTTGGAAACGTATGCATGGGATTTGTTCTCTTTCTAACTCAACGATGGTCATCGAGTCCATTCACTCTTGGGTAGAGAAAGGTTTTTATTAGGAAAAGGGACTGCATTTAATTCTTTTATACAATGATTTGGGATTATCATTTATTCTTAAAGATGTTAATCCAAGTCTTAGATCAAGGCTTGTTTTTTGTTGTCTCTCTATCCGAGGAAAAAACATTAAATCGATTTTATGTAAGATTATTCCTGGCTTAATTTGTTGAACAATATGGTGTGCTAGGAGTAGTTCGATTTTTTATGGAAAAAAGATTAATGTTTTGTATATTATTAGGGGGGTGGATGATGAAATAAGGTTCATTTTCAAAGCTAAACTTTAAAAGGGCCTAATTTCTAGATTTTTTAGATCAATCGGAGATGAATTTTCTTTAGCTTGTTAGCCGCCGGAGAACGGCTCTTCTTCTTCTTCTTCTTCTTCAATCTCAGTTAAATTCGCACATTCCTGAAAAAAATAACACATCATTAATTAAGATAAATATTTCTTAAAAATTAGTTTAAAAGTCAAACTAATCTTCATTATATATATATATATATATATATATATATATATATATATATAATAATAAAGTATAAAACTTATGTATGTCATAAGTTTATTTGGTGATGTCATGAGATGAATTATACATGTGTTTCCTCTTTTACCCCTTGAAAATTTGAATTCCCTCTCTTTTTTTTCCTCTCACTTATTAATTCCTCTTCTTTCACTTTAATTCAAGTACAAGGGTATGTTGATAAATGTGGGAAGGTTGTATCTAAGGGTCCTAAATGCTTTGCTTTAACAGCTCAAGGCTCGAGGAAACATTTGGTGCTTACTAAAGTCTGTAGCAAGACTAACTTGGCTATTCTCTCTTTATTCTCTCCATTTTCTCCATTTCCACTCTTCTTTCCCCATCTCATTAGTTTCCTCTTCGTATGGTTTATTTTAGTTGGTTGTTTTCTTTAGTTAGAACGGATGATTCAGTTGGTGTGAATGTTTAAACTACTGTATTTTTATATTTGTTTGTTTGAGTTTGTGTGAATATTTAAGCTACTGCATATATACTCTCTTCAGATCTTGACAGATCTACATATTTGGAGCAGAGAGAGGCGTTTTGGGGCCATCTTCCTCTCCTTTTGATTTTCTGCCATTTTTTTTCTTTATCTCTACTTGCAGATTTCGGCTTCAACAAAAGTTACGTAAATAACTTCCTCTCTTATTTCCATATTTTCTTTGATGCAGAAAATCTCTCACACATACTAGCTCTCTGTTTATATATATATATATACACGCATCTGTATATCGCAAGATCTGTATATCGCAAGATCTGTATATACACAGATCTGTAAATCGCAAGTTCTGTATATATTGCAAGATCTGTAAATCGCAAGTATATCGCAAGATCTATATATACGCAGATCTGTAAATCGTAAGTTCTGTATATATATAATCGCAGATGCGTATATATATATATATATATATATATATATATATATATACACGCAGATCTATAAATCCCACTTATGTCTCTCTTGAGATCTATAATATATGTACGCATATAAGAGCTGAAAAAGACAGGTAACAAAATATGATCCATCACCACGTAGGTAACGAAATAGGATGCATCACCGCGTCTGCTATAGTGATGTGTGGATTAGTGGCGTCTTTTTAAACTTGAGGTTTGTGTTGGTATTAATTTCAAGTTTTTCAACTTTTTATCTCCTCAAGCTTTTCAAGTTGAATTTATGTTGCAACTTTTGTGATGTTTATCTTCAGGTATGGTCAAGTTTCATTTATGGAATTTGCATTCATGTGTTTGGTGGTGTGACTGAAGTGTAAGAACTCAGAACATTGTATTCATGTGTTCTAATTTTGATTTTGATTTTTATTTTTGACAGGTACTGACTTTTAGGTTTAGTTAGAGTTGAAATGGGTATTGTTTGGGGGTTGAGATGTGTGTGGGTTGGGTTATGGTTGGGAGTGGGTTCGGGTATGATGAGAGAGATGAGGAGGTGCCGGGTTAGGAGTGGGTTTAGGACTGCTGGATTTTGGGTTAGTGTGGGAAGGAGGTTGTGGGTTGGTGGGAGAGAGAGCGTGGTAGAGGTTGGGTTAGCTTGGTAGCTAATAAAGTTGCACCTATGAAAGAATATAATTTCTTTTTATTTTGTTATTATCTATGTTCATGTCCTTTTTTATGTTTGTACTCTTTTAAAAATTAAGGGTCATTTACAATTTGGGGTACGTTTGTTTATGATATTTTTGACTTAGGATACGTTAGTTTTCGTATTAGTTGGTTGGGTTCAAAACTAATGGAAATCGTTAGTTGACTCACTTAATCGTTAGTTGACTAGCTTTTTTTTTAACTAAAAAGATCAGTTTACCCCCGAATACATTAATATATATATATAAATGTTCAAATAGTTTTTCAAGTTGTTTTTTTTAAATAAAATGTTATAAACTTTTTTATATAAGAACTTATTTTTAATTCTTAAGTGATTTTTAAAACTATTTATGCATTTAAAAAATATATAAATCAATTTTTATATATAAACTTATTAAAATGCATTTAAAAAACTTATTTTTATATTTAAACAATTTATTAATATATATAAACTTATTTTTATATTTAAACCGTTTATATAAATATAAACTGATTTTAAACAAAAGAAATATTTTTCATAAAAAAAGTTCGAGCCTAAAAATAAAACTAATTTAAGTTAAAAAAAACTTTTTTCACTTAATAAAATTATTTTTAGAAAAAAATGTTTTTCGCTTGATAAAAATAAAGTTGTTTTCGTTAAAAATATATATTTCCTAAAAAAATATATTTCCAAAAAACAAAATTCCGGCCAACCAACCTTCGCCAAAAAAATTTATTTTCAAGCATAAAAATAATTTTCATAAAAAATAAAATTGATAATTTTTGAAAAATAAAATTGGTAATCTCTGTGTGATAATTGTACTTTTATGCTACTTTATTGTTATTAGTAGCGTGATTGAAGTATTTTTTTAAACATGGTCGATATTACTGTAACCAAAGGAAATTTTGTTCAATTTATTTTATTAGTTATGATGATGTTGTTTAGAGGTCCTAAATGGACTAATTGATAATGTGATTTTTTATGAATGGATTAAATAGAATGAATAGTTATATAAATAACGTTGTCCAATATTTTTAATTTGTGTTATATAATAGTTAATAATTATTACGAGATTTATGATGGATTAAACACAATGAATAGTTATATTAACATATGAAAGTTTCCTTTTTTTTTACACTAATGTGTTGTAAACGAACTTTTTTACATGATAGGTTTGTACTACGGTGTATGTAGGTACATAAACATGGTGTATGTATGTAAAATAAATTACAATTTTTTTTAAACTGCTAGGTTTGTACAATAGATTACTTCAAAAATTATTTATCTGATGCCAATAAAATGATGTATTGTTCAATCAAGAATGTACCCTATCGAAAATAATGTAATTTATGTGATTGTTTTATTAACGTTTTCAATCCCGAGATCAGTCGTAGATTACGACTATGGCACTTTTCGTCGCACCAAGGCACAACTTTATGATTTTCAAAATTATCAGCGTGCCTTCAGGCACGGGCATACCCTAGTGTGTATATATATATATATATATATATATATATATATATATAAATAGAGAGAGAGAGAGAGAGAGAGAGAGTTAGGCTATAGTACATCATGCTCTATACATCACCCGTGCATCACACCTAATTCTAGGCCCTAAACAACTTTTTTTTTTCAAATTTTATATTTTTTTCCTTGAAATTAATCTTCCATCAACCCATATGCAAAAAATTAGGTAAAAATATATTTTGTAGCTATTTTTAAAAAAATCACAAAAAATAGCTAAAAATACCTTATTTATAAGGGTCTGCACCAACAGTTTTTTGTGAATTTTTTAAAAATAGCTACAAAATGTATTTTGACCTAATTTTTTGTATATGGGTTGATTGGAAGGTTAATTTCAAGGAAACAATATAAAATTTGAAAAAAAAAGTTTTTTAGGGCCTAGAATTAGGTGTGATGTATAGTGCATAATGTAGGTGAGCCTTCCTCTCTCTCTCTCTCTCTCTCTCTCTCTCTATATATATATATATATATATATATATATATATATATATATATTATAAGTTTAAAGGCACTTTAAATTGATGAATGTTTATAATAACATTAATACACAAAAGACAAGGGATTAATTACACTTAGGCCCCCTGAACTTTGCCGTATTTGCACTTTCCCTCCCATTCTTTCAATTTTTCCAAATAGCACCTCATACATTGAAAATGAATACAATAACCCCCAAAACAATAACACCGTTAAATTTTTAACAGAAAATGTCACATGGCAGCCTTTTTGACTTTTATCAAAGGTCATTTTCGGTATTTTGACATTTAAAAAAAAAACTAACAAACCTCTCTCATTCTCTCTCTTTTCTCTTCTTCTCCACATATCTCTTCTCTCACTTCTCAAGCTTCATCTTCCTCTCTCTCTCTCTCTCTCTCTCTCTCTCTCTCACACACACACACACACACACACATCCACACACACACACACACACGAACACATACATACAAAAAAAAGAATTGCAATTTGAGAGGGGGGGTTCGAGGCTGGTGAAGGAGTTGGGCGGGGGTGATTGTAACACCCCGCCTGCCCGGGGAGAGCGAACGGAGTGCCACTTCGATAAAATAACTAAATCTACAAGTAACAAGGTATAGAGCATCTAAATAAACCCACAATAATATAAATCCACTAATCTCAATCTCTTCAATTACAACAAGTCTCTCGAATAAAAAATACAACAACTAACTAAAAAATCAAATACAAATCTCCAAAGCTCTATACATCAAAATAATAAAATTCTTCCAACTTGTATTAAAAATTCTTCCCAAAATAATCCACGCTAAAATCAATCTCCAATAATCCATAGCACTCAAATCCATGCTAACCTGCCAACTAAAATAAAATATGGGGAAGTACACAGTACGACAAGAAAGATGCTCACCAAATATATTAGCAATAAGGCGTAACAACACGAGTATGAATATTCAAATCAAATGAAAATCTCAATAGCATTTTATCAATATAATTTCTCAACAACACTTTAACCGGGTCACCAGGCTTCACCACATCCGTATATGCTTTATCAAGCCATAGCCCGGGAAGAAGGAATTTTGGCGGGAGCCCAACATCCGTGCCATATTAAAATCTCATGACAACATGCTCATCAACAATATAATGATACCACATGAATCAAAATAATTTCAACAATTATTTTCCAGATTTCAATGAATTTATCAATTCAAATATGAGTTCAATTAATAAGAAATCAAAGAGAATGACACTCGGTAGATTTAAGGAGCATATTGTGTAAAACCCCATACCTCAAACCATGATGAGAAACCCAGATCACATCCTCAAGATCAACTTAAAAGATCTACAAAATCTCCTCCAAGAACCTCCAACAAAATAACCCCAAGAACACCTCTAATCTAAGGTTGGAACTCACAAATCTCAAGGGCCAATGTGTATATAAAAAGAAGAGGAATATAAAATATATTTGCTGCCAAAATTTATGCCAAAAGTAGGTTAACAGGGTTGCCCACGTCTTCCTTTTATAATGCAAAGAAATGAAGAGTTGGAATCCAAAAGACTCCTTTAAATAAGGCAAAGAAATGACGAGTTGGAATCCAAAACAACTCCAAGAGTTAAAAACATTTAAAAATCATTTTAAAATCCGTTTTAACTCCTATTTCAAAACCGTTTGAAATTCTCGCCTTTAAAAATAATAACCAACAAATTTGAGCAATAAAAATAATTTTATCAAAAATTTTATTTTCCTCCATTTTCTAGAAATTAATTAAAATAGCCTAAAATTACACGGGTTGTTACACTTCCCCACTAACAATGGAATTTCGCCCTCGAAATTCGCCGAATACCTAGCTTTCAAAATCAGGCTAACAATCTCCAAAAATAATCTCGTCTCCAAAAATAATTCCTCACCTCTAATCTTGAAGCTTATCACGAATATCCCCTAAAATTTTCTATCTCCAAAAATTGCTAACCACGTAATGAACCTAAAACCCAAGCCCCGAGGGTTGACGTATACCTAAGCTCTGATACCATTTGTAACACCCCGCCCGCCCGGGGAGAGCGAACGGAGTGCCACTTCGATAAAATAACTAAATCCACAAGTAACAAGGTATAGAGCATCTAAATAAACCCACAATAATATAAATCCACTAATCTCAATCTCTTCAATTACAACAAGTCTCTCGAATAAAAAATACAACAACTAACTAAAAAATCAAATACAAATCTCCAAAGCTCTATACATCAAAATAATAAAATTCTTCCAACTTGTATTAAAAATTCTTCCCAAAATAATCCACGCTAAAATCAATCTCCAATAATCCATAGCGCTCAAATCCATGCTAACCTGCCAACTAAAATAAAATATGGGGAAGTACACAGTACGACAAGAAAGATGCTCACCAAATATATTAGCAATAAGGCGTAACAACACGAGTATGAATATTCAAATCAAATGAAAATCTCAATAGCATTTTATCAATATAATTTCTCAACAACACTTTAACCGGGTCACCAGGCTTCACCACATCCGTATATGCTTTATCAAGCCATAGCCCGGGAAGAAGGAATTTTGGCGGGAGCCCAACATCCGTGCCATATTAAAATCTCATGACAACATGCTCATCAACAATATAATGATACCACATGAATCAAAATAATTTCAACAATTATTTTCCAGATTTCAATGAATTTATCAATTCAAATATGAGTTCAATTAATAAGAAATCAAAGAGAATGACACTCGCGAGATTTAAGGAGCATATTGTGTAAAACCCCATACCTCAAACCATGATGAGAAACCCAGATCACATCCTTAAGATCAACTTAAAAGATCTACAAAATCTCCTCCAAGAACCTCCAACAAAATAGCCCCAAGAACACCTCTAATCTAAGGTTGGAACTCACAAATCTCAAGGGCCAATGTGTATATAAAAAGAAGAGGAATATAAAATATATTTGCTGCCAAAATTTATGCCAAAAGTAGGTTAAAAGGGTTGCCCACGTCTTCCTTTTATAATGCAAAGAAATGAAGAGTTGGAATCCAAAAGACTCCTTTAAATAAGGCAAAGAAATGACGAGTTGGAATCCAAAACAACTCCAAGAGTTAAAAACATTTAAAAATCATTTTAAAATCCGTTTTAACTCCTATTTCAAAACCGTTTGAAATTCTCGCCTTTAAAAATAATAACCAACAAATTTGAGCAATAAAAATAATTTTATCAAAAATTTTATTTTCCTCCATTTTCTAGAAATTAATTAAAATAGCCTAAAATTACACGGGTTGTTACAGTGATGACGATGGTTGGGGGGGGGGGGGGGGGGGGGGAGGAAGGGGGTTACGAGCATATTTGATTTGCTTTTTTCCCTTTATTATATATATATATATATATATATATATATATATATATGTTTTTTTTATATTTTTTTTTGGTATTTTTCAGAAGTTTAATTAATTTCCAAAACGTTTTTTTTTAATTTCATTGTATTTTAAGTAATTATTAATATTTTTCTAAATTATTTGTTTTTAGAATTTTCCAAATTTTAAATAAATATTTTTAATTTCCAAATGTTTTAAAAAATTTGTAAATTTTTTGAATATTTAATTGTTTTATCCTTTTAAATTTTTGTAGGATTTTTTACATTTTCAAAATATTTTTGGGTACTTTTCAGAATTTTTAAATATATATTCATTTTTTTAGAATTTTTTCCAATATTTTTAATTTTTTTTTGTTATTTTGCTTAAGTTTTAAACATTTTTTCAAAAATAATTACATTTGGACAAAAATGCCCTTACCTATGGTCATGTGGCACGCACATGAGTAACGATTTTTGCCGAAAGTTGGACGGTCGGAGGCTATTTGAAGCGATTTTTAACGTATGGAATGCTATTTGAAAAAATTGAAAGAATGAGAGAGAAAGTGCAAATAGGAACAAAATTCGGGGATCCAAATATAATTAATTCAAAGACGAATTATCATGTATCAAATTCAAAAACAATTGATAAACGTTGATTCCCCAGCGTGGAAAGTTGTAGTCAACAATACATTCACATACATTACGCAACTTAGGAATTTGGAAAGTTGTAGTTAACAATACATTCACATACATCAAATCGTTTACGCAAATTATACATGTCTTATCTAACGTAGAAAATGATCCTCTCGGATATTTGGGAATACATGTGTTAGAAGAATTTCTAATTTTTTTTTTTCTTGTGAAAGTATCTGAATATATATATATATATAATGTCATTTTCCCTTCGGAAGTTTAGTACGAAATTTCTTAATATTTATATAAGCAACCTTTGATCATAGATTTGTCGAGACTTCCAAGAGGTTTTGTGGGTCCTCAGGAATTGAAAGATGAGTAATGCATATATGACCAACTTAAATAATTAAGGCCCTCTTAAATAAAAGGTCTAGATATAAATGATTTCAGGATAATTAATTATAGAAAAAGTAATTTTAAAATAAATTAGTATTTTTCAATATGTATATGATTGATACACGTTGAAAAATCATTAATATTTTTTTTTATCAAACACAAAAGATGAAAAATTGAAATAGATATAGAAAATTTCTTAATGTAAATATTTATTAATATTATTTCCGGAATATATATAGACACACACATATATGAAATATATGAAAATATATACATATTGAAATGTATGAAAAAAATATATGAAATATTTTAAAACAATATATGAAATTTATGGAAAAATATCCGAAATTTATGAAATATTCAAAAAGTACATATGAAAGAAATATTAGAAAAAAATATGCTCAATAAAAGAAATATATGAAATGTTTATAACAATATGAAATATATAGAATATTTTAAATATATATATTATATATACAAAATATAGAAATATATTAAATAGAAGAAATATATAAATATAAGAAATATGTATTTACCAAGTAGATTGAGTTTTTAAAGAAATTGATTTTGGCTGATTTGCCATCCAAGGGTGGTAAACAAAAATATACCTTAAAGAATTGGTTGCCACCCAATGGTACCAAATTGTGTTTAGGGAATGTTATACATAAAAAACAAATGATTTAGTCTAAAATAAGAAAAAATTCAAAATTTCCTCAACTTTGTAAAATCTGCCATAGAATTTGGGAATTATCAAAGATGGCCTATGTTAATTAACCAAAGTACACAATGACCACTGTATTTTATAGCACAACAAATATGAGAATATTTTTATCTTTGAGTATTGATTAGGTGAGTCATTAACTTATAAAAAAAATTATTAAGGATTCTTAACTTGAGTTGGATGGAGCGGATAAAAGTATGAGGAGCTAGTGTGCAACCTGTAGATTGTTACTAAATTTGATTCTTGCAGCACTAATAAATGCAATGAAATTTATATGTGTGTGTGTGTGTGTCGGGGGTGTGGTTGTCTGAAAGTAACAAAACATTATGGGCTACACATGCAAAATGGAATCAACCACAGTATAGTAAATCACATCCAAAACAAGCATGAACTGAAGCTTTATTTAACTGTATGAAGCCCTATGAACTATTCGGGTACTTTCTTTTTTTTTTTTGCTTACAACTATTCGGGTTGTTAAAATCCAATCTCTAGCTAGTTAATTTTCAAAACTTGCCCTAAGGTAGGGGGAATGTATTGAACACCAAAGGATGACTATTTGTCTAGTTTACAGTAAGTCATGGTCAATTGTTGCATGAATTTTCCACACTTATACCACCTATATATACCCCTCCCTATATACCTCTTTCCTCATCAACGACACAATCTTTCTATTTTCGAATAAGCAATACAAAGAAACCCAAAATGGCGCATAACCATTGGTGTAACCTCTTTTCAGTAGCCCTAGTCTGTGTGGTAGCGTTAGTTATGGTGCAATATTCTGTTGCCCAAAACTCACCCCAGGACTACGTGGATGCTCACAACGCGGCACGAAGTGCTGTGAATGTGGGGCCGGTGACATGGGACGAGTCAGTGGCAGCCTTTGCGCGACAGTACGCGCAATCAAGGGCGGGGGATTGTAGGCTCGTGCATTCGGGCGACCCGCGATATGGTGAGAACCTGGCTTTTGGGTCCGGCTTTGAATTAACGGGGAGAAACGCCGTGGACATGTGGGTGGCAGAGAGGAATGACTACAACCCCAACACCAACACGTGCGCTCCGGGGAAGGTGTGTGGACACTACACTCAAGTGGTATGGCGAAACTCGGTCCGGATAGGGTGCGCTAGGGTTCGGTGTAACAACGGGGCATGGTTCATCACATGCAACTATTCTCCTCCCGGCAACTACGCAGGACAGCGTCCATACTAGTTTTACACAATCCAATAAAAAAATTATTATTATGAATAATTGCATTGAGCACTTCTAGTTTTATATTTTATGCAACATAAAAGTTCGGATTGCATACATAATCTGAAACGATCAAGTACTAGTAAGCTGTTAGTCTTGCAGCAACTACAGCTAATAAAATGTAATCGAGAAATAAGCTGTATATCGGGTGCATAAATGTAGGGATAATTGGAATATCTAGGGCGGTGAAGTGAGAAATTAAGACATAGATGTAATTATCCCTTAAATGTCATATTTAAGCCTTTTGTTGAATACAGACTTTTGTTTATTTGCTTGTGTAATTTAAATTTTTGTGACTCACCGGGTTAGTTAAACTTTAGTTTTACTCAAAGTAGTGGACATCAACTAAAAATATATATTTGATAACACTCCATATTGTATTGAATGTATACTGTTTTCACCATTAAATGATTATTGTTTCATTAAATCTCATGGAAAAAAACTAAACTAAAGGGAAATTAATACAATTTTTGTGATAATTGAATCAATGTTGAACGTACTTAGTTTTGACTCGTTAATTTTTTTTACATGAAAACACAACGGGAAAAAATTAAAATGAAGAAAATAGAATACAAGACACATCACTACTACTTAAAAAGAGGGAAGTATCGCTATAATGATCTAAAGTCCAAAATATCATCAAACTATTTATAAATCTATTAATACCCTTCATATTCTCCATCTTCAACTCAACCGTCTAATGTACCCAAAATGTTTTGACAAAGTTAATGTATTTACAAATCCATTAATACCCTTCATATTCTCTATTTTCACGGTCTATTGTTACCCAAAACGGATTGACAAAGATAAGGTACTTTTTTAACCATTAGAATATGCAAAAGACATATTAAAATTAATTTAAAAAAGAATATGCAATTAGTTTTATAATAACAAACATTAATTTAAAATATAGTTTTTGGATGTTTTATATATAAACTGTTTTTATATATATAAACATTAAAAACTGTTTCTTTTATGTATAATCTGTTTGTTTTAAGTGTTTTTTATATAAAGACATTAAAAAAATTTATACAAAAGTAATTTTAACGTTTTTATTTGTAAAATACTTAAAACACGGTTTACATATAAAAAAATGAATCTTATAAAACACTTTAATGTATTTTATTGTGTGTGTGTATATATATACATGTGGATGTGGATGTGGATGTATTCAAATAAATTTATATATTATATATTAATAATTATTTTTTATATTTTTATTTATAGCAGTTTATGCAAAAAAATATTAAAAACAACTGTTTTTTATGCTTTGTAACGGTTTCTTATATAAAATAATTTGTATAAAATCATTAAACAATGACGTTATCAATTTTAATATTCACAGTACTTAATGCATTACTTTATCTCATCACGTTAAATATTTTGACTTGCCCACACGTTCAACGCACGTGGGCACACCTAGTATGTCTATAAATATCATATTTTTTAAAGAGTTTTAAAGTATGACAAACTGAACTGTTTTGTATTTCATACTTGAAAGACATGAGTAGCACATTAATTTATACACAAGGATGCTGACAAAGTCAAATAACATAAAGGAAACTAAAATTCTAAAACTAAGCAAAGCATCAACTGTAAGGAATGCAACAACATCCATTGAGCTCCTAAGGAGACATTTGAATTTAAACCACATGAGTATTGCCTCGTTCAAAATGATATATCTGGCTGTATATCTTCTTGACAAATATCCTTAATACTCCCCCGCAAGTGAAGGTGGAGTGTGAGAACACACTAAGCATGGGATGAAGATATGAAGATACTGAGTTGACAAATGTTTGTAATACCCCGTATTTTTGTGGCTTTTAAATTTAGGGATTTATTAAATTAATTAAGGAATTAATTTAATTTTAATCCGAAAATTTATTTTAAATATTTACTAGTGTGATGAGAGTTAGTAATTATTGGAAATTTGTTGAATATTAATAGATGAGTAAAGTAATATATAAGATTGGTTTTATTAAAAATTATCATGAGTGAATAAAATGACAATTATGGAAATTTAAGTCGGGACGCACATGTGTCGTGTCAGGACTAAATTATGATTATTAAAGTGAATAAAGTATAAATCACCCGTATGGTCATTTCGAGGGCGCCAAAGTGTCCGGAAGGATCGAGATAGTCAGAAAAGTGTACTCGAGAGTTTAGTTTGGGTCTCGGGACATTTTTAGGCCTAATTGACATCCCTGGAGGGTATTTTAGACATTTTATATTTTTGGATAATTAAACCCACGAATTTCCTAAGGACATATCAGCCTTTAGGAGTTGTCTTCTAGGGTTAACAAACACAAAATCAAAGGACGACCATTAGAGAAGAAGTTGGCAAGCTTTTCAAGAAATTCAAGGCCAAAGACTCAATCGTTTGCACTGCCACCACCACCAAAACGTAGATCGCGTGACGAGGAGCGCAACCATACCTTTTCTTCCACAAATCATAAACTAAATTTCCAGGCAAGTATCTATCTTGCTTTATTTTTAGTTAATGTCTCAATCATGTTAGTCTAGGGTTGTTTAGGACTCGTCCCATAAAAGAATGTATAGTTTTGAGACTTAGAATCACATGTTATATAAGAAGAAATCATATTCTGGACATCTAAATCGCATGTAGAGGATATACCAAGAATTTGTATGGATTTAGAAGTAGGAAATATGGAAAAAGAATGGGAAGAATTGAAATTAAAAGAAAAGATCAGGGTTCTTGAAGTTTATGTAGATTTTACCCATTTAATCGTTATACTTGATGAGTTCGGACATGTTTTACATTTAAAATCATGTATTTATGCATATAGTACTTGTGATGATGTTGGTTGGGTGTTTGGGAATCGTATATGGAGATTTGGTTGAGGTTGGAGAGGCAAACCCGTAATTGGGTTAATGCAGTTTTTGCCATAACTGCTTGATCGAACGATCGACCCAAGAACATCCATCGATCGATCGACCCCTCCTGGAAAACTGCATATTCCCCTTATTTTGGTTTAATCCGATTAAAAGGCATAGGAACCCTTGATTATTATTGTTAGAGTATAATGAGAAATAAATAGGACCAACAGGGTCTAGGTAACCCTGTTGAGTGAGAATTTAATGTAAGATGAAATAAAGGGTTAACGGGAAGTTATTCGCACATATTATACCGAGCGTACGATAAATAAATGATCGAGACTTGTAAGGAAGTTACACTAGAAAGAAAATGAGAGTACCTACTGAAATTATACTTAAGGTGATAGAATACTTTGAGAGATGAGAAGTACGGAGTAACTTATATATGAGAATAGAAGTGACGAGTCCGTTATGCGAGAATCGAGTAAAATGTGCTAAGAGCGGATAACTATAACTATGGGTCGTGGGTGCACCAAATTTAAAACCATGTGAATATTATATTTATATGACTGTGTGATTGTTCATATATTATATATCTGTGTAAAATTTATACCCGAGCTACTTGTTATCACGGGGGTTTCCGCGCCGGGACAGGCTTATCTCGATTGGACCTTTATGGGGGATGACGACTTGTACCCTAGAAGATAATATCCTCGATTACAAGCTATCCGAGGGGTAGTTAGATGGTCCTAAGAGACGTGAGGGTATATGCTGACCTCTCGGGACCGGGAACTATGCTTCGCCTCCATTTGTATGTGTTTTGTGTTAATAGAGTTCGAGAGTGATTCCGAACTAGTATTTCCCTTAGTATGAGTGATACGGGGACTTGATAGCAGAGTACGCCAGCACCATAGATTTTATATGGGGTGCCGTTAGTATATATATTATATGTGAGACTAATATATATAGATATATTTACATGGGAATTTTCTACTGTGCGTATACGTAATTAAGTAATGAATAAATGTTTCAACTCTCTTAAATGTTCGGGAACTTCATAATGGTACTGATTTGTTTTAAATAATGTAAGGAATCTTGAAGAGATTAGTTTTCTAAACTAAATACTATCACCCTGTTATTTCTCGAGATAAAACTTTATGGAAAATAAGTGAGATAGACTTATGAGGTTTAGTAGTACGATAGCCGTTCATACTAGATGAGAGGTGAGAATTCTCAAGAGAGTGTCGCATACTAGCATGGTTGTTGCATTAGTCGGTCAGCATTTTAAATTCTTGCTAAACTAAATTTTAAACTGTTTTACAATCGGGCTCTGACCTGTTTCCTGTTATCTCTTCTCTCTTGTATATATATGTATATATTACGTGTGCCCAGCCATAGGGACGTCATGCTTAGGTTCTTTGGATTAGACGTGCTGCAGCTTATGTGGGAGTTGCAGGCCATTGCTTAGACGACCTCGTTGTTGATTCCACTCTTATTTCAGCTCTAATTAGTTTGGGCACGTGTCGACCGTTTCCTTATCCAGTTGGATTGTCAGAGAATTTGTTCATTTATCTCTAGTACTTTGTACTCATGGGGATTTTAATTACTGTCAGGATGGTTTCATTTGTAATTCTTAAACTTGGTATTGGTTTATTTGAATGGTTAAATTATGGGGTGTTTATTACCAACCTTAATATTTGTGTGATTTCTTAAACTGTTAATTATTAAAGGTTTTCATATTTGGATTTAATAAAATGGAAATAAATGGTTTTGACACTTAGCTTAATTATTTAGGGTGTTTAAATTGGAAATTTTAAACTACGACAGTGATTCTAGAATGAACCAACCGTTCACCTTGATTTTAATTTAATAAAGGACTGATCACCCGGTATGTAATTAGGCAGGGTGTCACAGGTGGTATCAGAGCATCAGGTTCTAGTGTCCTTTAGGATCTGTACGGCTTATTTCGTGTCCAGCTTAGAGTCTTTGATTTAGAGCCCTAATATTAGGAATGTTGTATTCATCTTTATGCGTTGGGAATTCGTGCTTCCGCGATTTGTTTATGTGAATGATGAAATCATCCAGATTATTTAAATTTTCAGATGGATCGTCAAGAAGAACAAGCTAATGCCGTTGGGAGAGTCAATGAGCAAAGTCATCTCACACCTCAGGTGTCTCTAGGGAGAGTATCAAACGCCGAGTTAGCAAAAATTATGGCCCAGGCAGTTACCACTGCGGTCTAACAGTATCAAGAACGCAACACACAACCTATAGGAAGCAAAAGATCTAGAGTGTATTGCCAATCTGTCATGACTAGAACTAACAAATGTGCGAAGACACTAAAATCGCAACAACGAGCTCCTCAAGACCGTACAAGCCACGAAGGTAACAAATTTTACAAGAAAACTCAAAGGCGTCAGGGCCAACAAAGTCGGGATCAGAGTGAAGTCACAAAGAGGTGTTTCAAATGTGGAATGGACGGTCATGAATGTCAAACTTGTCCGAATCAGACTGGAAAAGAACTCCGACCCGACCAACGAGAACTTTTAGGACTCTGCTATAAGTGTGAACAAACAGGTCACAAGTGGAGGGACTCTACTTAACCATATATCATTTGTCATCAGGATACTGAACAAGGCCAACAAGGCCGAGGAAAATGTGGAACCGGACAAGTGGACCAAAACCAACAAAGGAGTAAAATTAAACAGTTTAGAGGTAGATGTTTCAATTGCGGCAGGGTGGGTCACCGGAGGCAGGGTTGCCCAAATAAGGGTAAGATACCCCAGAAGTATGGGCAAAAACAATTCGAATTTGTGTACGACGTCCAGCATACTAAAATTCAGCAACCATCATCGGCCATTGATGGTATGTTCCTTCATTCTAATATTATGGGACACATTTTATTTAATACTGGGGCGTCACACTGTTTCATAAATACCCACATTGCGCGGGCCTTAGGATTTTTAGACACTAATGAGAGTACGGTGTCATGCGTAGGCTCATCATTTGGAATGAGTCTTTAATTCTCTTTATCTGTCGGGGTGTAGGTATATAGTTTGGTAGATTGATTTTTACCTGCAATCGAACTAGTTTAGTCTTACGTGAGCACGACGTCGTTATTGGCATGGATTGGCTCGCTGCGTATAGAGCCATGATAAATTGTTTCGATTGGAGTACTATATTTTCCATTGCAGGACAGGAGATGTTTTAGTAGCGATGCCTCGCCCAGAGGGAGGGTCTTCCACCCATTTGTATTACATAGAGGAGGATACCTCTAAGGAGATTGTGATTCTCCTGTATTTGATTCCAGTCATTCGTGAGATTCCGAATTCATTTGGCAAAGTAAAAGTATGAGTTTTATCCTCGGAGGATGAAGTGTATTTTATGGGACACGAACGAGTCATCATATTTTGTTCATTGCTAAATTAGCATGTGAGACGAGTCTAGCGAGTATAACTATGAACGTCATTATTCTGAGGATACTTTTCTAGTGTAGCGGGATTATCTTTAGTGCTACCGCAAGGATGAATGGGTGTATCAATAGTGCTATATAGTTTTTTGAAGTTATTTGTGTTACTGATGTGATATACAAGTAAGATATTACCTTGGTTATAATTTTATAGAAATGGCTAGTACGATAGTAGGCAGTTATTGCAAAACTATCGGAGTGGTTACCTTAGTGCCGTATGTTTTGTCTAGCGAGACCTCACCTGCGAGAGGGTCGGACTCACACTTCATATTATCTATTTTATAGACTTCAGAGGGAATAGTGGGCTCGAGATACTCGATCCCGAAGTGTGTAGGAACTTTGTTGTTATGATTCAGTATGTATTAGGTTTACTGTTGGGCGGTAAGTTTTGACTCATTATTATGTTTAACACTCAGGACTTGGTGATAGGTAGAGAGCATTGGTATATCTACCCTTTAGAGATGTGAGAGTAAGTTTCAGACTCATATGTTTGGAATCAGGATTTTGAGAGTCCTGATTATATGTGTTCGAGATTTACGAATTTTAATTTCCACCAATACTGAACGATCATGGATTGGTAAAATGTTCTTTGTGTAGGTTTAATTACTGGAGGTGATGTAACTTTTCTGTCAAGAGATGGAATAAAGGGATACGTGTTATGGACGGAGGGCCTAATAGATATCGATAACCTACCATGCTAGGTAGTAGTGTATCGGGGGAGTTCTTTGTTTGGATTTCGCTTTGCGAGACATCCCACGCATGAAACCTAGCGTAAGGTTAGAAGTAGGAAGATGTTTGGTCATTAGTCTATCGGTTGGTACCTCTGTCATAGTAGAAGAAGGTAATTATATCTATAACTTGGAAGTTAAATTATGATTTAAGGCCAGTGAAGCTAGTTGTGTGGTGAGAAAGCATGGAAAGTTTTGTTTTATCACCACGAATTGAGGGGTGGAACGATGATAAGGGGGAATTTAAATTTTGATCTCTAGGGTGATTGAGATTACCTAAATGTTGTAACCGCATTCGGAACACAAGGGAAATAAAGAGTTGGTACGATTTTTAGTGAGGATTATCTGGGAAAGAAATTTTAATACAAGAATGAAGACTTGTATTTATTTTGAGGTGTAGAGCATTAGTGAGTTATTTTAGTTGTTGTATCCATTCGAAAGAATTTTTGTACTTATCTGAAGAGATGAGAGATTAGTAGTCCCTCTTTTGTTAATATGGGATTTAGATACTCTATAACTTGTTGCATTGGGGGATTTGGTTAGTTTTATCGATGAGTTGTTCTCCGATCGGTCGCCCTGGGCTGTCGGGGTGTTACAAAATGTGGGCATCCTGGTTAGGTGATGTTAAAATCGTCCGAGTTGGTGGGAGTGGAAGTGTGGAATATAAGTTTGTGGGACTAGCATAACGAGGTGGAAGTGATAGAGTGGATTAAGTGTCGCATGAGGGGCGATAATACATACATGCGTGTGCGATAAGAATAGCACACCCGAATTTGATCGAAAGGCTGTGGGAAGCCATTTAAAAGGGGTATTCCTTGAGAAGGGAAGAATTTAAATTATTATGGAGAACACTCGGAGCAGAGTTGTTATTAGTCAAGTGTAAGAGCGACTTGCGCATATAAAGACTAATGACGTTAGTATGGTATAAAAGGTTCAGAAGTGCACATTAAGTGTCACTAAATGTGAGGCATTTCAAGTAAAAGTCAATGTTTAGCGGGACATAATGAGGGGTCTCTGCATGCACCACTCATAGGTAGATATCGGTTGGAATAAGAGGATCAACCAGAAAATTTTGAGGCTATCGACAATTCCTATAATCGAAGAGGCCAGTAAAGTCGGTAAAGTGTTATGTATGGGTTGCCATCTTCAAGACAATATCAAGAGTTCATCCGAACATGTGGGACAAGTCGCCCAAGAAGGAAGTAATTGATATTCCTTTGGGGTGATTAACAGTTTTTACTAGTGTACCCCAGTCTTCCTTTGAAAGGAAGGATCATGTTGGTACGTGGTCCTAAACAGTATTATTTTCTAAATCGGGATGAAAATTTTGAATTCCACCTACAATATGTGATTTCAGAAAGCAGTGGGAGTAACGTTTCGTTTTGAGTAGGATGAATCACCCCTCGCCTGGGAGTAGGCGCACGGTGATTAACGATTAGTTGAGCCGCATGAAGGTAATTTTGGAATCTTGGTGATCATTTCGTTTCCATAAAGGATATAGCTAGCAAATGAAGTATAGTATGGTAAATTTTCGTGGAAGCACTCGTACCTGTTTGTCGCGAACGAGGTGCTTATTAAGGTTTTGGTGTGGAAAAACCTTAATTATTCTCCCTCTGTATGTTTAGAGGTGAGCGGATAATCAGAATTTAGGATTTGGTCAAGTTAGAGTCTGATGACTATAGTGGAATTACCACGACTCTTTTAAGCGACAAGAGTATTCAGATATTCGTATGGTTTGTCTCAGAATGGGAGTTTTGTTTTTAGATAAATACGAGTAGTTATCATGTAGTGAGGTGCGGCATCCCAATGATATTGAAATAATGGGAGTCAATGTTGTATAAGCTCGTCTTATGCGAAGGTTGTCGGATAGGAGCACAATGTGAAGTGTCGTTAAGGAGAGTGTTAAACAAGCTTACTATAAGACAGGGGCTATAGCGATTGAACACCTTACTATATAAGTAGTTGCGTACTAATATGGTATCCAGTTTCGTATTACCAGGTAGGCCATACTTCTCGAATTTCGGGATGAAATTCCGTTATTAGGGGGGAAGTATGTAACACCCCGTATTTTTGTGGCTTTTAAATTTAGGGATTTATTAAATTTAATTGAGGAATTAATTTAATTTTAATTCGAAAATTTGTATTAAATATTTACTAGCGTGACGAGAGTTAGTAATTATTAGAATTTTTTTGAATATTAATAGATGAGTAAAGTAATAAATAAGATTGTTTTTATTAAAAATTATCACGAGTGAATAAAATGACAATTATGAAAATTTAAATCGGGACGCACCTGTGTCGTGTCAGGACTAAATTATGATTATTAAAAGTGAATAAAGTATAAGTCGCTCGTATGGTCATTTCAAGTGCGCCAAAGTTTCCGGAAGGGTCAAGATAGTAAAAAAAGTGTACTCGGGGGTTTAGTTTGGGTCTCGGGGCATTTTTAGGCCTAATTGACATCCCTGGAGGGTATTTAAGACATTTTATATTTTTGGATAATTAAACCCACGAATTTCCTAAGGACATATCAGCCTTTAGGAGTTGTCTTCTAGGGTTAACAAACACAAAATCAAAGGACGTCCATTAGAGAAGAAGTTGACAAGCTTTTCAAGAAATTCAAGGCCAAAGACTCACCCGTTTGCACCACCACCACCACCAAAATGTAGATCGCGTGGCGAGGAGCGCAACCATACCTTTTCTTCCACAAATCATAAACTAAATTTCCAGGTAAATATCTATCTTGCTTTATTTTTAGTTAATGTCTCAATCATATTAGTCTAGGATTGTTTAGGACTCGTCCCATGAAAGAATGTATAGTTTTGAGACTTAGAATCACATGTTATATAAGAAAAATCATATTCTGGACATCTAAATCGCATGTAGAGGATATACCAAGACTTTGTATCAATTTAGAAGTAGGAAATCTGGAAAAAGAATGGGAAGAATTGAAATTAAAAGAAAAGATTAGGGTTCTTGAAGTTTATGTAGATTTTACACATTTAATCGTTATACTTGATGAATTCGGACATGTTTTACGTTTAAATTCATGTATTTAGGCATATAGTACTTGTGATGATGTTGGTTGGGAGTTTGCGAATCATATATGGAGATTTGGTTGAGGTTGGAGAGGCAAACCCATAACGGGGTTAATGAAGTTTTCACCATAACTGCTTGATCGATCGATCGACCTAAGAACATCGGTCGATCAATCCCCTTCGCTCGATCTATCGATCCCTTCTAGAAAATTACATATTCCCCTTATTTTGGTGTAATCCTATTAAAAGGCATAGGAACCCTTGATTATTATTGTTAGAGTATAATGAGATATAAATAGGACCAGTAGGGTCTAGGTAACCCTGTTGAGTGAGAATTTAATGTAAGATGAAATAAAGTGCTAAGGAGAAGTTATTCGCACATATGATATCGAACGTACGATAAATAAACGATCGAGACTTATAAGGAAGTTAGAATAGAAAGAAAATGAGAGTACCTACTGAAATTATACTAAAGGTGATAGAATACTTTGAGAGATGAGAAGTAAGGAGTAACTTATATATGAGAATAGAAGTGACAAGTCCGTTATGGGAGAATCGAGTAAAATGTGCTAAGAGCGGATAACTATAACTATGGGTCGTCGGCGCACCTAATTTAAAACCATGTGAATATTATATTTATATGACTGTGTGATTGTGCATATATTATATATCTGTGTAAAATTCGTACCCGAGCTACTTGCTATCACGGGAGTTTCTGCACCGGGACAGGCTTATCTCGATTGGACCTTTATAGGGGATAACGACTTGTACCCTAGAAGATAGTATCCTCAATTACAGGCTATCCGAGTGATAGTCAGATGGTCCTAAGAGACGTGATGGAATGTGCTGACCTTTTAGGACCGGGAACTACGCTTCGCCTCCATTTGTATGTGTTTTGTGTTAATATATTTCGAGAGTGATTCCGAACGAGTATTTTCGTTAGAATGAGTGATACGGGGACTTGATAGCAGAGTACGCCAGCACCATAGATTTTATGTGGGGTGTCGTTAGTATATATATTATATGTGAGAATAATATATATACATATATTTACATGGAAATTTTCTACTGTGCGTATACGTAATTAAGTAATGAATAAATGTTTCCTCTCTCTTAAATGTTCGGGAACTTCATAATGGTACTGATTTGTTTTAAATAGCGTAAGGAATCTTGATGAGATTAGTTTTCTAACCAAAATACTATCACCCTCTTATTTCTCGAGACAAAACTTTAAGGAAAATAAGTGAGAAAGACTTATGACGTTTAATAGTACGATAGACGTGCACACTAGATGAGAGGTGAGAATTCTCAAGAGAGTGTCGCATACTAGCATGGTTGTTGCATTAGCCGGTAATCATTTTAAATACTTGCTAAACTAAATTTTAAACTGTTTTACAATCGGGATCTGACCCGTTTCCTGTTATCTCTTCTCTCTTGTATATATATGCATATATTACAGGTGCCCAGCCACAGGGGCGTCATGCTTAGGTTCTTTGAATTGGACGTGCTACAGCTTATGTGGGAGTTGCAGGTCATTGCTTAGACGAACTCGTTGTTAATTCAACTATTATTTCAGCTCTAATTAGTTTAGGCATGTGTCGACCGTTTCCTTATCCAATTGGATTGTCAGAGATTATGTTCATTTATCTTTAGTACTTTGTACTCATGGGGATTTTAATTACTGTCAGGATGGTTTCATTTGTAATTATTAAACTTGGTATTGATTTATTTGAATGGTTAAATTCTGGGGTGTTTATTACCAACCTTAATATTTGTGTGATTTTTTAAACTGTTAATTATTAAAGGTTTTCATATCTGGATTTGATAAAATGGAAATAAATGGTTTAAATGGTTTTAACACTTAGCTTAATTATTTAGGGTGTTTAAATTGGAAATTTTAAATTACGACAGTGATGTTAAGAATGAACCAACCGTTCACCTTGATTTTAATATAATAAAGGACTGATCACCCGGTATGTAATTAGGCGGGGTGTCACAGGTGGTATCAGAGCATCAGGTTCTAGTGTCCTTTAGGATCTGTACGGCTTATTTCGTTTTCAGCTTAGCGTCTTTGATTTAGAGCCCTAATATTAGGAATGTTGTATTCATCTTTATGCGTTGGGAATTCATGATTCTGCGATTTATTTATGTGAATGATGAACTCATCCAGATTATTTAAATTTTCAGATGGATCGTCAAGAAGAACAAGCTAATGTCGTTGGGAGAGTCAATGAGCAAAGTCAGCTCACACTTCAGGTGTCTCCAGGGATAGTATCAACTGTTGAGTTAGCAAAAATTGTGGCCCAGGCAGTTACCACTGTGGTCTTACAGTATCAAGAGCGCAGCACACAACTTATAGGAAGCAAAAGATCTAGACTGATCTGTCATGACTAGAAATAACAAATGTGCAAAGACACTAAAATCACAACAACAAGCTCCTCAAGACCGTACAAGCCACGAAGGTAACAAATTTTACAGGAAAACTCAAAGGCGTCAGGGCCAACAAAGTCGGGATCAGAGTGAAGTCACAAAGAGGTGTTTCAAATGTGGAACGGACAATCATGAACGTCGAACTTGTCCGAATCAGACTGGAAAGGATCTTCGACCCGACCAGCGAGAACTTTCAGGACTCTGCTATAAGTGTGAACAAACAGGTCATAAGTGGAAGGACTATCCTCAACCAGATATCGTATGTCATCAGGATACTCAATAAGGCCAACAAGGCCAAGGAAAATGTGGAACTGGACAACTTGACCAAAACCAACAGAGGAGTAAAATTAAACAGTTTAGAGGTAGATGCTTCAATTGTGGTAGTGTGGGTCACCGGAGGCAGGGTTGCTCAGATAAGGGTAAGATACGCCAGCAGCAGGGGCAAAAATAATACGAATGTGTGTACGACATCCAGCATACTGAAATTCGGCAACTATCATCGGCCATTGATGGTATGTTCCTTCCTTCTAATATTATGGCACACATTTTATTTAATACTGGGGCGTCACACTGTTTCATAAATACCCACATTGTGCGGGCCTTCAGATTTTTAGCCACTAATGAGAGTACGGTGTCATGCGTAGGCTCATCATTTGGAATGAGTCTTTATTTCTCTTTATCCGTCGGGGTGTAGGTATATAGTTTGGTAGATTGATTTTTACCTGCAATCGAACTAGTTTAGTCTTACGTGAGCACGGCGTCGTCATTGGCATGGATTGGCTCGCTGCATACAGAGCCATGATAAATTGTTTCGATTGGAGTACTATATTTGCCATTGCAGGACAGGAGATGTTTTAGTAGCGATTCCTCGCCTAGAGGGTGGGTCTTCCACCCATTTGTATTACGGAGATTGTGATTCTCCTGTATTTAATTCCAGTCGTTCGTGAGATTCCGAATACATTTGGTAATGTAGAAATATGAGTTTTATCCTTGGAGGATGAAGTGTGTTTTATGGGACACGAACGAGTCACCATATTTTGCTCATTTCTAAATTAGCATGTGAGACGAGTCTAGCGAGTATAACTATAAACGTCATTATTCTGAGGATACTTCTCTAGTGTAGCGGGATTATCTTTGGTGCTACCACAAGGATGAATGGGTGTATCAATAGTGCTATATACTTTTTTGAAGTTATTTGTGTTAGTGATGTGATATACGAGTAAGATATTACCTTGGTTATAATTTTATAGAAATGGCTAGTACGATAGTAGGCAGTTATTGCAAAGCTATCGGAGTGGTTACCTTAGTGCCGCATGTTTTGTCTAGCGAGACCTCACCTGCGAGAGGGTCGAACTCACACTTCATATTATCTATTTTAGAGACTTCGGAGGGAATAGTGGGCTTGAGATACTCGATCCCAGAGTGTGTAAGAACTTTGTTGTCACTACAACAAAATGACAAAATTGTCACCTTTCAGCCGGCCACCCTTGTCAAGGTTATTGAGCGTGATAAAAAACACGCATTTTGTGTCATGGTCATTGACCTTGACACGACCGTGACAAAGAATTATCACGATCATTGACCGTGACAAGGCCGTGACAAATGTAGTTGTCACGGTCAATGACCGTGACAATTCTTTAAATAATTATCACGGTCAATGACCTTGACACGACCGTGACAACTTCTGCAGTAAAAAAAGCCCTAGGCTTCTTTTTTTCCCACCTTTTTTGGTTTCCCCCCCCCCCCCCCTCTCTCTCTGTATCTAAGGTATAGTTTTTTTCCTCTCTTTCTCTTTCATTTCTATATGTGTGTGTATGTGTATGTGTATGTGTATGTTTGTATATATATGTGTGTATGTGTGTGTATATATGTGTGTGGTGGGGGAGGGGGGAATGGGGGTGGGGTGGTGCAGGTGTGGTGGGGGTGGGGGTGGGGTATGTGTATATGTGTGTGTATGTGGTGTTTGGTGGGGGAGGGGGAAGGGGATAGTGGGGGTGGGGTGTGGTGGGGGGAGGGGGTGGGGTGGTGGGGGTGGAATTTTCTAACTAAAAATATGATAATATTTTGTTATAATTTGTTAAAACTATGTAAACCTTAGTATGAATGCAAGGTTAGTGATAGTTAGAATTGTGTAAATGTTAGAAAAGTTCTAGAATTCATATGTTAAATTTAATTATATAAATATTTAAATTTGATAATAATTTTATTCATGAAATTAATTCAATTAGGTAAAACCCTAGATCATTTTTTAACAGAATTTGATAATATTATATTAAGTTTAGTAAATTCACAAAATGTTGACAATTGTATGTTTTTAGAAATATCATTAGTTACTTTCGTGCCCAACTTTGTAGAATCCATACACATGCATGTTGTTAGAAAGTCTTAAATTCAATTCTCACTTTAATTTGTAGAATCTTTGTACTTGGTTGGATTTATCCCTTTATGATAATGAAATTTATGCTCCAATTATAATTATCTCATGTCATAATTTTATTTATAAACAATAAATTAATAAAGTAATAAAAATATGAAAATACCCCAATTGATTTAGTAAGATTCGTTCTAGACTTCATTACAAATTATTCATGCCAAACTTGACTTTCTTATAAGATATGCATATTGTGATAAAATATAATGAGGATAAGAGACTTTTGAAATATAAAAGAATCTCAAAGAATAAATATAAAGACAAAGGATTAAAGAAGTAGATAATTGTAATGAATATACATATAAGATGATGATAAAAGATCGTGCAATGAATAAGATGATAAAACACGCGTTTTGTGTCACGGTCATTGACCTTGACACGACCATGACAAAGAGTTGTGGGGGTGGGGGTGGGGTGGGGTGTGTGTGTGTGGGTAGGGGTGTGTGTGTGTGTGTGGCGGGGGGAGGGGGGCAACGGGTGTGGTGGTTGTGGTGGGGGGAGGGGGGGTGTGGTGGGGTAATTTTAACAATTGTATAGCTTTAATTAAGAAATTCTATAGCTTTAATTGTAATTTTAATTGTATAGTTTTAGATGAAAGTAAATTAATAATTAGTGCCAATTTCATATGAATGTAGGATTGCCCCTCATTTTAAACTAGTAAATTAATAATTGTATACTTTAATTGTTAGTTTAATTGATGAAATGAATTAATTGAGTTGATGAATTAGAAGGAGTACGGGTTACACATTTGTTGTTGAAATTGCTGTTGGATTATTTTGTTTAGTAAATGTTGGGTTGGTTAGTTTTAAAAGTGGCATGACCACTGGATTATTGTCCATATGGGGGTGGAATTTTTCAACTTTTTTTGAAAATTACTTTGTATATCGAACAATATATACAAAGTATGATAATTAAATGAAACATACATGAAATTAAATATGTGTATATGTGTGTGTATGTGTGTGTATATATGTGTGTGGTGGGGGAGGTTGGCAGAGGGTGGGGTGGGGGGGAGGGGGTGGGGTGGTGGTTTTTTTTTAACAATTGTATAGCTTTAATTAAGAAATTGTATAGCTTTAATTGTATAGTTTTAGATGAAAGTAAATTAATAATTAGTGCCAATTTCATATGAACGTAGGATTGCCCCTCATTGTAAATTAGTAAATGAATAATTGTGTACTTTAATTGTTAGTTTAATTGATGAAATGTTGGGTTGGTTAATTTTAAAAGTGGCATGACGTTAGATGTTTTCAACTATTCCACGTTAGATGTTTTCAACTAATTTAGACATATTTATGTACGTGTACGTGTGCGTGTGTGTGGTGGGGGTGGGATAGGGGTGTGTGTATGTGTACTATTAACATTTTTTTATCAGTACTAATAATATTTTTTACAGCAAATGTCTCCTTCAGATATTAAGGCGAAGATGATGATGCTGTTTATGATGATGTCGTCTGGGCTCGGTGGTAGCGGAGGCGACGAGGGTTCCTCCGCCCCTAGGCTCCCCAAATATGGAAAATTTGGGATTACCGTCGAGAACAAATCGAAGCTATTAGCGAGATCCCTCGAGCTGCTAAAGACGGTCATCGGCCCGGGGTTTATGAGTTGGAAGGAGGTGCCATATGAGCTCAAGTTAGCTGTTTGGGCGGCACTACAGGTAATATATATCTATTTATATTTCAATTTCAATTTTAATTTCAATTTCAATTTCAATTTCAATTTCAATTTCAATTTCAATTTCAATTTCAATTTCAATTTCAATTTCAATTTCGATTTCGATTTAGATTTAGATTTCATTTTGTAATTATATTTATATTTATATTTATTCGCAACTAACATTGAATTTGTTGGACAGGAACAATTCAACTTGGATCCAAAGCTACGCGATTCCGTCTTGGAGCAGTTGAGGGAGCAACACAAGACGTGGAAGAAAAATATGCGGACACGGTACTTTGAGAAAACACGAGAGTCCATTATACAATGGCGTGGATCCGTCCCGCCCAAGGAGCCGATCTCATTGGTACAATGGCAAAAGTTCATTGACAATGAGATCGAGGATCGACAATTGGCATCTCGCCAATCGGGGAGGGAAAATCGGGCAAAAAAGACGGACGTGCACTACTCCGGTCGGACCTCTTACGCCGAGGTGGACCATAGGATGAAGGTAAGATTTAATTTTTCTATAACTAGAGAAATATATTATTCTTCATTATTTTACTTTACGGGGCCGATACTAATTTTACTTTATTTTATTTCAGGGGGTAGGGAGTGGGCCAGGGGGTAAGCCACATAGGCTTGATACTTATGTGGCTCTTCGAACGAAGAAGGGGAAGGACATGGAGGTGTCCCCGAGCGTCGCGGTGATAATTGTAAGTATCCGACAGTTTAATTTTTTTTAATTACGTTATAATTTTTTAGTTTACTTATTTTACTAATCATGTGCTTTTTGTCGTTTCAAGCAAAGCTTAAGGAAGTGCATGAGTTGCAGTCTGATGCCGACAAGGCGTCTTTGTCCACAGACGCACTCAGCCAAGTGCTTGGCTCTGATCGCAAGGGGATGACAAGGGGGTGAGCTCGCGGGTGGCCAAATCTAGGATCATCGGATTGGAGACAAGCGACACCGGTTTGGCTCGAACGGTGGATTCACACGACGTGAAGTTGTCCCGTTTGGAGGCGACGGTCGAAGATATGTACGCATTCATGAAGCGTACGTTGGGCGAAGACCGAAAGGGTAATGGAAAAGGGAAAGGGAAGGAAAAGGCGGTGGAGGAGGAGGAGGTGTGGGAGAACTAGGCGCAAGAGGACGAGGATGTGGACCTCGCTGCTTCTTCACCGTCACCTGCGTATTTCGATGATCCACTTCCTTATTTGGCTCCCTTCCCCAGACCATTATCGACACTTGGTTGGCCGAGCATGTTCATATTGGATGTATTTGATGGCCAGCGGATAGGGCGGGGGTTGAGGGACCCGAATATCGTCGAGGGTGGAGTAGTTCATGGACGTGCGCTTCAAGGGATCGAGTCCAAAGTGCTCGTCACGCATGTGATACCCGGGAAGGAGAACTCCCTATTGTGGTTGCGTGAACAATGCGGCACGATGTATATTAGTGGGTGTGTCAATTCGTATATCGTGTGGCCAACTCACCTCCTCATATTTACCCAAGACATGTAGTAACATTATTTTTAAGTTTGTCCATTTTAATTATATTTGGATTATATAGTCATGTATATTATTTCTATTTTGAATATTTGGATTATATCGTCATGAATATATATTTGCACTATCTTTAGTTTATTTGGATATATGATGTTTGAATAGGTACAACCAACGTTGTTATAACAGGTACAAATATACTACTGGGCAGTGGCAGTGGCCATACTGCCCAGCAGAATTTTTTTAAATTCTGCCCAGAATTGTCACGGTCATTTATCGTGACAAGTTCTGGACAAATCTTGTCACCGACTTGTCACGGTCATTAATCGTGACAATAATTTTAAATATTGTCACGAGTTTGTCATGGTTATTAACCGTGACTAAACTTGTCACGGTCCATGACCTTGACACGACCGTGACAATTCTAACGGACTTGTCAAGGTCAATGACTGTGACAAGTCCGTGATAAAAAAATTTGTCTCACCCCGAATTGTCACGGTCATTGACCTTGACAAGTCCAACTTGTCAAGGTCAATGACCGTGACAATAGTGCAGATTTGATGTAGTGTGTTATGATTCAGTATGAATTAGGTTTACTGTTGGGCGGTAAGTTTTGACTCATTATTATGTTTACCGCTCAGGACTAGGTGATAGGTAGAGAGCACTAGTATATCTACCCTTTAGAGATGTGAGATTAAGAGTCAGACTCATATGTTTGGAATCAGGATTTTGAGAGTCGTGATTGTATGTGTATGAGATTTACGAATTTTGATTTCCACCAATACTAAACGATCATGGATTGGCAAAATGTTCTTTGTGTAAGTGTAATTACGGGAGGTGATGTAAATTTTTTGTCAAGGGATGGAATAAAGGGGTACATGTTATGGACGGAGGGCCTAACAGATTTTGATAACCGATAATGCTAGGTATTAGTGTATCGTGGGGATTCCTTATTTGGATTTTGCTTTGTGAGACATCCTATGCATGAAACTTAGCGTAAGGTTCGAAGTAGGAAGATGTTTGGTCATTAGGCTATCGGTTGGTACCTCTGTCATAGTAGGAGACGGTAATTATATCTATAAGTTGGAAGTTAAATTATGATTTAAGGCAAGTGAAGCTAGTTGTGTGGTGAGAAAGCATGGAAAGTTTTATTTTATCACCACGAATTGAGGGGTGGAATGATGATAAGGGGGAATTGAAATTTCGATCTCTAGGGCGATTGAGAGTACCCAAGTGTTGTAAGCCCATTCGGAACACAAGGGAAATAAAGAGTTGGGATAATTTTTAGTGAGGATTATCTGGGAAAGAAATTTTAATACAAGAACCAAGACTTGTATTTATTTTGTGGTATAGAGCATTAGTGAGTTATTTTAATTGTTGTATCCAGTCGAAAGAATTGTTGTACTTATCTGAAGAGATTAGTAGTCCCTCTTTTGTTGATGTGGGATTTAGATACTCTATAACTAGTTGCATTGGGGGATTTGGTTAGTTTTATCGATGAGTAGTTCGCCGCTCGCTCTCCCCAGGCGGTCGGGGTGTTACAAAATGTGGGCATCCTGGTTAGCTGTTGTTAAAATCGTCCGAGTTGGTAGGAGTGGAAGTGTTGAATATATGTTTGTGGGACTAGCATAACGAGGTGGAAGTGATAGAGTGGATTAAGCATCGCATGAGGGGCGATAATCCATACATACGTGTGCGATCAGAATTGCACATCCGAATTTGATCGAAAGGCTGTGGGAAGCCATTTAAAAGGGGTATTCCTTGAGAAGGGTAGAATTTAAATTATTATGGAGAACACTCGGAGCGGAGTTGTTATTAGTCAAGTGTAAGAGAGACTTGCGCATACAAAGAGTAATGATGTTAGTATGGTATAAAAGGTTCAGAAGTGCACATTAAGTGTCACTAAATGTGAGACATTTCAAGTAAAAGTCGATGTTTAACGGGACATAATGAGGGGTCTCTGCATGCACCACTCATAGATAGAGATCGGTTGGAATAAGAGGATCAACCAGAAAATTTTGAGGCTATCGACAATTCCTATAATGGAAGAGGCCGGTAACGTCGGTAAAGTTTTGTGGATGGGTTGCCATCTTCAAGACAAGATCAAGAGTTCATTCGAACATGTGGGACAAGTCGCCCAAGAAGGAAGTAATTTATATTCCTTTGGGGTGATTAACAATACTTACTAGTGTACCCCAGTCTTCCTTTGAAAGGAAGGATCGCGCCAGTACGTGGTCCTACACGGTATTATTTTCTGAATCGGGATGAAAATTTTGAATTCCACCTGCAATATGGGATTTCAGGAAGCAGTGGGAATAACGTTTCGTTTTGAGTAGGATAAATCACCCCTCGCCTAGGAGTAGGCGCACGGTGATTAACGATTAGTTGAGCCACGTGAAGGTAACTTTGGAATCTTGGTGATCTTTTCGTTCCCGTAAAGGATATATCTAGCAAGTGAAGTATAGTATGGTAAATTTTCGTGGAAGCACTCGTACCTATTTGTCGCGAACGAGGTGCTTATTGAGGTTTTGGTGTGGAAAAACCTTAATTATTCTCCCTTTATATGTTTAGAGGTGAGCGGATAATCAGAATTTTGGATTTGGTCAAGTTAGAGTCTGATGACTATAGTGGAATTACCGCGACTGTTTTAAGCGACAAGAGTATTCATATATTCGTATGGTTTGTCTCAGCATGGGAGTTTTGTTTTTAGATAAATACGAGTAGTTATCATGTAGTGAGGTGCGGCATCCCAATGATATTGAAATAATGGGAGTCAATGTTGTATAAGCTCGTCTTATGCGAAGGTTGTCGGATAGGAGCACAATGTGAAGTGTCGTTAAGGAGAGTGTTAAACAAGCTTACTATGGGATAGGGGCTATAGCAATTGAACGGCTTAGTATGTAAATAGTTGCATACTGATAAGGTATCCAGTTTCATTTTACCAAGTAGGCCTTACTTCCCGAATTTCGGGATGAAATTCTGTTATTAGGGGGGAAGCATCTAATACCCCGTATTTTTGTGGCCTTTAAATTTAGGGATTTATTATATTCAATTGAGAAATTAATTTAATTTTAATCCGAAAATTTGTTTTAAATATTTACTAGCGTGACGAGAGTTAGTAATTATTGGAAATTTGTTGAATATTAATAGATGAGTAAAGTAATATATAAGATTGGTTTTATTAAAAATTGTCACGAGTGAATAAAATAACAATTTTGGAAATTTATGTCAGGAAGCACCTGTGTCGTGTCAGGACTAAATTATGATTATTAAAAGTGAATAAAGTATAAGTCGCCCGTATGGTCATTTCGAGTGCGCCAAAGTGTCGAGATAGTCAGAAAAGTGTACTAGGGGGTTTTGTTTGGGTCTCGAGGCATTTTTAGGCCTAATTGACATCCCCGGAGGGTATTTTAGAAATTTTATATTTTTGGATAATTAAACCCACGAATTTCCTAAGGACATATTAGCCTTTAGGAGTTGTCTTCTAGGGTTAACAAACACAAACTCAAAGGACGGCCATTAGAGAAGAAGTCGGCAAGCCTTTCAAGAAACTCAAGGTCAAAGACTCAACCATTTGCACCGCCACCACCACCAAAACATAGATCGCGTGACGAGGAGCGCAATCATACCTTTTCTTTCACAAATCAGAAACTAAATTTCCAGGAAAGTATCTATCTTACTTTATTTTTAGTTAATGTCTCAATCATGTTAGTCTAGGTTTGTTTAGAACTCATGACACGAAAGAATGTATAGTTTTTAGACTTAGAATCACATGTTATATAAGAAGAAATCATATTCTGGACATCTAAATCGCATGTAGAGGATATACCACAAATTTGTATGGATTTAGAAGTAGAAAATCTGGAAAAAGAATGGGAAGAATTGAAATTAAAAGAAAAGATTAGGGTTCTTCAAGTTTATGTAGATTTTACCCATTTAATCGTTATACTTGGTGAATTCGGACATGTTTTACATTTAAAATCATGTATTTAGGCATATAGTACTTGTGATGATGTTGGTTGGGAGTTTGGGAATCATATATGGAGATTTGGTTGAGGTTGGAGAGGCAAACCCGTAACTAGGTTAATGCAGTTTTCACCATAACTGCTATCGATCGATCTACCCAAGAACATCGATCGATCGATCGACCCCCTTCCCTCGATCGATCGATCGACCCCTCCTCGAAAACTGTATATTCCCCTTATTTTGGTTTAATCTGATTAAAAGGCATAGGAACCCTTGATTATTATTGTTAGAGTATAATGAGATATAAATAGGACCAGTAGGGTCTGGGTAACCCTGTTGAGTGAGAATTTAAATAAAGTGGAAATAAAGGTTTAACGGGAAGTTATTCGCACATATGATATCGAGCGTACGATAAATAAACGATCGAGACTTGTAAGGAAGTTAGACTAGAAAGAAAATGAGAGTGCCTATTGAAATTATACTTAAGGTGATAGAATACTTTGAGAGATGAGAAGTAAGGAGTAACTTATATATGAAAATAGAAGTGACGAGTCCGTTATGCGAGAATCGAGTAAAATGTGCTAAGAGCGGATAACTATAACTATGGGTCGTCGACCGACCTAATTTAAAACCATGTGAATATTATATTTATATGACTGTGTGATTGTGCATATATTATATATTTGTGTAAAAATCGTACCCGAGCTACTTGCTATTACGGGGGTTTCGGCGTCGGGACAGGCTTATCTCGATTGGACCTTTATGGGGGATAACGACTTGTACCCTAGAAGATAGTATCCTCGATTACAGGCTATCCGAGTGATAGTCAGATGGTCCTAGGAGACGTGAGGGTATGTGCTGACCTCTTAGGACCGGGAACTATGCTTCGCCTCCATTTATATGTGTTTTGTGTTAATACAGTTTGAGAGTGATTCCGAACTAGTATTTCCCTTAGTATGAGTGATATGGGGACTTGATAGCAAAGTACGCCCGCACCATTGATTTTATGTGGGGTGCCGTTAGTATATATATTATATCTGAGACTAATATATATACATATATTTACAAGGGAATTTTCTACTGTGCGTATACGTAATTAAGTAGTGAATAAATGTTTCAACTCTCTTAAATATTCGGGAACTTCATAATGGTACCGATTTATTTTAAATAGCGTAAGGAATCTGGAAGAGATTAGGTTTCTAAACTAAATACTATCACCCTGTTATTTCTCGAGATAAAACTTTATGGAAAATAAGTGAGATAGACTTATGAGGTTTAGTAGTACGATAGCCATGCACACTAGATGAGAGGTGAGAATTCTCAAGAGAGTGTCGCGTACTAGCATGGCCGTTGCATTAGCCGGTAAGCATTTTAAATACTTGCTAAACTAAATTTTAAACTATTTTACAATCGGGCTCTGACCCGTTTCCTGTTATCTCTTCTCTCTTGTATATATATGTATATATTACTGGTGCCCAGCCATAGGGACGTCATGCTTAGGTTCTTTAGATTGGACGTGTTGCAGCTTATGTGGGAGTTGCAGGCCATTGCTTAGACGACCTCGTTGTTGAGTCCACTCTTATTTCAGCTCTAATTAGTTTGGGCATGTGTCGCCCGTTTCCTTATCCAGTTGGATTGTCAGAGATTATGTTCATTTATCTTTAGTACTTTGTACTCATGGGGATTTTAATTACTATCAGGATGGTTTCATTTGTAATTCTTAAATTTGGTATTGGTTTATTTGAATTGTTAAATTCTGGGGTGTTTATTACCAACCTTAATATTTGTGTGATTTCTTAAACTTTTAATTATTAAAGGTTTTCATATCTGGATTTAGTAAAATGGAAATAAATGGTTTAAATGGTTTTGACACTTAACTTAATTATTTAGGGTGTTTAAATTGGAAATTTTAAATTACGACCGTGATTCTAAGAATGAACCAACCGTTCACCTTGATTTTAATTTAATAAAGCACTGATCACCCGGTATGTAATTAGGCGCGGTGTCACAGGTGGTATCGAAGCATCAGGTTCTAGTGTCCTTTAGGATCTCCGCGACTTATTTCGTTTCCAGGTTAGCGTCTTTGATTTAGAGCCCTAATATTAGGTATGTTGTATTCATCTTTATGCGTTGGGAATTCGTGCTTCTGCGATTTGTTTATGTGAATGATGAACTCATCCAGACTATTTAAATTTTCAGATGGATCGTCAAGAAGAACAAGCTAATGCCGTTGGGAGAGTCAATGAGCAAAGTCAGCTCACACCTTTGGTGTCTCCAAGGAGAGTTTCAACCGCCGAGTTAGCAGAATTTGTGGCCCAGGAAGTTACCACTGCGGTCTTACAGTATCAAGAACGTAACACACAACTTATAGGAAGCAAAAGATCTAGAGTGTATTGCCAATCTGTCATGACTAGAAATAACAAATGTGTGAAGACACTAAAATCGCAACAACGAGCTCCTCAAGACCATACAAGGCACGAAGGTTACAAATTTTATAAGGAAACTTAAAGGCGTCAGGGCCAACAAAGCCGAGATCAGAGTGAAGTCACAAAGAGGTGTTTCAAATGTGGAATGGACGGTCATGAACGTCGAACTTGTTCGAATCAGACAGGAAAGGAAATTCGACCCGACCAATGAGAACTTTCAGGACTCTGCTATAAGTGTGAACAAACAGGTCACAAGTGGAGGGACTGTCCTCAACCAGATATCGTTTGTTATCAGGATACTCAACAAGGCTAACATGGTCAAGGAAAATGTGGAATCGCACAACTGGACTAAACCCAACAGAGGAGTAAAATTAAACAGTTTAGAGGTAGATGCTTTAATTGCGACAGGGTGGGTCACCGGAGGCAGGGTTGCCCAGATAAGGGTAAGATACCCCAGCAGCAGGGGAAAAATAATACGAATGTGTGTACGACGTCCAACATACTGAAATTCGGTAACCATCATCGACCATTGATGGTATGTTCCTTCCTTCTAATAATATGGGACACATTTTATTTAATACTGGGGCATCACACTGTTTCATAAATACCCACATTGTGCGGGCCTTAGGATTTTTAGACAGTAATGAGAGTACGGTGTCATGCGTAGGCTCATCATTTGGAATGAGTCTTTAATTCTCTTTATCCGTCGGGGTGTAGGTATATAGTTTGGTACATTGATTTTTACTTGCAATCGAACTAGTTTAGTCTTACATGAGCACGGCGTCGTTATTGGCATGGATTGGCTCGCTGCGTACAGAGCCATGATAAATTGTTTCGATAGGATTACTTTATTTGCCATTGCAGGGCAGGAGATGTTTTAGTAGCGATACCTCACCCAGAGGGAGGGTCTTCCACCCATTTGTATTACATAGAGGGGGATACCTATAAGAAGATTGTGATTCTCCTGTATTTGATTCCGGTCGTTCGTGAGATTTCGAATACATTTGGCAAAGTACAAGTATGAGTTTTATCCTCGGAGGATAAAGTGTGTTTTATGGGACACGAACGAGTCACCATATTTTGTTCATTGTTAAATTAGCATGTGAGACGAGTCTAGCGAGTATAACTATAAACGTCATTATTCTGAGGATACTTTTCTAGTGTAGCGGGATTATCTTTAGTGCTACCACAAGGATGAATGGGTGTATCAATAGTGCTATATAGTTTTTTGAAGTTATTTGTGTTAGGGATGTGATATACGAGTTGGATATTACCTTGGTTATAATTTTATAGAAATGGCTAGTATGATAGTAGGCAGCTATTATAAAGCTATCGGAGTGGTTACCTTAGTGCCGCATGTTTTGTCTAGAGATACCTCACCTGCGAGAGGGTCAGCCTCACACTTTATATTATCTATTTTAGAGACTTCGGAGGGATAGTGGGCTCGAGATACTCGATCCCGGAGTGTGTGGGAACTTTGTTGTTATGATTCAGTATGTATTAGGTTTACTGTTGGTCGGTAAGTTTTGACTCATTACTATGTTTAGCGCTCAGGACTTGGTGATAGGTAGAGAGCATTGGTATATCTACCCTTTAGAGATGTGAGAGTAAGATTCAGACTCATATGTTTGGAATCAGGATTTTGAGAGTCGTGATTGTATGTGTACGAGATTTACGAATTTTGATTTCCACCAATACTAAACGATCATGGATTGGAAAAATTTTCTTTGTGTAGGTTTAATTACAGGAGGTGATGTAACTTTTCTGTCAATAGATGCAATAAAGGGGTACAAGTTATGGACGGAGGACCTAACAGATTTCGATAACCGATAATGCTAGGTAGTAGTGTATCGGGGGGTTCTTTATTTGGATTTCGCTTTGCGAGACATCCTACGCACGAAACTTAGCGCAAGTTTGGAAGTAGGAAGATGTTTGGTCATTAGTCTATCGGTTGGTACCTCTTCATAGTAGGAGACGGTAATTATATCTATAAGTGGGAAGTTTAATTATGATTTAAGGCAAGTGAAGCTGGTTGTGTGGTGAGAAAGCGTGGAAATTTTTATTTTATCACCACGAATTGAGGGGTGGAACGATGATAAGGGGGAATTGAAATTTTGATCTCTAGGGAGATTGAGAGTACCCAAGTGTTGTAACCGCATTCGGAACACAAGGGAAATAAAGAGTTGGGACGATTTTTAGTGAGGATTATCTGGGAAAGAAATTTTAATACAAGAACGAAGACTTGTATTTATTTTGAGGTATAGAGCAATAGTGAGTTATTTTAGTTGTTGTACCCATTCGAAAGAATTGTTTTACTTATCTGAAGAGATTAGTAGTCCCTCTTTTGTTGATGTGGGATTTAGATACTCTATAACTAGTTGCATTGGGGGATTTGGTTAATTTTATCGATGAGTAGTTCTTCGCTCGCTCTCCCCAGGCGGTCGGGGTGTTACAAAATGTGGGCATCCTGGTTAGCTGATGTTAAAATCGTCCGAGTTGGTGGGAGTGGAAGTGTGGAATATATGTTTGTGGGACTAGCATAACGAGGTGGAATGATAGAGTGGATTAAGCGTCGCATGAGGGGCGATAATCCATTCATACGTGTGCGATCAGAATAGCACACCCGAATTTGATCGAAAGGCTGTGGGAAGCCATTTAAAAGGGGTATTCCTTGAGAAGGGTAGAATTTAAATTATTATGGAGAACACTCGGAGCGGAGTTGTTATTAGTCAAGTATAAGAGCGAGTTGCGCATACAAAGAGTAATGATGTTAGTATGGTATAAAAGGTCCAGAAGTGCACATTAAGTGTCACTAAATGTGAGACATTTCAAGTAAAAGTCGATGTTTAGCGGGACATAATAAGGGGTCTCTGCTTGCACCACTCATAGATAGAGATCGGTTGGAATAAGAGGATCAACTAGAAAATTTTGAGGCTATCGACAATTCCTATAATGGAAGAGGTCGGTAAAGTTTTGTGGATGGGTTTCCATCTTCAAGACAAGATCAAGAGTTCATCTGAACATGTGGGACAAGTCGCCCAAGAAGGAAGTAATTGATATTCCTTTGGGGTGATTAACAATATTTACTAGTGTACCCCAGTCTTCCTTTGAAAGGAAGGATCGCGCCGGTACGTAGTCCTACACGGTATTATTTTCTGAATCGGGATGAAAATTTTGAATTCCGCCTACGATATGGGATTTCAGAAAGCAGTGGGAATAACGTTTCGTTTTGAGTAGGATGAATCACCCCTCGCCTGGGAGTAGGCGCACGGTGATTAACGATTGGTTGAGCCGCGTGAAGGTAATTTTGGAATCTTGGTGATCCTTTTGTTTCCATAAAGGATATAGCTAGCAAATGAAGTATAGTATGGTAAATTTTTGTGGAAGCACTCGTACCTGTTTGTCGCGAATGAGGTGCTTATTGTGGTTTTGGTGTGGAAAAATCTTAATTATTCTCCCTCTGTATGTTTAGAGGTGAGCGGATAATCAGAATTTTGGATTTGGTCAAGTTAGAGTCTGATGACTATAGTGGAATTACCACGACTGTTTTAAGCGACATGAGTATTCAGATATTCGTATGCACTGCACCAAAAATAGTAATTTGGCACACCCGAATGTTAAAAATCTGGCACAGTTTTAAACTGTGCCAAATTCTGGCATGGTTTAATAATAATCTGGCACACTTTAAAACAGTGCCAAAATTTGGCACTATTTTAAAGTGTGTCAAAATTGAGTACACATGATTAAAATATAAAAGCCCCGAAAAAAATCATTCCCTCCTCTTTCCTCTCTCATTTTTCAATCTCCCGCTCCTCATATCTCTCTCTCCCTTCACCCGCTTACTGGCTCCATTGTGGCATCCAGCGCTCTGTTCGGCCACCGCTTGGCCCAATGGCTAGTGATCTTCTTGCGAAGAAGCACTGCCGACAACTGATGAACGTATGGGGTTTTGGCGGTGTAGAGATGGTGGATTAGTGATCTATATGTAGGTACTGTTGGTGTTCTCTCTTCGCAAGGTATCTTTCATTCCCTATTCGTTATGCTCCATTGCAAGAAAACTTATTCTTTTCCAGCCTTTTGTTCCCTATTTTGCCCCAAGCATCAACATATTTCCTTATTTCTAAGTTCTGATTTTGATTGGTTTTTGGTAAAATTTGAGACCCATTTTGTTGGAGAGTAAAAATATTAAAACTTTGAATCATGTGAAATTGTTGTGCAATACCATCTGATTCACCGGAGACAAAGAAGAAGGGGAAAAATAACCAAAACCCATTTGGCAGTGACTATAGTCCAAACCATAAAACTGGGGGTGGTTACAAATCTCATGTACTAGATAACCCAACAGGTCATGAAATTGAGTGGACATATGAACTGGGGCGTGAGCTTGGTCGGGGTGAATTTGGGATTACGTATTTGTGTACTGATAACTTATATGGAGAAGTGTATGCTTGTAAATCAATATCTAAAAAGAAGTTGAGGACTCGGGTGGATATTGAAGATGTGAGGAGAGAGGTTGAGATTATGAAGCATTTGCCTAAACATCCAAATATTGTAAGCTTGAAGGACACTTATGAGGATAATATCGCTGTCCACTTGGTGATGGAGTTATGTGGGGAGTGAGTTGTTTGATCGGATTGTTGCAAGGGGGCATTACACCGAACGGGATGCTGCAGCTGTCACTCGCACAATTGTTGAAGTTATTCAGATGAATCTTTGTTATGGAATTTATGATTTGATTTGCATATGGTTCTCTTTTTTAAAAAAAATTATTTTATGTATGGATAATATTCTCATATGCTTTGGGAAAGTGTTAAAAGTACAAAAATATCACAATATGGGGTGGGGTGGGGGTGATAAACACACAAATCATAGCAATCACGTGTGCACTGACTGTTGGATTAATTTTCTTATGATTAAAAGCTAACGTGGGAAGCGACTCGTGGTTGGTGAATTGCGTGTTTGGAGAGAGAGAAAATGCGGTGGCCGTGGCAAAGTGGTGGTGGGGAGTGGACCCGTCGTTACTCCGGTGGTTGGGGGAGGTGTTTGGGGGCTCAGATAGGCCGAGAAAGGAGATGTTGAGCAGCAACCATTGAATCGGGCTTTTGTGGCTTCTCTAATGTAAGGTGATTGCATTTTTTTCTCCTTGTGTTTGTTCCATCTAAATACAATTTTTTTTCTCCTTGATGTCAATTTGTGTAGTGATTAAGTAGTAATTGGTGTCAATTTTCTTTGGTTTGGTTTATTTGTATTTCAATATGAGTTGAAATCGTTAGATTATGTATATGAATTTACTTCTACTATGAATCGTTCATAAACCCCTTGAATATATGCATAAATATTTAGAGAACGGAATCAAATTGATTAAGATTGAATTTTTAGGGTTCTTGATAGAGAATTGGGTTTTATCAGTAAATCTTTAATTAGTATTGTGTTTTTGATGTTTTAATCATGTTTAAATCATAGTTACTTTATTTAGATGTTATATGAATGATTTATGGGAAGTTTAGGGGTCATTAATGGAGTTTTGGTTTGAGTTTTGTTGAGTTGGGTAAGATTAAGTTTAGGGTGATTCATAGGTTTATTGTATGTGATAAGTTCATTATTTACATAACTTTGTAATGATACTAGAGTGAATAATTCCTAAACTTTTTTTAGATTTCTGTGTGTTGTGAGAATATTTTTTTTCTGTGTTACATGTGTAAAATGCACACTACATGTGTACTCGTGGATATCGTACCAAGGGGGATTTAGTTATCGGGGCACGTACGACGCAGACCGTGATGGCACCTTCGTGAATAGACGAGTAAGACTTTGTCATATAACCCCCGCGTCACATGTATAGCTACCTATATCAGAGATGGATTGATGGGGATATTTCATCATATAAACTTGGGTATGGTAGAATATATGAGCGATGAGTATACGTGGTGATTCATCGCTTTCTCGTGTTAAGGTAGGTTTCGGATGATCTAAGACTATACTTGGTTTGCGCGAGTGATCCTAGAGGGCAATAGGGATATGCCTTTGTTAATTTCACCAATTTAAGTAAGATCCTAATTCTATGGTAACATTATAGTTCATGCTTACAGACTTTATGACTGTCTTATTTATTTTGTACACTCGTAATTATTTAGTATAATGAATAGAACTCAGGGTGAAGACAATACTCAATATTTCACAATAGGACTCGGAATAAATCGACAAATCGACAGGACCCACATCGAAAGGACCCACATCGAACACATGTGCTTGGTTTGTGGCCTTTCTCAATTACTTACTCATTTTCACTAATTCTTCATGTATGCCAAAATTGAAAAACTGGTAAATAAAACAAAAAACCAAGAACATTTCACAAGTCAGAAAATTAAGTCACATGTTGTAAAATGACTACTTTCCCTACATAATGGTTAATATATCTGTTTAAAATATAATTTTGGTATTGCAGGACCTCTTTGTGTCGGGACTGATACAACATTAGCACACTGGAATGGGCAATGGCAGATGTACTGCGCAATCAGAGACAATGGTGAAATCCAAAGCGAAACTCGAAGAAGTGATTGGAAAAGGGAAGATCTCAAAATGTTTGCACAAATACGCAAGGATCAAGAATGAGGGAGTTTATTCGGAGGATCTCAAGTTGAGAATAAATTTGGTAAGTATTTTATATTGATGATAGAAGATTTTATAATGTAGTGCACCTTCACCAAAGTAAATTCTTCATTTAGTTGTGTGCGTGTGTGTGTGTTGGGTAATATGTGTGTCTTAAGGCCTTAATAAGTGGTTGATATGGAGGAAGGGGCTATATGGATTTATATACTATTTTTAGATGTTAAATCGGTGGAAGGGATTTATTGGTGGTTTAGCTGCGGCTTTTGTGCTTGTTGTTGTTGTTGGGCTTATTTTAATATTAAAATAAGTTGGATTTCATGAATAAACAAAGGAAACTCTCTCAAAATTTTATGAAATAAGTAAGTGTTCTAAATTGATTAAGGCGTTAAAGGGTGAAAATCAATACTTAAACTTAAAAATAAGCCGTTAAAGGGTGAAAACCCAAACCATTCCCAAAACGACCCCATAGGAGGCACGAACACCTCGCACAGGACCAATGTAACTTGTAGGAACTGGCCGCTTAGTCCCGGGACTCCCGGTTTGGGAATATGACGATAATTTGTAAAAATCAACATTTAAACTTAAAAACAAGTCGTTAAAGGGTGAAAACCCAAACCAGCCCCCAAACGACCCCATAGGAGGCACGAACACCTCGTACGGGACCAATGTAACTTGTAGGAACTCACCGCATACTCCCGGGTCTCCCGATTTGAGAATATGATGATAATTTGCAAAAATCAACACTTAGACTTAAAACACAAGCCGTTAAAGGGTGAAAACCCAAACCAGCACCCAAACGACCTCGTAGGAAGCACGAACACCTCACACGGGACCAATGTAACTTGTAGGAACTGACCGCGTAGTCCCGAGTCTCCCGATTTGTGAATATGACGATAATTTGCAAAAAATCACACTTAGACTTAAAAACAAGCCGTTAGAGGGTGAAAACCCAAACCAGCCCCCAAATGACCCCGTAAGAGGCACGAACACATCGCACGGGACCAATGTAACTTGTAGGAACTGACCGCGTAGTCCCAGGTCTCCCGGTTTGTGAATATGACGATAATTTGCAAAAATCAACACTTAGACTTAAAAACAAGCCGTTAAAGGGTGAAAACCCAAACCAGCCCCCAAACAACCCCGTAGGAGGCACGAACACCTCGCACGAGACCAATATAACTTGTAGGAACTGATCGCGTAGTCCTGGGTCTACCGATTTGAGAATATGACGATAATTTGCCAAAATCACACTTACACTTAAAAACAAGCCGTTAAAGGGTGAAAACCCAAACCAGACCCCAAACGACCCCGTAAGAGGCACGGACACCTCGCACGGGATCAATGTAACTTGTAGGAACTGACCGAGTAGTCCCGAGTCTCCCATTTTGTGAATATGACGATAATTTGTAAAAATCAACAGTTAGACTTAAAAACAAGCCGTTAATGAGTGAAAACCCAAAGCAGCCCCCAAACGACCCCGTTCGAGGCATGAACACCTCGCACGGGACCAATGTAACTTGTAAGAACTGATCGCGTAGTCCCGGGTCTCCCGATTTGAGAATATGATGATAATTTGTAAAAATCAACACTTAGACCTAAAAACAAGTCGTTAAAGGGTGAAAGCCCAAACCAGCCCCCAAACGACCCCGTAGGAGGCACGAACACCTCATACGGGACCAATGTAACTTGTACGAACTGACCGCGGAGTCCCGGGTCTCCCGGTTTGAGAATATGACGATAATTTGCAAAAATCAACACTTAGACTTAAAACACAAGCCGTTAAAGGGTGAAAATCCAAACCAGCACCCAAACGACCTCGTAGGAAGCACGAACACCTCACACGGGACCAATGTAACTTGTAGGAACTGACCGCGTAGTTATGGGTCTCCCGGTTTGAGAAAATGACGATAATTTCAAAAATCACACTTAGACTTAAAAATAAGCCGTTAAAGGGTGAAAATCGAAACCAGCCCACAAACGACCCCGCAGGAGGCACGAACACCTCGCACGGGACCAAAGTTACTTATAGAAACTCACCGCATAGTTTCGGGTCTCCCGGTTTGAGAATATGATGATAATTTGCAAAAAACACACTTAGGCTTAGAAACAAGCCATTAAAGGGTGAAAACCCAAACCAGCCCCCAAACGACCCCATAGGAGGCACGAACACCTCGCACGGGACCAATGTAACTTGTAGGAACTGACCGCGTAGTCCCGGGTCTACCGACTTCAGAATATGACGATAATTTGTAAAAATCACACTTAAAACTTAAAAACAAGCCGTTAAAGGGTGAACACCCAAACCAACCCCCAAACGACCCCGTAAGAGGCACGAACACCTCGCACGGGACCAATGTAACTTGTAGGAACTGACCGCGTAGTCCCGGGTCTCTCGGTTTGTGAATATGACAAAAATTTGCAAAAATCACACTTAGACTTAAAAACAAGCCGTTAAAGGGTGAAAACCCAAACCAGCCCCCAAACGACCACGTAAGAGGCACGAACACATCGCACGGGACCAATGTAACTTATAGGAACTGACCGTGTAGTCCCAGTTCTCCCGATTTGAGAATATGATGAAAATCTGCAAATATCACACTTAGACTTAAAATCAAGCCGTTAAAGGGTGAAAACCCAAACTAGCCCCAAACGACCCCGTAAGAGGCACGAACACTTCGTACGGGATCAATTTAACTTTTAGGAACTGACCGCGTAGTCCCGGGTCTCCCGGTTTGTGAATATGACGATAATTTGCAAAAATCAACACTTAGACTTAAAAACAAGCCGTTAAAGGGTGAAAACCCAAACCATCTCCCAAACGACCCCGTAGGAGGCACGAACACCTCGCACGGGACCAATGTAACTTGTAGGAACTGACCGCGTAGTCCTGGGTCTGCCAATTTGAGAATATGATGGTAATTTGCAAAAATCACACTTAAACTTAAAAACAAGCCGTTAAAGGGTGAAAACCCAAACCAGCACCCAAACGACCCCGTAAGAGGCACGAACACATCGCACGGGACCAATGTAACTTGTAGGAACTGACCGCGTAGTCCCAGGTCTCCCGGTTTGTGAATATGACGATAATTTGCAAAAATCAACACTTAGACTTAAAAACAAGCCGTTAAAGGGTGAAAACCCAAACTAGCCCCCAAACAACCCCGTAGGAGGCACGAACACCTCGCACGAGACCAATATAACTTGTAGGAACTGATCGCGTAGTCCCGGGTCTCCTGATTTGAGAATATGATGATAATTTGCAAAAATCACACTTAGACTTAAAAACAAGCCGTTAAAGGGTGAAAACCCAAACCAACACCCAAACGACCCCGTAGGAGGCACGAACACCTCGTACGGGACCAATGCAACTTGTAGGAACTAACCTCGGAGTCCCGGGTCTCCCGATTTGTGAATATGATGATAATTTGCAAAAATCAACACTTAGACTTAAAAATAAGTCGTTAAAGGGTGAAAACCCAAACCGACCCGAAACGACCCTGTAAGAGGCACGAACACCTTGCACGGGACCAATGTAACTTATAGGAAATAACCACTTAGTTCCGGGTCTCTCGCTTTGTGTATATGATGATAATTTGTAAAAATAAACACTTAGACTTAAATACAAGCCGTTAAAGGGTGAAAACCCAAACCAACCCCCAAAAGACCCCGTAAGAGGCACGAACACTTCACACGGGACCAATTTAACTTGTAGGAACTTACCGCATAGTCCCGGGTCTCCCGATTTGTGAATATGACGATAATTTGTAAAAATCAACACTTAGACTTTAAAGCAAGCCGTTAAAGGGTGAAAACCCAAACCAACCGCCAAACGATCCCGTAGGAGGCACGAACACCTCAGACGGGACCAATATAACTTGTAGGAACTGACCGCGTAGTCTCGGGTCTCCCGGTTTGAGAATATGATGATAATTTGTAAATATCACACTTAGACTTAAAAACAAGCCGTTAAAGGGTGAAAACCCAAACCAACCCCCAAACAATCCCGTAGGAGGCACGAACACCTCGCACGGGACCAATGTAACTTGTAGGGACTGACCGCGTAGTCCCGGGTCTCCCGGTTTGAGAATATGATGATAATTTACAAAAATTAACACTTAGACTTAAAAACAAGCCGTTAAAGGGTGAAAACCCAAACTAGCACCCAAACGACACCGTAGGAGGCATGAACACCTCGCACGGGACCAATGTAACTTGTAGGAACTGACTGCGTAGTCCCGGGTCTCTCGGTTTGAGAATATGACGATAATTTACAAAAATCACACTTAGACTTAAAAACACGTCGTTAAAGGGTGAATACCCAAACCAGCCCCCAAACGCCCCCGTAAGAGGCACGAACACCTCGCACGGGACCAATGTAACTTGTAGGAACTGACTGCGTAGCCCCGGGTCTCCCGGTTTGAGAATATGATGATAATTTACAAAAATATTAGACTTAAAAACAATCCGTTAAAGGGTGAAAACCCAAACCAACCCCCAAACGACCCCTTAGGAGGCACGAACACCTCGTACGAGACCAATGTAACTTGTAGAAACTGCCCGCGTACTCCCGGGTCTCCCGCTTTGAGAATATGACGATAATTTCCACTCCTATATGTAATTTCTTAGTTTGAGTAATTTTTTTTTTTTTGTAAATTATTGGGTTACTGATATCGTATCTTTTTTGCATCCTATTTTTTTTGCATGATAACAGTTTATCGTTGGCATTTATTCAAGTGGACCACACAGAGAACTCAATGGTTTACAACAAGGGGTTTATTAATGATTCCATTTTTTTGTGTTATGGTCATGCGGTCTTTTGTAGTTTTATTGTTAACTTTTATGGCCGTGCGTGCTTTTGTAAGTTAATTGTTATATTTTGTGTCCGTGAGAACTTTATGTTAGGCAGGTTTTGTATTAGCAAGTTTTGGAATGTCCAGAAAATAGAGGAAACTCTGCCCAATTTTTTTTGGCCTATGAACTATTAAAGACTTGTAATATTTTGAAGTTTGTATGTACATTAGTTTATTAACAACGTGCAATATTATTAATTTGTAATTTTTTGTGCTTTCAAATAATTAAATTTTTTTTCTTTTAATAAAAAATTTGGCACAGTTCAAAACCGTGGCAAAAGTGTATCATATTTTGACACGGTTTTGAACTGTGCCAAATCACAGTTAAAAACTGTGCCAAAAGTGTGCCGAAAATATCAAATTCTGCCACGGTTTAAAAGTGTGCCAGAAGTGTTCCTGTTTGGCCAAATCTGGCACAATTTTGAGCCGTGCCAGAAAAAAATTGCCATTTTGGAACACCTGATTCTGGAACAGTTCAAAACCGTGTCAGATTCCTGTTTTTGGTGTAGTGATGGTTCGTCTCAGAATGGGAGTTTTGTTTTTAGATAAATATGAGTAGTTATCATGTAGTGAGGTGTGGCATCCCAATGATATTGAAATAATGGGAGTCAATGTTGTATAAGCTCGTCTTATGCAAAGGTTGTCGGATAGGAGCACAATGTGAAGTGTCGTTAAGGAGAGTGTTAAACAAGCTTATTATGAGACAGGGGCTATAGCGATTGAACGCCTTACTCTTCGTTTTACCAGGTAGGCCTTACTTCTCGAATTTCGGGACGAAATTCCGTTATTAGGGGGGAAGTATGTAATACCCCGTATTTTTGTGGCTTTTAAATTTAGGAATTTATTAAATTTAATTGAGGAGTTAATTTAATTTTAATCCGGAAATTTGTTTTAAATATTTACTAGCGTGACGAGAGTTAGTAATTATTAGAAATTTGTTGAATATTAATAGATGAGTAAAGTAATATATAAGATTGGTTTTATTAAAAAAAATTCACGAGTGAATAAAATGAAAATTATGAAAATTTAAGTCGGGACGCACCTGTGTCGTATCGGGACTAAATTATGATTATTAAAAGTGAATAAAGTATAAGTCGCCCGTATGGTTATTTCGAGTGTGCCAAAGTGTTCGGAAGGGTCGAGATAGTCAGAAAAGTGTACTCGGGAGTTTAGTTTGGGTCTCGGGCCATTTTTAGGCCTAATTGACATCCCTGGAGGGTATTTTAGACATTTTATATTTTTAAATAATTAAACCCACGAATTTCCTCAGGACATATCAGCCTTTAGGAGTTGTCTTCAAGGGATAACAAACACAAAATCAAAGGACGACCATTAGAGAAGAAGTTGGCAAGCCTTTCTAGATATTCAAGGTCAATGACTCAACCGTTTGCACCGCCACCACCACCAAAACATAGATTGCGTGACGAGGAGCGCAACCATACCTTTTCTTCCACAAACCATAAACTAAATTTCCAGGAAAGTATCTATCTTGCTTTATTTTTAGTTAATGTCTCAATCATGTTAGTCTAGGGTTGTTTAGGACTCGCCCCATGAAAGAATGTATAGTTTTGAGACTTAGAATCACATGTTATATAAGAAGAAATCATATTCTGGACATCTAAATCGCATGTAGAGGATATACCACAAATTTGTATGGATTTAGAAGTAGAAAATCTGGAAAAATAATGGGAAGAATTGAAATTAAAAGAAAAGATTAGGGTTCTTCAAGTTTATGTAGATTTTACCCATTTAATCGTTATACTTGGTGAATTCGGACATGTTTTACATTTAAAATCATGTATTTAGGCATATAGTACTTGTGATGATGTTGGTTGGGAGTTTGGGAATCATATATGGGGATTTGGTTGAGGTTGGAGAGGCAAACCCGTAACTGGGTTAATGCAGTTTTCGCCATAACTGCTTGATCGATCAATCGACCCCCTTCACTCGATCGATCGACCCCTCCTGGAAAACTGCATATTCCCCTTATTTTGGTTTACTCTGATTAAAAGGCATAGGAACCCTTGATTATTATTGTTAGAGTATAATGAGAAATAAATAGGACCAGTAGGGTCGAGGTAACCCAGTTGAGTGAGAATTTAATGTAAGATGAAATAAAGGGTTAACGGGAAGTTATTCGCAATTATGATATCGAGCGTACGATAAATAAACGATCGAGACTTGTAAGGAAGTTAGACTAGAAAGAAAATGAGAGTACCTACTGAAATTATACTTAAGGTGATATAATACTTTGAGAGATGAGAAGTAAGGAGTAACTTATATATGAGAATAGAAGTGACGAGTCCTTTATGAGAGAATAGAGTAAAATGTGCTAACAGCGGATAACTATAACTATGGGTCGTCGGCGCACCTAATTTAAAACCATGTGAATATTATATTTATATGACTGTGTGATTGTGCATATATAATATATCTGTGTAAAAATCGTACCCGAGCTACTTGCTATCACGAAGGTTTTCGGACCGGGACGGGCTTATCTCGATTGGACCTTTATGGGGGATAACGACTTGTATCCTAGAAGATAGTATCCTCGATTACAGGCTATCCGAGTTAGAGTCAGATGGTCCTAAGAGACGTGAGGGTATGTGCTGACCTCTTAGGACTGGTAAGTATGCTTCGCCTCCATTTGTAAGTGTTTTGCGTTAATACAGTTCGAGAGTGATTCCGAACTAGTATTTCCCTTAGTATGAGTGATACGGGGACTTGATAGCAGAGTACGCCAGCACCATAGATTTTATGTGGGGTGCCGTTAGTATATATATTATATGTGAGACTAATATATATACATATATTACATGGAAATTTTCTACTGTGCATATACGTAATTAAGTAGTGAATAAATGTTTCAACTCTCTTAAATGTTCGGGAACTTCATAATGGTACTGATTTGTTTTAAATAGCGTAAGGAATCTTGAAGAGATTAGTTTTCTAAACTAAATACTATCACCCTGTTATTTCTCGAGATAAAACTTTATGGAAAATAAGTGAGATAGACTTATGAGGTTTAATAGTACGATAGACGTGCACACTAGATGAGAGGTGAGAATTCTCAAGAGAGTGTCGCATACTAGCATGGTTGTTGCATTAGCCGGTAAGCATTTTAAATACTTGATAAACTAAATTTTAAACTGTTTTACAATCGGGATCTGACCCGTTTTCGGTTATCTCTTCTCTCTTATATATATATATATGAATATATTACAGGTGCCCAGCCACAGGGGTGTCATGCTTAGGTTCTTTGGATTGTACGTGCTGCAGCTTATATGGGAGTTGCAGATCATTTCTTAGACGACCTCATTGTTGATTTCACTCTTATTTCAGATCTAATTAGTTTGGGCATGTGTCGACCGTTTCCTTATCCAGTTGGATTGTCAGAGATTATGTTCATTTATCTTTAGTACTTTGTACTCATGGGGATTTTAATTACTTTCAGGATGGTTTCATTTGTAATTCTTAAACTTGGTATTGGTTTATTTGAATGGTTAAATTCTGGGGTGTTTATTACCAACCTCAATATTTGTGTGATTTCTTAAACTGTTAATTATTAAAGGTTTTCATATCTGGATTTAATAAAATGGAAATAAATGGTTTAAATGGTTTTGACACTTAGCTTAATTATTTAGGGTGTTTAAATTGGAAATTTTAAATTACGACAGTGATGCAAAGAATGAACCAACCGTTCACCTTGATTTTAGTTTAATAAAAGACTGATCACCCGGTATGTAATTAGGCGGGGTGTCACAATGTTTAGTTATGAGTGCGATCTAACCGAGTGAGAAGATCTCCACTGTGACCAAAAACCGTGAGAATAAATAAAACCCAGTGATTTTCGTTACGGTAGACGCATGGGTGCGATACTCAGTTTTATAAAGAAATAATAACATTCTTAGACCATAATGAGCTTGATCAAATTGGTTCAGAGGTTTAATTATCGGTATTGGTTTGACCGACACCTCTAATGGGCCCTTTTGGGCCAAAATGAGCTTGATGGTAATGGATTCAGATGCTCTATGCTTTTTGGTCTTGATCACAATGGATTTAGGGGTCAATTCAGTTTTTTTATTATTTTTTTTAATTAGTGATCTCATAAATTTATCCAACTGCCATACAATTTATGGTGCCATAAAATTTATTCCACAGTTTGTTGGAAAATATTAAGGTGGCCCTTATATTTTCTAATGAAATAAATTTATCATGTTTTTAGCCCTTAAAATTTATCCACTTGACTTCAAATGTGGGTAAAATAGCTTAGCCTTAAACCGACCCAATTAGTTTGTTCCAAACACTATCAGCTTCGTGGCCCCATCTTCATGACCTTTTGCAGCCAAGCAATAAAATCCATTTCCATATGAAAAAAAGGATTAAGGGTAAGTCTAGCCGCTGCTCCCCAACTCTGGCAATAATGTCATTGACCACCTCATTTGTCAAATAGGCAAGATTGGGTCTGAGCCCCATCTTTTTAGCATTCGTCCTCAGGAGAAGTTCATTGTCGAAAAAATATATTTATGCACAACATATGAGCCACAATTGACCACAATGAGTGGACTTTTATAAAATTTTAATTGAACATATGATTGCAACAAGGCCTTTTGCACTTACGAGAAGATTTCATGGCAGTTGCTTTGGGTTTTGTAAGACACAAAAGTAGTTCTATATTTTAGTAGTGAGTAGGGACTGTTTGTAATCGACGGATGGTAGCAACAAACGGCGGCTACCACCGTCGAAGAAACGGTATTCCAGGATCAAGAATACTTATGAGAGCTTTATCGCTCTTTTACCATGTAGAATTTCAAAGTATGATGATATGAACTATTTTGCATTTCATACTTGAAAGAGATGAGTAACACATTAATTTATACACAATGATTTTGACAAAGTTAAATAACAAAAAATGAATCTAAACTCTAAAACTAAGGATAACAGCAACCGTAAGGAATGCAGCAGCAGCCGTTGAGCTCCTATTAAGTAGGAGACATTTGAATTAAATGCACGTGAGTATTGACTTGTTCAAAATGATATATCCAACTGAATATCTTCTTGAAAAATATCCTTAATATTTCTTCTTCTTTGATAAGATGTTCCCCGTGATTGGATATTCCCCCTCATTATGCCTTTTCTCTGATGATTGGGTCGATGGATACTCGTCTACACGAGCATTTGGAATGTTTTTTTTACAAAGACTTTTTGAAAAGATCGAGTATATTGTTACTTCAATCTCATTTTTCTTCGAAAGCTCTAGTTTCATAAGAATGTGGTGAAAATGGTGAATATGTTACTTTATCTGATTCATATGATTTCAATCAAATGAGTCTTTTGGAGTTTATGAAGTAGAAAATGTATATGTGTTGATCATTTCTTTATCAATGTAGCCTCTTTGAATTTGAACTCTACACGTATCATTCATTGCCTTCGTAAGTAGGATGATGATCATATATTGTTTAAGGTAAGTAATAAGTTCTTTGATTGTTCTTTCAAACGATCATAAATAAACATGCATGTACATAACTAACCATGTGGATCGTTAGATTTAAAAGTATTACAATAAGAATTTCATGAATGTATCACATAGTATGATTGATATTAGTCTCAAGCTTGCAAGTCAATGGTGGTTATTTATTTTCAAGAGATTGCACTACAAGAAGGAAAAAAAATTGTAAGGAAACATTTCGCTAGCAAAAGTTCCAAATTTCATTGATAAAACAATTAGTGTCGAGTTTTAGGTTGCCGCCATGTTATAGGAAAAACATTGTTGCGAATTGTTTTTGTGGAGATTTTTTGGTTTCACCCCAAATAGCTATGCTTTTAGTGGCAAAGTAATTTCCCCACTAATTGTGTATATCAGGGACGGAATATTCCAATTCTAATAGGGTAATTAATCGGTAGAAATAATATGTCATTTCGCCTCAAAACATTTGTTTTCAATAACGAGTGTAATTGCGCCATGAAAATGCATGCTTTCAACAATGATCTAATTTTGCCAAGAAATGTCCGTTTTCAATAACTAATGCATTTCATCATGAACATTTATACTTGTTTCTAAATATTCCGCCAATAAATGGAAACAAAATTCTGAAAACAACTTCCTATTTTAAAACATATTCGCTGGTAATCGTTATATTACGATTCATCATTTTCATTCTAGAAGGCGCAATAAAAAAAAATAACCCAAACATAATGAATATGGGAACATTAATCTGGAAAGGTGATGAAATCAAAGAAATTTAACCGATTAGATTCATTGATACCAACATAATCATTAATTACAATGTAATTTCAAAATTCTGTAATTTTCAAGTTTTTGTGTTTGATAGACATAATTTGCCTACTGAAAAACACGTATATTAAAAATAAAAAAAATGCATTTCTATTTTTACTAGGGTTTCATAAACAAAAAAAATGTAATCTTCTAAAAAAAATAGCATTTATTAGGGTTTCACATATTAAAAATAAAAAAAATGGGCCATTAAATATATTTTTTGTCCATTTGTTTATAAAAAAAATGGGTCATTTAAAGTTTTTTTTATATATAAACTAATTTTTTTTATATATAAACTGTTTTTATATATAAAACTTTTTTTTATATATACACCTTTTTATATATAAACTATTTATATATATATAACTGCTTTTTTTATATATATAAACTGATATTTTATATACAAATTCTTTATATATAAAAATATTAACGGCTTTTTAAGAAAAAAATGCTTTTAAACAGTTTTTCCATATAAACTATTGGATCAAATACCAAAAAGTCCCTCAAATATTTTTTAATACACATATAGTCCAAGCCTTTTATTTTGTACCAAAAAGTCCTTCACCATGCCAAATATTTTTGGTGCAAAATAAAAACGCTTGGACTAAACGTGTATTAAAAAAAGTTCGAGGGACTATTTGGTATATGCCCCTAAACTATTTTATATAAACTGTTTTTATATATAAAATTATTTAGAAATCTTTTTAAAATAGTTTTTTAAGAGTTATTAATAGAATAACATATCTGTAAACAGCTTTTTCATATATTTCCTTAAAAAATTACTACAAAGAATTCCAGCATAAGTCCAAAAAATATATTTCCAAAAAATATATCTATGTAACAAATAAAAAAAGGGATTTCATTTTAGAAATGGAGAACAAAGTATTTCGGACAAAAAAATAGAGCAAAAATTGACTGAAAAAAGACCTAAACAGGAAGACTAACCTCGATCGCCACAAAGAGAAGGGGGTTAGTTTCCAGGGCATTCGATTCTTTGGGGGGGGAGGGGGTAAAGAAAAGAATTCTCAAAATATGAGGCAAAGAGGGTCACGTGACTCCTCTTTGTCAATTGAATTCCAAGGCAATTTTGTGCTGTCAAATGGTGCTAAAGTAGGAATGTTGCTGAGAATTGGAGGTTTTCCAGGCCAAAAGTTGGAAAAAAATTTGATGTGTTCAACGACATCCAATCACATGATTTTTTAAGAAGTGTTCTCTAACTTCATTTAACGGTTCATTATCTTATTTTCAAATGATGTTCTCTCACTTCATTTAATAGGGAATAAAATAGTTTACACCATTTATATATAAAAAAAGAATGACATTTTTATACTATAACATTTTTTCTTTAATAACAGTTTTTATATATAAAAATATTACAAAAATGTTTAAATGTTTTTAAAACTGTTTTTTTTAATAAAAAAGTTAAAAAATAATTTTCTATATAAACTATTAAAAATGTTTTAAATATGTACTATTTTTTTTAAAAGTTAAAAAACGTGTTTTGTTAAATTGTTTTTCATATATAAACAGTTTTTTATAGATAAAAACTATAACAATATATTTTAAATGTTTCTTTAAACTGATTCTTTTAAAAATAAAATGTTAATATATATTTATAATATATAAAAAACAGTATTTTTAATGTTTTTTCGCCATTCAAAAAACTGTTTTTGTACAACAACAAAAAAATGCAAAAAAAAAAACTGTTTATATATAAAAACTGTTTAACAAAACGCATTTTTTAACGTTTTAAAAAAATAGCACATATTTAAAACATTAAAAATGTTTATATATTAACATTAATAAAAAAATGTTAATATATAAACATTTTAAATGGTTTAAATATGTGCTATTTTTTTAAAACGTTAAAAAATGTGTTTTGTTAAACAGTTTTTATATATAAACAGTTTTTTTTGCATTTTGTTTGTTGTATAAAAACCGTTTTTTGAATGGCGAAAAAACATTAAAAAAAACTGTTTTTTATATATTAGAAATATAAAAACATTCAAAAAACTGTTTTCTTACAACAAAAAAAAAACTGTTTTTTTACAACAAAAAAAACTGTTTTTTGTTTAAAGAAAAAAATTGAAAAAAAAAACAGTTTTTTACAACTTTATTTTTCAGGAAAGATTAACAAAAAAAAAAGATATTCAAATTTTTTTTGGTTATTTTTTAAAAACTGTTTTGTTACAACTTTATTTTTTAGTAAAGAATTAAAAAAAAGTTACTAAAAAACTGTTTATATCTAAATAAAAGTGTAACAAAACACGTTTTTTAAAACTTTTTTGAAAAAGAGTATATATTTAATACTTTTTTAATAGTTTATATAGAAGGGATTTTTTTAACCTCTATATAAATAAAAAACAGTTTATATATTAACAGTTTATTTTAATGTCTTTTTAACAACTTATATAAACAGGGATTTTTTTAACCTTTTTATAAATAAAAAACAGTTTATATATTAATATTTTATTTTAAAAAATGAGTTTAAAGAAACATTTAAAATATATTTTTACAGTTTTTATCTCTAAAAACTGTTTATATATGAAAAATAATTTAACAAAACACGTTTTTTAACTTTTTTAAAAAATAGTACATATCAAGCCTAGATTCCACCATATCATCAAAAACTTCTATTTGTTAGGTCAAACCAAAAAAGCAAAAAATCCTTCGAAGTTCTAAAGCTCCGCAGCCCACATTTCCACTCGACCATCAAAAACTTTTATTCATTAGATCGACCAAAAAGGTAAAAGTTCTAAACTTCGTCACCACCCGTACTCTACCGGCATCAAAACTAAAATTTATTACTCACATGTCCAAATATCCAAAAAATATATATGAACAAACGAACAACTTTTGAAAGCTTTTATAGTTTTAGTTCAAACAAAATGCATTCATTGGTGCAATTTTTTAATATACATACTTATGAACTAACAAATGGGGCACAACAATATAATTTGTGAGTGACGGCACCAGAAATCTAAAATAGGTGGAACACAGTCTATTGACGGGAGTTCGGGGGCTACCGCCCCCGATTTTTTTTTAAAGATTATTTCTACATTTTTACAATTATAACTAAAAAAATCAACATTGAATACAATATCCTTTTTAGAGTAGGTTCCTTTTGGACATCGATTTTATCCGTTGGAGGCACCACATTTTCACGAGTTTTTTTTATAATATTTTTTTCATAACTGAAATTGCAAGTTTAAATATTAAATTATTTTAGCTCACCAAACATTAAATTATATAAAAAAAAACAAATTGCAAGTTTAAATACAATTAAATCCTAAAAAATAAATAAATGGTAACAAATAATTAAAATTTGTTTTTAAATTTCTTGGTGGGGCACTTGGCCCCCCATCCTACGAAGTGGCTTCGCCACTAACTATCATACATCACAAACTCCAACATTTACAGGATCTAAATCAACACCTATTTTTCTACATTACATATAATTATATTTAAAAAAATATATGTTTTAAACCATAAATCCATATTTTCCAACTGTATTATTTTGCTTACATTAATAACCCTGGCTAATGTTTTAACAAAGGGAGTTATCCATACTATTATAGAACTCGAAAAGATACTCACTTCTCTTATAGTCATTAGATTGTAATTTAATCAAGTCTCTTAGTCCAGTGATATAAGATTGTTACTGAGATAATCTTAAGGGGAGATTGTGTTGGTCCCAGTTCGATCCCTGACACTATTAAAATAATGTTTGATCAGCGGACGCTACGAACCGCGAATATGGATTACTCGAGGGGGGCATAAGCTGGTCAAACACCTTATGGTATATTATCAAAAAAAAAAAAAAACTCGGTTGTAATTGTGAAAGGCATATTTGTCCCCCTCTATTTATTTAATACCTCTCTCCCGCGTCATCCCTACCAAAACAGTAATAATTAAAAACAAAAACAAAAAAACTGCCACAAATGTTTTCCTCCGTCAAAACTCTTTCTACGCTTCCGTTTCACGTTTGCACGATAGAGAGATAACTGCTTTCCACTTTTTTACTCATCTTCATAAAAAAAAAGGGTCAATTATTAAATAGTCCCTACTATAAATATATATTTTTTTAAAAATGACACATATTTTTAGTTTAACTCATTTAGTCCCTCAAGCACTCAATATCCTCTTATTTTTAGAGGTCCGCGCCAGCGGCACTCCCTCTCCAAAATATGTGGCAAAGGACTTTTTGAGGCAAAATAAAAAAGTTTGGACTAAATGGGTATTAAAAAATGTCCGAGAGACTATTTGGTATATGTCCCAAAAAAAAATCATCTTTTAAATCAACCTTCTTATTTTCATCTTATGCAACTTTGATTGCAAAGAAGCAATCAAAGTCAAGTCATCTTCTATTTTCAAGGTATAAAACTCTGACCTGCTTTGCTTATTTTAACTCAAATTATGTAATCTTTTTTTATGAAACAAGCTTTTGTATTCTTTTAATATCAAGCGTATGTAACTAAATGAAAAATACACGTTTTAATTTTTAAGGACCAGTGTTTTTTATTATTTGATGTTTCTGACCAGTAAATTTGTTTATGTATAATCAGTTACATTCAACCAATTATCTTGAAAATTTCTTGGAGAGAGTCTCTCTTCATCATCTATGCCATCTCTCTATTATTTTCATGAAACTATAATTACTTTTTGGCTCAAAATTGCAACAGAGTTGGTTTTTGAGGTAGTTAGGTGGCTTTCTCCCTCTCTTTCTTTAATATCTCATCACTTGGTGATTTTGAATTTTACAACTTTTTTCTTCCATATTTTTTCGTTGACAAATTCAAAACTGTATGAATAAGAAATGCATTAACGAAACCTATTAAAACTGTATATATGTATTGTAAAAACATTTTTAAGAATAATATAATATTTGATTAAATTTTCATATACAAATGTTCTTAATAAAAAAACATTGGATCTTCATGATTATCACATATAAGCATTCTGGAGAACATAAAATGTGTTAAAATAACATACCTCCATAATTGTCACAATTAAAAATATTGACGGAGCAGTCAACCTTAACGATGACTGATCGGCCTGAATTTCGGAACACAACTTCATCTTGTATATAGCAAGAACATACTCCAATTCCAACGCATTCCAACGATAAGATCTCTCAGTATGGGCAAAAAGGTATTTGTGACATTTATTGGTGTTTGCCCATAATGGAGTCTATAGGATTTTTTGTGATATTTTTTTTTTGTCGCCTATACCCACTAGTCGGAATGAGAAATGTCAAAATTTGATCGGAATTTTCTGAAACTCCTATGGTCAATTGAAAACGTCAAAATAAACAAAACTCATTGTATGCAATGGCCCTAGCCCAGTTTTGCGTTTTAACGTCGTTTAGACATTTAAAAATGCGTTTTTGCTATTTTTGGTAATAATGTCAACGCTTATAACTTTCGTTTAAAATTTGATTTTTTGTGATTCTGCAAATTGAAAAGTGATCCTTGAGTAATTCTCTACATCCCTGGGGAGCTAACTCAAATTTTCTATTTTTGGTAAAAATTACGATTTTTCTAAATATTATGTATTTTTCCATCACGAGGGTTATTTTCTTTGTTCATGGTTTGTCTAATATTCATGTTATGTATTATTTGTATTGACCAAAAGGTTCAATATAAATATTTGAATATTAGATGTATGATTATGGGTTTGACAATAATATTTCGGTAAATTAGATTATTGTGCATAATCTATTTTTGGTGGCTCAAATGTCCGAATTGATGTTTTAACAATAATATTTATATGATGTTGGATGGAGAAGACATTAAAGTGTCTTAATCTATAATTGTAAATATAAATATTTTATTATTGTGTATGCATCTATATTTGGACCCTTAATTATACATTAAGTTTTGAGTATAATATTTTTTAGGGCATTAATTTTACATAATGTTTACGACAATATCTTGTTCCAGAAAATTGATTTTTGAATTCCACAATTTATTTTGAGATTTTGTAGTAATTATCTACATCCCATAGTGTTAACTATTTTTTTTGGGCAAAAGTTACGATTTTGTCGTATATTATGCGTGTGTTTTCACTATGGGAATTGTTTTATTTATTCATGAATGTATGTTTATGTTGGATTAGAAACCAAACACATGGTATGATCATTTCGTGAATATTGAATATATGAATATATTTTTGAGACTAATATTCATACTTTACGTGCATTTAAATGCCAAACACAAGTCAAACATATTTCATATGGTAGGATATTAGACTTGTGTTATTGTTAATATTCATATTTTGATGAATCTCGTGTCAAACACAGGCCAATGATTCATATTATTGAATATTATGTTATAGCTAATATTCATATTTTTATGAGTCTCGTACAAAAGACATGCCAATGATTCATAACATTGAATATTAAGTATATTAGAATTTAATATTCATATTTTTACGAGTCTCGTACAAAATACATCCCAATGATTCATAACATTGAATATTAAATATATTAGAATTTTTATTCATATTTATATGAATCTCGTGCAAAACACATGCCAATGATTTATATTATCGAATATTATGTTATTATTAATATTCGTATTTTAATGAGTCTCGTGCCAAACACAGGCCAATGATTCATATTGTTGAATATTATGATATTTGTATTTTAATGAGTCTCGTGCCAAACACATGCCAACGATTCATGTAGTTGAATATCATAATTATTGTTTATTCTAATGCTAGTACTCCCATTAAGTTGAATTAAATGCCAAACCTAGGCCACAATTCATATATGCGGATACTAGACTTATGATTTCATTGCATGCATGCATATTTGAAAGCATGAGTTGCAATTTTGAGAATTATAAGTAGGTATTCATTCAGTTTAATCAAATTCCAAATACAGGCGAGATTACATGTGAAGATATTATACTTGTAGTCATTTCAGATTATCCTAATGTTTGTTATAAGATTAAATTGAAGCGCAACACATGTTGATATTTGAATCAAATAAACATTTAAATTTTTGTGAATATTAAATAATTGACATCAAAAGTTATATAGTCATATTTACAGATGCCACTAGTGTGGTAGTTGTGATTATAACCGTATTGTGCATTAGTAAGACCATGAATGATTTAGGTTAATATTTCTGATTTGTTACTCATACATAAGTGATAAAGCGAAAGTAAATGATTCATGTTTTTCATCATTTACTAATATTCGTGTAATATCTCATGTGAACTACTTGTCTATTTGATTTTCACATTAAGTATAGTTTTATTTTGTGAATTTCAAATTATGATATAGACAATTATAAAATTTATTCATGTATTACGGGTATTTTAGACATGTATGCTTATCTCTAATATTTATATAATGTAAGGATTGGTGTTCGTTAAAGTACTCCATTCCATATTAGATCAATATTAGACTAATGCGTTGATATTATGCATATTTTGGATTGCCTATGGGTCCATGTATGATATTGAATGCTAAGATTTATGATGTTGCATACATATTATTGTTTATTCAATTATTGTGATTTAGTAGCCTACAGGTCCAATTACAAATATTGAGCAAAAATTAAGTGGTGATATATATATTTTGGGAAGGCAATAATGGTCATAAAATGCAAATGTCATTATTTCTTTCATCATGATATCACCAATTAAGTGTATGAAACTCAAACATGAATAATTTGACTTGTGTATGTAAGTCTTTACTTAATTTAATATTCATATTATGAAATTTTGGTAGTCACCACAATGACCCAACTATAATGAAAATGAATATTAAATGTAAAGATGATAGCAATAGTAACCTCCGATGCTTATAAATGTGGAGTATATTGAGTTTAATTATCACACAAGATTATTCCTTATAAGGAATTGATTCTGACTGATTGAATGAACCCTACATATCATATACATTATTAATGTATATATCATGTATATTTAGTACTCCAGTATCTACAAGCATCATATAATTGATAATCAATGGTTACTAATGAGTAAAATAAAATGCACATTAGGTTTTAGTGAGATATTAACGTATGTCTTGTCAAATCAAAGGATTAATGTAGTGAGCAATTTATCTCATATATTTCACATGTTATGATATAGTTTTGTTTCTCTCGATTATTATGTTGGTTTTTTTTTTATGATCAATATTGTGTGGAATACTTCATATAATATTTGAAGTAATAAAACAAATTAAGTTTGTTTACATGTTGCACACTCGGACTAATAATGATAGAGATAATATATATCTTTTATGATTTGAAATGAGTTTTATCTTCGTAGAGTTTGCCAGTTAAACTTATTGTATTACATAAATTATTTACTTTTGATACAAGGATTGTTTACAAAACAAACTTGAAATGCAAATAAGATTTCTTCTCTTTCATTTTTGGGGAATCAAGTCATTTATCTTTTCATAAACCCTTAATGCTTCCAATTTTCTTGAAAAATATTTGTCTGGACTTGATTATGAGGGATATTTTTTTAAAAGGCATCTTTCAGTCCTTCTCAAAGGTTATAGCATTCTTGTGATGTTTTGTATAAAATAAAGTTTTGAATATATTTCTTTTAAAGATTGTTTTGCTCCTGCATCATAGTCACAATATTTTTTGATGAAACTCTTTAATATTGTCCCAAATTAAATCTAGACTTCTTTTAATAATTTTATGGACAAGATTTTTGCACTATCTCTAATAAATATTTATCATCGAGTTATGCACTTAAGGTATTACAATATCTAATACAAGGATGACTTTTGTGGTCCAAGTGGGAGATTTTGAGAATTTCCTTAAAGTGGACCTACATAGATCATATAATCGTCATTAACATGTACTTATTGCATTATATATAGAAAATCATATTCAATATGAATGGTGAAATTAGTGGGAGTTGAAAATCATGAAATGTGATTATAATGGAAGGTAGGGTATTTATCCCATTACCGATAACTTTCTTCAATATTTATTTTTTTAGTTGTTGGATTGCTTAAACAACAAATAACAAATAAATGATCGACCACTAAATTATTGTATTGTCACTATGAGACAAATGTAGATAAAATCATAAGGAATAGTATTACGAAGATCTTAAATGGAGTCTATTATTCTAAGTCATTATGTGGTATATCTACATGAATATGAATTTGGCATAAGGATAAATAAATATTTGGTTTTGTTTTCACAAATCATAAGAAGTAACTGGACTATGAGATCTCATTGAATTACATTTAAGTTGAGTATGAAGAGGTCATAAATAATTTGTAGTCAAACATTTTATGTGTAATGAGAAAAGGGTTATAAATGAACCTTCTCACCTTTTCCAAGGATGTACAATTCTGATGAGGTGAGTAAATCATTATGATGAGAGTTACATTTAGTGTATGTGAAAACTATTATTCTTATGATATTTTACACATGTTATATAGAAATGATTGTATAAACTTAATTAAGTTTCCCACCTATGGTATTTTGAGAAGTAATACCATTATATTTTCTAATCATTGTATATTCAATTTATACAACTTATAATCAGTGGGAGTAAGTTTATATATTCAATTTATTGTAAAGTAGAGAAGAAAAATATTAAATAAATTTTCAATATGTAATGGATGAAGTTATGAGATACTAAAATATTATATGCTCACATTAAAATTGACTGTTCATTTTTGGGCGAACAGTTATTACAATTTAGATTTACTGATTTTGTGGAAAATATGAAGTTCACTCTTATCTACTTATGTTTATTTTGGTTTAACGACCAATATAATGAAGGAGTGCAACACAATTCATTGACTATGGAAATCTGAATTTGTAGCATGCTTTGATGCTACAACTTATTGATTATGGCAACGTAATTTAAATTTTGGGACTTGGATTTGTCGACAATATTGCTAAGTTGCTGAAATATTATGATACTGTCGTTGCAATCTTCTTTATTAAGATACATTAGGTATTATATGAGGAACTAAGCACGTTGAATGTAAATACCTTTTAAAGAAGAAATTCTGAAACAAGTGTCAATTTAACACATTTGTACAAGTGTTAATATAGAAAATCCACATGATTGGGCTATCTTGAAAGTCATTAACGAAGCATGCTTAAGATACGAGTCTTTAAAGTATAGCCGATAGAATCTTGATATGGTGGATTTTTTAATGCCTTTTTTGACACTACCATATGATATCATACAGTGTTTCAGAATCATTTATTTTTGTTATTATTGTACACATGCATGTGAATGAAAGAATGTAACAGAAATAGTTTTTTACAAAGACATTATTGAACCATTATGGAATAACCCTATTTATACACCTTACTGGATGAGTTGTGGTACATGGAAGCGATCATGCTCCTGAATTAGTGTGTGAGCGCCATGACTTGCATTAATGATTTGTTTGATGAAGATTTTTATGGAAAACCAATTGAGGATGACTCAAGGATTATTGCACACTCTATGATAATTATGGATAAAGTGGGAGACTATTAGAATTATTTTATATAATTCTCCATTATGTGTTCCATAATTATATTAAATCCTAAGAGTCACTTTGGTTAATGAAAGGGTACTCCAAATACCAAGAGTCAAAATGACTCTTGGACACCTACCTTGACGGACGGTTGATATTTAAGTGACTGTTGGAGATTTAGGTCATGTCTCTGCCTATAAATAAGTGACTGATTTCCATCATTCAGACACTCAAAAATGACAACATAATGAATTTAGAGGAAACGGAGAGAAATCTAAATTCTCAAGGAGAGTAAATTTCCAACAGTCACTTAAATATCAACCGTCCATCAAGGTAGATGTCCAAGAGTCATTTTGACTCTTGGTATTTGGAGTACCCTTTCATTAACCAAAGTGACTCTTAGAATTAATATAATTATGGAACACATAATGGAGAATTATATAAAATAATTCTAACATATATGTGTGTGTGTGTGTGTGTGTGTGTGTGTGTGTGAGAGAGAGAGAGAGAGAGAGAGAAATTCGTAATAAAAATAATGACACGAAGTTGGAAGAGATATTTTAATTGCTCCCCCAAGTCTCAACAAACAAGTGAAGAAAAAAACTAATACATTAACAAAAGTTTAAAATATCGTATCAAAAGTTCAAAATATACAATACGTCACGTGTTAGTGATAGAACCAAAAGATAAGCATGGGCCTTTTGGAAGGAGATAAAAATAAATATATTCATATATGAATATGGATTTTACTACACAACCTGTTATGCCACTCAAATCAATCAATTCAATGGATTTACATTATTTTATATCAACAAAGCAAGTCACAATATATGAGCTACATGGTCAACTTCGAAAATTGATTATATTGATAGGGGCAGTAATATTCTCATTTCAAAATAATTTCTAATATATTATAAAATAAAAAATTAATTTTTTTATCATCAAATAGCATAAATTTTACACTTTTAATTTTATTAAAAAATCTAAAATGTTCTTTAACATAATAATAAATATTTTAACCTCTAACTATTTAATACTCAAAAAAATTCAAACCTCAAATTGTGAAATCCATTTTTCACGGCTCAAACCCTTAAAACCTAACCTTTTTTTCTTAATCCAATCTCGTTTTTATCATATGCAATGTGTTTGAGAAAGTTTGTGTAGTTGTTTTATATATTTTTTACAACTTAACAACAACAAGAATGACCAGGGATGATAAAAAAAATGAAGACACAAATGATGCTCAAAGTTTAGATTGCACTCCCACATTGGACTCATTTGAGGTACTAAACGTTTACACACATTGTATTTAGTCATTACACACCAAGAAATGTAAGAAAAGAAGCACCAAAAAAGTTTGAAAAAAATAACTAATATGACGTCCTACGGTTTCTCGTAACCGGAGAAGATGGCATCTTACGACTATTCATGGTCGTGGTGTGCTAATTCATGGTTCACCTTGGCCGTGGATTGTAGTCTTTCATGGTTAACCATAGTCGTGGTACCTTATTATTTTGTTTACCTTGACCGTTAATACATGCATGTCACGTCTTATCTTTGTCGGGGAAAGCCTTATTGATAGTTTACCTTTGGGTTCACTTAACATTAAACTCAATTTATAATTATCTCAAATTACATCTAGATGACTCAATATTAAACTCAATTGATTGGGGGGAGATCGATAACCTTGTTGTACCAAGTGCTAGTGCGACATGGATTGACGAATCATCATCGGGTACCACACCGCTTGAGGAGTTTACGAGAGTAGAACCCATGCGCGAGCAATATACTTTTGAGCAATCTACTGTAAAAGGACATAATACAATAGGTCCTTGCTTGCGAAAAAGAATTTTCAGACTTCACTATATCCATATTAATTGTCCCCGAAAGTCCTAAGATATCCGGTGAATATCAATGTGTTATTAATATTAAATATTTTCTTCGATTTAGGATGTATGTATGGATATGGAAACTTCTCAGGGTGCCATTTATCAATATCATACCTCCGAATTTTCTACCAAAGAGGTTGTTTTTTTCTTTTGTCATTTTTAAGTTTTGGAGTTTAGTCATATACACCACATTGACTAATTATTTATTCGGCAATTTACAATTAGGTCCATTGTAGATAATTTTTAAACATTTAAGGACAATTTACTATTAGGTCCACTTGTTATGCCACTAGCGTGGACTTCTACAAGAAGAGAATTAGTGGACCTAAGTGTTTAAACTTTGTCAAAATTCATGTAGTGTTTAAAATTTATTTGCAAGGGATCTAAGAGTAATTTGCTATTATTTATTTTCAATCTTCGCAGGTATTCGTGAGTAGAAGTAAAATGGTAGAATGGTTCCAGATGATTGGTTTAAAAATGAAAGCTATCGTGATTATACTCAAATTCAAGAAGGAGAAACTAGAAAGAAAGCCACATATAATTCTTGGATGTGAAAGAAGCTCATTGCGTAGACGGGACATGGACGAGGAAACTAGAAAAGAAGAGAAAACATAATGTTGTCACCCGCAAGTGTGATTGTCCATTTAGACTTAAGGGTGTCCCGATGGAAGGTGGTAAGTGGGATGTAAAGGTTTTGTGTGGTCTACATCACCACAAGGTCTCCAATTCGTTAGTTGGACACCCATATGTCGGACGGTTAAACGAGGAGGAATGGAATGTGACAAAGGAGTCAGTTTTTTATAATATTCGTCCGAAGGAGGTGGTGCACACATTGAAACAAATGAATCCTTACAATTACTCGTCGATAAGAACCGTGTGAAACACGAAACATAAGATGAGAGTAAGAGAGCATGACGGGCGAAACGCAATACAACAACTCATGCATTTGATTTTTGAAAAGCATTATGTACATTGGCATCAGCTTAATGAGCAAAATGACACCGTTGAAGACATATTTTTTGTACATCCGACCTCTGTGTTACTTGTTAAATGCTTCCCTTCTATTATGGTGATTGATTGCATTTACAAAACAAATAGATACAACATGCCTTTGTTCGAGATGATTGGGTTTACCTTTACAGGTTAATCATTTTGTATTGCATTTGCATTTTTGAAGTGTGAGAAGGAGGACAATTTTCAATAGGTGTTGAAACACTTAAGATGTTTTTGAGCCAGAAGCTTTGGCCGGGGTCATCATATCTGATAGACAAATGTCATGCATGAATGCTGTGAGACAAGTATTTTCGAGCGCAAAACTTCAATTATATTTATTCCAAGTACAGAAGAAAATTTAAGCGGGCTTGTTTGAATGTTGGATTATAAAACCCAGATAAAAAGTCATTTATGCTCGGATGGATTGGTGTGGTCGAGTTCTAAACTCATACGGAATATGACAAAGCATAGTCATGCTTTCTGTCAATCTTTTGTGGAGGACATATATGAAGTTAGGTCAGATGATAATTATGGCTTCACCACCTTCGCGCGGAGGATGTGTATTGGAGAATCTCTTAGTCACTCTCATGATATATATAGTAAAATGTTGACTGAGCTACGCCGGGATAAGGAATTCTATGCTTCTATCATGACATCATATACTTGTAATACCCCGTATGTTTATTGATATTTATTAAAGGGATTAATTAAATTAAACGTGAATTAATTGAGAATTAATCCGGATATAAATACTAACGAGATGTGAGTTGGTATTTGATTATGTTGTGTATATATGTCAATATATGAGTATTGAAAATATTAAAAGTATCGCGAGACTGAAATACAACAATTTAGGAAATTTAGTTGGGATGCGCGTGTCAGTCGCGTCAGGAATGTAATTATTTGAATTAAAAAGTGAATTTTATTTTTATTAACCGTATGGTCATTTTGAGTGCGCCAACGAGTCCGGAAGGGTCAAAATAGTCAGAAAACACTATCCGGGGGTTTAGTTTGGGTCCCGGGCCACTTTTAGGCCAAACCGGCAACTTAAAAGGGTATTTTGGTAATTTTAAAAATTAGGAAATTAAAACCCCCGAAAATTAGAGTTAATATTTATTATTTTAGAAGGTCCACTAAGGCCATTACCAGCAAAAAGTTTAGAGAGTGGTTACGTGAGTTTTGAGAGAAGTGGGAAGAGAAGTTACAAGAGCCAAAACCACCATCTTCAACCTTGGGAGAAAAGTGTAGAGAAAAGGGGAGAGATCAACCTTCAACCTTCATCATCAAATTCTGAAGAACAATCTAAGGCAAGTGATTTAGTATTTTTATGCATTGAATATGTCTTCCATGCTTAGTGTAGGAACTTTCTTTCTTAATTTTGAAGAAAAACCATGAAAATTTGTTGGAGAAACTTGAATTTGGGTTAGGATTTGCATGTAGTATGATGATGGATTGATTAAATACTTGAATAGTTATTTATGATGATTTAAAAACGAATTTCTGATGGGTAATTAGGTATAAGAAAATTGGGAGTTCATGTTCATAAGGTTTGGGGATAGATTTGAAGATTTATATTAATTCCATGATAAATTGTAAGAATTAACCCCTTAAATATGTCAAGGAATGATCGAGGGTGATTAGGAATAGTTTATACACGTTAAAACATAATTTGGATGTACTTAGTGTGGATTTAGAGGAGAGAAGAATTGAGGAAAACGAACTTGGGGATTTCTGGCCTGAAACTGCCATCTCGTTAGAAGACCTGCCCAGGTCGTTCGAACGACCTCGTTCGAACGAACTTCTAACGAGATGACAGTATGACTTCTAACGAGTTGGTATTTTGTTCGAAGTCCTTCGTTCGAATGACCTCGTTCGAATGAGACTTCTAACGAGTTGACAGAATGGCCTTTTTGGCCTGATTTGATTTCTAGTGTCCCGTAGACTTATCTAAATGTTGAGGTAATCTTCCCTTATTAACTAGTGGATATAGTTGAGAGATTTGGGCTACATTGGGGATTAGAACTTAGAATAGTGTCTTAAACCGAATGTCATTTATGGATTGGGAAGCGAGTAACTAATCACGAAGTGAGAATGATTAATAATTTAAACACAATAAACCGGGGACATGTGATTTGTTTAACACTAAGTGTTGGTATAAGAACGAGAGGTATACCACTAACAAAATATTGTGATATCTAAGATGTGTGAATGCTTAGTATACGTAATTATCGGTGTAAGACATACCTACCGTACTTGCTATCATGGGAGGTTGGCGTTCGTTTAGGGCCATCTAATCTTTATGTGCCTATGGGGAAAATTTAGGTTGGTACCTCGAGGACATAGGTCAGAGAAGGGCTTATTGAGAAGTTAATAAGTCTGCTGATCATGGGAACGTAGGTATGTGCGTGACCCATGTGATGTGAACTATGTTCGCCTCCATTGTTTGTGATTGTTGTTAATGAAACGTTTCCTGATAGATTCGGAATACGTGGTCCTCATGTACGTGATGTACCAAGATTTGATAGCAGAGTATGTGTGCACCGCAGCTTAGTCTCGGGGTGCTAGTGTTGTATATTTTTGGTGAGAATAATAGGCTATTGATTGAAATGAATTATGGCAAATGATTGTGAGTATGAATAATAGCAACGGTTGTAAAGTGAAAATATAAGATTTCTAATAAATTGTATTGCTAAAGTGGGGAAACTGTGCAATAAGGTACAATACTCTATTAAATAGAGGATGTCGGAGTTTGAAGTGGTTATCATATAAAATTGTTAGATTTAGCATTGAATTAGTTAGATAGGGGAACTAGAATGGGTACGGGTACGATAGGAGTGCACAATTAGTTGAGAGGTGAGGAACTCATGTGAGTGCACACACTATCATGTACTTTATATTCAATGTTTAACGATATTAAACACTTGCATTTTTTTAAATTATTTTCACATTCGGGCTCTGACCCGTTTGCTTTCAAATCTATTTTTGTAAAAACATTTTTAGGTACCCAGCCACAAGGACACCATGCATAGAAGTTCTATTTAGGTGACGTGATGTAGCTGCTGTGGAAGTTACTGGACCTTGACAGTAGATGCCTCCATATCTAATCTTGACTCCATTATGAGTTTTATCATTTGTTGGGCATGTCGCCCGTTCTTGTTAGAGACATTTTACATTTCAGTTATTTCAGATTTTGGGATGTAATTAATTTAGTGATGCAGACTTTGTATTTATTTATTTCAGTATTGGGATTGTTGTGAGGAGTATACCTCCAGACTCATTATTACTTGATGGTTATTCTATTGAGACTATGTTGTGGTGAATGTTTTAGCATTTCATAATTCACTTGTTGTTTAATAATCGGATTTAATTAAAATTGACAACTCACTTTTTAAATACTAGGTGGTTAGTAATTATTAAAATGTTTTCGAGAGTGATGCTATTAACTGAACCAACTTGGCATTTTGTATTAATTTAATAAAGGAGTAGCTACCCGGTATTTAATTAGTCGGGGTGTCACAATACTATCGATGAGTATGAAAGTAGATTGAAGATTTTCAAGCATTCCGTCATGATGAGTCATTGGTTCATAATGCCGGAGTTTGGATATCTAGCAGCGAATGCAATGAAAGTAATGGTAGTCTTGATATCGAACCTCCAATGCCTAACTTTTGTGTCGTTTGATGAGGATCCAAAACCCATTCAGGAGGATAACAATATTATTTTGTTATTGAACATATCTAATTATCATTGGGTGACCATGAAGTCTCCCATACCCCCCATTGCATAAAATTTGAAGTCAAAGGCATTGGCCGATGCACTACGTTGAAAAGATCTATTCAAACAACATCTGAATATATTCTAGGGATTGTGTACAAAAGATGTAGCAACAAGGGATGAACCGATTTTGATTGAATCGGGTAACGAAGTTGATTTGACTAAATCTTGAGCAACATAGTGGGCAATTGTAATTTTTTATAACATTATATGTAAAGCAATTAATTGGTTGGCTATTGTATTTTTGTGAATAATTATTACAACCAATCATGTTAGATGTGAAATGTGGAAAAGTTAAATGTTTCTTTTTATTTACATGTTGGATATTAATGTTCAAAAGTTAAAGTTAATGATGTTGCATATAAATGTTGAATAATCATATTTGCTATGAATGTTGGATACACTACATATAACATATTTAATTATGTTGTATATAAATGGTCAAAACGATTAAGGATAGACTATATTTAACACTTATGATTATATTTGATCATTAAATTAGGGTATACTTTCAAATAGTTAGATTTGGGCTTGAAAACATGCCGTTAAAGGGAGAAAATTCACAACACCCTCAGATGGCCTCGTAAGAAGCACAAAAACCTCGCATGTACCCAATGTAACACTAGAAACTACACGTGTGGGTTGGGTAACACTAACAACTACACATGTAGTCATGGGACTCCCAGTTTGAGAATATAGCCCATTGTAAGGACATATTTTTATAAGTCTGTTATCAATTTATTATGTCATATACCGCTACACCGTCGAAGAGCATTCAAGAGCCATCTACATCAAGACGGATTCGAATTAATCAAGTTCTTCATCAAAAAGGTTCCACAACGTTTACTTTGGTAAGGTTTTGTTTTAAATACCTTAACTTTACACTTAGAGCTTTTGGGATATTTTTATAATATATTTTCAAGTGTTGGAGCGGACTTTTTCGTCACATTTAAGAATGAGTAATTTTTTCAAAGTGTTGGAGCGTACCTCGATTTTGACGCTTGGGTTGTTCTAGTGAGATAACCATCTCGTTCGAGCGACATAGGGATGTCGCGAGATGTCGTTTGAACGACATCTGTAAGTCGTTCGCGTGAGACCCTTATCTCGTTTGAACGAGCACAATTTTCGAGGCGGTTTATTTTTCTATAAAAACTCATTCTGTGGTTTTGTTTTGTTTACGAAGTCTCAGCGTTTTCCAGAACAGAAAAACTGCAAAAGCAAAATTCTTTTGGCTTCTTCCTTTTAGGGTTTAATCCCCTTTTTGTTTTCAATTCATAAAACTCCCATATGCTCTAGTGAATTGTTTTAGTGTTCAAGAACACAACTTTGCTTTTGTTCAACCTTTGTGGAGAAGGGATCTCCATATTTTATCGGTGGATACCGAGAGTAGTCATTCTGCATATGGACGAGCCGAAGACGACGAACTGACGCCTGGAGGGTATTTCGCTGTCTCTCGTATGTTTGAAGGTTTGCTGAAGGAACCATGCATTAAACACTTATGGGCGATTATTAGGTTTTATGTAAGTCCAAGGTCTTGTAAATTCTTCAAAGTGTTTATAAAAGGTTTTACCCGAAAGTTTTTTTTCCTGAATCGGTCGTCTTTATTTTTCATGCATGGTTTGAAGGATTTATGACTTTTAGATGCATGTTTGGGGCTGAATTTAAACTCTAATTAAATTAGTGTGTCAAACTAGAACTTTGCGAATTTAATCAATTATCACACAATCACGTTTTACAAATTGGTATCAGAGCCGTTTGCACTAATTTATTGTGTATTCCCATTTTCCGTAAAATTGTGTGATATTGATTTTGAAGTGTTGTGAAAAATCGCAATTTTTCCTATGGAGCACTTATATAATCAGATGCCTATTTTTTACGGGTCTAATTATGCCTACTGGAAAGCTCGTATCAAAATCTATTTTAAAATATATTGACGAGCAAGTTTGGTTGCTTTGTGAAAATGGGTGGACTCCTCCCAAGGTCACCGTTGATAATATCACCTCTTTAAAACCTGTGTCGGCCTGGACTAAAGATGATTATAAAATATCTAATTTTAATTCCCGTGATTTGAGTGCTATTTCTGGAGCCGTCACTCCCGACGAGTTCTGTCGAATTATGACGTGTACCACGTCTAAAGAGGAATGGGATGTTTTGAAATTAACACATGAGGGTACAAACGCGGTTAAAGAATCAAAGTTACAAAATTTGGCCACCCAATTTGAGACTATCACCATGTCTGAGTCTGAATGCTTTGATGATTTTTATGCACGTTTGTCGGACATTGTTAACACCAGTTTTAATTTGGGTGAGGTGAATGATAACATGCGAGTCGTTAAAAATATTTTGAGATCTCTCCCAAAACGCATTATTCCTAAAGTCACTGTTTTGAACTCATTGGAAAATTTGAAATCACTTAAGTTGGAAGAACTTCTAGGAGACCTTTAAACCTATGAGATTGACATGTTTCCTAAAACGATTAATGCTAAGGATAATGGCGTTGCTTTAAAGATTCATTTTAAGAAAAAAAGAAAAAATTTGTGAGTCATATTCTGAGGGTGAGTTTGATTTTGATAATGTGGCCATGCTTGTGAAATTTTTTAAAAAGTTTCTCAAAATGAAAAAAGAAAATTCTTTCAACAAAAAGAGATCTTTTGAGTAAAATAAAAAGAAAGTGGAGGCAAAAGATAGTGATAAGGAGGATGAGATCAGGTGCTTTGAGTGTGAGGGAAAAGGGCACGTAGCTAAAGAGTGTCCTACTAGGATAAGGATAAAGGGCAAAGACACTGCTATGCCTGCCACACTTAGTGATAGTGAGGGTGATGAGGGAGATGATTCTGATAAAGGTTTAGCTCATGGGATGTGTGTAGCTTTTTCGAGTCGTGTGGGCACACCCACTTTGTCTCACATTGATAGTGGTCATGAGAGCACCGGTGATGACCCGAGTGTTTCTAGTAGAGACGAGAGCGAGTTTGAGAGTGGAAATGAAAGTGAGCTCCAAAAAGCCTTTAGAGATTTGTACACCGAGACCTTGAAAACAAAGAAGTATAATAAAGATTTAGGTCATCGGGTTTTAGATTTGGAGAGAGAGAAGGAGGTTTTAAGAAAGGAGAAGTGTGATTTGACCAACACGTTGTCTTGTCTGACGACACGTGTATCCTAACTCGAGAGTGATCTCGAACGTTCCAGGGAGGTCAAAGTCAATTTTAAGAACGCACCTAAGAAGGTTGAAAAGTTGGTTCTTAAGGGTAAAGGTGGGAAGTTAGGAATAAGTCATGTTGCTGCTTCTACTTCCCAATTAGCACCCGAGCCGATTCCCACTTTAGTGTTAAATTCACGTGAGTCTCACCTTAACCCACTTAGGCATCCCATTCCTATTAGGATAGTGCATCCTAGAGTTTTTGATAAAGGTGTTCCTAGGCCCATATATGTTTGTTCCCATTGCAAAAGGAGAGGACACCTTAGGGAATTTTTCTATAAGTTGGGTTTTGTGTCACGTTTTGCTACCACACGTGTTTCTGCCACACATTCACCCACACATGATACTTTACATGCTCGTGGAGACTACATGAGAGAGTCTGCACATTTAGGTGAGCAAGTTAAGTTTTTGGACAAAACTTCACAAGATTTTATGGAGGTTTTTCATTAGTTGGCACCACCTTTGGAAAACCCCTCTGCACCTAACGATTGAAGTTTGACTTGTTTACTAGCATATGATGTTTTTCATGATGATATTATTTGCCTATTTCTAGTATGTAGAATTTTTGTATAGTTTTTTGTATTTGAAATTTTTTGAAAAATACCAAAAGATTTTATTTTGATAAAATTTTTGAAAAATTCAAAAAGATTTTTGTATTTTGTTTGCACCATATATGGATGGACACTTAGGATGACCAAGTCATATATTCATTCCATTTATTCATGTGATTATTTGATAGTGTTTTGAGAGAATAGGTAAATTCATCCATGTGCTTTATAATGTTTGGAGTCATTAAGATGTAATTAAGTGTTACTTCCTACATGTTTGACTCATGTTTTCCTTTATTGCATATATGCACGGATTTGTTTGATTATTGTTCTTGTCTTATTACATGTTGGTTGGGTGTTTTCACTTCAATCCTGTCCTTAAAACGAACCAAGCGCGATAAAACGTGATAAGAAAGTTGTGCATGTAAGATCCGTTTGTGAGGTTTGTGTGCTTTGTTTGAAAACGGTGAAGGGCTACGAAAGCTTTTTTATCCTTTTCGATCAAGCCACCGTTAAATCAGACCTAAAAATTGAGAAATTTTATTATCCGGGGTCCAAAGAGGTTTAAAAGAGCCCAAAAAAATTTAAAAACAATAAAAAGAAATTCATGCCAATTATGGGCCATATAGGTTTTTGCACCAATTCTCCAAAGTTTGAGAATTTAGTTTATACACCTCTAAAAGAAAATATTTTTGAGGGAGTTTGGTTGGACAATTTAAACGGGTTTGCAAGTCCTTGAAATCTTGAAAAAACGCTAAATAGTTTTGGACGTTATTGGTGTGGAAATCACTTTGATTTTGATTTGTTGATTTGCATAAGATGATGTCATTTAAATTCAATAATTTTTTACACCTAAGGATACTTTTGATGTTCATTCGTTAGGGGTTCACATATGCATCGTGCACATATGATTGATTGAGTTTATTAACCTATCGAATGTGTTCACACCCATTCATTCCATTTCATTGACTTCGTTATTTTAGTTTAAATCCACGGTGTGATTTTTAGTATCTTATTTTTGTATAAAAATTGAAAAATCAAAAAATTGTTTGTGGATGTTTGTGGGATACTCCTTCTCTTGCGCGTTGATTGATTCATATTTGCTATGCAATTTTATCGTGACACTCCATGTTTTTAGTTTTTCTTCTTATCTGTCTATTTGGGGACATCATAAAAAGGGGAAGAACGAATTATCATGTTATGGGGGAGATTTAATTTATTAATGATTTATTCTTTTATCATTTCAAACTCGATGCGTCACAATAGGTATTTGCTTTATCTCATGTGTGTAGTGTAATAACCCTCGCTTATGAGACCGTATTTTATAATAATTACTTAGTATAGTAATTGGAACCTAGTGTTGGGTTATGATTTGAATGATGAATTCAATGTAGAAAAGTTGATATTTATTATGAGGTTGCATACATATCATAATTATGGGAAAATATTGCTATGTCATGCTTATTAATATCATCTGAATATAAAATGATATTTGGCTTAATTATGAGACCGGAACTTAAATTGAATTTTAAAATGTCCAAATGATAATTTGGAGGTTGCAGTTGATTCCGGAACGTGCGAAATAGTCAAATAATGTACCATATTGTATTTTGTAGTTTTGGGCATTTTTGACTGGTTGTGCCTTAATTATGCTATTGCGTATTATTTTATCGCACTTTTGAGTAATTAAGTGGAGCATTTACCTTAAGTCACGACTTAAGCCTATTAAGTCTTCTAATTTCCCCAAAATCCCTTCCTAAACCTAAGAGAGAAAAGAGAAGAGTGGAGAGAAAGCTTTGGAGATTGAGAGAGATTGATACTACACCAGGAAATCTGCATATTTGCTGAATCAAGGCAAGTTTTTACTTGCTAAATTGTGTCTTGAGATAGATGACTTGTTATGTTAATGGTGTATTGATTTTAGTTTAGAGAACTTAGGGTTTTCTTATGTATTTTGGGTTTTGATTCACTCTAAGTTGATTCATGGGGTTGGAAATGATCAATAGCATCTTTGATGTTCTTATAATGTTGGTATATGAGTTTGGTTTGGAAAAATTTGGGTTTGGGTAGAAAATGGAGTCCAAGACTCCATAGCCATTTCTTGGCAAAATCGCAGGACCGAATCGATTCGGTCCCCTGGGCGAATCGATTCGGCTAGTTCCAGTGCCCAGGTCTTGTTGACCGAATCGATTCGGAATCTATCCGAATCGATTCGGCAGTTATGCAGAAACCCAGATTTTCAGACCGAATCGATTCGGCCCTCTGAGCGAATCGATTCGGCTATTATGCAGAATCTCAAATTTTCTGGCCGAATCGATTCGGCCAAGGGGGCGAATCGATTCGGTAGCCCTGCACTTTTAAAAAATTTTCTTTTTCATTTTTAGCCCCTTTTCTTTAGGATTTTTGATTAGGGACCTTCTTAAATGAAGTAAACATAAGGTTTAGAGTTCTAGTTGAGTTGGGTCGACATCCTAGACTCGAAAGGGTTCATCTAGGATTCATTCAAGGGGGAATTTAAGGTGATGTTTAGGCATCACTTTGTCTTGTAGTTTATAAGGGTCTAGAATGTATTAAGGCCAATTTTGGAGACTTTAGAATTCAACTTGAGTTACATTTTGACTTAATGGTCTATAGTAAAGCCTAAAAGAGGCCTTGGGGATAACTTTGGAGTCTGAATTCCTTATCGAGGATGTTATGTCGGTACGTATCATGTGTAGTTCCGATTTAACTTATACATCTATTTAAAATGGGAAATTGTTAAGGTAAATGATAATTTACTAATCATGTAATGGGAAATTATAAAATGGATGTTACACACCTCTCTAAATACCATCTTAAGGGAAGTCCGCTCGTTAGGTGAACCCCCTGGCTAATGAATGCAGAGTGGATATAGTCCTAGGCCATGGGAGCGCTTGTGGTTACTTTTCTGCGGGGGTAGGGAGATTCCGGGTGTGGTCTTGGCTACCACGCAGGCTCATGGCCGCTTCCCGACGTTTTCGATAGGATCCCAGGTTGTCTTGTGTTAGGCCCTGGAAGATGATGGTTATTTAGGGACGCGCCATGGGGAAACCCGGATGGGCGGTCTTAGAAGCATTATATTTATATTTATGACTATTCTAATTATCGAGTTGGACTCAATGGAACATTAATTGCCCTAGAGAGCAAAATTATGCCGCAAAGTGCATGTTATTGAGATTAGTGCCATATAGAGCACATGATGTCAATTATATTCCTGATAAGGAATGGAAAATGTATACTTGAATTGAAATATGATTAAAGATGATAAAGGCTTATAAGCACTTTTAATTCTGTTTTATTGTGAATCTCACTCTATGTAGTCCTTCACTAGTTTCATTTCCTTATATGCCGTTAACATGCTAGACTATCATCCATGCTAAATTGTGCATCATTATCATACTTGTCATTTATCTATTGATCACATATACTCGGCCCTGACCGGTTTTCCTTTTCTTGTTGTATATGTATATCTATATTATCCGTTCAGGTGTTCCGCCGCACGGTCGCCCGTAATGACGTTTCCCTTCCGCATGTTTTGAGGAGCCGTGACATTGTGCGAGTTTCACAGGATTTTGAGTAGACGCCTCTGTTTATGTTTCTAGTTATGTTCAGTTCATTCGGGCATGTTGCCCAAACGGTTGTAAATGTATAATGAATTTATTATGTAACACTTGGTACTATATGTATGTTGTATGGATGGCATTGACCGACGTTTTATTCGGTCCTTTGTATCTTTCGGGATTTCTTATATGCGCATGTGGGGGTTTCCACCCTCTATTTCTATTATGGGTTGTTGAAAATGTTTTTCTTTTTATTTCAAATCAAAGTTTTGATAACCCGTTTTCTGAAATATAGAGTGGTTATTCCTTATACTTTGTATATAGTCGTGATGCTGAGGATGATATTATCCATGATTTCCTATTTTATCGGGGTATAGGGCTGGCCACCCTTTATTTCGGATAGCGGGTTGTCACATGTAGGTACAAAGATTGAAGATCATGATGTTGCACACCCTCATGAGAAAAACTTTGAGAAGATTTGATGAAGATTTTTGAAGAACAGTTTGAGAACTTGCAGATTTATTCATGGGAGGGTAGATTTGTATAGGAATTTTGGTTTTTGATAATTCAAATTTTTATGTATGTACCGGCATAGACATAGGGGGAGATTTGTAAGGACATATTTTTATAAGTTCGTTATCAATTTATTATGTCATATACCGCTACACCGTCGAAGAGCATTCAAGAACCATCTACATCAAGACATATCTAAATTAATCAAGTTCTTCATCAAAAAAACTCCGCGAAGTTTAATTTGGTAAGGTTTTGTTTTAATTTCCTTAACTTTACACTTAGAGCTTTTGTGATATTTTTACAAAATATTTTCTAAGTGTTGGAGCGGACTTTTCCGTCAAATTTAAGAATGAGTAATTCTTTATAAGTGTTGGAGCGTACCTCGATTTTGACGCCCAGGTCGTTCAAGTGAGATAGCCATCTCGTTCGAGCGACATAGGGATGTCACGAGATGTCATTTGAACGACATCGGTAAGTCATTCGCGCGAGACCCTTATCTCGTTCGAACGAGCACGATTTTTGAGGCGGCACATTTTTTTATAAAAACTAATTATGTGGTTTCGTTTGGTTTAAGAAGACTCAGTGTTTTCCAGAACAGAAAAACTGCAAAAGCAGAATTCTTTTGGCTTCTTCCTTTTAGGATTTAATCCCTTTTTGTTTTAAATTCACAAAACTCCCATATGCTCTAGTGAATTTTTTTGGTGTTCAAGAACACAACTTTTATTTTGTTCAACATTTGTGGAGAAAGGATCTCCATATTTGATCGGTGGATACCGAGCGTAGTCATTCTGCGTGTGGATGAGCCAAAGACGACGAACCGACGCCTAAAGGGTATTTCGCTGTCTCTCGTATCTTTGAAGGTTTGTTGAAGGCACCGTGCATTACACATTTGTGGGCGATTATCAGGTTGTATGTAAGTCAAAGGTCTTGTGAATTCTTCAAAGTGTTTACAAAAGGTTTTACCCAAAAGTTTTTTTTCCTAAATCGGTCGTCTTTATTTCTCATGCATGGCTTGAATGATTTATGACTTTTAGATGCATTTTTAGAGGTTGAATTTAGACTCTAATTAAATAAGTGTACCAAATTAGAAATTTGCCAATTTAATCAATCATCACACAGTCACATTTTACACCCATACTAGCAAATAATTAGATATAAGATTGAAAACATGTCGTTAAAGAACAAAAACACAAAACATCCTCAAACTGCCCCACAAGAGGCACAAACACGTCGGATGGTACCAATGTAACACGTAGCAACTGACCCGTAGTAATGGGACTCCCGGTTTGAGAATATGGCCCAAACTTGCTAATAGTCAGACTTAGGCTTGAAAATATTCTGTTGAAAGGAGAAAACAAAAAAAACCCTCAAACGGTATGCTACATATAAATCACCTAGTGTGTTTGGATAATTTTCTACAGGTTTCCTATGGTTGTGCGAGGCTTACCACGGTTATCCTTAACTATGGTAGACATTCCATGATCCTAATTTGTCGTGGAAATCATCCAATGACTTTGGATAATTTTTAATGGCATTCCCATGGTTTTCCCTAGCCGTGATTGAATCGCCATGGTTATACTTGGCTGTGACTTAATCTTACAGTCATCTCTGTCCATGTAAATCATCCAGTTTGTTTGGATAATTTTCAAACGCATTCCTGTTGTTGTCTTTGGCCGTGATATAATCCCAACAGTCATCTCTGGTCATGTAAATCATCCAATGTGTGGCCATGGTGAACTAATTACAGTGTAAGTTGGACGTGACAATCATGCATTGAAATTAATGTAATTGCCAAAGGTCTTAGTTGGTCATTAAACAAATGTAGGATAAATATTTAGTAATAAAACAATAATTGTTTTCTACAATAATATTTGGTCATTAAACAAACGTAAGATAAATATTTGGTCACTAAATAAACGTAGAACAACTTGTTTACTAATTAATAAATTTAGTATAAGTGTTTACTACAACAACCAACCAACCACAAATTGTTTACTACAACAAGCCAAGAATTGTTTACTACAACAAACAACCAAACAACCAACCACAAATTGTTTATCCATTAAATATACAAACAACCAACATCGGATATTCAATATATTCCTTGGTTGTGTTTTTTTTCCCAGGCTTTTCCTTGAAGTGGTAGGGGCACATTGCTTATGAGGGTCAAATCGATAATTCGTTCCTCACTACGGGTTCAATTCGTCTCTCTCCTTCCACTTTCCTTTTCTACTACGAGCACCTTTAGCCTCTAAGAGGGCATCATAGGATGATCAAGAAGAATCAAAGAGCGCTTAATAATCTTTGGCGCAAGGATCGTCACTTAAATACTTAAGCGCCTCTTCCAAGAGATGAATGGCTACGTGGACACCTGATTTCTATCCATATGGCCACAACGAATGCAATTAATACTATAAATACACGTTACCAAACCTTAAATGTTGATGTGAGGTATCATACCAGTATTTTCATAATGTTCACTTTCAAATTCCCTTTCTGTGAATATGATTGCAGACCAAGGGGTGGGATCGCTCATTGTACCATGCTAAGTAGCCTTCAACACACTCATAAGGGTAGTTGCGTATGTGTGTAGATCTTCTAGTAGCATTAAGGACATGGTCAACGAGTTCTCCTGGTACCATTTCTCATTGTCATATGCCACTTTGTACCTAGGTTGTATCCTACCCCTCCTTTCTTTAATTAGGCACAGTGGAAGGCGTGGAATAGACCTGACGGACTTGATGAAGAGCTCTCTCAAGATAGTATGGCTTGGCAACATCTTAGCATATGAGAATAGTAATGTACCACGATATCTCCTGGAACGAACATGCCTCAACATTTCCTTGTATGGATCCCGTACAAACTACATTTTAAATCATCATGTAAGTATACAGTAAGCTTAACTAAAACATGATTATAAACAGTAAACTAAACTAAAATATATCGAGTAAGTAAAACTTAGTAGTGATACTCACATCATAAACTTTTAAATCACCCAACGTCTCCCTCATAGCAAGAAATTGCTCTTTTGAGTCACCCAAAACCATTTGCTCCTTCCACCTACAAATCCGGGATTGGGCGGTCGTATCAGCAGACATACGAACGCTACACTTTAGATCGAACTGATCGTTTATCCATGCCTTCTTATCCATTAAAATTTTCAATGAAGCTAAGTTAGAAAAGGAATATGATAAATCAAAATATTAGGATAAAGAATATATATATACACATTACCACTAGAAGAGGAAGATATCCAGCAACTTGGCGTACATTAGCCCTACATGCGATCCCCAATTTGCGGTATAGGTGGGATAAGTGGGAACCCCATAGTTCTTATCATTTACTTCCTCCAAGTTCTTCAATAATTGAATGTAATATATTAGGACTGGGGTCCCTGACTTGTCTAGAAAAAGAAGGCACCCTATCATGACTAGAAGATGGGCCCGGGCACATCGAACGATGTGTTTAGCCTTTGCATTCTCACCCATAGCCTTCACCCTATTCTTTTCTTAATTTTAGTATCTAAAAGATATTAGTTATAAGATTACTTAACTTAGTATTCACATGTTACACACACATCGTATGTGCCTTGCTGCTAGTATATACAAAATGCAGAATAATAAATTACTGATCTATTTAAAAAAATTATAAGGATGATAACACCCTTCTCAAGGGCATTTTTATTTGAATTTGGTCTGTATAATGAAATCACACGCTCTTTTTAAAGAATCGTTTTTCAATTTTATCAAATTCAAAGGCATGTTAGCAATAATTTAGACCTTGATACGCACAATTTTCATTTAAGATGAAATTATGGTGATAACAATTTGTTTACTAGACTTTGATTTTTTCAGTCAGCATATCAATTTGTGGGTTGGTTTAATTTCTCAGCTTCAAATTATCAATTTCCTAGTTTTTTTAGATAGTCTGTAAGTACCATATTTATACCGATGTGGTTCAATCTTGATGTTTTGAATTATCGACGATGGCCACATCTTGGGTATACTTATATTCTAACATATCGGTGGAAAAATAATTGTTTCAAGTGTTTTAAGTTTTAATAGGTTGTGAAATTATTTAATTGCTTATGAACTTTTGATTTAATATGTAATCGTTTTATCTTTTTTGATGTTGTATTTCAAATTTTATATTCCTAAATCCATATATAATTTGTAGGTTTATCACCAAATTAAATGTCATCCTTAGCTTATACAACGATGAAAATCAAAAGTGAAATTTCATCAACATATAAAAGAGAAAGGACATTAACCCTTTGCTTCATTAGCATTAGTATGCTCATCATCTGCTTATACATTAAGCCAAATACCAAAAATGGTCACATTTTTGGACCATAACTAATGGCTCGGGTCACAATTGTGATCATTTTAAGGGTTATCATTTTGCGGGCATGGTCACACTTCATGACTGCGACCCCAACCATCACTTTTTTCTTCAATCACAGTCCTAAACCATGACCATTTGTTGTGAGAACCTACTGTGAACTTTGATTGGTCACAGTTCTTGACCATGATAACCTACTGTGAACTTGGATTGGTTGGGTCATGGTATTTAACCATGACCCACAATCGATACCACATGTACAATGGGTACAGTTTTGAAACATCACCATAGTTTAATCCATTGAAATCTTGCCATGTACATGGTCATAGTTTTGGATAATAAATTTATTTAAAAATAATATTTTTTGTTTGTTTGCTTCCAAAATAATTCTCGTACATGTTTTCAAACCTGTATACAACTCCATTTTACAACTAACTAATACATTAATCAAAAAGTAATAATACATAAATTTGTATGCCATCAAATTAATTATATTAATTGCACATAAATAAATATTTAAATAATCAAAGTGTTCCTTCCCTGAAGCATGTTCAAAATATTTCTTCCCCAATTAGACCTCCAAATATTGCAAAATGTTCTAAATGATAATTAACGACTTGAATTCTAAAATGTCTTTGGGATGCTTACGTAGTCGAAAAATGGCATCAAATTTCACATAGTTCATAAAATGAACAAGGTTAGGGTCTAAAACATAATCCGAATCTTGGGTGTCTATTTTAATATATGGAAATAGATGTGAAATGTGTTGAATGTGAAGAAAATTATGAACACTCTAAATTAGAAATTGTAGTATAAGTCCATTTTTTGATCTTTTAATTTATGAAATAGATTTCAATGTATGTATGAAAATAAAAATGGTGGGATAGGTGATAGAAGTGTAATAAATAGGCTAAAAATATAATCTATTTAAAACTATAATGCAAGTACAAGTTGATCTGATTATGGTCTTTCTCTTATTTTGGAGTCTTCTTGGTCCTTTCCACCCATTCACCCTTTAAATCCTCATATGATTTGGACCCACGTTTCTGGACATTAACTTTTTTTGCTCTATTTTATCTATTTTTCTCCCTTTGGGCAAGTTTTTCCTCCTTAGCCTCTTTCTCTAAGAAGTCGTTCCATTGGTGAATGAATATTTTAACATTGTGAAGAACTTTGTCTTTCATCCTTAAAATATCAAAACTTGATTCCCAATTCGGTAAGTGAACCTTTCGAAGTTTCTTACGATAATTTTTTAATTGTTTAGATACATAGGAAAGAACATTTGTTCTCGAATCAGGTGGGAGTGTAAAATGTTTGTAATGTTAATCCCATATGTCATCCTCTTACAATGATCAATATTCTTCTAGTTGTCTGCTACCCCCCCCCCCCCCGGATGCCCACAATCATCATTTCGAGAGGTAAACAACGGGCTTTAAAAATTGAGACGTCATTGTTTTTACAAGTATGACTCTCGATAATGGAGAAACCAATTTTCTTCTTATCTTATGCCTAGGATTTTGTGGTAACTAGAGTTTGATTAATTGGGGTTTGTGTAGTTTGATGACTCAAAGACAGTATATACGGACTAGTATAATGAACCCGCAAAAGACTAAAGTATTGTGAACTCACAGGCGTCGATAATCAAGGTGGTGGGAAGATTGAGTTGGAGGAGGAGTTTCATTATTAGATTGATAATTTATGTTCATGTTAGACATTTCCTTGAAATAAATAATAATAAATAGAAAATAATTTATGACGATCATATTTAAGACTATATATATAGATATATACACATATATGTATATAACTTTTCAAGCACTTTTAAAACATTCTCGATGTATCCTATTTCCATCCAATTGTCATTATTGTTTATTAATTTATGAAAATATGATCCTGGATAATTGGAAGGAAACGTATCTATGAAAGGAGTCACATCTATGATTTCCATATAAATGTTCGTATTCTTCAAGTTTTTTGCAAGATCACATTTAGTGTGCATATGTTAAGAGACGTCAAAATCGATATGAGCGCTCTGATTATGAAATTATATCGACAATGGATGCATATTATTTTTTGCCTCTTCTAATCGTGCACTAACGTCTGTGCACAGTAGGGTTATGAATGCAAAATATATTCTCTATTACCTCATCTGGGCATTCTGGCAAGGAAAATAAAATACGAATGAATATGTACGCTTACGAGAGATCAAGTCCACGATTTGTAAGATAATCAAAATTTTAAACTTTCTTATTCCCATACTCGTGAATAGGAGTTCCTTCTATATGGAGCACACTAATAAAAGATGTTTTAGTGCAGTCTAATTATAACATCTCGATCATCTATTGAAAGTAATTATTTGCTTCATTTATTTTTCATGAAAAAAATATATAAAAAGAGGGTGTGAACTTGACCAGTGTTTTTTAATGTGAAAGAAAAAACAAAAAAAATGTATAAACAATTTTTTCATGTGTGACAACCTACAAATATGAAGAACAGAGGCTCTAATTAATATTATAAGGACATAATTTCCATAGTCCTGAATTTACATAGAGTATGTCGTATATCGCTACAACCGTCGAAGGAAGTTCATTATCATTTGTTCAAGACGACGGATCCAAATATCAAGTTTTTTTCAATTAAGGACTGCTAGGAGATTGATTTTGGTAAGAATGTGTTTATGTTTCGAAATTGGTTTACAATTGTATTGAGATGTTTTTCGAAGAAGCTTTTTACCAAACTCAGGCATTTTTCTAACTAAAAATATAATTTGGAAGACTTGTAAGGGAGCTTTATAAAAAATAATTTTTCACTTATGTCGTCCAAACAACAAGGCAATGACATTGGAACGACATTGGTCTGTCTTTCAAATAACACCTTCTAACGACATCTCATGTCGTTTGACAGGTCGAGTGAAAGGTCGTTTCTTTACTGCTTCAAACGACCACATGTTATTTTGTGTTTTTATAGGTTATTTCTTAGGTCGCTTCTAACCACATCTAATACTATTCAAACGACATCAAGAAGTTTATCGAACGACCTCCGCCACCTAAAGTATTTTGTTTTGCTATAAATGCCTTCTTTGGAAGAATTTTGATTAAGACTTTTGCCAAACGAAAACTGCAAATATGAAGAGTTTTAATCTTCATTTTTAGGGAAAATTTCAGGTTTTTGATTCACACAAAAAATCCCATATATGTTTGTAAATCGTTTGGAACCCAAAGCACATATTTGTTGAAGTTTCTCTTATAGAGAAGGAGATCTCTACTGTTGATTTAATAGTTCTTGCGGGAGATGTTTGCTGACAACTGCGGTCATTGGGGATATTTGAGGGTATTCACTACTGAAGGAGGAACTGTTATTATTGAGATTCTTATGGGAATATTTTATGGTTTAGGCTGCGGTCTATGTGGATTTTCTGTCGAAAATTTGTTGCAGATTTCATTGTGTAATTGTAAGTTTGGATTTACGTTATATAGTGAAATAAAGGTTTTTACCCGGAAGTAGTTTTTTCCTGAAATTTTTTTATCCCCAAATTTGTGTTTGGATGTTTGATTTATTCATATAGATGCATGATTAGGGTTTAATTATTTTGGATTAAAGATTGACTCTAATTAAATAAGTTTTAATTAGAACTTTATGAATCACATAAATATCCGATATCACGCATTCTGAAATTGGTATCAGAGCTAGTTACTTTAAATTATCTAGTGGTCGTTTTTCTGCAAATTTTTGTGATATCGATTTTTTTTTAAAATTTGATTTTGAAAACTTTCGTAATTTTTTTGGTGGAAAACTTATATAATCGAATGCCTGTCTTTGATGGAACAAATTATGCCTATTGGAAACCCCTGCATGAGATCTTGTTTAAAGGCTATTGATAAGCATGCTTGGTTAATATGTGAAAGATGGTGGACTCCTCCCACTGTCACCATTGAAATTGTCACTTCTCCCAAACCTGTGTTGGACTGGACTGAGGACGATTATAAATTAAGTACCTTTAACTCCCGTGCACTACACCAAATCTGCCGAATTGTTATGGTCATTGACCTTGACAAGTTGGACTTGTCAAGGTCAATAACCGTGACAATTTTGGGGGTGACAACTTTTTTTATCACGGACTTGTCCCGGTCATTGACTATGATAAGTTCATTAGAATTATTACGGTCATGTCACAGTCTATGACCTTGACAAGTTTTGTCACGATCATAAATCGTGACAAATCCGTGAAAATTTTTAAAATATTATCACGGTCATTGACCGTGACAAGTTTCTTTGTCACGAACTTATCACGGTCAATGACCGTGACAATTCTGGGCAGAATTAAAAAAAATCTGCTGGGCAGTATGGCCACTGCCACTGCCCAGTAGTATATTTTTACATGTTATAGCAACGTTGTACCTGTTCAAACATTATATATCCAAATAAAATAGAGATAATGCAAATATACATTCAAAACAATATGCATCACGATATAATTCAAATGTAACAACTTAAAACAATTCAATTCAAATAATCTCACTACATGTTTGGGGTAAGGTTAGCTCTGAGGAGGTGAGTAGGCCACACGATATACGAATTGACTCACCCATCAATATACATCGTGCCACATTGTTCATGCAACCACAAGGGGGAGTTCTCCTTCCCGAGTATTACATGCATGATGAGCACCTTGGACTCAATGTCATGAAGCAAACGTCCATAAAATGGCATACCCTGGACGGTATTCGGGTCCCTCAACCCCTGCCCTATTCGCTGGCTATCAAATATGTTAAGTATAAACATGCTCGACCAACCAATTATCGACATCGTTCGGTTGAAGGGAACCAAATAGGGGAGTGGATCATCAAAGTTCGCACGTGTCGGCGATGAAGTAGCGAGGTCCACATCTTCGTCATCCTTCACCTCCTCCTCCACCACCTTCTAATTCCCTTTCCCCTTACGGTTTCCTCCCAACAAATGCTTCATGAATGAGAACATATCTTGGACCGATGCCTCCAAACGGGACAGCTTCACATCATGCGAGCTCACCGTTCGAGCCAACCCGATGTCACTCGTCTCCAATCTGATGATCCTAAATTTGGCCACCCGTGAGCTCCCCCCTTATCCTCCCCTTGCGATCAATGCCAAGCACTTGGATGAGTGTGTCTGTGGACAAAGATTCCTTGTCAGCATCAGACTGCGACTCATGCACTTCCTTAAGCTTTGCCTGAAACAATAAAAAGCACGTGATTAGTAAAATAAGTAAATACAAAAATTATAACGTAGTTACCAAAAAGTAAACTGTCGGATTACTTACAATTATGGCTGCGACGCTTGGGGACACCTCCTTATCCTTCCCCTTATTCGTCCGAATAGCCACATAAGTATCGAGCCTATGTGGCCTACCCCCAGGGTCACTCCCTGTCCCCTGAAATAAAATAAAGTAAAATTAGTATCGGCACCGCCAAGTAAAATAATGCACAATAATATATTTTTGTAGTTATAGAAAAATTAAATCTTACCATCATCCTATGCTCCACCTCGGTGTAAGACGTACGACCGGAGTAGTGCACGTCTACCTTTTTACCCGGTTTTTCCTCCCCGATTGGCGATATGCCAATTGTCCCTCCCCGATCTCATTATCAATGAACTTTTACCATTGTGCCAATGAGATCGGCTCTTTCGGCGGGACGTATTCACGCATTCAGATAACGGACTCTTGGGTCTTCCCAAAGTACCAGGTCTGCATATTTTTCTTCCACGTCTTGTGTTTCTCCCTCAACTGCTCCAAGACGGAATCGCGTAGCTTTGGATCCAGGCTGAATTATTCCTGTCCAACAAATACAATGTTAGTTGCGAATAAATACAAATATAAATAGAAATATAAAATAAAATCGAAATTGAAATTGAAATATTCATATAAATATAAATATAAATTCATTACCTGTAGTGCCACCCAAATAGCTAACTTGAGCTCATTTGGCACTTCCCTCCAACTAGTGTACCCCGGGACGATGATCGTCTTTATCAGATCGAGGGATCTCTCTAATAGGCCGGTCTTGTTCTCGATGGTCATCCCCAATTTGCCATATTTGGGGAGCCTAGGGGCCGAGGAGCCCTCCTCGCCTCCGCTACCACTGAGCCCAGATGACATCATCACAATCATCATCATCATCATCCTCGCCTTAGTACCCGAAGGAGACATTTGCTGTCAAAAAATGTTGTTATTAGTACAAATCAAAATGAATTAGAAGAAGATATGCAAATATGTACAATTACTATAAATCCAAATGAATTGTTACTGTTTAACACCTTAATTCTTAATTTTAAAACAACAGCATCTAGCTCATAATATGTACAATTACTAAAAATTCGAAACATTCCCACCCCCACCCCTACTGCCCACACACACGCACACTACACAAGAGTGAAAATGATAAAGTGCAAATCAATTAAAAGCATTAAAAATGGATTGATAAAGTACAAATTGGAATATTTATTTCAAATTGAAAAATTATTTCAAATTCGGGTTATCATAAAAAATGGATTGATATTCGGTAGGAGCAGCCAAGTCATCCACACTACTATTTAGACGCTTTGGCGCGTGTAGGACAATTGACCACGACTCGTTATTGATATACTCCGAGTAAAAAACTTGGTTAACCTTTTGAAATGCATAAACAAACGGCTCATCGCTAACGTTGTCGTTGCTCTTCAACTTGGACAAGTCAACCATGATCAAATTGGTGACATGATCAACTTTACGAGCATTTTTATCCTCAACTCTTACCCAGTCACAGTAAAATACAACCTCTTTGAAGCTTATATAATCCAATTCAAATATATTTCTAATTACACCATAGTAAGTCATTTCTGCTTCAACGAGGTTTTTATCTTTTGTGCTCTCTCGAAATAAAGTAAGAGCCTTGTATGAAATGCCCGAGTTCTGTACATTTGTACTTTTCTCATACACTTTTGCGCCGAATACGTAACCGTTCAACTAATCACCTATTAAAGGTAAGAAGCATATATTCATGGATTAGTATAAACAAAACTTAGATTTATAGTATGTTTCATCATATATTCATGGATTAGTATAAACAAAACTTAGATTTATAGTATGTTTTATTTAACTATGTCTTATTTATATTCGATTTTTAAATTTCAAATTCAAATTCAATTTATAATAGAAATTTCCATTTCCTCCATCTCCACTAAAGGGTGAGTGGTCCTATCCCATTCAAGACCGCATTTTTCTATAATATACTTGACAGCTCATGCACATTGTTACGATTTGAGAAAAATTCGGCAGCTTATCCCTGTAGTTCTCCAAGTATACGACGTAGATTGACAAGTGTGAGTGTTGTTTCAATTGATCAATTGAAATAACAGTCACACTTGTCAATCTAGTATGTACCCAGAGAACATTAGGATACGACTGCAGAACTTTCTCCAAAAGTAACAACTTTAAGCCACTAAGAATATTATTATATAGAAATTATGCAGTCCCAAACTGTCCAAACGGGACAATTCGAGAGATCTCATTACAGGGGTAATGACTCTCGAACGGGTTTAAGGGTTATTGAATGCGTACGCATAATAACTAGAAGGCTAGTATCTATGCGCACTATATGTAATTTCAAGTATGTTTCATTTAATTATCATACTATATATATTGCTCGTTATACAAAGTAATTTTTAAAAAAAGTTGAAAAATATATGGACAATAATCCAGTGGTCATGCCACTTTTAAAATTAACCAACCCAACATCGATCCACTATAATCCAACCGCAATGGCAACAACAAATGTGTATCCTGTACTCCTTCTAATTCATCTACTCAATTAATTATTTTCATTAATTAAACTAACAATTAAAGTATACAATTATTAATTTACTAATTTACAATGAGGGGCAATCCTACTTGCATATGAAAGGGGCAGTAATTATTAATTTACAAAAAAAATTAACAACCAATCAATATTAAATCAATCAATTCTTTTACAATGACCACTACAATATGAGGGACAATATCTAATAAACCAAAAAAAAAATAATTAAAAAAAACACACACATGCACATATACACACACACGCACTTATACACCCCCTGCTCCCTCCCCCGCCCCCCTGCCCACTCCCCCTGGCTGCCCCTGCCCACCACATGCACACACACACACATATATATATGCACGCATATATACATACACACACAAACACACACACACACACACATGCACATACACCCCCTCCCCCCAGCCCTCCTGCCTCCCCCCCACACGCATATATACACCACACACACACACGAACATTTACACACACATATACACACACACACACACGCACATATACATACATATATACATAAATGGAGGAGAAATAGAGAGAGAAAATATACCAAATTTATAGAAAGAGAGAGGGAGCAACCACTAGAGAGAGAGAGAGAGAAATGGAGGGAACAAAATCGTGGAAAAAAAAAGAAGAGGGAGAGTTTTTTTACTGATAGAATTGTCACAGATGTATCATGGTCAATGACCGTGACAACTTTATAAGATTGTCACGGTCATTGACCGTGACAAGTCCATGACAAATGTACTTGTCACGGACTTGTCACGGTCAATGACCATGACAAGCCTTTATCACGGCCTTGTCACGGTCAATGACCGTGATAAAAAATGCATATTTTTTTGTCACGGTCAATGACCTTGACAAGGCTAAACGCTTAAAGGGTGCCAATTTGACCATTTTGGCGTAGTGGTGGCCTTAGTGCTATTTCTAGATCCATCACCCCTGAAGATTTCCTTCATATTATGACGTGCACCACGTCTAAAAAGGAACGGTATATCCTCCAATTGACACATGAGGGTACCAACGCAGTTAAGGCATTTAAGTTACAATTTGACCACCCAATTTGAGACAATCACCATGTTAGAGTTCGAGTGTTTTGACGAATTTTATGCTATGTTGTCAGATATAGTCAATACGAGTTTTAATTTGGGTGAGAAAATTGATGAAACGGGAGTTATTAAAAATATTTTGAGGTCACTCATGAAATGTTCTATTCCCGAGGTCACTCTTTTGAACTAATTAGGGATATTAGACACACTTAGGTTAGAAGAAATCGTAGGAGATCTTCAAATTTATGAGATCGACATGTTTCCTAATACTGTTAAGCTAAAGGATAGAGGGATTTCACTTAGGTCCCAATCTAAAAAAGGTGAGGAAGTGTCTAAGAAGAGAGATAAGAAGACGAAATAGAGAGTTTGTGAGTCTGAGTCTGAGGAAGGGTTTGATTTTGATGATGTGGTCATGTTTGCAATTTTTTTTAAAAAGCTTCTCAAATTTGAAAAAGAAAATTCTTCCAATAATTTATTTTTGAGAAAAATAAAAAGAAAGAGGATGCCAATAAGAGTGGTGAGAAAGAGGAAGAGGCGAGATGTTGTGAGTGCGAGGGAAAAGGGCATAAAGCATTTAAATGTCCCACTATGGTAAAGTGAAAGGACAAGAAAATTGCTATGCTAGCCACTCTTAGCGATAGTGATGTCGAGATGAATGATTTCGGGAATGAATCATCACATGGTATGTGTGTTGCCTTCATGGCTAGTCATGTGAGCCCATCTAGTTTGTCCTACGATGATGAGGTCACTTGCATACGTGAGAGCCTCGATGATGATTTAAGTATTTTGAGTGAGTGTAAGAGTGAGATTAGAAGTGAGGGTGGAAGTGATCTCTAAAAAGCATTTAGAGATTTATATGTCGAGACCTTAAAGTTGAAGAAATTATATAAGGAGTTAGGTCTTAAGGGGTTAGATTTGGAGCAAAAGATAGGAGTTTTGAGGAAGTTTGAGTCATTGAGCATTCAACTTGAGGAGGTGAAGGTTTCTTTAAGTGAGCAGTTGATCGTCATAGGTCGGGAAAAGAGTGAACTTGAAGCCCATGTGTCCCAACTCGAGAGAGATCTCGAATGATCCCGAGAGGTCAAAGTCACTATTGAGCATACAACAAACAAGGTAGGAAAGATTCTCCTCGATACCGCTTTGGGTAATATTGAGAGGCATGGAATAGGTTATGACAGTGCGTCTACTTCTCATGTTGCACCCAAGACGATTTTTGAGTTTGTGATTGATCCATATGGCTCTCAACCTAATCCACTAAGAATTCGATTTCCTATAGGAGAGTGCGACCAAGAAGTTTTGAGAGAGGTGTTCCTAGAATTGTGTATGTTCGCACCCATTATAAGAAGAGAGGACACCTTAGGTAATTCTATCTTAAGTTGGGTAGTATGTCCTATAGAATTTTTCCACGTTATGCTACGAACCGTGTTCCCACACAGGCACCCATGCATGATACTTTGCATGATCATGTGCATCACATGATAGAGTTTGCATATATTTGAGAGAAATTTAAGTTTTTAGTCAATGCTTCACACGATTTGATGGATGTTTTTCATAGGATGTCACCACCTTTGAAAAACACCTCTGCACCTAACGATTAAGGTTTAGACTTGTTTTCTGGCATATAATGATTTTCATGATGATATTTTATGCCTATTTCTAGTGTGTACCCCATTTGTATTTATTTTTTTCCCATTTTGATATGTTTCTCAAAAAACCTAAAAAGAAAAAATACAAAAAGATTTTCTATTTTTTAAAAAAAAATTGAAAAAGCCAAAAGGTTTTATTTTGATAAAATTTTTGGAAAAAGAAAAAAGGATTTTTGTATTTTGTTTTACACCGTTTAGGGATGGACAGTTAGGATGACTAAGTCTTAATTTCGTTACATTATCCATGTGTCTATTTGATAGTGATTTGAGACACATCATCATTTCATATTATGCTTTACAATGTTTGGAGTTATTGAGATGTGATTAGATGTTACTTCCTACATGTTTGACTCATGATTTCCTTTAATGCACACGAGAACAAATTTATTTGATTATTGTTCTTATCTATCACATGCTCGTCGAAGTATTTTAATCTCAATTTCGTCTTTAAAAGGTACCAAATACGATAAAACTTGACAATAAAAGTAGTGTATGTAAGAACTGTTGCCCTTGAGGATTTGTTTAAATTTAAAAAATAATGAGTGTACATGGCAAAGGGTTGCGAGAGAATAATAATCTCGTCGTGAAAGCCACCGTTTGAAAAGTGCCAAAGAAAAAATTAAGGCTATAAAAATAAGATATTCCAAAAGGGGCCAAATAGTTTAGTTTGATCACCTCAATAAATAAATAAAAAGATTTATTATTTATGAGGTTGTTTGGATGGAAATAAAATAATGGGATTGCACGTCCTAACAAAGTCTTAAAAAAACATTACATAGTTTTTGACGTTATTAGTGTGGAAATCATATTTGACTTTGATGTGTCGATTATATTAAGTCAATTTCATATAAATTCACATGTTTTACACCTAAGGATGATTTTGAGTTCATTCCTTAGAAGCATCCATATTCATTGGGAACATATGTTATATTTGATTAAGTTGATGTTCCTATCGAATTTGTTCACACCCATTCATTCCGTTTCCACAATTTGATTATCTTAGTGTATTCATATTGTGTGTTATGTTTGTAAGATTATTTTTACTTGAAAATTTTGAAAAAGAAAAAATAGCTGTGGATCCTTTTGAGTATATCCTTCCATGAGCGTAATTGTTATATATTTGTTATGCTTTTTGTGACACTCCGTATTTATTTTGGATTTATTCTTTTCCTTATCTACTTTGGACAAATAAAAAGGGGGAGAACGAATTATGTATTATGGGAGAGACTTGATTTATTTGATTTAATTTATGTTTATCTCATTTCAAACTCGATATGTCACGAAGGTATTTTCTTTGTTTATTGTGTGCAAGGATTTGATGGTCTTTGATGATCATTTGGACCGCACACAAAAAGAAGCGCAACGAAAGCAAAGATAATTGATTTGAAGAGATTTAAAGTTGAAGATTTTTGAAGACTTGCATTTTTAGTACCTTTTCACTTTTGGGTTCATGGGAGAGTATTAGATTTTTATAGGACATTTTGATAATTTGGATTATTTTTATTTTGTGTCGGCATAGACATATGGGGAGATTTGTAAGGATATAATTTCCATAGTCCTGAATTTACATAGAGTATGTCGTATACCGGTACAACTGTCGAACGAAGTTCACGATCAATTGTTCACGACGACAGATCCGAATATCAAGTTTCTTCAATAATGGACATGTAGAAGATTGATTTTGGTAAGAATGTGTTTAAGTTTCGAAATTGGTTTACGATTCTATTCAGATATTTTTTTAAACTGATTTTTATCAAATTGAGGCATTTTTCTAAGTAAAAATATTTTTTGGAAGACCTATAGGCGATCTTAATCAAAAATTAATTTTTCACTTCTGTCGTTCAAATGACAAAACAATTCCATTCAAATGACATTGATATGTCGTTCGGACGACATCTCATGTTGTTTGACAAGTTACGCGAAAGGTCGTTTCTTTACTGCGTCAAATGGCCACGTATTCTTTTGTATTTTTGTACGTAATTTCTTAGGTCATATCTAACGACATCTAATGTCGTTCAAACAACATCAAGAAGTTGTTAGAATGACCTCCACCGCCTCGAGTATTTTGTTTTGCTATAAATACTTGTTTTGGAAGAATTTTTTTATGAAGACTTTTGCCAAACAAAAACTGCAAATCTGCAGAATTTTAGTCTTCACTTTTAGGGGAAATTTCATGTTTTTTATTCACACAAAAGATCCCATATACATTTGTGAATCATTTGGAACCCAAAGCACACTTTTGTTGAAGTTTCTCTTATAGAGAAGGAGATCTCTACTGTTTATTTAATAGTTCTTATGGGAGCTATTTGCTGATGATTGCGGTCATTGGGATACTTGAGGGTATTCGCTACTGAAGGAGGAGTTGTGATTCTTGTGAAAATCTTTGCTGGTTTAGGTTGCGGTCTATATGGATTTTCTGCGGGAAATTCATTGCAGATTTCATTGTGTAACTGTAAGTTGCGATTTACGTTATATAGTGAAATAAAGGTTTTTTTTTGAAATATTTTTGTCCCGAAATTTGTATTTGGATGTTTGATTTATTCACATAAATGCACGATTAGGGTTTAATTAGTTTCAATTTTTTTTTGGCAAAAGAAAAAAATTTATTAATAGGAAGGAGAAAAATCCTCTCCTCTAAATTAAAGAAGACTTAAGAAAATTTCCGAAATCTTGAACAAGTAGGAGGTCGCCTAAAATTAGCTTTTTGAGACAATTTCTCTTTTGGAGTTAAGTAGTGAAAAGAGACTTGCTTTCTTTTCTCTTTTGATTAATTCCATCTACCTCAAGTAGATTATTTGAGTCCTCAGTATTTCTTAAAACCTCAAAAGAGTTGCTAACTAGAGTAATTTTATTTCCCTATTTTCTCCTAACCAAATCTGAAATAAATGCCCGAGCTTTTGCTGTATTAGGAGACATTCCAAAATTAAACTTAGGAATTTCCACAAATATATTAATTTCGTTGCCACTAGGCTACTTCTCCTGATGCAATAAGTCTTCAGTTTTACTCAACTTGTGTTTGCATCTGCATAAGCATCTGATTTGTTTTATTTATAACGATATATCATTCATGTGGGGGATTGTTGGAAAAATTGGACTTAAATGGGTTTTAAGAAAGCTGTCCAGAATTTTCTGGACAGAATTTTGAGCAACTTTGAGCTCAAATTTAGGTGGGACCCACACTACGAAAATTGTGGGACCATATACGAACGCGTTCACCTCCGCAAGGAGATTAACGTAGTATATTCATATGTCCATTTCAATAAGTTATGAATGATAATTATGTCCCCAAAGTGACTCACAAAGCAATGAAAGTTAATGAATTGGGTGTGTTTTTACTCTTGTCCCACATTGGAAGAGTAGTGGAATTTTGATGAGTTAATAACACCCCAAGTATGGACTAAGGCTTGGATGCCTTGGGGGTATCCCAACTCTTTGAAGGGGAGATGACCTAAGCTATGCACGGGTTGACTTTCGATCAAAAGTCCACACGCGCGCGCGCGCGTCCGTCCGTCTGGCCGGCCGGCTCAGCTCGGTTCGGTTCGGGCTTGGGCTTGGGCTTGGGCTTGGGCTTATAAAAATCTCCTACTTTTTTTGTCCGAATTTATTTAACTTTCTGGGCTTTAATTATTAATTAATTACGAAATTAATTAATTAATAAACTGTTGGCAGTTATTGCCAACAGTCAACAGTTAATTTCGTTTAACTGCTTTGGCAGTTATTTGCCAACCGTCACCTATTTTGCTATAAATACAGATGCCTCCCTCCGTTTTTAAATAATGAAATTTTCCCTCCTCCAGAATTGCTGTCCTTTTTGTCCCAGAATTTCTGTCATATCTGTTTCGAAATTTCTTTCTCCTGCATAACATATGTTGTAGTGTTGTTGAGTAAAGGCCACAGAATTTGAGTGCGTTGAAATTAATTATTGTTGTGCTACATAATTAATTGGGGAAATCCGTTCTATCTTGGGAGACAATATTCATCAACCTCGGACCACATTGGAGGGAATAAATTGTCTTAAGGAAACTGTTGTTCATAACAGGGCTCGGATTTATCTTTAATTCTTTTATTATTTCTGCAAATTCAAGTAAGTGTTTCATTTATGTAATTCTGTTTTAATTATGTAATTATATTAAATTCATTATTCTGTACAATTGTTATTTATAAATAGTAGACATAACACTTTTTCCACCAGAATACACTCAGGCGGTGGAGATGAATGTGTGACACTCCACCCAATTAAATACCGGGTGATAAGTTCTTTATTAAATTAAATAGAATATCCATTTGGTTCATTCTTAGAGTCACTGTTGAAAACCATTAATTACTAATCACCTATTAGTTAATTAAGCCGGTGTCAAAAGTTTATCTTATCATTTAATAGATAATAATATGCTAAAACTAAATTAAACCGTGCACACATTAATAGAGTTTAAACCATCATAAGATATAAATAGAAAAATATGTGGCCGAATAAACCATTCGCTATAAATACTAAATTAAAAATAATAAAGTCACTGTTGAAAACCATTAATTACTAATCACCTATTACTTAATTAAGCCGGTGTCAAAAGTTTATCTTATCATTTAATAGATAATAATATGCTAAAACTAAATTAAACCATGCACACATTAATAGAGTCTAAACCATCATAAGATATAAATAGAAAAATATGTGGCCGAATAAACCATTCGCTATAAATACTAAATTAAAAATAATAAAACCAACAGGAAATAAATAAACCCAAATACAAATTTGATCTAAATGACTGAATGAAGTGCAAAGGGGCAATATGATCATAAATGAAATACAAAGATAAAGTTATCCTAATCTATGAATGAATGACTGAAGCGCATAATCCACATCCTGCATGCATCCATATATGCTGCAGCTACACATCCATGGAATAAATTATCAAGTTCGGCGTCCCTATGGCTGGACACCTAAAAGGTTTTGGAAAATATTTATAGTAAGGGTTAAAACCCAAAATATTTAGCAAATTTTCATCACATTTCAAAAATCAATTATTAGATACACATGTTAGAATTTCGTTTACGCCGTTAAGTTTCCTCACCTCTCATATAAAGTGCACGCCTACGTTTTCTACTTATCCCACCTAGCCACATTACCCAAGTTAAGTAGACATAAGCATTTATCTAAACTATCGACACACGTAAATCCCCGTATTGCCCATATAGTACCTATCCGAATTTATATATCTCGTATGTTATTAATATCGTAAGTAAAACTTCCCATATGTTATAATTTAATCATTTAATTAAGTTTCTCTACTTAATTTACTTTCAGATACACATTATCTAACTTTCTACTGCCACACATAAGTAGAATATTCATACAAGTATATATTTTACACACTAAAATATATAACCACGACAACCCTTAGGATAACCACCGTTAATAAGGTAGACTTTGCTATCAAGTCCAGGTATCACACATATTACATAAAGGACTATTGGTTCGTCATGTCTCCTCGAACCAAAAATCAAATAACAAGCAATGGAGGTGAACATAGTTCTAAGACTTAGGCTACACTCATACCTAACGTACCCAAATGACATGTCAGTCCCACTAATAAATGTCACATAGTGAGCCTCCCTAAGTTTTATGTTTTGAAGAATAAATCCAGAGCTCACTAGAATCGACAAGGTTTGATCGCCCACTACGCGGGAACCTCCGTGATAGCAGGCATCCTAGGTATGTTCACATTTAACAAAAATCATATAATAGGAATCCACACACAACCTATATATACATATATACTTAGTAAGTGTACTCCTAACCCAACATTAAAGTCCGTACGTAGTATATATCACTCAAACACTTAGAGTATAATAAATTTATCATTTGTAACTCGCTATCGTATTAATCCAGATATTACTTTATAATCTAAGGATCCTAGTTACCCCTTACATCACTTGAGTAGTTAAGCCATTCATAACCTACAGTTATATAAAATAAACTCCTTCAAAATCCTCATAACTCATTCTCATTCTCTCGAATTAATTATGTCACCATTTAAGCCTACTGAATTCTCGCCTTAGTTTTCTCATTAAGACTAAGTCATAATCCCATCATGGGCCTACTATAATATAATAAGTTCCTCATTATATTGTAACAAAGTCCCAAAAGTTTTCTCGGCAAAACTATAGGAGTTCTAGGCTTAAAAAGGGAAGAATAGGCAAATCTGGGCAAACTGAGTCGATTCACACTAGGGACGAATCGATTCGCCTTACCAAATCAATTCGAACAATAGCAATTCGTCTTCTTCATTGAGTTTTAGCATTTTTCACCATTTTCTTTAACGTAACTCAAATGATTCTTCACCAAACTAAAAATCAATTGTCCCAAACACTATCTACATGTATTAGGATGATTTCCAACCTAATTAAAACATAAAGCATCATAATTTTTCATCAAGAACATATCATAACATTTATTCATCAAACCCCTAAATTTTCATATTCTTCATGTATACTCAACAAAAAACCCAGAATTTTCTCATCTAAGTCATCACTCATGATCTGATTTCATATCAACTACATGCATAAATTTAGTCTACAAGAAATCCTATCCAACACATGGATTTAAATCATGTTAATTTCCAATTTCATCGTTTATGTCAATATGTTTAACCCTATTCTCACATGGGTATTATAACTTCAAAGAAACTTGAAAATAAACTCTTACCTTAGATTAATGGGTATGATTTCATTACTTGGTGATGAATTGGGTTGTCTTCCCTTCCAATCCACTCTCCAATGATGATTTGGGTGCAAGAACTAGTTTGAATCCTTCAAGAACTTTCTCTTAGGCTTTAAAAATTGCTTCTCCTTCTTCTCTAAAGGCATTTCCTTAATTTATAACCTATTAACCCTAGCCTCTCCCATATATATGCCAATAAAGGCTTTGGAATTTCGTAGGTCTCTTAACCCTAGGTTACCAAATGACTAAAGGCCCTAATACGATACTAGTTTAGTCTAAAATTGCCCCGGGAGCCAAACAGTACCCCAAGTATATTATTCTGACTATTTAGACCCTCTCGGAACCATCTGTGACCTCGAAATCATCATCTGAGTTATCTTAAATAAATTTACTATCTCGATGTCATATTAGTCTACAAGTGACTCCCGATTTAGATAAATTCCAATTATGCCAATATCATTCACTATGACGTGTAATAATTCCAATAAATTATTTACTATTTACTTAGTAAATTTAACAAATAATATTAATTATTATCTCTCTCTGGATTAATATTTAATGCACACAATATTATTTAATTAAATTAAATTATGTCACACGTGTAATTTAAAATAAAAACAAATTCATTACCGAATTAATTAAATTCCAAGTATATAGAAATACGGGGTATTACATACGTCCCCACTTACAGGGAATTTTGTCCCCGAAATTAGGACATATTTGTGGCGAATAGCTCTAGATACTGCTCTCGCATGTCATTGTCCCGCTCCCATGTCGACTCATCAATGATGTGGTGTCCCCACTGAACTCGGACTAATGGTATCACTTTAGATCACAGTTTACGCTCACTAAGATATAGAATAGCCACGGGTCTCTCCTCATATGACATGTCTGGTTGTAAATCGATCTCCTGGAGTGTAACGTGCCAAAAAGCCTTCTCGCTCCTTTGATACTTCTTTAGCGAAGCCACGTGGAACATATCATGTATCCGCTATAGATTCTTAAGTAAACCCAGTCTATATGCCACTAGTCCCACTCTCTCAATAATCGGGAAAGATCCCATATATCACGGCACTAGCTTCCCCTTCTTACCGAACCTCATGATCCCCTTCATGGGAGATACCCATACCAAAATCTGGTTTCTAACCTCTAACTCAATGTGTCTCTGGTCATCATTAGCATAGCTCTTTTGCCTGTCCTGAGATATTCTAATCTGTCCATGAATTAGCCCAATTTGGGCAGTAGCGTCATGTATCATCTATGGCCCCATTAACTTGTTATACCCCATCTCTAACCAGTAAGAGGGAGAATGATAAGGCCTCCTATAAAGTGCCTCAAATGGTTCCATGCCGATGGTGAATTGATAAAAGTTATGATATGAAAACTCTACCAATGGAAGGTATCGCTCCCACCCTCCCCCAAATTTTAAGATGCACATTCTCAACATGTCCTCTAGAATATGGTTAACCCTTTCGGTCTGTCCGCCTATCTGTGGGTGGTATGCGGTACTCAATCGCAAGTCTGTGCCCATGGTCTCCTGAAATCTCTATAAAAAATGATACACAAAGACCTTATCTCTATCAGACACAATGTTAATCGGTATTCCGTGCAGCTTCACTATCTCCTCTATGAATAGTTGTGCATACTGCATCGTCTCAAAATTAATGCGAGCTAGTAAGAAATAGGCCCTCTTGGTCAGCCGATCCACTATCACCCAAATGGATTCATGACCCCTATGCGACATCAACAAACCTATAATGAAGTCAATCAAAACACTCTCCTATTTCCACATGGGAATCTCTAATAGTTTTAGCATCCCTGAAGACCTATGGTGGCCCACCTTAACTAACTGACAGGTAACACACTTCGAGAAGACTGTACCATGTCCCATTTAATCTTTGCCCACCAATACTGTCTTTTCATGTCCTCACACATCTTATCCCCGCTTAGATGTATCATAAATCTCGAACCATGTGACTAAGTCATAACCGCATGCCTGAAGTCCTTATCCTTTGGCACAACCAGTCTCCTATTAAAATGTAGGTCTGTGTCTGAGCTAATCGAGTAAGACTCTGAACCCTTAGCTAATAACTGGTATACTATGTCCAGATAAAGCTGGTCCTCCGTCTATGCTTTCACTACCCTTGTAATAATTTCAGGAGTGATAACTAAAATTACCATCCACGTTCTGGAGATCTCATCATCATGTCGAAGATCACTCCACTTCTCCTTCTAGACCTTCGCTAACTCCCCTGTAGGTCGTCGGCTCAATATGTCTGCCACCACGTTAGCTTTACTGATGATACAAAATGTCAAACTAGTAGTACTTTATGAACTTGAGCAGCCTCTTCCATCTCATATTCAGATCCTTCTGGGTGAAGAGATACTAAAGAGATTTATGGTCTGTGAATAGAGTAAACTACTCCCCCATTAGGTAGTGCCTTCATATTTTCAAAGCAAACACAACCGCTACCAACTCAAGGTCGTGTGTGGGGTAATCTTTCTCATGGGGCTTAAGATTTTGAGATGCATAAGCTATAACCCTCTCCTCCTGCTATAATATACCCAGAATTCCCTGCAAGGATGCATCCGTATAAACCCAGTACTCCACCCTTCCCCTAGGCAATGCGAGTATAGTTGTTGATGTTAATTTGTCCTTTAGCTCATTAAAGGCTAACTGATAGTGATCACTCCACACAAACGATACACCCTTTTGAGTTAGATTCGTCAATGGACCAGCAATATTCGAAAACCCCTTAATGAAATGTCAATAATAATCGACCAACCCTAAAAAGCTACAAATCTCTATCGGTGTCGTGGGCTGTCCCCACTCCCTCATCGCTGATACCTTACTCGGATCAACAATAATGCCCGTATTGGACACGATGTGGTTAAGAAACTGTACCTCCCGTAGACAAAATCCATACTTCTCAAATTTGGCATATAAGTGGTGGTCTCAAAGTGTCTGTACATTCGTACGCAGATGCTCCGCATGCTCCTCCTTAGGGAAAGAGTAAACTAGAATGTCATCTATGAACACCATTACGAACTAGTCCAAAACTCCCTAAATACCCTGTTCATGAGATTCATGAATATTGTTGGCACATTGGTGTGCCCAAAATACATCACCCTGAACTCATATGATCCGTACCGCGATAGAAAAGTGGTCTTGGGAACAACAACCTCTCGAATGCACAATTGGTGATATCCTTATCTCAAATCAATCTTGGAGAAGTACGCATCCCCTCTCAACGGGTCAAACAGGTCATCGATCATTGGAAACGGATACTTATTTCGTATCATGACCTTGTTCATCTCCCTGTAATCTACACACAAGTGAAACAAACCATCCCTCTTCTTCACAAATAACACTGGCGCACCCCATGACGATATACTCTGCTGAATAAAACCATGCCCTAAGAGCTGCTAAATTTGCTCTCTCAACTCTGACATATCTTATAGGGCCATGCGGTAAGGTACTCAAGCAACTGGTCTCGTACTCGGTGCTAACTCGGTAATAAAGTCAATTTCTTGACTGGGTAGCAACCCTGGAATCTTCTAAAATACATCCTCAAAATCTCTCACAGCTAGAATCGAGTATCATGGAATAACTACCTCCCGTGAGGTCCCTTCCTTAATTTAGTATAGGTGGGTGTGTGACCCTCCCTCCAGAAGAGGCATATCCACCAAGAACATCTCCTACCCCGGAATAGAGAACACTATGGTCGTCTCGTAACAATCTTCCATCGCCTTATTACCCACTAACCAATCAATGCCCAGAATGATATCATACCCCACCATATGTAACATAAAAAGGTCTACTACTAAGCTCAGTATCCCAATCATGATGTTTACTCATCTCCATACATAGTGTATAAGTGACCCACTACCCAATGGTAACTCTACACACATAAGGCGAGTGTCGGTTCTCTCTAAAAGATCGGTTGCTTGTGAAAATCTAGTGGTAATAAAGGAATGTACCCACGACTAATGGTGGCGCCTGAGGTGTTTGTGGCATGGGTACATACCGGACGTTATACACTCATCGATAATGCATATGTCCCCGCTTCTACTATGGGGCTGGGGGCGCTGGTGCTAATGCTGGAGGTAACAAAACCTGCTGCCACTATTGGGCACCCTGCTAATGTGTCCTGGACTGCTTTGGGCAATCGATCCTTTTATAAACGTGATGCCCACATATAAAGCGCTGCCCTGAAAACTCGCTCTGCCTCTGGCCCTGCTAGCCCTGTCGAGGCTGGACCTAATGCTGTCCCTGATAACCCTGGCCCTGCTAGCCACCTCCATTATTCCCTTGGTCCTGATGGCCCTAGGGCCTGTTGTTGCTAATTAGGACCCTTCTGGCCCTGCTTGGAACCCTAACCCTCGGGTCGATAGCCACCAAACCTAAATATCTTAACCTAATCGCATGCGGGTAATCCTTCCCTACTATATCACCACCTGCTATTGAGGTGCTCCACTGGCACTACTCCCTCCTGTCCTACCTGACTGTCTCGGCTCCCCTGCTCTCTTGCTTTCCTTCAGGTGGAAGAGGTGGTATTGGCAATGCAAAAGGGAAGCATTAACGACTTCTGTATAAGTTTGTATTGTTGGGTTTCCAAGTAAGTGTTGCCTGATCCTCTAGGCTAGCCCATCGATGAACCTTCTCTTCTTCTTTTCTTCGGTATTCACCTTATCAAATAAAGTTATCCTAACAAGTGAACTCTTCCTCATAATCAACCACTAATCGCCCCCTGTGTAATATTATTAAATTTCCTCATCATCTCTGTTTGAATAGATGACAAAAAATACTTGCAGTCGAATCGCTCCTGGAACTCTGCTATCGACATAGTATCCCTATCCTCCGAGGTGGTAATAGACACCCACCACTACATTACAACTCCCATAAGTCTGAACGTGGCAAGCATATGATTTTGAGTGTCGCTTCACTCAATTATATATAGGTGACATTATAGGTCTTTCTTCTATTCACATGCTACTATAACATCTGATCTCCCCGAAAACTCTGGTGGGTGGCCTTTTTGAAAAGCCTCCCTAACTTTCTACTAAGACAATGACCCCGATTGGGCCTGAATCATGGTGCCACTGGCGGCTGTGGCTGTACCTATGGGAAATGAATGACCATAAATGTCATAGCTGCATTGACCGCCTAGGACACTATCTCGTTCAACTGTACAGTCATTACCATCCCCGGTGGTGGTTATGGCTGAGGTAGCTCATGCTCCTGCTGAGCCTCTCTAGCATCATCTCTGTCCAATGATCTCTCCTTTATCTCTCTCCTGGGTGGCATCTGAAAACAAATCAAATTATATGAGTTCACAGTCAATAAAAAATTAAATAGCAGAAGTACGATATCTGAAACACGTAAGCATAAAACAACAGTCCTAACAAAAGGGCTCTATATCAAAAGAATGTTATGCTGAAATCATAGTAATCCATACAGATCCTATGGACACTAGAATCTGCTGCTCTGATACCATCTATGACATCCCGCCCAATTAAATACCGGGTGATCCGTCCATTATTAAATTAAACAGGATTTCCACTTGGTTCATTCTTAACATCGCCATCAAAAACAATTAATTACTAATCACCTATTAGTTAATTAAGCCAGTGTCAAAATTTTATCTTCTCATTCAACATATAATAATATGCAAAAAACTAGATTAAACCTTTCACACAATAATAGAGTCTAAACCATCATAAGATATAAATAGATAAATGTCTTGTCAAATAAACGATCACCTATAAATCACAAATCTAAAATAATAAAGCCAACATGAAATAAATAAATCCAAATACAAATATGAACTGAATGAGTGAATGAAGTGCAAATGGGCAACATGCCCATAAATGAAATATTGAGATAAAGATATCCTAATCTAGGAATGAACGGGTGAAGCATCTAATCCAAATCCTACATGCATCCACATATTCTGGAGCTACGCTTCTCTGGAATAGATAATCAAGTCTGAAGTCCTTGTGGCTGGACACCTTAAAGGTTTTGGAAAATATTTATAGCAAGGGTCAGAACACAAATCATTTGGAAAAGATTTAGTAAAAATTTATCACAATTAAAAAATCAGTTATTAGTTACTCATGTTTAAATTTTGTACAATCCCTTGAGTTTCCTCACCTCTAAACTATTGTACACACCTAATGTTTTCTACTTAGCCCACCTAGCCATACTACCCAAGCTAACTAAACATAAGTATTTATCTAAACTATCGACACGCGCAAATCCCCATACCGCCCATATACAGTTGCTATCTGAATTTACATATATCGTATGTTATTAATATCGTAAGTAACGCTTTCCATATGTTATCATTTAATCATTTAATTAAGTTTCTCTACTTAATTTACTTTCAGATACATATTATCTAATTGCCTACTATCACATGTAAGTAGAATATTCATACTAGTATATATTTTACACACTAATATATACAACTATGGTGTCCCTTAGGATAACCACCGTTAATAAGGCATACTCTAATATTAAGTCCATGTATCACACATATTACATAAAGGACTATTGATTTGGCGTGTCTCCACGAATATAAAATCAAATAACAAGCAATGGCTACACACATACCTAACGTACCCAAATGACCTGCTAGTCTCACTAATACACGACACATAGTGAGTCGCCTAAGTTTTATATTCTGGGGCAGAAATCTTGACCTCATTAGAATCGTCAATGTGGGATCACCCACTGCGCGGGAACCTCCGTGATAATAGGCAGCATAAGTATGTTCACATTTAATATAAATCATATAATAGGTATCCACAAACAACCTATATATACATATATACTCAGTAGGTATACTCCCAACCCAACATCAAAGTTCGTATATTGTATATATCTCTCAAATACTTACTGTACAATCAATTTATGATTTGTAACTCACTATCGAATTAATTCGGATGTTATTTTCTACTCTAAGGGTCCTAGTAACCCCTTACATCACTTCAGGAGTTAACTCATTCATAACCTACTTGTCTACAAAATAAACTCCTTCAAAATCCCCGTAACTCATTCTCATTCTCTCGAATTAATTACATCACTTTTAAGCATATCGAATCCTCGCCTTAATTCTCTCATTAAGATTAAGTCATAATCCCATCATAGGCCTAGTGTAATATAATAAGTCCCTCATTATATTTTAAAGAAGTCCCAAACGTTTCCTCGATAAAACTATAGGAGTTTTAGGCTTAAAAGGGGAAGAATAGGCAAATTTAGGAAAAACGAATCGATGTGCACTACGGCTGAATCGATTTGCCTTACCAAATTAATTTTCCCTTAGGACAAATGGATTCAAACAGTCGCAGTTCATCTTCTTCGTTGGGTTCTATCATTTTTCACCATTGTCTTTAACATAACTCACATGATCCTTCACCAAACTTAAAACCAAATGTCCCAAACATTATCTACATGTATTAGGATGATTTTTAACGTAATTACAACATCAAATCATCAAAAATTCTCATCAAGAATGGATCATAACATTTATTCATCAAAATCCTAAATTTTAATATTTTTCATGTATACTTAATGTAAAACCCAGATTTTTCTCATCTAAGTCATCACTCATGATCTGATTTTGTATCCTCTACATGCAAGAATTTAGTCTACATCAAATCCTACCCAACACATGGATTTAAATCACTTTAATTTCCAATTCCATCGTTATATTAATATGTTTAACCCTATACTCACATGCGTATTATAACTTCATAGAAAATTGTAAATAAACACTTGCCTTAGATGAGTGGGTTTGATTTCATGATTTGGTGATGTTGGTTTGTCTTCCCTTCCAATCCACTCTCCGATGATGATGGGGGTTTAACAACTAGCTTGAATACTTCAAGAACTCTCTCGTAGGCTTCAAAAATGGCTTATCCTTCTTCTCTAATGGCCTCTCTTTAACTTATAACCTTTTAACCCTACCCCATCCCATCTATATACTGATAAAGGCTTTGGAAATTTGTGGGTCTCTTAACCCTATGTTATCAAATGACTAAAATGCCCCCATCCGGTATCGATTTTGTCTAAAATTGCCTCGGGACCAAACAGTACCCCTGGGTATACTACTCCGACTATTTCAATCCTTTCGAAACCATTTGTGACCTCAAAATCATCATTCGATTTATCTTAAATAAATTTTCTATCTCGGCCTCATATTAGTCTACACGCGACTCCTAGTTAAGATAAATTACAATTACGCCAATATCACTTGCTATGACGTATAATAATTCTAATACATTATTTACTATTCACTTATTAAATTTAACCCATAACATTAATCATTATCTCTCTCTCGATTAATATTAAATGCATAAATTATTATTTAATTAAATTAAATTATGTCACTCGTGTAATTTAAAATAAAAATGAATTATTTATCGAATTAATTAAATTCCAAGTAAGAAGAAATACATGGTATTATAGAAAGATCCACCTCAACTAAGACTTGTGCGAAAATGCCAAAAGTCTAATCTATACTGGCTTTGTCAATATATAAAAGAAGACTCAGGCCCCGGGCAATTTGGACGAGAAGATGAGGGTCCCAGTAATCCTGACATAGGCCCAAAAAACGAACCTAAACATTAACTATTGAAATAACATGCTTTACTGGATTAAAATCTAATACCCATGTAAATAATTTCAAAGTTCCCGTAGTTAGTTTAAAACTACAAAGAAACATAGCCTAACTCCTATCAGTTGTGTAAGAGAAACAGAGGTTGAAGAAACCCTTTCCAATGGGTGTAAGAACCCATGCTTTATGGGTCTTCCAAATAATTGTGAGCTCAACCTTAAGGTCCATAAGTTTCCAAGGTTTGTCACCCCTACCAAGCAAAATATGGCCAATAAAAGAAGAGGCACCAAAATCTTTAATAACTTCTTTATAGGCATCATCTAATAGCCTAATTGCTACAATGTCACCACGCATGTAGGTAGGAGAAAGAGAAGGAAGGAAGGAGGATTCCATTATGCATGCTTCATTATGGTTACCAACAATATTGGAAAAGGAATGAGGTTGGACTGTGTGCTTGTTGTCACACGAGGCATCACATTTTGGTGGACAAGAAATCTCAGCAATAGGCTTAGCAAAAGACTTGGGGTCCAAGTCCAGGCAAGGAGGAGGACTAGGAGTCACATGAGACATCACATGATCATTTTTTTTATTTCACTTGACTCCCATCATAGATGATTTTGGATTGAATATTGACTCTAATTAAATAAGTTTTAATTGGAAATTTGCGAATCCCTTAAATAATCGATATCATGCATTCTCAAATGTTAATTTGCTATGAGTTCCTTAACTTATTAATGTTTTCCAACTAATAAATCATGCATAACAAGTCCAATTTTACTTTGTTTTAAATAAATTAATCCTAAAATCACTATATGTCCAATAATGTGCAAGTCTTTCCAGGAATTGTTGACCTAAACAACAACCATTTTAAGAAGGGGTGAACACGTCCACAACAGTTAACCTAAAAGATATATACACTAATATTAATTTGCAAAAAAATATAAACATTAAATCATTAATATTTTTTAATTAATCAATCAAACAGAACAAAGTACAATTTTAGTTCATTTTGATCAAATTAATCTTAAAATTACTAAGCATCAACCAATGTGCAAGACCTTCCACTAATTTGTGTTCACCCAAACATCAACCACTAAAGGAAGGGGTGAACGTGGACACAAAAGCTAACCAAAATGTTATAACAATATAAAATTGTGTTACATAAAAGAAAAGATAAGTAAAATTATGTGAATAAATAAAAGAGCTAGAATCTGTTGAGCTTTCATAATTCTTCTCCAATTGCATGCGCATATGGAACGAGAAGAAAATATTCTATCATATTACTCAATCTAAAATGTAAACATATTAGTCAATAATATGATGTAAAATTAGGGCTAAATAACTTTTTCTAATTTACCAATCTATCCACTAATTATAATCCTATCAAACAATGTCCAACATAATTAAGTGTTGGAGTTCCTAACTTGTTTATCCCTAATTAGGGTTCGATTTACATTGAGAAAAATATATGTAATTTTTCCAACTTTGAATGTGATATCCTAATAAACAACCAATTTAAATACCTTATTTATTAGCCTGATGGGATAATTAAAATATTGGCCTAATGGGACAATTCAGATTTTCATTAATTTACTCTATTTCATTCCAATATAATTACATATATTTATATTTGTAATATTTAGCTTATGTCATTTCAATATTTCGAAGGGGGTTAGTTACATAACGTTAGATTCGGAGAATTAAATCCAAATATTCACCATTTTTAGGTACTTAATGTAACACACTATATTTTTAAATAATTAATTCTAGCATTTTTAATTACACGTGTCTGTAATTTAATTAAAAGAAGAAATATTACGTATTCGATAAAAATTGATGAGTGAAAACAGAATTAATATTTATGTGAAAATAAATTTTCTAAGTGTAATTAAGTAAATAAAATTCGATCAATTACTAGCACGTCGTAGTGGATAGAATTGACAGGGATTGACAGTATCTCAATCGAGACTTACGGGTAGGCTAATTTTGAGTTGAGATATGATATTGAGGCTTGGTGACTCAGATGATGATTTCGAGTGCACACTAGATTCGGAATAGGTCGGAATAGTCAAAATCAAGTACCTAGGGATTGAGATTTGATATCGAAGGCTTTTTAGACTAGTCAGGACCAACTAGGGGGCATATGGAACATTTTACACTATGAGGTTAACCTAATTTTGGAATTAGGGCTAAAAATAAGAGGTTATGAGTTAGGAGGAAACTACTTTACATATTAAAACTTCTAAGAGCTAAATTGGTGAGAAAAGAGGAGGAAAAACACAGGGAATTCAAGGGGGAGGCTTAATAGGAGGCAAATCATTGGGAGCTCTTGGCTAGATTCAACCCTACAAGAAGAAAATCATAATCCCTTCTAAATCTAAGGAAAATGATTAAATTTTTTTAATTCTTTTGTTCATATCAAATTTTGGTAGATTTGTAATGAATTTTGGGATGACAATTAACATGTAAATGGGTTTTGAGAAAGGTGAAATTGATGATGATTTTTTATGATCTTGTTAATAAATTCAACATGGATAATAGGTTCTTACTAGAGAAACCTAAGAATTAAAAGGATATCTATCGTTCTTTAATGGTATGATCTTGAATCATGAACTTAGGAAATTATAATTGACACTACATCAAAAATGTCAAATTTTCACTTTTGGGCCGGTCAGCCTTGTCACGGTCATTGACCGTGGTAAAACAATACGTGTTTTTTATCACGATCAATGACCGTGACAAGTCCGTGTCAACGAGTTATAGCTGTCAATGACCATTACAACTTTATAAAGTTGTCACAGTGAAAGCCCTTGATAGGTTCGTGACAACTTTCCCGATAAAAAAAACCTTACCCCCTTTTCTTCCCACCATTTTCATTTACCTCCTCTTTTCTCTCTCTTCGTGCTATTCTCTCTCTCCCTCTATACGTTCTCAGGTCTCTCTCTCTCTCTCTCTCTCTCTCTCTCTCTCCATTGTATATGTGTTTGTGTATATGAATATATGTGTGTATGCATGTGTGTGTGCATATGCAAGTGTGTGTGTGATGGTGTGTGTGTGTGTGTGTGCATGTGTATGAATGGTGTGTGTGTGTGTGTGTGTGTGGAGTTTGTGTGTGCATGTGTGTGGGGAAGGGGGCAGGGGGAGTGATGGGTGGCAATGGGGATAGGGGGCAGTGGGGTTGGGGGGGGGGGGGGGGGCAATGGTGGGATAGGGGGTGAGTGGGGTGTAAGAATTTAGTGTGTTGTTTTCAATTTTTCACATGTGCGTATATGATTCCGAAAATAGTGTCAATGTTGTTTGTTGACTTTATACTTTTCCCAAATAGTGTTACCATCCCCTTAGCTCCTTATGAAATGGACTGAACCATATGAAATGATCTAAACATATGAATATTTAGTTCCTCTAAATTGAAATTAAATTTTAATTGGTATTGATATAGGTATAAATTGAAATTGAAATTGAATTGGTATTAATATTGGTATAAGTTTTAGTTCTTATGCGTAGTTTAAATTAAATGAAACATACTTTAAAATACATAATTAGATGAAATCTCTCGAATTGTGATAAGACATAATTAAATGAAACATACTTTGAATTACATAGAGTGTGCATAGATACTATCCTTCTAGTTCTTATGCGTCTGCATTCAATATCCATTAGACCCGTTCGACAGACATTACCCCTATAATTATATCTTTACCATTGTCCCATTTGGACAGTGTGTGACTGCATAGTTTCTATATAATTATATTCTTATTGGCTTAAACTTGTTACTTTTGGGGGAAGTTCTTTAGTCGTGTCTTAATGTACTCTGGGTACATAGTATATGATGTGATGTTAAGTGTTATTTCAATTGATAAATTGAAATAACACTCACACTTGCGAATCTATGTCGTGTACTTGGAGAACTATGGGGATATGCTGCCGAATTTTCCTAAAATTGGAACAATGTGCATAAGTTATTAAGTATATTCCAAAAATATGCGGTTTCAAATGGGATAGTACCACTCACCCTTTAGAGGAGATGGAGGAGATAGGAATTAATATTATAAATTGAATTTAAATTTCAATTTCAAATTAAAATTGAATTTGAATTTAAATGTACGAATAAATTTACGCATAGAAACTAGCCTTCCAGTTCTTATGCCTACGCATTCAATAGGTAATTGTTTATACTAATGGGAACTAAATATTCACACTTTTGTTTATGCTAATCCACGAATATACGCTTCTTACCCATAATAGGTGATTGTTTGTAGTAGCTGTGATGGGATATCCTAAATACAAAGAGTGGATGGATGAGAAAAATAAATTAGGAGATGTATTTCGCAGAGGTGCTAATGGATTTGTGAAATATGCAAAGAGATATCATAATGATGAAGAGTTTTTGTGTCCGTGTGCTAGGTGTAAGAATGGTAAGGTGTTTGAGTGGAAAATAATTGAACTACATTTGTTAAGACGGGGTATGCAAGATAGTTATCGAAGTTGGATTTTTTATGGGGAATCAAAAGTTACTTTTGTCCCCGAGCAACCTTTACAACAACCTTCAACAAGTACAATAGATGTACAAGGGGAGGATGAAAATGTAGATCATGATATGCTAGAGTATTTAGTTGATGATGCGTATGGATTTCATGAAGGGGAAGAGAATGAGGTCACTGATGATGTATAAGGTTCAGGTGCTCATGAAGATATCGGGATAAACCTTGACGATGACTACCAAAGTTCAAAATTTAGGGCAAGCCAGCTGTTATACTATAGCTGTGAGAAAGATAAAAAAAAATTACATGCCATGATTGGTTTACATAGTTTGAAGACTCAATATGGTTTGTTTGGCACTAGCATGACAAGAATTTTGAATTGGGTGAAGGCTACCCATGCATAATATGCTTCCAAACAACTATCCTACTATGAAAAATAGGCTGAAAGGTTTGGGAATGAAGTATAAATCAATTCATTCTTTTGTATATGATCGCATACTATATCGAAAGGAGTATAAAGGTTTCGATCGGTGTCTGATATGAAATGAACCTAGATATGTCCAATATACTGACAAGGAAGGTGCAAGCTCAAAAGAGCCTCAAAAGGTATTGAAATATTTTCCCGTTAGGCCTAGATTAAAGCAGTTTTTCATAGTACCATGGATAGCGGAGGCAATGAATTGGCATGCTAGGGTAGAAGAAGGGGAAAATCTCATGTGCCATCCTATTGATTCTTTATTTCGGAAGAGGATGAATTTTGAGTATCCCGATTTTGCTCGAGAACAGTGTAACATTCATTTGGCAATATCAACAGGTGGTTTCAATTCATTTGGAAATCTAAGCGCCAATCAAAGTGTATGGCCAGTGATCCTGGCCCCACTCAACCTCCCACCTTCATAGTGTATAAGACCTAGATTTTTGATATTATCTTTATTGATCCTTGTGTCAAAGCCACCAAGTGAGGGCATCGATGTCTACCTGGCTCCTTTGATAGAAGAATTATATGAGTTGTGGGAAGAGGGTGTGCAAGCATTTGACTCTTTTATAAAAGAAGAGTTTATGCTGAAAGCTATGTTGATGTGGGAAATTCAAGATTTTCCAGCTTATGGGAAATTATCAAGTTCTGTAGTACATGGCTATTTGGGGTGTCCTATTTATAGAGAGGAGACTGAATCTTTTCATATCCCCGCTAGCTCAAAAAATGTATACCATTGCCATAGGAGTTTTTACCCCCTATCATAGTTTTAGAATTGAGAAAGGTTCTAATTTTTTACCGGGCGAGGTTGAATATAGGCTACGACCGAGAATACTTTCAGGCTCAAAAATTGAATGTAAATCTTTTGATTGTGACCCTAATATTCCAGGTAAGAATCCTAAATTTAAAAATGTCAAGTATAAGAAGACCCCAACTGGGAATAAAACTGAGATAAGAAAGGCATGTTCTAGGAGGTCAATTTTATTTGACTTGCCTTATTGGAAGAATAACCCGGTGTGCCATGTATTGGATGTGATGCACGCAGAGAAGAATAGCGCTGAACATATTGTGGGTACATGCCTTGGGAAGAGTCATTCGAAGGTAGAGAAAATGCACGAAAAGACCTTAAAGCGTTGAAACGTAACCCATAACTATGGTTGAAAGAAGATAATAGGGGAAGGATAATAATTCCCCCTGGTGTGTTTACTTTGATGAGTGAGGAAAGGAAGGTGATTTTAGACAGAATAAATAATTTGAAAGTTCCATCCAATTTCTCGTCCAACTTGAAAAGGATTGTGAATTATGCTACCCATGATTTACATAAGTGTAAGTCCCACGATTGGTATGTGATCATGCAATTGGTTCCTCTATTGTTTAAGCATTGTTTCTCCAAGTAGAAGGATTTGCGAAGGGCTATTATGCAAATTAGTATTTGCTTCTCACTTTTATGTGAGAAGGAAGTCAATCGAGATCACATAGTGGCCACAAAATTGGCGATGAACGAAGCGATTGGTGTCTTGGAGAAGTACTTTCCTCCATCTTTATTTGGCATAAGTGTTTAGTTGTTGGTGCCCCTTTGTGACGAGGCACTTCTTTGTGGCCCAGTTACATATCGGTTGATGTATCCGTTTAAAATATTATTGAAAGTTTCAAAGATTGCTTTAAGAATACACGATACATTGAAGGCTCAATTGCAGAGTAATACATCACCGTGAAGTCATCAATCAACACTTGGGAATATATTCCTGACTCGACCAGCGTGGATGACAATGATGAGTTCATCGACGAGGGTGGTCATGTGATGGTTAAACGGGTGAAATTAACGAGTTTGCAACATGAACAAGTAGCTCGTTATCTATTTGACACACATGAAGATGTTGAAGAATGGAAAACGTAAGTTTAAATTATTTTAACTTATAAATTATTTTAATTTTTACATAATTGATTTTGTAATACTTTCATCACAATCTATGTAGAAAATATGAAGCCTGTGAAAAAAATAAAAGACGAAAAACAATGGCACAATCAGACAGCGAATTTAGGCCGTGGTTGTTACATGAGGTAATTATAATGAAAATAGTTGTTTTTAAATGTCACGTTATAAGAATGCTTTACAACTAACCTAACTAATTTATCTATATTCTCAGCTCTTAAATACGGGTGATGCCATATCAAGGCTTGCTCGTCTAGCCACTAGACCCTTATTCATAGCACAAGAGTACAAAAAGTATTAATTGAACAGTTATGTATTTGGTGAAAGGGTGTATGAGGAAAATACAAATGTATAGAACTTGGGCATTTCATACAAGGCTCTTATTCTCTTTCGAGCGAGCGCGAAAGATAAAAACCTCGTTGAAGCTGAAATGACTTATTATGGTGTAATTCAAAATATGAATTGGTTTATATAAACTTTAAAGAGGTTGTATTTTACTGTGATTGGGTAAGATTTGAGGATAAAAATGCTTGTAAAGTTGATATTGTCACCAATTTGATCATGGTTGACTTGTCCAAGTTGAAGAGCAACGAGCACATGAGCAATGAGCCATTTGTTTATGCTTTTCAAAAGGTCAAGCAAGTGTTTTACTCGGAGTATATCAACAATGAGATGTGGTCGATCGTCCTTCATGCTCTAAAGAGTCTAAATAGTAGTGTGGATAACTTGGATGCACCACCAAATATCAATCCAAGTTTTATGATAACCCAAATTTGAAACAATTTTTTTACTTGTAATAAGTATTCAAATTATTTATAATGACTAGTGGTTATATTATCTAGTGCTTTATTATTATCGGACGATAATTTAATGATTTTAATTCATTTGTACTTGATTATTTTAATGCTTGTAGTAACCAAATGAATTTGTTAATTAGAATTTTAATCATTTTAAGAATCAATTCAACGTCCATGACTCGAGAGTGTGTGTGTTCGGGGGTGGGGGAGAGGGGGGACGGGAGTGTGCATGTGTGTAAATTAAAATGGGTATTAGTATAAATTGGTATTGGTATTGGTATAAATTGGTATTGGTATAAATTGAAATTGGTATTGGTATGTATTATTATCGGATTTGAGCATTAATTCAAAGTTCATATACATGTTTGTACTAATAATAACAATTTTTGCAGCAAATGACTTCATCAGGCCGTGGTAGCGGAGGCGATGAGGGCTCCTCGGCCAGTAGGCCCCCAAAATGGGGAAAATTAGGGGTCGTCGTCGAGAATAAGATGACATTATTAGCTAGAGCGCTAGAGTTGTTGAAGGCAATTGTTGGCCCGAGGTACACTAATTGGAGGGCCATGCCTATTGACCTCAAGATGAACATCTGGGGGGCACTACAGGTCATGTATTTAATATTTATATTTATAAAAATTACTTTATTTTTGGTTTGTATTTGTTTGATAGGAATAATTCGGCCTGCCCACATATCTTCGCGACTCCATGTTAGAGAAATTGAGGGATCAATATAAGAGGTGTGTGACACCCCGCCAAATAAAATATCGGGTGATCAGTCCTATACCAAATTAAAACAGGAATCCCAGTTGGTTCATCCTCAGCATCACTGTCGAAAACCTTTTTAAAACATACTAACCACCTAGTATTGCAAAAAGCGGGTGCCAAATTTTATCTTTTAACTAAACAACCAATAACATGCGGAAATTTAATATGAGTCATACACAATGACTGAAATAAATCAACTCAATAAATAATAAACTACATGCCGAATAAACCATCGGTCACCAAAGTAAATAGTCCCATACAAATATTCAACACCTGGATAAATAAATCTGAAAACTGTACTGAAAGTCTGGGCGATAAGCCCAAAGTAAAATTGAAACTGATAACTGATTCCTACTCTAGGAAGTAATGAATGATGCATATAATTCAAGCTCCTGCTAGCATCCACATGTGCCGCAGCTCCGTGTCCCTGGAATAGAATATCAAGTCTGGCGTCCCTGTGGATGGACACCTAAAAGGTTTTGAAAATAGTTTTATAGAAAGGGTTAGAACCCAAAACATTTTGAAAATATTTATCAAGTGAATTAACTGCAGTAATTAAAAATATATGAATGCGCTTCATATTTAAGTTAGTGTTTCACTCTCTTGAGGACATACTCACCCCTTCACTAATGTGCACAGCTAACGGTTACCTTAACCCCATCTAGTTGTACTACCCCTTCCAACTAGTCCTGTTCTAATCTCCCCTTGCCATACTAATCTTACCCGAGTATAATAATTCACGGGTTATAATTTATCTCCCCAATTAACTTAAATAATTCATTTTAAATAATATTATATAACTGTGAGACAAGTTATATAAAGTAAGTACGTTACACACTGTATTATAACCCGCATATAATATTACATCTCATTATATATGTACCTATACTAAAACATCCACACATAATTCATATGTATATCCATCCCTCAGAGTATACCCTTACCGGATGATTCCCTCTAAAGTGCTATCTCACTAGGTGTGCTCACATAACCTAGTTCCCCAAGTTAGAATCGCTCACCAACCTGGCCCAAAAATATAAACGTAGTGGAGGCGGTCATATTCCTTACCTAAAAGTGAGATAAGGCCCTCACCCATATAACGGACGCTATGACGTGGGGATATACTCACCCTACTCCTCAAGCTAGGGGATTCACCCACATCGCACAACCTCCCTCGATAGAACTAGAGTATATAAATTAATTAAATATCTAGTCACTGATATTTAATAGCACACACAATATATACACACACATATATACATATTATCACCACAACGTATATATATAATATAAACTCCGGCTTTACCGTGTACTCAAAACCCGTAACACTAGCCTGAAATTTCCCGAGTCTCTGGCCCGACTCAACTTAATTAATTTTCTTACTTATTAATTTATCATCGTCCCGAGTCTATGGTCCGACTCTAATTTATTTAATTCACACATCAATTAATATAATATTTCCCCCCATAACTAATTAATCACACCCCAATTCTTTTCATAATGTACTGCCACTCAACTATAATACCCGAACATCTTCCCTCGATCCAAAACCAATACCTACGAATTAATTCCTGAAATTTAATCATCCTGTGACATACAATTATCACCCTACTAAACCCAATTATATCCCCTTATAATTGCTAAGGAATATATGCTACATATTCATTTATCACTAAATAAGAAGTAGGACAAAAAATCTAAATTAATTTTCCTTATATATAAAACTGGCGGATCTGCCAGAATTCTGGGACCATCGATCAATCGATCCCCTCCTTCAATCGATCGATCGAATAGGTACTCTTTTTCTCTGACTTGGTGTTTCAGCCATTATTAACCCAACCAAGCTTTTAGTTCCTCTCTTAACATCCTCTGGTCATAATCAACAGTATTTTCACATGAAAACAGGTTCTAATCGTCCTAGAAACCTTAATCCAACAACTGATGCCCATTAATTCCAACGTTTTCCCGATTTGGGTTTTATCCGGGTTTCGAATCTCCAATACGATTTTCATTCCTATTAACAAAAATTTACCATCGATTCTTACTGATTTTAACATACGATTTATATCTCTACATTCCAGAATCATAAATATAATAAATTCCACCCTTAATCCCATTAAAGTATAACAATTATCGAAAACCCAATTTTACATGAATACCCACCACAAAATGAATTTTGGTTTACACCTCCCATAATATGAGTTGATTATCATCAATTTAAGAATCACAATAGTTAACCACTTTCCTGGAATTGTTCGTAGAGTCTGATCCGTTGGTGTAGAAAAGGTGTTGATGAAGAACACCTAATTTGTCCCTCGATTTGTCTCCAAAAAGATCCCCAATTCGCTTCTTGATTTGTTCCCTCTGTGCCTCTCTCAAACCCTAGGTTTAGAATTGTTAACTGCCATTCAATAAGTCCCTCAATTAGGTTAAAAACCCTTAATCCCGTTTTTGGCCATATGGTCCTAATTAAAATGGTCTGATTCACCCCGTGTGGGGCCGGCTATGCCCAAAAATGCCCCGAGACTCGATTACTACTCTCGAATACTTTTTTATGACTATCTCGACCCATCCAGACTCAACCGTGAACTCATAATTTTCATCCAAAATACTTTATAATATTCTCCAATTTTGACCTCAAAATGCGACACACGAAATTTCGAACAATTAAACTTAAAGTCGCCAAATATAAATAATTCTTCCCACTCAAATAAATTATCCAAATTATAAATTTAAGTTTCTCCAATTTAAATATTTTTATATCTCCCAAGATAATTAAATATTAAATCCTAAAAATTACTGGGTGTTACAACGTGGAAGAAGAGTTTTTGGGCACGGTACTTTGGGAAGACCCGGGAGTCCATTCTGAGACTCCGTGACACCGTCCCCCTAAGGAGTCGATCTCATTGGTATAATGATAAAAGTTTACCGGCAATGAGACCAATGAGCGGAAATAGGCATCTCGCCAATTGGGGAGGGACAACCTGGCAAAAAAGTTAGATGTGCACTACTCCGGACGGACGTCTTACGTTGAGGTGGAGCATATAATGGTAAGTTTTTATTTTTATTTAATTGTAGTTATTCTAATTTAACATTACTTTGGGTTACTTATTACTTATGTATTATTTTATTTCAGGATACAGGGAGTGGCGCTGGGGGTAGGCCACATAGGTTCGATGCCTATGTGGCAATTCGGACGAAAAAGGGCAAGGACAAGGAAGTGGCCTCGAGCGTCGTAGCCACTATTGTAAGTTATAAATATTTATTTATTTTTAATTATGTTAATTTTTTTATTTACTTATTTAATTAATTGTGTGCTTTTTATTTTTTTAGGCAGAGCTAAAGGGAGTGCATGAGTAGCAGTATGATGCCGACAAAGCATCTTTGGCTACAGACGCACTCAGCTAACTACCCGAGCTGGATCGAAAGGGGAGGATGACTAAGGGTGAAAAGTTGCGTGTGTCAAGACAATAATTGTTCTTTTCGATTCACATCCTCAATACAAAAACCTGAACTATGACTACACACTTTTAAGGGAGTATAGCGGCCTGTCCAGGTATCGAAAATCCACAGAGACGAGTTGCTAGAATCTAATTGGTTTAATACTTCTAAATAAAAGTGTAACAGATAATTTCTAACAAAAAGGAAAAGGTTATTCTAGGCGAGTTTATTTAAACTATGTTAACAAAGCGAATCAAAACTATAGGTTGTGTCGGATATCCCTCACCTAGAGTTAATTAGTATAAAAGGGTTACATGGGCTCATGAGTTATTAAGATTGAGTCTCGTTTCGACAGTTAATTAAATGAAGAGTTGTCACACACCTAAATTCGCATATAAGTCTAATAAGATTTTGGCGTTAACAAATATTTCGGAAATTTCGCGTGCAAGGTCGTAAATAAGGTGCATACATGATATACCCCGTTAAATATCCTTGGCGTAATAAGTAGGACAACCGAATAGAAATAGAACTGTAAAACTCCATCACCAAAGCAAAGAAACCCATCAACCCATGCTGACTTCAATCCAACACAACCTAGACCAACTTAGCTAGAAAGCATGGTAAATGATATGAATTGAAAGCAAGAAAGTAAACCTAATTAACAAAGTAATAAATAAATAAAATACAAGTTAATTTGGTCAAGGGAATTTGATGACAACAATGGAAATAAAGCATAAACAACAAATATATTAAGGAAGAAGATGAATAGTAAAATGAAAGTTACAAATTAAAGGGGGCCAAACACCCAAAAAATGGAGAGTATGGCTTAGCTCTCTATACAAACCCTAAAACTAGACAATAATGAAGATAGATACAAAAGAGAACAAAGGTTCTCTTATATACTAAGTTGGGAATAGAAATAGAAAAGAAAAGGAAAAAGAGCAAGTGGGCAAACATCTAATGCTACCGGTCGATCGCGGCCAGGGGGCCTATCAACCGGTACTTTAAGTCAAGCCCACTGCCTCCCTCGCAAGGAAAAAATCCAATACGCGATCGAACGGCCCCTGGACCCGGTCGACCGGTACTCTATTTTCTGGTTCTCTTTGGTCTTCACATGGGAGAAAAAGTTCATAACGAAATCGGCCATAACTTCTTCGTCCGAACTCGAAACGATGCGCCATTTATGGCCACACGGTGATAACTCAATGAACTACGCATCCATGGTAATTCCATGAGCCGTAGATGAAGCATGATTTGACTAAAATGCCCTTGAAATAGAATTCGATGATGAAACTTCTCTGAAATGCAACCGATCCTCACTTTTAGCATTCCAATACCTACAAAAGCTCAATTAACCCATGAAAAACATATATATGTCCAAATCCGAGGTTGTATTGTTAATGAGCATAAATATGGGAATTAAGAACGTAAAAGTACTAGAATGCACAAAGATAAAGGGCGCAAATATGCAATATTCGTGACGTATCACACCCCCTAACTAAGACATTGCTAGTCCCTAGTGATGAAACAAACAAAACTAGTCCACAAAAGGCAATACAAAAATGTATATATGCATCAAAATATAAATGCCACTTTTGTAGGGAACACGATTGCATTTAGCATATGCAATAAGCCGTTAAACCACTAGGTTACCCTAGTGGATGAGTGTCGTATCGTGAGGGTTTTCAGGGATGAAACCCTTAAACATCATATGGTTTCCTCAAAATATGCCCAATCACATGCGACACACCCAACAATAACGAACAATATTTTGAACATGTTATTAGCAAAGTCAACTAATTCATGAAAAAGTCTGTATTATGAGTATTATAGAATGAACTTCGTTAAATTGAAACCTTAAAATGTGGGAGGGGAGTGAGCACATGTGAAGTATGATTTAGCAAAAACTTATATAATCCGGATAAAAATTAAAGAAAGCATATATTCAATCCTCACGGGCATTACACTCATCAAATGAATTCGCTCGAAACAGGGAGGTAACACACGGAACATGCGGGCATAAAGAGAGAATGTAAATGGAAACTAGGCCGCACACATATCACAAATGAAGAACGCTATATATAAAAATTGAAAAACTGTAATCTCAATGAAAGATACCGCACATTGAAGGAGGCGAAATGTATTTTCACATATTATCAAAACTATTTTGACTTCTAAATTAAATGCACCCTAAGATCACATAGGACTTGAATAGGGTTATAATGTAGGTTATGATAGGGTATGAAATGAAAGGAATGTATGTACGGATTCAAAGTGTTCAGGATGAAAACTAGGGATATTGGAAAAATGCAGACAATATCAAAATTGGAAAATGATTTCCAAAACAAGCATTAGATATGAAATTGGAGAGCGACAACGATTATTGAACACTAAATAAAACATATACAAACTTTTTCTTTTCTTTTTCTTTTATTCTTTTTCTCATGTTTTCTTTTCTTTTCTTTTATTTTTCACTTCTCTTTTTTTTCTCTTTTCACTACTTTCTTTTCTACTTTTCTCACCCTCACATGCCTCAATTGCAACCACAAGGCAATAACATCTTTCAATCCCAAGTAGCATTCCAAATAAAGGTATGTAAGGTAATAAGTATGGTTTAAAACTTTAATGTGGAGTTGGTTATGGGATTTTGGGTAATGAAATGAAAGGATAATATTTAGGCTCAAAGGGGTTGACGAGGGCAAAGATATAAGGTGAGGTCAAGGTCAATATGGGTGATATAAAAAATATTGCCTATGATCAGTTCATAAAGTTTATGCAATTCTCGAGTCAAAACAATATATGAAAAGCATGATCAAGTAATACATTTCATATATGAACTCAATTAATGAACGATCAATGAAAGAATTGTGAGATTACCAATGAATTCAATATTTTCAAAGAGGAAAGCATAGTGTACAACACTGACAAATGACGAAAGGTACAAAGCTTACTCGGTGTAAGTATATACAATGCAACAAAACATTATCGGGATATAAAAATCTTAAACCAAATAAATAAAACAAGAAAAATGCATGTGCTATTGGAATTGAAGTTTAATTCATGAACTTATTCATAATATCAATTGTTGAGGACTAAAGTCTAATAACTTCTAAAATCGAGAACATGCATCATTGAGTTATCTATTGGATCAGGCAATTATTAAAATTTATCATCGGAAACAAAGGCAAAATGCCAAACAAAGGAGGAAAAGGAAAGAAAATCTTTTTGAAATTTTTAATTTTTACAAGAAAAGCATTCTTAGGAATAGCATGTAATCAAATCAAAGAAAATACTAGTCAATGGATAGAATATCCCACACCCCCTAACTTAAAACCTGACATTGTCCTCAATGTTAATTAAGAACCAAGTTAAAGAGAGGAAAAAGGCGATACTACCCAAAATGGAGCGATCTCCTGAAAGTACAAGTCCAATGATTCTAAAAAAAAATTTAGTGCCAAAGCATAACAAAAAGAAGAAATAAATTTAATTAATTACGCTAAACTATAAGTAAGAAGAAAAACAAACTAACTATTTACAACCTATAATTTTAACTTCTAACTAACTATACACTAGAAGTTAAAATTTTTGAGGGTCCACCTAAACTACGATTTGACTTTCGAGGATAACTGGTGTACCCTCATTTGAAAGCATGCCTTCTGAAAAATAAGAATTTTGTTTGAACAACAGAAGGCATGCATAAGGCATAAGAAAGGAACCATCGCCAATTAAAAGTTTTTGAGGGACGATGGGGGATTTGGATAAAACGGGTGACAAAAACACGAGAGGTAAAAAATTGGATTTTCTCCTGAGTATTTTGAAATTGGAACGGGAGGGGGCACATAAGGAGGTAAAGATGCTTTCATGGAAAGCAACTCGAGCAAGTACTCCTCGTCGGTGAAAGAATTGAACGTTTTAAAGTTCGGCACCGATTCATCGGGTACTTATGACTGTGTGATAACGGAGAATGAAAAGGGGAGGAAAGAAATTCAAACTCAAGATATGAGTTATCATCACTCAAAGTTGGAATTTCGAAGGCGATAGGATCATTTTCAATGAAACTTTCTTCTTTAGGATCCAAAGATGAAATAATTTCATTGCAAATGGATACTACATCCATTTCATCCTCACTTTCATTCTTTATTAAATCATGGGCCAAATAAAGAATGGTTTTTTTTAAAGTAGGCAAAAAATCCTCATTTGGTTCAAAACATTCCTCGACTTCAAAAGTTTCGAAAGAAAAATCTTCGTCGGATTCAAATAATAAATCCAATTCATGTTCCCACAAACAATTTTCTTCCCGATAACGGATTCATACCACTCATTCTCAAGCATGAGCAAACCCTCATCGAAAGTCATAGGCCGGGGTGCGAATTCTTGGAAATGAGAAGTTTGAAAATTATTATTGGAACTATACTGAAACTCATTACTATAAGAATTTTGAAAACTATTGCAATTTGTTTCAAAATTCCTATTATAAGGAATTAGAGGCCCAAAATCGTTATCATCTTCCTCAAAATACACGCAGTCTAAAGCTTGACTTTTGTAATACTCGCCCAAAGTCATTTTTGAATTTGCAATTTTTTACGACTCTAAGTATTGACCAAAAGTCATAGGTTTACAGGGATTTTGAGAATTATTATAATAATTACTGAAAGGATTGAGATAAGACATGCTTACCCCAAAGATGGATCGAAGTGGTGAAATCCACAAAGTGATGCGCGCGCGAAAAATCCAAGCGGTTCTTGGCTCTCAAATGTAAAAGTCCTACAAATATGTTAGGCAAAAAATACAAATAGAAAAAAAATACTATGAAATACTAAATCAAATAAATTATAAAACATCAAGTCCCCTACAATGGCGCCATTTTGACTAAGCTGGTTGTCAGGATCAAAGAACTCAACCAATTAAGATTCAAAGAAAATCATCCCCGACAACAGCGCCATTTTGACCAAGGGTGAAAAGTAGCGTGTGTCAAGATGCTAATCGTTGTTTTCGATTCAACTTCTCAATACAAAAACCTAAACTATGACTACACTCTTTTCAGGGAGTATAGCGACCAGTCACGGTATTAAAAATCCACAGAGATGAGTTAATAGAATTTAATTGGTTTAATACTTCTAAATAAAAGTGTAAAAGATAATTTTTAACAAAAATGAAAAGATAACAAAAGGAAAAGGTTATTTTAGGCGAGTGTATTTAAACTATATTAACAAAGGGAATGAAAATTATAAGTTGCTTTGGATATCCCTCACCTAGAGTTAATTAGTATAAAATGGTTACATGGGCTCACGAGTTATTAAGATTGAGTCTCGCTTCGACAGTTTATTAAATCAAGAGCTGTCACACCTCTAAATTCGCATAAAAGTCTAATAAGATTTTGGCGTCAACAAATATCCCGAAAATTACACACGCAAGGTCATAAATACAGAGCATACATGATATACCCTGTTAAATCTCCTACGTATAATAACTAGGATAACCCACTCGAAATAGACCCATAAAACTCCATCACCAAAGCAAAGCAACCCATCAACCCATAGGTGAGTTCAATCTAACACAACCTAGACTAACGTAGCTACAAAGCATGGTAAATGACATGAATTGAAAGCAAGAAAGTAAAACTAATTAACAAAGCAATAAATAAATGAAATACGAGTTAATATAGGTAAGGGAATTTAATGACAACAATGGAAATAAATCATAAACAACAAATATATTAAGGAGGAAGATGAATAATAAAATGTAACTTACAAATTAAAGGGGAAAACTTCCAAAATGGAGAGTAGGGCTTAGCTCTCTCTACAGACCCTAAAACTAGACAATAATGAAGATAGATACAAAAGAGAACAAAGGTTCTCTTATATAGTAAGTTAGGAATAGAAATACAAAAGAAAAGAAAAAAGAAAAGAAAAGGAGCAAGTGGGCAAATATCAGATGCTATCGGTCGACCGTAGCCAGGGGGCTGGTCGATCGGTCCTTCAAGTCAAGCCCACTGCCTCCCTCGCAAGACAAAAATCTAATACACGGTCAATCGACCCCCTGGGCACGGCCGACCGATGCTTTGTTTTCTGGTGCTCTTTGGTCTTCACATGGGAGAAAAAGTTCATAACGGAATCGGCCATAACTTCTTCATCTGAACTCTAAACGATGTGCCGTTTATGGCCACGCGATGCTAACTCAATGAAATATGCATAGGTAGAAATTCCACCAGTTAGAGATGAAGCATGAGTTGACTAAATGACCTTGAAGTAGAGTTCGGTGACGGAACTTCTTCGAAATGTTACCGATCCTCACTTTTAGCATTCCAATGCCTACAAAAGCACAATTAGCCCATGAAAAACATATATATGCCAAAATCCGAGGTTGTCTTGTTAACGAGCATAAATATTGGAATGAAGAATCTAAAAGTGATAGAATTGACAAAGATAAAGGGTGAAAATATGCAATATTTATGAAGTATCAGAGGACTAGGGCGTAAGCTCGCGGGTGGGGAAGTCTAGGATCATCGGTATGGAGACGAGCAACAATAGGTTGGCACATAAGGTTGACTCCCACGATGATAAGCTATCAAGGTTGGAGGAGAAAATCCTAGATATGTACGCCTTTATGAACAAGGGTAAGGGCAAGGGCAATGTGGTAGAGGTAGACGAGGATGTCGACGTCGACGTTGACTCCAACTCTTCATCATCGATACGCACAGACTCGACTCCATATGATGATCCATTTCCCATCGTGACCCCCGTCGATTGACCTATGTTTACATTCGGTTGGTCGAGTGTGCATCTACTCGACATATATTATGCGCTGTAAATAACGAGTGGGTTTAGGGACCCGAGCTTCCTCCCGAGTATGCTGCTTCGTAGACATCCCCTCCAAGACATTGAGGTAAGAGTGCGCATCACGTATGTGGTCAAGGGAAAGGATAACTCACCTATGTGGTTGCGCAAATAATGTGGCGTTCATCATATTGTGGAGTGTCTTAATTCATATGTTATGTGGTCTTCGTTCCTACTCAGACCTGCTGAAAAATGACATTATTTCTATCTTTTTTATTTGGATATTAGATTGTATTTGTATTTTTTTGATTTTGGTACATGTTGGTTTGGATATGGATGTTTTCATTTCTATTTTATTTGGATATGGATTATATATCTATGATTTGGTATATTATTTGTATTTTATTTGGATATATGCTGTTTGGATAGGTACAATTTTGCTATAACAATTGCAAATATACTGTTGGGCCGTGGCGGTGGCCATACTGCCCAACAGTTTTTTTCCATTCTGCCCATAACTGTCATGGTCAAAGATCGTGACAAGTTCGTGGTAAAAAAACTTGTCATGGTCTTTGATCGTGATAATTTTTTTGGTTTTGTCACGGTTAAATACCATGACAAAACTTATCAAGGTCGATGACCGTGACATGACCGTGACAAGTTCGTGATAAAATAAGTTGTCACCCCCGGACGTGTCACGATCATTGACCTTGACAAGTTGGACTTGTCACGGTCAATGATCGTGACAAATCGATAGTTTTGGTGTAGTGTGAATTAAAAGATAATTAATACTGGAAAAAGTAATAATTAATTCACGTGATTAGAATTGATTTTTGATGAATCAAGACAATCAAATAAACATCTTTATGTTCGTAGCTGATAGAGTAATGATATTATGACTTGGGAGGAAGATTGGGACTTGTTTGTGGGTAAAAATCTGGGTAAAATTGGTGAAGAACATCGCAGCCCCGACCCAGGCAAAGTACAATGGCGAACCAGTTCGGCTGCCCTGTTTAGCCCAAGTTCGTTTGTTAATAGTTTATTATTCTCTTTGGGGTCTAGGGTACTTTGTGGTATTCGTTGATGAAAGTAAGAATTTTAAGAATTTATACTTTTGGGACCTTATTTTATCTTGGGGTAGTTGGAATAGAACCCGAAATAGGGAATTGTGGGTGTTAGTGCGACTGACGCTCGAAAATCTCAATTGATGAATTCGGGTAACTTAGGATACGGGTGGGTCAGAAAGGGCCTAATGTCCATAATTAATAATATATGTGTGAAATCAGGTAAACAAAGGTTAATTACATATTTAGGGTCGATGGTAGACTCCGCATAGCTAGACTAGTGTTGTTGGTGATAGGCACGTATTAACCGGATTATGTGTGTGCGCGCGCTCGCGCGCGTGTGTGTGTGTGTGTGTGTGTGTGTGTGTGTGTGTGTGTGTGTGTAGGAAGAATTGTAATATCTATATGTGTGATATTTATACAAATATAGAGTTGAATAAATGAATATAACATATAACTTGTAACTTTTCATTATTAAACGTTTCACAAATATTATGCTAACTGGCCTTTAATAGCTCTACCGGACGGTGTTGAAGTGGACGCTCCATGGATCTATGAGGATTGAAGTGTGTCGTATGTAGATGGGATCGATAGTTTCGTAACTGTGAGCTATGTTGCAATAACACCACCTCTTTTGTATGTGTATCATCAGGCAAACAAAATTTATTCTATGTTCAAAACACAAACACCAAATGTATTTGTTAGAAAATTATTAATGGTGTGTAGAGTAGGTGTTTAGAGACTTTAAATAAACTAAAAACTATCCTAATATGTTATACATCTGTTTCAATACTTGTCAAAGACTTCAAAAGTATACGTAAATGTAATATACACATTCATACAGTGAGATTATGCCATGTAATGAACATTTACTGATTTCACAAGACCAATTAAACTTGTAAAGGCTTCTTCAACTGGAAAAAAACTCCAAGTACAAATATAAACAAGAGAAAATAAAAACATTATTTGGGGTTGGCATTACAAAATAGCTTCAAGTACTAAAAATAACAAAAGAAACAATGAACAATTTTAGGGAGACCCTCAAAATTGTACACAAAATTCAAACCCGATGATGTGTCATAGGGGTATTGGTTCGTGTTTTTTTGTTTATGGGTCCCCGTAAACGTCATTAATTAATACATGTTTGACATATCATTGATTTTTTGTTTTGTTTACAATTTAAGGGTCTCCCTAGAATCACTTAAGAAATAATAAACGTACTTTCTATCAGGTTTTATGCACAGTCAATCATTAGATCCCGTATCATTTGGCCTTTTTAAAATTATCAATCTTTCATTCAAAAGTATACCATATTTTGAAATTTAAATCTCTTATAGAAGGCTTTCATTTATGAAAAGACACCAAGTACTAAAAATATGAGATTTTGAAATGTAAATATCATATCAGTTGGCCTCTTTATAATAATCATTCTTTCATTCAAGAGAAAGTAATTATTTTAAAGATCAAATACCAAAAAGTTCCTCAAATATTTTTTAATACACATTTGGTCCAAGCCTTTTATTTTGTACCAAAAAATCCCATATTCTCTTATCTTTAAAGGTCCGCGCCAGCGATATGGTAAAGCCTTTTTGGCATGATGAAGGACTTTTTGGTGCAAAATAAAAAGGCTTGGACTAAACGTGTATTATAAAAAGTTCGAGGGGCTATTTGGTATATGCCCCTTATTTTGTAGGCTTAAATGTTAAAAATATGTCTTATGTCCTAGGTGGAAGGTGAAAATTAGTTTGCTATCACAGGGGAAAATTATCACAAATGGAACTTACCCTCAATATATTTCACATTTTATTCTTGTCTTTGTGGGAAACATGTCTCCCAAATTTAAAGTTCAACGGGGTAATTTCCCTAATAATAATGCCAGCTTCAATTATTAATTTAGCTGAATTTTTCGCCAATAATATGTCATCGTCAATCACAATCTCAAATCCCCCTCAATCCATTCATTTATTTGCGAGAGCATGCTCCTTATTGGCCCCCTCACAGTTTTCCTCGAAAATGAAGATGTAAAAAGAGAAAAATAAGAATACAAACATTTTAATCAATTTTGTTACACCCAGAAATTATTTTTGAGAGTTTTTATGTAAGGGTAATACACTGAGTTTGTATGTAAGGGAAATTATTGTTTATGTTGTGTGTTTTACTCTCTGATTGGATTAGATACCTTATATGATATCGGGCTATTTTCTACATTATGGTGTGTGTTTTACTCTCTGAATGGATTAGATACATTTTTAGGCAGAAGTTGTTTATGGTGTATACTTGATTGTTTCTTCATTTTAAGTAGTTTTATTATTTTTAAAGGTACATAAATTTTCTATTTTCTGTTAGTTTTAAAGGTATATAAAAATGGGTACTCTGTTTTCTGTTTCCACTTCCTTACACTCTGTTTTCTGTTCATAAAAATAGACTTTTCTGGCTTGATGTTTTGTGATATAAATAGTGTGCGATTAAGATATAAATTGTGTGATATTTCAGTTTTGGGATATATTTGAGTTAAATTTTAGGAATGACTCACTCACAAACCTATTTTAGACTTTAGTTAAATTTTAGGAATGACTGTTGGCAATAACTGCCAACAGTTTATTAATTAATTAATTAATTTAGTAATTAATTAATAATTAAAGCCCAGAAAGTTAAATTAATTCGACCCAAAAATGTAGGAGATTTTTATAAGCCCAAGCCCGGAACCGAAACCGAATCGAACCGAGCCGAGCTGAGTCGAGCCGGTCTACCGGACGGACGTGTGCGCCCGCATGTGGACCTTTGATCGAAAGTCAACCCGAGCATAGCTTGGGTCATCTCCCCTCCAAAGAGTTGGGATACCCCAAGGCATCCAAGCCTTAGTCCATCATTTGGGTTTTATTAACTCATTATTTTCCCACTACTCTTTCAATGTGGGACAAGAGTTAAAACATACCCAATTCATTAACTTTCATTACTTTGTGAGTCACTATGGGGACATATTTATCATTCATAACTCAATGAAATTGGACATGTGAATATACTACGTTAATTTTCTTGGAGAGAAGAACACGTTCGTATATTATCCCATAATTATTGTAGTGTGGGTCCCACCTAAATTTGAGCTCAAAGTTGCACAAAATTCTGTCCAGAAAAATCTAGACAACTTTTTCTATGTCCAATTTCCAACAATCCCCCACATAAATGATATATTACAATAAATAAAACAGAACAGATGCTAATGCAGATGCAGACACATATTGAGTAAAACTGAAGATTTATTGCATCGGGAGAAGTAGCCTAGTGGCCTTGAATTTTCCTTAGTGCTATACCATCAGATTTACTTGGTTAATCAGTAGACTTCACGTCTTTGAACCGTCAACCATTTTTGTAAACCTAGACAACAGTATTCACACAACAATTCTTCAACACAGTTGGTTCTCACGTTTGTGTTCATTTTGGCCATGAACACCACTTGGTTCCGTGAGTATTTTAGAGAATATGCCTTTCATTATTCTCATAGAAGTGGCATACTTCTTACTCACGTAGGTGACTTCCATAAAGAGTATCCTGCAATACCCCACTTAGACATACTAAGATATGGATGTCATTAAAAGCATAACTTATCCTAATTTCGCAGCAGATATGCGCTGTCTCATCTTTGGAATGGATATGATTAAATCTCCTCCAATGCTTACTGAATACAATGTAGTTCGGTTTGCCCATTGAACCTAGATCTTGGGATCTCCAGCTAGCTAAGTTGGATTGTCACTATATTTATTCTTATTTATTTATAGGCTTTATACCCATTCCTCTCGATGATCTTTCAACTTGCTCTCGGTTTAAACCTTTCGTTAGTGGATCCGCTATATTATCTTTTGACTTTACATAGTCAATTGAGATAATTCCATTTGAGAGAAGTTATCTAACGGTATTGTGTCGACGACGAATATGTCGTGACTTTCCGTTATACATGTGATTATTTGCCCTTCCAATCGCTGATTGACTGTCATAATGTATACATATTGCGGGCACATGTTTTGACCAATTTGGAACATCCTCTAAGAAATTTCGAAGCCATTCGTCCTATTCTCCAGCTTTGTCTAGTGCAATGAATTCAGATTCCATTGTCGATCAGCAATGCACGTTTGTTTTGAAGATTTCCAAGATATGGCTGCACCTCCAAGGGTAAACACATACCCACTTGTAGACTTAGAGTTTTTTTATATCGGATATCCAATTTGTTCCGTAATGTCCTTCAAGAATAACTGAATATTTTGAGTAGTGCAGTCCATAGTTGTGAGTATATTTCAAATAACCCAAAACTCGCAATATTGCTTTCCAGCGGTTTCTCCCTGGATTACTCGTAAATCGACTTAGCTTACTTATTGAGTATACTATGTCCGATCGCTTACAGTTCATGATATACATTAAACGGTCGATAATACGAGAATATTCTAGTTGAGATATGCTTTCACCATTATTTCTTGCTAGATGTAAATTTACATCTACAAGTGTCTTGGTAGGACTAATATCATACTTCTTGAATTTTTCAAATACTTTCTCTATGTAATGAGATTGAGATAATATAAGTCCACCCGATGTCCTAGAAATTTTAATTCCTAATATAACATCGGTGATTCCCAAATCTTTCATGTCAAATCTAGTACTCAACATTTTTTTTGTGGTTTTGACAATTTCCAAGTTACTACCCATGATAAGCATATCATCAACATAGAGGCATACAATGACATATTCATTTTAAATGTATTTAAAGTAAACACATTTATCGCATTCATTAATTTTGAAACCATTTGATAACATTGCATTATCAAATTTTTCATGCCATTGCTTAGGTGCTTGTATTAATCCGTAAAGTGATTTAACAAGCTTACATACTTTTCCTTCTTGTCCGGGAGCCTTGAACCCTTCAGATTGCTCCATATAAATTTCATCGTCTAGTTGACCGTTTAAGAATGCAGTTTTTAGATCCATTTCATGTATTTCAAGTCCATTAATAGAAAATATTGCTATTAACATCCGTAGGGGCGGGCGCGGTCCGATCCGGTCCGATTTTTGACGATTTTAGGTGTCGGACCGAATCATTTGGTCCTATAATTGGGAAGACCGAATTCAGACCGATTTAATCGATTTAGCCTATTTATTCGGTCTAGGCTATTTTCGGTCCGGTTCGGTTAATGATCGATCCAAATTTACAACAAATAGAAAAATATATCAGAAAAATATAACAGTTATAATATCCCAAAAAATCAGCCTGCCAAGGCAACTAGTAAAATTTATTTCTAAACAAAAAAATAATCTTTTTTACAATTCCTAAACCAACACTGAAATGATTTCTTAAATAAAAAAAAATCAATAATTGGTCGTTTGACAGTTCCTAAACCACCTTAATCCCTAAGCTTTTTTTTTTACAGTTCCTAAACCAAAAAAATCACTGAAATCTGTTCAGCACAAGAAATAAGTTCAGCAATGAATTGAAGTTTGTTCAGCAACAACACTTGGTCGTTTGACAACAAATATACAAAATCATTTCCTAAAATCTGTTCAGCAAACAACACTTAATCTAAACCAACACCTAGTCATGGCCGTTTGAATTTATAAACCAAATAAGTTCAGCACTGAAGTAAAATGGAATAAAAAAATCACAATAAAAATCAAGAAAAAGCATATACCGGTGGTGTTAGATCTTTAGTCGCCGGATCTGTGGAGTAGAGGTGCTCCACTGCCCGAGCTTTAGTCGCCATTTCCATTTGGGCTGAAGAACTTATGGTCCGTTGAGGTGTGGTTGTGGATGTGGTGCGTTGTACCGGATCTGGTGTGGCTGTCAGATCTGGTGTGACTATCTTGTGGGTGGCGGTGGCCCGTCTTCGTGGGTGTAAAAAAAATGGGAGAGAGGAAGTGAAAGTGTGAGAGAAAGAAAGTGAGAAGTTTGAGACACAGTGTGAGAGATATGCGTGCGTTCCTTTGTTGTGTTTATTTAGGCTTTAGATATTAAACTTACATGATATATTTATATACAATAAATATATTTTATATAATATTAAAATAAACGGTCCGGTCCGGTCGTAAGACCAAATTTAAAGGGGATAAGTTGGACCGAACCGAAAATATTCGGGTCTCTTAAATTAGGACCGAATTATAAAAAAGCCAACAAAAGTGGGTCCGGTCTGGTTCGATCCAATCGGGTCAATCGGGTCGATCTTTTTTTTGTCCACCCCTACTTACTATATCATTATATAGGTTTGAATTGTTCATTGTGACTTTTGAATTTATGATTAATTGATCATCTTCTAAACATTTTATTTTGAATTACTTTTATTATTATTATTTATTAGTTTTCTTCTATCTTTTCAAATTGTAAGCCATAAGTAATATTCTAATGAGCCCTCACATCGCGCGACATATATACTAGTTATATCTCTAATACGATAATATTAGACGTTAATGACATCTAATAAATACAATAAAAATTAATGTATTTATCCTTCATCTAACAGTCCAAACGTTTTCTTCCCCTTCGTCTATTCTCTAAGGCCGACTCCAATGGTTGATTTCTAAATCCAATCGTATCCTATGTGGCAGGATTATTTGATTGGTTCTCTTTATCTAACTGGAAAATTTCTATAAAGATAGAAATGAGAAGGTATTTGGGTCTCCAACGGTGGTGTATTCTCCTTTAATTTAGAAGAATGATTATGGCAGTTAGAAAATAAAACTGCTCTGGTGTGAGATAATGGGTGCATCCACGTCATATTCTCCCACTAAATTAGCATTTCTACATGTGGAAATGCTCTTAGAAAACATCAATGTGACTCACCTTCCATGTCATATTCACCTTCATATACCCCTTTTTCTTTTTCTATCACAGAAACTCGACAAGAGAGAAACATCCATTGGAGTAGGCCTAAGGCCAAATCCAATGGTCATTTCCATCAGCCCTATTTTCTCTCCTAGAAAAAGGTTAAGAAAAAATAGTGCTCCAATAGAGATTTCTTCAGGATCGTCAATCCCATTTGGCTGCTGAGTCACTTCGGCAATTTCTATGACCATTTCTAAATGTGGGAATGCCTTGACGATTTGACAATATTACATGGAATCATTTCGAGGCTCACGATTTTCTTTCACAGCAATTTTCAGTTACCAATTCCCTCCTAATTATCCTTAAGTGACGCCATATCATATAGATAGACAATAGCGTTGGAGATCTAAAATCAAGATACCATTCCACCATTTTAGGGAACATGCTGAGTAGATTAGAATTGCCTATTAACCGGTGTTTAGAATGGGGTATTGAAATATTAGACCATCTCCAATGGTACCCATCTATATTCAGCAGTTATTCAAAAGTTGTGCCTCTATTTCTATCCACCTGGCACAGATCCGTTGTAGGCTATCTTTGGCTTCTCCAACAGTGTGATATTTCAATCACATGTGGCTCCTACATTTACGATTAGTTTAAAAGGTTGTTAACTCAGAAATTAACTCAGAAATTCATCTCCTTTGAAAGGAGATGAAAACGGATAGTTTTATTTAAAACAAAAATTAACTCAAAAATTCATCTCCTTTCAAATTTTCAATCGGCACAAACTCCATTAATCAAAATCCTCAAGCTCCTCATCCATCCATCCATATGAGATCATCAAACATTTTTTGTTGATACGTGGTGCAAATACTATCAAGGTTAGACAGTTACAAATTTCAGAAAATAAAATTTAATATCAAAATTGTAATGCCATTTTTTTCTATAAAAAAATCAATATAGGTCATAATTTATTGAATAATTATAGGGAGACTTTCGAAATTGTACACAAAACTCAAACATGGTGTTATGTCACGGGTATTGGATGGCGTGTTTGTGATTACGGGTCCGCGCCAGCGGCAATAACCGATACATGTTTGACACATCACCGAATTTTTATTTTGTATACAATTTGAGAGTTTCCCTTGAATTATTCGAATTTATTATCGAATGTTTTTACATGATTTATTCTAGAAAAATACATCGCGTTTTTTTACTTACCATTTGTAATCCGACAATGTTATGTTTGTTCACAGGTTTATTGCAACAAAATGACATCTTCTAATTCCGATTCCGATCGTGATTCTGACATTTCAATATTCACGGAGTCATTCTCGATCACGAAACGCCTTTTAAGCGAGCCAATAAACAAAGAAGACCCTTTTGAATCTTCCTCCAATTCCGCACACAAGTTGATCGAAACAACCGCAACATATGTTCCTCTTATAGTAGCAAATGTGTCATCAAAAAAGCGGCCACATAGTGGCTCTATGCCCGGTAGGCGCTTTATTTCTCGTGACAGGGAGAAGAGACATGAGCAATTGTAAAAGACTAATTCATGGGTGAGGAATCAAAATATTCACGAGAAACATTTCGTCGTCGCTTTCGCATGGATGAGGATTTATTTAATCGCATATTGGAGGCAATAAAGAAGTACGACAATTACTTCACACAGAAATTTGATGCAACGGGAAGGGCAGGATTGAGCCCTTTACAGAAAATGATTGCACCATTAAAGATGCTTGCATATGGCGTTCCAGTTGATTATGCTGATGAGTATGTTCAGATCGGAGAAAGCACGGCAATTGAAAGCCTAATTCATTTCTGTGATGCTATAACTGGAATTTTCGGGCAACAATATTTGAGGAAACCAAACAGTGGTGATATTGAAAGGTTACTAAAACAAAATGAGGCGCGGGGCTTCCCAGGCATGCTCGAAAGCCTTGATTGTATGCATGGGCATTGGAGTAATTGTCCTAAGGCATGGCACGGAATGTACATAAATGGTTATAAAAAAGTCCCCACTCTTATCTTGGAGGTTGTTGCATCACAGGATTTGTGGATTTGGCATGCATTTTTTGGTATGGCCGGTATAAACAACGACATAAACGTTTTAGATAGATCTCCCTTATTTGATGACATTGTAAACGGCATTGCTCCAGCATGTAACTTTGAATTACGAGGTCATACTTACGACATGGGATATTACATGTCCGATGGTATTTACCCCCGTATGCAACTCTTATTCAAACAATATCGGAGCCGTCAAATTCAAAAGAGAAACTATTTTCAAAACAACAAGAAAGTGTTAGAAAAGACGTGGAGCGAGCATTCAGAGTTTTACAAAAAAGGTGGCATGTTATCAAAGGCCCGGCACGTATGTGGAAATCAAGAGATTTGGGGAAGATTATGAAAACTTGCATCATTTTTCATAATATGATAGTTGAAAGTGAGCATCATCAAGGATTGAACCCCGAAAATTGGGAGCCTTTGTCAAATGAAAATATTCAAAATGTTGAGATAGAGCGTGATCGACAATTTATCGTGGATGTAATGATTAAGAAATTGAAACAAGTGCGAGACAAAGACAAGCATAATGATTTGAAAAGAGACCTAGTTGATAATTTATGGGAACTTTATGGAGATAGTGACTTTGCGTAATGCTATTCGTTGTCAATTGAAAATTAGACCTTGTAGCTAGTTGTTGTCAGTAAATGAATGCAACTACTCTTCTTTCTTATTTACAATGTCGCTTTTATAAGTTTATATTAATTGGCAGCATACATGAAACTGTGATACAGAGTTGAAATTGCGATACAGAGTTTTTATTAAAACTGTGATACAGAGTACTATCTTTATCTCATTAATTCCAAATGGTTGGAATACAAAGTTTGAGCTAAATATGTTGGCCTAAACATGTTCACTGATCAACTGCACCAACATCAGTATTGCACAATTCACTTAAGGGGGTACACTGTCAGTGTCTTTCACAGCATCCAAAAATACTTGCATTCTCCAAGAGTATCTTTCCGCTGTTGATTTTCTGAATAGGTGGTATGTTGACTTTATATAGAAATTTCCATCATTTGAAGGCTTCCAAATAACATCATCACTTTCATAATCAATGGATTCTAATCATTTATTGGCATACATAACCTATCCCAACTAACCTAAACTTTCCTATCTCATCTTATTACATCAGATCCCCAAAAGAACTTATTGAAAATTGAGTGAATCTTATTAAAAATAACTTTATTAGGGTTCAAGTAAGCCAAGGTAAAAATAAGAATTTAAGACAATATATGTTTAGTCAAAACTAATCTACCTGCAACTGAAAGAAATCTAGTTTTTCAGTCCAAAAGTTTGATTCTTTTCTTTTTCATCAATTTAGCCTAATATATAGCCTTGTTTCTCCCCAAAAAAAGGAAGCCAAGGTAAATAATTGGGAGTGTTTTATAAGGCAAGCTCAAACACTATAATATTAAACTCCTTTTAGCCACTGGCACATAATCAACTACCATAAAGAAACTTTTAGCTCTATTAATTACATATCCCGATGACATCTCATAATTAACTAAAAAGGACATTAGATTTTACAGGCTTCTATGATTCGGATTCACAAACAGAATTACATCATCAGCAAAACTAAAATGAGTAATCAAAGTGCCAGTTAGAGGATGCGAGAATGGAACTATCTTCTTATTCTCTGCCAACTTATCCAAACATCTACTTAAAACCTCTGTTAAAATCACACAAAGAGAAGGATATATTGTATCACCTTGCTTTTGACCCGTGGAAGACTGAAAAAAAACTAATGATTTACCATTTATTAGAATGGAAAACAAATTACTAGATAGTAGCTTCCATATGAAATCTATGAAAGTTTCATTGAAACCAAATAACATCATCACTTTCATAATCAATGGAGATACCATCTATGATATTAGACTTTGGACTACTATCAGTTACAATTTAATGATTGAAATACTAATATCAAGTATGATATTAAACTTTGGACTAATATCAGTTACAATTTCATGATTGACATACTAATATCAGTTCTGATATTAGAGATACCAGCTATGATATTAGACTTTCGACTAATATCAGTTATCATTTACTGACTTACGACTTTGGACTAATATCAGTTATCAATTTAATGATTGACATACTAATATCAGTTATCATTTATTGACAGCATACATATAATGCTGTTAATATAAGAACAACAATACTGTCAATCTCTCAGTTAACTGATTAATCACAATAACTTGATTCTGACCCCAAATGGTTAGTATACTCAGTCTGAGGTAACTGAATCAAGCAGTAGCTTGATTTGGCTTTACAATTACATATTTCTCGCAAAATGAAAATGTATAGACAGATCCGAAACAAATTTTAAATCTAATAAATTAAGAACCAATAAGTGTCATACAAAGTCAGCAACTAATTTTGAATAGCATCCGAGGTATAAACAAACAACTACTAACATAAATTTAATACTAAAACACCGTTCCACTATCATTACATTTGAAAATCTTCCTCTTCCCATTCTTGCAATATCCTTTCTTGCATTTTTTCCATGTGTACCCGTGTCGTAGGAGTAAGCTTCGAGAGATCTTGCATCAACATTTTCTGTTGATCTCTTCGTCGTTGGGATTTAGCTTTTAATTCTAATTCTTTCTCCTTGAGCTCCAACTCCTTTTTCATTGCATTTTCCCGTATCTCATAGTCCTTTTTAATAATTACAGCATTCTCCCGCTTCAACTCCAACTCCTCTTTGTTGTGATTAAATTGTTCTTGTAGCGATACTTGCAATTTGCTCAGAATCTCAGCGGTACCCTTATCTTGTAATTAAATATGCTTTTTTACCTTCGTCGTTGTTCTTCCGGGTGGCCTAACAACCCCATTGCCAGTAATGTCATCTCCCTCAGTAGGATCATCACCATTTTGTCTTTGTCGCTTGATGAACCCGTGGTTAACTGTACAGTGCACCATTTTGCATTTTTTTTGCATTCAAGCCAACAATGTTCAAACGGAAATGCTTTATTATCGGGATTTGTTTCCTTGTACACTTTATGCGCATCTTCCCTCTATGAATGACAATAAGAACAATATAAGTATCATATCAATGAAAATCCCAACTCAATATTAAGTAATTCACATTACAATTAACAAACCAAAATAATCCTCACCAAATTATCTATATTTGTTCCACTCCTTGGAGTCCTAGCCAATTGCTCATATATGCCATGAAATTTATTGACGGTGGCTTGAATTGTGCACCAACGTTTGGACAAACCACTTAATTGTCGGTCTTCTACAAAATCACCCTCTAAAAACTCCTTCCAAGATTGCTTAATGCGTACCCATAATGCAAGCGCCGGTTGGTCTGTTCCAACTAACGGATCAATCGAGTTGTGTAGCCAGGCTTTAGTTAAAGCTACATCTTCCTCCTTTGTCCAATTTCTTCGAATAGGCTGAGGTATCTCAGAATTTTTTCTCTGACAATTCAAATTTCCTTTTCTCTTTTTTTTGTTCTTTTCTGAGGGTGTTGACATTTGAGTTTCAAAGGGAAAAAGTGGGGCATTCATTAGACCCTGGAATGAATATTGTTGTTGTAAATGATGAGCGAAATTGGTCGAGTATAAACCATAATTTGTTTGAAATTGGTTTGCACTGTTGGGGTAGTGAGTTGGAGGGGGGGTTAAATTTTGAGAGTTGGATCGAGAATCACTAGAATTATACGTGGATTGAGAAATGCGGGGATCATTTTCAGTGCGTTGATCGTCATCAATACCATTGGGGTTAGATATTGAAAATTCAGTATTGTTGTCCGAATTCATTTCCATTGTTTGGTTACTGCAAAAATGATAAAATCATAGGTATTAGAATCAATAAATTTCAATTAGGAATATAATAATAGAAAACATATGAATAACACACACAAAGCAATGAGAAAAATAAAGACACTGAAAAAAAAACATGGATACCCAATAACATGGATACCCAAGCATTTCATCAAACAACTTTCATGCACTCAATACATGTGTACTTGGTATATACTTACAATTTACTAAGCCATAGTTTTATCTAAACCATTTCTTTCATTTAATTAAATTTTTTTATCTTAATATAATTCATTTTGTTAAGGTATACAAAATAAAAATCTTTAAGACCTCAATATTCATACGAAGACTCACCACACGACGCTGCAATGCTGTAGAAAATCTCCCCTCCTCTGCTTCGTCTTGAGCAATACCCGACTGCTTCCAAGTAGAGTGCAACCAAGTAGAGAGTAGCACAGAATTCTGGTGCAATATAGAGAAGAAGAAATGGTAGGAGAGCTGCAGATATTGGAGGGAAATTGGGACAAAATCTGGCTCCAAATGGCAAACGTGGGTATCCACGTCACTTAGAATAACTGACTCCTCATTTCTACATGTAGAAATGTTGGTGGAAATTTCCCATGTGATTCAGCAGCCATGTAAAATAAGCCGGTCAAAGAAATAGTGGATTGGAGAAGTTATTTTGAGTTTCTTGTTTCTTAGCTGGAAAATAGGGCAGGTGGAAACGACAATTGGAGATGGTCTTACCACTGGAGTCGGTCTAAGTATCCCCGTCATTGTCGGGTCCAACGCTATTGTAAAAATGGGAACTGAAATACCAACAGCAAAAGTTATGTATGTAGTGGACATAAATGTTGTCCTCCCACTTCCCACCATAAAATCCTATCCACTAACAAATTATCACATAAACTCCATACGCACGACTCATCAACAGGTTCAAATTTTATGTTTGACATTTCGTTTCCTTTCTGTTTGGTACCTGAAGATGAAGAAGTGGACAGCGCATGGTTCGCTTCTGTATCTAGATAAGTGGCATCAGGGACGTAGCCAGGAATTTTTATATGTGGGGGCTAAAAAATTGTTAAGATAAAAAATAACAAGCATAACAGAAAAGACTTAATATTCGATTAAAAATTTGTGACATAATTACAACTACAATTGTCCTCGACGGCTTTTCATAGATTGAAAGCGTTGAATGATACACTCATTATCAATAACAGCAAATACATCTTTTTCTACATACACGATCATATTATCATTCATCCATTGATCTTCCATCCGATTGCGCAATGAAGTCTTTATGAGATTCATAGCCGAAAACACCCTTTCCACAGAAGCCGTGGCAACCGGTAATATCAACGCCAAAGTCACAAGCAAATAAACCAACGGAAATACCCCACTTTTCTTTGTCTCAACCATCTTTTTTGCAAGAGAAGAAATTCCAAACAATCCTTGAAAGGTGGGATTAGATTGCACATCAAGAAAATAAGTTTCAAGTTGAATATCAAGTTCAATGAGTTGGACGCTTGAAAATTCATTAGGATAAAAATGGGCAAGGCGAATTAATTTTACCTTGTCAAATGAAATAAACGAATCATCGGGACAAAGGCATGCCACACATAGTAGTAACTCGGTGTTCGCCTCAGTGAAACGTTCATTAAGCTCATGAAGTTGCATATCAATGACCGCATAAAATATCTCAACACGATAATGATGCAAATTTGACCTTTTCGCCGCTTTACGTTGTGATCTTTTTATAGCAATGTATACATCCTCCATAATAGGAACTTCAATTTCAAGTTTCTCACAAAATGTACAAACTTCATCCAACAACAAGACCCATCCATCATCCCGCATCCTTTGTAGTCGTTGCTTGCATACCCGGACCAAAGACATGGCATTTACAATATCTTGATCTTTCCTTTGCAATGCCTTTGATAATTCATTTGCAAACCCCAATACATTTTTCATTAAGTGCATACAAAAAACAAATTCAAAAGTATGCAATGAATCTATTACATTTTTTTCATCAAATCTATGCAAGGGGTTGATTGCATCCACTTTGACAATCTCAAGAACACCAATTACGGAGGGGAACATGCTCATCAAACTAAGTAAAGTGCGAAAATGTGATCCCCAACGAGTGTCACCTGGACGTTGGAGAGATGTACTCTGATTTAGTCCTTTTCCCGTTTGAATCTCACCCTTTCCAATTGCACAATTAATGTTTTGAAGTTGTTGCTCACGAAGAAGGTCACGACGCTTACACGAGGCTCCAACTAGATTAAGAACACTAGAAACCAAGATAAAAAGAGTCATAATATCATCATTTTTCTTTGTCACCGCAACAAGAGCCAATTGTAGTTGGTGAGCAAAACAATGAACATAAAAAGCACATTCATTCTCCCTCAAAATAATTGTTTTGAGACCATTGAATTCACCTCGCATATTACTTGCTCCATCATATCCTTGCCCACGTAGTCTAGAAATGCTCAATCCATGGTTTGCAAAAAGACTATCTATTGCTAACTTAAGCGACACGGCCGTTGTATCCTTAACATGCACTACACCAATAAAGCGTTCCATGATTTCCCCCCTTTAATCAACATATCTCAAGACGACAGCCATTTGTTCCTTAATCGACACATCACGGGACTCATCAATTAAAACTGCAAAAAATGAATCTCCGATGTCTTTGATAATGAAGTCCACAATCTCACTTGAAATCGAATTAACAATATCTTTTTGAATATCCGGTGATGTCATTGTGTGATTTGAGGGAGCATTCTTCAATGCAACGGCTCTAATATCAGGATTTAAATCACAAGAAAATTTCATAAGTTCAAGAAAGTTCCCTTTATTTTTTGACTCTTCCGATTCGTCGCTACCACGAAATGCAAGCCCTTGGCGTAAAAGAAATCTAATAGAGTTGATTGATGCACTTAATCGTGTTCGGTAATCCATACGAGCTTTGTCCGATTGCTTGTGTAAAATTGTCTCAATGTGTTGACTTTCATTCATTAAATTCGCACATGCCTGCAAAGCCTGATTATGGGTACTAGTAGGACCTCCCACGTGAGTAACAAATCTCTCTTTCTTCTTCCAATTAGAAAAACCTTCGCCCACAAATACGTCCCCACCTACTTGGTCACCCACATTTTTCTTGAAAAGATAACAACACAAACAATATGCAGCATTAGTAGTGATGCTATATTCTAGCCATTGAGAAAATTCATTAAACCAAGGAGGGTTAAAACGCCGCAATTGTTTGCCCATAGTTTTATACGGGAACGTGTGGCCACGAGGTTGACAAGGCCCCTTTTGTATATAGGCTCTACGGAGTTTATCTTCAAGTTTAGGATTGCCACGAGCAATTGGAGTTCGTAGGGCGGGATCGGCATGTAAATCCTCCAAAATAATTTCATCCGGTTCTATATTGCTGTCAATATGCGGTGTCGATGTCGACTCCAATTTTCTTTTATAAAACCTCTCCATAAGTTGACTGAATTGACAAAAAAAATTAGGTCCATTAATAACGCCAAAAAAAATTAGATTCAATAATATCCCCCAAAAAATTAGGTTCATTAATATCCCCCCCCTCCCCCCCCCCCCCCCCCCCCTCCCCCCCCCAAAAAAAAAACCAACTAAATACCAACACCAACTAAATACCAACTAAATACCAAAACCAACTAAATACCAACTAAATACCAAAAACAACTAATTAGGTTCTTTAAATTAACAAAACTAAATACCAACATAAATTAACTAAACCAAAAAAAAAACACAAGTTTAAAATAGAGTACCTGTAGGCAGGGCGACAAAGGAGCTGGTCCGGAAAAGGCTCCGGGTCCGGCCAGAAATGGCGAGTCCTGCCGGAAATGGGGCTGGGACGGAAATGATTTCTCTTCTCTCTCTCTCGGCAGTTGGCTTGGCAGGCAGGGGCAGCCGCAAATCTCTCCTCTGTTTCAGACTTAAAAACAAGAGAGAAAAGGTTTAGGTTTTAACTTTTAACATTTGGGTTTTAACATTTGGGTTTCAGACTTTGTAAATATAACTCCCAAAACTTTTTTATTTCAACTTTTACCCCAAATATTTTATAAACCTACATTTCTAAAAAAAAAAAAAAACCTACGTTGGGGCTGGAGCCCCTGCTCGGCCCCATGTAGCTCCGTCACTGAGTGGCATACTTTGGGTAGTTGCGTTAAAACTCAACGGAGGTCGTCCAGCCGGTGGATCAGGGTGTTAGGTCTCCCACTTCATCTGTGGGGGACAAAAGTGTTTCAAGTTATCGGTAGGAGGTGTGGTGGATTTCTAAATGCCGACAAGGATACTCAGTCAGGAGAAGATATTAGATGGGCCAGGATATTGATGAAAAGCTTAGGCAATGTTCCGGAGAAGGTGTCTGTTGAAACTGGCGGTTGGGTGCTTGTTTTCCCCATATGGGTTGAAACGCTGAATACGTGCTATTATGAGGATGGTGCTGTCCAGAAACATGTTAGGTAGATTGTTAGACCGACGGGTAGTGTAGTTCTGGGTACTCAAAAAGTGAGGAGTAGGGTACGGAACCAGACTCCGGAGAAATTGGTTGAGGGTAAGGTAATGCTGATTTCGAAATCAGCAAAAAACCACAGTATCGTGGTTGCATGGTCGCCAGGGCAAGTGTTGAAGCGGGTTTGGCCGTTAGAGCTGGGCCGAAAGTTGGTGAGTTTCCTGCTGATGGGGAGGAGGAGCTGTCATCCGGTGCAGGCATGAGAACGACAGCGGTTGAGTTGTATTGTATGTCACTTCTGGCGAGGCATTGGCGTGTGCAGACTGTCCTGCCACTTTTGAGGGAGATGATATGCCTGCCTCCTTTTGTCTCTAGTGGACCATGGTGTGCGTGCGTGCGTGGATATTGGGGGGTCTTTGGAGCACAGGTCAGTCATTGTTTGGAGGTAAAAAAAATGGGATTTGGACTGAATTTTTGACATAAAAATTCTAGACACACTGAGGTGTCAAGCTATTAGTGATTAGTTTTGATGGTTCACGCCAGTGGGGCTCCAAAATCAATTAATATAAGACTGTCACATCATTTTGTCCTCAAAAATTCGATCGATTGTTCTCTTGGAGGTAACGTGTGATGTTCCTATGCAGTTGAGTAATAGTCTAGTTCATGCTAATATGGAAGCAGAGGTGGTAAAAGATAAATTCGTGGACAGTGAGTGATAAGCAAGGAGTTAAAAAAGAGTCGTGATATTTAGATCCAAAAAATATCCGTAAAATATTACATAAAAATTAAATTAAATTTTACTTGAAAACATCCAAAATGTTGTACCCTTTTTGTTTTCTTGTAAAATGTCTACTATACCCCAAACTAAATAAAAAATTGCCCACAAACTAACACCACAAACTCTAAAACACCACAAACCAAACAAAAGACAGGTTTTCAAACTGGTTACTCTTCCCACCGAAATCTCAAACCCACGGCTAAACCTAACCGAAATCTCCATTTTCATATGTTTGTTGTGTTGTTGTATTGGTTGTGTTCTTTATATACAGAAACCAAGTATCAATGGACGACATTGCAATGGGTGATGAAAAGAATGTTGATGATAGGGTTCCCAAACTCTAAATATACAATGCTCGTTTGACGATTTTGAGGTATTAAAACACCTCTACACACTATATAATCTGTAAAACAACATTTAAAATGATGAAAAAATGAAGAAAAAAAACTACTCTTACGGTTGTCCGTCACCATAAGTGATAATGAGTTTCGATCCCAAGATGTCGTGTAACGACACATCGTGGTTACATTTGACCGTATATTAACATAACACGGTTACACTTGACTGTGTAATGATTCTTGGTTGGGGTTATAAATTCACGGTTTCACTTGGCCGTAGTTATATATTCACGGTTTAAGTTGGTCGTGATAAGTGCACCACGGTTTTATTGGGTCGTGGTATTATACCCACGGTCTAATGTGGCCGTGATAAGTTCAGTATAGATACAATTCATGTAACATATTGCCATTCATTCATGTACTGATAATTTTTTTGTCATTTCAGTTAGATTACTCGGTTATAGAATATACATTTTGGCACGATATAGACAATGTCATTGTACCAAGTGTACCTATTGAATGTGCATCTACCTAGAAAACGAATATGCGTGAACCGAGTATTATTGAACAAGCAACGACATCTACTTCGCCCAAATGTTTGCATGATTTGTTTTTAGATTTCACATCGTTTATGGTAAAAAAAACATATCGCGTAGTTAATTTCCAACACTTTGAGATATTTAATGCATGACATTATTGTATGACATAATTTGATTGTGTGCATTGCTAGGATGCGAAAATAGAAGAAAGATTAGATATTAATGTGATTAATTAAGACCATACAATCGAATTCACAACTGAGGAGGTATGTTTTGTTTATTGATATTGTGAACATGATTTTACAATTATACTAAAAATCTCTATTCAAAATGTCATTTCATTTAACAATGTTTGTCTTATGCAGATTTTTTATGACCGGGACAAGATGATTGATTGGTGTGAACAAGTTGGTCGCAAGCTTCATGCCATCATGATAATTCTGAAATCCGACAAGGCTAGTACAGTCAGCAAGGTTAGGGTCCTACTTGGTTGTGAGAGAAGCGAGCTTCATAGACCCAAAAAAGACGAGGAGTTGGAAAAGAAGAGGAAGCGTTCTTCCAGAATGCGAAAATGTGATTGCCCATTTAGATTGAAAGGGGTTCCGCACGATAATAGTCATTCGGGGGTTGAAGTTCTCTATGGGGTACACAACCACGTGGTGTCAAAATCACTTGTTGGGCACTCATATGACGGTCGACTCTCCTAACATTGAAAATGAGATGATAAATAATGGGGTTGGCCCGAAGGAAGTACTCCATACATTGAAAAAGAGGTCGAAGTACAATTGTTCATCAATACGAGCAATATATAACGCTAAAAGTAAAATGAAGAACGTTGAGATGCAACACTACACCAAATATCGAAAATGGGGTCACGACCAAGAGCCGTGACCAGATGGTCACGGCCTAAACCCGTGACTACATCCACAATGAGCGTGACCAATTCTAAGGTCGCATAGCCATGCAACAATTGATGCATTTTCTCGGGAAGAAGAATTATGTCCAATGACATTGAAGGAATGAACAAACCAATATGGTGGGGGATTTATTTTTTGCACATCCCACCTCTTGCTTGTTGGTGAAATGCTTCCCGAGTATACTTGTGGTCGATTGCACTTACAAGACCAATCGTTACAATATGCCATTATTTGAGATGATTGGGGTCACTTCTACCGAGCAATCTTTTTGCATTGCATTTGCATTTCTGAAAAGTGAGAATGAGGAGAATTTTAGATGGACTTTGCAACATTTGCGGTCATTATACGAGCCAAAAGCTTTGCCGCAAGTTGTTGTCTCCGACAAGCAACAATCTTGTCTTAACGCTTTGCCAAGTGTGTTTCCACTTGCCACCGTTCTTCTTTTCTTATTCCATGTATAGAAGAACATTGAAGGTGCATGTGTGAAACACAACATTAAAGACCGGGACAAGAAGGTGATCATACAAGGTTGGGTTGGGGTGTTGGAGTCAGAGACTACGAACGACTTTGAGAATGCATGGACTGCTTTTCGCCAAAACTGGCAAGAATACCCGAACATGGTTGGGTACATATCAAAGAATTGGATCCCTTTTCGTTTTCAGTTCGCGCATGCATGGACTAATCGCGTACCCCACCATGGAAACCGAACAACTAACAGAGTGGAGGGTTCCCATGCACAACTAAAAAAACACTTAACAAATAGCACTGGTTCGTTTGCGACTGTGTGGAAGGGTACGCATTACTCGGCCACCAAGCAAATCAAATTCAAACTGAGTTTCAGAAATCACTTCAATCCACCAAGCGTGGACACAATGATGCGTTGTTGCGTGAGAACCGTGGTAGGGCATCACACTATGCCTGGGATCTAATTGTTGTTGAGATAGATTCCATGAGATCGTTATTAAGCTCATCAGGAGATAGCACCTAATATACGGAGATACGATGCTCCCACGTACTTTGCACCATATACGGATTACCATGTGTCCACGAGTTAGCCCAATGGGAGAACCTAGGACAAACAATTCCACTATGGGCACTAGACGATCATTTGAGGAAACTTGCCATTGTCCCGGACATCCCTCAATACCGTGACCTTGACTATACATGTGAGATGATATTTTTTAAGAAAAGGTGTAATGAGGCAGGTGAAGCCATTAGAAATATGATGCTAATCAAGTTAATGGAGATTTTCTAACCCTCTACTACACCCTTGATGGATCCCGTATAAATTCGTCAAAAGGGAAGGCCACCTAAGGGGAAAAAGTCTACCGACAACCCCTCTTGGGAGCAAGATGTACTGTCCACAAGGGAACTTATAAAAGTCTTAACAAACATTGCCCCGTTGATGGGAGTGAAATCGGAGACATGGTCTCGGGAGAAGAAGATGTATATTAAGGACGTTCCTGAGTTCTTCCGATCATTTGTGGAGGATATATATGATGTAAAATCTGATGGGAACTGTGGATATAGGACTATTTCAAAAAGGGGCGGGTGTTGGGGATGGACTTGAACGTTCTCATGCTATTCGTAGTTCTTTGTTGTCCGAGCTACATAGGGACAAGCCGTTTTGGGCTACGGTGATGACCTCCTACGATATTGATAAGTATGAGAGGATATCAGACTATTTTAGACACTCATGCACAAGCGAGCGATGGTTTATAATGCCATAGTTTGGCTACCTTTCGGCGAATGAACTTAAGCTAATGGTTGTGTTGATATCCAAATTTCAATGCTTAACATTTGTTCCCTTCGATGTTGGGCCAAAACCTAGTATGGAAGACAATCGCATCATCTATATCCTGAACTCGTCAAATATTTATTGTGTGAGTTTGAAATGCATAAGATTTTTCCCCCTACCACCAATTGGCTCTAACTGGAAATCAAGGGCCAGTGAAGATGCCTTTCAATGGACTACTTTGTTTAAGTCCGACTTTTAAATGTTTCAGAATCTATGTCCCAAAGACATTGCGACGAGAGATGAACCGTGCTTGATATCGTCGAATGAGGACGAGGACTTGATGACAACTTAAATTCTGTGGTGAAATTCCTAGGATTTCTTGTAACTTTTTGTAATTATCAGGATTGGAAACTTCTTGTAATTTATCAGGATTGGTTATATGTAAATTGGTTGTTGGAGAAAGTCTAGTGCTAATGATTGTAACTTTTTATAACTTTTTGCAATCATTGATTATATTCATTGGTTATTAAATATTATTGATCGAAACTTTTTCTATCTTTTTACAATCATTACTATAATATTCATTGGTTATGTATGTGATAAATTGGTTATATGTGATAAATTGGAAATTTTGGGGTATTGAAAGTAACTCATGGTCCATTGACACGGCAACAATGTATACACAGTGTCACCACACCTTAACGAGGAAACCACGGTGACACCACACCGTGAAAAAAATAACCACGGTGAGTTGTAACTGGGAAATATATGCAGAGACTTGGCTATTTTTTCACCCCAAAATACACGATTGGTTGTAGCTGTAAATATACCCTCCACGATTTAATATAACCATGACAGGTATATAGACGGTTGCTTATATCCATAACTATAAATTCCACGGTGAGACCCGATCGTGACTTATATGCAGAGACTTTGGCAATTCCCCCCCCCCCCCCACACACATATACGGTTTCATGTAACCGTGAAATGTACTCTCGCGGTGAAATAGAGCCGTGATTTTCCAATTCACGGTGAGTTTGAACCGTGAAATATATGCAGAGACTTGGCTATTTTTTCATGCCAGAATACACAGTTTAATGTAACCGTGATAGTATATAGACGGTTGCTTATAGCCGTAACTATAAATTCCACGAAGAGACCCAACCGTGACTTATATGCAGAGACTTTGGCAATTCCCCCCCCCCCCCCCCAATATACACAGTTTCATATAACCGTGAAATGTACTCTCACGGTGAAATAGAGCCGTGAGTTTGCAATCCACGGTGAGTTTGAACTGCGAAATATATGGACAGACTTGGCTATTTTTTCACCCCAAAATACACGGTTTAGTGCAACCATAACAGGTATATAGACGATTGTGTTGGAACACGAGGACCCCCAATTTTTAATTTTCTTTTAAAACTAAATATGAATTTTCTAAAAGTGTGGAATAGGATGGTTCAAACACAACACACCGAAATTTCAATTTAAAATTAAACTAGACTAAAAGTGACAACAAAATAATCAACTAACAAATATTCACTTTAAACAAATTAACTCAATTCAAGTCCTAAAATTTGCCTACACAAATTAATTCATTTTTGCAAATTAGGCCAAACCAAATTTTACCAAATTAAATTATCTTAATGACATGAATTAAGTTAATCGAAATTTCACCCAAATTAATTTTTGCACTAAATTAAACAAGAGTAGTGAATTAAACCATATTTTATCTTTTAGTCCTAAGCATACGTTCTAGGTGATTATAAGATAAAATAAATTCACAACACACTATGCCGCGATGTACGAGGAAAACCCAAATGGAAAAAACCTCGGACGACCCTAGCCTTAAGTCCACTAAGTACGGAATTTTATAAATACAAGATAGATGACTTACACAACTCGACTCGACTCCTTCAATCCCCTGACGCGTATTCTTGTACCAAACTCTACTTAGCCGACAATCCCGGACTCCACGGGAACCTTGGAATCCACCAATGAGGCTTTTGGACAACCGTTAACCCGCAATCGAAGCCTTTCTCCGAGTGAGAACGCCGCAACAACAAACAAGTATTCTTCTTTAAGGGATGTAGAAGTAAACCCAAACAACTCTTCAAACAGTAGAGTAGAACCCGGTGCCAAACAACTCCAAGAAAAATATATGTATATAGAGATACTTGGATTAATCAAACTAAGCTATGGGTGTATAAACATGTGTTTGAAGAAAATTTTCTATTAAAATTTAACAAATGAAAACATGGACTTTGGGTTTTAATGGTTTTCTCTCAAAAGCTCTCTAAGAATATTCAAAAGTCCTTGAAAAAAATCTGGTCCCGAAGATTATAAAAACAGTCAAAAAGTAGTGGGACAAAATAGTGGGAAAATGTCAAAAACTGCCAAAAACTGTTCCCGCCTGAAATCTCGTTCGAACGACCTTTCGTTCGAAAAGTCAGTGTTCAAACGGGAAACTCGATGGCAAAACTCGTTCGAAGGAAATTCTCGTTCGAATGACAATTTCGAATAAAAAGTCAAAATAAGCATTTTTCATTTTAAGCCCATAAAAATTACGCCCGTTAAAAATTATTCCAAGTCTCCTACATATATATACACACACACACACACACACACACACACACACACACACACACACACACACACACACACACATATATATATATATATATATAATGTGCATTCATACCTTTTGGAGACTTCAAATCTGAACCGTTGTGGACGCAAAACTATGCACTATGTAAACCCGATACTTTGATATCGTCACTTTGAAATAATGGCCTCTACGTCTTCAACTTAAACATCAAACGTCATAGGCCATGAGGATACTCATGATTACTATCCTATGACTCAAATGTTTTTGTTCGAAATTGAGCCAACACTACATTAAGACTCAAGTGGAAATTTGTGTCCTTACAGGTTGGTTAAAGCCGTAACTATACATTCCACGGTGAGACCCAACCGCGACTTATATGTAGAGACTTTGATAATTTTTTCCCCCAACACACACGGTTTCATGTAACCGTGAGCTGTACTATCACTGTGAAATAGAATCATGCGTTTCCAATTTACGATGAGTTTTAACCGTGAAATATATGCAGAGACTTGGCTATTTTTTCACCCCAACATATACGGTTAGTTGTAGCCGTAAATATACTCTCCACGATTTGATCCACCCGTGAATTATATAAAGAAACTTTTGTGATTCCCCCCCCCCCCCCCCCCCAATTTACATGGTCTAATGTAACCGTGGTTTTTTATTTGACGGTGTCACCACACCGTGGAAGTTAGTATGACGGTGACACCATACCATATATGTGTAATAAACGGTGAGAACCCACCATTTTGTTATCATTGAAGCATGTTCATGGTTAACATTCAAGGACATAACATAACATTGAAGTACATAACACTCAAACACATATCACATAACATATTTGTTTTAAAGTTGTTCCAACATAATTGTCGCAAAGTTGTTCCAACACATAACACATAACAAAATTTGGGATGCTTTACAAACAAAATTTTTAAGAATATAGTTACATTCAAATTGTTTGAACAAATTTTATCTATTTTCTCTTTTAACGCTTCGTCGAGGTGGTTTTTTCTTGGGGGAATTTCTCTTGGGGGTTGGATCGCGCCGTGCCTTGGTCCAGGTTTCTTCACGCACCGGGGCCTTTCCCTTTTCTGTATAAGCGTGCGTCCCTTTGGCCTATTGCAGGGCATCAAGCGCTGCACGTGATAGTTTATGGACATCCGTAACCTCCTGGTCCGAGCCTCCATCAATAGCTTCCTGGAGCAGGATAATGGCTACATCTATCCCCTTAGCCTACATAAATTATCATCAACTGTGTTAGACAATTCCTGAACAAAGAAAATCAATTTAATGATAAATTTTAAAACATTTACCATTTTATCCGAGTGCTTTAGCTACGGCTTGCGTATTCTATTCTTGGGATTTTGAATGTATGGATGGGATCTTTCTAGGTACCAAGACATGTACCCATCCACACATTCCCAAGGCACAGACCTTTCCGGGGTTGAACGTCTGGCATCAGACAGTACATGGTCTACCAAGTTAAGTTGATACCATTTCTCGATATCAAACTTTCATTTGTATCGGGCCTGGGCCTTCCCCCCCTCATCTGATAAAGGGTGCATTGACGGTCTAGGAATTATTTAAACACATCCAGCTTGGTGTAGGACCCTCTTCGGGTAGTATGGTTCCCCGACATTATAGCAGATAAGGAGGTCGTTGTACCATGAGACCTCCTGAAATGGGTGGGCCTCATTTTTTTCGGAGGAGGTATCCCAAACAACCTAAACGTATTTCCAAATGTTAGTACGTACATAAATAAACAAAATAAATATTGAACTTAAAATAACTAATACTTACGTATGAAGCTTTTAAATCATCTAAGGTTTCCCTTTGCTCCATAGTTGTGCAAAGGCATCCCCTGGTACCGTTTGCGCCCTCTATTTGCATAGACGTGACTCGCTATGTTATAAATGGAGATTTCTAACACCCCTTGCCAAATTGAAGTGGTCGTGTATCCACGCCTGAAGTCAAAACAAAATAAAATTTCAATATAGACATATTAATTAGGAGATTATTATATTACAAAATAAAATTTAAAATATGTACCACGATAACGGGAAGATATCCAGCCACTTGCCGAACGTCCACCCAAGAGGTAATCCCCAACTGTCGATATAAATGGGCCAATACACCCATCCCCCAAGCATAATATTTACATTTTCTGACCTTTTGCAAAGATTGCAGGTAGTATACTGGAACTCGGTTGCCCGATTTGTTCAGGAACAACAAGTAACCGACCATGAAAAATAAATACCCTCTAGCAACCTGCTTAATCTTCCTATTTAAAGCACAGTCCCCTAGATTCTTAACTGTCTCCTTATACAAATTCATTAACCAATCAAAACGAACAGCATATACAGACTTACACTCCTCATTGGCCTCCTCATTGGCACAACCCAAATATTCAGTAAGCCATTGGATTTGGGTCATCTTCTCCTCGTCTTTCTTTGAATTAATATCGTACACCAGTTTACCTACTACCGGGATTTGGCGGAGATGGTACACATCATTTAGGGTGATGGTCATCTTGCCGAACTGCATATGATATGAATTTGTCTTTGGTTGCGACCATTCGATGGATGCCAACACCAATACATAATCTATGTACCGATAGGAGTGTTAATCAAATCGTACAACCCGGAGTTCTTCACCAGCTCTATTACCCGCTCATCCTCTTTGGCTAAATCCCACTCAAGAAAAATTCTTGAAGTGTTACACACACTTCATTATTCCCCTCTACTCATCTCTATTCTAAATAAAATAACTAATATGGTTATGATAATTTTTCAGGAGTTTGGGATTATTTGGCGTGCACCCCTAGAGCGGTTGGGAATCAGACTGGTTTATTTTTTTCGAGCATTCTTCTCTGGCCCTTTCGATGTGGATGGTTGGATTTCATCTTCCGAGGAAGAAAACTCGTCCTCTTTTGCCCTCTATCCTTCTTCCTCCCTATATTCATCTCTATTTTCCTCTCCTCCTCTCACTCATTCCTCCTCTATTTCCTCTCTATATTCCTCTCCTCCTCTATCTCTTTCCTCTCTCCTCCTCACTTTTCTCCTCTATCCTTACCTCTCTCTCTGCCTCTCTTTCCTCCTCTATTCTTCCTCACTTTACTCCTCTCTCTCTTCATCACTTTCCTTCTCTCTCTCTCTTTCTCTCGTGATTTATCTTCTTTTTTCTCCTCCTTTTTGTCTCCTACCTCACCCCTTTCACTAACCCCAATCAAATCACCTACAACTGCCTCAACTACTTTCTCAATTGACTTCGAAGCATTACCCGCCTCAACATTAAGTAAATCTCATACCACTTTATCTAACGAAGTTTTTGGAGAATATCCTTTGCTTGAAGTAGTGGCCTCAGTGGCACTACTACTACTAGAGGAAGATACGGCTAATCATACTTCCCTAGCCGTCGCCTCCAACCTCCTCTTTCGCTCGGATGCGGTGGGAGGATTTTTTATTCTCACCATTTATATAACCTACATAAGAAATTAACAGATTATATTAGCAAATTAACAAATTATATTAGCAAATCAACATTTATATACCCTCGCAAATTATATTAGCAAATCAACATTCTAGAATTAAAATTAGAAACAATAATTACTAAAAAGGAAACCACGGTTGGGTTTAACCGTGAAATGTACAACCATGGTGAGAACTGGATATATATTGTGTAATCACAGTTGGACATGAACGAATATTATTAACACCTATGGTGATGGGAAACTGTAGGTGCAGACCATTTTTTTTCTTTTTTTTCTTACCATGGTAAACCCTAGGTTTGTTCATTCGCGTAAATGGAATATATTTGCAGTTAGATTAGTTAGGGTTACATTTTAAAGAGATTATAAAGGATTTATTATATGTAGTTTTCATGATAGGGTTTAATACACAAAATGGGAGCACAAAATGAGAACATGACAGTCATGGGAGTAAGGTTTAATGGTTTAACATACAAGAAATGAAGCTTGATGGTAATGTGGTGTTATGTGTTTTTGTTGTTGGGAGTAAGGTTTAATGGGGGATGGTGGTTTGGGAGAGAAGTTAGAGAGATAGAGGGAAAGGAAAAATGAGGATCGAATGTTTTTGGGCTTTTATATTGGTGAAGGTACATTTTTTTTTGGTGTTTTGTATAAATATTAGGTGCTTATGTGGTGTTTCAGAGATATTTTTTAGGTGTAAATATTGGGACCCGTTGAAAAAAGTGTGCTTAATTCAATGGGTAAGTGGAACGTACCTAAGTATCATTCGAGAGATATCATTGGAAGTGATGGGTTAGTTGTTAATAGGTGTTCCAGCTCACTTGACTAAGGATGTTAGCCTCATTGCTTTGGGAGATAAAGTTGACGATAGTGGTCACTGTTTAAGTGCTTTTTATGGTAATGATGTAGTTGCCTTTTAGGAGGTCCCATCTGAAAGGACCCACTTGGGGGATTTGTTTTCCAATGAAGTAAACTTGTGTGGCAAAGAATGTAGTAGTGCCTCTTGTCGTAAGATGATGGCGATGCCAATTAAGGGGTCTTTATTTGTCAGTCATCCATGTTTTGTTAAAAGTGGCAAACAGGGGTCGAATTTGACGAGGTTTGGGCCTTGTTTAAATTCGGGTAAATTATTAAAAGATGGTGCATTTAGAAAAAAGTTCAGAAATACAGGGGACTCTATACATAGTAAAAATAAGTGAAAAAATATGGTTGATAAGCGTAAAAAATATTTTTGGTTCGGGGTGAAATTGGTGTGGATGGTGCGCCTTCAGTTTCTAGTGCGTCCGTGGGTTGTAATCCTTCTAGATCGTCTGGTGAGGGACTTTTTAGAGGTTGTTCTCTTTGCACGGTCATGGAGGAGCATGAAGGAGTGATGGATGGGGAGGCATTTGAAGTTAATTCTAAGGGAATATTTGGGGAGTCGGTTGGCGGGAAGGAGTATTTGGGTAATTTGGATGATCTGTCTCCTAGGTTATGGGTTGAGTTAGGGGTGTTGTTCGGGGCAGGGGTAGTGTTCGAAGGGAAGTTAAATGAGAACGGTATTGAGGGAGAGGTGGGGGAATGGGCCTCCAGTGTGATAGGAGGGTTTAGTAAATTTTTAGGGATTTCTTTGTTGGGGAATGATCAGGAGGCTCTTAGTTTATTCCATAAAATTAAGGATAGGTAGAGGGAGAAAGTAGAGGTGGGAAGGAGAGGGATGGAAGGGAAAGTAGGGGTTTAAAGTAGTTTTCAATGAAGTTACGACTCATCTATTGGAACGTGCGGTGTTTTAATGACCTCAGGAAAATAGGAGTGGTTAATGGGACCATTTTGCGGTGGAGGCCTGATATTATTTGTCTTCAAGAGACTAAGTTGGGTTCTATGAATATGGAAATGGAATGTTCTATTTGGGGAGGACGTAGGATAGAGTGGTGCTGCCTTGATTCGAAGGGGGTGTCTGGAAGGATCATCATTTTGTGGGATAATAGAGAGTTAGAAAAAAATAATATTTTAGTGGGTTGTTGGTATCTCCCCTGTTTATGTAGGAATGTAGAGTATGGGTTCTTGTGGATCATTTTGGGGGTATATGGGCCTGTGGAGGACTCGGTTCGTTAGGAGCTTTGGGAGGAATTGGCAGGACCTAGGAGTGTTTGGGACGTCCCGTAGTGTATAGGGGGAGACTACAACATCGTTTGCTTCCCTTCGGAGATGAGTGGTGGGGGCGTTGTAATTCTTCTATACGAGATTTTTTGAACTTTACCAATGAGTTGGAGTTTATGGACCTCCCTTTATAGGGTGGGGTCTTCACATGGTCCAATCATAGGGACAAGTCCTCGCTTTCTCAAATTGACCATTTTTTTACTCTCTAATGAGTGGGAGGAGCATATTTTGGGGGTGACTCAATATTGGTTACCCCGAGTGACTTCGAATCACTCCCCTATTCTCTTGGAGTGTGGAGGGGGAGGGGGGGGGGAGGATGCCATTTATATTTGAGTATATGTGGTTAAAGGAGGAGGACTTGGTCGGGAGGGTTCAGGGGGGGTATGAGGTGGCCGGGAATGCGTGCTTTAAAATACCAGCTAAATTGTTTTATCTCAAAGGAGACCACATTGGGTGGAACAAAGAAGTGTTTGGGAATGATGGGGGTGCGATTGAGCAGGTTATGGAGGATATTCGGATGCTCAATGAGAAAGAAAGGTCAGGTAGTCTGTCGGGGGCTGAGAGGTTGACTAGGGAAGAGAAAAAATGAGAGGTGGGGACGAGATTGATGTAAGAGGATATTAGTTGGAGACAAAAGGCTAGGTCTCTTTGGCTTAGGAAAGGGGATTACAATACTAAATTCTTTCATAAAGCGGATAACTCCCATCGTTGTTTTTACCATATCAGGAAGGTTGTGATAAGGGAGGTGGAGTTCACTGAGGAGTTTGAGGTTCATAGGGAGATCAGTCAGTTTTACGAGCGATTATATACGGAGGATGAGTCCTGGAGTCTAAAGATGGATGGGCTTCCAGTGGATAGCATTGTAGGGGTCGAGGTAGATCCGTTGGAAAAGGGTGTGCATTGAGGAGGAGGTGGTCTAGGTTTTGAGGTCGATTGCGATGATAAGGTTACTAGTCAGGACGGGTTCACAATGGACTTTTTTCCCACATTATTGGTCAGTTCTTAGGCCGTATGTGATGGATATTTTCAGTAAGTTCGATGATAGAGGTTATTTTCTGAGGAGTTTGAATGCCACGTTCATTACTTTGGTCCCCAAGAAAGGGGGAGCGGTAGATATGAGTGATTTCAGGCCCAATAGTCTAGTCATCTCATTTCTAAGGTCTTATTGGTTAAACTAAGAAAGGTGATTGACCCTCTTGTTTTTTATGCTCAGAGCGCCTTTCTGAGTGGTCATCAGATCATGGATGCGGCCTTGGTGGCATATGAGTGCATCAAATCGAGTTTAAAAGGTGGGGTCCTAGGTATTATCAACAAATTGGATATTGAAAAGGCCTATGGTCATGTGGGCTGGGAGTTCTTTCTTTATATTCTTAGGAGGTTGTTGTTTGGGGATCGGTGGTGCAGGTGGATAAAGAGATGTATCTTCCATGTCAAATTCTCAGTCATTATGAACGGTGTTCCGGAAGGTTTCTTCTCAAGCTCTCGTTGTCTTTGACAGCGTGACTCATTGTCACCTTTCCTTTTTGGCTTGGTTATGGAGGCGTTTCTTAGATAATGAGTCGTACGGTGGAGGGAGGTATGGTCTCGAGTTTTTTGATCGGGATCTATGTCCCCCATCTAGTCGAGATCTCTCACGTTCTATTTACGAATGATACTATTATTTTTTATGGGGCGTATGTGGATGAGGCGAGGACATTGAGGATGCTGCTTGTGTATTTTGATAATTTTTAGGGTTTATGTATCAATTTTAGGAAGAGTAAGATGATTGATGTGGGAGATGTGGGTAACGTGGGTCATTTGGCTAATGTTCTTGGATGTAGGGTCGGCTATCTCCCATTTACTTTTCTTGGCCACCCTTTAGGGACAAGTTTAAGTCCAATTTGATGTGGGATCCAGTCCTTAAGAGGGTCGAAAGGTGGTTAGCAGGGTGGAAGAACAGTTACCTTTCCAAAGGGGGTCCATTGACGTTGATCAAAATCATGTTATTGAGTCTTCAGACTTATTTTATGTCCATTCTCCCTTTACCTGGTTTTCCTGTCAAGAGGCTCGACAAGTTAATGAAGGATTTCTTATGGATAGATCATGATGATCAATTTAAGTACTATTTGGTGAGTTGGGATGAGGTGTGTTGGCCGTTGCAAGTGGGTGGGACTGGGGTAAGGATCTTGAACAACTTCAATAAGGCTTTACTGGGTAAGTGGTTGTAGGGATTTAATAGAGAAGGAGACAGACTGCGGAGGAAACTGGTGGTAGCTAGGAATGGGGTCAGTCCGTATGGGCGGTGTCCTATTATGGGGTGATTTTCTCACAGGGTGGGGTTGTGGAGGTATATTACGATTTAGTGGGGGGGGCAATTCTCTTTGCTCACTTCCTTCCAGCTCGGGAGTGGGGGTTGTATTAGGTTCTAGAGGGATAAATGGGGTGTGGGGGATCATTGGAGGATCTCTTCCTGGGGATATTACAGATTGGGGGAGACAAAGAATGGTCAGTTAAGTATCATACGTGGAGAGTAGGGGATCGTGACGTATGGGACCCGGTGTTTAGGAGGGGTCTTCGGATTGGGAGCTTGATGAGATGGAGGACTTACATGAGTGGCTGAGTTTGACGTTGAGTCCTTCCTTTAGGGGTCGATGGGTTGATGTGGTCATGCTCTCAGGACGTCCTTTTTCAGTTAAGAAATATTATAATGTGATGAGGGGTCACGGGGGTGCTTATTTTCTATTAAAGTCAGTGTGGAAGAGTCATGCATCACCCAAGGTTTGTTTCTTTATGTGGACCGCTGCTGGGGGGGGGGGGGAATTTTGACTATTTAGGAGCTTCGGAGAAGAGGGAGGAGAATGGACAATAGATGTTGGTTACGTAAGATGGAGGAGGAGACGACCAATCACTTTCCTCTACACTGTCAGGTGACTAGGGGTTTGTGGGATTTGTTCTTTTCTTTATGCTAGATTTATTGGGTTATGCCTTGTACCGTGTGTTAGGTGATGTCATCTTGGAGGAGGTTGAGGGTTTGGTCTGGGCCGCGGGTGGTTTAGATGATGGTCCCTCATTATCTTTTTTGTATTATCTAGCAGGAGAGGAATAGGAGATGCTTTGAGGGGGTCATACTTGATCCTCCTCGAATTAGGTTCAGCTTCCTGAGCCTTCTCCTTGGTATAGGAAAAGGCATGATTCGTCGTTGTCTCTCTTCCTTGAGTACTTAGAGGAGTGTCAGGTGCTGGTCTAGTTTGTTTCGAACCCTAGCTCTTTGCTTTTTGTTTTGTATACTTCATGTATACGGGTTTCCACCCCATCAGGTGGGTTTATTTTATTGAATCATTTTCTAATAAAAAAAATGTGCAAAGTTTTTTTTTTCCGTATGCTCCATCAACACATTATCACATAAACTCCATAGCCAACACTCATGTATAAGTACAGATTTTCTGTTTTGAATTTCGTATTCTTTATGTTTAGTTAGAACATGTGCACTAGTTTACTCAAAGTTTATTGTTTTGCATATATCTTTTTCATATGATGTTTATATTGTGACATATGAGTATTAAATATATATCGCAATTGTGATATATCATCTGCTAAGTTTTTTAATAAAGAATTATAAGTTTGTTTAGATATAGAATACTATTGGTTAGTAGTAGCTATTGGAGGTTGTGTTCAATTATTTCAAGGTAAAATATTTTCTTGAGTCAATTCATTGTATTTATTACTTAATTTGTTTGTTCATTGTACAATGAGTGTTTGGATTCAAATTGGTCAAGAGAGTTAGTATGTACAATTTGTAGTTTCTTCTTCCCCAAACCACATTTCCATAATTACAAATTAAAAAAATGTAATTACAGATTTAATGCTACATAAAGAAGTAATTAATCATTAATTATTACTACATCATCATCAACTTTATAGAAAAAACTCATAACTATAATTTAAATAACATATAAATATCATCAATGTTTTCTATCCCATGAACATATGGTATAGATCAGAAAGACAGAATTCCATAAATTGTTCAGTCGACGATTCAAAATTGCTGACTCCCGCTGAGTGTACACATTCTTTATCATCAATGTTTTCTATCCCATGAACATATGGTATAGATCAGAAAGATAGAATTCCATAAATTGTTTAGTCGACGATTCAAAATTGTTGCCTCCCGCTGAGTGTCCACCTTCTTTAATATGACAAATAAGTCTAACAAGCCACGTGATATGTCGACAGAGTGTCCGAGTCGCGTCATATGCATGCCGGAGTGTTTGTTAGCTTAGGAGAAGGTTTTGTGCTTCTTCCACTTTTATACCAATGACAAATAGATAGTACTTTTGCTATAGCATAGTAGGAACATGCCACACACTTCATAATGATTGCATTGATTTGGTTGTCAATACCACACTCTCGGCTATATGTATAAATGTTGTATGCATTTAGATGCAATTCATTCTCTCCCAATATGGATAACATACGAAGTGGTAGAAAATATGTAGTGTACGCAATCTTAAGAAACTATATGCTCATAAATTTAAGAAGTAAAGAAAAATAATATTTTGTTTAGTATAGAAGGATTTAATTTCCATACTGTCTGCCTCCCATCCTTAAACTCATCTAGGGAATTAATATGTGAAGCCTTTCCGCCTTACCTGTAGAAAAAAAAATGAGCCATAATAGACCAGATGTTTTACAAGGCCTGCGAGAGCAAGCTCAAGCTTCCTTATTTCATCATTGCTCGAAACATTAGGGAAATTTGAGAAAACGTGAAAGGATACATAATATCAACAATTCATGTCACATTCACCATTTATAAATCCAATTGTAATAGAACATCACACCAATGTAAGGATAGAAAACATCCCTTCCAAAAACCCTGTTAATGATCACACAAAAGAGATTAGTATTACTTTTCTTTTTTATTTTGGTCTGTAAGGGGGAGGTAGTTAATTGACGAGTTAAGATGTCGCGATTTGAGGATTCAACTTGGAAATAAGACGAACCAATGGCCTCGATAGAAATTTAACTTAGGAAGCTTACTTAGTTTACAATTTTGTTTCTATCATGAAATTTTGTTGCTATAAATAGATTGTCAAATGTGGCACATGCATTAGATCTACATTACAGATTAGTATTTCCATGGAAATGACAGAACAATACTTTTTCTCCACACTTAACAAAGCCATAGTCTTGATATGCAAGCTAAAATTTAAGAGTAACATCATTAAATTTCATGAAAGAAAAGAATCATATAAATCGAAAAGTCAAAAAAAAAAATTGAAGAGAAGATTTGATGATGGACCAACTTAATTGGCATATGTATTTCTTCACTCCTATTTACTAGGAAATGTGGAATTTGGATTAAGTGTCATTTTCATTATATATCAGTCAGTTTATTCTTATATTAGTTGGCATATGCATTAAATCAACATTACATATGAGTCTCCATTACATGACAGGGCATCCCCTGCTTTGTCTAAAAATTAAGACATGATTTTTTGGTCCTAATACATTCTTTTACTAAATTAAACAAGAAAACAAATTTAGAAAGCATGTTGCAATCTTTCTTTTTAATTTCTATTCTCATGAGAAACATATGTTTTGAAGGATACCTTTATGTCTGTGTAATACCCCGTATTTTTATTGGTTTTATTTATTGCGATTAATTAAATTAAATGGGATAAAAAATTGAAAATTAATCCGAATGTAAACACTAGCGAGACGAGAGTTAGTATTTGATTATGATAATTATGTTGAATATTACTGAGTGGATATGGTAATATATTATTAATGAATTTATTAATATTGTCATGAGTTAAAATGCGGCAATTTTGGAAATTAAGTTGGGACGCGCGTGTCAAGAACCAGTTTAATGGATTTAAGAGTAAATTATTTATATCATCCGTATGGTCATTTTGAGTGCGTCAACATGACCAAAAGGGTCGAGATAGTCCGAAAACACTAGTCGAAGGTTTAGTTTGGGTCCCGAGACATTTTAGGCCTAATCGGCATCCCGGAGGGTATTTTAGTCATTTTGACTTTTTGAGGAATTATGGCCCACGAATTTTAGACTTAATATATCAACCAACATTAGAACTCCTAGGGTTACCACAACCAAAAATCACCAATGACAGTTAAAGACGAAGAGAGGGAAGTTTCCAAAGGAGAAACCACCCTTAGAGGCTTTTACACCACCATCACTGCCACCGATTAGATCGGAAAGAGAGAATCATTCCCCTAGCATTTGTTTCGAAGGATCAGAATCTTCATTCATAGGCAAGTGATTTAACTTGCAATAATCAATTTATATATTATCCATGATAGTTTAGGAATTGAGAATAACCTAGAAAATATTAGAAGTTATGATATTGGAGACAAAAATCTTAATCTGGGTAGGATTTGCATATAGACTTAATTCTGGAAATACATTAGTCATGAAATCATGATCCATGCATATATAATTATGAAATTATGTTGAGTTGTTTCATGTTCTTGAAGAAAATAGGTTTTTTATTGATAATTAAATGATTTGAACCAAGAAAAGAGTAATTCATGATGATTTAAGAATTCTGGAACGTTGAGAATCATGTATTTAGATTGTTATATCACCCAATACATTTACTTTAGAATTTGGCATCTTGTAATGGAATTTTTGGACAAATCTAGGGCTGAAAACGCAAAAAACCATGACTGCAACTGTTTGATCGATCGATCGACATTCATAGGTCGGTTTATCGACTGGGTTCGATCGATCGACATTCTTGAGTCGATCGATCGACCTCCCCAGAAATTGTGATATTCTTTCCTTTTTGGATTTAAGAAATCCCAACCTTTGAAAGTGTTAAGTGGGGACTATGTGAACACATTGAGACTTAAGGAAGACCCGTAGGGGTGTATATGGAGACCAAAATATATTAGAATTGATTTGGGACTTAATGTTAAATTTACGAGGGTTCGACGAGTGAGTTACCGTTAGAGGTTGCAATAAAATGAAATAAATCTATATTAGTGATAACTTAAGGTTAGAGACAGAAAGATGGACCTTAAATTACTGAATTGACCTTAAGGACATGAGGGAAACTTAGGAACCTCTTTGGGGTAGGTTTAAGTCCTCGGAGTTATACGACGTGAGAATTATCGGCAAAACGTATTACGCATGAGATTGGATGATATTAGAGTACGTATCAGACTTATGGTATGGGGATGGGATTATAACTTTAATAATGTGGTAATTACCTAAGTTGTGTGAATGCTTAGTATATGGACTATTGTGTGTATGACATACCTACCATACTTGCTATCACGGGAGGTCGGCCTTCGAAAAAGGACCATCTTATCTTTGTGTGCCTACGAGGGGATTTAGATTGGTACCTTAAGTACATAGGACTGTGAATGGATTATTTGTGAGTTGATAAGTCAGCTGACCATGGGAGCGTAGGTATGTGCGTGACCCATGGGTATGTTAACTATGTTCGCCTCCAGTATGTGTGATTTTATTTATTGAAATGGTTCCTGAGCGATTCAGAACGCGTAGTCCTTATGTACGTGATGTACCGGGATTGGATATCATAGTATGTGTGCACTGCAGCTTAGCCTAGGAGTGCCATATATGTATATATGTACCGAGAATAATATACTTTACTTGTAACTGGTTCACTGTTGAATTGTTAATGCGAATAATTGAGGTATCCGAATGGGATTAAAAATGTGAGAATCTATACAATAATTGATGTAAATAGTTTGTTTAATGTAAAGGTGAGTTATACGTAGAATATATTAGAATGATGTGAATAGACCCCCCTATATTATACTGTGAAGACAGGAGGGGTACATACTAGTTAGTTAGCGACATAACTAGGATAGGTTAAGGGTATACGTTAGGCGTGCACATTAGTTGAGGGGTGAGGAACTCATGTGAGAGAACATAACTAACATGTATATAATATTTACTATTTAATGCAATTAAACACTTGTTGTATTTTTAAACTGTTTTCACCTCGGACTCTGACCCGTTTGCTTCCAAATCTATTTTTCTGTAAAACATTTTAGGTACCCAGCAACAGGGACGCCAAGCTTAGGAGTTCCATTCTATTGACGTGTTGTAGATGCTGTGGAAATTACATGATCTTGTTACTAGACGCCTCCACATCTATCCTTGCCTCTTTTGGGAGTCATTTATTCCAGTTAGGGCTTGTTGCCCATTCTATTCAGTGACAACAGTTTTGGACTTTCATTTTATTTCAGTCTTAGGATTCTATGTATTCAAACTATTGTACTTGGTTTATTTACATTGCTATTATTATTGGAGTGTTTACTCCAGACATCAGTTATATCATTTTGTTGATTACCTTATCAGATTGTTCATGTGATAGTGGGATGATGTTTTAAATTATTTTGTTGATGGTTAAATTAAACATTAAAATTTGGCACCTCACTATTTTAAATATTAGGTGGTTAGTAATTAATTAAATGTTTTCGACAGTGATGATATGAACTGAACCAACTTGACATTTTGTATTAACTTAAATAAAGGAGTAGCTACCCGGTATTAAATTAGTAGGGGTGTCACAGTCTGTTTTCAAAATTGGGACTGCATAAAAAAGATATTTTAGTTGTTTTCCAGACCAAATAGTCTAAAAAATGGCACCTAAATAGGAAAATTGAAACTGCTAACCAAATAAAAGTTCTTTAAATTGAAAACTAAAAGTCAAGGATAAAAACAGGGAAATGGAAATGTAATATACTTGTTCCCTCCAAAGAGGACCGCATTTTTACCAAGATATTTGGAAGTATTAGGATTTCTCATAAAATACCTAATTAATGCATAATGAGCTTGATTGGCTAATGTTCTATGTACAATAGTATTCCGAGTAGGAATGAGTTTTTTTTACCTACATGCCGTTATTTTAAAGATGATTTATTTTGCAATTTTTCACATTTTTACCTTCATCTAAATTATTAGAAATGTTGCACTTAATTTTATACGTGCCTTATGTGGATTTGTTTTCATTGGGATCTAATGGATAGTGTTAGAAGAACATAACACATGCTTAGGCATTTAAAGCCATTATAACTCACACGACAATAATTAGAACCTTTCTCTTTTAAGCTCGATACTTCATACAGATATTATTCATTATATTTGAGTTATCTATTTGACTACTAATCCTTTACACGATACTCCTTTTTGGATCACATATCGTTATGTATATTTTATTTTTAAATCCACATATAATTGGATCACACATTTGTCATCCTCACCAAACTTGCCAAATTTAGCTTGGAACGATAAATCAAAACTCAAATATATACAAAAATTAAATATTTTCTTTGGTTTTTAGCCCATAATGCTTTACCTACAGGTGACATTCTTTACTATTACCATAAACTTCCTCCCCTATTATGCTCACTCTGCTTACTGTCTGATGGTAATAGTCATATATTCATCGAATGACCGACATTCTTTAAATATTCAATCCAACAATACCATCCCTAATAATAATCCTTAAAACTTTATACCATATACTCCGATGACATTGTTCATAGGTTTCTTTCATGGGTTTATTAATGTTACTCTTAGGTTTTTAGGTTGAGTTTTAAGGTTTCAAAATGATTTGATTTGTTAGTCTTATCCAGCAATTGATATTATCAATGTGAGATACCATATATTTTTTGTTTTAAATAGGTTATAGCTTGGTTCATCAGCGCATGGAAATTAATGTCTGCTTCTCATAGGGATTTTGTTCGATCGTCGGTAAATTTCCCGATGACTGATGGTATCTAAACGTGGTTTCTCTCTCTCTCTCTCTCTCTCTCTCTCTCTCTCTCTCTCTACACACACACACACACTTTTCTCTCTCTTTCTCTCTCTCTATATATATATATATTTATATCGCTCACCAAACATACTTCTACCTCCACTTCTTATACATGTTTTTATTGTTAACGCTTATTCCAGATTTTTTCTCTAGGATATATATCAGTGGTCGAGTATTTAGTTGAAATGGAAGCTTAATAATTGATGACGAAACCTTTCTAGCTCCATTGTCTTACCTTCTACTCCACCACTAATGTGTGTTGGTTTGTTATTGGTCAATGTGTTGGATAATTCTTTTAGTTGGTTGCCCGCCAATATGAAATGTAGACAAGTCTTTTTATATTTTTATATATTTTATTACTTGCAAAGAATGGTGGCCTTTTAGTTTTTTTTTCATATCTCTCTATGCGTATTAGAGGTAATCTAATTTATGATCTAGCCCCGCTCAGGGGTATATATATATATATATAAGTCTGTGTGTGTGTTTATGTCTAGATTTAGATGTGTGTATATATACGTGCACCGCATACTGACTTCCCCATACAGGATGTTTTTTTATAAAAAAAAATGTTTGTTGGTGGGATTTAAACATTTCAGGGTACCAGTAACAAAATCATCTCAAAATGATTTGTTTTGATATTTTTAATAAATGGATCCATATTTGACAGTTAAGTAGTTGGTACTTTGTGTAGAAATTGGACTTCTTTGCATTGGTAAAATAACCATTTCTCTAGACTGCTAATGACTAGAATGATGAGTTTTGTTTAAGTCTACACTAAAAAATATTTTATGTTTTTTTTCATAAAACAGACTCAAAGCTGACAAACAAATTATAGCAGGATTGAGAAATTGATGTTGATTAGTCTCGAATCCCATACATTTAAGATAACATCAACGGTAAAGTCTGTCTTAAGTGACTACATCTTAAAGAATTTTGTTTATGAAGTTTGCAATGTATTTCATTTTCTAATTTAGTTGATAGTTTTCTATAATTTTTTGTAAAACATGTTTATATTTTAAAATAAAATGTCCTTAATTTGTAGGAGCAAAGAAATAGATATCAAGGATTGAGTGACTGCAATGCCACATGCAATATTGAAGACATTTCCAATTTTATTAATGATGTTTTATTATATTTGGGGTTTTTCCTTAATAAAATATATGTATCAAGAAACATATTTTCACAGGTATTGTTTGGTATATCAATAGTTTGTCAATACGTATGTCAGTTATATATAATGAAATAATACAATTTTGGGAATATATTTAAATAATATATTTCATTCAACAATATTTGTATCATACATTTCCGCTCACGCATCACGCAGAGTACATGCTAGTTAAATAAAGGACGATATCAAAGTAAATATATGATAAAATTAGTAAAAACACAATTTATGATGCAAGACAAGACCAACTTCACGAAAATAAAAAACTAGGTCAGTAAACAAACATTAAACCGCAAACAACTATACCTAGGTATATGATCAACTAGTTTTTAGCAAGGTTCTAAAAAACGCGGGGCGTGATCGAGGCGTGGAGGCCAAGCCTTAAGCCTTAAAAGCCTAGGCGGGCCTTGGCGTAAAAAGGCGTGAAAAGGCGTTTAGGTCTTTTTAATATATTTTAATATTTTTTAACCATAACAACGCTATTAAAATACTAAAATTGTACATATCATAAAGATATGTCTGAATATTTGTAAATAAAAATATTATTTGATTATTTTTGATGATATAATGGTCCGGTTTGCAAAAAAATCTTTAAAAGGTGATATCGTTTCACTAAAGTATTGTTGTTTTTAGAGAAAAAGTACGCCTTAAGGATTTTACCAAGCATAAGGCGTCAAAATCTTAAGGCGGGGGGTTTCTCCCAAGCCTCAAGCCTAGGCGGGTTTTTTAGAACAGTGGTTTTTAGTAACATGGTGGGATGGGGAAGGTCGACTCTAGAACCCATCTACAAGCTGTTTGGTTGATCTTTGGCCTTTGTCGCCTATTAACGCACTTCAGGATCATTCGCTGAAGACAGATATCATGGGGGCATACGACTCATGCTTGTCTGGAGTTACCTTCTTTCAAACAGTTATGGTGGGTCGTGTTACGGATTCGGGTAGTGTTTCTCCTTCGGTAGAGAGACTAAAGTTGTGGGTGAATGAGCATTGGAAACCCATAGGTAGGGTGGAGATTCAATTCTCGGGAGCGTCCTTGGTTTGTTTCATTTTTTTTATCTGAGAATGAAGCAAAGAGGATCCTGATGATGAAGAGTTCATTTTTTTACAGGGTCCCTCTCTATTTAAACCCGTGGAACCTGTTGCCTTGCTGTTCTAAAAGCTTCTGTGCCTGAAAACTAGATGGATTTTTTAGCTATCACAAACTTATGAACAAAAAAACAAGACTTTGAATCAATGAAAGTGCTCTCAATAAATAAGATCACCAAAACACAATCGTTTGATACATTTATTGACTCTGAATTGAAAGACACATATCCTATTTATAAGGAGATAACTCTAAAAAAACTACCAACTACTTCCTAAGAATAAGAAGAAAGACTTGGTCATAATAACAACCACAACTAATTGCTATTAATCAGTTCTCGCACCATTGCTAAGATAAAATAAATAGGTAGATAATGTCCTAGTTTGTTATTTAAACATTCTTTCCTTCAAACTAGGACTACTTCATCTCCCCTTCAATCTGAACTTTTTTCATTCCCAGCATATTTCTCATCATCGAAAAAGCTTTGGAAGGTAAAGGTTTTGTAAATATATTTGCCACTTGTTCCAAAGTGTGACAGTAGGTTAGTTCAATAGTTTTCTTCTTAACATGATCTCTGATAAAATGGAATCTCATGTCAATATGTTTGCTTCTCCCATGTTGTACTGGGTTTTTAGACAATTTTACTGCATACATATTATCCACATAAATTAAAATTGACTCTTATGGAGGATGCTTGGGCAAATCTAACAACCGTATTGCTTCACAAATCGTGGAACCTGCTGCGATATATTCTGCTTCATATGAAGATAATGCCACAATGCTTTGAATTTTTGAAGATGATGAGAAAGAAGTTGAAGAATAAAAAAAACACATAACCTGTAGTGCACTTGTTTTCCTCAATATCTCTTCCCCAATAACTATCAGAATACCCAGCTAATTCAAACTTCTCCCCATAAGGATAAAACAACCCAAAATTAATTGTCCCTTTTATATAATGTAGCATCCGCTTTGCTACCTGCCAGTGTGCTTCCCTCACCATCTCGATATAACGACTCAGAAAACTGACTCCATAGACTAACTTGGGCCTTGTCATCGTAAGATATCTAAGGATCCCGATTAAGATTTTGTAAAGACTTGGATTAAAAACATTCCCTTTATCTTCTTCCGTCAACTTGTGATTGGGAATTACTGGAGTGTTGATAGTACCACAGTTACTCATGCCATATTTCTCAAGAATTTCACTCATATACCTCTTTTATGACATGAAAATTCCTTCATTCATCTTCTGCACTTGAATACCTAAGAAATATGACATGATACCATTTTCTATCGTCTCAAACTCCCTAAACATGTCTCTCTTTAAATTGTCCAAATAGATTTTCACAATTTCCTGTAAACAACAAATCATAAACATAAATACAAAGTATTAGAAAGCTACCATTTTCACCTTGTTTGGTGTACATTGAATGATCATATGGACATTTGATAAATCCATGTGCCAGTAGATAGTCGCCAAGACATTCATTCCTGGCCCTTGGTGCTTGATTGAGCCCATAAAGTCCTTTCCTTAAATGGTACACTTTATGCTCTTCTTGAAGTAACACAAAACCACAAAGCCTTCTTGTTTCTGTACATAAACCTCTTCTTATAGTGTTCCATTTAAAAAAGGAAGATTTAACGTCAAGTTAATTGATACTCCATTTGTGATCTACTGCCAATGAGATGATCAATCTTATAGTGTCAAGTCTAACAACGGGAGAAATTACCTCTTCATAACCAATTCCATGCTTTTGCTTGTAACCCTTGGTAATGAGCCTTGCTTTGTAGTAGTTGATTGTTCCATCTGCACTTATTTTAATTTTGAAAACCCATTTTACACCAATGGCTTTCTGCTGTGGAGGAATTATAGTAAATAACCATGTATCATTCTTCTCAAGTGCCTACAATTCTTCAGCCATAGCATTTATCCAACATTCTTATTCATTTGCCTATCGGTAATTAAGTGTCTATCGGTTAACATAGAGACATAAAAGATTTGTCTCTTCTTTGGCTTTGTCTCTTCTTTGGCTTCATCATCATAGAGGATTAGTTCCTCACATGCCCTACACACATCACTCAATCTCTTTGTTCTTAGAGGTGGAGTTTCACTATTGGAAGAACTTCCACCAACATGAGATGACCTTGGTACAGGGGTGACTGATTCTCCTTGTTTGCCTACAGGTGGAGGGGTCTGCGCTGGAGATGGGCACGCCACTAGCACTGCCTCCATTGTGAGTACTAGATTGTTGTCATCATGAGCCAACGTCTTCTAATGATATGCATTGTCATCCCATTCCCAAGTTTCTACCTCATCAAAAATCACATCTCTACTTAATAATATTTTCTTTATATGTGGGTTGTATAGCTTATAGGCTTTACACTCCTCGCTGTAGTCTATAAAAACACATATTTCCCCATGATCATCAAGTTTCTTGCGTCTTGCATCTGGAATTTAAACATATGCAACACATCCAAAAAATTTCGAATTCACCACATTTGGCTTGAACCCACTCCATGCCTCCTTGGGTGTTTTGTTCTTCAGGATTTTGGTTGGACATCGATTCAGTAGGTACACTAAGCAAGCTACTACTTCTACCTAAAATTCCTTTGGCATACTTTTCTCTTTGAGGAGTTTTCTTGTCATGTACATGATCGTACAATTCTTTCGTTCATCATTTTCGTTTTGCTGAGGTGTGTATATAGTTGCGAGTTGATGTTTGATGCCATGTTATTTGCAAAAATTCTGAAATATAATGGAGGTTTACTCTGCTCCTGGATCTGACTGGATGGTGATAATCTTATTTCCACTCTCAATATCAGAATATGCCATGAATGTTTTAAAAACATCAAAGGAGGCAGACTTTTCTTTCAAAAAATATACCTATAGTTTCATGCTGAAGTCATCAATAAATGCCATGAAATATCGATGACCTCCGATGGATTTGGATTCCAATGGCTCGTAGATGTCAGTATGCACATGTTGTAGAGCCTCTTGTGCACACCATGTACCTCTAGTGGGAAAATGTATCTTGGCTTATTTTTCGATGATATAGGTAGCACAAACTTTGCTTAGAACTTCCAGATTTGGTAGACCACAAACCATTTTTATTGTAGAGAACAACTTTAATCCATGGAAATAAAGATGCCCAAAATGTGGATGCCATTTTCATTTTTCACATTCAATAAAACTTGCAAGACACGACTCCAACTTTCTATTAAGATATAAAGTGAAGATTCTGTTCTTTGTCATTCTGACCCATGCAATAAGATGCTTTTTTTCACTCCTCAACTCCAGGTGATTATTCTCCATATGGATAATGTGTCCTTTTTAAGTAGTTATCCAAGAATAAGGATATTGCTCTTCATGTTTGGGATGTAATACACGTCAAAAATAAAAGTTTTTCACCATTCTTTTGATATATTTCTACCTTCCCTTTTCCAGCCACTGTATCTTGAAGGCATATCCCAATCTCACTGGTCCACATAAGTGATCATGTAGTTCGCTGAAGACTTCCTTCCACACATAAGGTTACTGGATCCTAGATTTAGGTACCACAAAGTCCGCCTTCAACTGGTTCATTGTGAACCACCAACAATGATGGCTCATCTTCTACATAGTTTGAACCTTTAGCAAAGTTTGCTGATTACTTATGTTTAGACTCAATGGCATAGTGACCATACTATTTGAAATTCCAACATTTTACTAGTAATTTTACTTCACCAAATTGGAGATTCTCTATCCTGTTTTGATTGCCATTTCCACTTCCTCAACCTCGATTAGTGGGGCTACCACATCCTCTTCTCCGTCCGCCATCATCAAGTGTCAAATTTGATTCTAAGGCTTGTTCATAGCCGTGAACTCATCATGATTGCGTATGCGTAGTTTATTTACTCGCAGTGACCCCAAAATCTCCTCAATCGTCATGATCTCTAGATCTTTTGATTCTTTAATTATCGCCGCTACATGTTCAAAGCATGGAGTAAAAGAACTCAACACCTTGTCAATTACCCTTACATCTTCAAGATCTTTGCCATTTTGTCACATTTGATTCACAATGCTTATTAAGTGTGAGTGATAATCAGATAAAACTTCACCTTCCTTTATGCGGGCAGTTTTAAATTATCCATGTAATATTTGCAGACGTTGATTCTTCACTCATTCTACTCCTTTGTAAATAATGGCCAATTTGTCCCATACTTCTTTGCTAGAAGTAGCTTTTGAGACCTTCTCAAAATTGTCATCTTCCAGCCCGTGATAGAGAAGGAAAAGAGATTTCTTATCCTTTTTGCGACGAGGTGTGAGAGAATTTTTTCTGTGATCCAAATAAGGCTTTGAATTGGATACAACATATCCCAAAATTAGAACATAGAGTTGCACCAGATTTGATGCCATAGTTGCAGGATCAAAAAACAACTCTAATACAACTGTTATCTGTCACTAACTTATGAACAAAAAATAAGACTTTGAATAAATGAAAGTGCTCTCAGTAAATAAGATCACCAAAACACAATGGTTTGATACTTTTATTAACTCTGAATTGAAAGACACATATCCCATTTATAGGGAGATAACTCTAAAAAAACCAGAAACTACTTCCTAAAAACAAGCAGAAAGACTTGGTTACATTAATAGCTATAACTAATTGCTAAAAATTAATTCTCACGCCACTGCTATGCTAAAAATAGGTAGACAAAGTTGTAGTTTTTTATTCCAACAAGATTCAAGTGATATGTGTCTAGTCTACCTGTGGAGGGTGGAAGTTTTCTCAGCGATAGGTAATAGTTGCGGATGTTTCTTACGCATTGATGAGGCGACTCACTTTGGTGAGGAACTAAGATGGGCGCATATTCTGATCAAATCAATTTTTCAGTTCTCCAAAAAAGTGACCACTGAAACATGTGTTTGAGCTATTTATTTGGCTAGAGGATTTTGGATCATGCTACTATAGAGGAGATGTTGATTGGGCAAAGAGTGGGGTGAAACCTCATGGTAAGGTGGTATCTATTTTGAATTCTACTCGGTGCAAAACAGAGTTGAAGGTAGAGGAGGGGAGTGTCTGTTCTTGTACGAATCTTCTTAAAGAGAGGCCTTTAGAGAGGAAGGAAGGGGATAACGGTTCTTGTTCTTTCCCCAAATGTAGTAGTGATGTGGGGTTGAAGCTAAAGTTCCATGGATCTTTAATGGAGAATCAGACCAGCTCCGCTTCAGGCACCAAGGTTAGGGCTTGTGCTCAGGAGTGGCAACTGTACTATCAGGGCATGTTAGACTTTGGTTCATAGAGCTCTTTCCATTATGAGCACTCATATTTCGGAAGTAGATGAGATTGTGGAGACTGTTCCATGCTCAACTTGCTTTGGGGAAGGAGGTCTAGTGGTGAAAAATCCTTGCTCCACGAGATCTGGCAATAGGGATATGGTGGATTTATTGGGCAGGAATAGTACCATCCATGTTTCAAGTGGTTCTACCACCACTGTTAGAGGCCATCCCGAGTTGACCGATGATATTGGTCCTTGATTAGGAAAGATGAGAGTTGATAATTGGGTTACATAGAGGGTTACATGGGTGAATGGGGTATTCTTTCTAGGAAACATGATGGTTATTTGGATCTTGGTGATAAGATAAGATGCGTGGTCAAATTATGGGGCAGACAATAATGGTGGGACAACATAATCAAAGCCTAGATGTTTTAATGGAGAGTTGTCATAGGAATGTCTGGGACTGAATTCTCATGGTCTTAGAGATAATTTTATTTAGGGTTCTAAGAGCGTCCTAAACGGTTAAGGCTGACGAAAGGAAAGTTTTCAAAATGAAAATGTGGTTTTACCTTTTCTTATGAGTAACCTCTACACTGGTGGAGTAGGAAGAATTTTCTAATTAACTTCCTACAAACAAATGTTGTTCGTAGGAAATATAAAAAGTATTTTGTACGAACAATATTATTCATAGATATTTTTACGAATTTTATTTAGTCGTATAAAGTATAACTAATGTTCATATGAACTATATTAATTCTTATGAATTCCTACGAACTAATAGAGTTCGTAGAAACGTTTACAAATGCAGTAGCCATTCAGTAAAACTAGCAAATGTCTACCATTTTTCCTACTGATTTTTTTGCCTTTCATCCACCAGGACGGACCTCTCAGTTTTTAATTCTGACAATTTAGGTGTCTCTTAGCACCACCATTGTGGATGCTCTAAGGAGGGCTGCGAAAAACTTAGCGGTAGAAAAGATACGTGTTTTGGTAACTCTTTAATGGGGTTAAAAAAAGTTAAGACAGTAATTAATTGTAGTAAAAGTATTAAAAAAAATTCAACTTTTGGTAATAAAAAAGCATGGGTTTCTTGTGTTGAAATAGATCGTGGCCTTATTTTTTCTGTTAAGTGGGAGAAATCAAGGGGTCCAATGTGCCATAATTTGGTTATGGTAAGAATGAATAATTTTCCCTTTAAATTTGACAAGGGGGACCTCCCACGTTTTATGCTGAAGAGACTCTTGTATGGTAAGAGCTCTGGGTGCAGGAGCGAACTGCACAACTTTTAACAGTTCAAATCGTTGGGTAAAATTGGATATCCTTTGTCAGGATGAGGTTCCCAATGATAGAGATGAAGAGGGGTGGGTAGATGATCCTAAGGGTTGGATGGAAAATATGATAAGAGGCATTAGTAAAGATGCGGAGTGATGTGAGAGGGTAATGAGAATGAGACTTTGGAGTAATTTGAGTAGATAACCAGTTTTGGGTGGGGATAATAAGGTTGTGGAGGGGGAAGCCAGTCTTTATGTCCATTTAATGAGATTAAGAATCTTATTGTGGAATATGAGGGGGTTGAACGATGTTGCTAAAAAGGGCATCGTTAGTGAGGTCGTCGCTAGGAGGAAACCTAACATTTTGTGCTTGTAGGAGACAAAGTTGAGTATGGTAGATAATAGGATTGCTTATTCTATTTGGGGAGGGATAAGGGTGAAAAAGGTTTGTTTGGATGAAGTAGGTGCTTTGGGTGGGGTGTTGATTACGTGGGAGTCGGGTGTGGTTGAGATGATGGGGAGTTTTATGGTCACATAGTCTTTATGTTGCTTGTACAATAACTTGGAGGATGCATTTTCATGGAGTTTCTAGGGGATTTATGGGACGGCAATAGATTCTAATATATTGAAGTTGTAGGAGGAGTTACCAGGAGTTAGTAGGGTGTGTGATGTTCCTACGTCTATAGGGGGACTTCAACATAGTGCGTTTTGCATTGGAGATAAGTGGAGACGGTAGAACCAAAAGGTATATGAGGGACTTTTTAGATTTTAATGATGAGATGGAGTCGATGGGCTTACTATTGGAGGAAGTTTGTACACATGGCCCAACTTTAGGGTTATACTGACCTTATCTCAATTGGATCGTTTTCTTATTTCTTAGGGGTGGGAGGAGCATTTTCAAGGGTTCATTCAGTCTTGCTTTACTAAGGTTACGTTATATCAAAGTTTTATCTTATTAGAGTATGGGGGGATATAGAGAAGGTAAGATTACATTCGGATTTGAGAATATGTGGCTCAAGGAGGTAAACTTTGTGGACTTAGTCAAGGATTGGTGGTTAAGTTACGAGGTGGAAGGAAATGGTAGTTTTAAATTGCCCTAAAAGTTGGGAATACTGAAAGGGGATTTAAAACAATGTAATAAGGAGGTTTTATAGAAATGTGAGGAATACTACTACTAAGCTCATGGTGGAGGTCATACGACTCGATGAAAAGGAAGGTATGCTCTATTTTTTCTGAGGTGGAGAATAGAGTCAAGGATGAGAGGAAGAAGGAGATCGGGAGAGTCTTATTCAGGAAGAAATTAGTTGGAGGCGAAAATCTAGGGCTTTGTGGATAGGTGAGGGTGATATGAACACTAAGTTCTTTCCCAAAGTGGATAACTCTAATTGGCTTGGTAATCAAATTAGGAAAATTGAGGTGAGGGTGGTGTTTGAAGAAGATAGAGAGGTTAGAGGGGAAATTGCTCAGTTCTATGAGGATCTATTTAGGGAGAAGGAGGAATGGAGGCCTTCTGTTGATGAGGCTGAGTTGGGATGTATTTTGGGGATGAAGTCGTGAGAATTGAGGGTCAGTTCTTTGAGGAGGAAGTGATGCAAATCCTTAATTAGATATGTGGGGATAATGTGTCTGTACCTGATGGATTTTCGATCGCATTTTTAAAGCAATATTGGCCCATGGTTAGGAGTTATGTGATGTCTTCGTTCGTTAAATTTAATGATAGATGTTACTTTGTGAGGAGTTTGAATGTGACGTTGATTACCTTGATCTCCAAGAGGGGTGGATCTATTGATAGTAAGGACTTCAAACCTATTAGTTTGATTAGAAGTGTCTATAATCTTCTTGCAAAAGTTTTGTCGATTAGACTCCGGAACGTCCTTGACCCTCTTATCTCTGAACCCCAAAATGCTTTCATTAGTGGAAGGAAAATTCTCGATGCAGTTTTGGTGGCTAATGAATGTGAGAAATCTAGTTTGAGAAGTGGAGTGTCAGGGATTGGCTATAAGCTTGACATCAATAAGGCATATGATCATGTCAATTTGAAATTTATTTTGTAGCTACTGATAAGAATGGAGTTTGGTGAGAGGTGGTGCCGATGGATGTGGAGATACATCTCTATGGTCAGGTTCTCTACTATGATTAATAGAGTGCCTAAGGTTTTTTTTTTCCTATTTTGCACTGTCTACAATAGGGAGAACTGTTATCCCTTTTTCTTTTCATATTGGTTTTGGAGACTTTTAGTAGGATGATGCACCAAGTGGTTGCGGTTGTGATGACCGGTGTTCTTTTATTGGGCAGCTGAGTTAGATTTGTATTACTCTTTCACATATTTTATTTGCTCATGATACGATTATTTTATGCAGTTCTGGTGTGGGTAATGTTCGTGCGCTAAAGTTACTTTTTATCTGTTTTGAGGCGGTGTCGGTCTTCACATTAACTCGGAGAAGTGCTAGATGATTCTGATTAGGGGAGATGATAGTATGAAGGGTCTTGTTGGTATGCTAAGGTGAAAGATCAGTTCCTTCCCATCGACTTATCTCGAGATTTAGCTCGGTGCGAAGTTTATGTCTAGAGCGATTTGGGATCTAGTGTTAGAGAGAATGACAAGGAGATTAACATAGTGGAAGAATGGATTTATTTATAAAGGAGGGAGATTGAATCTAATTAAGAGTTCATTGTCTAGTTTTCCAACGTATTTCTTATTTGTCTTACCGAGAATTTTTGTGTTGAGGCACCGAGGATTATTTTAAGTATAGCTTAGTAATGTGGGAGGACGTCTGGAAACCGAACAAGGAGGGGGTGGGTGTCAAAAACTTGGAGCATTTCAACAAATATCTCTTAGGTAAATGGTTATGTGATTCCCTAATGAGGAAAATAGCTTATGGCGAATGGTAGTGGGCTCTACGTGGCATTGTACGCATTTGGGGTGGGGGAGTGAGTGGGGCAAGTGGCACATGGATTAGGTTTGTGGAATCATATGACGAAGGTGTGGGTGGATTTCTCTAGTCATACGAAGTTACATTTGGGAATAGGAAATATAATTAGATTTTTAAAAGATAGATGGGGCTGGAACTTTTCTATTTAGGATTAATTTCCAAGGATCTTTAGTTTAGGGGAGGTGCAAGATAGTTTGGTGGTTGATCATATGAAGATGCATGGGGGTCAGGTGATGTGGAACCCATGGTTCACGAGAAGGATTTTAGAGTGGGAACTTTAGGAGGATAATAGGTTTTTTATTTGGTTGGAATCAGTTCCCTGACCGTAAAGTGGGGACAATTCTTTGGTATCGTCGGTAGGTGGGTGAGGGGTGTTCAAAATCAATGGATACTATTCCATTTGAGAGGTATTGGGAACCATAGTTTTTATTTACTTTGGAAGAAGATTTTGAAGGTCAAGTCACAGCTTAATGTTAGGTTTTTTGTCTGGATCGCAGAAATCAGGCCATTTTTAAGACCGAGGGCTTGCGTAAGAGAAAGCGATTTACGACAAGTTGTTGTTGTCTTTGTAAGGAGGTGGGAAAGAATAAAAATCATTCTCTTTTACAATTTTGGGTGATAAGTGGTCTATGGGGTGTGTTACTTTCCCTCACTCGGACTGTGTGGGTGATGCATGAGTCAGTGAGGGTGCTTTTAGAAGTATATATCCTATTGGGGGAGGCCGACGGACAGAATAGTGTGGCAGTTGGTGCCTCATTGGATATTTTAGACTATTTAGAAGGAGAGGAACGCGAGATTTTTCGATGACATTGAAACTTCGCCTTATAGACTTTGTTATCTTTTTTTATCACTCTCATTTACTAGTATAAGGGGAGGATTGTTGTTTCTACTCAGGATTTTCTAGAGTTTGTAGAGGAGCTCTACCCAGTTTCGTAGTTTTTGGTATCCCTATTTATGAGACCTATTTCCCTTAATTTTTAGCATATTGCCTACTCCGTATACCTCCTGTATACGGGTCCACTCCCTTAGAGATTGGTTTCTAATGCATTTATTTATAAAAAAAGGCTTGGAATTGTAAAAATGGAAAGAAACACCATTTAAGTTTCACCGAACATAACTAATAATACACATTATATGTGTCACAATCATTATCATCATTTCCAAAAAATAGATAATTTTATTCTTATTCATCCTCACTCAACGTATCATCTTCCCCAATATTTTCATCAATAAATCCATCAACTACCAATTCTCCATGGCGCACACTACATGCATCAATGTCAAGTACTAGAATATCATCTCTTAGTAGAGAAAAATCCCCATCACCAACTTTTGTTGTCTTATCTACAATGTTAGGATCAAGTTGTCGGTTCAACACATTATCACCTACTAACTCATATGTTGGTGCTTTAGGAAAATCATACTTGTCACGAGGTGTATTCTTAAAAAAAAAAAGTTACCACACAATCCCTAGCTTGATGTCGGGCACATGATAAACTTGTGTCACTAGATAAGCTAGAACAATAAGTTGATTATTATATAATTTATGAGATATGTTCATACTATTTAATTCATACTCGTTTGTACGTATTCCAAATACCTCCTCCCTTCACCCTAAATCCTACTAGTTACACTTTAAGATAACCACATAATTTCCTTAACCAAATTCTAACTCAATTATATTATATAACTCACCATAAAAATCAATATCCACTTTTTCATGTTCCCCAACAACAACGACGCCACTATTTTGAGTTTTCGATATTTACCATGATCTTTTATGTGAAACATGTATACATTAAGAAAACAACCCCTCTATTATCTCACTGATCATTCAAGACCCTAAGATAAAGCACAAACTTGTTTGCTAACATGGTAAAGAGTTTGAGGAGCAATCTATGGTTGGGAGTTCGACGAGCAATCTATGTCACATATATATGTCGTAATATTATATTTCAAAATTGAACACTTACCCTCTCTTTACACCATCTTCTCTACATTTATGTTCCCACTTCCTTAAAAAAATCCCTGTTCTCTATAAAATATATAAAGTATTAAGTGTGTGTATATACACACACACACACACGCACACATACTCAAATGCAAGAAAATAAATTTATACGAATTAACATAATTTACATATTCTTGTAGTACATCCCAATTATCCAATATATATAAGCGAGCCTTATGCCATTTAATAAGACTAAGTCATTTATAATTTTCTTTCCCAACTAAACAACCATTATATGAGAAAATAGACATGCCCTCTTGAATATCATCACCATCATAATTTTGCTCCATTCGATTAAATCTTTTATCAACACCACGCAAATATATTGAGCAAAAGGTTAAACATTCGTTTAGAATATAATATTTTGTAATTGAGGCTTCCAAGCGTGCTTTGTTACCCACAGTAAGTTTAAGCAAGTGCATATTCCTGTGAAGAAATAAATTATTGAACTCAAAGCATACTTTAAATACAAAAATTAACAAGTAGGCATGGCATACTTTATATTACATGTCAAATAGACACATTCATCGGTCTTTTACTGGTCTAGCAATAATGGACTCTCGTACAAGATGAAATGGCAAGCAAACCATAATATCGAAGAATGGTGGTGGGAATATCCTTTCAAGCATACATAGCGTTAGAGATGGATTATTCTCAAGGATCTATAAAGCATCCACTTTTAAAGTATTTGAACAGAACTCTTTGAAGAATGACCCAAGATCAATAAAGGGCTCACAAACTCCCTTATTAAAATAACTACGTATTGCAAGTGGCAACTATCGTTGTAAATAATATGGCAATCATGATTTTCATTCTTGAAATTCGACCATCATTAAAAGTTACAAATCGAGAAATGTTTGAAGCATACCAATTAGAAAACTTTATTAAAAATTCACATATTTCCCTCTTCTATGAAGTAGACAACGTGTAGCATGCATGGTGCTCCATCCATTTATCTCCATTTTTTATAGGCATGCAAGTCCTTGGGTATGCATACTTCTTCTCAATAAAAATGGTACTTACCATTACCTTTCATTTTTCCATCAATGTTTAACAATGTTACCAATATATTCTTATAAACATCTTTTTCAATATGCATAACATGAAAATTGTACGTAGTTTTAAGGCAATCTTACCATATATTAATATGCCCATTGTAGTCACCATGGTCGCAGAGGAATTAATAACAGGTTGTTTCTTAGGAACTAACAGGTTACGACTATATACAGTTATCTATCCTTGTACCACAGGCCCTAGTCAAAATCGTCCGCTACCTGGGCTCAAACAGGTTACGACAACCATCCAAGTATTGGCCACTGTCTAGGTTCAAACAAGCTACGACACCTATTCTAACATCAGTCACTTGATAGCTTTCCTTCTTCTAGAAGGATTCCTTGCTCATCAGACTTATCCAGATGTAACGTGCTTCGGGCCCGTGACACCACCTTTATGACTTCTATAAATAAAAGTTCTAACCTCACCATTGGGGAGACAAAATACTTGGCGAATCCCTACCAAACTCTCAGCTCTCTCTCTTTAGAGACCACCACTATTGGGGGCTCACTCACAGCCACAACAGCTACAGGTTACTCTTTATAGGATGCATTCTAGGGAGCCCAGATCTAGTATGATCATGTATTCCCCTCTATTATCTCTCTTGTATGGTTATAATGGTACCACAATCTTATACTATACAACATATATAATTAGAGTAGGGTAAGAAAGTGGGCGTAGTCTTTTTTTTATAGCCGAACCACTCTATGTCTTGTGTTTATCTCCTTTTACTTACTTTATTGATACTTTACACTTTATTTGTTGGTCGAGAAGGATGTATGTTCCATTTCTCGTATCATCATTTTGGCATCGTCTAGGGGAAATGAAATATTAGATTTAGTTTCCTTTTTACATTTTAGGGTTCTAACATGTTATTTCATCCATGGTAGCTCCCGATCCACTATCTCGTGGGTGAGATCTGAGTTGTGGGACTCGTACTTTTTCACTTAAAGCCTCGTGAGGGGATTGTTTATTTTAAGATCTATTCACCGGTCCTCTTTTCTATGACCCTAAATCTATTTTTCATACCCCGATGATGTTACCTTACAAAGACAGTGTTGAAAAACACAAAAGCAATAGCCTTATGAAGGTGGGTAACTAGGGAAGAATTCAATTGACTCATTTTTGCTCTTTACACCCTTGATTTAGGGATTACGACCAGATTTGTTCTACTTTTTGCACTGAAAGGTTATTTTTGCCTTGGTAGGCTCCTAGTACGACTATTCTATACATCTTTTATGAGCTAAACTAATATTTTAAGCCCAATTTTGGGATCGCACCCTCCACTGCCTCTAGCAGGATGCAGCCTGGCAATTTAATTACCTGAATGCCTCAGCTCTTCTATTGAAGTTGGTGCATAGCTTTAACTCATCCAGTTCACCACCAGGGAAAAGGGAACTTTTTATAAATTGTCCTTAGACCAAGCTATGGTTAATTTCACCTTGGTGATGCCACGACAGTAACTTAGTTTGTGCAACAAGCAGCGGTCACAGTAGTGTAATCTTGCATATTATTAAAGACTGCATCCTTGTTACTATACTTGGATCTCTCTCTACATATCGTGATTTCTCACCATTGTTTAGTTGATATCAGAATATATATTTCTAAAGATTAACATTCATAAGCCATGGAAGGAATCTTCGAATTAGGTTCATAACTATAATAAAGAAATAACCCAGCTGCTGAGCTATGTCAACCATTTATATGATAGCTAGGCCCCTCTTCGAGGCCAAGTCAACCTCCCGACATAGAGCGTTATAATTCTGGAGTCTACAGTCTTCACCTCCATGTAGAAGGCCGTAACATTAGATGCCACAGAGGATAAGGCCGCAACCAAAGATCCCAAGAAGAGGAAGCAGGAAGAGCCCAAACTAGAGAAGTATCATAAAGACAACACCCCACAGATCGCAAGTGCAGAGGACATCCTTGAAAACATCAAGGAGGACAAGTTGTTGAAATGGGCATAGAAGCTTAGATCCCTTCCCCATAAGAGAGATCGGTCTAAGTGGTGTAAATTTCATCAAGACCATGGCCACAACACCTACAGCTGTTTCACATTGAAAAATGAATTTAAGAGTCTTATGAGGTAGGTAATGCTACAGTGGTTTCTAAAGGAGGCATAGGGGATGCAACCCTAAATTGATAGGCCACAGGCTTAACTTCTGCCTTAGTTTCTACTTTCTGTTAAAATCTCTAAAGTGTAGCTTTTACACATACGCTTTGTATTTCCCTTACAATAATCATATATATATATATATGTGTGTGTGTGTGTGTGTGTGTGTGTGTGTGTTTTAATCATATATCAACTCTTGATCTCCTCATTTATAAGCTTGTGAAAAATCTTTGTCTTATCAAATTTTGAAAGGAAACTTAATGACCAATTACCTAGGGAGATTATTTATTATGAGAGAAGGTGTCTATTGAAGATAAAGGATGGCAGCCATAATCGACCTATAATATCCTTCACCTTGTAAAAGCATTTGAAGATTCATGATTCTTCTATTAGCCTTGAGGGTTCATAATGCATATTCTTATCTTTTAGGATGAATCTATTATCCTTGAGGGCTCATAATGCATATTCTTAGATTTCGTCATGTTTCAATTAACCTTAGGGGCTCAAGATACCACCGTTCAGCTTTTGGGATGCGTTAATCAGCCTTGAGGGCTCATAATTCCCATTATTTTCCATGTGTTGCTTTATTAACAACCTAGTCTGAGGACACTTGAAAATACCTAGCATGGGGAAGCTGGATAATACCTAGCCTCAGGAGGCTTGGAAATACCCATCTAGACGTGGGTGGCTTATTGACAACCCATTTTGTGGAGGCTTGAAAATACTTAGCTTGGAAAAACTTGATAATACCTATCCAAGGGGGGCTTGAAAATACCCATCCAGCCTTGGGTGGCTTATTGATAACCCATCCAGGGGAGGCATGAAAATGCCCCAAGATAAATCAAAGGAGTTGTAGTCAACTTAAGTGGGCCAAAGACTTTATTGTTTTCATCAAAGGAAGTAGTCCATCAGATTCCACCATTACAAAAATTTTGTGGCAACACTATTCATCCTCATAGGAAGTAGGCTAATTACTTAACTGTCCACGGCATGGGAAAATGTTCCCCACAAGTCACCATTCTGATATTTAGGTAGAAATATTTCTTATCCTAAGTGGGCTAAGGACTTAATCGTCTGTGGCAAGGGAAGTTATTCCCCACAATCCACCATTCTAATATTTCTTTGGCAACATTTCTTATCATAAGTGGGCCATGGACTTAATTATCCGCGGCATGGGAAATTGTACCCGATAATCCACGATTCCAATATTTCTACGACAACATTTATTATCATAAGTGGGCCAAGGACTTAATTGTCCATGGTAAAGGAAATTGTTCTCCACAATCCAAATTCTCAACATTTATGCAACAACATTTTGAATCCTAGTTCGAACTGATTGAGCAATTTGAAGCTTATGGTCGTAGCCTCTTAGGCCGCAGCTAATTTTTAACAAGGTACAACACAGTTGTAGCCTATCACTTGATTACAAGCCCCATTATTAAATTTCTATTACAAAGAAGTCCAAACATTCAAGCATTCAACATAGTATCGAAAACACTACAAGACCACAGCCTGTTCAAGATAATACATTCAAAAAGAGACGACGAAAGATAGTATAAATGGCATTCAATAAAAATATGGTTGCAACCCAGTATAAATTACAAGCAAAGGATGGATTAATGTTCCAATACATCAAAAGTGGCTGCAACCCTATATAAGTAAAGCGGAAAGTTATTTAAGATAAATATGGTCGTGGCCTTACAAAATATAGCCTTAGCCCAAAAACGATTACAGATTCAACTATGAGGCTGTGTTCTCATCTTCATCATCGGCCATCGTCAAAGTTTCGTCATCATCTCCCACAACATCCTCTAATTGCTTCCTACATCTTTCCTCTACGATAACCCTCAACTCTGCCACACACTCCAAGTGCTCAACATCACTGAACTTCCAAGGAAAAAACCTTATCCTTTTTTTCAGGGAAGTTTTTGATTACTCTGTACCTGAACTCCTGGAAGCAGCGGAGGTAGGCCCTAAAATTATCTACAGCTTTATTCAAATGCTATGATGTGATCCTCATCCTTTTGTTTAAGTTCTACAACGTGATCTTTATCTTTTTTTAAAGGGCAGCAGTGTGAACTTTCGTTAGCTCACTATATTTCTTCTGGATAAGATTGCTTTTTTTATCAGAGACCCAGCATTTTTGGCAACTTCTAGTGCCTTTGCCTCAATAATTTTTAAAGCCTCCACAACTTGCTTAAAAATTTTCTCTGCATTCTTCTGGGAATCTGCTAATGCCTGTATCTTAGCATCCGCAGTCATCTTATAGGCTTCAAGTGCCACGATAAAAGACTGTTTCCTAGCCTGAAAGGATGAAATCCTGACATTCTGCAAATCTGTCTTTTATGTAGAATCTGTAACCCTATTAAGCTTGAATAATGCCTCATACTTAGACCTCTAGGAAATGACCACCTCTGCAGATTGAAAAAAGAGAAAAAAAAGCTAACTCAACATCTAAAAATACGTCATAATGGAGAAAAAAACTTACCCTCATTAAGCTGTGGAGAGCATATTCCTCCAAGTCTCCAGCATCCTCATCCGCAAAAGGGTTGAGGTAAAAAATGTCCGCATCCTTCCTCATTTTTGAAACAACCCTGGAAGTTGTATCTCAAGAGGATTTGGGATCAGGCTGCCTTAACCTAGGCTGCGAATGACCATCAGGATCTCTATTAGCATTACTTTGGGAGGTGGCCAAGTTGGCATTATCCGCCATCACAGTTCATGGAGGAGAGTCAGTGGTTGAGACATTGAAGGGGATAAGTACACCTTGGAAATGCCCAATAAAAAATGTTATGCATGTCGCGAATAATTCAGGCCCTATGTATTAATCAATAAGGGCATCATTTTCCTTCTCCCCAATCGCAACGTCAACAGCATGGGACATGTCCTTCTTAGTGGGAGGGTTGGCTGCCTTAACCCCGCAACATCAACACCACGTGCATTAAGAGACTCGAGTTATTCCATTTTCTTATTTTTTTTGAATATATTCTTTGTCGACATTCATTCATAATACGTGAATTTGTATCATTAATTACCTTTGATTTATGTAGTTATAACATAAAATATTTTATCATCAAAGATAATCTATGGCGATCGGATTTTTCTCCTGTGTGTATATATATATATATATATATATATATATATATATATATATATATATATATATATATATATATATATATATATATATATATCATTATCATTAGGTACATTTCCCTACTTCAGGGGCTTTATATTAACGCCAGGAACTTGTGTCTTTTCATATATAATTTTTTTTTTTGAAAAAATGGATCTTTTATTCATAACATATTCTGGAGCATTACTTAGGCATGATTTTATTTAATCCCTACTACTAGGGAGTCAAGTAGTTGGAACCTATAGGTTTATCTGCTTCTAGTGTGTGATAAATTTAATTGTTGTCGACTTTATTTGGTAATATTAGGATAATGAGTTTTGTTAACACATTTACAACTATTCCATGTGACCATACCTAACATTTTAAGTTTTGTAATCATTTGGTGTTGCAATATCGTTTTCAATACATTGTTGCAATTAACGATATAGGGGATTAGGTGCGACAAGTGGAGGTATTCCACAATAATTCTCATCGTTCTTCAAGAATAATTTGTACTTCATGTAAGTTATATCCTTCCCCTAACGACGCGAAAGTATCTCATCAAAATCATAAGTTCACAAAATATATGATAAAGACCACTGTGGCCATCCCCGATCCTGCCGCGCGATGGAGGATCCTCCGGTCCCGCGCATCCCCCTCGGGAGCGCTTCGGTCGACGTCATTTGAGGTGAGGTGAAATATGTAGAGAGATTAGAGTCGCCATCCTATTTTACTCAAAACAGACAAAAGAAAAGAGGAAGCCATCCCGAAGGACAACATCCAAAGACATACTGGTGCATACGAAACCAAAATGATTCGAGAAGGGTCTGAAGGCTAAGTTACGAAATGGGAAGGTGTTAGGCACCCATTCCGCCCTTTCGGTCTCTCATGGTTTTTTGTTATTTTCCTTTTATTTTCCCCGTGATGTGTGTGCATGTGTATATGTAGTGGAGATAGGAATCATCGACTTGTACCATGGAAGAGGTAAATCGAGTCATCCGTAGGAAGGTATAAAAGTATTAGAAAATAGGATTAAGGCGATCATCCTTCCGTTAATCGTTATGAGGGAACGATAATGCACACGGAATAATACGCCCCTAAGAACAAATATATATATATATATATATATATATATAGTGTAAGAGAATGGAGTTTTAGAGAAAATAGAAAATGAGAGAAAAAGTTAAAAAAACAGGACTCGAGTCTCGGGTTTTACCCCGTAACGCCTACGTAGCCTGTAGAGGCATCAAAGTCCACGTAGTTCACATACAAAACGAGGGGTGGGTTTATCCCATAAATCCAACCGGGGATTCTCTTATTTGTGTGTGTGTGTGTGTAGAAAAAGTATTTTAGTTGTAAGAAAAGTGTGAGAAAAGTGTGAGAATTCCCATTTGGAATTTATGAGTAAACCCTCTTTTTCTTGTTTTTTGGGTTTTTATTTATATGAAAATAAGGGATGTGTAATAATACTAAATAAAAAGTATATTAGGATGTATGAGATGAGATAATAAGAGTGCTAAGTAATAAAACAAGATATTGCGAATTTATGAGAATTTAAGGAGAGAGTTGAGGAAATTGGGCCTTCGTGAAGATCTTGAGCTTGATCTTGAATGTTGGAGAGCAGCCCCTAGACTTGGATGAGGATGGAGGTTAATTCACCAAGTTTGATGAAAAGGATGATGAAAAGTGAAGGTTGGAAAGGGATTTGAGTGTAGAAATCACGTTGACTTCGAGAGAGCTTTTCGGGATTTGCTGAGAGTGATTTCTATCAGATCTGGCTCCCCTTGCAAGTGAGGTCAGGGCCTCCTTTTTATAGGCCCGGGGCATTGCCGATCGGCATAGCCCTATTCCTGCCGTTCCGCAGGTGCGTTTAGGCACACTGTCGATAGGCAGGGTCTGGGACCTCCCATTTGGTAGTGTCTTTCAGGCCTTTTCGGAAAATTGACCGCATAACGCAAACCGTTGATCAGAATCATGCATGGGGTAGACCGCTGGAAAGGTAATTCAAAGACCTTCGAAAGTCCTTTGGACTGCTCTTGGGTCCGAGAGTTGACTTTAGGTCATATATGGCTTGGAATCATTCGTCAGTCCATTGGACAGGTAAACTTTGGACGCAAATGGATCGTTCGTCCGCATGGTAAGTCCAAATCGTGCATGGGACAGACCGTTAGAAAGGTTAGGAGATGTACTTTGACATTCCAAATAGTTTTATTTGGTTCGGGGAGTTAACTTTGGTCAACCGAGCCCTGGAAGCATTTGGTGACCTTTCGAAGTAAAACGGATCGTTCGTCCGCATGGTAAGTTAGAATTGCGCACGGGATGGACTATTGGGATGGTCTTTCAGTTCCCTTTGGAGATTCATTCAGTCTCGGTCGAGTTGAAGACTTTGACTTTTGGTCAAATGGAGCCTGGGAGTGCCCGATGGCTTCTAGGTCAGTACTCGGGGTATGACCTGGGTTTGTAGTGATGAACGGAGGTGCTAGGGACCTAAGGAGAGTTTTATGGGGTAACAAAATCCGGTTTCTACATAGCCCCTCGACGGGTGAGTTTAGAACAAATCCTAGCCGTAGAATAGACACCGCGTGATTCTTTGAAGGAGAATGACCAATTCAGAGGGTCGAGGACGATTCTGAGGATCTAAGGGAGCGAGGACGATCAATTCAGTGGGTCGAGACCGATTCTGAGGACCTAAGGGAGCGAACATGACCAATTCAGAGGGTCAGGTCCAATTCTGTGGATCTAAGGGAGCGAGGACGACCAATTGAGGGGGTCGGGGCCGATTCTGAGGATCTAAGGAGTGTGCCAGGGATAACCAATTCTATGGGTAAAATACAATTCTGCAGGCTTGAAGATGAGGGTGACCGATTCTGTGGGTTAGAGCCAATTCTGAGGACTTGAAGGTGAGATGACCAATTCTGCGGGTCGAAGCCAATTCTGCAGGCTTAAGTTGAGATGACCAATTCTACAGGTCAAAGTCGATTCTGAGGACTTGAAGGTGAGATGACCAATTTTGTGGGTCGAAGCCAATTCTGCGGGCTTAAGTTGAGATGACCAATTCTGCGGGCTTAAGTAGAGGTGACCAATTCTGCGAGTCGAAGCCAATTCTGAGGGCTTGAAGGTGAGATGACCAATTCTGCGAGTCGAAGCCAATTCTGCGGGCTTAAGTTGAGATGACCAATTCTACGGGTCGAAGCCAATTATGTGAGCTTATGTAGAGGTGACCTATTATACGGGTCGAAGCTAATTCTGAGGGCTTAAGTTGAGATGACCAATTCTGCGGGTCGAAGCCAATTCTGTGGGCTTATGTAGAGGTGACCAATTCTGTGGGTCGAAGCTAATTCTGAGGGATTAAGTTGAGATGACCAATTCTGCAGGTCGAAGTCAATTCTTCAGGCTTAAGAGTTGAGATGACCAATTTTGCGAGTCGAAGCCAATTCTGCGGGCTTAAGCTAAGATGACCAATTGTGCGGGTCAAAGCCAATTCTGAGGGCTTGAAGGTGAGATGATCAATTCTGAGGGTCAAAACTAATTCTACGAATTTATGTAGATGTGACGATCCAGGACCGAGGCCAATTCTAACCTAACTATGATGACGATCCAAGACCGAGGTCAATTCTGACCTAAGAGAGGTGACGATCGAGGACTGAGGTCAATTTTGACCTAACTAGGGTGACGACCCAAGATCGAGGTCAATTCTAACCTAAAAGAGGTGACGACCGAGGACTGAGGTCAATCTTGACCTAACTAAGGCGACGATCCAAGACCGAGATTAATTCTGACCTAAGAGAGGTGACGACCAAGGACTGAGGTCAATTCTAACCTAACTATGGTGACGATCCAAGATCGAGGTCAATTTTGACCTAAGAGAGGTGACGACCGAGGATCGAGGTCAATTCTGACCTAACTAAGGTGACGATCCAAGACCGAGGTCAATTCTGACCTAAGAGAGGAATGAACTGGGGAAAACGTAGTGTGTCCTTTGGGTTCCGTTGGGGAATGAGCTGGGGAAAACGTAGTGTGTCCTTTGGAGCCTTTGAAAATGACTTTCTGGAGTTCCATTGGGGAAATTACCTCGTGACGTTGTTTTGAGCCAGGGAGCTGATTGTCGGGGAAATGTTTGTGATCTGCGGAGGAGAGGAGAGTTTGATGTCGTAAACATCACTGGGGAAGTGATTAGGTGGTCCAGGTATTAGACGTATTGCTCGAGGAGGTTTGAGACCTTTATAGATCCTCCAAGGACGTCACCGGGAGGAGTTTTACTTGGTTTTTTTAGAGTTCCGCTGGGGAAATGGGGGTTTCGCTTGAGGGACAATGAAATTTTCTTGGTGAAAATGTTCTAAATCCTTCCTGTGATTTTTAGGAATTTTCTGAGGATTTTTTGGTATTTTCTGGGAATTTTTATACGAAATTTCAAGAGGGTTCCGGTCGGCATGGTGCAGGGGTGCCATTCGGCAGTGGCACAGACTTTTGGATTGCCTCAGGAAGGTAAGGAGCCAGTACCGATCGGTGGGTGGGGGTCGATGCCAATCGGCATGACGCCTGGTATCCTATATAAAGGGGGCGAATTCCCTTCATTTTTCACAAGTCTTTTCTTTCTTTCTCTCTGCGATTTTCCTCTGCAAATCGTTCTAACATTTTGATCTCTAATCAATGGTCGCCTTTGTGAGCACTGTAGCACATAGGGATGGTTGACTGTCGATGACTAGGCGAACGTTGAGTGGAAGGCTAGGGCGCTTTTTACTTTGGGGAGTGAGAACTCCTTTGATGAATTCGACCTGGTTGCGGATGAGCGAACTTTGCTACGGGAGTTGTTGCATCATCGATCTTCTAAGGTGGTGAACCCTGGCAGTTATGTAAGTAACCTGACTTTTGGCATTCCTCTCTCTTTTTTTGATGATTTTTCCTTTCTTGAATTTTGACAAGGTTTCTCCTTTTGATAGTCTGATATCTCTTTGAAGAACATGCCTGCCCATGGGACGACGGGGCTTAAGGATGTCTGGGAGCATCTTCCACCCGTAGTGCGTTGGGTGGTATCATTATCAGGTTTTGGGAGGTTGGCGTCTGCGTTGGATGAGACGCCTTGATCAACAACGGTCTTGTGCGCTTTGGGGGAAAGATGGTGAGACACTACCCACACCTTCCATTTCAGCTTTGGGGAGATGACGGTGACTCCCATAGACGTGCAACAGCTGTTGGGGATGTATTGTGATGGAGAGCAGATAGAAGTGGATCGTTCTCTGAGGGTGAGGGCGGAGGCAGTGCGTGTGGCACTTGGTGACGTATTCCATCCGGTTGTCCTTGCTGAGTAGGGTGATCGATGTGGAGGATGGGTTGCAGGTGAGGTAGATGGATCGGTTGTTCATTTTGCTAGTGCTGGGAGGCTTCATGGTGGCATCGAGTGGCGACGTCGTCCATTTGTGGTTCTTACCGTACTTGAGGATGTTTTTGAACATCCATCTCTATGATTGGTAGAGCCTGACTTTAGCAACCCTCTATTTTTCTTTGGATGCATTCAGTCGGTGCTGCCGGTAAACTTTTACTGGAGCCACGTATCTCCTCGGGGTATTTCTTTAATTTTGTGCATTTTCCTTTCATGCATTCGCATTTTCATTATGCGTCTTTTTTTTATTGTGAATTCCTGTCTTTGGCAGGCGTGGTTCTATGAGGTGATTGGGTGCAATACCCAGCTAATCGCTCTGAAGGATGAGACTGTTGGGGACTTCTACCGATTGTATCGATGGCGGAAGGCCAATCGACAGTCGAAGGGATCTCTCTCTCTGGAGGCAGTGCTTCAGGTCTTGAATAGCCTGACCAGTGGTAGGTTAAGTCTCCTTCTTTTTCAATCTATCTTTTGGCACATTCTGATTTTGTATTGACTTATTCTTGCTCGGGGATTTTTAGGTGACCTTTTACCCTTGGGGTACAGCCATTCAGGATATGGGAGTGACAGGGGTGAACGCGCAGATGCGGCGCTTACTGGCACATGAGTTTGGCCTTTCTTGGTATCTCAGGGAGCGGGTGGTTCAGCAAATTGCTTAGGAGGAGGTGGTGGTGCCACCTGCGTAGCCTCCTATGTCTTTGAGGCGGGAGCGGTTGATGCTGGAGGATGCGAGGATCGCGACGATGATCGGCGAGTCCTACATATTGTATACTGATACGACCACGTCGTATGACTATGTGGACTTTGTGACGAGCTGGTTGATGGTTCCCAGCATATATGATGCCTTGCCTTTCCCTCCTGCGAGTTCGAGTCGAGTGGTGGGGTCCTCCCACAGTGGAGGTGGTCCGGTAATGGCGGAGGTGACGGCTTCAGAGGTTCCTTTCGTGCGATTGCACACTCCTCCGTATAACATTCGGCGAGCTAATGGAGGGATGGTGCCTATGTTGCACCGTCCTCTTGCGATCGATCCAGAGGAGTTGGGTTTGACCGAGGAGGTTCTTCGTCCTGTGGTATACCTTCTTGCCCTTTTTTGGTTCTTTTTCAGTTTTGATTCCTCTTTGATACTGGTTTTTTTTCCTTTTTCTCTGAAGCAAGTTCGGGTGTCGACCACTTGGCTGAGGGACATCACAGACTGAATATCTTCAGCGACTTCCCATATTCGGGATGCGATCCCAATTCCTTCTTTCTTGGTGCCGACTTCTTCATCCGGTGAGGACTCAGGCTCGGTTAGCGGTGGTGCGTCGTCTCGCCGTAGGGGAAAGAGAACGCGTCGCAAGGGTGGATGCTCTTAGAGAGAGGGTAGGTGAGAGAGAGAGAGAGAGAGAGAGAGAGAGAATATGGGTTCGGGCTGAGTCCCGTAGTTTTTTGCTTTTCTTTTATTTCCTGCAAAATTGATGCAACACAGAGAACAAATATATATGCAATGCAATGGGATTTCTTTATTATCTTTTGTTAATCATGAATGAGTGAGTGCATGCACATACGCTTTTTACTTTGTTGCTGACACCGTAAAAATAGAGGTTTTGGGGATTTTGAAAGAAATTTTTATTAAGAGAAGAAGGGGATTTTTGAAATTCTATTGAGAATATCAATTTATTTTGAGTTTTCTAAATTTTGACAAAAGAGGAAAAAGAAAAAATTTCAAGAGTAGGGGGTTATTGATCGGCAAGCACCTTGTCCTGCCTATCCGTAGTCAAGTCCAGTCCGATCAATCCAAAGCTTTGATTAGTGCCCTCTTCAGCCTTTTGTAATTTGTGGGGTAGGATTCCCTCCGACTTCTACAGGGATTATGTCTCTTGTGAGGGTTCTCACGTATAAAAAGGGTAGGGGTGGAGTGTTTCCCTCACACTTTCACTTTCTTACTTACTTGCCTATTATCTCTTAGTCTTGCAAGATGGCTCTCCCTGGTAGCATTGAGTTTGCAAATTACCTCGAAGCCTTGGAAGAGATGTGCTCTTATAACGTCGACTATGATGCTTTCAACATGCGTCGAGTTTCTTTATGGCGCAATCGACCCATTGAGTGGAACATGCTGATGGCGGCGGTACAATTTTGGTACCCCGAAGACCATGTATTTCACTTTGGGTTGGATGAAGTTTGTCCTACCTAGGAGGAATTTTCTGTCATGCTGGGGATAAATCCCAGTGTTTCTGTGGCTTTACCCGAATTTTCCCGTTATCCTAGGGATTTACTGGCTGGGATTTTTCACATTTCGCCTTCGGTGGCTATATCACTGGTTGCTGGAGGAATGATGTCCCTCCCGGCGATGTTGCAGTCCGTACATTTGCCGGAAGCTAGCGATGCTGGATATGCTGGAGCCATTGCTCTGGGCTTGGTTTCAAAATTGTTGCTGGTGACTGAGGAACTGTTGGTGGATCCGCAACTTGCATCCATTACTTCATGGATGTCATACCATCGCAATCCTGCGGTGGTGATACTGGCGGAGACCCTTAATGGTCTGGATGCCTGGCGGAAAGATCGTTCTGACTTCCTACGGGGTAGCCCCGTGATGCTATTCATGTGGTTGTCTGAAAGACTCCTCCTGGTGACCCTTTCAGAATATCCTTTGTCGGTTGTACCCAACTTCTTTTCGCATCACTTTTTCTATTGTGGTCATCCCAGATCCTCGCCGTGCGGGCGGGCGCGTGGAGGAAAAGATCCTTCGGGTCCCGCGCGTCCCTCTCGGGAGCGCTTCGGCTGGCGTCGTTTGAGATGTGATGTAAAAATGTAGAGAGATTAAGAGTCTCCAGTCTATTTTACTCAAAACAGACAAAAGAAAAAAGGGGAAGCCACCCCGAAGGATGCCATCCAAAGACATACTGGTGCATGCGAAACTAAGATGATTCGAGATGGGTTCGGAGTCTTAGTTATGAAATGGGAAGGTGTTAGGCACCCATTCCGCCCTTTCGGTCTCTCATGAATATTTGTTATTTTCCCTTATATTTCCCCCATGATATGTGTGCATGTGTATATATAGAATGGAGGTAGGAATCCTCGACTTGTATCATGGAAAAGATAAAGCGAGTCGTCCGTAGGAAGATATAAGAATAATATTAGAAAATAAGATTTACGCGATTACCCCTACGTTGATCGTTATAATGGAACGATAACGTATATGGAGTAATGCGTCACTAAGGGCAAGTACATAGAATATAGGAAGATTAGATTTAGAGCAAATAAGAAGATGAGAGAAAAAGTGAGAAAAAGGACTCGAGTCTCGAGTTTTACCCCGAGACACCTACGTAGCCTATAAAGGCATCAAAATCCATATAGTTCGCACACAAAACGAGGGGTGGGGTTTATCCCATAAATCTAAATGGGGAATCTCTTATTTATAAGTGTGTGTGTGTGTTTAGAAAAAGTGTTTTAGTTGTGAGAAAAGTGTGGAAAAAGTGTGAGAATCCCTACTTGGAATTAATGAGCAAACCCTCTTTTTTCTTATTTTTTGGGTTATATGAAAATAAAAGATGTACAATAATACTAACTAAAAAGTATATTAGGATGTGTGAGATGGGATAATAAAAGTGATAAATAAGAAAACAAGTTATTGGGAATTTAAGAGAATTTAAGAGAGAGTTTGAGAAAGTTGGACCTTCTTCAAGATCTTGAGCTTGATCTTGAATGTTGGAGAATAGCCCTTGCACTTGGATGATGATGGAGAGTGGATAATTCACCAAGTTTGATGAAAAGTGGAAGTAAAAAAGGGATTTGAAAGTTGAAATCACGCTGCCTTACAGAGAGGTTTCTGGGATTCGTTCAGAGAGATTTTTATCAGATCTGGGATCCCCTTAAAAATGAGGTGAAGGCCTCTTTTTATAGTCCCAGGTAAGTTCCGATCGGCATATACCTGTTCCTGCCTATCGGCAGGTGCCGATAGGCAGGGTCTGGAACCTGCCATTTGGCAGTGCGCTTCAGGCTATTTCGGAAAATCGGCCGTCGAGGGAAAATCGTTGGTCAGAATCGCGCATGGGGCATACCGTTGGAAAGTTAATTCAGAGACCTTTGAAAGTCCTTTGGACTTCTCCCAGGTTCCGGAGTTAACTTTGGGTCAAATATGTCTCGGAAGCATTTGTCGGTCCATTGGACGGGGGATCGTTCAGACGCAAACGGATCGTTCGTCCGCATGGTAAGTCCGAATCGTGCACGGGGGGGACCGTTGGAAAGGTTAGGAGATGTACTTCGACATTCCAAAGAGTTTGACCCAGTTTGGAGAGTTGACTTTGGTCAACCGGGCCTGAGAAGCGTTCAGTGACCTCTCGGAGTCGAACGAATCATTCGTCTGCATGGAAAGTCGGAATCGTGCATGGGACAGACCATTGGAAAGGGTATTCAGTGCCCTTTGAATATTCATTTAGCCTCAGTTGAGCTGAAGAGTTGACTTAGGTCAAATAGAGCCCAGGAGCGCCCGGTGGCCTTTAGGTCAGGTTTCGAACGCAAATGGATCGTTCGTCCGCATGGTACGTCGGAATCGCGCACGGGGCGGACCGTTGGAAAGGGTATTCAGTGCCCTTTGAATATTCATTAAGTCTCGGTCGAGATGAAGAGTTTGACTTTTGGGTCAAACTGAGCCGGGGATTGCCCGATGGCTTCCAGGTCAGTACTCGAGACGTGACCTGGGTTTACAGTGATGAAGAGAGGTACTAGGGACCTAAGGAGAGTTATGGGATAATATAATGGGGTGTCTACATCTATGTTGGCCTGGATATTGCGAGATGAGAGAATTGATTTGTGGATCATGGGGCTCGGAATTTGTACTGGTCAGTGCCTTAGTGGGGACAGTTATTGCCTGTTCTAAAGCTAGGAGAATACCCGTATGTATGGATGGTTGGTCTCAGACAGACCTATTTCTATTTCCCTTGGCGGCTTCTTTTCCAATTTGGTTGGGCATAGTTCATGCCACCTCGGACACTAAATTTCTTTTCGGTAGAGGATTTGACCGAGCTCATGCGTTTGCTGCTTGGTTCTCTGTGGGAGAATCGACATCCGTCGACCCATCCCTCTCAGTCTGTTGGGAGAGTTTGGCATATCCCTGGGGACTATATGAAGTGGTTGTAGAGGAAAGTAGTTAGCAAGAAGTTGACAATGGAGACTGGACATAAGTGGTTTGTTTCTTTTGACACCATGGAAGGAGGTGTTGTGGTCTTTTCGAAGCTGGTTCAAGCCTATCGGTCCATGGAGTGTCTGCGACACTCTGTTCAGGAAGGATAAACTTGGGGACCCTAGGATGCAGATGATGATGACGGAGCAGGCTCCTCTGGTAGCTGTGGGTAGGAATCCTGGAGAGTTTATTATGTAATGGGGGATAAATGTGGGGATTTTATTATGGCTTTGTAGGAAGGTGGGGGGAAGGGAGTTATCCGTTCCTTTTCTTATGTAATTTGTACTGTAATTTCTTACTAAGGAAATAAACAAGTTTCTGATCATCTAGCTGTGCCTTTGATGAGTTTGTGTATTTTGAATTATCTATACCAATCGTTAAGGCATACATAATCTTTTTGTTCAAATATATATTGGAATTGACTGTCATTCTCGGAGGTAAGAAAAGAATAGTATTTTGCAAAAAAGAAACGGGTCATGCTCATGTAAGGTGTATGAGCTGCCTACGTACCTCTGGGGTTTTTAAAAGGTTTTAATTTGTTTGAAAATGATTTTTGTAGAGGATCAGGCCCATGCAGTTCTGGGTAAGGGGGAAATGAAGAGTTTTTTTTTTTAGAATAGAAGGGAGATGAGAAGAGTCGTAGTGGCCGAGATTTTGGACTAGGGGTAGAACTTCTTTAGACGGTCCAGGTTAACTGGACGGGCCATCTCTTCCCTATTTAAGTCGATGAGCATGGTAGCACTGCCAGACAAGATCTTGTTTACAATGTAGGGTCCACTCCAATTGGGCTTGAATTTCCCTCTGGGGTCCCAGATGGGTTCTATGATTTCTTTGAGGGCTATGTCCCCTTATCGAACACCGCGATCCTTGACTCTCTTGTTGAATGAATGCGATATTCGGTGATGGTACCCTTGTATGTGGTATAGTTCTTTTATTCTCCTTTCGTCTAGGCGGGTCTACTCGTCAAGACGGCTTTGGCACCAGTACTCTTTGCTGACCTTGCTTTCAAGAATGACGCATAGCGAGGGTATTTCTAGCTCCACGGGTAGGACTTCTTCCATGCCGTAGTCTATAGAGTAAGGGGTAGCCCCAGTTGAGGTTCAAATTGAGGTTTGAGAGCCCCAGAGGGCGTACGGGATCCGATCGTCCCAATCCCGACAACTTTTGGTTATCTTGCTGATGATGGCTTTGAGGTTCTTATTAGCAGCTTCAACTTCACCATTGGTCTGAGGTCGGTAAGGGGAAGATTTGTGTCTCTGAATCCCATACTCATTGACCACTTCTGTGACTTCTTCCTCGAAATGCAACCCGTTATCTAATACTAGCTCGTGCGGGATCCCATACCGACAGATGATGTTTTCTTGATGAATTTGAACACTTTCTTGGCATTCAGTACTGCGTATGACTCAGCTTCAACCCATTTGGTGAAGTAATCGATGGAAACTAGGATGAACTCATGCCCATTGGAAGCCTTCGGTGTAACCTTCCCTATGATGTCGATGCCCCAGGTGGAGAACGGCCAGAGAGAGGTTATGTTGTATAATTCATGCAGAGGTAGATGTTGAAGGTTAGAGAATTATTGGCATTTGGGGCATCTCCGGACATAGGCAGTGCAATCCTAGGTCATAGTGGTCCAGTAGTAGCCCTGTCGGATGATCTTCTTATCAAGCATGTGACCGCTCATGTGGGGTCTACATTCCTCGCTGTGGATTTTTTGTATTATCTTTTCAATGTCAACCCCTGTGATGCAGTGTAGATGAGTTCCATCAAAGTTTCTTTTAAGAAGTGCTTTGTGACAGATGATGTACTGGGCAGCCAGTCTTCAAAGGGTTTCTCGATCTTTCTTATTGGAACCCTCGGGATACCTATCATGCTTGAGGAGGATCCAGATATCATAGTACCAACAATTGGCTATCTCGGGATCTTCGGTGGTGACGAGCTCAATGTGGTAGCAGTGGGTTGGTTTGTCTTGTTTTTGAACAAGGAAGTGGTCATTGTTATTCCTTCGGGCATGTCGACCATGGAGGCCAGGGTAGCAAGGGCATCATCTAGGTTATTCTTTTCTCGAGGTAGGTAATGGAAGGTGATATCTTGGAATTAGGAGGCTAGTTCTTCTAAGTGGGCATGGAAGGGTTGGAGTTTCCCGTCCTTAACTTTCCACTTTCTGAGTACTTGATCGATGATGAGGGTGGAATCCCCGTAGACATATAGGCATTGAATACCTTTCTCGAGAGCAACGTTGAGGCCTACCGTTCATGCCTCGTATTCAACCATGTTATTGGTGCAGAGGAAATCCAATTTGATGGCGATGGGAGTATGGGAGTCATCCGGGGTGATTAGAAGTATCCCAATGCCATATCCCTTTTTATTGGCAGCGCCGTCAAAGAACATTTTCCATCGGAGGTTGTCTTGAGCAGTGCAAAAGATGTTTTCATCTGGGAATTCGGAGATCCAGACATCGGCTTCTTCTATAGGGTGATCAACGAGGTAGCCAGAGATGGATCTTCCTTTCATGGATTTCTACGTGACGTACATGATATCAAATTCGGCTAGGAGCATCAACCATCGGGTCGTTCGGCTGGATAAAGCAGGTTTCTTAAGCAGATATTTGATGGGGTTCATTCGGGATTCAAGTTTGGTAGGGAAAGCGAGCATGTAGTGCCACAACTTTTGGGTGACCCAAACAAGTGCGACACACGCCTTTTTTAAAGCAGTGTAGTTGACCTCGTATCCGACCAATTTGTGACTGGCATAATAGATGGCTCTTTCTTTGTGAGAATCTTCAAGGTACTGGGCTAGCAAAGCCCTAGCTGCAGTGTCGGTTATGGTTAGGTATGGGAGTAAGGGGAGACCAGGCCGTGGTGGCATGACTACCGGGGATTGGGTCAGATATTATTTGATTCGGTCAAAAGCTTCTTGGCAGTCCTCGTTCCAAACCTTAGTTGAATCCTTTCGGAGGAGTTTGAAGATAGGTTCGCAGATGGAGGTTAACTGGCTAATGAACCGGCTGATGTATTGTAATTTCCCAAGGAAACCTCAAACTTCTTTCTCTATTCGAGGAGGTGGCATCTCAAGTATGGCTTTCATCTTGGCAGGATCTGCTTCTATCCCCTTCTCACTAACCATGAATCCTAAGAGTTTTCCCTTTGTAACGCTAAAGACGCATTTTTACGAATTGAGTCTCATCTCATACTATCGCAGTTGCTCGAAGAACTTTCGGAGAGCAGGAATATGACCCTCTCTATTTTTGGACTTGATAATCATATCATCCACATAGACCTCAACTTCTTTGTGAATTAGATCATGCAGGATGGTTGTGGCAGCCCTCTAGTAGGTAGCCCTAGAGTTCTTGAGACCAAATGGCATAACGGTGTAGCAAAAGGTTCCCCATGGGGTGATAAATGCGGTTTTTTCTTGGTGGTCTGGGTGCATTTTGATTTGGTTGTATCCAGCAAACCTGTCGGCGAATGACTTGAGAGCATGACTGGATGTGTTGTCCACGATCATGTTGATATTGGGTAGAGGATAATCATCCTTTGGAGAGGCTTTGTTCAAATCCCGATAGTCTACACACATTCGAACTTTTCCTCCTGATTTTGGCACGAACACTATATTGGCTAGCCATGTGGGATATTTGATCACACGGATGAAGCCTACGTTCAACTGTTTGACCACCTCTTCTTTGACTTTGAGCGACCATTCGGTGCAGATATTTCTCAACTTTTTCTTGACCGGCTTGTAATCTGAGAGAGTAGGAATCTCGTGCTGAGCTATTTCAGGATCAATGTCGAGCATATTATCGTAGGACCATGCGAAGACATCCACAAATTCCTTTAGCAATTCTTCGAGTTGTGAACGCTCATGCTCGTCAAGGGTAGTCCCTATCCTAATCTCGCGCAGTTGGCTACTAGAACCGAGGTTTATAACAACAGTCTTTTCTTCATTAACTTGAACGCGGTTATGTTATTTATTATTAACCTTATTAATATCAGTTAAGAATTGTTCATTTGCAAAATCATCATCATCAAAAGTTTGATTAGAATCAAAACAGTTAATGTAAGGCATAACAAGATACTCAAAATCTTCGTTTATTTCATTGATAGGAAAAATAACATTGAGAACCTCATCCAAAGAGGATTCGATTACATTTGAACAAGGATAGACAACAGAAGAAGAAATAGGGTATACATTAGGATTAGGGAAGATTTCAACAGGTATAACTGGCACAGCATGCCAGTTGATGAGAGGTGTATCAGCAGCTTTAATCAGGTAGGATAGATCCAGCGATGTAGTGCCTGAATAAACCATGAAGAGTGTTAGCTCCAGTGTCTGTAAGTTGAAGGAATCTTCATAGTCACTTTCCTCAATCTCTTCGGTATCTTTGATGAGCGATTGTTCATGGTGTTGGGAACTCCCGGCCCATGGGTAGCTGTCTTGGAAGAAGATCTCCATTCTAAGCTTCATCTTCTTGTTTGTATGGTCATACCATGGTTCAGGAAAGCCGCAAAAGGGGAAGTCCTCACCCTCTTTGATGAATCATCCATTCAAGGAATCACCTGGGATAGTCTGGATGCAGTCTAGTCTTCTCTTTGTTCGAGACAGGCGGATCATTCTGAGATCTTTTTCTGATGGTTGATACCCCAAACCACAGGGAGGAAAAGCCTTATTTAGTTTAATTGGCTCGAGTATCCCTGGCTGTCTTTGCCCTAGACCCAGTCCAGGCATGAAGTGCATGGTTCTGAACATCTGAATCATATTGACGTTGCCATGAGGGTTATATTCTGGACAAACCCTTTCTTTGAAGGTATCCCTTGCCTGGAGTAGAAGTGGTTCAACTCGAAATCTTGATAGGAGCATATCATTTGACCCGTGCTGTATCTCAAGGATTGGACTATTGGTAATTACACCCTCGGCATTGTCATCGTCGCCCAAGATGGTGATGACCCGTCCGTCGACGAAGAACTTCAATTTCTGATGGAGTGAGGAAGACACACCCTTGATACTGTGGAGCTAAGGTCGTCCTAGCAATAGGTTGAAACAGGTTGGGATGTCAATAACTTGGAATTCAATGACAGGGTTTATAGGGCCAGCCCCTATTACAAGCTTTATGGATCCCATCACCTCCTGACGGGTATTATCATAGGCACGCACAGTAGTGGAGGTTGGGGCGAGGTCGCTTTCTTTCAGTCCTAAACATTTGAAGGTTCTCAGTGGGAAGACATTCAAGGCAGACCATTATCGACAAGAGAGAGTGGTATAACCTTCCCCATAACTTCGACGGAGATGTTTAGTGCATGATTGTGGTTTAGCCCAATCTTGGGGATTTCCTCCTTGGAAAAGGATACCATTCGGGTAGAGGTCAAGGATCCGACTAAATTTACCACTTCTTCTGGTGTGGTAGAAGTATGAACTGTGGATCCAGTGAGCAACTTGATCAAAACATTTATGTGTAGCTGAGAAGACATAAAAATCCCCCATAGAGTGATGTTAGCTTGAGTTTTCTTTAGTTGATCGAAGATCTTGCTCTCCTCGAGGGTCATCTCTGGCATAGGAAGGTTTTCCATGCCCTTCCCCTTGTCATTAGTTGGTAGTGAGTTTGGGATTTGGTAATGCCTCCCTGATCTGGTTATGTGATTTACTGAAGAAGGGAAGAATATGAACCCTGTTTCCTCGTCGATCTCGGGTTATTTTGCTACCCTATTTATTTCTCCGAGGAGTTTTTCAAATGATATCATTCCACACATGTCGGCTATCGGGCCAGTTTTCTCTGAAGCTTGCTCTTCATTCGAATCTTTGAATTCTTCCCCCCATCCGGTGTTAAAAATTTTGTCTTTCCACGTAAAGTCGATGCATTCCATAACTTCAACCGCTTCTTTATACAAGTCATCCCATTCTGTGGGGATGTCTAAGGGTGAAAGGACCAGGCACCCTTGTAGCTTCAGAGTATCAAGTAACTCAGTCATACTGCAAATGTTGTTGGTTTGTCTGAATAATTCTTCCATGATCCAGACGACATCATCCAAGATGACTTCATCGGTCGGTACTACCCAAATATCTGACTCTCGAGCCCATTTTCGTTCTTCCAAGAACAGCGTACTGAACCTCTGGCAATTAATGATCATCTGTGGGGGCAATTTCAGCCCGAACTCTAGGAGTTGGTTTAAAACTTTTGACAATTCCTTACCTCCATTTTCAGAACGGATACGGACAGTGATGCATGCAATAGTAAGGAGTGACAGTGCCTGATCAACAAGGCTAGTAGGATGTAGGAGGAAATATGGGCAAATTTAGAGAGGTTTAGGAAAGTATATGGGTGTGATTTGAGTTGAGGGATCAAATTATGGGTTCTCTTCTAAGAAGATGGCATTGGTATGATTTGGAAGTGGGTTGTGAGTAGTGTTTGGTTTAGGATTGGCTGGTGGGGAGATGGTACCCCGGTCAATTAGACCTTGGATTACATTTTTGAGGTGAAAGCATTGGTCGGTGGTATGGACAGCAGTTTGGTGAAAGGCGCAATGGGCATCTACCTTGAAGTTTCTTGGGAGTGGATTTGACAATGGACGGGGATCCAAAGGTTTGATAAGGTTTACGCTTAACAATGCTTGATAAACTTTGGAGAGGGGAGCATAGATCTCAGTGTATTCCTTTCGGACTGGGACAGGGCGGCTTTCTGGTGCCCATGATGTGGTTGGTTAAGAGATGTTGTTAATGGTTGAGGCTGCGACACTGGCAGACTTGTCATATTTTTCGGGGGTGAATTGTCCAGACACCTTTTTTGGGTCCACTTCTATTTTTGCAAGACCTTCCTCGATTTCTACTCCTGCTTCTCTGAGAGCTCAAAAATGGGGATAGTATTGTCCTCCCATCATTGCTCGGACATGGGGTAAGAAGTTCTTCTTCACTATACTGACTTGTTCTTCCTCGGAAGGCCGATTGGTCATGGTTGATGCTTTTTCCCTCCATCGGGCGATGAAGTTATTGACTGATTCTCTAGGGTTTTGTTTGAGCATCTCTAAATCACGGCGGGTGACCTCAAGCTCTTCATTATATTTATACTGCGACATGAATTCTTGAGCCACATCCTCCCAGCTACGAATTCTGTATTCTTCGAGAGACAAAAACCATCGGAGGGTGCTATCCTTCAGCGTTTGATGAAACAATTGGGCCATCACTTCTTCAGAAGCCCCTAGTAGAGTCATGGAACAGTGATAACTTCAGAGATGAATAATCGGGGGTCCACTTCCTCCGAATTTCTCGATATTTGGCATCTTGAACTTATCGGGTAACCTTGCTTTAGGATAAGGAGACATGTGGGTGTAGTTCATGTAATTTCCTGATATTCTGACTTGGTCAAACTTCTTGGTGAGCATCTTGAGGTGTTCTTTGACTTTGTTCAATTCTTCTTCTTTTGGGTTAATGACTATAGGCAAGTTAGCCCCATGCTGGGCAAGGTTCAGCATAGGAAGATGGGCAGGCGGCGACCCATTAGCAGGAGGGGCACGTGGAGCGTGCTTATGATCTTCAGGATCCCAGATGGGCTCGGGTGGATCCATAGAGTGAGGAAATAGGGCCTCGGGCTCTTGAGGAACGGGAAACTAGTTTCATTGTATCTCTCAGACCTCGGTTTGGAGGTTATCAATCTTAGACACAAGCTGAGCTAGAACTGTCGTTAGATTCGACTGCGCAACGGGTACTTGATCTGTGTTCTCTATGGAAAGCGGATGGATTCTGAACTCAAAAGGAGTAATAGGGTAACGGACGGAACTCCGGGGTGACTTGACTGAAGACCTAAGCCAATAAGGAGCCAGGCCAAGGGTTTGCGATCGACCTGAGAAGCCGCAAAATGGGATTTATTTTTTAGAAAAAAGGGGGAAGATATTTTTGACATTTTTTCGAGATGGAAAGACAATATGTTTGGGAAGAATTTTTTTTTGGATTTTGGATAGAGAAAAAGGGAATTTCCCCCTTTGGAGACGGTCTCAGCATGCTTATTATAATTATTACATTTTCACTTGTATTAATTCTCCTAAATCCCAAGCCTGGAAAAATTGGGTTTGTAATATATGCAAAGTTATGGCTGGACTTGTGACCAGGCTCACAGACAGGGTCCCGTTTTAAAAATGCGCAAAAATTCGGGCGGCAGTCCGACCCAGAATTTCGGCAGAGTTTCGGGTTGAAACTGGAAATCTAACATGTGTGTCCTAGGGTTGACACCTATATGCGGGTATGCAGTTGGTTGGGTGAATTGGAATGGGTTCCCCCCTTTGGCGTGACTTCCACAACATACATCTTGCTCTTGCGGTCAATCGACATGTGTGGACAAGCCATGTGATATACCTGAGTGTACGTGAATTGCCTCACTATATACCTCATGGGGACGGTACTTATGAAAGCGAATTCAATATAATCAGTGTACGTGAATGAATTCCCTGCGATATACATTCCGTCATGACTTCGGTCAAGCGGTACGATACGAGGGAACCGTTCGATATACGTCAAAGGTACTTGGCCTATGGAAGGTGAGAGTCATATCGCTTAGGCTAACTGCGACCTATCGGGCCAGCGCCCATCACGAAGTGACCCTCCAGTTACTTGGTAAAATTTGGTCAATAGCAATGCTCTTTGGTGATGTCATGTGAATCATGCATGATCCTCTTATTAGTATCTTATGAGAATGTCTTTCTTGATTATGCCAAACAGGGAGAAAAGTGTAAGTACCAATGGTACACCAAGTATGGATGGGGCGTGCAACATGTGGATATATGTGACCCTAGGTGCACATGGTGCGAAGTGTACATGGAGAATTTTCTACAAGTGTGTGAATAGAAGCATAAGCATGGGATACACATGAGTAATAAAGGGGGAACATGCAAATAGGGGGACAATATAAGCAAACATAACATCCATGTAAATAGAGTCTAGCCCTCAAAATAAACATATAATAATCCCCAGCAGAGTCACTACTGTGGCCATCCCTGATCCTCGCCACGCGACGGAGGATCCTCAGGTCCCACGCGTCCCTCTCGGGAGCGCTTCGGCCGGCGTCATTTGAGGTGAGGTGAAAGATGCAGAGAGATTAGAGTCGTCAGTCTATTTTACTCAAAACAGACAAAAGAAAAGAGGAAGCCATCCCGAAGGACAGCATCCAAAGACATACTGGTGCATACGAAACCAAAATGATTCGAGAAGGGTCCGGAGGCTAAGTTATGAAATGGGAAGGTGTTAGGCACCCATTCCGCCCTTTCGATCTCTCATGGATTTTTGTTATTTTCCCCGTGATTTGTGTGCGTGTGTATATATAGTGGAGATAGGAATCATCGACTTGTACCATGGAAGAGGTAAAGCGAGTCATCCGTAGGAAGGTATAAAAGTATTAGAAAATAGGATTTAGGCAATCATCCTTACGTTAATCGTTATGAGGGAACGATAACACACGTGGAATTATACGCCTCTAAGAAAAAAAAATATATATATATATATAGTGTAAGAGAATGGAGTTAGAAAATGAGAGAAAAAGTAAAAAATAGGATTCGAGTCTCGGGTTTTACCCCGAAACGCCTACGTAGCCTATAGAGGCATCAAAGTTCACATAGTTCGCATACAAAATGAGGGGCGGGGTTTATCCCATAAATCCAATCGGGGATTCTCTTATTTGTGTGTGTGTGTGTGTGTAGAAAAAGTGTTTTAGTTGTAAGAAAAGTGTGAGAAAGGTTTGAGAATTCCCGTTTGGAATTTATAAGTAAACCCCCTTTTTCTTATTTTTTGGGGTTTTATTTATATGAAAATAAGGGATGTGCAATAATACTAAATAAAAAGTATATTAGGATGTATGAGATGAGATAATAAGAGTGCTAAGTAATAAAACAAGATATTGTGAATTTATGAGAATTTAAGGAGAGAGTTGAGGAAATTGGACCTTCTTGAAGATCTTGAGCTCGATCTTGAATGTTGGAGAGCAGCCTTTAGACTTGGATGAGTATGGAGGGTAGTGAATTCACCAATTTTGATGAAAAGGATGATGAAAAGTGAAGGTTGGAAAGGGATTTGGGTTTAGAAATCACGTTGACTTCGAGAGAGGTTTTCGGGATTTGCTGAGAGTGATTTCTATCAGATCTGGGCTCCCCTTGCAAGTGAGGTCATGGGCTCCTTTTTATAGGCCCAGGGCATTGCTGATTAGCATAGCCCTGTTCCTGCCGTTCGGCAGGTGCGTTTAGGCACACTGCCGATAGGCAGGGTCTGGGACCTATCGTTTGGCAGTGTCTTTCAGGCCTTCTCGGAAAATCAGTCGCAGAATGCAAACCGTTGATTAGAATCACACACGGGGTGTACCGATGGAAAGGTAATTCAGAGACCTTCGAAAGTCCTTTAGACTGCTCCCAGGTTCGAGATTTGACTTTGGGTCAAATATGGCTTGGAAGCATTCGTCAGTCCATTGAACGGAGAAACTTCAGACACAAATGGATCGTTCGTCCGCATGGTAAGTCCGAATTGCGCACGGGGTGGACTGTTGGAAACATTAGGAGATGTAATTCAACATTCCAAGGGGTTCGATCTGGTTCGGGGAGTTGACTTTGGTCAACCGAGCCCTGGAAGCATTTGGTGACCTTTCGAAGTAAAACGGATCGTTCGTCCGCATGGTAAGTCGAAATTGCTCACGGGACGGACTGTTGAAAAAGGATTTCAGTGCCCTTCGGAGATTCATTCAGTCTCGGTCGAGCTGAGGACTTTGACTTTTGGTCAAACGGAGCCTGGGAGTGTCCGATGGCTTCTAGGTCTTTACCCGGGGTATGACCTAGGTTTGTAGTGATGAAGGGAGGTGCTAGGGACCTAAGGAGAGTTTTAGGGGGTAACAGAATGAGGTGTCTACAACCACATTTGTCAATAGCTCATTAGAGGTTAAATCATAAACACCATGTTAACCCTTATGATAACAATAGTAAATATATTCATCAATATTTTTTTATAAATGGAATCTATCATGACTATAATCCATCTTAAAGACAAAAACTGATATATTTGGTAATCTCATGTAGAGCAAAATCATTAATAGTATATAGATTATTTCCCCATCTAATATTGAAATGCTTACAAAAAGAAAAAAGAAAAAAAGGAGATGTAGTAAATATTCGTTCAGTCTTTAAAGAATCTCCCAATGATCTTCCTATGACCACTATGGCATGTTAGTATCCCTTCATGTGATTATAAAAAGCTTATTCTCATACCAATTGTTGCAAACAATTGGGCATATAGGATCAATCATCCATATGCCATCTATGATAAACTTGATCTCGTATCTACCTAGATAAAGCTTCATATCCATAAAGAAAATACATGTCTTTCATTTCTCCATCTTTCTCTACATGGTCCAACCATCAAAACATCCTGTTAAGAGAACTTCTGAGGCTGAATTAGGTCAATGATTAAATCATTATTTGCTAGAATAAGTTTTTAGCTTTAAACGCTAGAAGTATTGAAAAATTACTATTCATTGCTTATTTCAATATGGAACCCATGAATTTCGGTGCCCATAAAACAAAGAAATTTTTTCAAGAATTGATTTCATATAAACTATTGTATATGAATGGGTGGGTATGACATGAAAACACCATATAAGCTCTTTTGGAACCTATAATGATTTTAATAGGTTCAACTATTGTTGAAACCTTTAAAATATTACTACCGAGTTTGAAAAATATCTAATTTTTCATAATAGTATGGGTTGTTTATTATCTTCTAGACAAATATCACTATACAATGATAGGAGATAGTTGTCAACAATAATATTCAATATAGATTGTGAATTGCGTGTTATTCCTAATATATAGATGATGAAGAATATAATAATTTATAAGATCAAGCGTTTGCTGATCAAACTTAAATAAACGTAAGTATTTTAAAAGAAATATCTCTTATAAAATAATTATGGCATATTAAAAAGATGGGTTATATAATCAAAAAAATAAGTTTTGTAATAATGAATCTTTGAATAATTAATAATTTTGAAATAATTTCATATTTGAGGATTTAAATTATTTATGAAAAATAACGCAAAGAAATATATATCTAAAGAAGCATGCATTTTGATGAATTTGGATCATCACAATCAAAATTTAAACATTTTGTTTCAAGTGCAAAAAACCTTAGCTATATAGACAACAGTTCAGTTTTTGCATTTAAAGGAGGAAATATTGGCCAATTAAAGTTTAACTTTGGGTGCGTAATTGATGAATATGCTTATCACATCTCAGGGACTTTAGTTTTGAAAATGAGAATCTTTAGGGTACTAACATATAACTATGATGAAAAAAATAATTATGATCAATATTTATTCGAAAAAGTAAAGAGAAGTTCGGTTTAAATATCAAGTTCATTGAGTTAATGGTTAGAACTTTAGATTCTAAATTTAGTATTGTGGAACTTTAAGTTCCTAGGATAATAATTTAGAACTTCACGTTCATTTTATTGCACCACATCAATAATTTCATCCAATATTGTATAACTTTAGGTTCCATTTTATGTCATGTGTATACGAATCTTTAGTTTCATACAATCTATAAAATTAAAACCTAGAAATCCAGGTCCTAAATTAAAATATAAAGCAACTGGTACAAATTATGTAAAATATATAACTTTAAGTTTTATTATTTACGCGTGAGAATTCTGCTTCCACACAAATACTTGAACTTCAGATTCAATTTTGTTAATGTCAATTGGTCATTAAATTATCTACCGTTTTTATATCAAAACGTTCATCTTTGATTATGGGCAAATGCTAGATAATATTTAAAACAAGTGACAAATAATTTTAGCTACTCCCATAAATAATAATGTAATTATTTTATTTGAAAGAATGAGGGAATTAATTTTTGACATTCTCTACACATTTAGAAAACTCTAATGTATAGTAAGTGATTGAAATATGGAGATGAATTAAAATTAAATACCATTATAAAAATAATTTAAAACTCAGATGAAACAGAAAGTCAAGACACATTAGAAACTATTAATAAAATAGTTATTTAACAATAGAAAGAGTATTTAAATAGACATTTTATTAAATAAAAAAATAAAAGGAAAGTTGTTAAAAATACTTATTTTATTATCTAATTTATTTTGAGACCGATTCTAATAAAAAAAAATTGAAACTCTGTCTCTGGATGATAAATGGTTATTTAAGGGACTTGTAATTCCATACCCCATTACGTAAATAATTTAAAACTTTATGTTTTGATTTAGAGGATAATTTTTTGGAGCTTCACGTATAAATATTTTTAAATAACATGAGAGCTTCAAGCATCATATTTTTAATAGTAATTATATAAAAACTATATTGCAATTATAAATAATAACTTTTAAACTTTTAGTCATAATAATAATTATGAATCTTTATAGGATCAAATACTAAAAAGTCCCTAAAATATTTTTTAATACACACTTAGTTCAAGCCTTTCATTTTGTACCAAAAATTTCCTTATTCTCTTATCTTTGAAGGTCCGTGCCAACGGCATGGTAAAGCTTTTTTGGCATGGTAAACGACTTTTTGGTGCAAAATAAAAAGGGTTGAACTAAACGATTATTAGAAAAAGTTTGAGGGATTATTTGGTATATGCCCCATCTTTATATTGCAAATTATAGTAATTAACAGACTTTTAGTTTAAACCCTTTTTTTAATAATCATTATGTTCTCAGAATTGATGGTTCTGTAATTGATGCAAGATAATGTATATTATTTTGTTAAACTGAGGAAACAAAAATGGAAGTCTAAAAAATATATACCTATTGCGGAAAATAAACGCATTAAGTTAGTGGCTTAACTTAATCATTTCTTAGGCGGTTAATATTGATAAGCTCCCTAGTATGTTTTGGCGTAGCCACTTGAGAACCATTTGTCATCATGTGAGTTTGAGATTATAAGTTGGGGGTAGTCTGTAAACGGATCGGATTCGGACCGGATCAGGCAAATTCAAATCCAAATCCGTTTATGTTAAACGGTTTCGGATCTGATCCGTTTATTAATCGGATCGGATCAGGCAAATCCAAATTCATATCCGTTTATGTTAAACGGATTTGGATCCGACCCGTTTATCCGATTATCCGTTTATGTTAAACTTGATTTGTAATATCTTTATTTTCAACTCTTCATAAATTTATTTTGCAAATGTTCCACAAAAAATAGATAATGAAATAAAGAACAATTATAAAAAATATTTAAAATGTATATATTTGAAATATTATTAAATACAATATATATTAATTAAAAATATATTATATATATATATATATATATATATATATATATATATATTAAAAATATTAATCGGATCGAATTATTAACGAATCGGAGTATATGAATCCAAATCCGCTCCATTTAATAAACGGATAATCATGTAATTGAGTAATTGGATAATCGAATTTTAGGCATGATCCATATCCGCTTAAATGGATCGGATTCGGATTCGAATTCGGATTCGAATAAAATCCGAGCCATTGACAGGACTAAGTTGAGGTGGTGGTTTGAGATTATGCACTTGATGGATGTTCTTGAGTTTAAACTTATGTCAGAATACTATACCACCATCGAGTTCTAATCGAAGAAAATAGATTCATCAATATAAGTGAAAGAATGTGCATAAAAAATTGTTAGAGCACTTGAATTTTCGTGCTAAAAATGTATTGTAAAATAAATAAAACATAAAAAATTGAGAATTTTTTTTTTTTTATTCATTGATATTATATACTCAAGAAATATCATTCTTATGTATAATAGAAAGTGTGATATATCAAAAAACACGTTAATAATGCGGAATACTATTTGACATTCACTAAAATACTTATTTTATAACGTGTTTCTATTTATTACTATAAATACGTATTAAAACATTGATCATTTGACGAAAAATTCATGGACATTTTTCACTCATCACATAAAACATTCACAAATAATATTTTTTCTTCTTTTTTAAGCTTTAAAAAATTCTATCGCCAAACTATACAAGAAACTTTTAAAAAAATAAAATAATAATCAAATGAATTCTATTAATTACCAGTTAAAGTGTGGAAAAGTTGTGTCATCATTATCTTAAGCAAGACTTCGAAGTCTTTGTGGAAAAGTTGCGACAAGGCTACACAAAGTCATGGAAGTGGCCAAGAATTCTATTAATTACCGGTTAAAGTGTGACTTAACATTTTCTATTGATTTTTGGATTTCAGTAAAATGTTTCTTTCTATTTCAGATACCAAGCTTGCTTATCGAGGTGGACAGCTCATTGCTTCGGATTTGAAAAGGACAGGCATGTTAAAAACAAGAGAAATGATAGAGCGATCCACTATTTTGACATAAAAAAGCAATTTAATGATGTGGACTTCCGCATCATCAACACACGTTTTACTCCCAATGCCTATCCCCATAATTTCTTCAGCAAATATCACTCTATACATTTATTTATTTTTCAAAATAAAGCTTTCAAGTTTAAAAAAAAAACAGTCCAACAAAAAAATATAAATACACACTATATATAAATATATGTAAAACAATATATATTAAAATTATATGAGTTAAAATACATCATTGTGTTAATTTTTTTACTTAACGCAAGCCAATTAAAAATTACACAACGCGATTAGAAATTTTTTATTTTTTAAGTAACACGATTACAACCCAAATAAAAATGCGATGTGACACCATTTTTTACTATTATAAAAATACTATTTTTACTATTTAGAAAAAATAGTCCGCATCAGCGGCATGAAAAAATCCGACTACATATCACGTCGCGTTTTATTTGGGTCGTGATCGTGTTAGTTAAAAAATAAAATATTCATAATCGGATTGTGTAATTTTTTTTAATTGGTTTGTGTTAAGTAAATATATGATCAATTACCAAAAAGTCCCTCAAATATTTTTTAATACACATTATTCCAAGCGTTTTTATTTTGTTCAAAAAAATCCCTCAAACACCCATTTAACCAATATTCTCTTATTGTTAAAGGTTCGCGTAAGCGGCACACATTGAGTGTTTTTATGTGGTGAATGACTTTTTGGAACAAAATCAAAAAATTTGGACTAAACGTGTATTAAAAAATATTTGAGGGACAATTTGGTATGCCCAAAAAATTAACACAATGATGCATTTTAACACATATAATTTGAGTTAAGTTTTTTTTTTTGTGTGGTATTTAAACATTTCATGTGAAACATAACAAACTCAATTCAAAATAATTTTTTTAAATTAATTAACTGCTTTTTTTTTTTAATTTGAAAAGTTTTTTATATTAGAATAGTTTTTATAATTTTTTATATTAGAATAGTTTTTTTTTAAATTATTTTTAACGCATTTAGTCCCTCAAACACTCATTGACCCAATATTTTTTTTTTTTAATGTTCGCGCCAGCGGCACCCTTAGTTACAATATTGAGTATTTTTATGTAGTGAGAGAATTTTTGTCTTATTTTTGAAGGTCCGCGGTAACGGCAGACTTTGAGTGTAATAAAAAGATTTTTTTATTTATATCGAACTAAATTTTATTTTTTAAAATTATTTTTTTCAGAAAAATATATATTTTTTATATTAAAACATTGTTTTCTAACAACTTTTTAAATTTATAAAAAATATTCTTTTTTAATAAAATAAATTTTTTAAATTAAAAAAAAAGTCAAATAATTCTCTTAAAAACTATACCATTTTTTCTAAAAAAAAAAAAAACACCCCACTTTTCTACCTGTTAAGATGTCTAAGCATGTGTATGCCTAAGTATCCCACCTTAATGATGGAATGGATGATGAAATGACGGTATATTACTGATGTGGCAAAAGCCACATCATTAAGTATGTGTTTTATGTCACAAAACCAACTCGCTCTAGTGTTGCTCTTTTGTTTAGGCCTGTTATATATCCGCACGTATGCACATAAAAAAAACATCATCCTCAATGTTTGGTAAGACTATAAAAAGAATACATGAATGGTTCATATATGCTTCCAAAGTATCCAGAGTAAATATAAATATACCTGTTATATAGCCACTGTTATGTAAATAAAACATTACATATTGTATATAACGTATATAACAGTTTAAGGTGTTGTGCGTATGTATATAAATACAACTGTGTTCAATAGTTTATATGTGTTGTACCGTACAACACATACAAATTTTTTAGAGCATTCGGAGTGGTGGTCGCTCTAGAAAGATATATATAGAGAACCAATATGTTAGATACCCTTCATATATAGTAACATCTACACTCGTGAAACTTAGAGAATTTGCAATCTGTCTTATGAACTATTAAAGTTCGAAGGAAATAAAAATTCGCTTCCTACGAACAATATTTGTTCGTAAAAAATGATACGGACAAATGTTGTTCGTAGGAACCCAAATATATAATCAAAATTATTATTTATACTTCTTATGAATTTTATTTTTTTTTAGGAATTTCAACGAACAAATGAAGTTCGTAGGAACTTTTTACAAATTCAGCAAGCATTTTGTATCTTTGCGGAACCACTATAAATCGACATACAAAATTTGTTCAGTTATATCCACCACTATAGGCATCTCAGTTTGTAAACTTAGATATTTTCTTGGCATTTTGTATCCCCATTATAAATGCTCTTGGGGTTAAAAAAAATTAGGGAAATTTTTTTATTTTTTTTGTTTTTTGGGTGGGGCACAACTCTAAATTTACAAACTTCACAATTGTTTGTTTCTAAATGGGAGACAAAAACGCCCTTTGTTTTTAATAGAAAAAAAAGGCATGTGTTTCTTTATTGTTGGTGGGACATTGGACTTAGTAAGTCAAATGAATAATTAAATCACTTGGAACTGTTTTAAAGAGGTGGGGCACGTTATATACATACACATATATATATATATATATATATATATATATATATATATATATATATATATATATATATATATATATACACTAGCATTTTAACCCGCGCAATGTGCGGGGGTACTCTAATAATTCTAAAAAATAGATCGTAAATTTTTTAACAAATTAAATAAAGAGACAATCTTAAAATAATTTTTTTCATACTAAGACTACTTGTTAGGGGTGAAAATTTTATAAATTTACAACCTATAGTTTGCAATCCTAATCCTTACAATAGTCAGGGGCGTAACCATGTGGAGGGCGAGGTCGGGCTCAAGCCCGGGTCACTTTAAAAAAAAAAAAATTAGTGTAAATTTAAAGGTCCAATACATCACAGCCCACTCAATAAATAAAAAAATTAGCCCGCCCAAACAATCAAACCTCAATGATCCACTTCAAAAACAAAAAAAAAACTATACGAACCATTATTTTGGGCATTATTTTGCGCCTATATTTTTTAATTAACATTATTTTTCATTATTTTTCATTATTTTTAAATAAATACTCAAAAATAACCTCAAAAAATTTGGCTCGGGGGCTGCCACCCCCGAACCCCCGAAAATCAGTGTTAAGTCAGCCCACCCGAATATAAATTCCTGATTACGTCCCTGACAATAGTATTGTTATACCTTTATATTATTATAACAAATAAAATGAGTAATTCTTGTTAACTCTACATGGAGTGTCTAGTTGAGTAGTACATTAAAGCCTCGTTAGAGGTATAATAAGTATAGTGTCGCGAATATGAATAGAACATAAGAAAAAAGAAAAAAAATGCCACTATTGTCATTAGATAAGTGCATACGATATTTTTAATTCTTAAAATACATTATAACTCAATTTTCATTCAGTTTTCTAATCTATATAAAAATGGAAACATATTTTTCAATTATTAAGAGTTTAATATAATAATTAAAATTATAAATCCTTTTTAGAGCTAAAATTCCGAGACACGACTCTATTATAATAATTTAACATAGAGTTTTGCTCATTTGGATCTCCAATAGACCCATTTTAAGGTGTCCAGTTTTTTTTCAAAAAAATAGTAAAAAAAATTGTTGATTTTTTGGGGATTTTTAAATGTTTCACTGTACTCATAATAATAATCATCTCAAAGACATTTTTTACTGTTTTATACAAATATATGTCACTTTTTAATTGATCGAGTTTATCAATTAATTCATTTTTACCATTAATTTTGTTTTAATTTACAATAATACCAATAAACCATAAAAATAATAACATGGATTTTTATTTTATTTTTAAATTTGTATGCAGATTCTTGCATTTTCCAAGTGAACTTGAAAATCCATACAATTACATCCAACTCTCCGTGAATGGGGCCTTATTTACCCAAAACATGAAAATATTATTGTATATATTCAAAACATGAGTAGAAAGTAAGCCAAAACTTAATACTGTGAGTGAATGAATTATCTCACAGTAAAAGAAATAAGCTTACTCAATACTCCAAAGAAAGTATACTATACTTTATTTTCTTCTGCTTATGGGGTTTGATTTAGCACAGTAGCAGGTAGGGGCATTGTTGAAATTGGCATGCTCAATCAAAACAATGTAAAAAGAGAAGAGGGCCGAATGAGACATGTTGGAGAGGGTGAAGGTCTCAAACTGAGTGCTTAAATCTATAGAAATCCAGAGTTGACATATCATCAAACACATATTGGGCAAGTCTTCAATTTTAGGGAAATTCTTCATGCATATAGTGTATCAAAAGCCAAAATAAAATAAAAGAACTCTTCTGGGGGCCTAAGAATGTTGTGGAGCCACCTAAAATGGATATTTCATTGAAAGATTTCATTTTGACAGAGTTGCATTCAGAGCCACCTAAGAAGGTTAATTTTTTTACAAAGTGGAGAAAGATGTTCACAATTCCACTGAGAGTTGTCATTATTCCTAGACTAAACCATTAAACCACAACTATCATCACTGTCTTAACCACCATCAGCGCACTATGATTCTCATTTCAAAGTTTTGAATTATAAATCACTCTTTTATTCTTGGGAAGCCATTTAATCAAAGAAAATGCTTTTTGCAATTTTAATATTTATATAACTGACAAATATTGCCGTGTAAAATAAACAAATAACCTCATAAGAAGAAGAAGAAGAAGAAAACAATAATTTTAATAGGTGAAAAACTAAATTCAAGAAAACAGTAATTAAATTTCATGTGTAAGTTAATTAAAATTAAACAAATACCCTCATAAAAAGAGCGCAAAATCAAATGCAATTCCATCGTGTTGATAACTAAATCTAGGAGTGCAATCGGTACGGTAGAGTCGGTAATGACCCCTTACAAATACCAAAACCACAATCTAAATGGTAAAACAGTACCGTACCAATTTACCAGCCGGTACATCAATACAAAAACCAAAATCAAACCGTCCGATTTTTCGATATTTTTGGGTTTTTTTGGTTTGGGTAATTTTGATTTCAATTCGGTTTTTTCCCGGTAAATACCAGAATTTCAAATCGGCTTGTGCATTCGGTAAATCTGGTATATATTTCAATATTATGCTTCTGATAAAATTTTATACAAGTCTCGATACAAAAAATTTAAACTCATTTAATCGATTAAATGCATTACTTAAAACTAAAATATAATAGAAATTGCACTAAAAAACAAAATGAAGATCATAAAGCATAAACAAACTAAATTGCATAGTTAATTGTCCCCACTCCATATCAATACACATTAAGCTCCAAATTAAAACCAAAGTGCATAAACAACTTATAAATACATGAAATTTGCCATATGTGAAAGGGTAGAGTCCAAAAATTTAATGGCTTTATACAGCATAATTGTTAAGAAAACATATTTAAAAAAACAAGAATTAAAATAAAAACTTATAAATAACTCTAATACAATATAATTATTAATAAACATATTAAATAAAAAACATGAGTCCAGTTATTAACAAAATCACCACTGATTCATAATAAAAAACATGATGCTGAACAAAAAATTAGAGCCCTCTGATACACAAGATAAAAAAACTATCATGATGTCAAACCAACAATCATGATAAAAAAAATTGGAGCCGTCTCATACATAAGATAAAAAATTGGAGCCCACCTCGGGTCACAAACAGAACAGGGGCAATGAGAAATCTCGGTTATAATAATCAAAGAGGGAAAGAAGGGACAACTCATATATTAAGAAATTTTTGAAAGAAAAAGAAAGGGGAAAGAGGAGAACATCTCGGAAAAATCAGTTAGGTTAAAGCTATAGAAGAACAACGATGGAAAACCAGTTAGATAAAAACCAAAAATTAATTTTTTTTTTACCGTAACAGTTATATCATTAAATGCTATGGAAGAACAGCAACTCCGGCGAACAAATGAACCCAACTTTGGCGAACAAATATATACACATGATGGGAACAACACAAGATGTTTTGTCCAACTAAACGCAAACTGATTCTAAAGCAGAAATAAAAAATGATCAAGAAGAAGAGTTACCTTGTCTAAGGAGGGAGAGATTCTTAGTTTTTTCAGTTGTTTGTTGTGCGACTGTTGATTTGTTATTCGAGTTTAGGGTTGTCTGGATTTTATAATAAGTGAAATGAATGGATGAGACGAGTTTAAAAAAAATAAGGGTCTTGATATTTGGGTATATTTATTTTTTCAAATATATTTTTTTTTGGTAACTGTTATGGTATTATGTGGTAAGTTCAGTATGGTACTTCAGTACGCTAAATTCAATAATTTTGGCAGGGTAGATTCAGTACGATAAATTCGGTAAATCAGTATTTTATATCTAAAATTCAAAACCAACCAAATTTTTGTGGTATTTTCGGTTTCGATAAAATTGATTTTCGGTATTTCATAATATGAAACCAAAACCATTTTTCCCCGGACCAAAATGGTACGGTACGGTAAAAACCCGTACCGGTTGCACCCCTAACTAAATCCAAAGAACCTCATAAGTATGAAGTTTCCTATTTTTTTTATAGGTGGGGGTCATATGTATGGAATAAAAGAGGCATGGGTGGAGTCTGAAATACAAAGGGGTAGTTTTTAGGAAGTTATGTGGAGATATGAAAAGTTAGGAATCTACTATCTACTATTATACGAAATAACTAATTGTAAAAAATAAAGAGTTTTTCACTTACTAAGTACTACATTAAAGTCTCATTAACTTTTAATACTATTGTATTAGATGTATAATATAGATAAGGATTGGCACATATTGCTTCAAAAATATGCACCTAAACCAATATCTCAAACTCTACGTTCCGTGCATAATTATTATTATAGAATACGTAATTATAACTATACAAAACCTTCCTCACCTAATTAGCAAAGCTTAGGATTCATACAATGTAAGCCATCAAAACTAATCCAGTGATTCACATCTTGGCATATCTCTACAATGCACATTATCTGCAAAAACAATTCATATCATTGGCTTTTTTTCATGAACTATAAGCATGATATCGTGAAAATTTAAAGCAGAAGGGTGAGTGGATTCACATTAAACTGATGATATAATATATTTTTTTATGTCAGAAATTGATTTTCGTTGTTGAATTGATTCGAAAATATATTAAAAAAAATTTATTCAATAACGCATAGTTGAATTGTTGATTGGATACCCAAGAAATACCTATTATTAAAATGTCTTTACACTATCGTTTATACCTAGACATAACTTGAATACAATCTCGAACCCAATTTAAAGCGCAGTGCTTTTTCCTCTTATTACATTTCTTCAGCAGTTACTATGTGCAGACAAATGAAAAAAAAAACTTTGACCAAACTATCATATAAACATCAATGAATCATAATCGAAATCAACAGATTATTTCGAATATAGAAAGAAAGAAAATAAAAAATGGCAGGACCGCAACCTACCCCACAAATTTCTCAACTACCAAATCAGCACGGTCATGAACTTCATTTTGACACCCCGACTAATTAAATATCGGGTAGCTACTCCTTTATTTAAGTTAATTCAAAATACCAAGTTGGTTCAGTTTATAGCATCATTATTGAAAACATTAAATTAATTACTAACCACCTAATATTTAAAATAGTGAAGTGTCAAATTTTATTAATTACATTAACCATCAACCAAATAATTTAAACCATCATTCAACAATCGCATGAACAATCTCATAAGTGTAATCCAACATAATGAAATAAATGAGGTCAAGAGTAAACACTCCGATAGATAGTAGTAAGGCTAAATAAACCCAAAACAAAGTCTGAACAAAATAAATAAGTTTGACAACTGAAATGAAATAAATGACTGAACTACTATCTCTGAATAGAAATGGGCGACATGCCCTAACAGATATAAATGACTCCGAAGGAAGCAAAGGTAGATGTGGAAGTGTCTAATATCGAGATCCTGTAACTTCCACAGTAGTTATAGCACGTCAACAGAATTCAACTCCTATGCTTGGTGTCCCTGTGGCTGGGAACCTAAAATGTTTTTACAAAAAGAAATAGATTTGAAAGCAAACGAGTCAGAGCCCGAGGTGAAAATATTTAAAAAATAGCAAGTGTTTAAATTACAATATTAAACAACACATATATTAAACATGTTAGTCACGTGCCCTCACTTGAGATCCTCACCCTCAACTATTGTGCACGCCTAACTCATTTTCTAAATTCCATCTAGTTATATTATTGTCTGACTAGTCCGTTCTAATCCTGTCAAGACGGTCTTATTTTAGATGTCACCCGTATTATCCAAATAAATTATATTCATAACTCACAGATTCATTAATCAAATTACTTAACTCAAGTATTAGTTAACTTCACATTATTCTTAACTCATTTAAATCTCTTAGTCATTCGCATCTACTAAGTAACAGTGAATCAGTCACAAGTACATATATATAAGTCACTATCAATACATATATACATATATGGCACCCCTACACTAAGCTGCGGTGCATGCATACTCTGCTATCGAATCCCAGCACATCACGTACATAAGGATCACGTGTTCCGAATCGCTGAGGAACCGTCTCAATACAAATCACACATATTGGAGGCGAACATAGTTCACATACCCATGGGTCACGCACATACCTACGCTCCCAAGGTCAGCTAACTTATCAACTCACAAATAAGTCTTCACATTCCTATATTCTTAAGGAACCAATCTAAATCCTCCCGAAGGCACACAAAGATAAGATGGTCCTTTTTCAAAAATCAACCTCCTATGATAGCAAGTATGGTTGGTATGTCATACACATAATCATCCATATACTAAGTATTCACATAACTTAGGTAGTAATCATATTAATATAGGTATGATCCAGCCCTATACCATAAGTCTCATACATATTATAATATCATCCTGATTATTCCACGTAATAAGTTTAGCGCGATAACTCTCATTATATCAATCCGAGTACTTAACCCCAACCCAACAGGTTACTAAGTCTCCCGCTAGTCTCTAAGGTTATCTCACTAATTAAAGTTCCCGTTTTTCAGTCTTTAACCTTAAGTTATGGTTGGTGCAAAATATATTCAGGTTCTCAGAACTTCCAATCGTATTTCACCAGTCGGATATTCGTAAGTTTACCACTTAACCTCAAATTAATCTAATATTTTTCGGTCTTCAAATACATCCCTACTGGTCTTCCCTAAGTACCAATATGTTCAATCAATCATCACTAAAGAGTTCTAAAGGTCAGAAATTACTCAATTATTTCAATGGAAATATTTTACTTTTTCCAGAGGGGTCGATCGAGTAGTTATCTGCCCAGAATTCCTTCAACAGTTATGGTTTCTCCAATTTTTACACCTCCAGTTATCCATTACAACATCCCAAACTCCCAAATAAGTATACTAATCATTAAACCAATATATCCACACTAGTTTTAACGTTCAAGATTCATCAAACCATCACAAAATGTCGATTTCTTGGATTAAAAGTCATAAATATTACTACAACCCTAATTCTTCAATATCTCTTCAATAATCATCATAAATCTCAATTTAACTTCATGATTTCCTAACTCTTAGTTTATAAATTCGTTCGTTTAATATTTCCAGAAGATCCACTAAATGCAAACCTATCCAAGTTCAATAATTTAGTCTTCAATTTCACATCATTACAATTATTCATAATTTGTCTTCAAATATAAACTATCATGTAAAATATATGCCTTAAATCATTGCAAGATAAATCACTTGCCTCTGATTAGAAGTTTATGATCCTTTGATGACGATATCAATTGGTTCTCCTTCTCTTTTCGGTCACAAATCCGGCGATGGTGTGATGTATGGCAGTTGTTAGGCCATGGAACTCTCTTGAAACCTTTATTTTCTTCTCACGTTGCTTTCTCTCTTGTGTTTAACATCTAATAGACCTAATAACCCTAAGGTTTATTGATATATAAAACCTAAATTTCGTAGGTTATTGTTCACTAAAATTAGAAATGACTAAAATACCTCCACGGGTTTCGATTAGGCCTAAAATGCCACGGGACCCAAACTAAACCCCCGACTAATGTTTTCTGACTATCTCGACCCTTCCAGACACGTTGGATCACTCAAAATGAACATACGAATGATATATAAAAATTTACTCATAATTCCATTAAATTCGGTCCTGACACGACTGACACGCGCATCCCAACTTAATTTATGAAGTTGTCATATTTTTAACTCGTGATAATTTTAATAAATCCATAATCATATATTAACATATTCACTCAGTAATATTCAACATAATTATTATAATCGAATACAAACTCTCGCCTCGCTAGTATTTAAATCCGAAGAAATTTCCAATAAATTTCCCAATTTTAAATTTTATGAATCCCTTAATTTAAAATCAGTAAAAACACGGGGTATTACATACTTCCCCCATAATAACGAAATTTCATCCCCAAATTTTGAAATAAGATATACCTGGCAAAAATAACTCTGGATAATGCTGGCGTATCTCATCCTCGCACTCCCAGGTATACTCCTCGGCATTATGATGCTGCCACTAAACACGTACTAGCGGTACTACCTTCGACCTCAACTTCCTCTCGCTACGGTCTAGGATAGAAATCGTCCCCTCCTCGTAGGAACTATCAGGCTGTAGATCAATCTCCTCTAAAGCAATATGAGTATGGTGCAACTCATCTCGAAGATATCTCCTCAATGAAGAAATATGGAACACATCATGGATCCTATTCAAGTGTTTCGGTAACCCAAGTCTATAAGCAACTGGCCCAATCCGCTCGATGATGGGAAATGGCCCCACATACCTCGGCGCCAACTTTCCCTTCTTCCTAAAATGCATAATCCCCTTCATAGGAAACACTCGTAGCAACACTTGGTCCCTCACATTTAACTCTTGGAAAAACTACTTGGCGTCGGCGTAACTCATCTATGGATCCTACGCAACTCAAATACGGCTCTGTATCAACTCTACCCTTACCGAAGTATCTTGGATCACCTCCGACCGAAGTAGCTTGTTATCCCCCACATCTAGCCAATATGCTAGGGAACGATAAGGTCTACCATATAACGCTTCAAATGGAGTCATACCAGCCTTCGCCAAACTCCACCAGTGGAAGATACTGCTCCCAGCCTTCGCCAAAGTCGAGGATGCACATACGCAACATATCATCTAACATCTGATTTGTTCGATCGGTCTATCCATCAGTCTGTGGGTGATAGGCTGTACTCAACCGCAGCTCTATACCCATAGCTTCGTGGAAACTCTCCTAAAATTGAGACACAAATATCTTATCTATGTCAGACACGATATTGAGAGGCATCCCGTGAAGTGTCACTATCTTAGCTATGAAGATCTGGGCGTACTGTTCCGTAGTGTAGTCTGTCCGGACTGGCAGAAAGTGAGCCACTTTGGTTAATCGATCTATAATCACCCATATAGAATCGTGACGCCTCTGTGATGTAGGCAACCCAGTGATGAAGTCCATAGAAATGCTCCCCTATTTCCACATAGGATTCTCTAATGGCTGTAGGAGTCCTGTCGGCATCTGATGGTCCACCTTTACCAGCTGGCAAGTTGCACATTTCGAAACAAACTTGGAAATATCCTTCTTAATCCCACTCCACCAGTACTGTCGCCTCATAACCTAGTACATCTTATCCCCACTGGGATGTACTGCGAATCGTGAACCGTGCGATTCTGTCATCACCTCGTGTCGTAAGTCTTCTCCCTCAGGGACGACCAATCTCCCATTGAAACATAAGCCCCCATCTGAACCCACAGTATAAGACTCGCCCCCCTCTACTAGAAGATGTACTATCTAACTCTGACAGAATGGATCCGCTGCCTGAGCCTGTAATACTCTCGTAATAATCCGGGGTGTAATTGTCATCATAAACATAAATGATCGGGCCACTGTGTCTTGGTGTCCCAACTCCTTTCATTTCGATTTCCACACCTCCACAACATCACCTACTAGCCTACGGCTCAACGCGTCTGCTACCACATTAGCCTTCCCAGGGTGGTATTGGATATCGAACTGATAATCCTTCACAAACTCAAGCCACCGACGCTGACGCATATTTATCTCCTTCTGCGTAAAGAGGTACTGTAGTGACTTGTGGGCTGTGAATAGGTGAAATTTCTCCCCCGGGAGGTAGTGTCTCCAAATTCAAAGTGCAAACACGACTACCGCTAACTCCAAGTCATGGGTGGGGTAATTCCTCTCGTAAGGCTTAAGCTTACGGGAAGTATAAGCTATAGCCTGATTCTCCTGCTGAAGCTCACCCCTAAGTCCTAGTAAGGACGCATAAGTGTAGACTATACACTCTACTCCTGGTCTGGGCAATGCTAACACCGGTGCTGAGGTCAGCTTGCCTTTCAACTCATCAAAATCCAACTGGCAGGCATCATCCTAGATGAATGGCACCCCTTTGCGAGTCAGATGTGTCAATGGACTCGCTATCTTTGAGAATCCCCGAATAAACCTCCTGTAGTATCCTACTAGTCCCAAGAAACTACGTATCTCTGTCGGTGCCATGGGTTGTCCCCACTCCCTCATCGCTGACACCTTCATCGAATCTACATATTTCCCTTTGTGAGAAATAATGTGCCCTAAAAACTGAACCTCCTTCAGCCAAAACCCACTGTTGAAGCAAAAATTCTCCATTTTTGAGGACCAATTAGAAAAGGACACATGTCATCTTACGTGGCAATATTTATACTTATTTGGCACTCGAGGAGAGTTGGTCGACACCCGAGGAGAGTTAGTCGGCACCCGAGGAGAGTTGGTCGGCATACCAACCAACACATAGCATACCAAGCAACTCAAGGAAGATCAACCATCCTAGAAGACCAACAGTTAGATTCATTTTATATAGACATAAATGTCTGAATGTATAAAAATATCGTATCTCTTTAGCTTCCATCACTATAAATACATGTATTCCCTTAGCCAAAAGGGATCTGACAACTAAGAAACACCATACACAAGATATACATCCTTTCTCTCTTTACACCATATTGTGCTATTGTAAACCCCTGGGAATAAAATAACTGTGAACGTAGGCTTTATTCATAGCCGAACCACTTTAAAAACCTTTGTCTCTTATATGTTTGATGTGAATGTTTATCTTCATCTTCAGTCTCATCCTCATCATTTATCTGCTGTTGACGCCACTAAAATGGCAGTGGCCATTTTCTGTCTTCAACAGATTGGCGCCGTCTGTGGAAACGTGTTACAAGCATTGTTCTCCATCAAAAGCTAAGTTTTTATTTTCTCTACGTATAATCAATTATACATACATCTTTTGATTCAATCATGAATTTTATGTTTATATACATAAATTAATTGTCCAATTTTTATCTGCAAAATGTTGCATATCATGATTTTTAAATCATAACTGTTAGATTAATTCTTATTTAGACATATGAAGAATAGTGGATTTCATAAATCATAACTTTTTGCTTAATTCTCGAGTTTCAATTTTATCTCATGAAATCAATATTTTAAATGATTGCATATACCAATATATATGTCGATGATAAGATTTGATAATTTTCATTACTGATTTTGAAATAATTTTTGAAAGATTTTTTATGATTATTCAAATTCCAATTATATTTTTAATCAGAGAATGGGAAAAGGTTAAAGACAATAAAAAGTTTTCTCATGGAAATCATGACCCAGATCTACTTTCTCTCTCTTCAAGTTTGAGTCTTTTTGTATTCATTTTTATGAACTATATACTTAATTTGGTTCGTCTTCCATCTATGTCAATAAAGTCTCATTGATTGATTTTTGATATAAATTTGGAAATAACTTCGATCATTCAGCATATTTTATCTCTTCAAATAGGGAATAGGAAGGGATCAATATAAAAAATAATTTTCTCTCACCTGAAAAACCATTACCCACCTCTTGTAAAAAAAGATCAATTAAACAATCATAACCATATCAAGACTCTGGGCCCAAATTTGAGATGTTGGCTCCTCGTTCATCACATCACAGGGTTTATTTGTCGGAATCACACGATCTAGTGGATTAGAGAATGGATCATTTAATTAGCAATCTTAATGCTTGGATTTTACATCGAATGTTATTTTTCTGATCTATTGGTTCGAGATATGTTGGGACATAACAATCTCATGAAAAATTCATCACCGCGGCTCATATAGCTATTCGCAATCATCCACTTACAACCCCTATTTCTGGTCAGCCATACATATTGTTGGTCGGCATCATCTCGGGCCATCTTTTATTAAAGGAAAGCTTAACCAGACCATTTTTATTTGCCGGAGATAAGATGTGAAGATCCATCAGCAATGTTGAAATAATTTTATCCAACTACGAGGTATCTTATTGTTGGTCAAAGACTCATATTGTAGCTCGGTGGAACCAATTGCAGGTCGACGATCATCTACTTCTTGATCGACGACATCTCAGTCTTGTTCGGAGGGTTCAACTTACTGGTCGGCAACTATCCAACCATCCACTTCTTGGTCGACGACATCTGATGTTGTTCGGTGACCATCCAACAGCTGGTCTGCAATATCAATGCACCATTTTTGTTGATCGTCAAAATCGCTCTGCTGGTCGGGGACCATTTGCTTCTTGGTCGGCACTATATATTCTACAACCTGAGACATCCCCAAATGTTGGTTGGCAACACCCATGCAGTTGGCCGGAAATAGTAGAATCTTGGGGTATTAAAAAATACGGAGCACCCCACATATTTCTTTAAACACGAGTTCAGCTTGGGGGTAAACATGGGGCTTAAGTTTTTAAAAAAAAAACTTGTGATCACCCCAAAAAATATTTTTAAAGCCAAGTGATAAATAATTTTCAAACATCAACTTATACCTGATCAGTTATTGGAGATTAAATAACTTTACAAAAAACTCTACGTCTTATTTATGGCGCATATCTAATAAAAATTTGTCCATCTCACACACATCTGACACAAAACATATTATTTCATATTTTAAAATTTTTGTTGCCTTATGCTGATACACATCACATATTGTTTGGCTGAATAATTATTCTCATGGCAATAATTATTTGATCTAGTCTCGACAGGTGCTTGGGCAGCTTATTAAAATTTCATAGGGACGAGATTCAATCCCGACGAAAACTCAGCCACAATCTTAAACCTCTAAAAACTATTATTTCTCGACATGAGGCAATTTTGCCTCGACATATTAGCCAACATATATTATTTCATTTTTTGAAATTAATATTTTTATTTCTCAAGCATATACATATCATATATTGATTGGATGAGTAAATTATTCTCATGACTAATCAATTCAGCCTACACATATGGTTGAGCAAGTTATTAATTTTTACAGGTACAAGATTCAACGCCGACGAATGCTCGAAAACAATCTGGAAACTATTATCGTTGCTCAGCATTATGAAATTTCACCTCAGTAAGGAACTATATATTTTATTATTTCTCTGATTTATGCTCAAGCATGAATTATTCTATATATCCGTTCTGATTCATATTCTATATTCATCTCATCTTGGAGCTCGGCGAAATACTTATTATCATATTCAACTCCGAGGAAAAGCTACATCCGTTATTATATTTCACCCCCAACGGATAGTTGGTCGGGGTAATTCTTATTTATATTCAGGCCCAGCAAGGTTCTCGGCCATATTCTTATATTATGGAAAATATTATTCTTATTCGGCATTATGCAATTTTGCCTCGACAGATCAGCAAGACAGTTTATTATTATTCTAAATCATTCTTCATGTCTATGCATATTTTATATTTATCTCAGCATGGAGCTCGAAAAATTTCTTCTCTCTATATATATTCAGCTTCAAGGAAGTCTTTAACATGTATTATCTTATTCCCAACAATCTATGGGTCAGCTCCGAGGAGGTCTCCAGCATTTATATTATCTTATTCACAACAACCTATTGAGGAGGTCTCCAGCATTTATTATATCTTATTCCCAACAATCTGTTGGTCAGCTCCGAGGAAGTCTCTAGCATTTATTATCTATTACCACCAACTACGGTTGGTCGGTACCACCAACTCTGGTTGGTCAGGCATTTATTACCACCAACTCTGATTGGTCGGTACCGCCAACTCCGATTGGTCGGGCATTTATTACCACCAACTACGGTTGGTCGGTATCGCCAACTCCGATTGGTCGGGCATTTGTTACCACCAACTCTGGTTGGTCAGTACCGCCAACTCCGGTTGGTCGAGCATTTATTACCACCAACTTCGGTTGGTCGGTACCGCCAACTTCGGTTGGTCGTGCATTTATTACCACCAATTTCGATTGGGCGGTACCGCCAACTCCGGTTGGTCGGGCATTTATTACCACCAACTACGATTGGTCGGTCATCTACTACCACCAATTCCAGTTAGTCGGTCAATCAACAAATAACAACTCCGGTTGGTCGGACAGCAGACAGCAGGTGGAGCAAATCTTATTGTCTATGCAAAATAAGAAAATTTATCAAATAACATACTTCAAGGCCGAGAAAGCATTCAAAATTCATATTCAACACTTAAGGGCTTCTATTACAAATTTAGTTGTTCATTCGATGGCACATTCTCATAACATCATGCAGTCGGGCATCAAATTCGACTCCACAAACTTACATAGTCGGGACCCCGACTAATTATCATTCAGAAGTTGTTTTTCTTGCTCAGGAATTAGTTTTGTTATTGAAGTTCAGGAGGCATATTGAAGTTCAAGAGGCGTATTCAGAAGTTCAGGAGGCGTATTTAAAAGTTCAGGATGCATATTCAGGAGTTACTTGTGCTGTTGAAAGTTCAGGAGTTATTATGCACATGCTATTTAAGTTCAGGAGTCAAATTCAGCATCTACAGCACTGAGATATTTACTACTACTGTCCCGATCAATAATGAAGAAGAAGTTATATAAAAATGTTTCAAAGTCCACCACTAGCTTGGTACTAACAACATTGAAGAATTGGGTTCAAAAGGTAGAATGTTACTCGACAAAGTATTCAGAGGAGCATAAATCAGAAAAATCAAGCACGTGAAGTTAGAACTCAGTTGCTCAGAACAGGAGGCAGTTGGTCGGCTAGCAAACCAATCAACATACTTGAAGATTATGACAAGCTACAAGCTGCATACTATGGCATGACTGCATCCAAATTCTCAGGGGTGATACATAGCACACGTTCGCTCAACGAAAAGAGTTCCTCAAAATAAAGATTAGCAATCATCGATTAGCCTGCATCATTTGTCGTCCAGGAGATAATGCATTTTATGTTAAACAAATCAAGAAGACAGATCAAGAATTTCATGAGCACTGAGCCACACTGCAGAATAAATACTCCATCTTTTCAGTGAACCATCAAGCATGGAGTATTGGGGGCTTCTGTTGATGCAAAAATTCTCCATCTACGAGAACCAATCAGAAAAGGACACATGTCATCCTACGTGGCAATATCTATACTTATTCGGCACTCGAGGAGAGTTGGTCGACACCCGAGGAGAGTTGGTCGACGCCCAAGGAGAGTTAGTCGGAACCCGAAGAGAGTTGGTCGGCATTCCAACCAACACATAGCATACCAAGCAACTCAAGGAAGATCAACCATCCTAGAAGACAAACAGTTAGATTCATTGTATACAGACATAAATGTCTGAATGTATAAAAACATTGTATCTCTTTAACTCCCATCACTATAAATATATGTATTCCCTTAGCTAAAAGGGATCTGACAACTAAGAAACACTATACACAAGATACACATCCTTTCTCTCTCTACACCATATTGTGCTATTGTAAACCCCTGGGAATAAAATAACTGTGGACGTAGGCTTTATTCATAACCGAACCACTTTAAAAACCTTTGTCTCTTATATGTTTGATATGAATGTTTATCTTCATATTCAATCTTATCCTTATCATTTATCTGCAGCGTCAACACCCATATTTCTCATATTTTACATACAACTCATGCTAACGCAGTGTCTGCAAAACTTGCCTCAAGTGCTCGACATGCTTCTCTTCAGTATGGGAGTAAATCAGAATGTCATCTATGAAAACAATGACAAATTAAACCAGGAACTCTCTGAACACCATGTTCATCAAGTCCATTAACATGGCTGGGGTGTTGGTTAACCGAAAAGGCATAACCCTGAACTCGTAGGAACCATATCTCATCAAGAAGGCAGTCTTCGACACATCCTCCTCCCTGATACGCAATTGATGGTATCCCGATCTCAAGTCAAACTTTGAGAAGAAGGCAACTCCTCTCAATTGATCGAATAAGTCATCTATTTGGGGCAACATATACTTATTCCGTATCATGACTTTATTTAACTCCCGATAATCAACACATAACCATAAAGACCCATCCCTTTTCTTAACGAACAGTATGGGAGCACCCCATGACAATGTACTCCTACGGATAAACTCCTGTACCAATAGCTGCTCTATCTGATCCCGTAACTCCATCATCTCCGCTGGAGCCATATGGCAAGGTACACGGGCTATCAATATAGTCCCCGGAGCCAAATCTATAACAAAATCTATCTCTCTACTAGCAGGTAATCCTGAAATATCCTGGAACACATCAGCGAATTCCCTAACAACTAAAATATAATCAAGTGGTATTACCACCTCCTTAGAGGTCTCCTCCTCTATGTAGTATAAATGAGTGGATAATCCTCCCTCAGGGTGAGGCATCGCCACGAGAAACATCTCCTGACGGGGTAGGGCAAAAATAATACTCCTACTAAAAAAATCGATAATGGTTCTATACAAAATAAGCCAATCCATACCGATAATCGCATTATGCTCAGACATATATAATACGAGCATGTCAGTAGATAAAGAAAATCTCCCAATCTCTATACCACACCTCTACATATAAAAGAATTCATGAAACCACTACTCAACGGCGAATCTACATAAGTAACAGTACTCTCCGTTGTATCTAACAATCCCATAGTACGTGAAAATCTTATGGCAATAAAGCAATGTGAGGCCCACATGTCAAATAAAATACACCCCATAGTCCCGTGAATAGAAAACATACACTCAATCGTGGGTGGATCCTGCGGAACTGCGGCCTGATGAAGATTGTAAACTCGTCCATAATGAAGCTTCCCCTACTATATTGGGACTGCTGGAATAGGTGGCAATGCTGGCATCTGTGGTGGTACTGGGAGGGCAGCGAGAAATATCGATCTCTAGGGCTCCTGTCGAGCACCCTGCAGTTGTTGTTGTGGGGCCCTGCCCCTCTCAGGACACTCATGGCACTAGTGGACAGTCTTGCCACATATGAAACACTTCCTAGCAAAGTTTTCCCCTCTTTGACCCTACTGCCCTCGGCCTTGATAGCCGTTACCACCCCTCCCCTGGCAAAGTTGGCCCTGCTGAAACTACTGTTGGCCCTGATGACCGTGCTGACCCTGTTGGCCATGCCTAAAATCTCCCTGGCCATGTCAGAAACCTCTTGATATGAATCTCTTAAAATCCCCCTGTTGGGAACTCTGATCACCCTGCCTATGCTGACCCTGAGCTGGTTATGCCCCACTGGCACCATTACCTCCTGTCCTACCCTGCTGGATGGACTCCCCTACCCTCTTACCCTCTGACAGATGAAAGTGGTGGTCCTGGCAGTGAATTAGCATTTCGTTAACTACATCGGAGTAGGTGGCCAATGAGATATTCCCTGGAAGGTGTTGGCGAATCCTCCAAGTCAACCCATCCATAAACTTTTGGATTTTCTTCTCTTCCGTCGGGATCTCATCTGGTACTAAATTCAGAAGGTTCGTGAACTCTACCTCGTACTCTACCACTATCTTCCCTTCCTTCTTAAGACTCATAAAATTCTGCCTCATCTCTGTCTCAACGGTAGAAGAGATATATTTGCAGTCGAACTGCACCCAGAACTCCTGAATGGTGAGAACATTTCTCTCCTTAGCAGTGGTAATAGACTCCCACCACTGCAATGATGCTCCCACAAGCTTAAACGTAGCCAGTATCTGCCTCTATACATCTGTTCACTAATACATCCTCAGGTTCCTTTGGATGTCCTTCTTCCATTTGCTCGCCACTGAAACATCGGAGCTCCTTGTAAACTCCAGAGGATGTGCCTTCTGAAAGGCATCTCTAACACGTTCCCAAGCAGACGGGAATGCATGAGCCTGGAGTGGGGCCACCATCGGTGCCTGAGGTGGTGCATTCTGCACAACTGCTAATGCTACATTTACTGCCTGGGCTACAATGGCAGCAACTTCAGCAGCATTCATGCTAACCTGAACTGGTGCAGGCTGGGCATCCCTGGGAACTCACTGCGCACATCGAGGAGGCATCTAAAATGGGAGAGAAGTTTTATGAGTCTATAGTTAATATCTTAAAATAGCTGAAGAACGTAAAATGCACAAAAGAATACAACAATCCAAGAATATAGGGATCTATATCAAAGGACGCTATGCGAAAAACATAACAAGCCGTATAGATCCTAAGGACTCTAGAACCTGATGCTCTGATACCACCTTTGACACTCCGACTAATTAAATACTGGGTAGCTACTCCTTTATTTAAATTAATTCAAAATGTCAAGTTGGTTTAGTTCATAGCATCATTGTTGAAAACATAAAATTAATTACTAACCAACTAATATTTAAAATAGTGAAGTGTCAAATTTTATTATTTACATTAACCATCAACCAAATAATTTAAACCATCATTCAACAATCGCATGAACAATCTCATAAGTGTAACCCAACATAATAAAATAAATGAGGTACGGAGTAAACACTTTAATAGATAGTAGCAAGGCTAAATAAACCCAAAACAAAGTCTGAACAAAATAAATAAGTCTGACAACTGAAATGAAATAAATTTCTGAACTACTATCTATGAATAGAAATGGGCGACATGCCCTAATAGATATAAATGACTCCGAAGGAAGCAACAGTAGATGTGGAGGTGTTTAATACCGAGATCCTGTAACTTCCACTGTAGCTACAACACCTCAATAGAATGGAACTCCTATGCTTGGCATCCCTGTGGCTCGGCACCTAAAATATTTTTACAAAAAGAAATAGATTTGAAAGAAAATGGGTTAGAGCCCGAGGTGAAAATATTTTAAAAATAGCAAGGGTTTAAATTATAATATTAAACAACACATATATTAAACATGTTAGTCACGTTCCCTCACTTGAGATCCTCATCCCTAAACTATTGTGCACGCCTAATGCATTTTCTAAATTACATCTAGTTATGTTACTGCCTCACTAGTCAGTCCTAATCCTGTCAAGATGGACTTATTTTAGATGCCACCCGTGTTATCCAAATAAATTATATTCATAACTCACACATTCATTATTCAAATTACTTAACTCAAGTTTTAGTTAAGTTCACATTATTCTTAACTCATTTAAATCTCTTAGTCATTAGCATCAACTAAGTAACAGTGAATCAGTCACAAGTACATATACATAACTCACTCTCAATACATATATACATATATGAAACCCCTAGGCTAAGCTACGGTGCACGCATACTCTGCTATCGAATCTTGGTACATCACGTACATAAGGATCACGTGTTACGAATCGCTCAGGAACCGTCTCAATACAAATCACACATATTGGAGGCGAATATAGTTCACATACCCATGGGTCACACACATACCTACGATCCCATGGTCAGCTAACTTATCAACTCACAAATAAGTCTTCACAGTCCTATGTTCTTAAGGTACCAATCTAAATCCCCCCGAAAGCACACGAAGATAATATGGTCCTTTCCAAAAAATTAACCTCCCGTGATAGCAAGTATGTTAGGTATGTCATGCACATAATCATCCATGTATTGAGTATTCACACAACTTAGGTAATAATCATATTAATAAAGGTATAATCCAGACTTATACCATAAGTCTCATACATATCATAATATCATCCTGATTATTCCACGTAATAAGTTTAGTGGGATAACTCTCGTCATATCAATCTGAGTACTTAACCCTAACCCAACAGGTTACTAAGTCGCCCGTTAGTCTCTATGGTTATCTCAGTAATTAAAGTTACCATTTTTTAGTGTTTAACCTTAAGTTATGGTTGGTGCAAAATATATTTAGGTTCTCACAACTTCCAATCGTATTTCACTAGTCGGATATTCGTAAGTTTACCACTTAACCTCAAATTAATCTAATATTTTATGGGCTTCAAATACATCCCTACTGGTCTTCCCTAAGTACCAATATGTTCAATCAATCATCACTAAAGAGTTCTAAAGTTAAAAAATTACTCAATTATATAAAGGGAAATATTTCACTTTTTTCAGAGGGGTCGATCGATCGAGCAGTTATCTGCCCAGAATTCCTTCAACACTCACGATTTCTCCCATTTTTACACCTCCAATTATCCATTACAACGTGCCAAACTCCTAAATAAGTATACTAAACATTAAACCAACATATCTACACTAGTTTTAACGTTCAAGATTCATCAAACCATCACAGAATGTCGATTTCTTGGATAAAAAGTCATGAATATTACTACAACCCTAATTCTTCAATATCTCCTCAATAATCATCATAAATCTCAATTTAATTTTGGGATTTCCTAACTCTTAGTTTCTAAATTCATTAATTTAATATTTTCAGAAGATTCACTATGTGCAAACCTATCCAAGTTCAATAATTTAGTCTCCAATTTCACATCATTGCAATTATTCATAATTTGTCTTGAAATCTAAACTATCATGCAAAATGTATTCCTTAAATTATTGCAGGATAATCACTTGCCTCTGATTACAACTTTCTGATCCTTTAATGATGATATCATTTGGCTCTCCTTCTCTTTTCGGTCACAAATCTGGCGATGGTGTGGTGTATGGCAGTTGTTAGGCCTTAAAACTCTCTTGAATCTCTTGTGTTTAACATCTAATAGCCCTAATAACCCTAAGTTTTATTGATATATAAAACCTAAATTTCATAGTTTACTGTTCATCGAAATGACGAAATGACGAAAATACCCTCTCGAGTTGCCAGTTAGGCCTAAAATGACCCTAAACCCAAACTAAACCCCTGGCTAGTGTTTTCTAACTACCCTTCCATACACGTTGGCGCATTCAAAATGACCATAAGGATGATATAAAAATCAGTTACTCATAATTCCATTAAATTGGGTTCTAACACGACTGACACGCGCGTCCCAACTTAATTTCCGAAGTTATCGTATTTTTAACTCGCGACAATTTTAATAAATCCATAATCATATATTACCATATTCACTCAGTAATATTCAACACAATTATTATAGTCGAATACGAAGTTTGGACTCGCTAGTATTTAAATTCGGATAAATTTCCAATTAATTTTCCACTTTTAAATTCTATTAATCCCTTAATTTTAAATTAGTAAAAATACGAGGTATTACATCCGTCTTATGACAACTCTTCTTCCATTAATGGTTATTAGAGTTATATAAAAAATAATTGATGATTTTGGATGCTATTTTATTTTTCTAATACATACGGTGTACGGATGTGTTCAAAAATTAAAACCTTAGGAAAATGACACCATCGGCACTATGAAAACCCGAAATTTTCGGAATAGCCAAATCTCCCCCACCAACCCCAAAACCATGAAGCCTTCGCAAACACAATAGAAATGACCCTTCACACCCCATCAACAACCACCGGTACCAACCAGTCAACACTTGAAAACCCGCAATCAGCCACAAGGATCCTCCAGAGAGAGAAACCTGTTAACTAATTTCTAGAGAGAGAATTTTATAGAGACGTAAATCTGATTGCGATAATGAAGCATGAAATGAAATTGACCAAATTGTATATAAATTACCTTATTTCACTCTGGATTATTCCGAAATGTGGGGGTTTCATGATTGCGGTGGTGCACGGGTTTTCATTTTTCCTTATGAGGAAATATGAAATTTACAGCTTCCTCCATTGATGAACTCAAGGAAATAAGGGGTTGCAGATAGCTATAATTTTTAACAATATAAGGAAGGTATATGAAGAGGCTAGGAACTCGCAAAGCCGGAAGAGGGATCGGTGTTGGGATTTAAAAAAATATTTCAATATATACTAGTTTATTGATGGTGAACAAAGAGAAGATTAATGTATTGATTGTTACTAATACCTCTAATATTATCGTATGATAGGTATATATATATATATATATATATATATATATATATATATATATATATATATATATAAAGGTCCCATCTCTTTACAAAATAAGAATTTGGGTGGGGCACTTGCCCTCCCCGCCTGCCATGTGCCTCCGCCCCTCGTTGTACGTATATCTCAGTTTAAATTTATATTTTTTGTATCGACATTGTGCGTGTGAATACACTTGTTTACCATATATAAGCAGATATTTGTTGCAAAATAATGAAACAACCAACCGTGTATAAAAAAGAAGTAATATGAATAAACTGTAAATGAGGATGCATCAACTTATAGAGATGAATGTAGAAACTTGTTTCTTTAGTGGCGCAGACCTATCAAACAATAGTGTAGTAGAAAAAAATGGGTTGCTCAAATCACAATGTAGTAGACCTAACCAACAACTTTTGTAATATAAAATACTTTAGTTAAGAGTGAGATGTAGTTGACTGAGAAGCAACAATGGTGGCAATGATTGGGAAGTAGAAGTTGAGAGAAAAAACGAGAGGTTATGGGATGATAAAGATGGTAGGTTCAAGGCGGTTGCATGAGAGGGGGAGGATATATTGTTGGAAATATCTGAACGTGGGTTTGTGGGGATCGTATTAGAAGGTAAAAGGAGCACGTTGATTTTTATTATAAGGTAAAAGGAACCGATTGGTGTTGGATAGTTCGGGAAGAATACGTGTGGATTTTTTTATTAAAAAAACGTAAAGATTTAGATATTAAGGAAGAGGAGATTATAGGATGTCGCACCTATATATATAATAAGATGGGTCATGATAATATGTGTCCTAAGGGCGCACATTAAGAATAAAAAAATAGCAGGGGTAGAGTTCCCACATACATTTAATAGGTATAAATATACTTACTATTTCAAGGCTCATAACATGTTCCTTAGGGCACAAGTTATCATTTTTGTAATAAGATAGCCACATATACTAACAAACACATATCCAAAACATACCACCTTATACCTCCAACAACCCAAACCCGAAAACCATATGCAACCACCAACGGGTGGTGGTCGAGACCCAACACACACCCCTGCGAAATCCATTAACCCGAAAACAACTCTAACCCGAGTCCCATCTGGACCACCTCGAAACCAAGCCAACTCGACATCCTTCTCTCCCTCTACCCAAACAAAACTAATGCTTAACCCATACTTAGATCCCCCCTCAAGCCTAAACAATATATATATATATATATATATATATATATATATAGGCCCCCTCCTGTAAGGACTCCTTATGGTGTAGACCCCGGTACATATCATTTCTTTTGAAATAGTAATGAAATGAATTTTTTAATGAAACTTTATGGATATTATCTCCATGGTGAAAATATCATCTTCAATTTTTTTCATCAAAAAATTCAATAAAAAAACCGTTGAGATGAGGTGATATGTAAAAAAATTGTATAAATATGCATTTTCGTTTGTTGAAATATTGACGATCATCTCACCCAATTTTCGATTGAATGTTTTGATGAAACTTCATGGAAATGATCTCGACAATGAGAAGATCATATCCATGAAGTTTCATCAAAAAATTCAATCAATAAAGTGGCTGGCGCCGACCCAACATCTCAACGGTTGAAAATGAATATTTATACCATTTTTTTACATATCACCTCATCTCAACGGTTTTTTTTATTGCATTTTTTGATGAAAAAAATTGGAGATGATCTTTTCACCGTGGACAACATATCCATAAAGTTTCATCAAAAAAATCATTTTTTTAGTATTTAAAAAAAATAGTATGTACCGGAGTCTGCACCATAAGGAGTCCTTATAGGAGACTTTCTGTATATATATATATATATATATATATATATATATATATATATATATATGTGTGTGTGTGTGTGTGTGTGTGTGTGTGTGTGTGTGTGTGTGTGTGTGTGCGCGCGCGTTTATTGGGGTGGGGGTGGTAGGCTAGATTTTCATGTTTATTAAAATCGATACTAAAGCGAAACCTACTCAGCAGACCATTCCCCTCTTATATCCCCATTCATAATCCCATTCTCCCTTGTCACCCTTTAAAAAATACTAACCCAAAATTCAAAATCTATCCTTAGTCATACAAGAGGAGTTGGGACACATTATAGGGAAATGGGTATCTTTCGGACAGTAGAAAAGTTTTTTTTGTCCTCATTTTCTTGTTCATTTTTAGTATAGTTTTTGGGTAGTTTTTAGAGTAGTTTTAGTGTAATTTTTAGGTTTACTTTAGTGTGTAAATTTTTATTTCTTCTTTTATATATTTTTATTGAGCTTAGTGGTAAGATAATAGTTTGGTGAAATACAAATTTTGATTGTTTGGGAGTTGTTCATAAACTCAGATTTGTTGATTTTTATTCATGTCCAAGGTTGAGAGTGCAATGAAAATTTAAGGAGACTTATTTTTATTTCATTATCTATTGTGTTTATTTATTTTATTCCTTTTATTGTGCTATTATTACATTTCATATATAATAATACAAAAACAAGAGGCTAAATATACAATCCAAGGGGTGAGAAGAAGCCCTTGACATAATTATTTTTATTTTGAGTTTAGTTATTTATTATGCCCCTTTGAGTATCAGTATTGAAATTTTACAATTTATATTTACGCCTCGAGAGATGGTGAATTATTTTTTAGAGAAAATCATAAATTATAATTATAATATATATTTATTAATTAAATTAGAGATGTGTAATTTTTTGATAATACAGTAGTTTGAATTTTTCAACTCAAAAGCTTAATTTTTAATGGTTTAAAATAGTTTTGGTAAATTTTCCATAGGTTGTGATTTATTAGAAACTGTTTAAATTCAATTTTTATGTAATTTATGAAATTCTAACATTAATATTCTAAAATATTATGTTCACTTCACGTTTACAATGAAAGTTGGATTGTGGATTTAAATATGTCTTGAGGTATTTCAAATAGATAAAATAATTAATAAAAATAAATGTGTTAAGTGTTGAATTTCAATCCCTTAAATTATCTCATAACCGTTTACTCCTCATACTTAGATCAGTTTTTTTTTGATTTTATTTATTTATTAGTATAATTTAAAATTTAACACATAATTAAGAGTATAAAATATCTCACTCTCTCTAGATCATCTCTCTAGCTCGTACCTTCTCCTAGCCTCCTATGGCAACCCTTCTCCTGAAACCAATACCTAAACCGCCCGACATTGATAGGGACAAAGCCAAAAGCTTTGCCTATGTTCTAAACAGTTCCCCATCAAATCAGATAATCAATGGAAAATAGTATGAAAGCTTCAAAGATGAACCTATGATTACTTTCTCAGAAGAAGAAAATGTTAAACTTGCTGACCCATACAAATTCTCTCTCATTGGAATATTTTCTTTTGATAGACCCTCCATGGAATCCATCCGTAAAGCATTCTTAAATTTCTCCCTTAAAGTTGCCTTCTCTATTGGCTTGCTTGACGAGAAACATATATTAATTAAACTATTATGTGAGGAAGATTATATGAGACTATGGTTGCCTGATCAATGGTACATATGATTTTACACTATATCAAGATAGTTATATTCTTCCTATTTTGTTATCTCTTCCACATCTTCTTGTTCACTTATTTGCAAAACCATCCTTATTTTCTATTGCAAATTTAATTGGTATCCCGCTAAAGTTGATGAATCCAATACTAATGTTACTAGACCAAATCAAGCTAGACTTTGCGTTGAGATTGGTATCGCCAAAAAACTTCCGGACAAGATACGCATATGATGTGGAAACAAAAGCATCTGGCAACGAGTCATATACGAGAATGTCCCCATGTACTGTAATAGTTGTGCTAAGATTGGAGATGTAGAGGCGGATTGATATGTTGATAATGAAAATGGTGGTCAATATAATCAAGGTCATTAAAATGATGAGGACATGAATAAGCTTAAGCTGAAGACTGATACAAAGAAAGATAAGGAATTTAGTACTCAGATTAAGAAAACGAGTATTAACCCTAAGCCACCTGGTATATGGGTTGAAAAATCATTTACCAAAGGGATTCAGATTTTAGACAATGTCCAAAAAGGCAAGGAGTTCAGAGATAAAGGGAAGAAGCCAGTTATGCTTATACAAGAAATAACAAAACATAGGCTTGCCTCAACATCACTTACGGGTACGATCATTAATGTCGGGAAATAACCGATTAACGACGATGAATCAATCATCTCGAGAATAATGTAAGAGGATCACAATGTGGTGGAAAACCCCCCGCAAAATGAGGAGACAGTTTAAATGGATTCAGATGATCAGGTTATTACACACAACAAATTTCAAATACTGTTAACGGATGCAGAAGACCAAGAGGAAGGTGAGATACTGCCAAATTTTCAAAATCTTTTAAATATCAAACTCGCATGCCTTAAAAATAAAACCTACACCCATCCTATAGTCCCAATCCCAAAAAATAGTTGCAAACCTTTGTGTAAATCAAAGGATGACGTACCTTTATTTGAGACAAATTTTTTAGCACCGATATCAAGGGAAGATTTTTGAAATTTCTCCAACCAGCTTACCCAAAAAATTTCTTGCTTCCAAACAATTACTCCTCATCCACCACACTTCTATTATTCCAACGTCAGTCACATCTCCTCATACTCCTTCTAAACCCAATTCGAAAAACAAAGCCATTATAGAAATTATCCTTCTAGTAGCTAAACTAAATGAAGATTCTATTAGTGGCAAAAAATCCAAAAAGAGGAAAAAGAAAAAAATGGAGGCAGAGTTGTTTTATGAAACATACAAATAAGAGTTGGGGGGTATTTCTTGTAAAACTTCCCTAAAAATAAATCAATCATGATAAATATCCCTTTTTAGAATATTCGAGGAGATGGAAATAACTCTTCTATAAGAAGACTCAAAAGGATCATCAGGAAGTATGTCATTGTCTTGGTAGCTATACAGGAACCAAAGATTGATGATAACAATCTTTAAGAGTTGTGCCGCAAGTTGAAGTTTGATGGTGGTATATCTAATTGTAATAGAAAAATATTGATCATGTGGAAATACTTTTGTGATTTTAAAATCATTGGTGATGAAACACAAATTTTAGCTATTTCAATTAATCTTCCTCATTTGGGTGGTAGTGATCTTCTTTAATCAGTTTATGCTAGGTGTAACAAAGAGGGCATTAAAGAATTATGGGCTAATATAAAGCATCTTACTTCTTTGAATTTTAGTAACTGGATTTTGGGAGAGGATTTCAATATAATATATTCTCAAGATGTAAAGCAAGGTGGTAATCTGGTGAGCCATCAAGCTATTTTAGAGTTTAACTCCTCCATGCCTCAATCATGATAAAAAGAAATGGCTTATAAAGGAGAAGATTTTACATGGTGTAATAACCGCGTTGGTGACGCAAGAATTTGGGCCTGATTGGATCGAATTTTGGGAAATGAAGGTTGGTTTAAAGGCAATTTTCTTTCCTATGTGGAACATCTAAACTGAGATAATTCAGACCATGCTCCTTTGCTCCTCAAGCTGAAATATCCTAATGATGATGTAATACCCCGTGATTTTTAATGATTTTTAAAATGGTTACATTTTAAATTAATGGATTAATTGGATTTTAAATATTAATTAATTCATTTGGGTTTTATCCGAATTGTGGATATTAAAATGTATGATTCTGAATATTACTTAAAGATATTTAGGTAATATATAAATGTGAAGCTATTGATATGGCTGTGTGATATTAATTCAGTAATTTGGATTTTTAGTCGGACGCGGTATGGGACGTGTCGGGACTAATTTATTAAATTAAAAAAGAAATTTATTTTTACATCAACCTTATAGTCGTTTCGACTGCGTCGATGCATCCGGAAGGGTTGAAATAGTCAGAAAAGTCTATTTGGATGTTGAATTTGGGTCCTAGCGCATTTGGAAATGAAAAGACAACCCAAAAGGGCATTTTGGTAATTTTTACAAGGGGGATGAATAGTGATTTCGGGTTTTGTCTTATTATAAGTATTGGTAGATTAAGTGTACGTGGGTTATTCATCTCCTCTACACAAAATAGAGAAGTCATCTTCCTAGAGAGAGTGAAAGGTTGCCTTGGAATGGAAAAGCTTACTTGGGAAGGAGAAGAACTAAGAACCAAGAGTCACCACCACCAACCACCATCGGAAGCTCACCGAAAAAGGGAGAACCACCTAAGATATACTACACCAAAGGATCAGACCTTCAATAAAGGCAAGTGTTTGATATTTGCAACTTAAGTTCGTATATTGTCCATGTTAGAATAATTATGAAAATAGATGATTTTTCATGTTTGGAAGACCTAATGGAGTTGTTATATGGATTTATAGAAATTGAAATGATATAGGAAGTAAAATCATGTTGTAGGATGATAATAATCCACGAAATAATCATATATCTATGGAGGAAACTCTGAAAACCATTATTGTGTTCTTGAGGATATTAGTTTTAAAATTTTCTGGAAAAGAGGAGATAAACATGCTTTTTAATCCAATCCCTTGATGATTCTAGGATGTTTAGAGTATTGGAAATCGTTCATATATATTGATATATCATGTAGTAATAATTATAAGTCATTTGGGATGTTAATATGAAGGTTTGAATGAACAAAAATTGTGAAACCCGTAGTTGCAGAAATGCAGAAAAACTAGGCTGTGACCTGAGGGATCGATCGATCGACCCCTTGCCTTCGATCGATCGACCTCCCCAGAATTTCTAAAGTTGTTTCTTTTTAAATGTTGATTCTTATCCCAAACCTTTTGTAGATCTTTGGTGATTATTAATTGGATATTATGGGACTTAGAGAAGATTAGTAAGCCCTCGATAAGGTTTGAATTGATTTTATTGGGATTTAATTGATTAGAATGATGATAAGTAAATTGAAAGGAATTTCGGTTGCTAGATTCAATTGTTGGATTCTAATTGGTATGCATGAGGATTAAGGATAGATCCAGTAGGTGAGATTTAATATAACACCTAGGTAGCCTTAGAGTTACAATTTGAACATCAAGGACTGAGTTTAAGCTCATTATTGATTGCGCAAGGGCTGAGTGTAAAACAAGCGCTTAGTGGTATGGCTCCTGGTTAAAGATGGGAGTTCAGACCACATTTGGTTGAAAGAGGGGATGAGGTTATTCAGGTCGCGTATTTGAAGTTGACGGACCTCCTCGATCGACAAAGTTAAGTAGTAGTGTATTGGAGGGGTTCCTTGTTTGGATTTTGCTTTGCGAGATGCTCCGCGCATGAACCTTAACGACGTCGGGAGTGGAGAGATGTTATAGGATGCGAGGATAATTAAATTATGAAGTAAAGTTATGATATTTTAATACGTGGGATTTAAATAGATATAATGCTACGTAAGGGAATAATCTAAGGTTAATGTGAGTACCTTGTTGATATGATATTATAGGTATGAAAATGCCTATTTGATTGATTGATGATTATGTGTATGACATACCTAGCTTACTTGCTATCGATGGGAGGTTTGCGCGTGAGGGCAGTCATATCCTGATGAATCCATGGGATCTTTGATTTGTCGCTCGAGAACATAGGTCTATGAAAGACTTATCGTGGAGTTGATAAGTCCGCTCACCGTGGGTACGTAGGTATGTGCGTGGCCCATGGATACGAGAACTATGTTCGCCTCCAACTTGTATGTTGTTGATTGTGGTTCGAGGAATCTTTACCGAACCTTTAGTCCCCTATTCGGCGACCAGCGATGATGGGACATGATAGCAGAGTAATGCATTGCACCGCAGCTGTGACTCGGGGTGCCGTATTATATATGAAAATATATAATGAATTAAATGAATGAATGGTTATATTGTGGTTAAGTCATCTACTGTGTGATAATTGTAGATAAAGGATAATTGAGAAAAGAATGGAATTAATTTAATGAATGTTTATTCTTATAGAATTGAAAAGCTTAATTCATATTAATGAGAAATGATTCATGTTAATGAGCAACGATTCATATAAATGAAAAATGTATAAGAATGATTATATAACGTATGGTATGGGACATACGGGGTTATGATATGGAAATGGAATTATATTATGGAATTGTTAAAGAGGAACCATTAACTAGGAGGTTAATAGGAAACGTTAAGTGTGCACTCTAGTTGAGAGGTGAGAATAGCAAGTGAGAGTTGGATCTAACATGTACATAATAAATGCTTTATTGCACTTGTTAAATACTTGCTATTTTAAAAATCATTTTCACAATCGGGCTCTGACCCGTTTCCTTGCATATTTTCTTTTCTATTGTATCTTCTATATCAGGTGTCCAGCAGCAGGGACGCCAACCTTAGCGGATTTGACAGGCAATGGAGCTATGGAGTTTGGCTTAGACGCCTATCATCTTTTTGATTCACAGCATTCTTAGTTAGGGCATGTCGCCCAAAGGATTCAGTTATCTTTTTCTATCGAGGTCAAATACTATTGTATTCGGGTCTTTTTAATACATTTAATATTATTGGGATTTCTGTAATGGATTTTTAGTACGTGGGAATGTTTATTCCAATTGCATTTAAATTCTTTTGTGTTATCTATTCAGTTAGCAGTGTTGGAGAATAAAATGTGTTTTGTTATTCTTAAACTAAAAAAATGGATTTTGTTGAATTAAAATTTGGAAAGTTTTTAACACGAGCTTAATTGGGTATTGGGTGAGTTGTAAATGTTTTCGACAGTGATGCTAAGAATGAGCCAACTGTATATTCTGTGTTAATTTGGTATGGGACTGGCCACCCGGTATTTAATTAGGTGGGGTGTTATAGGTGGTATCAGAGCATCAGGTTCTAGTGTCCTTTAAGGCCTGTACGGCTTACTGTGTTTTCAGCTTAGCGTTCTTTGATGTAGAGCCCTATGTTTAGGATTGTTGATTTCTTTGGTAAGATTCTGTATATATTAGTGAATCTAAATTACGTTCGGACGGATTCGTACAAGAAGTATGGCATATGAGGACCATTGGACGGATAGCGGAGATCGTACCTAGGAGGTTATGAGTATGTTCGGGTATGATGACCGTAGTCGAGGTCACCCCTATTATGGAAAAATTGAGGAGAGTCATCAGTAGAAGTTCTTGAAATGCGGGAATTGTGTGTGTTACCTAACGAAGGCAATATATTCAAAGGCTTGGGCATATAGTGGAGTGTGGTTAACTAGAACTGAAAATTTGGGGTAAAATTTTTCTTGACTCATCGGAGCAAAGTTATAATATTGGGATTCAATAACCACCACCCGCGAATGAGGGTATGTTTTCTATCTAAGGAGTTATGAGGCGTATATTGATTTTTGTAGCGATTAATATTGTATGGGTAAAAGGGTTGCTAAACTTAGCCTATACCACTGTTATTTACGTAGACTTGCCGAGGGGTGTGGGACACCTATATTTTTTCATGTCATCACGTGGGTTTGATTTTTATCATGGGATTACTTACTTTGGGCATGTTCGAGCGTGATGTGATTATCGGCATGCATTGACTTGTGGTATACGAGAGCGTATGTACTACTACTAACCAGCATCTTGTCTTCTAGAGAAGAGTAGATGAGTAGACTCTATTTGAAATCAATAAAACCTAAATTTTTGTTTAAATCGATAAACCTGATATTTTTTTTCGATAAACCAAATTTTTATATACTATTGACTAAGGACTTGAGGAGTTTCGATGACCGACTACTTTAGGTAGTAGTGTATCGGGGTGGTTCCTTGTTTGGATTTCACTTGCGAGACACCCCACGCATGAAACTCATAACCGTTGGGAGTCGAAATAAGATAGGTCTTTAGGATATGAGTTTATAACCTTTGCGATAATATTATCATGAACGATATACGATAGGGTGTATGGGCACCCTGAATGGTTGGATGGTAGTAGTTTTCATAATTGTGAAACAGTAAGTAGTTGTAACTTCAGGATTTATTTGTTTAATACGTAAGGATCATTTTTCCCAAAGTTTGTCACGAGGACGGTGTAGAGAAGATTGGGTAAATTTTGTATTTGATTCAGTTGCAACTATATGGTGAGGTTGGGCATATACCATCAATGGGGATTTTCGTTAATGTACTGTATGGGCGGTACTACTTAGATTTCTTGCGCTGTGAGATTTATACTCAGACTTGACCTTACTAGTATGATCTATCTTTCCGAATTTCGGGACAAAATTCTGTTATAAGGGGGGAAGTATGTAATACCCCGTGATTTTTAATGATTTTTAAAATGGTTATATTTTAAATTAATGGATTAATTGGATTTTAATTATTAATTAATTCATTTGGATTTTATCTGAATTGTGGATATTAAAATGTATGATTCTGAATATTACTTAAAGATATTTAGGTAATATATGAATGTGAAGCTATTGATATGGCTGTGTCATATTAATTCAGTAATTTGGATTTTTAGTCGGACGCGGTATGGGACGTGTCGGGACTAATTTATTAAATTAAAAAGGAAATTTATTTTTACATCAACCGTATAGTCGTTTCGACTGCGTCGTTGCATTCGGAAGGGTTGAAATAGTCAGAAAAGTCTATTTGGATGTTGAATTTGGGTCCCGGGGCATTTGGAAATGAAAAGACAATCCAAAAGGGCATTTTGGTAATTTTTACAAGGAGGATGAATAGTGATTTCGGGTTTTGTCTTATTATAAGTATTGGTAGATTAAGTGTACGTGGGTTATTCATCTCCTCTACACAAAATAGATAAGTCATCTTCCTAGAGAAAGTGAAAGGTTGCCTTGGAATGGAAAAGCTTACTTGGGAAGGAGAAGAACTAAGAACCAAGAGTCACCACCACCAACTACCACCGGAAGCTCACTGGAAAAGGGAGAACCACCTGAGATATACTACACCAAAGGATCAGACCTTCAGTAAAGGCAAGTGTTTGATATTTGCAACTTAAGTTCGTATATTGTCCATGTTAGAATAATTATGAAAAGAGATGATTTTTCATGTTCGGAAGACCTAATGGAGTTGTTATATGGATTTATAGAAATTGAAATGATATAGGAAGTAAACTCATGTTGTAGGATGATAATAATCCACGAAATAATCATATATCTATGGAGGAAACTCTGAAAACCATTATTGTGTTCTTGAGGATATTAGTTTTAAAATTTTCTGGAAAAGAGGAGATAAACATGCTTTTTAATCCAATCGCTTGATGATTCTAGGATATTTAGAGTATTGAAAATCGTTCATATATATTGATATATCATGTAGTAATAATTATAAGTCATTTGGGATGTTAATATGAAGGTTTGAATGAACAAAAATGGTGAAACCCGTATTTGCAGAAATGCAGAAAAACCAGGCTGTGACCTGAGGGATCAATCGATCGACCCCCTGCCTTCGATCGATCGACCTCCCCAGAATTTTTAAAGTTGTTTCTTTTTTAATGTGGATTCTTATCCCAAAACTTTTGTAGATCTTTGGTGATTATTAATTGTATATTATGGGACTTAGAGAAGATCAGTAAGCCCTAGATAAGGTTTGAATTGATTTGATTGGGATTTAATTGATTAGAATGATGATAAGTAAATTGAAAGGAATTTCGGTTGCTAGATTCAATTGTTGGATTCTAATTGGTATGCATGAGGATTAAGGATAGGTCCAGTAGGTGAGATTTAATAAAACACCTGGGTAGCCTTAGAGTTACAATTTGAACATCAAGGACTGAGTTTAAGCTCATTATTGATTGCGCAAGGACTGAGTGTAATACAAGCGCTTAGTGGTATGGCTCCTGGTTAGAGATGGGAGTTCAGACCACATTTGGTTGAAAGAGGGGATGAGGTTATTCCGGTCGCGTATTTGAAGTTGACGGACCTCCTCGATCGACAAAGTTAAGTAGTAGTGTATTGGAGGGGTTCCTTGTTTGGATTTTGCTTTGCGAGATGCTCCGCGCATGAACCTTAACGACGTCGGGAGTGGAGAGATGTTATAGGATGCGAGGATAATTAAATTATGAAGCAAAGTTATGATATTTTAATACGTGGGATTTAAATAGATATAATGCTACGTAAGGGAATAATCTAAGGTTAATGTGAGTACCTTGTTGATATTATATTATAGGTATGAAAATGCCTATTTGATTGATTGATGATTATGTGTATGACATACCTAGCTTACTTGCTATCGATGAGAGGTTTGCGCGTGAGGGCAGTCATATCCTGATGAATCCATGGGATCTTTGATTTTTCGCTCGAGAACATAGGTCTATGAAAGACTTATCGGGGAGTTGATAAGTCCGCTGACCGTGGGTACGTAGGTATGTGCGTGGCCCATGGATACGAGAACTTTGTTCGCCTCCAACTTGTATGTTGTTGATTGTGGTTCGAGGAATCTTTACCGAACCTTTAGTCCCCTATTCGGCGACCAGCGATGATGGGACATGACAGCAGAGTAATGCATTGCACCGCAGGTGTGACTCGGGGTGCCGTATTATATATGAAAATATATATAATGAATTAAATAAATGAATGGTTATATTGTGGTTAAGTCATCTACTGTGTGATAATTGTAGATAAAGGAGAATTGAGAAAAGAATGGAATTAAGTTAATGAATGTTTATTCTTATAGAATTGAAAAGCTTAATTCATATTAATGAGAAATGATTCATGTTAATGAGCAACGATTCATATAAATGAAAAATGTATAAGAATGATTATATAACGTATGGTATGGGACATACGGGGTTATGATATGGGAATGGAATTATATTATGGAATTGTTAAAGAGGAACCATTAACTAGGAGGTTAATAGGAAACTTTAAGTGTGCACTCTAGTTGAGAGGTGAGAATAGCAAGTGAGAGTTGGATCTAACATGTAAATAATAAATGCTTTATTGCACTTGTTAAATACTTGCTATTTTAAAAATCATTTTCACAATCGGGCTCTGACCCGTTTCCTTGCATATTTTCTTTTCTATTGTATCTTCTATATCAGGTGTCCAGCAGCAGGGACGCCAACCTTAGCGGATTATGACAGCCTATGGTGCTATGGAGTTTGGCTTAGACGCCTATCATCTTTTTGATTCACAGCATTCTTAGTTAGGTCATGTCGCCCAAAGGATTCTGTTATCTTTTTCTATCGAGGTCAAATACTATTGTATTCGGGTCTTTTTAATACATTTAATATTATTGGGATTTCTGTAATGGATTTATAGTACGTGGGAATGTTTATTCCAATTGCATTTAAATTCTTTTGTGTTATCTATTCAGTTAGTAGTGTTGGAGAATAAAATGTGTTTTGTTATTCTTAAACTAAAAAATGGATTTTGTTGAATTAAAATTTAGAAAGTTTTTAACACCAGCTTAATTGGGTATTGGGTGAGTTGTAAATGTTTTCGAGAGTGATGCTAAGAATGAGCCAATTGTATATTCTGTGTTAATTTGGTATGGGACTGTCCACCCGGTATTTAATTAGGTGGGGTGTTACAGATGATAGGCCAAAACAGTTCAGATTCCAAAATATTTGGACTACCCATCATTCCCTTTTATTGGTGGTTACTAGAGCTTGGAATAATACTGTGGAGGATAGGCCTCTGAAATATTTTTTTAGCAAACTGAAGTTGGTTAAAAAAGCCTTAGAATCTTGGAATAAAGAAGAGTTCAACATCATTTTTTCCAGGGTTCAAACTGCTAAAAAGGATCTGATTATTAAAGAAGCGATGTATGACACCATCCTACAAAGGCTAATAGAGAAGCTTGGCATAAAGCCTCAGCCATTTTTAACAATGAACTCAAGATTGAGGAAATGTTCAAGAAGCAAAAGGTGAACATTAAGTGGCTGTAACATGGTGATCAAAATTCCTCCTATTTTCATTCCTTGGTTTAAAACAAATGCAATCATCAAACCATTCATAAAATTAAAAAAGAGCAAGGTGTTTGGTTAGATAAAGAAGTTGAAATTGAAAATGAACTCATTGCTTATTTCCAGTCTCTTCTTGGAACTACTTCTTCTATTTCCAATGACAATTCTATTTTTGATAAAATCACAAATATAATAAATAAGGATACAAATTTTATGCTTTCGGATGTTTCTTCAGAATTTGAAATAAAAAAATGTAATTTTCTCACTTGTAAAAAATAGTACAGTGGGTCCTGATGGGTTTAATGGGTCATTTTTTAAAAATTTTTGGAATATCATCAAAAATTATTTAATTTTGGCCATTTAATATTTTTTTCTTGGAGATGAAATTCCAATGTGTTGGACTTCCACTAATATTATTTTGATTCCTAAAACTGATAGCCCATCCTTTTGCAAAGATTATAGACCCATTAGTCTTTGCAATTTTTCGAATAAAATCATATCAAATATTCTTCCTAACAGAATTGGGAGTATCCTTCCCAATATTATTTCACCGTCTCAAGCAGGATTTATTAAAAAGCGAACAATCTCGGATAACATTTTGGTGGCCCAAGAACTTTTAGCATTATTCAATAATCAAGTTTATGGAGGCAACTTACTGGTGAAATTTGATATGCCCAAAGCTTATGATCAACTTCCATGGAAATTTATTCTCAAGGTGCTTAGAGATTTTGGTATTTGTGAAGCTTGGATTGATATGATATGACGAATAATTTCAAATTGTTGGTATTTTGTCCTGATTAATGGAAAACCATGGGGATTCTTCAAGTCTAATCGTGGAGTGTGCCAAGGAGATCCTCTTTCGTCGACGCTTTTTGTCATTGATAGTGAAGTTCTTAATCGAGGCATTCAAAACATGGCATTGCGAAAAAAAATTAAATATTTTTCTATCCCAAGTGGGTGTCCGCTTATTACCTCACTATCATTTGCAGATGATATTCTCTTCTTCCTTTATAGCCACAAAACATCTCTTACCACTTTCATGAATTTTCTTGTTGATTACAAAAAAATTCCGGCTAGCTAGTAAATAAAAGTAAGAGTTGTTTCATAACTCCCTCCAAATGCAGTCACACAAGATCAACTCAGATTAAAAAGACTATCATTTTTACCAGCAAATGCTTCCAAGAAACTACCTGGGAGTTCCATTATTCATTGGTAGAAAACACAAAAACATTTTTAATCCTTTGGCAGTGAAAGCAGCGTGAGAAATTTCGAGATGGAATAGTCGAGTTCTATCCCATGCTGGTCGATCCGTGCTTATAAGGTCTGTTCTTTAAACTATGGGGTTGCACATATTTTCTTCCCTCAATCCTACAATGGGTCTTATCCGTGAGTTAGACAAGTTAAACGCAAATTATTTCTGAGGTCAGCAAGATGATTCTAATAAGCATCATTGAATTTCATGGGATAATATATTCTTACCTAAGGGTGAGGGAGGTTTGGACCTTAGAGATATTATTAATGTATGCAATGGTTTCACCTGTAAACTTTGGGTAAAATTTTTGCAAAATAAATCTCTATAGGTTGATTATATGAATAAGAAGTATAAAAAATTAGCCTGCAATAATTTTAGAGGATCTACAATTTCGACTAGCTCCACTTGGAAACGTATGCAAGGGATTTGTTCTCTTTCTAACTCAACTATGGTCATGGAGTCCATTCACTCTTAGGTAGAGAAAGGTTTTTATTAGGAAAAGGGACTACATTTAATTCTTTTATACAATGATTTGGGATTATCATTTATTCTTAAAGATGTTAATCCAAGTCTTAGATCAAGGCTTGTTTTTTGTTGGCTCTCTACCCGAGGAAAAAACATTAAATCGATTTTATGTTAGATTATTCCTGGCTTAGTTTGTTGAACAATATGGTGTGCTAGGAGTAGTTCGATTTTTTATGGAAAGAAGATTAATGTTTTGTATATTATTAGGGGGGTGGATGATGAAATAAGGTTCATTTTCAAAGCTAAACTTTAAAAGGGCCTAATTTCTAGATTTTTTAGATCAATCGGAGATGACTTTTCTTTAGCTTGTTAGCCGCCGGAGAACGGCTCTTCTTCTTCTTCTTCTTCTTCAATCTCAGTAAAATTCGCACATTCCTGAAAAAAAAAACACATCATTAATTAAGATAAATATTTCTTAAAAATTAGTTTAAAAGTCAAACTAATCTTCATTATATATATATATATATATATATATATATATATAGAGAGAGAGAGAGAGAGAGAGAGAGAGAGAGAGAGAGAGAGTCAGGCTATAGTACATCATGCTCTATACATCACTCATGCATCACACCTAATTCTAGGCCCTAAAAAACTTTTTTTTTTAAATTTTATATTTTTTTTCTTGAAATTAATCTTCCATCAACCCATATGCAAAAAATTAGGTCAAAATACATTTTGTAGCTATTTTTAAAAAAATCACAAAAAATAGCTAAAAATACCTTATTTATAAGGGTCTGCGCCAACAGTTTTTTGTGAATTTTTTAAAAATAGCTACAAAATGTATTTTGACCTAATTTTTTGTATATGGGTTGATTGGAAGGTTAATTTCAAGGAAACAATATAAAATTTGAAAAAAAAGTTTTTTAGGGCCTAGAATTAGGTGTGATGTATAGTGCATGATGTAGGTGAGCCTTCCTCTCTCTCTCTCTCTCTCTCTATATATATATATATATATATATATATATATATATATATATATTATAAGTTTAAAGGCACTTTAAATTGATGAATGTTTATAATAACATTAATAAACAAAAGACAAGGGTTTAATTACACTTAGGCCCCCTGAACTTTGCCCGTATTTGCACTTTCCCTCCCATTCTTTCAATTTTTCCAAATAGCACCTCATACATTGAAAATGAATACAATAACCCCCAAAACGATAACACTGTTAAATTTTTAACAGAAAATGTCACATGGCAGCCTTTTTGACTTTTATCAAAGGTCATTTTCGGTATTTTGACATTTTAAAAAAAACTAACAAACCTCTCTCATTCTCTCTCTTTTCTCTTCTTCTCCACATATCTCTTCTCTCACTTCTCAAGCTTCATCTTCATCTCTCTCTCTCTCTCTCAAACACACACACACACACACACACACATACATCCACACACACACACACACGAACACATACATACAAAAAAAAGAATTGCAATTTGAGAGGGGGGTTCGAGGCTGGTGAAGGAGTTGGGCGGGGGTAACTAGTAGGGCCCGGGGCTCGGAGAGGGGCGGGGGTGATGACGATGGTTGGGGGGGGGGGGAGGAAGGGGGTTACGAGCATATTTGATTTGCTTTTTTCCCTTTATTATATATATATATATATATATATATATATATATATATATATATATATATCTGTTTTTTTTTCTTTTTCCTGAAAATCATATTAAAAAAAATCTATTTTTTAGTATTTTTTGAAAATATATTTTTTGTGAAAGCCATTTTTTATTTATTGAAACCATATTTTGTCTGTTCAAAATAGTTTTTAATTACTGAAAATCGATATTTTATAGTTGAAAATTATTTTCTAATTTTTTAAAACCATTTTTTATTTGCTTAAAATAATTTTTTTATTCCTAGAAAAAAATTGTTGCTGTAAATAATTTTTTATAATGGGAAAACCATTTTTTGTATTATGAAACCATTTTTTCATTTTTGTATTTTAGTGTATTTTCCAATAAATATTAGTATTTTCTATTTTTCTATGAATTTTTTTTTTGTTTTTTTATATTTTTTGGTAATTTTAGAATTTTTATTGTTTACAAATGTCTATATCTTTTTTTGGTGTGAAAACAAATTTTTTTTCTTGAAATAAAAAGATCTACAAAATCTCCTCCAAGAACCTCCAACAAAATAACCCCAAGAACACCTCTAATCTAAGGTTGGAACTCACAAATCTCAAGGGCCAATGTGTATATAAAAAGAAGAGGAATATAAAATATATTTGCTGCCAAAATTTATGCCAAAAGTAGGTTAACAGGGTTGCCCACGTCTTCCTTTTATAATGCAAAGAAATGAAGAGTTGGAATCCAAAAGACTCCTTTAAATAAGGCAAAGAAATGACGAGTTGGAATCCAAAACAACTCCAAGAGTTAAAAACATTTAAAAATCATTTTAAAATCCGTTTTAACTCCTATTTCAAAACCGTTTGAAATTCTCGCCTTTAAAAATAATAACCAACAAATTTGAGCAAAAAAAATAATTTTATCAAAAATTTTATTTTCCTCCATTTTCTAGAAATTAATTAAAATAGCCTAAAATTACACGGGTTGTTACACTTCCCCACTAACAATGGAATTTCGCCCTCGAAATTCGCCGAATGCCTAGCTCTCAAAATCAGGCTAACAATCTCCAAAAATAATCTCGTCTCCAAAAATAATTCCTCACCTCTAATCTTGAAACTTATCACGAATATCCCCTAAAATTTTCTATCTCCAAAAATTGCTAACCACGTAATGAACCTAAAACCCAAGCCCCGAGGGTTGACGTATACCTAAGCTCTGATACCATTTGTAACACCCCGCCCGCCCGGGAAGAGCGAACGGAGTGCCACTTCGATAAAATAACTAAATCCACAAGTAACAAGGTATAGAGCATCTAAATAAACCCACAATAATATAAATCCACTAATCTCAATCTCTTCAATTACAACAAGTCTCTCGAATAAAAAATACAACAACTAACTAAAAAATCAAATACAAATCTCCAAAGCTCTATACATCAAAATAATAAAATTCTTCCAACTTGTATTAAAAATTCTTCCCAAAATAATCCACGCTAAAATCAATCTCCAATAATCCATAGCGCTCAAATCCATGCTAACCTGCCAACTAAAATAAAATATGGGGAAGTACACAGTACGACAAGAAAGATGCTCACCAAATATATTAGCAATAAGGCGTAACAACACGAGTATGAATATTCAAATCAAATGAAAATCTCAATAGCATTTTATCAATATAATTTCTCAACAACACTTTAACCGGGTCACCAGGCTTCACCACATCCGTATATGCTTTATCAAGCCATAGCCCGGGAAGAAGGAATTTTGGCGGGAGCCCAACATCCGTGCCATATTAAAATCTCATGACAACATGCTCATCAACAATATAATGATACCACATGAATCAAAATAATTTCAACAATTATTTTCCAGATTTCAATGAATTTATCAATTCAAATATGAGTTCAATTAATAAGAAATCAAAGAGAATGACACTCGCGAGATTTAAGGAGCATATTGTGTAAAACCCCATACCTCAAACCATGATGAGAAACCCAAATCACATCCTCAAGATCAACTTAAAAGATCTACAAAATCTCCTCCAAGAACCTCCAACAAAATAGCCCCAAGAACACCTCTAATCTAAGGTTGGAACTCACAAATCTCAAGGGCCAATGTGTATATAAAAAGAAGAGGAATATAAAATATATTTGCTGCCAAAATTTATGCCAAAAGTAGGTTAAAAGGGTTGCCCACGTCTTCCTTTTATAATGCAAAGAAATGAAGAGTTGGAATCCAAAAGACTCCTTTAAATAAGGCAAAGAAATGACGAGTTGGAATCCAAAACAACTCCAAGAGTTAAAAACATTTAAAAATCATTTTAAAATCCGTTTTAACTCCTATTTCAAAACCGTTTGAAATTCTCGCCTTTAAAAATAATAACCAACAAATTTGAGCAATAAAAATAATTTTATCAAAAATTTTATTTTCCTCCATTTTCTAGAAATTAATTAAAATAGCCTAAAATTACACGGGTTGTTACAGTGATGACGATGGTTGGGGGGGGGGGGGGGGGAGGAAGGGGGTTACGAGCATATTTGATTTGCTTTTTTCCCTTTATTATATATATATATATATATATCTGTTTTTTTTTTCCTGAAAATCATATTAAAAAAATTATATTTTTTAGAATTTTTTGAAAATATTTTTTTGGGAAAGACATTTTTTATTTATTGAAACCATATTTTGTCTGTTCAAAATAGTTTTTAATTACTGAAAATCGATATTTTATAGCTGAAAATTATTTTCTAATTTTTTAAAACCATTTTTTATTTGCTTAAAATAATTTTTTTATTCCTAGAAAAAAATTGTTGTTGTAAATAAATTTTTATAATGGGAAAACCATTTTTTGTATTTTGGAAACCATTTTTTGATTTTTGTATTTTAGTGTATTTTCCAATAAATATTAGTATTTTCTATTTTTCTATGAACTTTTTTTTTGTTTTTTTATATTTTTTCGTAATTTTAGAATTTTTATTGTTTACAAATGTCTATATCATTTTTTGGTGTGAAAACAAATTTTTTTTCTTGAAATTGTTTGTTTTTTTATTGGATTTTTTATTTTTAGAAATTATTTTATTTTCTGTTTTTTATTGTCTTTTTAGAGTTTTTTTATGTTTTGCAGATTAATTTTTCATTATTCGAATTTTATTTTTGTTAAATGCTTTTTGTATTGTTTCCAGATTTTTTTTATATTTTTTTTTGGTATTTTTCAGAAGTTTAATTAATTTCCAAAACGTTTTTTTTTAATTTCATTGTATTTTAAGTAATTATTAATATTTTTCTAAATTATTTGTTTTTAGAATTTTCCAAATTTTAAATAAATATTTTTAATTTCCAAATGTTTTAAAAAATTTGTAAATTTTTTGAATATTTAATTGTTTTATCCTTTTAAATTTTTGTAGGATTTTTTACATTTTCAAAATATTTTTGGGTACTTTTCAGAATTTTTAAATATATATTCATTTTTTTAGAATTTTTTCCAATATTTTTAATTTTTTTTTGTTATTTTGCTTAAGTTTTAAACATTTTTTCAAAAATAATTACATTTGGACAAAAATGCCCTTACCTATGGTCATGTGCCACGCACATGAGTAACGATTTTTGCCGAAAGTTGGACGGTCAGAGGCTATTTGAAGCGATTTTTAACGTATGGAATGCTATTTGAAAAAATTGAAAGAATGAGAGAGAAAGTGCAAATAGGAACAAAATTCGGGGATCCAAATATAATTAATTCAAAGACGAATTATCATGTATCAAATTCAAAAACAATTGATAAACGTTGATTCCCCAGCGTGGAAAGTTGTAGTCAACAATACATTCACATACATTACGCAACTTAGGAATTTGGAAAGTTGTAGTTAACAATACATTCACATACATCAAATCGTTTACGCAAATTATACATGTCTTATCTAACGTAGAAAATGATCCTCTCGGATATTTGGGAATACATGTGTTAGAAGAATTTCTAATTTTTTTTTTCTTGTGAAAGTATCTGAATATATATATATATATAATGTCATTTTCCCTTCGGAAGTTTAGTACGAAATTTCTTAATATTTATATAAGCAACCTTTGATCATAGATTTGTCGAGACTTCCAAGAGGTTTTGTGGGCCCTCAGGAATTGAAAGATGAGTAATGCATATATGACCAACTTAAATAATTAAGGCCCTCTTAAATAAAAGGTCTAGATATAAATGATTTCAGGATAATTAATTATAGAAAAAGTAATTTTAAAATAAATTAGTATTTTTCAATATGTATATGATTGATACACGTTGAAAAATCATTAATATTTTTTTTTATCAAACACAAAAGATGAAAAATTGAAATAGATATAGAAAATTTCTTAATGTAAATATTTATTAATATTATTTCCGGAATATATATAGACACACACATATATGAAATATATGAAAATATATACATATTGAAATGTACGAAAAAAATATATGAAATATTTTAAAACAATATATGAAATTTATGGAAAAATATGCGAAATTTATGAAATATTCAAAAAGTACATATGAAAGAAATATTAGAAAAAAATATGCTCAATAAAAGAAATATATGAAATGTTTATAACAATATGAAATATATAGAATATTTTAAATATATATATTATATATACAAAATATATGAAATATATTAAATAGAAGAAATATATAAATATAAGAAATATGTATTTACCAAGTAGATTGAGTTTTTAAAGAAATTGATTTTGGCTGATTTGCCATCCAAGGGTGGTAAACAAAAATATACCTTAAAGAATTGGTTGCCACCCAATGGTACCAAATTGTGTTTAGGGAATGTTATACATAAAAAACAAATGATTTAGTCTAAAATAAGAAAAAATTCAAAATTTCCTCAACTTTGTAAAATCTGCCATAGAATTTGGGAATTATCAAAGATGGCCTATGTTAATTAACCAAAGTACACAATGACCACTGTATTTTATAGCACAACAAATATGAGAATATTTTTATCTTTGAGTATTGATTAGGTGAGTCATTAACTTATAAAAAAAATTATTAAGGATTCTTAACTTGAGTTGGATGGAGCGGATAAAAGTATGAGGAGCTAGTGTGCAACCTGTAGATTGTTACTAAATTTGATTCTTGCAGCACTAATAAATGCAATGAAATTTATATGTGTGTGTGTGTGTGTCGGGGGTGTGGTTGTCTGAAAGTAACAAAACATTATGGGCTACACATGCAAAATGGAATCAACCACAGTATAGTAAATCACATCCAAAACAAGCATGAACTGAAGCTTTATTTAACTGTATGAAGCCCTATGAACTATTCGGGTACTTTCTTTTTTTTTTTTGCTTACAACTATTCGGGTTGTTAAAATCCAATCTCTAGCTAGTTAATTTTCAAAACTTGCCCTAAGGTAGGGGGAATGTATTGAACACCAAAGGATGACTATTTGTCTAGTTTACAGTAAGTCATGGTCAATTGTTGCATGAATTTTCCACACTTATACCACCTATATATACCCCTCCCTATATACCTCTTTCCTCATCAACGACACAATCTTTCTATTTTCGAATAAGCAATACAAAGAAACCCAAAATGGCGCATAACCATTGGTGTAACCTCTTTTCAGTAGCCCTAGTCTGTGTGGTAGCGTTAGTTATGGTGCAATATTCTGTTGCCCAAAACTCACCCCAGGACTACGTGGATGCTCACAACGCGGCACGAAGTGCTGTGAATGTGGGGCCGGTGACATGGGACGAGTCAGTGGCAGCCTTTGCGCGACAGTACGCGCAATCAAGGGCGGGGGATTGTAGGCTCGTGCATTCGGGCGACCCGCGATATGGTGAGAACCTGGCTTTTGGGTCCGGCTTTGAATTAACGGGGAGAAACGCCGTGGACATGTGGGTGGCAGAGAGGAATGACTACAACCCCAACACCAACACGTGCGCTCCGGGGAAGGTGTGTGGACACTACACTCAAGTGGTATGGCGAAACTCGGTCCGGATAGGGTGCGCTAGGGTTCGGTGTAACAACGGGGCATGGTTCATCACATGCAACTATTCTCCTCCCGGCAACTACGCAGGACAGCGTCCATACTAGTTTTACACAATCCAATAAAAAAATTATTATTATGAATAATTGCATTGAGCACTTCTAGTTTTATATTTTATGCAACATAAAAGTTCGGATTGCATACATAATCTGAAACGATCAAGTACTAGTAAGCTGTTAGTCTTGCAGCAACTACAGCTAATAAAATGTAATCGAGAAATAAGCTGTATATCGGGTGCATAAATGTAGGGATAATTGGAATATCTAGGGCGGTGAAGTGAGAAATTAAGACATAGATGTAATTATCCCTTAAATGTCATATTTAAGCCTTTTGTTGAATACAGACTTTTGTTTATTTGCTTGTGTAATTTAAATTTTTGTGACTCACCGGGTTAGTTAAACTTTAGTTTTACTCAAAGTAGTGGACATCAACTAAAAATATATATTTGATAACACTCCATATTGTATTGAATGTATACTGTTTTCACCATTAAATGATTATTGTTTCATTAAATCTCATGGAAAAAAACTAAACTAAAGGGAAATTAATACAATTTTTGTGATAATTGAATCAATGTTGAACGTACTTAGTTTTGACTCGTTAATTTTTTTTACATGAAAACACAACGGGAAAAAATTAAAATGAAGAAAATAGAATACAAGACACATCACTACTACTTAAAAAGAGGGAAGTATCGCTATAATGATCTAAAGTCCAAAATATCATCAAACTATTTATAAATCTATTAATACCCTTCATATTCTCCATCTTCAACTCAACCGTCTAATGTACCCAAAATGTTTTGACAAAGTTAATGTATTTACAAATCCATTAATACCCTTCATATTCTCTATTTTCACGGTCTATTGTTACCCAAAACGGATTGACAAAGATAAGGTACTTTTTTAACCATTAGAATATGCAAAAGACATATTAAAATTAATTTAAAAAAGAATATGCAATTAGTTTTATAATAACAAACATTAATTTAAAATATAGTTTTTGGATGTTTTATATATAAACTGTTTTTATATATATAAACATTAAAAACTGTTTCTTTTATGTATAATCTGTTTGTTTTAAGTGTTTTTTATATAAAGACATTAAAAAAATTTATACAAAAGTAATTTTAACGTTTTTATTTGTAAAATACTTAAAACACGGTTTACATATAAAAAAATGAATCTTATAAAACACTTTAATGTATTTTATTGTGTGTGTGTATATATATACATGTGGATGTGGATGTGGATGTATTCAAATAAATTTATATATTATATATTAATAATTATTTTTTATATTTTTATTTATAGCAGTTTATGCAAAAAAATATTAAAAACAACTGTTTTTTATGCTTTGTAACGGTTTCTTATATAAAATAATTTGTATAAAATCATTAAACAATGACGTTATCAATTTTAATATTCACAGTACTTAATGCATTACTTTATCTCATCACGTTAAATATTTTGACTTGCCCACACGTTCAACGCACGTGGGCACACCTAGTATGTCTATAAATATCATATTTTTTAAAGAGTTTTAAAGTATGACAAACTGAACTGTTTTGTATTTCATACTTGAAAGACATGAGTAGCACATTAATTTATACACAAGGATGCTGACAAAGTCAAATAACATAAAGGAAACTAAAATTCTAAAACTAAGCAAAGCATCAACTGTAAGGAATGCAACAACATCCATTGAGCTCCTAAGGAGACATTTGAATTTAAACCACATGAGTATTGCCTCGTTCAAAATGATATATCTGGCTGTATATCTTCTTGACAAATATCCTTAATACTCCCCCGCAAGTGAAGGTGGAGTGTGAGAACACACTAAGCATGGGATGAAGATATGAAGATACTGAGTTGACAAATGTTTGTAATACCCCGTATTTTTGTGGCTTTTAAATTTAGGGATTTATTAAATTAATTAAGGAATTAATTTAATTTTAATCCGAAAATTTATTTTAAATATTTACTAGTGTGATGAGAGTTAGTAATTATTGGAAATTTGTTGAATATTAATAGATGAGTAAAGTAATATATAAGATTGGTTTTATTAAAAATTATCATGAGTGAATAAAATGACAATTATGGAAATTTAAGTCGGGACGCACATGTGTCGTGTCAGGACTAAATTATGATTATTAAAGTGAATAAAGTATAAATCACCCGTATGGTCATTTCGAGGGCGCCAAAGTGTCCGGAAGGATCGAGATAGTCAGAAAAGTGTACTCGAGAGTTTAGTTTGGGTCTCGGGACATTTTTAGGCCTAATTGACATCCCTGGAGGGTATTTTAGACATTTTATATTTTTGGATAATTAAACCCACGAATTTCCTAAGGACATATCAGCCTTTAGGAGTTGTCTTCTAGGGTTAACAAACACAAAATCAAAGGACGACCATTAGAGAAGAAGTTGGCAAGCTTTTCAAGAAATTCAAGGCCAAAGACTCAATCGTTTGCACCGCCACAACCACCAAAACGTAGATCGCGTGACGAGGAGCGCAACCATACCTTTTCTTCCACAAATTATAAACTAAATTTCCAGGCAAGTATCTATCTTGCTTTATTTTTAGTTAATGTCTCAATCATGTTAGTCTAGGGTTGTTTAGGACTCGTCCCATAAAAGAATGTATAGTTTTGAGACTTAGAATCACATGTTATATAAGAAGAAATCATATTCTGGACATCTAAATCGCATGTAGAGGATATACCAAGAATTTGTATGGATTTAGAAGTAGGAAATATGGAAAAAGAATGGGAAGAATTGAAATTAAAAGAAAAGATTAGGGTTCTTGAAGTTTATGTAGATTTTACCCATTTAATCGTTATACTTGATGAGTTCGGACATGTTTTACATTTAAAATCATGTATTTATGCATATAGTACTTGTGATGATGTTGGTTGGGTGTTTGGGAATCGTATATGGAGATTTGGTTGAGGTTGGAGAGGCAAACCCGTAATTGGGTTAATGCAGTTTTTACCATAACTGCTTGATCGAACGATCGACCCAAGAACATCCATCGATCGATGATCGATCGATCGACCCCTCCTGGAAAACTGCATATTCCCCTTATTTTGGTTTAATCCGATTAAAAGGCATAGGAACCCTTGATTATTATTGTTAGAGTATAATGAGAAATAAATAGGACCAGCAGGGTCTAGGTAACCCTGTTGAGTGAGAATTTAATGTAAGATGAAATAAAGGGTTAACGGGAAGTTATTCGCACATATTATATCGAGCGTACGATAAATAAATGATCGAGACTTGTAAGGAAGTTACACTAGAAAGAAAATGAGAGTACCTACTGAAATTATACTTAAGGTGATAGAATACTTTGAGAGATGAGAAGTACGGAGTAACTTATATATGAGAATAGAAGTGACGAGTCCGTTATGCGAGAATCGAGTAAAATGTGCTAAGAGCGGATAACTATAACTATGGGTCGTGGGGGCACCAAATTTAAAACCATGTGAATATTATATTTATATGACTGTGTGATTGTTCATATATTATATATCTGTGTAAAATTTATACCCGAGCTACTTGTTATCACGGGGTTTTCGCGCCGGGACAGGCTTATCTCGATTGGACCTTTATGGGGGATGACGACTTGTACCCTAGAAGATAATATCCTCGATTACAAGCTATCCGAGGGGTAGTTAGATGGTCCTAAGAGACGTGAGGGTATATGCTGACCTCTCGGGACCGGGAACTATGCTTCGCCTCCATTTGTATGTGTTTTGTGTTAATAGAGTTCGAGAGTGATTCCGAACTAGTATTTCCCTTAGTATGAGTGATACGGGGACTTGATAGCAGAGTACGCCAGCACCATAGATTTTATATGGGGTGCCGTTAGTATATATATTATATGTGAGACTAATATATATAAATATATTTACATGGGAATTTTCTACTGTGCGTATACGTAATTAAGTAATGAATAAATGTTTCAACTCTCTTAAATGTTCGGGAACTTCATAATGGTACTGATTTGTTTTAAATAATGTAAGGAATCTTGAAGAGATTAGTTTTCTAAACTAAATACTATCACCCTGTTATTTCTCGAGATAAAACTTTATGGAAAATAAGTGAGATAGACTTATGAGGTTTAGTAGTACGATAGCCGTGCATACTAGATGAGAGGTGAGAATTCTCAAGAGAGTGTCGCATACTAGCATGGTTGTTGCATTAGCCGGTCAGCATTTTAAATTCTTGCTAAACTAAATTTTAAACTGTTTTACAATCGGGCTCTGACCTGTTTCCTGTTATCTCTTCTCTCTTGTATATATATGTATATATTACGTGTGCCCAGCCATAGGGACGTCATGCTTAGGTTCTTTGGATTAGACGTGCTGCATCTTATGTGGGAGTTGCAGGCCATTGCTTAGACGACCTCGTTGTTGATTCCACTCTTATTTCAACTCTAATTAGTTTGGGCACGTGTCGACCGTTTCCTTATCCAGTTGGATTGTCAGAGAATTTGTTCATTTATCTCTAGTACTTTGTATTCATGGGGATTTTAATTACTGTCAGGATGGTTTCATTTGTAATTCTTAAACTTGGTATTGGTTTATTTGAATGGTTAAATTATGGGGTGTTTATTACCAACCTTAATATTTGTGTGATTTCTTAAACTGTTAATTATTAAAGGTTTTCATATTTGGATTTAATAAAATGGAAATAAATGGGTTTGACACTTAGCTTAATTATTTAGGGTGTTTAAATTGGAAATTTTAAACTACGACAGTGATTCTAAGAATGAACCAACCGTTCACCTTGATTTTAATTTAATAAAGGACTGATCACCCGGTATGTAATTAGGCAGGGTGTCACAGGTGGTATCAGAGCATCAGGTTCTAGTGTCCTTTAGGATCTGTACGGCTTATTTCGTGTCCAGCTTAGAGTCTTTGATTTAGAGCCCTAATATTAGGAATGTTGTATTCATCTTTATGCGTTGGGAATTCGTGCTTCTGCGATTTGTTTATGTGAATGATGAAATCATCCAGATTATTTAAATTTTCAGATGGATCGTCAAGAAGAACAAGCTAATGCCGTTGGGAGAGTCAATGAGCAAAGTCATCTCACACCTCAGGTGTCTCCAGGGAGAGTATCAACCGCCGAGTTAGCAAAAATTATGGCCCAGGCAGTTACCACTGCGGTCTTACAGTATCAAGAATGCAACACACAACTTATAGGAAGTAAAAGATCTAGAGTGTATTGCCAATCTGTCATGACTAGAAATAACAAATGTGCGAAGACACTAAAATCGCAACAAAGAGCTCCTCAAGACCGTACAAGCCACGAAGGTAACAAATTTTACAAGGAAACTCAAAGGCGTCAGGGCCAACAAAGTCGGGATCAGAGTGAAGTCACAAAGAGGTGTTTCAAATGTGGAATGGACGGTCATGAATGTCAAACTTGTCCGAATCAGACTGGAAAGGAACTCTGACCCGACCAACGAGAACTTTCAGGACTCTGCTATAAGTGTGAACAAACAGGTCACAAGTGGAGGGACTGTCCTCAACCATATATCATTTGTCATCAGGATATTGAACAAGGCCAACAAGGCCGAGGAAAATGTGGAAGCGGACAAGTGGACCAAAACCAACAGAGGAGTAAAATTAAACAGTTTAGAGGTAGATGCTTCAATTGCTGCAGGGTGGGTCACCGGAGGCAGGGTTGCCCAGATAAGGGTAAGATACCGCAACAGCATGGGCAAAAACAATTCGAATGTGTGTACGAGGTCTAGCATACTGAAATTCAGCAACCATCATTAGCCATTGATGGTATGTTCCTTCCTTCTAATATTATGGGACACATTTTATTTAATACTGGGGCGTCACACTGTTTCATAAATACTCACATTGCGCGGGCCTTAGGATTTTTAGACACTAATGAGAGTACGGTGTCATGCGTAGGCTCATCATTTGGAATGAGTCTTTAATTCTCTTTATCCGTTGGGGTGTAGGTATATAGTTTGGTAGATTGATTTTTACATGCAATCGAACTAGTTTAGTCTTACGTGAGCACGACGTCGTTATTGGCATGGATTGGCTCGCTGCGTACAGAGCCATGACAAATTGTTTCGATTGGAGTACTATATTTTCCATTGCAGGACAGGAGATGTTTTAGTAGCGATGCCTCGCCCAGAGGGAGGGTCTTCCACCCATTTGTATTACATAGAGGAGGATACCTCTAAGGAGATTGTGATTCTCCTGTATTTGATTCCAGTCATTCATGAGATTCCGAATACATTTGGCAAAGTAAAAGTATGAGTTTTATCCTCGGAGGATGAAGTGTGTTTTATGGGACACGAACGAGTCATCATATTTTGTTCATTGCTAAATTAGCATGTGAGACGAGTCTAGCGAGTATAACTATGAACGTCATTATTCTGAGGATACTTTTCTAGTGTAGCGGGATTATCTTTAGTGCTACCGCAAGGATGAATGGGTGTATCAATAGTGCTATATAGTTTTTTGAAGTTATTTGTGTTACTGATGTGATATACAAGTAAGATATTACCTTGGTTATAATTTTATAGAAATGGCTAGTACGATAGTAGGCAGTTATTGCAAAACTATCGGAGTGGTTACCTTAGTGCCGTATGTTTTGTCTAGCGAGACCTCACCTGCGAGAGGGTCGGACTCACACTTCATATTATCTATTTTAGAGACCTCAGAGGGAATAGTGGGCTCGAGATACTCGATCCCGAAGTGTGTAGGAACTTTGTTGTTATGATTCAGTATGTATTAGGTTTACTGTTGGGCGGTAAGTTTTGACTCATTATTATGTTTAACACTCAGGACTTGGTGATAGGTAGAGAGCATTGGTATATCTACCCTTTAGAGATGTGAGAGTAAGTTTCAGACTCATATGTTTGGAATCAGGATTTTGAGAGTCCTGATTATATGTGTTCGAGATTTACGAATTTTAATTTCCACCAATACTGAACGATCATGGATTGGTAAAATGTTCTTTGTGTAGGTTTAATTACTGGAGGTGATGTAACTTTTCTGTCAAGAGATGGAATAAAGGGATACGTGTTATGGACGGAGGGCCTAACAGATATCGATAACCGACCATGCTAGGTAGTAGTGTATCGGGGGAGTTCTTTGTTTGGATTTCGCTTTGCGAGACATCCTACGCATGAAACTTAGCGTAAGTTTGGAAGTAGGAAGATGTTTGGTCATTAGTCTATCGGTTGGTACCTCTTTCATAGTAGGAGAAGGTAATTATATCTATAAGTTGGAAGTTAAATTATGATTTAAGGCCAGTGAAGCTGGTTGTGTGGTGAGAAAGCATGGAAAGTTTTGTTTTATCACCACGAATTGAGGGGTGCGAACGATGATAAGGGGGAATTGAAATTTCGATCTTTAGGGTGATTGAGAGTACCCAAGTGTTGTAACCGCATTCGGAACACAAGGGAAATAAAGAGTTGGGACGATTTTTAGTGAGGATTATCTGGGAAATAAATTTTAATACAAGAACGAAGACTTGTATTTATTTTGAGGTATAGAGCATTAGTGAGTTATTTTAGTTGTTGTATCCATTCAAAAGAATTGTTGTACTTATCTGAAGAGATAAGAGATTAGTAGTCCCTCTTTTGTTGATGTGGGATATAGATACTCTATAACTTGTTGCATTGGGGGATTTGGTTAGTTTTATCGATGAGTAGTTCTCCGCTTGCTCTCCCCAGGCGGTCGGGGTGTTACAAAATGTGGGCATCCTGGTTAGCCGATGTTAAAATTGTCCGAGTTGGTGGGAGTGGAAGTGTGGAATATATGTTTGTGGGACTAGCATAGCGAGGTCGAAGTGATAGAGTGGATTAAGCGTCGCATGAGGGGCGATAATCCATTCATACGTGTGCGATCATAATAGCACACCCGAATTTGATCGAAAGGCTGTGGGAAGCCATTTAAAAGGGGTATTCCTTGAGAAGGGTAGAATTTAAATTATTATGGAGAACCCTCGGAGCAGAGTTGTTATTAGTCAAGTGTAAGAGCGATTTGCGCATACAAAGACTAATGATGTTAGTATGGTATAAAAGGTCCAGAAGTGCACATTAAGTGTCACTAAATGTGAGACATTTCAAGTAAAAGTCGATGTTTAGAGGGACATAATGAGGGGTCTCTGCATGCACCACTCATAAATAGAGATCGGTTGGAATAAGAGGATTAACCAGAAAAATTTTGAGGCTATCGACAATTCCTATAATGGAAGAGGCCGGTAAAGTCGGTAAAGTTTTTTGGATGGGTTGCCATCTTCAAGACAAGATCAAGAGTTCATCTGAACATGTGGGACAAGTTGACCAAGAAGGAAGTAATTGATATTCCTTTGGGGTGATTAACAATATTTACTAGTGTACCCCAGTCTTCCTTTGAAAGGAAGGATCGCGCCGGTACGTGGTCCTACACGGTATTATTTTCTGAATCGGGATGAAAATTTTGAATTCCACCTACAATATGGGATTTCAGAAAGCAGTGGGAGTAACATTTCGTTTTGAGTAGGATGAATCACCCCTCGCCTGGGAGTAGGCGCACGGTGATTAACGATTAGTTGAGCCGCGTGAAGGTAATTTTGGAATCTTGGTGATCATTTCATTTCCATAAAGGATATAGCTATCAAATGAAGTATAGTATGGTAAATTTTCGTGGAAGCACTCGTACCTGTTTGTCGTGAACGAGGTGCTTATTGAGGTTTTGGTGTGGAAAAACCTTAATTATTCTCCCTCTGTATGTTTAGAGGTGAGCGGATAATCAGAATTTTGGATTTGGTCAAGTTAGAGTCTGATGACTATAGTGGAATTACCATGACTGTTTTAAGAGACAAGAGTATTCAGATATTCGTATGCAATACACCAAAAATAGTAATTTGGCACACCCGAATGTTAAAAATCTGGCACAGTTTTAAACTGTGCCAAATTCTGGAACGATTTAATAATAATTTGGCACACTTTAAAGCAGTGCCAAAATTTGGCACTATTTTAAAGTGTGTCAAAATTGAGTACACATGATTAAAATATAAAAGCCCCAAAAAAAAATCATTCCCACCTCTTTCCTCTCTCATTTTTCAATCTCCCGCCCCTCATATATCTCCCTCCCCTCAACCTCTTACTGGCTCCATTATGGCATCCAGCGCTCTGTTCGGCCACCGCTTGGCCCAATGGCTAGTGATCTTCTTGCGGAGAAGCACTGCCGACAACTAATGAACGTATGGGGTTTTGGCGGTGCAGAGATGGTGGATTAGTGATCTATATGTAGGTACTGTTGGTGTTCTCTCTTCGCAAGGTATCTTTCATTCCCTCTTCGTTCTGCTCCATTGCAAGAACACTTATTCTTTTTCAGTCTTTTGTTCCCTATTTTGCCCCAAGCATCAACATATTTCCTTATTTCTAAGTTCTGATTTTGATTGGTTTTTGGTAAAATTTGAGACCCATTTTGTTGGAGAGTAAAAAGATTGAAACTTTGAATCATGTGAAATTGTTGTGCAATACCATCTAATTCACCGGAGACAAAGAAGAAGGGGAAAAATAAGCAAAACCCATTTGGCAGTGACTATAGTCCAAACCATAAAACTGGGGGTGGTTACAAATCTCATGTACTAGATAACCCAACAGATCATGAAATTGAGTGGACATATGAACTGGGGCGTGAGCTTGGTCGGGGTGAGTTTGGGATTACATATTTGTGTACTGATAAATTATCTGGAGAAGTGTATGCTTGTAAATCAATATCTAAAAAGAAGTTGAGGACTCGGGTGGATATTGAAGATGTGAGGAGAGAGGTTGAGATTATGAAGCATTTGCCTAAACATCCCAATATTGTAAGCTTGAAGGACACTTATGAGGATAATATCGCTATCCACTTGGTGATGGAGTTGTGTGGGGAGTGAGTTGTTTGATCGAATTGTTGCAAGGGTGCATTACATCGAACGGGCTACTGCAGCTGTCACTCGCACAATTGTTGAAGTTATTCAGATGAATCTTTGTTATGGAATTTATGATTTGGTTTGCACATGGTTCTCTTTTTAAAAAAAATTATTTTGTGTATGGATAATATTCTCATATGCTTTGGGCAAGTGTTACAAGTACAAAAATATCACAATATGGGGTGGGGTGGGGGTGATAAACACACAAATCATAGCAATCACGTGTGTACTGACTGTTGGATTAATTTCCATGTGATTAAAAGCTAACGTGGGAAGCGACTCGTGGTTGGTGAATTGCGTGTTTGGAGAGAGAGAAAATGCGGTGGCCGCGGCAAAGTGGTGGTAGGGAGTGGACCCGCCGTTACTCCGGTGGTTGGGGGAGGTGTTTGGGGGCTCAGATAGGTCGAGAAAGGCGATGTTGAGCAGCAACCATTGAAGCAGGCTTTTGTGGCTTCTCTAATGTAAGGTGATTGCATTTTTTTCTCCTTGTGTTTGTTCCATCTATATACAATTTTTTTTCTCCTTGATGTCAATTTGTGTAGTGATTAAGTAGTAATTGGTGCCAATTTTTTTGGTTTGGTTTATTTGTATTTCAATATGAGTTGAAATTGTTAGATTATGTATATGAATTGACTTCTACTATGAATCGTTCATAAACCCCTTGAATATATGCATAAATATTTAGAGAATGGAATCAAATTGATTAAGAATGAATTTTTAGGGTTCTTGATAGAGAATTGGGTTTTATCAGTAAATCTTGAATTAGTATTGTGTTTTTGATGTTTAAATCATGTTTAAATCATAGTTACTTTATTTAGATGTTATATGAATGATTTATGGGAAGTTTAGGGGTCATTAATGGAGTTTTGGTTTGAGTTTTGTTGAGTTGGGTAAGATTAAGTTTAGGGTGATTCATAGGTTTATTGTATGTGATAAGTTCATTATTTACATAACTTTGTAATGATAATAGAGTGAATAGTTCCTAAACTTTTTTTAGATTTCCATGTGTTGTGAGAATATTTTTTTTCTGTGTTACATGTGTAAAATGCACACTACATGTGTACTCGTGGATATCATACCAAGGGGGATTTAGTTATCGGGGCATGTACGATGCAGATCGTGATGGCACCTTCGTGAATAGATGAGTAAGACTTGGTCGTATAACCCCCGCGTCACATGTATAGCTACCTGTATCAGAGATGGATTGATGGGGACATTTCATCATATAAACTTGGGTATGGTAGAATATATGAACGATGAGTATACGTGGTGATTCATCGCTTTCTCGTGTTAAGGTAGGTTTGGGATGATCTAAGACTATACTTGGTATGCGCGAGTGATCCCAGAGGGCAATAGGGATGTGCCTTTGTTAATTCACCAATTTAAGTAAGATCCTACTTCTATGGTAACATTATAGTTCATGCTTACAGACTTTATGACTGTCTTATTTATTTTGTACACTCGTAATTATTTAGTATAATGAATAGGACTCAGGGTGAGGACAATACTCAATATTTCACAATAGGACTCGGAATAAATCAACAAATCGACAGGACCCACATCGAACACATGTGCTTGGTTTGTGACCTTTCTCAATTACTTACTCATTTTCACTAATTCTTCATGTATGCCAAAATTGAAAAACTGGTAAATAAAACAAAAAACCAAGAACATTTCACAAGTCAGAAAATTAAGTCACATGTTGTAAAATGACTACTTTCCCTACATAATGGTTAATATATCTGTTTAAAATATAATTTTGGTATTGCAGGACCTCTTCGTGTCGGGACCGATACTACATTAGCACACTGGAATGGGCTATGGCAGAGGTACTGCGCAATCAGAGACAATGGTGAAAACCAAAGCGGAACTCGAAGAAGTGATTGGAAAAGGGAAGATCTCCAAATGTTTGCACAAATACGCAAGGATCAAGAATGAGGGAGCTTATTCGGAGGATCTCAAGTTGCGAATAAATTTGGTAAGTATTTTATATTCATGATAGAACATTTTATAATGTAGTGCACCTTCACCAAAGTAAATTCTTCATTTAGTTGTGTGCGCGTGTGTGTGTTGGGTAAGATGTGTGTCTTAAGGCCTTAATAAGTGGTTGATATGGAGGAAGGGGCAATATGGATTTATATACTATTTTTAGATGTTAAATCGGTGGAAAGGATTTATTGGTGGTTTAGCTGCGGCTTGTGTGCTTGTTGTTGTTGTTGGGCTTATTTTAATATAATAATAAGTTGGATTTCATGAATAAACAAAGGAAACTCTGTCGAAATTTTATGAAATAAGTAAGTGTTCTAAATTGATTAAGGCGTTAAAGGGTGAAAACCAACACTTAAACTTAAAAACAAGCCGTTAAAGGGTGAAAATCCAAACCATCCCCCAAACGACCCCGTAGGAGGCACGAACACCTCGCACAGGACCAATGTAACTTGTAGGAACTGACCACTAGTCTCGGGTCTCCCGGTTTGTGAATATGACGATAATTTGTAAAAATCAACACTTGAACTTAAAAAGAAGCTGTTAAAGGGTAAAAACCCAAACCAGCCCCAAAACGACCCCATAGGAGGCACGAACACCTCGCACGGGACCAATGTAACTTGTAGGAACTGACCGCGTAGTCCTGGGTCTCCCGATTTCAGAATATGACGATAATTTGCAAAAATCACACTAACTTAAAAATAAGCCGCTAAAGGGTGAAAACCCAAACTAGCCCCCAAACGACCCCGTAAGAGGCACGAACACATCGCACGAGACCAATGTAACCTGTAGAAACTGACCGCGTAGTCCCGGATCTCCCGGTTTGAGAATATGATGATAATTTGCAAAAATCACACTTAGACTTAAAAACAAGCCGTTAAAGGGTGAAAACCCAAACCATCCCACAAACGACCCCATAGGAGACACGAACACCTCGCACAGAACCAATGTAACTTGTAGGAACTGACCGCGTAGTCCCGGGACTCCCGGTTTGTGAATATGATGATAATTTATAAAAATCAACACTTAAACTTGAAAACAAGCCGTTAAAGGGGGAAAACCCAAACCATCCCCTAAACTACCCCATAGGAGGCACGAACGCCTCGCACGGGACCAATGTAACTTGTAGGAACTCACCACATAGTCCCGGGTCTCCCGGTTTGAGAATATGACGATAATTTATAAAAATCACACTTAGAATTAAAAATAAGCAGTTAAAAGTGAAAACTCAAACTAGCCCTCAAACAACCCTGTAAGAGGCACGAACACCTCACACGTGACCAATGTAATTTGTAGGAACTGACTGCATAGTCCCGGGTCTCCCGGTTTGTGAATATGATGATAATTTGCAAAAATCACACTTACTTAAAAACAAGCCGTTAAAGGGTAAAAACCCAAACCAGTCCCCAAATGACCCCGTAAGAGGCACGAACACCTCGCACGGGACCAATGTAACTTGTAGGAACTGGCCGCGTAGTCCCAGGTTTCCCGGTTTGTGACTATGACAATAATTTGTAAAAATCAACACTTAGACTTAAAAACAAGCCGTTAAAGGGTGAAAACCCAAACCAGCCCCCAAACGACCCCGTAGGAGGCACGAACACCTCGCACGGGACCAATGTAACTTGTAGGAACTGATCGCGTAGTCCTGGGTCTCCCGATTTGAGAATATGACGATAATTTGTAAAAATCACACTTAGACATAAAAACAAGCCGTTAAAGGGTGAAAACCTAAACTAGCCCCCAAACGACTCCGTAGGCGGCACGAACACCTCGCACGGGACCAGTGTAACTTATAGAAACTGACCGCGTAGTCCCGGGTCTCCCGGTTTGAGAATATGACGATAATTTGCAAAAAGCACTCTTAGACTTAAAAACAAGCCGTTAAAGGGTGAAAACACAAACTAGCCCCCAAATGACCCTGTAGGAGGCACGAACACCTCATATGGGAACAATGTAAATTGCAGGAACTGATCGCGTACTCCCGGATCTCCCGATTTGAGAATATGACAATAATTTACAAAAATAAACACTTAGACTTAAAAACAAGCCGTTAAAGGGTGAAATCCCAACCAGCCCCTAAACGACCCCGTAGGAGGCATGAACACCCCACACGGGACCAATGTAACTTGTAGGAACTGACCGCGTAGTCCCGGATCTCCCGGTTTGAGAACATGACGATAATTTGCAAAAATCACACTTAGACTTAAAAACAAGCCGTTAAAGTGTGAAAACCCAAACCAGCCCCCAAACGACCCCGTAAGAGGCACGGACACCTCGCACGGGACCAATGTAACTTATAGGAACTGACCGCGTAGTCCCGAGTCTCCCGGTTTGTGAATATGATGATAATTTGCAAAAATCAACAGTTAGACTTAAAAACAAGCTGTTAAAGGGTAAAAACCCAAACCAGCCCCCAAACGACCACGTAGGAGGCACGAACACCTCGCACGGGACCAATGTAACTTGTAGGAACTGACCGCGTAGTCCCGGGTCTCCCGGTTTGAGAATATGATGATAATTTGTAAAAATCAACACTTAGACTTAAAAACAAGCCGTTAAAGGGTGAAAACCCAAACCAGCCCCCAAACGACCCAGTAGGAGGCACGAACACCTCATACGGGACCAATGTAACTTTTACGAACTGATCACGTAGTCCCGGGTCTTTCGGTTTAAGAATATGACGATAATTTGCAAAAATCAACACTTAGACTTAAAAATCAGTCGTTAAAGGGTGAGTACCCAAACCAGCACGCGAACGACCCTGTAAGAAGCACGAACATCTCATACGGGACCAATGTAACTTGTAGAAACTGACCGCGTAGTTATGGGTCTCCCGGTTTGAGAATATGACAATAATTTGCAAAAAATCACACTTAGACTTAAAAACAAGCCGTTAAAGGGTGAAAATCGAAACTAGCCCACAAATGACCCCGTAGGAGGTACGAACACCTCGCACGGGACCAATGTAACTTGTAGCAACTCACCGCATAGTTTCGGGTCTCCCGGTTTGAGAATATGACGATAATTTGTAAAAATCACACTTAGACTTAGAAATAAGCCATTAAAGGGTGAAAACCCAAACCAGCCCCCAAACGACCCCATAGGAGGCACGAACACCTCGCCGGGACAAATGTAACTTGTAGGAATTGGCCGCGTAGTCCCGGGTCTCCCAATTTCAGAATATGATGATAATTTGTAAAAATCACACGTAAAACTTAAAAACAAGCCGTTAAAGGGTGAACACCCAAACCAACACCCAAACGGCCCCGTAAGAGGCACGAACACCTCGCACGGGACCAATGTAACTTGTAGGAATTGACCGCGTAGTCCCGGGTCTCTCGGTTTGTGAATATGACGAAAATTTGCAAAAATCACACTTAGACTTAAAAACAAGCCGTAAAAGGGTGAAAACCCAAACCAACCCCCAAACGACCACGTAAGAGGCACGAACACCTCGCACGGGACCAATGTAACTTGTAGGAACTGACCGCGTAGTCTCGGGTCTCCCGGTTTGAGAATATGACGATAATTTATAAAAATCACACTTAGACTTAAAAATAAGCAGTTAAAAGTGAAAACTCAAACTAGCCCTCAAACGACCCTGTAAGAGGCACGAACACCTCACACGGGACCAATGTAATTTGTAGGAACTGACCGCGTAGTCCCGGGTCTCCCGGTTTGTGAATATGATGATAATTTGCAAAAATCACACTTAGACTTAAAAACAAGCCGTTAAAGGGTAAAAACCCAAACCATCCCCCAAATGACCCCATAAGAGGCACGAACACCTCGCACGGGACCAATGTAACTTGTAGGAACTGACCGCGTAGTCCCAGGTCTCCCGGTTTGTGAATATGACGATAATTTGCAAAAATCAACACTTAGACTTAAAAACAAGCCGTTAAAGGGTGAAAACCCAAACCAGTCCCCAAACAACCCCGTAGGAGGCACGGACACCTCGCACGGGACCAATGTAACTTGTAGGAATTGATCGCGTAGTCCTGGGTCTCCCGATTAGAGAATATGACGATAATTTGCAAAAATCACACTTAGACATAAAAACATGCCGTTAAAGGGTGAAAACCTAAACTAGCCCCCAAACGACTCCGTAGGCGGCACGAACACCTCGCACGGGACCAATGTAACTTATAGAAACTGACCGCGTAGTCCCGGGTCTTCCGGTTTGAGAATATGACGATAATTTGCAAAAATCACACTTAGACTTAAAAACAAGCCGTTAAAGGGTGAAAACACAAAACAGCCCCCAAATGACCCTGTAGGAGGCACGAACACCTCATATGGGAACAATGTAAATTGTAGGAACTGATCGCGTACTCCCGGGTCTCCCGATTTGAGAATACGACAATAATTTGCAAAAATAAACACTTAGACTTAAAAACAAGCCGTTAAAGGGTGAAATCCCAACCAGCCCCCAAACGACCCCGTAGGAGGCATGAACACCCCGCACGGGACCAATGTAACTTGTAGGAACTGACCGCGTAGTCCCGGATCTCCCGGTTTGAGAACATGATGATAATTTGCAAAAATCACACTTAGACTTAAAAACAAGCCGTTAAAGGGTGAAAACCCAAACCAGCCCCCAAACGACCCCGTAAGAGGCACGGACACCTCGCACGGGACCAATGTAACTTATAGGAACTGACCGCGTAGTCCCGAGTCTTCCGGTTTGTGAATATGACGATAATTTGCAAAAATCAACAGTTAGACTTAAAAACAAGCTGTTAAAGGGTAAAAACCCAAACCAGCCCCCAAACGACCACGTAGGAGGCACGAACACCTCGCACGGGACTAATGTAACTTGTAGGAACTGACCGCGTAGTCCCGGGTCTCCCGGTTTGAGAATATGATGATAACTTGTAAAAATCAACACTTAGACTTAAAAACATGCAGTTAAAGGGTAAAAACCCAAACCAGCCCCCAAACGACCGAGTAGGAGGCACGAACACCTCATACGGGACCAATGTAACTTGTACGAACTGATCACGTAGTCTCGGGTCTTTCGGTTTAAGAATATGACGATAATTTGCAAAAATCAACACTTAGGCTTAAAAACAAGTCGTTAAAGGGTGAGTGCTAAAACCAGCACGCGAACGACCCCGTAAGAAGCACGAACACCTCATACGGGACCAATGTAACTTGTAGAAACTGACCGCGTAGTTATGGGTCTCTCAGTTTGAGAATATGATGATAATTTGCAAAAAAAATCACACTTAGACTTAAAAATAAGCCGTTAAAGGGTGAAAACCGAAACCAGCCCACAAATGACCCCGTAGGAGGTACGAACACCTCGCACGGGACCAATGTAACTTGTAGCAACTCACCGCATAGTTTTGGGTCTCCCGGTTTGAGAATATGACGATGATTTGTAAAAATCACACTTAGACTTAGAAACAAGCCATTAAAGGGTGAAAACCCAAACCAGCCCCCAAACGACCCCATAGGAGGTACGAACACCTCGCACGGGACCAATGTAACTTGTAGGAACTGGCCGCGTAGTCCCGGGTCTCCCAATTTCAGAATATGATGATAATTTGTAAAAATCACACTTAAAACTTAAAAACAAGCCGTTAAAGGGTGAACACCCAAACCAACCCCCAAACGGCCCCGTAAGAGGTACGAACACCTCGCACGGTACCAATGTAACTTGTAGGAATTGACCGCGTAGTTCCGGGTCTCTTGGTTTGTGAATATGACGAAAATTTACAAAAATCACACTTAGACTTAAAAACAAGCCGTTAAAGGGTGAAAACCCAAACCAACCCCCAAACGACCACGTAAGAGGCACGAACACCTCGCACGGGACCAATGTAACTTGTAGGAACTGACCGCGTAGTCCCGGATCTCCCGGTTTGAGAATATGATGAAAATTTGCAAATATCACACTTAGACTTAAAATCAAGCCGTTAAAGGGTGATACCCAAACCAGCCCCAACGACCCCGTAAGAGGCATGAACACCTCGCACGGGATCAATTTAACTAGTAGCAACTGACCGCGTAGTCCCATGTCTCCCAGTTTGTGAATATGACGATAATTTGTAGAAATCAACACTTAGACTTAAAAACAAGCTGTTAAAGGGTGAAAACCCAAACCAGCTCCCAAACGACCCCGTAGGAGGTACGAACACCTCGGACGGGACCAATGTAACTTGTAGGAACTGATCGCATAGTCCCGGGTCTCCCAGTTTGAGAATATGACGATAATTTGCAAAAATCACACTTAGACTTAAAAACAAGTCGTTAAAGGGTTAAAACTCAAACCAACACCCAAACGACCCCGTAGGAGGCACGAACACCTCGTACGGGACCAATGTAACTTGTAGGAACTGACCGCGTAGTATCGGGTCTCCCGATTTGAGAATATGACGATAATTTGTAAAAATCAACACTTAGACTTAAAAACAAGTCGTTAATGGGTGAAAACCCAAACCAACCCCCAAACGACCCCGTAAGAGGTACGAACACCTTGCACGGGACCAATGTAACTTATAGGAGTTAACCGCGTAGTCCCGGGTCTCTCGGTTTGTGTATATGATGATAATTTGTAAAAATCAACACTTAGACTTAAAAATAAGTTGTTAAAGGGTGAAAACCCAAACCAACCCCCAAACGACCCCGTAAGAGGCACGAACACTTCACACGGGACCAATTTAACTTGTAGGAACTTTCCGCGTAGTCCCGGGTCTCCCGATTTGTAAATATGACAATAATTTGTAAAAATCAACACTTAGACTTCAAAACAAGCCGTTAAAGGGTGAAAACCCAAACCAACCTCCAAACGACCCCGTAGGAGGCACGAACACCTCGCACGGGACCAATGTAACTTGTAGGAACTGACCGCGTAGTCCCGGATCTCCCGGCTTGAGAATATGACAATAATTTTCAAATATCACACTTAGACTTAAAAACAAGCCGTTAAAGGGTGAAAACCCAAACCATCTCCCAAATAACCCCGTAGGAGGCACGAACACCTCGCACGGGACCAATATAACTTGTAGGGACTGACCGCATAGTCCCGGGTCTCTCGGTTTGTGAATATGATGATAATTTGCAAAAATCAACACTTAGACTTAAAAATAAGCCGTTAAAGGGTGAAAATCCAAACCAGCCCCCAAACGACCCCGTAGGAGGCACGAACACCTCGCACGGGACCAATGTAACTTGTAGGAACTGAGTGCGTAGTCCCGGGTCTCTCGATTTGAGAGTATGACGATAATTTGCAAAAATCACACTTAGACTTAAAAACAAGTCGTTAAAGGGTGAAAACCCAAACCAGCCCCAAAACGCCCCCGTAAGAAGCACAAACACCTCGCACGGGACCAATGTAACTTGTAGGAACTGACTGCGTAGCCCCGGGTCTCCCGGTTTGAGAATATGACGATAATTTACAAAAATATTAGACTTAAAAGCAATCTGTTAAAGGGTGAATACCCAAAGCAGCCCCCAAACGACCCCGTAGGAGGCACGAACACCTCGCACGGGACCAATGTAACTTGTAGAAACTGCCCGCGTACTCCCGGGTCTCCCGCTTTGAGAATATGATGATAATTTCCACTCATATATGTAATTTTTTAGTTTGAGTAATTTTTTTTTGTAAATTATTGTGTTACTAATATCGTATCTTTTTTGTCTGCTATTTTTTTTGTAGGATACCAGTTTATCGTTGGCATTTATTCACGTGGACCACACAGAGAACTCAATGGTTTACAATAAGGGGTTTATTAATGATTCCATTTTTTTGTGTTATGGTCATGCGGTCTTTTGTAGTTTTATTGTTAACTTTTATGGTCGTGCGTGCTTTTGTAAGTTAGTTGTTATATTTTGTGTTCGTAAGGGCTTTATGTTAGGCAGGTTTTGTATTAGCAGGTTTTGGAATGTCCATTAAATAGAGGAAACTCTGCCCAATTTTTTAATGTCTTTTTAACAACTTATATAGACAGGGATTTTTTTAACCTTTTTATAAATAAAAAACAGTTTATATATTAATATTTTATTTAAAAAAATGAGTTTAAAGAAACATTTAAAATATATTTTTACAGGCTTTATCTATAAAAAACTGTTTATATATATAAAAAAAACTGTTTATATATGAAAAATATTTTAACAAAACACGTTTTTTAACTTTTTAAAAAAATATTACAGATTTAAAATATTTTTAATAGTTTATATAAAAATTATTTTTTAACTTTTATATTTAAAAAAAACAGTTTTAAAAACATTTAAATATTTTTATATATAAAAACTGTTTTTAAAGAAAAAATGTTATAGTATAAAAATATCATTCTTTTTTTATATAGTATAAATTATTTTATTTTCTATTAAATGAAGTGAGAAAACATCATTTAAAAATGAAATAATGAATCATTAAATGAAGTAAGAAAATATTTTTAAAAAAATCATGTGATTGAACGATATTAAATTTAATGTGGTCAAAAACATCAAATTTTTTCCCCCAAAAAGTTGACTATCAAACCAAAAAAGCAAAAAATCCTTCGAAGTTCTAAAGCTCCGCAGCCCACATTTCCACTCGACCGTCAAAAACTTTTATTCATTAGATCGACCAAAAAGGTAAATAGTTCTTCAAAGTTCTAAACTTCGTCACCACCCGTACTCTACCGGCATCAAAACTAAAATTTATTACTCACATGTCCAAATATCCAAAAAATATATATGAACAAACGGACAACTTTTGAAAGCTTTAATAGTTTTAGTTCAAACAAAATGCATTCATTGGTGCAATTTTTTAATATACATACTTATGAACTAACAAATGGGGCACAACAATATAATTTGTGAATGTTTTACTTGACATAGTTAAAATTTTAAGATAATCCAACAAATAACACAGCTTCAACCTTATTTTATGCTACTACCTAATCCATCTTTTAATAAGTGAATTGAATTCAACTATCATCACTGACGGCGCCAGAAATCTAAAATAGGTGGAGCACAGTCCATTGACGGGAGTTCGGGGGCTACCGACCCCGATTTTTTTTTAAAGTTTATTTCTACATTTTTACAATTATAACTAAAAAAATCAACATTGAATACAATATCCTTTTTAGAGTAGGTTCCTTTTGGACATCGATTTTATCCGCTGGAGGCACCACATTTTCACGAGTTTTTTTATAATATTTTTTTCATAACTGAAATTGCAAGTTTAAATATTAAATTATTTTAGCTCACAAAGCATTAAATTATATAAAAAAAACAAATTGCAAGTTTAAATACAATTAAATCCTAAAAAACAAATAAATGGTAACAAATAATTAAATTTTGTTTTTAAATTTCTTGGTGGGGCACTTGGCCCCCCATCCTACGAAGTGGCTCCGCCACTGACTATCATACATCACAAACTCCAACATTTACAGGATCTAAATCAACACCTATTTTTCTACATTACATATAATTATATTTAAAAAAATATATGTTTTAAACCAAAAACCCATATTTTCCAACTGTATTATTTTGCTTACATTAATAACCCTGGCTAATGTTTTAACAAAGGGAGTTATCCATACTATTATAGAACTCAAAAAGATATTCACTTCTCTTATATTATAGTCACTAGGTTGTAATTTAATCAAGTCTCTTGGTTCAGTGATATAAGATTGTTATTGGAACAATCTTAAGGGGGATTGTGTTGGTCCCAGTTCAATCCCTGTCACTATCAATATAATGTTTGATCAACGGACGCCACGAACCGCGAATATGAATTACTCGAGGAGCGCATAAGCTGATCAAACACCTTATGGTATATTATATAAAAAAAAAACTCGGTTGTAATTGTGAAAGGCATATTTGTCACCCTCTATTTATTTAATACCTCTCTCCCGCGTCATCCCTACCAAAACAGTAATAGTTAAAAACAAAAACAAAAAAACTGCCACAAATGTTTTCCTCCGTCAAAACTCTTTCTACGCTTCCGTTTCACGTTTGCACGATAGAGAGATAACTGCTTTCCACATTTTTATTCATCTTCATAAAAAAAAAAATCATCTTTTAAATCAACCTTGTTATTTTCATCTTATGCAACTTTGATTGCAAAGAAGCAATCAAAGTCAAGTCATCTTCTATTTTCAAGGTATAAAACTCTGACCTGCTTTACTTTTTTAAACTCTAATTATGTAATCTTTTTGTTGGGTATGTATGTTAGTATATATATTTGTTTTGAATAAAGTAAATAAGTTAGTGGGAGTGGTCAAGTGGTAAGTTAGTGGGGGTGTGTGCATGAGGTCTTGGGTTCAAGTCCTAGGGAGCACACTAATTATTTAGGGTCAAAGATTGGGCCTTGGGGCCTTGGGCTCTTGGGGATTTCTAATATGCATTAAATCTTTTCAAAATCGTTTTAAAATTTTAAACCGTTTTAAGTCTTTGACTATTTCTTCCACTATAGCTGTTAGTGGAGATATTAGTGGGTTAGTTGGCTAAAACCTCTACCCACGTTTTTTACCATTTCCCTTATTTAAGAAAAGGCTACAGAGTCAAAAAAGTATCAAAAAATCTCTCTCACATTATCTGAAAAAATACTTTTGCTATTTTCTGCAAATCACTTTCTCTGCAAAAATAATTTTGCTACTTTCTAATTTTTCGTTAATTTTCTGGGAGTGCTGGAGTATCCTGAGAGTTCAAAGATTTAACACAAAGCTGGTGTGTAAATCTGATCGTTGAATCCTGGGAGGTGTATGTTCACGAGGCTGACAGCTACAAAAATCAGCGAGCAATTTCACCTTTAGGACTTTGTGTCGAACACAAACCTCGATCGATAAGTCCTTCTAATTTTATCTATTTCAAATTTGGGTTATTTCGTTTATTCTGAAATTATTACTTATTACAATCTAAAGGTGAAATCGTTGTTATTCTACAAACTGCTATGGAAAATCCTAATGCAAAATACTCTGAAAAACCTGAATTGTTTGATGGAAAGAATTTTAAGAGATGGCAAATGAAACTGCAATTTTACTTAACAACTCTTAAAGTCGTTGACGTTATTGCATCTGATAGACCTTCTGTACCTGAAGAACTAGTTGTTTGGAAACAAAGAGATTATATGTGTAGGAATTATATTCTGAATTGTCTCTGCCTTGAACTGTATGATGTTTACTGGTCATGTCCTACTGCTAAAGAATTATGGAACTTACTGGACAAAAAATATGCAACTGAAGATGCTGGGTCTAAAAAATTTGTGGTTGGAAAATTTTTGGATTTTAAAATGGAAGATAATAAATCTGTTGTGTCGCAACTGGAAGAACTACAAATTATTATTCATGAAATTCTGGCCGAGGGTTATAGTATATGTGAGGGATTTCAGGTTTCAGCTATAATTGAAAAACTGCCACCGTCTTGGAAAGATTACAAAAACGGTCTGAAACATAAGAAAAAGGAAATGTCTCTAGAAGATTTGATAGTTCGTTTGAGAATTGAGGAAGATAATAGGAATGCAGAACTTAGGGAGAAAAATTCTGAATTCGGTTCTAAGGCTAATTTGGTAGAGGGAAAATCAAATGGAAACCAAAAACAGAACCAGTCCAAGCCTAACCATTCAAACCAGAAACATGGGCACCATAAACCAAACCAGAATTCGAGGTCCAACCATAAATTCAAACCTAACGATAAGAATAAATATTCTAAACCTCAGTTTAAATCTAAACCTGCAGGTCAATGCTATGTATGCGGGAAACCAGGTCATTACGCTAAAGATTGCAAGTTTAGGAAGAGTCAAGATGTGAAGCCTCAAGCAAATGTAACCGAGGAGGGTAACTTTTCTGCTGTTATGACAGAGGCAAACATTGTGAGTAACATGACAGACTGGTGGCTTGATTCTGGCGCCACCAAACATATTTGCGGCACGAGAGGTGCCTTCACTACCTTCACTGCTGTTAGTGGGGATGAACGTCTGTACATGGGAAACTCCTCTTCGTCTAAGGTTGAGGGCAAGGGAACCGTAGTTTTAAAGTTTACTTCGGGAAATGTTCTCACATTGAAAGATGTTTTTTATGTCCCTGAGGTTAGGAAGAATCTGGTGTCCGGTTTTATCTTAGTTAAGAAAGGTTTTAAAATTGTTCTAGAGAGTGATAAGGTAGTTGTGACTAAGGGAGGTGCTTTTGTGGGGAAAGGTTATGTTCATGAGGGTCTTTTCAAACTAAATGTGACCGTGGATGATAATAATAAAATATCTACTTCTTCTGCTTATTTGATTGACTCTTGTGATATGTGGCATTTTAGACTTGGTCATGTAAATAAGGCATCCATTAAAAAATTAATGTTTTTGGAAAACATACCAAAATCTGATATTTCTACCAACTCTAAATGTGAAATATGTGTTGAATCAAAATATGCTAAAAAACCTTTTCCAAGTGTAGAAAGAAGTTCAACTGTTTTAAGTTTAATACATTCTGATCTTTGTGATTTAAAAGGTTATGTGACACGTGGTGGAAATAAATACTTTGTTACTTTTATTGATGATTACTCTCGTTATTGTTATATTTATCTACTTACGAGTAAAGATGAATGTTTCTCAAAATTTATTTCTTATAAATTAGAAGTTGAAAAACAATTGGAGAAATCCATTAAAACATTAAGATCCGATAGGGGAGGAGAATACACCGGTGATCTTGATAAATATTGTAAAGAAAATGGAATAATTCATCAAGTCACTCCTCCTTATTCACCCCAATCTAATGGTGTAGCTGAAAGAAAAAATAGAACTCTTAAGGATATGGTAAATTCTATGTTAAGCACTTCGGGATTACCTTATAATATGTGGGGTGAGGCACTTCTTACTGCTTGTTATATTCTTAATAAAATACCTTTTAAGAATAATGATAAAACTCCTTATGAAATGTGGAAAAATAGAAAACCTTCTTATAAACACCTTAAAGTGTGGGGGTGTCTTGCTAAGGTTTCAATACCATTACCTAAGAGAACTAAACTTGGCCCAAAGACTGTTGATTGTGTTTTTATAGGGTATGCTAAAAACAGTAATGCTTATAGGTTTCTTGTAATTGATTCTAAAAATCAATATATGGATAAAAATACTATTTTTGAGTCAAGAGATGCTGAATTTTATGAGAACAAATTTCCTTTTAAAGTGAGAAGTGAGGGAACTAGTAGTTCTGTTCCAATTGGTCCTAGTGTTAGAAATGAATCTCCAAATTCAGAAGATATTGAAATTAGGAGAAGTAAAAGACCTAGGATAGCTACTTCTTTTGGTCCTGAATTTTTAACGTACTTAATGGAAAATGACCCCGTCACTTTTAGTGAGGCAATGTCCTATCCCGATTCTATTTTTTGGAAAGAAGCTATTAATAGTGAATATGATTCTATTATTTCTAACAACACGTGGGAGTTAGTTGACTTGCCTAAAGGATGTAAAACTATTGGATGCAAATGGATTTTTAAAAAGAAATTAAAAGCTGATGGTTCTACTGATAAATTTAAGGCAAGATTGGTAGCTAAAGGCTATAGGCAAAAGGAAGGAATTGATTTCTTTGACACTTACTCTCCTGTTACTAGAATTACATCTATTAGGCTATTAATTGCTATTGCTTCATTACATAATCTGATAATTCATCAAATGGATGTTAAAACGGCTTTTTTGAATGGAGATCTTGAAGAAGAAATTTATATGGATCAACCCGAGGGGTTTGTAGTCCAAGGCCTAAATAAAAAAGTGTGTAGACTTAAAAAATCTTTATATGGACTAAAACAAGCTCCTAAACAATGGCATGAAAAATTTGATCAAGTAATGATCTCTAATGGTTTTAACATTAATGAAGCGGATAAATGTATTTATAGCAAATTCAAGGATAATTCTGGTGTGATTATTTGCTTATATGTGGATGATATGCTTATTTTTGGAACTGATATGGATGTAGTTAATAATACTAAACGTTTCCTTAATAAGCAATTTGATATGAAAGATTTGGGTGTTGCTGATGTTATACTTGGAATTAAAATCATTAAAAATTCCGAAGGAATTGTTTTAACCCAATCTCATTATGTAGAGAAAGTTCTTAAAAAATTTGAACAATTTAATTGTATTCTTGCTAAAACACCTTATGACCCTAGTTGTCACTTAAGGAAACATTCGGGTCCTGGTGTATCATCATTAGAATATTCTAGAGTTATTGGTAGTCTAATGTATCTTATGAACTGCACTAGACCTGATATTGCATATGCTGTGGGTAGACTTAGCAGATACACTTGTAATCCTAATAATGAACATTGGGATGCTTTGATTAGAGTTTTGAGATATCTTAAATACACAATAAATTATGGTATTCATTATATTAGATATCCTGCTGTAATTGAAGGCTTTTGTGATGCTAATTGGATTTCTGATAATGATGAATGTAAGTCTACGAGTGGCTATGTTTTTGCCTTGGCAGGAGGCGCTATATCTTGGAAATCTACCAAGCAAACATGCATAGCTAGATCCACTATGGAGTCAGAGTTCATAGCGTTGGATAAAGCAAGCGAAGAGGCTGAATGGTTAAGGAACTTCATATTAGATATTCATTTATGGCCTAAACCAGTTCCAGCCTTGTCCATTCACTGTGATAGTCAAGCAACAATCGCAAGAGCACATAATAACTCCTACAATGGAATGTCTAGACATATCAGGAGGAGACACAACACAGTGAGACAATTATTGAAAGATGGAGTTATAGCAATCGACTATGTCAAGTCAAAGGAAAACCTGGCGGATCCATTGACTAAAGGGCTAGCTAGAGAGCTAGTTTATCAAACATCGAGGGGGATGGGCCTGAAGCCTATTAATATCTAAATCACCTATAATGGAAACCCAACCCATATGACTGGAGATCCCAAGATCTGGGTTCAATGGGATAACAAAGTTATACGAGTAATTTGTGGGGGTACAAATTTAAGTTTTACTTAAAACCCATTCCTATGATGTAGTACCTCTGTATCGATGGAGGATGAGATTCAAGCTCTTAATGCTTTCTATAGTTGTTATTCAGTAGGGTGTGAGATACAGTACACTCTTGATAGAAGCACCTATATGAGTGTGGTAGTGGGGCCGCTTCCTATGAGAATCAAGGCTGATTCTCTAGAGCACTCAAGAAACCTGGGCATGCTCAAGGCCGAAACGAGCACAACTGTGGGAACTCGATGATGATTTTTTTGGAGTCACGTGTGTGTTCTATTGACTTAAGTTTACAACAGCGGTGAAATAGTTCAAGACATTAGTTCACTATCAACCGGTAAACTCAATAGATCATCACAAAGCAAAGGTTCAAGTCAAATGACACCTTTGCCTTATACGTCACTCCTTATGATACTCCAGAGCGTCGTTTTATTTAATTTATTTACTTCATTCATGTGGGGGATTGTTGGGTATGTATGTTAGTATATATATTTGTTTTGAATAAAGTAAATAAGTTAGTGGGAGTGGCCAAGTGGTAAGTTAGTGGGGGTGTGTGCATGAGGTCTTGGGTTCAAGTCCTAGGGAGCACACTAATTATTTAGGGTCAAAGATTGGGCCTTGGGGCCTTGGGCTCTTGGGGATTTCTAATATGCATTAAATCTTTTCAAAATCGTTTTAAAATTTTAAACCGTTTTAAGTCTTTGACTATTTCTTCCACTATAGCTGTTAGTGGAGATATTAGTGGGTTAGTTGGCTAAAACCTCTACCCACGTTTTTTACCATTTCCCTTATTTAAGAAAAGGCTACAGAGTCAAAAAAGTATCAAAAAATCTCTCTCACGTTATCTGAAAAAATGCTTTTGCTATTTTCTGCAAATCATTTTCTCTGCAAAAATAATTTTGCTACTTTCTAATTTTTAGTTAATTTTCTGGGAGTGCTGGAGTATCCTGAGAGTTCAAAGATTTAACACAAAGCTGGTGTGTAAATCTGATCGTTGAATCCTGGGAGGTGTATGTTCACGAGGCTGACAGCTACAAAAATCAGCGAGCAATTTCACCTTTAGGACTTTGTGTCGAACACAAACCTCGATCGATAAGTCCTTCTAATTTTATCTATTTCAAATTTGGGTTATTTCGTTTATTCTGCAATTATTACTTATTACACTTTTTTTATGAGACAAGCTTTTGTATTCTTTTAATATCAAGCGTATGTAACTAAATGAAAAATACAGGTTTTAATTTGTAAGGACCAGTGTTTTTTATTATTTGATGTTTCTGACCAGTAAATTTGTTTATGTATAATCAGTTACATTCAACCAATTATCTTGAAAATTTCTTGGAGAGAGTCTCTCTTCATCATCTATGCCATCTCTCTATTATTTTCATGAAACTATAATTACTTTTTGGCTCAAAATTGCAACAGAGTTGGTTTTTGTGGTAGTTAGGTCGCTTTCTCCCTCTCTTTCTTTAATATCACATCACTTGGTGATTTTGAATTTTACAACTTTTTTCTTCCATAGTTTTTCGTTGACAAATTCAAAACTGTATGAATAAGAAATGCATTAACGAAACCTATTAAAACTGTATATATGTATTGTAAAAACATTTTTAAGAATAATATAATATTTGATTAAATTTTCATATACAAATGTTCTTAATAAAAGGACATTGGATTTTCATGATTATCACATATAAGCATTATGGAGAACATAAAATGTGTTAAAATAATATACCTCCATAATTGTCACAATTAAAAATATTGACGGAGCAGTCAACCTTAACAATGACTGATCGGCCTGAATTTCGGAACACAACTTCATCTTGTATATAGCAAGAACATACTCCAATTCCAACGCATTCCAACGATAAGATCTCTCAGTATGGGCAAAAAGGTATTTGTGACATTTATTGGTGTTTGCCCATAATGGAGTCTATAGGATTTTTTGTGATATTTTTTTTGTCGCCTATACCCACTAGTCGGAATGAGAAATGTCAAAATTTGATCGGAATTTTCTGAAACTCCTATGGTCAATTGGAAACGTCGAAATAAACAAAACTCATTGTATACAATGGCCTAGCCGAGTTTTGCGTTTTAACGTCGTTTAGACATTTAAAAAAGCGTTTTTGCCATTTTTGGTAATAATGTCAACGCTTATAACTTTCGTTTAAAATTTGATTTTGTGATTCCGCAAATTGAAAAGTGATCCTTGAGTAATTCTGTACATCCCTGGGGAGCTCACTCAAATTTTTCATTTTTGGTAAAAATTGCAATTTTTCTAAATATTATGTATTTTTCCATCATGAGGGCTGTTTTCTTTGTTCATGGTTTGTCAAATATTCATGTTATGTATTATTTGTATTGACCAAAAGGTTCAATATAAATATTTGAATATTAGATGTATGATTATGGGTTTGACAATAATATTTCGATAAATTAGATTATTGTGCATAATCTATTTTTGGTGGCTCAAATGTCCGAATTGATGTTTCAACAATAATATTGATATGATGTTGGATGGAGAAGACATTAAAGTGTCTTAATCTATAATTGTAAATATAAATATTTTATTATTGTGTATGCATCTATATTTGGTTATACATTAAGTTTTGAGTATAATATTTTTGAGGGTATTAATTTTACATAATGTTTACGACAATATCTTGTTCCAGAAAATTGATTTTTGAATTCCACAATTTATTTTGAGATTTTGTAGTAATTATCTACATCCCATAGTGTTAACTATTTTTTTGGGCAAAAGTTACGATTTTGTCGTATATTATGCGTGTGTTTTCACTATGGGAATTGTTTTATTTATTCATGAATGTATGTTTGTGTTGGATTAGAAACCAAACACATGGTATGATCATTTCGTGAATATTGAATATATGAATATATTTTTGAGACTAATATTCATACTTTACGTGCATTTAAATGCCAAACACGAGTCAAACATATTTCATATGGTAGGATATTAGACTTGTGTTATTGTTAATATTCATATTTTGATGAATCCTGTGCCAAACACAAGCCAATGATTCATATTATTGAATATTATGTTATAGCTAATATTCATATTTTTATGAGTCTCGTGCAAAAGACATGCCAATGATTCATAACTTTGAATATTAACTATATTAGAATTTAATATTCATATTTTTACGAGTCTCGTACAAAATACATGCCAATGATTCATAACATTGAATATTAAATATATTAGAATTTTTTATTCATATTTATATGAATCTCGTGCAAAACACATGCCAATGATTTATATTATCGAATATTATGTTATTATTAATATTCGTATTTTAATGAGTCTCATGCTAAACACGTGCCAATGATTCATATTATTGAATATTATTATATTTGTATTTTAATGAGTCTCGTGTCAAACACAGGCCAACGATTCATGTAGTTGAATATCATAATTATTGTTTATTCTAATGCTAGTACTCCCATTAAGTTGAATTAAATGCCAAACCTAGGCCACAATTCATATGTGCGGATACTAGACTTATGATTTCATTGCATGCATGCATATTTGAAAGCATGACTTGCAATTTTGAGACTTATAAGTAGTATTCATTCAGTTCAATCAAATTCCAAATACAGGCCGAGATTACATGTGAAGATATTATACTTGTAGTCATTTCAGATTATCCTAATGTTTGTTATAAGATTAAATTGAAGCGCAACACATGTTGATATATTTGAATCAAATAAACATTGAAAATTTTGTGAATATTAAATAATTGACATCAAAAGTTATATAGTCATATTTACAGATGCCACTAGTGTGGTAGTTGTGATTATAACCGTATTGTGCATTAGTAAGACCATGAATGATTTAGGTTAATATTTCTGATTTGTTACTCATACATAAGTGATAAAGCGAAAGTAAATGATTCGTGTTTTTCATCATTTACTATTATTCGTGTAATATCTCATGTGAACTACTTGTCTATTTGATTTTCACATTAAGTATAATTTTATTTTGTGAATTTCAAATTATGAAATAGACAATTATAAAATTTATTCATGTATTACGGGTATTTTAGACATGTATACTTATCTCTAATATTTATATAATGTAAGGATTGGTGTTCGTTAAAGTACTCCATTCCATATTAGATAAATATTAGACTATTGCGTTGATATCATGCATATTTTGGATTGCCTATGGGTCCATGTATGATATTGAATGCTAAGATTTATGATGTTGCATACATATTATTGTTTATTCAATTATTGTGATTTAGTAGCCTACAGGTCCAAATACAAATATTGAGCAAAAATTAAGTGGTGATATATATATTTTGGGAAGGCAATAATGGTCATTAAATGCAAATGTCATTATTTCTTTCATCATGATATCACCAATTAAGTGTATGAAACTCAAACATGAATAATCTGACTTGTGTATGTAAGTCTTTACTTAATGTAATATTCATATTATGAAATTTTGGTAGTCACCACAATGACCCAACTATAATGAAAATGAATATTAAATGTAAAGATGGTAGCAATAGTAACCTCTGATGCTTATAAATGTGGAGTATATTGAGTTTAATCATCACACAAGATTATTCCTTACAAGGAATTGATTCTGACTGATTGCATGAACCCTACATATCATATACATTATTAATTTATATATCATGTATATTTAGTACTCCAGTATCTACAAGCATCATATAATTGATAATCAATGGTTACTAATGAGTAAAATAAAATGCACATTAGGTTTTAGTGAGATATTAACGTATGTCTTGTCAAATCAAAGGATTAATGTAGTGAGCAATTTATCTCATATATTTCACATGTTATGATATAGTTTTGTTTCTCTCGATTATTATGTTAGTTTTTTTTAAGCCTGCTAACGATGATCAATATTGTGTGGAATACTTCATATAATATTTGAAGTAATAAAACAAATTAAGTTTGTTTACCTGTTGCACACTCGGACTAATAATGATAGAGATAATATATATCTTTTATGATTTGAAATGAGTTTTATCTTCGTAGAGTTTGCCAGTTAAACTTATTATGTTACATAAAGTATTTACTTTTGATACAAGGATTGTTTACAAAACAAACTTGAAATGCAAATAAGATTTTTTCTCTTTCATTTTTGGGGAATCAAATCATTTATCTTTTCATAAACCCTTAATGCTTCCAATTTTCTTGAAAAATATTTGTCTGGACTTGATTATGAGGGATATTTTTTTAAATGGCATCTTTCAGTCCTTCTCAAAGGTTATAGCATTCCTGTGATGTTTTGTACAAAATAAAGTTTTGAATATATTTCTTTTAAAGATTGTTTTGCTCCTGCATCACAATCACAATATTTTTTTATGAAACTCTTTAATCTTGTCCCAAATTAAATCTAGACTTCTTTTAATAATTTTATGGACAAGATTTTTGCACTATCTCTAATAAATATTTATCATCGAGTTATGGACTTAAGGTATTACAATATCTAATACAAGGATGAGTTTTGCGGCCAAGTGGAAGATTTTGAGAATTTCCTTAAAGTGGACCTACATAGATCATATAATCGTCATTAACATGTACTTATTGCATTATATATAGAAAATCATATTCATTATGAATGGTGAAATTAGTGGGAGTTGAAAATCATGAAATGTGATTATAATGGAAGGTAGGGTATTTATCCCATTACCGATAACTTTCTTCAATATTTATTTTTTTAGTTGTTGGATTGCTTAAACAACAAATAACAAATAAATGACTTGTATTGTCACTGTGAGACAAATGTAGATAAAATCATAAGGAATAGTATTACGAAGATCTTAAACGGAGTCTATTATTCTAAGTCATTATGTGGTATATCTACATGAATATGAATTTCGCATAAGGATAAATAAATATTTGGTTTTGTTTTCACAAATCATAAGAAGTAACTGGACTATGAGATCTCATTGAATTACATTTATGTTGAGTATGAAGAGGTCGTAAATAATTTGTAGTCAAACATTTTATGTGTAATGAGAAAAGGGTTATAAATGAACCTTCTCACATTTTCCAAGGACGTACAATTCTGATGAGGTGAGTAAATCATTATGATGAGAGTTACATTTAGTGTATGTGAAAACTATTATTCTTATGATATTTTATACATGTTATATAGAAATGATTGTATAAACTTAATTAAGTTTCCCACCTATGGTATTTTCAGAAGTAATGCCATTATATTTTCTAATCATTGTATATTCAATTTATACAACTTATAATCAGTGGGGGTAAGTTTATATATTCAATTTATTGTAAAGTAGAGAAGAGAAATATTAAATAAATTTTCAATATGTAATGGATGAAGTTATGAAAAACTAAAATATTAAATGCTCACATTAAAATTGACTGTTCATTTTTGGGCGAACAATTATTACAATTTAGATTTACTGATTCTGTGGAAAATATGAAGTTCACTCTTATCTACTTATGTTTATTTTGGTTTAACAACCAATATAATGAAGGAGTGCAACACAATTCATTGACTATTATGGAAATCCGAATTTGTAGCATGCTTTGATGCTACAACTTATTGATTATGACAACGTAATTTAAATTTTGGGACTTGGATTTGTCGACGCTATTGCTAAGTTGCTGAAATGTTATGATGCTGTCGTTGCAATCTTCTTTATTAAGATACATTAGGTATTATATGAGGAACTAAGCAAATTGAATGTAAATACCTTTTAGAGAAGAAATTCTGAAACAAGTGTCAATTAACACATTTGTACAAGTGTTAATATAGAAAATCCACATGATTGGGCTATCGTGAAAGACATTAACGAAGCATGCTTAAGATACGAGTCTTTAAAGTATAGCCGATAGAATCTTGATATGGTGGATTTTTAGTGCCTTTTTTGACACTACCATATGATATCATACAGTGTTTCAGAATCATTTATTTTTGTTATTATTGTACACATGCATGTGAATGAAAAAATGTAACAGAAATAGTCTTTTACAAAGACATTATTGAACCATTATGGAATAACCCTATTTATACACCTTACTGGATGAGTTGTGGTACATAGAAGCGATCATGCTCCTGAATTAGTGTGTGAGAGCCATGACTCACATTAATGATTTGTTTGATGAAGATTTTTAAGGAAACCCAATTAAGGATGACTCAAGGATTATTACACACTCTATGATAATTATGGATCAAGTGGGAGATTGTTAGAATTATTTTATATAATTCTCCATTATGTGTTCCATAATTATATTAAATCCTAAGAGTCACTTTGGTTAATGAAAGGGTACTCCAAATACCATGAGTCAAAATGACTCTTGGACACCTACCTTGACGGACGGTTGATATTTAAGTGACTGTTGGAGATTTAGGTCATGTCTCTGCCTATAAATAAGTGACTGATTTCCATCATTCAGACACTCAAAAATGACAACATAATGAATTTATAGGAAATGGAGAGAAATCTAAATTCTCAAGGAGAGTAAATTTCCAACAGTCACTTAAATATCAACTGTCCATCAAGGTAGATGTCCAAGAGTCATTTTGACTCTTGGTATTTGGAGTACCCTTTCATTAACCAAAGTGAATCTTAGAATTAATATAATTATGGAACACATAATGGAGAATTATATAAAATAATTCTAACATATGTGTGTGTGTGTGTGTGTGTGTGTGAGAGAGAGAGAGAGAGAGAGAGAGAGAGAGAGAGAGAGAGAGAAATTCGTAATAAAAATAATGACACGAAGTTGGAAGAGATATTTTAATTGCTCCCCCAAGTCTCAACAAACAAGTGAAGAAAAAAACTAATACATTAACAAAAGTTTAAAATATCGCATCAAAAGTTCAAAATATACAATACGTCACGTGTTAGTGATAGAACCAAAAGATAAGCATGGGCCTTTTGGAAGGAGATAAAAATAAATATATTCATATATTCATATGGATTTTACTACACCACCTGTTATGCCACTCAAATCAATCAATTCAATGGATTTACATTCTTTTATATCAACAAAGCAAGTCACAATACATGATCTACATGGTCAACTTCGAAAATTAATTATATTGATAAGGGCAGTAATATTCTCATTTCAAAATAATTTCTAAAATATTATAAAATAAAAAATTAATTTTTTTATCATCAAATATCATAAATTTTACACTTTTAATTTTATTAAAAAATCTAAAATGTTCTTCAACCTAATAATAAATATTTTAACCTCTAACTATTTAATACTCAAAAAAATTCAAACCTCAAATTGTGAAATCCATTTTTCACAGCTCAAACCCTCAAAACTTAACCTTTTTTTTTCTTAATCCAATCTCGTTTTTATCATATGCAATGTGTTTGAGAAAGTTTGTGTAGTTGTTTTATATATTTTTTACAACTTAACAACAACAAGAATGACCAGGGATGATAAAAAAAATGAAGACACAAATGATGCTCAAAGTTCAGATTGCACTCCCACATTGGACTCATTTGAGGTACTAAACGTTTACACACATTCTATTTAGTCATTACACACCAAGAAACGTAAGAAAAGAAGCACTAAAAAAGTTTGAAAAAAACAACTAATATGACGTCCTACGGTTTCTCGTAACCGGAGAAGATGGCATCTTACGACTATTCATGGCCGTGGTGTGCTAATTTATGGTTCACCTTGGCCGTGGATTGTAGTCTTTCACGGTTAACCATAGTCATGTAACCTTATTATTTTGTTTACCTTGACCGTTAATACATGCATGTCATGTCTTATCTTTGTCGGGGAAAGCCTTATTCATGGTTTACCTTTGGGTTCACTTAACATTAAACTCAATTTATAATGATCTAAAATTCCATCTAGATGACTCAATATTAAACTCAATTGATTTGGGGGAGATCGATAACCTTGTTATACCAAGTGCTAGTGCGACATGGATTGACGAATCATCATCGGTACCACACCACTTGAGGGGTTTACGATAGTAGAACCCATGCGCGAGCAATGTACTTTTGAGCAATCTACTGTAAAAGGACATAATACAATAGGTCCTTGCTTGCGGAAAAGAATTTTCAGACTTGACTATATCCATATTAATTGTCCCCGAAAGTCCTAAGATATCCGGTGAATATCAATGTGTTATTAATATTAAATATTTTCTTCAATTTAGGATGTATGTATGGATACGGAAACTTCTCAGGGTGCCATTTATCAATATCATACCTCCGAATTTTCTACCAAAGAGGTTATTTTTTTTCTTTTGTCATTTTTAAGTTTTAGAGTTTAGTCATATACACCACATTGACTAATTATTTATTCGGCAATTTACAATTAGGTCCATTGTAGATAATTTTTAAACATTTAAGGACAATTTACTATTAGGTCCACTTGTTATGCCACTAGCGTGGACTTCTACAAGAAGAGAATTAGTGGACCTAAGTGTTTAAAGTTTGTCAAAATTCTTGTAGTGTTTAAAATTTGTTTGCAAGGGATCTAGGAGTAATTTGCTATTATTTATTTTCAATCTTCGCAGGTATTCGTGAGTAGAAGTAAAATGGTAGAATGGTTCCATATGATTGGTTTAAAAATGAAAGCTATCGTGATTATACTCAAATTTGAGAAGGAGAAACTAGAAAGAAAGCCACATATAATTCTTGGATGTGAAAGAAGCTCATTGCATAGACGGGACGTGGAGGAGGAAACTAGAAAAGAAGAGAAAACGTAATGTTGTCACCCGCAAGTGTGATTGTCCCTTTAGACTTAAGGGTGTCCCGATGGAAGGTGGTAAGTGGGATGTAAAGGTTTTGTGTGGTCTACATCACCACGAGGTCTCTGATTCTTTAGTTGGACACCCATATGTCGGACGGTTAAACGAGGATGAATGAAATGTGACAAAGGAGTCAGTTTTTTTATAATATTCGTCCGAAGGAGGTGGTGCACACATTGAAACAAATGAATCCTTACAATTACTCGTCGATAAGAACCGTGTGAAACACGAAACATAAGATGAGAGTAGGAGAGCATGCCAGGCGAAACGCAATGCAACAACTCATGCATTTGATTTTTGAAAAGCATTACGTACATTGGCATCAGCTTAATGAGCAAAATGACACCGTTGAAGACATATTTTTTGTACATCTGACCTCTGTGTTACTTGCTAAGTGCTTCCCTTCTATTCTCGTGATTGGTTGCATTTACAAAACAAATAGATACAACATGCCTTTGTTCGAGATGATTGGTTTTACCTCTACAGGTCAATCATTTTGTATTACATTTGCATTTTTGAAGTGTGAGAAGGAGGACAATTTTCAATAGGTGTTGAAACACTTAAGATGTTTATGAGCCAGAAGATTTAGTCGGGTCATCATATCTGATAGACAAATGTCATGCATGAATGCTGTGAGACAAGTATTTTCGATCACAAAACTTCAATTATATTTATTCCATGTACAGAAGAAAATTTAAGCGGGCTTGTTTGAATGTTGGATTAAAAAACCCACATAAAAAGTCATTTATGCTCGGATGGATTGGTGTGGTCGAGTTCTAAACTCATACGGAATATGACAAAGCATAGTCATGATTTCTATTAATCTGTTGTGGAGGACATATATGAAGTTAGGTCAGATGATAATTATGGCTTCACCGCCTTCGCGCGGGGGATGTGTATTGGAGAATATCTTAGTCACTCCCATGATATATATAGTAAAATGTTGACTGAGATACGTCGGGACAAGGAATATTATGCTTCTATCATGACATCATATACTATCGATGAGTATGAAAGTAGATTGAACATTTTCAAGCATTCCGTCATGATGAGTCATTGGTTCATAATGCCGGAGTTTGGATATCTAGCAGTGAATGCGATGAAAGTAATGGTAGTCTTGATATCGAAGCTCCAATGCCTAACTTTTGTGTCGTTTGATGAGGGTCCAAAACCCATTCAGGAGGATAACAATATTATTTTGTTATTGAACATATCTAATTATCATTGGGTGACCATGAAGTCTCCCATACCCCCCATTGCATAAAATTGGAAGTCAAAGGCATTGGCCGATGCACTACGTTGAAAAGATCTATTCAAACAACGTCTGAATATATTCTAGGGATTGTGTACAAAAGATGCAGCAACAAGGGATGAACCGATTTTGATTGAATCGGGTAACGACGTTGATTTGACTAAATCTTGAGCAGCATAGTGGGCAATTGTAATTTTTTGTAACATTATATGTAAAGCAATTAATTGGTTGGCTATTGTATTTTTGTGAATAATTATTACAACCAATCATGTTAGATGTGAAATGTTGAAAAGTTAAATGTTTCTTTTTATTTACGTGTTGGATATTAATGTTCAAAAGTTAAAGTTAATCATGTTGCATATAAATGTTGAATAATCATGTTTGCTATGAATGTTGGATAACATATTTAATTATGTTGTATATAAATGGTCAACACGATTAAGGATAGACTATATTTAACACTTATGATTATGTTTGATCATTAAATTAGGGTATACTTTCAAATAGTTAGTTTTGGGCTTGAAAACATGCCGTTAAAGGGAGAAAATTCACAACACCCTCAGATGGCCCCGTAAGAAGCACAAAAACCTCGCATGTGCCCAATGTAACACTACAAACTACACGTGTGGGTTGGGTAACACTAACAACTACACATGTAGTCATGGGACTCCCATTTTGAGAATATAGCCCATTGTAAGGACATATTTTTATAAGTCCGTTATCAATTTATTATGTCATATACCGCTACACCGTCGAAGAGCATTCAAGAGCCATCTACATCAAGAAGGATTCGAATTAATCAAGTTCTTCACCAAAAAGGTTCCGCAAAGTTTACTTTGGCAAGGTTTTGTTTTAAATACCTTAACTTTACACTTAGAGCTTTTGGGATATTTTTATAATATATTTTCAAGTGTTGGAGCGGACTTTTTCGTCACATTTAAGAATGAGTAATTTTTTCAAAGTGTTGGAGCATACCTCGATTTTGACGCTTGGGTTGTTCTAGCGAGATAACCATCTCGTTCGAGCGACATACAGATGTCGCGAGATGTCGTTTGAATGACATCTGTAAGTCATTCACGCGAGACCCTTATCTCGTTTGAACGAGCACAGTTTTCGAGGCGGTTTATTTTTCTATAAAAACTCATTCTGTGGTTTCGTTTTATTTACGAAGTCTGAGCGTTTTCCAGAATAAAAAAACTGTAAAAGCAGAATTCTTTTGGCTTCTTCCTTTTAGGGTTTAATCCCCTTTTTGTTTTCAATTTCATAAAACTCTCATATGCTCTAGTGAATTGTTTTAGTGTTCAAGAACACAATTTTGCTTTTTCTCAACCTTTGTGGATAAGGGATCTCCATATTTTATCGGTGGATACCGAGCGTAGTCATTATGCATATGGACGAGTCGAAGACGACGAACTGACGCCTAGAGGGTATTTCGCTATCTCTTGTATCTTTGAAGGTTTGCTGAAGGCACCATACATTAAACACTTATGGGCGATTATCAGGTTATATGTAAGTCCAAGGTCTTGTAAATTATTCAAAGTGTTTATAAAATGTTTTACCCGAAAGTTTTTTTTCCTGAATCGGTCGTCTTTATTTTTCATGCATGGTTTGAATGATTTATGACTTTTAGATGCATGTTTAGGGGCTGAATTTAAACTCTAATTAAATAAATGTGTCCAATTAGAAATTTGCGAATTTAATCAATTATCACACAATCACGTTTTACAAATTGGTATCAGAGCCGGTTGCATTAATTTATTGTGTATTCCTATTTTCCGCAAAATTGTGTGATATTGATTTTGAAGTTTTGTGAAAAATCGCAATTTTTCCTATGGAGCACTTATATAATCATATGCCTATTTTTTACGAGTATAATTATGCCTACTGGAAAGCTCGTATGAAATCTATTTTAAAATCTATTAACGAGCAAGTTTGGTTGCTTTGTGAAAATGGGTGGACTCCTCCCACGGTCACCGTTGATAATATCACCTCTTTAAAACATGTGTCGGCCTGGATTGGAGATGATTATAAAATATCTAATTTTAATTCCCGTGGTTTGAGTGCTATTTTTGGAGCCGTCACTCCCGATGAGTTCTGCTGAATTATGACGTGTACCACGTCTAAAGAGGAATGGGATGTTTTGAAATTAACACATGAGGGTACAAACGCGGTTAAAGAATCAAAGTTATAAAATTTAGCCACCTAATTTGAGACTATCACCATGTCTGAGTCCGAATGCTTTGATGATTTTTATGCACGTTTTTCGGACATTGTTAACACCAGTTTTAATTTGGGTGAGGTGAATGATAACATGCGAGTCGTTAAAAATATTTTGAGATCTCTCCCAAAACGCATTATTCCTAAAGTCACTGTTTTGAACTCATTAGAAAATTTGAAATCACTTAAGTTGGAAGAACTTATAGGAGACCTTTAAACCTATGAGATTGACATGTTTCCTAAAACGATTAATGCTAAGGATAATGACGTTGCTTTAAAGATTCATTTTAAGAAAAAGAAAGAAAAAATTCGTGAGTCATATTCTGAGGGTGAGTTTGATTTTGATAATGTGGCCATGCTTGTGAAATTTTTTAAAAAGTTTCTCAAAATGAAAAAAGAAAATTCTTTCAACAAAAAGCGATCTTTTGAGTCAAATAAAAAGAAAGTGGAGGCAAAAAATAGTGATAAGGAGGATGAGATCAGGTGCTTTGAGTGTGAGGGCAAAGGGCACATAGCTAAAGAGTGTCCTACTAGGATAAGGAAAAAGGGCAAAGAGACTGCTATGCCTGCCACACTTAGTGATAGTGAGGGTGATGAGGGAGATGATTCTGATAAAGGTTTAGCTCATGGGATGTGTGTAGCTTTTTCAAGTCGTGTGGGAACACCCACTTTGTCTCACATTAATAGTGGTCATGAGAGCACCGGTGATGACCCGAGTGTTTCTAGTCGAGATGAGAGCGAGTTTGAGAGTGGAAATGAAAGTGAGCTCCAAAAAGTCTTTAGAGATTTGTACACCGAGACCTTGAAAACAAAGAAGTATAATAAAGATTTAGGCCATCGGGTTTTAGATTTGGAGAGAGAGAGAAGGAGGTTTTAAGAAAGGAGAAGTGTGATTTGACCAACAAGTTGTCTTGTCTGACGACATGTGTATCCCAACTCGAGAGTGATCTCGAACGTTCCAGGGAGATGAAAGTTAATTTTAAGAACGCACCTAAGAAGGTTGAAAAGTTGGTTCTTAAGGGTAAAGGTGGGAAGTTAGGAATAAGTCATGGCGCTGCTTCTACTTCCCAATTAGCACCCGAGCCGGTTCCCACTTTAATGTTAACACTACACCAAAACTGGCGATTGGTCACTGCCAAAATCCCTGACCAAAGCTGTGGGTCGTGGACTTAGGCCGTGACCATTTCGAGCGTGACCATTTTCTTGGGTCGCGGCCCAAGTCCGTGACCAAAAAATGGTCACGGTCGAGAGGGGTCACGGCAAATGGTCGCGGACTTAGGACGTGACCCATGTCGTGACGGGTCGCGGCCCTTATCCGTGACCCATAACCGTGACAAATTGGTCGCGGCCAAAGTCCGCGACCCACGACCGTGACAAAAAAATTTAAAAAAAAATGGTCGCGGCCCTGATCTGTGACCCACAACCGTGACAAATTGGTCGCGGACTTTGGCCGCGACTCATTACCGTGACAAAAAAATATAAAAAAAATTAGTCGCGGTCCTAATCCGTGACCCACAACTGTGATAAATTGGTCGCGGCCAAAGTCCGCGACCCACAACCGTGATAAAAAAAAATGGTCGCTGCCGAAGTCCGTGACCCACAACCGTGACGAAAAAAATGGTCGCGGACTTTGGCCGCGACCATTTTTATGCGTGACGAAAAAATGAAAATGGTCATGGACAAAGTCCATTGCCATATTTAACTATAATTTAAAAAAAATGTATTTTTTTGGTCCAATCCTAAAACTGGGGGTCTTGCGAGGGCACCATCAGTTGCTACGTGTAACGTTTGACGCGTACGAGGTGTTACAAATATTTATTATTAGCAAAACAATAAAAAAAATCACAAATAGAGAATCGAGAACGTTGTTAATAAACAAATATATATACAAACTTATAAATATTACACGTCTTAATAATTCACAGGCCAAAAAAAAAAATATTGGGCAGAGCTTCCTCTATTTTCTTGACATTCCAAAACCTGTAAATGTAAAACCTACTTATTATAAAGCCTGCATGGCCATAAAATTCAACAATAAAATTATAAAAGCCTGCACGACCATAAAACTAAACAATAACAGCCCGCATGGCTGACAAAATCCTGATTGTCCACAACATATAAACAATCTTCATGATGTAGACCATTGCCTCCTTTATTTGATCCGCGTGCAAAAATCCTAAAAATGATAGGATACATAAAAAAAAATATCAGTAACCAAGTAGTTTTACAAAAAATTTAATCAAGCTGAAAAATTGCATATATGAGTTAAAATTATCAGTAACTAAGTAGAAATATGCAAATTTTCGTCGTATTCTCAAATCGGGAGTCCCGCGGCTGCGGGGTCAGTTCCTACGAGTTACATTGGTCCCGTGGGAGGTGTTGGTGCCACCCACGGGGACGTTCGGGGGCTGTTTCTAGTTCTCATCCTTTAATGCCATGATTTTAAGCCTAAGTCTAGAAATATGCAAATTATCGTCGTATTCTCAAACCGGGAGACCCGCGGCTGCGGGGTCAGTTCCTACGAGTTACATTGGTCCCGTGGGAGGTGTTGGTGCCACCCACGGGGACGTTCGGGGGCTATTTCTAGTTCTCACCCTCTAACGCCATGTTTTTAAGCCTAAGTCTATAAATATGCAAATTACCGTCGTATTCTCAAAACGGGAGTCTCGCGGCTGCGGGGTCAGTTCCTACGAGTTACAATGGTCCCGTAGGAGGTGTTGGTGCCACCCACGGGGACGTTCGGGGGCTGTTTCTAGTTCTCACCCTCTAACGCCATGTTTTTAAGCCTAAGTCTAGAAATATGCAAATTATCGTCGTATTCTCAAACCGGGAGTCCCGCGGCTGCAGGGTCAGTTCCTACGAGTTACATTGGTCCCGTGGGAGGTGTTGGTGCCACCCACAGGGCCGTTAGGGGGCTGTTTCCGGTTTTCACCCTCTAACGCCATGTTTTGTTTAAGTTTAGAACTATGCAGATTACGGTCGTATTATCAAATCGGGAGTCCCGTGGCTGCAGGGTCAGTTCCTACGAATTACATTGGTCCCGTGGGAGGTGTTGGTGCAATCCACTGGGACGTTCAGGGTCTATTTCTAGTTCTCACCCTCTAACGCCATATTTTTAAGCGTAAGTCTAGAAATATGTAAATTATCATCGTATTCTCAAACCGGGAGTCCCGCGGCTGTAGGGTCAGTTCCTACGAGTTACATTGGTCCCGTGGGAGGTGTTGGTGCCACCCACGGGGACGTTCGGGGTCTATTTCTTGTTCTCACCCACTAACGCCATGTTTTTAAGCGTAAGTCTAGAAATATGCAAATTATCGTCGTATTCTCAAACCGGGAGTCCCGCGGCTGCGGGGTCATTTTCTACGAGTTACATTGGTCCCGTGGGAGGTGTTGGTGCCACCCACGGGGCCGTTCAGGGGCTGTTTCGAGTTTTCACCTTCTAACGTAATGTTTTGCTTAAGTCTAGAAATATGGAAATTTCCGTCGTATTCTCAAATCGGGAGACCCGCGGCTGCGGGGTCAGTTCCTATGAGTTACGTTGGTCCCGTGGGAGCTGTTGGTGCCACCCACGAGGACGTTCGGGGGATGTTTCTTGTTCTCACCCTCTAACGCCATGTTTTTAAGCCTAAGTCTAAAAATATGTAAATTATCGTCGTATTCTCAAACTGAGAGTCCCACGACTGCGGGGTCAGTTCCTACGAGTTACATTGGTCCCGTGGGAGGTGTTGGTGCCACCCACAGGGCCGTTAGGGGCTGTTTTGAGTTTTCACCCACTAACGCCTTGTTTTGTTTAAGTCTAGAAATATGCAAATTACCGTCGTATTATCAAATTGGGAATCCCGCGGCTGCAAGGTCTGTTCCTACGAGTTACATTGGTCCCGTGGGACGTGTTGGTGCCACCCACGGGGACGTTCGGGGACTATTTCTAGTTCTCACCCTCTAACGCCATATTTTTAAGCCTAAGTCAAGAAATATGCAAATTACCGTCGTATTCTCAAATCGGGAGTCCCGCGGCTGCGGGGTCAGTTCCTACGAGTTACATTGGTCCCGTGAGAGGTGTTGGTACCATCCACGAGGACGTTCAGGGGCTGTTTCTAGTTCTCACCCTCTAGCGCCATGTTTTTAATCCTATGTCTAGAAATATGCAAATTACCGTCGTATTCTCAAATCGGGAGTCCCGCGACTGCGGTGTCAGTTCCTACGAGTTACATTGGACCCGTGGGAGGTGTTGGTGCCACCCACGGGGACGTTCGGAGTCTATTTCTAGTTCTCACCCTCTAACGCCATGTTTTAAAGCGTAAGTCTAGAAATATTTAAATTATCGTCGTATTCTCAAACCGGGAGTCCTGCGGCTGCGGGATCAGTTCTTACGAGTTACATTGGTACCGTGGAAGGTGTTGGTGCAACCCACGGGGCCGTTCAGGGGCTGTTTCGAGTTTTCACCCTCTAACGTCATGTTTTGCTTAAGTCTAGAAATATACAAATTACCGTCGTATTCTCAAACCGGGAGACCCGCGGCTGCGGGGTCAGTTCCTTCGAGTTACATTGGTCTCGTGGGAGGTGTTGGAGCCATCCACAGGGACGCTCGGGGGCTATTTCTAGTTCTCACCCTCTAACGCCATGTTTTTAAGCCTAAGTCTAGAAATATGCAAATTACCGTCGTATTCTCAAACCGGGAGTCCCGCGGCTGCGGGGTCAGTTCCTACGAGTTACATTGGTCCCGTGGGAGGTGTTGGTGCCACCCACGGGGACGTTCGGGGGCTATTTCTAGTTCTCACCCTCTAACGCCAAGTTTTTAAGCCTATGTCTAGAAATATGCAAATTACCGTCGTATTCTCAAATCGGGAGTCACGCGGCTGCGGGGTCAGTTCCTACGAGTTACATTGGTCCCATGGGAGGTGTTGGTGCCACCCACGGGGACGTTCGGGGGATGTTTCTAGTTCTCACCCTCAAATGCCATGTTTTTAAGCCTAAGTCTAGAAATATGCAAATTATCGTCGTATTCTCAAATCGGGAGTCCCACGGCTGTGGGGTCAGTTCCTATGAGTTACATTGATCCCGTGGGAGGTGTTGGTGCCACCCACAGGGCCATTAGGGGCTGCTTCGAGTTTTCACCCTCTAACGCCATGTTTTGTTTAAGTCTAGAAATATGCAAATTACCATCGTATTATCAAATCGGGAATCCCGCGGCTACAGGGTCAGTTCCTACGAGTTACATTGGTCCCATGGGACGTGTTGGTTCCACCCACGGGGACGTTCGGTGGCTATTTCTAGTTCTCACCCTCTAACGCCATGTTTTTAAGCCTAAGTCAAAAAATATGCAAATTACCGTCGTATTCTCAAATCGGGAGTTCCGCGGCTGCGGGGTCAGTTCCTACGAGTTACATTGGTCCCGTGAGAGGTGTTGGTACCACCCACGGGGACGTTCAGGGGCTGTTTCTATTTCTCACCCTCTAAGGCCATGTTTTGTTTGAGCTTAGAAATATGCATATTACGGTCGTATTATCAAATCAGGAGTCCCGTGGCTATAGGGTCAGTTCCTACGAGTTATATTGGTCCCGTGGGAGGTGTTGGTGCCACCCACGGGGACGTTCGGGGTCTATTTCTAGTTCTCACCCTCTAATGCCATGTTTTTAAGCGTAAGTCTAGAAATATGCAAATTATCGTCGTATTCCCAAACCGGGAGTCCCGCGGCTGCGGGGTTCGTTCCTACGAGTTACATTGGTCCCGTGGGAGGTATTGGTGCCACCCACGGGGTCGTTCAGGGGTTGTTTCGAGTTTTCACCCTCTAACGTCATGTTTTGCTTAAGTCTAGAAATATGCAAATTACCGTCTTATTCTCAAACCGACAGACCCGCGGCTGCGGGGTCAGTTCCTACGAGTTACATTGGTTCCGTAGGAGGTGTTGGTGCCACCCACAGGGACGTTCGAGGGCTGTTTCTAGTTTTCACCCTCTAACGCCATGTTTTTAAGCCTATGTCTAGAAATATGCAAATTACCATCGTATTCTCATATCGGGAATCCCGCGGCTGCGAGGTCAGTTCCTACGAGTTACATTGGTCCCGTGGGAGGTGTTGGTGCCATCCACGGGGACGTTCGGGGGATGTTTCTAGTTCTCACCCTCTAACGCCATGTTTTTAAGCCTAAGTCTAGAAATATGCAAATTATCATCGTATTCTCAAACCGGGAGTCCCGCGGCTGCGGGGTCAGTTCCTACGAGTTACATTGGTCCCGTGGGAGGTTTTGGTGCCACCCACAGGGCCGTTAGGGGCTGTTTCGAGTTTTCACCCTCTAACGCCATGTTTTGTTTAAGTCTAGAAATATGAAAATTACCGTCGTACTATCAAATCGGGAATCCCGCGGCTGCAGGGTCAGTTCCTACGAGTTACATTGGTCCCGTGGGACGTGTTGGTGCCACCCACGGGGACGTTCGGGGGCTATTTCTAGTTCTCACCCTCTAACGCTATGTTTTTAAGCCTAAGTCAAGAAATATGCAAATTACCGTCGTCTTCTCAAACCGAGAGTCCCGCGACTGCGGGGTCAGTTCCTACGTGTCACATTGGTCCCGTGAGAGGTGTTGGTACCACCCACGGGGACGTTCAGAGGCTGTTTCTAGTTCTCACCCTTTAACGCCATGTTTTCTTTAAGTTTAGAAATATTCAAATTACGGTCGTATTATCAAATCGGGAGTCCTGTGGGTGTAGGGTCAGTTCCTACGAGTTACATTGGTCTTGTGGGATGTATTGGTGCCACCCACGGGGACGTTCGGGGTCTATTTCTAGATCTCACCCTCCAACGCCATGTTTTTAAGCGTAAGTCTAGAAATATGCAAATTATCGTCGTATTCTCAAACCGGGAGTCCCGCGGCTGCGGGGTCAGTTCCTACGAGTTACATTGGACCCGTGGGAGGTGTTGGTGCCACCCACGGGGTCGTTCAGGGGCTGTTTCGAGTTTTCACCCTCTAACGTCATGTTTTGCTTAAGCCTAGAAATAAGCAAATTATCGTCGTATTCTCAAACCGACAGACCCGCGGCTGCGGGGTCAGTTCCTACGAGTTACATTGATCCCGTGGGAGGTGTTGGTGCCATCCACGGGGACGTTCCGAGGATATTTCTAGTTCTCACCGTCTAACGCCATGTTTTTAAGCCTAAGTCTAGAAATATGCAAATTACCGTCGTATTCTCAAACCGGGAGTCCCGCGGCTGCGGGGTTAGTTCCTACGAGTTACATTGGTCCCGTGGGAAGTGTTGGTGCCACCCACGGGGACGTTCGGGGGCTGTTTCTAGTTATCACCCTCTAACGCCGTAATTTAAGCCAATGTCTAGAAATATGCAAATTATCGTCGTATTTTCAAATCGGGAGTCCCGCGGCTGCGGGGTCAGTTCCTAGGAGTTACATTGGTCCCGTGGGAGGTGTTTGTGCCACCCACGGGGACGTTTGTGGGATGTTTCTAGTTCTCACCCTCTAATGCCATGTTTTTAAGCCTAAGTCTAGAAATATGCGAATTATCATCGTATTCTCTAACCGGGAGTCCCGCGGCTGCGGGGTCAGTTCCTACGAGTTACATTGGTCCCGTGGGAGGTGTTGGTGCCACCCACAGGGCCGTTAGGGGCTATTTCGAGTTTTCACCATCTAACGCCATGTTTTGTTTGAGTCTAGAAATATGCAAATTACCGTCGTATTATCAAATCGGGTATCCCGCGGCTGCAGGGTCAGTTCCTACGAGTTACATTAGTTCCGTGGGACATGTTGGTGCCACCCACGGGGACGTTCGGGTGCTATTTCTAATTCTCACCCTCTAACGCCATGTTTTTAAGCATAAGTCAAGAAATATGCAAATTACCGTCGTATTCTTAAACCGGGAGTCCCGCGGCTGCGGGGTCAGTTCCTACGAGTTACATTGGTCCCGTGAGAGGTGTTGGTACTACCCACGGGGAAGTTCAGGGGTTGTTTCTAGTTCTCACCCTCTAACGCTATGTTTTTAAGCCTATGTCTAGAAATATGCAAATTACCGTCGTATTCTCAAATCGGGAGTCCCGCGGCTGCGGGGTCAGTTCCTACGAGTTACATTGGTCCCGTGGGAGGTGTTGGTGCCACCCACGGGGCCGTTCAGGGGTTGTTTCTAGTTCTCACCCTCTAACGCCATGTTTTGTTTCAGTCTAGAAATATGCAAATTACCGTCGTATTATCAAATCGGGAGTCCCGTGCCTGCAGGGTCTGTTCCTACGAGTTACATTGGTCCCGTGGGAGGTGTTGGTGCCACCCCCGGGGTCGTTCGGGGGCTCTTACTAGTTCTCACCCTCTAAGGCCATGTTTTTAAGCATAAGTCTAGAAATATGCAAATTATCGTCGTATTCTCAAACCAGGAGTCCCGCGGCTGCGGGGTCAGTTCCTAAGAGTTACATTGGTCCCGTGGGAGGTGTTGGTGCCACCCACGGGGACGTTCGGGGGCTGTTTCTAGTTCTCACCCTCTAACGCCATGTTTTTAAGCCTAAGTCTAGAAATATGCAAATTATCGTTGTATTCTCAAATCGGGAGTCCCGCGGCTGCGGGATCAATTCCTACGAGTTACATTGGTCCCATAGGAGGTGTTGGTGCCACCCACGGGGACGTTCGGGGGCTGTTTTGAGTTCTCACCCTCTAACGCCATGTTTTTAAGCCTATGTCTAGAAATATGCAAATTACCGTCGTATTCTCAAATCGGGAGTCCCGTGGCTGCGGGGTCAGTTCCTACGAGTTACGTTGGTCCCGTGGGAGGTGTTGGTGCCACCCATGGGGATGTTCGGAGGATGTTTCTAGTTCTCACCCTCTAATGCCATGTTTTTAAGACCAAGTCTAGAAATATGCAAATTATCGTCGTATTCTCAAACTGGGAGTCCCACGGCTGTGGGGTCAGTTCCTACGAGTTACATTGGTCCCGTGGGAGGTATTGGTGCCACCCACAGGGCCGTTAGGGGCTGTTTCGAGTTTTCACCCTCTAACGCCATGTTTTGTTTATGTCTAGAAATATGCAAATAACCGTCGTATTATCAAATCGGGAATCCCGCGGCTACAGGGTCAGTTCCTACGAGTTACATTGGTCCCGTGGGAGGTGTTGGTGCCACCCACGGGGACGTTCGGGGTCTATTTCTAGTTCTCACCCTCTAACGCCATATTTTTAAGCGTAAGTCTAGAAATATGCAAATTATCGTCGTATTCTCAAACCGGGAGTCCCGTGGCTGCGAAGTCAGTTCCTACGAGTTACATTGGTCCCGTGGGAGGTGTTGGTGCCACCCACGGGGACGTTCGGGGGCTGTTTCTAGTTCTCACCCTCTAACGCCATGTTTTTAAGCCTAAGTCTGGAAATATGCAAATTATCGTTGTACTCTCAAACCGGGAATCCCTCTGCAGCGGGGTTAGTTCCTACGAAATACATTGGTCACGTGGGAGGTGTTGGTGCCACTCACGAGGACGTTCGGGGGCTGTTACTAGTTCTCACCCTCTAACGCCATGTTTTTAAGCCTATGTCTAGAAATTTGCAAATTACCGTCGTACTCTCAAACCGGGAGTCCCGCGGCTGTGGGGTCAGTTCCTACGAGTTACATTATTCCCGTGGCAGGTGTTGGTTCCACGCACGGGGACGTTCGGGGGATATTTCTAGTTCTCACCCTCTAACGCCATGTTTTTAAAACTAAGACTAGAAACATGCAAATTACCGTCGTACTCTCAAACCGGGAATCCCGCGACTGCGGGGTCAGTTCCTACGTGTTACACTGGTCTAGTGGGAGGCGTTGGTGCCACCCACGAGGACGTTCGGGTGCAGTTTCTAGTTCTCAACCTCTAACACCATGTTTTGCTTAAGTCTAGAAACATGCAAATTACCTTCGTATTCTCAAATCGGGAGTCTCGCGACTGCGGGGTCAGTTCCTACGAGTTACATTGGTCCCGTGGGAGGTGTTGGTGCCACCCACGGGGACGTTAGGGGGCTCTTACTAGTTCTCATCCTCTAACGCCATGTTTTTAAGCATAAGTCTAGAAATATGCAAATTATCGTCGTATTCTCAAACCAGGAGTCCCGCGGCTGCGGGGTCAGTTCCTAAGAGTTACATTGGTCCCGTGGGAGGTGTTGGTGCCACCCACGAGGACGTTTGGGGACTGTTTTTAGTTCTCACCCTCTAACGCCATGTTTTAAAGCGTAAGTTAAGAAATATGCAAATTATCGTCGTATTCTCAAACCGACAGACCCGCGACTGCGGGGTCAGTTCCTACGAGTTACATTGATCACGTGGGAGGTGTTGGTGCCATCCACGGGGACGTTCGGGGGCTATTTCTTGTTCTCACCCTCTAACACCATGTTTTTAAGCCTAAGTCTATAAATATGCAAATTACCGTCGTACTCTCAAACCGGGAGTCCCGCGGCTGTGGGGTCAGTTCCTACGAGTTATATTATTCCCATGACAGGTGTTGGTGCCACGCCCGGAGACGTTCGGGGGATATTTCTATTTCTCACCCTCTAACGCCATGTTTTTAAACCTAAGACTAGAAATATGCAAATTACCTTCGTACTCTCAAACCGGGAATCCCGCGACTGCGGGGTCAGTTCCTACGAGTTACACTGGTCTAGTGGGAGGTGTTGGTGCCACCCACGAGGACGTTTGGGGGCAGTTTCTAGTTCTCACCCTTTAACGCCATGTTTTGCTTAAGTCTAGAAACATGCAAATTACAGTCGTATTCTCAAACTGGGAGTCCCGCGGCTGCGGGGTCAGTTCCTACGAGTTACATTGGTCCCGTGGGAGGTGTTGGTGCCACCCACGGGGACGTTAGGGGGCTCTTACTAGTTCTCACCCTCTAACGCCATGTTTTTATGCATAAGTCTAGAAATATGCAAATTATCATCGTATTCTCAAACCAGGAGTCCCGCGGCTGCGGGGTCAGTTCCTAAGAGTTACATTGGTCCCGTGGGAGGTGTTGGTACCACCCACGGGGACGTTTGGGGGCTGTTTTTAGTTCTCACCCTCTAACGCCATGTTTTTAAGCCTAAGTCTAGAAATATGCAAATTGTCGTCGTATTCTAAAATCGGGAGTCCCGCGGCTGCGGGGTCAGTTCCTACGAGTTACATTGGTCCCATAGGAGGTGTTGGTGCCACCCACGGGGACGTTCGGGGGCTGTTTCGAGTTCTCCCCCTCTAACGCCATGATTTTAAGCCTATGTCTAGAAATATGCAAATTACTGTCGTATTCTCAAATCGGGAGTCCCGCGGCTATGGGGTCAGTTCCTACGAGTTACATTGGTCCCGTGGGAGGTGTTGGTGCCACCCACGGGGACGTTCGGGGGCTGTTTCTAGTTCTCACCCTCTAACGCCATGTTTTTAAGCTTAAGTCTAGAAATATGCAAATTTCCGTCGTATTCTCAAATCGGGAGTCCCGCGGGAGCGGGGTCTGTTCCAACGAGTTACATTGGTCCCGTGGGAGGTGTTGGTGCCACCCACGGGGCCATTCGGGGGTTGTTTCGAGTTTTCACCCTCTAACGCCATGTTTTTAAACGTAAGTCTAGAAAAATGCAAATTATCGTCGTATTCTCAAACTGGGAGTCCCGTGGTTACGGAATCATTTCCTACGAGTTACATTGGTCCCGTGGGAGGTGTTGGTGCCACCCACGGGGAGGTTCGGGGGCTGTTTCTAGTTCCCACCCTCTAACGCAATGTTTTTTATCCTAAGTCTAAAAATATACAATTTATCGTCGTATTCTCAAACCGGGAGTCCCGCGGCTGCGGGGTCAGTTCCTACGAGTTACATTTGTCCCGTGAGAGGTGTTGGTGCCACCCACAGGGCCGTTAGGGGGGTGTTTCGAGTTTTCACCCTCTAACGCCATGTTTTGTTTAAGTCTAGAAATATGCAAATTACCATCGTATTATCAAACCGTGAGTCCCGCGGCTGCGGGGTTAATTCCTACGAGTTACATTGGTCCCGTGGGAGGTGTTGGTGCCACCCACGGGGATGTTCGGGGGTTGTTTCTAGTTCTCACCCTCTAACGCCATATTTTTAAGCCTAAGTCTAGAAATATGCAAATTACCGTCGTATTCTCAAATCGGGAGTCCCGCGGCTGCGGAGTCTGTTCCTACGAGTTACATTGGTCCCGTGGGAGGTGTTGGTGCCACCCACAGTGGCGTTCGGGGGATGTTCCAAGTTTTCACCTTCTAACGCCATGTTTTTAAGCGTAAGTCTAGAAAAATGCAAATTATCGTCGTATTCTTAAACCGGGAGTCCCGCGGCTGCGGGGTCAGTTCCTACGAGTTACATTGGTCCCGTGAGAGGTGTTGGTACTACCCACGGGGAAGTTCAGGGGTTGTTTCTAGTTCTCACCCTCTAACGCCATGTTTTTAAGCCTAAGTCTAGAAATTTGCAAATTACCGTCGTACTCTCAAACCGGGAGTCCCGCGGCTGTGGGGTCAGTTCCTACGAGTTACATTATTCCCGTGGCAGGTGTTGGTTCCACGCACGGGGACGTTCGGGGGATATTTCTAGTTCTCACCCTCTAACGCCATGTTTTTAAAACTAAGACTAGAAATATGCAAATTACGGTCGTACTCTCAAATCGGGAATCCCGCGACTGCGGGGTCAGTTCCTACGTGTTACACTGGTCTAGTGGGAGGCGTTGGTGCCACCCACGAGGACGTTCGGGGGCAGTTTCTAGTTCTCAACCTCTAACACCATGTTTTGCTTAAGTCTAGAAACATGCAAATTACCTTCGTATTCTCAAACCGGGAGTCTCGCGACTGCGGGGTCAGTTCCTACGAGTTACATTGGTCACGTGGGAGGTGTTGGTGCCACCCACGGGGACGTTAGGGGGCTCTTACTAGTTCTCATCCTCTAACGCCATGTTTTTAAGCATAAGTCTAGAAATATGCAAATTATCGTCGTATTCTCAAACCAGGAGTCCCGCGGCTGCGGGGTCAGTTCCTAAGAGTTACATTGGTCCCGTGGGAGGTGTTGGTGCCACCCACGAGGACGTTTGGGGACTGTTTTTAGTTCTCACCCTCTAACGCCATGTTTTAAAGCGTAAGTTAAGAAATATGCAAATTATCGTCGTATTCTCAAACCGACAGACCCGCGGCTGCGGGGTCAGTTCCTACGAGTTACATTGATCACGTGGGAGGTGTTGGTGCCATCCACGGGGACGTTCGGGGGCTATTTCTTGTTCTCACCCTCTAACGCCATGTTTTTAAGCCTAAGTCTATAAATATGCAAATTACCGTCGTACTCTCAAACCGGGAGTCCCGCGGCTGTGGGGTCAGTTCCTACGAGTTATATTATTCCCATGACAGGTGTTGGTGCCATGCACGGAGACGTTCGGGGGATATTTCTATTTCTCACCCTCTAACGCCATGTTTTTAAACCTAAGACTAGAAATATGCAAATTACCTTCGTACTCTCAAACCGGGAATCCCGCGACTGCGGGGTCAGTTCCTACGAGTTACACTGGTCTAGTGGGAGGTGTTGGTGCCACCCACGAGGACGTTTGGGGGCAGTTTCTAGTTCTCACTCTTTAACGCCATGTTTTGCTTAAGTCTAGAAACATGCAAATTACAGTCGTATTCTCAAACTGGGAGTCCCACGGCTGCGGGGTCAGTTCCTACGAGTTACATTGGTCCCGTGGGAGGTGTTGGTGCCACCCACGGGGACGTTAGGGGGCTCTTACTAGTTCTCACCCTCTAACGCCATGTTTTTATGCATAAGTCTAGAAATATGCAAATTATCATCGTATTCTCAAACCAGGAGTCCCGCGGCTGCGGGGTCAGTTCCTAAGAGTTACATTGGTCCCGTGGGAGGTGTTGGTACCACCCACGGGGACGTTTGGGGGCTGTTTTTAGTTCTCACCCTCTAACGCCATGTTTTTAAGCCTAAGTCTAGAAATATGCAAATTGTCGTCGTATTCTAAAATCGGGAGTCCCGCGGCTGCGGGGTCAGTTCCTACGAGTTACATTGGTCCCATAGGAGGTGTTGGTGCCACCCACGGGGACGTTCGGGGGCTGTTTCGAGTTCTCCCCCTCTAACGCCATGTTTTTAAGCCTATGTCTAGAAATATGCAAATTACTGTCGTATTCTCAAATCGGGAGTCCCGCGGCTATGAGGTCAGTTCCTACGAGTTACATTGGTCCCGTGGGAGGTGTTGGTGCCACCCACGGGGACGTTCGGGGGCTGTTTCTAGTTCTCACCCTCTAACGCCATGTTTTTAAGCTTAAGTCTAGAAATATGCAAATTTCCGTCGTATTCTCAAATCGGGAGTCCCGCGGGAGCGGGGTCTGTTCCAACGAGTTACATTGGTCCCGTGGGAGGTGTTGGTGCCACCCACGGGGCCATTCGGGGGTTGTTTCGAGTTTTCACCCTCTAACGCCATGTTTTTAAACGTAAGTCTAGAAAAATGCAAATTATCGTCGTATTCTCAAACTGGGAGTCCCGTGGTTACGAAATCATTTCCTACGAGTTACATTGGTCCCGTGGGAGGTGTTGGTGCCACCCACGGGGAGGTTCGGGGGCTGTTTCTAGTTCCCACCCTCTAACGCAATGTTTTTTATCCTAAGTCTAAAAATATACAATTTATCGTCGTATTCTCAAACCGGGAGTCCCGCGGCTGCGGGGTCAGTTCCTACGAGTTACATTTGTCCCGTGAGAGGTGTTGGTGCCACCCACAGGGCCGTTAGGGGGGTGTTTCGAGTTTTCACCCTCTAACGCCATGTTTTGTTTAAGTCTAGAAATATGCAAATTACCATCGTATTATCAAACCGTGAGTCCCGCGGCTGCGGGGTTAATTCCTACGAGTTACATTGGTCCCGTGGGAGGTGTTGGTGCCACCCACGGGGATGTTCGGGGGCTGTTTCTAGTTCTCACCCTCTAACGCCATATTTTTAAGCCTAAGTCTAGAAATATGCAAATTACCGTCGTATTCTCAAATCGGGAGTCCCGCGGCTGCGGAGTCTGTTCCTACGAGTTACATTGGTCCCGTGGGAGGTGTTGGTGCCACCCACGGTGGCGTTCGGGGGATGTTCCAAGTTTTCACCTTCTAACGCCATGTTTTTAGGCGTAAGTCTAGAAAAATGCAAATTATCGTCGTATTCTGAAACCGGGAGTCCCGTGGCTGCGGGGTCAGTTCCTACGAGGTACATTGGTCCCGTGGGAAGTGTTGGTGCCACCCACGGGGACGTTTGGGGGCTGTTTCTAGTTCTCACCCTCTAACGCCATGTTTTTAAGCCTAAGTCTAAAAATATGCAAATCATCATCGTATTCTCAAACCGGGAGTCCCACGGCTGCGGGGTCAGTTCCTACGAGTTACATTAGTCCTGTGGGAGGTGTTGGTGCCACCCACGGGGACGTTCGGGGGCAGTTTCGCGTTTTCACCCTCTAACGCCATGTTTTACTTAAGTCTAGAAATATGCAAATTACCGTCGTATTATCAAACCGGGAGTCCCGGGGCTGCGGGGTCAGTTCCTACGAGTTACATTGGTCCCGTGGGAGGTGTTGGTGCCACCCACGGGGACGTTCGGGGTCTATTTCTAGTTCTCACCCTCTAACGCCATATTTTTAAGCGTAAGTCTAGAAATATGCAAATTATCGTCGTATTCTCAAACCGGGAGTCCCGTGGCTGCGAGGTCAGTTCCTACGAGTTACATTGGTCCCGTGGGAGGTGTTGGTGCCACCCACGGGGACGTTCGGGGGCTGTTTCTAGTTCTCACCCTCTAACGCCATGTTTTTAAGCCTAAGTCTGGAAATATGCAAATTATCGTTGTACTCTCAAACCGGGAATCCCTCTGCAGCGGGGTTAGTTCCTACGAAATACATTGGTCACGTGGGAGGTGTTGGTGCCACTCACGGGGACGTTCGGGGGCTGTTACTAGTTCTCACCCTCTAACGCCATGTTTTTAAGCCTATGTCTAGAAATTTGCAAATTACCGTCGTACTCTCAAACCGGGAGTCCCGCGGCTGTGGGGTCAGTTCCTACGAGTTACATTATTCCCGTGGCAGGTGTTGGTTCCACGCACGGGGACGTTCGGGGGATATTTCTAGTTCTCACCCTCTAACGCCATGTTTTTAAAACTAAGACTAGAAATATGCAAATTACCGTCGTACTCTCAAACCGGGAATCCCGCGACTGCGGGGTCAGTTCCTACGTGTTACACTGGTCTAGTGGGAGGCGTTGGTGCCACCCACGAGGACGTTCGGGTGCAGTTTCTAGTTCTCAACCTCTAACACCATGTTTTGCTTAAGTCTAGAAACATGCAAATTACCTTCGTATTCTCAAATCGGGAGTCTCGTGACTGCGGGGTCAGTTCCTACGAGTTACATTGGTCCCGTGGGAGGTGTTGGTGCCACCCACGGGGACGTTAGGGGGCTCTTACTAGTTCTCATCCTCTAACGCCATGTTTTTAAGCATAAGTCTAGAAATATGCAAATTATCGTCGTATTCTCAAACCAGGAGTCCCGCGGCTGCGGGGTCAGTTCCTAAGAGTTACATTGGTCCCGTGGGAGGTGTTGGTGCCACCCACGAGGACGTTTGGGGACTGTTTTTAGTTCTCACCCTCTAACGCCATGTTTTAAAGCGTAAGTTAAGAAATATGCAAATTATCGTCGTATTCTCAAACCGACAGACCCGCGACTGCGGGGTCAGTTCCTACGAGTTACATTGATCACGTGGGAGGTGTTGGTGCCATCCACGGGGACGTTCGGGGGCTATTTCTTGTTCTCACCCTCTAACACCATGTTTTTAAGCCTAAGTCTATAAATATGCAAATTACCGTCGTACTCTCAAACCGGGAGTCCCGCGGCTGTGGGGTCAGTTCCTACGAGTTATATTATTCCCATGACAGGTGTTGGTGCCACGCCCGGAGACGTTCGGGGGATATTTCTATTTCTCACCCTCTAACGCCATGTTTTTAAACCTAAGACTAGAAATATGCAAATTACCTTCGTACTCTCAAACCGGGAATCCCGCGACTGCGGGGTCAGTTCCTACGAGTTACACTGGTCTAGTGGGAGGTGTTGGTGCCACCCACGAGGACGTTTGGGGGCAGTTTCTAGTTCTCACCCTTTAACGCCATGTTTTGCTTAAGTCTAGAAACATGCAAATTACAGTCGTATTCTCAAACTGGGAGTCCCGCGGCTGCGGGGTCAGTTCCTACGAGTTACATTGGTCCCGTGGGAGGTGTTGGTGCCACCCACGGGGACGTTAGGGGGCTCTTACTAGTTCTCACCCTCTAACGCCATGTTTTTATGCATAAGTCTAGAAATATGCAAATTATCATCGTATTCTCAAACCAGGAGTCCCGCGGCTGCGGGGTCAGTTCCTAAGAGTTACATTGGTCCCGTGGGAGGTGTTGGTACCACCCACGGGGACGTTTGGGGGCTGTTTTTAGTTCTCACCCTCTAACGCCATGTTTTTAAGCCTAAGTCTAGAAATATGCAAATTGTCGTCGTATTCTAAAATCGGGAGTCCCGCGGCTGCGGGGTCAGTTCCTACGAGTTACATTGGTCCCATAGGAGGTGTTGGTGCCACCCACGGGGACGTTCGGGGGCTGTTTCGAGTTCTCCCCCTCTAACGCCATGATTTTAAGCCTATGTCTAGAAATATGCAAATTACTGTCGTATTCTCAAATCGGGAGTCCCGCGGCTATGGGGTCAGTTCCTACGAGTTACATTGGTCCCGTGGGAGGTGTTGGTGCCACCCACGGGGACGTTCGGGGGCTGTTTCTAGTTCTCACCCTCTAACGCCATGTTTTTAAGCTTAAGTCTAGAAATATGCAAATTTCCGTCGTATTCTCAAATCGGGAGTCCCGCGGGAGCGGGGTCTGTTCCAACGAGTTACATTGGTCCCGTGGGAGGTGTTGGTGCCACCCACGGGGCCATTCGGGGGTTGTTTCGAGTTTTCACCCTCTAACGCCATGTTTTTAAACGTAAGTCTAGAAAAATGCAAATTATCGTCGTATTCTCAAACTGGGAGTCCCGTGGTTACGGAATCATTTCCTACGAGTTACATTGGTCCCGTGGGAGGTGTTGGTGCCACCCACGGGGAGGTTCGGGGGCTGTTTCTAGTTCCCACCCTCTAACGCAATGTTTTTTATCCTAAGTCTAAAAATATACAATTTATCGTCGTATTCTCAAACCGGGAGTCCCGCGGCTGCGGGGGTCAGTTCCTACGAGTTACATTTGTCCCGTGAGAGGTGTTGGTGCCACCCACAGGGCCGTTAGGGGGGTGTTTCGAGTTTTCACCCTCTAACGCCATGTTTTGTTTAAGTCTAGAAATATGCAAATTACCATCGTATTATCAAACCGTGAGTCCCGCGGCTGCGGGGTTAATTCCTACGAGTTACATTGGTCCCGTGGGAGGTGTTGGTGCCACCCACGGGGATGTTCGGGGGTTGTTTCTAGTTCTCACCCTCTAACGCCATATTTTTAAGCCTAAGTCTAGAAATATGCAAATTACCGTCGTATTCTCAAATCGGGAGTCCCGCGGCTGCGGAGTCTGTTCCTACGAGTTACATTGGTCCCGTGGGAGGTGTTGGTGCCACCCACAGTGGCGTTCGGGGGATGTTCCAAGTTTTCACCTTCTAACGCCATGTTTTTAAGCGTAAGTCTAGAAAAATGCAAATTATCGTCGTATTCTTAAACCGGGAGTCCCGCGGCTGCGGGGTCAGTTCCTACGAGTTACATTGGTCCCGTGAGAGGTGTTGGTACTACCCACGGGGAAGTTCAGGGGTTGTTTCTAGTTCTCACCCTCTAACGCCATGTTTTTAAGCCTAAGTCTAGAAATTTGCAAATTACCGTCGTACTCTCAAACCGGGAGTCCCGCGGCTGTGGGGTCAGTTCCTACGAGTTACATTATTCCCGTGGCAGGTGTTGGTTCCACGCACGGGGACGTTCGGGGGATATTTCTAGTTCTCACCCTCTAACGCCATGTTTTTAAAACTAAGACTAGAAATATGCAAATTACGGTGGTACTCTCAAATCGGGAATCCCGCGACTGCGGGGTCAGTTCCTACGTGTTACACTGGTCTAGTGGGAGGCGTTGGTGCCACCCACGAGGACGTTCGGGGGCAGTTTCTAGTTCTCAACCTCTAACACCATGTTTTGCTTAAGTCTAGAAACATGCAAATTACCTTCGTATTCTCAAACCGGGAGTCTCGCGACTGCGGGGTCAGTTCCTACGAGTTACATTGGTCACGTGGGAGGTGTTGGTGCCACCCACGGGGACGTTAGGGGGCTCTTACTAGTTCTCATCCTCTAACGCCATGTTTTTAAGCATAAGTCTAGAAATATGCAAATTATCGTCGTATTCTCAAACCAGGAGTCCCGCGGCTGCGGGGTCAGTTCCTAAGAGTTACATTGGTCCCGTGGGAGGTGTTGGTGCCACCCACGAGGACGTTTGGGGACTGTTTTTAGTTCTCACCCTCTAACGCCATGTTTTAAAGCGTAAGTTAAGAAATATGCAAATTATCGTCGTATTCTCAAACCGACAGACCCGCGGCTGCGGGGTCAGTTCCTACGAGTTACATTGATCACGTGGGAGGTGTTGGTGCCATCCACGGGGACGTTCGGGGGCTATTTCTTGTTCTCACCCTCTAACGCCATGTTTTTAAGCCTAAGTCTATAAATATGCAAATTACCGTCGTACTCTCAAACCGGGAGTCCCGCGGCTGTGGGGTCAGTTCCTACGAGTTATATTATTCCCATGACAGGTGTTGGTGCCATGCACGGAGACGTTCGGGGGATATTTCTATTTCTCACCCTCTAACGCCATGTTTTTAAACCTAAGACTAGAAATATGCAAATTACCTTCGTACTCTCAAACCGGGAATCCCGCGACTGCGGGGTCAGTTCCTACGAGTTACACTGGTCTAGTGGGAGGTGTTGGTGCCACCCACGAGGACGTTTGGGGGCAGTTTCTAGTTCTCACTCTTTAACGCCATGTTTTGCTTAAGTCTAGAAACATGCAAATTACAGTCGTATTCTCAAACTGGGAGTCCCACGGCTGCGGGGTCAGTTCCTACGAGTTACATTGGTCCCGTGGGAGGTGTTGGTGCCACCCACGGGGACGTTAGGGGGCTCTTACTAGTTCTCACCCTCTAACGCCATGTTTTTATGCATAAGTCTAGAAATATGCAAATTATCATCGTATTCTCAAACCAGGAGTCCCGCGGCTGCGGGGTCAGTTCCTAAGAGTAACATTGGTCCCGTGGGAGGTGTTGGTACCACCCACGGGGACGTTTGGGGGATGTTTTTAGTTCTCACCCTCTAACGCCATGTTTTTAAGCCTAAGTCTAGAAATATGCAAATTGTCGTCGTATTCTAAAATCGGGAGTCCCGCGGCTGCGGGGTCAGTTCCTACGAGTTACATTGGTCCCATAGGAGGTGTTGGTGCCACCCACGGGGACGTTCGGGGGCTGTTTCGAGTTCTCCCCCTCTAACGCCATGTTTTTAAGCCTATGTCTAGAAATATGCAAATTACTGTCGTATTCTCAAATCGGGAGTCCCGCGGCTATGAGGTCAGTTCCTACGAGTTACATTGGTCCCGTGGGAGGTGTTGGTGCCACCCACGGGGACGTTCGGGGGCTGTTTCTTCTCACCCTCTAACGCCATGTTTTTAAGCTTAAGTCTAGAAATATGCAAATTTCCGTCGTATTCTCAAATCGGGAGTCCCGCGGGAGCGGGGTCTGTTCCAACGAGTTACATTGGTCCCGTGGGAGGTGTTGGTGCCACCCACGGGGCCATTCGGGGGTTGTTTCGAGTTTTCACCCTCTAACGCCATGTTTTTAAACGTAAGTCTAGAAAAATGCAAATTATCGTCGTATTCTCAAACTGGGAGTCCCGTGGTTACGAAATCATTTCCTACGAGTTACATTGGTCCCGTGGGAGGTGTTGGTGCCACCCACGGGGAGGTTCGGGGGCTGTTTCTAGTTCCCACCCTCTAACGCAATGTTTTTTATCCTAAGTCTAAAAATATACAATTTATCGTCGTATTCTCAAACCGGGAGTCCCGCGGCTGCGGGGTCAGTTCCTACGAGTTACATTTGTCCCGTGAGAGGTGTTGGTGCCACCCACAGGGCCGTTAGGGGGGTGTTTCGAGTTTTCACCCTCTAACGCCATGTTTTGTTTAAGTCTAGAAATATGCAAATTACCATCGTATTATCAAACCGTGAGTCCCGCGGCTGCGGGGTTAATTCCTACGAGTTACATTGGTCCCGTGGGAGGTGTTGGTGCCACCCACGGGGATGTTCGGGGGCTGTTTCTAGTTCTCACCCTCTAACGCCATATTTTTAAGCCTAAGTCTAGAAATATGCAAATTACCGTCGTATTCTCAAATCGGGAGTCCCGCGGCTGCGGAGTCTGTTCCTACGAGTTACATTGGTCCCGTGGGAGGTGTTGGTGCCACCCACGGTGGCGTTCGGGGGATGTTCCAAGTTTTCACCTTCTAACGCCATGTTTTTAAGCGTAAGTCTAGAAAAATGCAAATTATCGTCGTATTCTGAAACCGGGAGTCCCGTGGCTGCGGGGTCAGTTCCTACGAGGTACATTGGTCCCGTGGGAAGTGTTGGTGCCACCCACGGGGACGTTTGGGGGCTGTTTCTAGTTCTCACCCTCTAACGCCATGTTTTTAAGCCTAAGTCTAAAAATATGCAAATCATCATCGTATTCTCAAACCGGGAGTCCCACGGCTGCGGGGTCAGTTCCTACGAGTTACATTAGTCCTGTGGGAGGTGTTGGTGCCACCCACGGGGACGTTCGGGGGCAGTTTCGCGTTTTCACCCTCTAACGCCATGTTTTACTTAAGTCTAGAAATATGCAAATTACCGTCGTATTATCAAACCGGGAGTCCCGGGGCTGCGGGGTCAGTTCCTACGAGTTACATTGGTCCCGTGGGAGGTGTTGGTGCCATCCACGGGGACGTTCGGGAGCTATTTCTAGTTCTCACCCTCTAACGCCATGTTTTTAAGCCTAACTCTAGAAATATGCAAATTATCGTCGTATTCTCAAACCGGGAGTCCCATGATCGCACGGTTAGTTCTTACATGTTATATTGGTCCCGTGAGAGGTGTTGGTTCCTCTCACAAGACTGTACGGAGGCTGTTTCGTGTTTTCCCCCTCTAACGCCTTGTTTTCAAGCTCAAGTACTCATATTTTCAAATTATCGTCGTATTCTCAAACCGGGAGTCCCATTTTCGCGTGGTCAGTTCCTACGTGTTACATTGGTCCCATGAGAGGTGTTGGTGCCTCTCACGGGGCCGTACGGGGGTTATTCTTTATTTTTCCCTTCTAACGTCTTGTTTTCAAGCTTAAGTTCTCATATTTTCAAATTATCGCTGTATTCTCAAAGAGGGAGTCCCGTTATCACACGGTCAGTTCTTACTTGTTACATTGGTCCCGTGAGAGGTGTTGGTGCCTCTCACGGGACTGTACGAGGGTTGTTTCGAGTTTTCACCCTCTAACGCCTTGTTTTCAAGCTTAAGTCCTCATATTTTGAAATTATCGTTGTATTCTCAAACCGGGAGTCCCGTTATCGAGAGGTCAGTTTCAACGTGTTACATTGGTCCCGTTAGAGGTGTTGGTGCCTCTCACGAGACCGTACGGGAGTTATTTTGAGTTTTCTCCCTCTAACGCCATGTTTTTAAACCTAAGTTCTGATATATGCAAAATTATCCTCGTATTCTCAAACTGGGAGTCCCGTGATCGTGTGGCCTATTCGTACGAGTTACATTGGTTCCGTGCAAGGTGTTGATGCCTCTAACGGGACCGTTTGGGGGATGTTTCGGATTTCTCCCCTCTAACGCCATGCTTTTAAGCTTAAGTCTACACATTTTCAAATTATCGTCGTATTCTCAAACCGGGAGTCTAAAATATTTTCAACATATTATCTAATAATTATCCCGTACTCCTTCTAATTATCCCATACTCCTTCTAACATACTATCCAACAACAAGCAACAACCAATAATTATCCAACAGCCAAACCAAACAAAACCAATAATTATCCCGTACTCCTTCTATCATCTAAAAGATTTAATAGATAATGCATATCAATTATATAACTACTTTTGTTAAAGTAAAGCATAGTAGATTTAACCTGCAACAATAGCAATAGGGAATGTTCTTCTCCTTGATCCGAAACAACACATTGTCAATGTAGAACTGTGCTGGAGCATACTTGGGAATGTTTTTTACTGTCCGTCTAGCATGCATAACACAAGATTTTTTAGAAATATAAATTGGAGCTATAGCACAGTGATACTAAAATGAGTCCCAACAAAATATACAATATATTCCCCAGAAGCATAGTTAGCTTTATTAAAAAAAAATCTAACGGAATCCAAAAAATCCATTCCAGTAAAACTACAATCTTGGTTGAATTAGGAACATAGCCATTCCGCAAAGTTCTAATTAGACTCACAACACTAAATCGAATAATTAGAAGAATAATTATATAAAGACATGACATTTCGCTGACGAATCTGAATATGCTTAGAGAGAGTACCTAAGGTCCTTTTCGCAGATGGTCCTGCATTTAAACCTGCATTTCCATTGGAATTTTGAAAACAAAAGCATTAAATAAGTAACATTCTTGGAAGAAGAAAAAAACACGAAAGAAAATCATACAAACACCGACTCGTCCTCTAGAACTGGCACCAATCTGAGGATTCTTCAATATAGTCCAATCAAATACATAGTCAAATTGATAACCTACAAAGTGGGACAAAATCAGATATAAAAGATGAGAATATATAACTACCGAAAGCCTAAATACTCATATAGTACATAAAAAATAAAAATAAAACTCATTTACTTGCATTAAAAAACTTATAGTTATACTTTCACGAATAAATAAGTCTCGAACAATACCCGATTAAACCCAAGTCATATCAGCAAAGCGAGAGTGGCTAGTCAGTCTCCCACTTTAATAAATCTAAACCGAGAAAATACGCATTTGATATTGCTGGACATGAATTAAAAAAATGCAGAACATTGGATATATGCGTATATATGCCCACTTTCAAAATGAATTAGTGAAATTTGACTCTACAAAAATACAGAACATCACTCATCTTTGCGAATAGGTATAATGCTTCAATGATAAGAAATATGTAAGTAAGCAATTTGGAAAATCTTCAAACTTGAATCATTTGTATAAAACTCGAATTAACCCAACAACACTCAAAACTTTGCCCCCCTACCAAAAATCTTGGATCCTCCACTTGACCTTTAGGCTATCATACTTGAGGTTGCATCCTCACTTTATACGTATATAATCAATCACAACTTAAAGTTAAAAAACTGAGAAAGATTCTTTATTTAGCAGGAGCCCTCCTAATATTAAAGTATGAGAGTGTCATGTTTTAAAATTATAGTGTTAAACAGTAATATTACCAATTTATATAACTATTAAATTAAAAAAACAAAAGAAATTGATACGTGCTTGTTTAGAGAGATGGGGGTACCTGAGGAGGGTAAATTTATCGCAAAGCGATCGAGTGCTCGAGCCATCACCCGTGTACACAACGCAATCGATATCCTATTGTTTAAGAACTCTTCATGTATGGCACCAAATCAGACTTTCTTCTTGTATGGCTTTCACTGCACACCAAAGAACTCTCTTTCCTCCACCGCCGTCGTTAATGTATGGGTTAAAGGACCCTACCATCTTCTTTCTATTTTCTGAGACCGTTTACAACAATCGAAATGAAAGAAACCCTACAGTCCACCACCGCCGTCGTTAGTTGAACCCCGCTTGCCATTTAACCAACAATCTGTGTACCCTCTTTTGAAATTACAGTGAAGGTAGAAGAAGGAAAATTATAACATGATAATACTCAACAAAAATCCCCCGAAAATACAAAAAAAGAACACCAAATTAATCCTTTTACTTAAACTTGAAATACCCATTTCTATCAATAAATTTGAAACCTCAATTCAATAACTCGCAAATTCGATGTCAGGTGGAATAATTTTCTAAAAAATTTAATCCCCATAGAAGTAAAAAAGTGGTTCCTTCTCTTCAAAAAAATATCTATGATAGCCTAATAGGAGCATTACTTTAGAAGTGTAATCAACAATTTGTGGACCCTCTGACTTTTTCCAAAAAATTAATCCCCATAGCAGTAAAAGAGTTATATACCACTCTGCTTCAAAAATTAATTCGGCACAATAGTCAGTTTGTATCCAACATCAAATTAACCACAAAATCTTAAAGTGAAGCAGAGAAATCAAAATAGATTAAAGCATAGAAATCACAACTTATATACACACCACCGCCGTGATGTATATATATGTTGGATAGATGACAGATACACACAATAATTTTGTTTACTTTGTAGTGAAATAACATATCGTGAGATAGAAATGGGAAAGGAGAGATGAGAATCGATGAAACATCTCACCAGAGAAATAAGCCACAGTCCACCACCGCCGTCGTTAGTCGTTACCGCCGGCGGTCTCATCGTACCCGAGCTGACAGCTCTGTCCCCCGACTTCCCAACTGCGCTCTCACCTGTCCGTAGAGAAACAGCCATTGGAGATGTACCCTCTTCCATATCTAATGCCCCTTCATTGTCTGTTTGGGCTAGAGGTGTCGCTTGCAGCGTTAAGTCATTCCTTCTCAGATGTTTTTGCCCCAAAGGTACTCAGCGTTAAGTCATTCCTTCTGGGTTGGCTGTAATCTCCTTATCACTCTTGGTCCTCTCCTATTCCCCTTCAACCGTGACCAACTTGACTGGCTCAACCAGAGTGCCCACCGGACCAATAATCTATCCCATAGACATGTGAGACAGTGGTAGTAAATCGGAGATAAGGGTTTTTTTAGCGGGGGTATTTCATTGGGGGGAAATGAAAGAAACGAAGGCTACTGAATGAGAAAAGCAATGCACGTTTTCTTTTTTTAAGATTGATCCTGGTCACGGCTCTCAGCCGTGACCCACCAGAAGAAACACCACCCAAATCAAAACACCCATCAAACTGCATATGGTCACGGCCCATAGACGTGACCCACGCCAAGAAATGGTCACGGCCCTCAGCCGTGACCCCCAATGTGTGTGTTTTGTGCTTTGTCATGCCTATGGTCACGACCCAAGTTCGTGACCAATCCGTGACCAAGCTTAGAGAGAATTTTGGCGCGAGTTTAGCGCTGAGATGGTCACGACCTGGTCACGGCCCAAGTCCGTGACCACTGTGGTCACGGACTTGGTCCGTGACCACTTCTAGAGCCTCGATAATTTAGTGTGATAATAAATATTATCACGCCAAATATTGAGTGGGTCACGGCCCAAGTCCGCGACCAGCTGGTCGCGGACTTGGGCCGTGACCCACTGGGCGTGACCATTCGCAGGATTTGGTGTAGTGTAAATTCACGTGAGTCTCACCTTAACTCACCTGGGCGTCCCATTCCTATTAGGAGAGCGCATCCTAGAGTTTTTGAGAAAGGTGTTCCTAGGCCCATATATGTTTGTTCCCATTGCAAAAGGAGAGGACACCTTAGGGAATTTTTCTACAAGTTGGGTTATGTGTCACGTTTTGCTACTATACGTGTTTCTGCCACACATGCACCTACACATGATACTTTACATGCTCGTGGAGACTACATGAGAGAGTTTGCACATTTAGGTGAGCAAGTTAAGTTTTTGGTCAAAACTTCACAAGATTTAATGGAGGTTTTTCATTAGTTGGCACCACCATTGGAAAACCCCTCTGCACCTAACGATTGAAGTTTGACTTGTTTACTAGCATATGATGTTTTTCATGATGACATTATTTGCCTATTGCTAGTATGTAGAATTTTTGTATAGTTTTTTGTTTTTGAAATTTTTTGAAAAATACCAAAAGATTTTATTTTGATTAAATTTTTGAAAAATTCAAAAAGATTTTTGTATTTTGTTTGCACCATATATGGATGGACACTTAGGATGACCAAGTCATATATTCATTCCATTTATTCATGTGACTATTTGATAGTGTTTTGAGAGAATATGTCAATTCATCCACGTGCTTTATAATGTTTGGAGTCATTAAGATGTAATTAAGTGTTACTTCCTACATGTTTGACTCATGTTTTCCTTTATTGCATATATGCACGAATTTGTTTGATTATTGTGCTTGTCTTATCACATGTTGTTTGGGTGTTTTCACTTCAATCCTGTCCTTAAAACGAACCAAGCGCGATAAAACTTGATAAGAAAGTTGTGCATGTAAGAGCCGTTTGTGAGGTTTGTGTGCTTTGTTTGAAAACGGTGAAGGGCTATGAAAGATTTTTTATCCTTTGCGATTAAGCCACCGTTAAATCGAACCTAAAAAATTGAGAAATTTTATTATCCGGGGTCCAAAGAGGTTTAAAAGAGCCCAAAAAAATTTAAAAATAATAAAAAGAAATTCATGTCAATTATGGGCCATATAGGTTTTTGCACCAATTCTCTAAATTTTGAGAATTTAGTTTATACACCTCTAAAAGAAAATATTTTTGAGGGAGTTTGGTTGGACAATTTAAAGGGGTTGCACGTCCTTGAAATATTGAAAAAATGCTAAATAGTTTTGAACGTTATTGGTGTGGAAATCACTTTGACTTTGATTTGTTGATTTGCATAAGACGATGTCATTTAAATTCAACAATTTTTTACACCTAAGGATAATTTTGATGTTCATTCGTTAGGGGTTCACGTATCCATCGTGCACATATGATTGATTGAGTTTATTTACCTATCGAATGTGTTCACACCCATTTATTCCATTTCATTGACTTCGTTATTTTAGTTTAAATCCACGGTGTGATTTTTAGTATCTTATTTTTGTATAAAAATTGAAAAATCCAAAAATAGTTTGTGGATGTTTGTGGAATACTCCTTTGCATGCACGTTGATTGATTCATATTTTCTATGCAATTTTATCGTGACAATCCATGTTTTGATTTTTTCTTCTTATCTGTCTATTTGGGGACATCATAAAAAGGGGGAGAATGAATTATCATGTTATGGGGGAGTTTTTGCATTATGGGGGAGATTTGATTTATTAATGATTTATTCTTTTATCATTTCAAACTCGATGCGTCACAATAGGTATTTACTTTATCTCATGTGTGTAGGTACAAATATTGAAGATCATGATGTTGCACACCCTCATGATAAAAGCTTTGAGAAGATTTTTGGAGAACAGTTTGAGAACTTGCAGATTTATTCATGGGAGGGTAGATTTGTATAGGCATTTTGGTTTTGGATAATTCGAATTTTTATGTATGTACCGGCATAGACATAGGGGGAGATTTGTAAGGACATATTTTTATAAGTCCGTTATCAATTTATTATGTCATATACCGCTACACCGTCGAAGAGCATTCAAGAACCATCTACATCAAGACATATCTGAATTAATCAAGTTCTTTATCAAAAAATCTCTGCGAAGTTTAATTTGGTCAGGTTTTGTTTTAAATTCCTTAACTGTACACTTAGAGCTTTTGTGATATTTTTACAAAATATTTTCTAAGTGTTGGAGCGGACTTTTTCGTCAAATTTAAGAATGAGTAATTCTTTATAAGTGTTGGAGCGTACCTCGATTTTGAGGCCCAGGTCGTTCAAGCGAGATAGCCATCTCGTTCGAGCGACATAGGGATGTCACGAGATGTCATTTGAACGACATCTGTAAGTCATTCGCGCGAGACCCTTATCTCGTTCGAACGAGCACGATTTTTGAGGCGGCATATTTTTTTTTTATAAAAACTCATTATGTGTTTTTGTTTGGTTTAAGAAGACTCAGTGTTTTCCAGAACAGAAAAACTGCGAAAGCATAATTCTTTTGGCTTCTTCCTTTTAGGGTTTAATCCCCTTTTTGTTTTAAATTCACAAAACTCCCATATGCTCTAGTGAATTTTTTTGGTGTTCAAGAACACAACTTTTATTTTGTTCAACATTTGTGGAGAAGGAATCTCCATATTTGATCGGTGGATACCGAGCGTAGTCATTCTGCGTGTGGATGAGCCGAAGACGACGAACGGACGCCTAAAGGGTATTTCGCTGTCTCTCGTATCTTTGAAGGTTTGCTGAAGGCACCGTGCATTACACACTTGTGGGCGATTATCAGGTTGTATGTAAGTCAAAGGTCTTGTGAATTCTTCAAAGTGTTTACAAAAGGTTTTACCCAAAAGTTTTTTTTCCCTAAATCGGTCGTCTTTATTTTTCATGCATTGTTTGAATGATTTATGACTTTTAGATGCATGTTTAGGGGCTGAATTTAGACTCTAATTAAATAAGTGTACCAAATTAGAAATTTGAGAATTTAATCAATCATGACACAATCACATTTTACACCCATACTAGCAAATAATTAGATATAGGATTGAAAACATGTCGTTAAAGAACAAAAACACAAAACATCCTCAAACTGCCCCATAAGAGGCACAAACACGTCGGATGGTACCAATGTAACACGTAGCAACTGACCGCGTAGTAATGGGACTCCCGGTTTGAGAATATGGCCCAAACTTGCTAGTAGTCTGACTTAGGCTTGAAAATATTCTGTTGAAAGGAGAAAACAAAAAACAACCCTCAAACGGTATGCAACATATAAATCATCTAGTGTGTTTGGATAATTTTCTACAGGTTTCCTATGGTTGTCTATAGTCGTGCGAGGCTTGCCACGGTTATCCTTAACTATGGTAGACATTCCATGACCCTAATTGGTCGTGGAAATCATCCAATGACTTTGGATAATTTTTAATGGCATTCCCTAGCCGTGATTGAATCACCATGGTTATACTTGGCTGTGACTTAATCTTACAGTCATCTCTGTCCATGTAAATCATCCAGTTTGTTTGGATAATTTTCAAACGCATTCCTACGATTGTCTTTGGCCGTGATATTATCCCAACAGTCATCTCTGGTCATGTAAATCATCCAATGTGTGGCCATGGTGAACTAATTATAGTGTAAGTTGGACGTGACAATCATGCATTGAAATTAATGTAATTGCCAAAGGTCTTAGTTGGTCATTAAAAAATGTAGGATAAATATTTAGTAATAAAACAATAATTCACTACACCAAATCTTCTGATTTGTCAAGGTCAATGATCGTGACATTTCGGGGCGAGACAACTTTTTTTGTCACGGTCGTGTCAGGGTCATTGACCTTGACACAAAACTCGCATTTTGTGTCACGGTCGTGCCGCGGTCAATGATCGTGACACGTTTGTCATGGTTATAAACCGTGATAAAGCCGTGACCCTTTTTAAAAAAAATTGTCACGGTCAATGATCGTGACACGTCCGTGACAACTTTTGTCACGGTCAATAACTGTGACAATTCTGGTCAGAATTTAAAAAAAATTGCTGGGCAGTATGGCCACTGCCACTGCCCAGCAGTATCCAAACATCATATATCCAAACAAACTAAAGATAATGCAAATATATATTCAAATAGAGACAATATGCATCACGATATAATTCAAATGTAACAACTTAAAACAATTCAATTCAAACTTAAAACAATTCAATTCAAACTTAAAACAATGTCACTACATGTCTGGTGTATTGTTAAAACTGAGGAGGTGAATAGGCCACACGACATACGAATTGACGCACCCACTAATATACGTCGTGCCGCATTGTTCGCGCAACCACAATTGGGAGTTCTCCTTCCCGGTTATGACATGCGTGACGAGCACCCGGGACTCCATCTCTTGAAGCGCACGTCCATGAACTATTTCACCCTGGACGATATTAGGGTCCCTCAACCCCCGCCCTATCCGCTGGCCATCAAATACGTCCAATATGAACATGCCCGGCCAACCAAGTGTCGACATTGGTCTGTTGAAGGGTACCAAATAGGGAAGTGGATCATCGAAGTACGAACGTGTCGGTGATGAAGCAGCGAGGTCCACATCCTCGTCATCCTGCGCCTCGTCCTCCCGCACCTCCTCCTCCACCGCCTAATCCTTCCCTTTCCCTTTCCCTTTACGGTCTCCGCCCAACGTACGCTTCATGAATGCGTACATATCTTGGACCGTCACCTCCAAACGGGACAGCTTCGCGTCGTGTGAATCCACCGTTCGAGCCAACCCGGTGTCGTTCGTCTCCAATCCGATGATCCTAGATTTGGCCACCCGTGAGCTCACCCCCCTTGTCCTCCCCTTGCGATCAGAGCCAAGCACTTGGCTGAGTGCATCTGTGGACAAAGATGACTTGTCGGCATCAGACTGCGACTCATGCACTTCCTTAAGCTTTGCCTGAAACGACAAAAATCACATGATTAGTAAAATAAGTAAACTAAAAAATTATAACGTAATTAACAGAAATTAAACTGTCGGATTACTTACAATCGTGGTCGCGACGCTCGGGGACACCTCCTTGTCCTTCCCCTTCTTCGTCCGAAGATCCACATAAGTATCGAGCCTATGTGGCTTACCCCTTGGCCCACTCCCTACCCCCTGAAATAAAATAAAGTAAAGTAAAATTATTATCGGCCCCGCAAAGTAAAATAATGAAGAATAATATATTTCTGTAGTTATAGAAAAATTAAATCTTACGTACATCCTATGCTCCACCTCGGCGTAAGAGGTCCGGCCGGAGTAGTGCACGTCCATCTTTTTTGCCCGATTTTCCCTCCCCGATTGGTGAGATGCCAATTGTCGATCCTCGATCTCATTGTCAATGAACTTCTGCCATTGTGCCAATGAGATCGTCTCCTTGGGGGGGACAGATTCACGCCATTGGATAATCGACTCTCGTATTTTCCCAAAGTACCGTGCCCGCATATTTTTTTTCCACGACTTGAGTTGCTCCCTAATCTGCTCCAACACGGGATCGCGTAGCTTTGGATCCAAGTTGAATTGTTCCTGTCCAACAAATACAATGTTAGTTGCGAATAAATATAAATATAAATATAAATATAAATATAAATATAAATATGAAATTGAAATTGAAATTGAAATTGAAATTGAAATTGAAATTGAAATTGAAATTGAAATTGAAATATAAATATAAATATAAATATATTACCTGTAGTGCCGCCCAAACAGCTAACTTGAGCTCATATGGCACCTCCTTCCAACTCATAAACCCCGGGCCGATGACCGTCTTTAGCAGAACGAGGGATCTCGCTAATATCTCTGATTTGTTCTCGACGGTAATCCCATATTTCCCATATTTGGGGAGCCTAGGGGCGGAAGAGCCCTCGTCGCCTCCACTACCACCGACCCCAGACGACATCATCATAAATAGCATCATCATCTTCGCCTTAATATCTGAAGGAGACATTTGCTGTAAAAAAATGTTATTAGTACAGATATAATATTTTTAATTTTAAGGACTATTTTCATCACTTAGTGTTCATCTAAGTTCTAGTATAACAAGTTCTCATAAAAATCTTTAATAAAATTATCATATCTTCTTTCAATTTAAACACACACACAGTAGTGACTGTCTATTTAAAATAATCTCAATGTTAATTTCAGGTATTGAATTTCTACTATTGTTTTGTGCTTTTTATAAATCATACCCCAGCCCACCCCACCCCCACCCACCCCCACCCCAACATGTTTACGGGCTTTCATCACCCGTCATAAATTTTTCGGTCCGTGACTTACTGGCCAGTTGTCTTGGGTCTTTTAGTCCCTTAACATTACTTTAAGAATTTTACCCAATCTAAATACCACATTTTCTTTCTTGTTATACACTTGAACACGTTTTGTTATTTAGTCCTTATTAATTTATCTTTGATGTATTACCATCATCTTTACTTTTATAAAATTTATTTAATTTTCAATTTTAAGGACTATTTTCATCACTTAGTGTTCATCTAAGTTCTAGTATAACAAGTTCCCATAAAAATCTTTAATAAAGTATTATCACAAATATAAACTAAGAGTGATAAAATAACTTTGAGGCATACAAATTAATTGTGACAAAGTAAGATTATGGCAACCCCACTTTTCTTTCTATAACTCCTATTTTATTAAACTTTAAATATAATTAGGGGTGTATAGAAAGAAAAGTTAAATAGGAATAAAAACAACATTTTTAAAATATGAAGGGCTCACCAATTTGATCAAATTTTTCAACAACATAGACTAATTGATCTTTATTATAAGACAATTAATAGAAATTTATGCGCATCGCCTGAATTCAAAAAGTAATTTAATGACTAAAGTAATACTTTTTTAACTTTAGTTATTCACCACAAATCTTAAAAAATATTTTATTTTTCATGCTTTTAGCAACTTCGGATACCATTTTAACCCTTATTGTAGTTTTTTAGTTTTCATGCTTTTATTTGATGGATATAAAGTCATGTGATTATTTCACCATATAAAGTCAACAAAAAACGCCATATATGATTTTTTTTTCTCCATTAGTATAAGTATATAGCGATTATTTCACACTTAAATCACATATTAAGCTGGCCTTCATTTTTTTATGAAATTTGTAGAAAATTACTTATTTATTTTGAACGAAAATAAATTGTTATCCAATATTTTTGGATATTATTTACATTTACATTTTTGGATATTAATTTTGGATATTATTTACATTTACATTTTTGGATATTATTTTTGAAAATTTATAGAAAATTACTTATTTATTTACATTTTTAACCCCTACCCCTACCCCCACCCTGCCCCACCCCCCACACACGCACATATATACACACATACACACATATATATACACACAAACATATATATAAATGGAAGAGAGAGAGAGAGAGAATTAAACCTAAAAGTAGAGAGAGAGAGAGATCAGCGTCGAGAGAGAGAGAGAGGGAGGGAACGGCGGGAGGGAAAAAAGAAGGGGGAAAGGGCTTTTGCTGGAACCATTGTCACGGTCGTGTCAAGGTCATTGACCATGACATTTATTTAAAGAATTGTCACGGTCAATGGCCGTGACAAGTAAATTTGTCACGGCCTTGTCACGGTAATTGACCGTGACAATTCTTTGTCACGGTCGTGTCAAGGTCAATGACCGTGACATAAAACGCGTATTTTTTGTCACGATCAATGACCTTGACAAGGGTGGCCAGCTGAAAGGTGACAATTTTGTCATTTTGGTGTAGTGATTGTTTTCTACAATAATATTTGGTCATTAAACAAACGTAAGATCAATATTTGGTCATTAAACAAACGTAGAACAACTTGTTTACTAATTAATAAATTTAGTATAAGTGTTTACTACAACAACCAACCAACCACAAATTGTTTACTACAACAAGCCAAGAATTGTTTACTACAACAAACAACCAAACAACCAACCACAAGTTGTTTATCCATTAAATATACAAACAACTAACATCGGATATTCAATATATTCCTTGGTTGTGTTTTTTTCCCCAGGCTTTTCCTTGAAGTGGTAGGGGCACATTGCTTATGAGGGTCAAATCGATAATTCATTCCTCACTACGGGTTCAATTCATCTCTCTCCTTCCACTTTCTTTTTCTACTACGAGCACCTTTAGCCTCTAAGAGGGAATCAAAGGATGATCGAGAAGAATCAAAGAGCGCTTAATAATCTTTGGCGCAAGGATCGTCACTTAAATACTTAAGCGCCTCTTCCAAGAGATGAATGGCTACGTGGACACCTGATTTCTATCCATATGGCCACAACGAATGCAATTAATACTATAAATACACGTTACCAAACCTTAAATGTTGATGTGAGGTATCATGCCAGTATTTTCATAATGTTCACTTTCAAATTCCCTTTCTGTGAATATGATTGCAGATCAAGGGGTGGGATCGCTCATTGTACCATGCTAAGTAGCCTTCAACACACTCATAAGGGTAGTTGCGTGTGTGTGTAGATCTTTTAGTAGCATTAAGGACATGGTCAATGAGTTCTCCTGGTACCATTTCTCATTGTCATATGCCACTTTGTACCTAGGTTGTATCCTACCCCTCCTTTCTTTAATTAAGCACAGTGGAAGGCGTGGAATAGACCCTACGGACTTGATGAAGAACTCTCTCAAGATAGTATGGCTCGGAAACATCATAGCATATGAGAATAGTAATGTACCACGATATCTCCTGGAACGAACATGACTCAACATTTCCTTGCATGGATCCCGTAGAAACTACATTTTAAATCATCATGTAAGTACACAGTAAGCTTAACTAAAACATGATTATAAACAGTAAACTAAACTAAAATATATTGAGTAAGTAAAACTTAGTAGTGATACTCACATCATAAACTTTTAAATCACCCAACATCTCCCTCATAGCAAGAAATTTCTCTTTTGAGTCACTCGAAACCATTTGCGCCTTCCACCTACAAATCCGGGATTGGGCAGTCGTATTAGCAGACATACGAACACTACACTTTAGATCGAACTGATCGTTTATCCATGCCTGCTTATCCATTAAAATATTCAATGAAGTTAAGTTAGAAAAGGAATATGATAAATCAAAATATTCGTATAAAGAATATATATATACACATTATCACTAGAAGAGGGAGATATCCAGCAACTTGGCGTACATTAGCCCTGCATGCGATCCCCAATTTGCGGTATAGGTGGGATACGTGGGAACCCACCCCATAGTTCTTATCATTTACTTCCTCCAAGTTCTTCAATAATTGAATGTAATATATTAGGACTGGGGTCCCCGACTTGTCGAGAAAAAGAAGGCACCCTATCATGAATAGAAGATGGGCCCGGGCACATCGAACGATGTGTTTAGCCTTTGCATTCTCACCCATAGCCTTCACCCTATTCTTTTCTTAATTTTAGTATCTAAAAGATATTAGTTATAAGATTACTTAACTTAATATTCACATGTTACACACACATCGTATGTGCCTTGCTGCTAGTATATACAAAATGCAGAATAATAAATTACTGATCTATTTAAAAAAAATATAAGGATGATAACACCCTTCTCGAGGGTATTTTTATTTGAATTTGGTCAGTATAATGAAATCACACGCTCTTTTTAAAGAATCGTTTTTCAATTTTATCAAATTCAAAGGCATGTTAGAAATAATTTAGACCTTGATATGCACAATTTTCATTTAAGATGAAATTATGGCGATAACAATTTGTTTACTAGACTTTGATTTTTTCAGTCAACATATCAATTTGTGGGTTGGTTTAATTTCTCAGCTTCAAATTATCAATTTCCTAGTTTTTTTAGATAGTCTGTAAGTACCATATTTATACCGATGTGGTTCAATCTTGATGTTTTGAATTATCGACGATGGCCACATCTTGGGTATACTTATATTCTAACATATCGGTGGAAAAATAATTGTTTCAAGTGTTTTAATTTTTAATAGGTTGTGAAATTATTTAATTGCTTATGAACTTTTGATTTAATATGCAATCGTTTTATCTTTTTTGATGTTGTATTTCAAATTTTATATTCCTAAATCCATATATAATTTGTAGGTTTATCACCAAATTAAATGTCATCCTTATCTTATACAACGATGAAAATCAAAAGTGAAATTTCATCAACATATAAAAGAGAAAGGACATTAACCCTTTGCTTCATTAGCATTAGTATGCTCATCATCTGCTTATACATTAAGCCAAATACCAAAACTGGTCACATTTTTGGACCATAACTAATGGATCGGGTTACAATTGTGATAATTTTAAGGGTTACCATTTTGCGGGCATGGTCACGCTTCATGACTGCGACCCCAACCGTCACTTTTTTCTTCAATCACAGTCCTAAACCATGACCATTTGTTGTGAGAACCTACTGTGAACTTTGATTGGTCACAGTTCTTGACCATGACAACCTACTGTGAACTTGGATTAGTTTGGTCATGGTATTTAACCATGACCCACAATCGAGACCACATGTACTATGGGTACAGTTTTGAAACATCACCATAGTTTAATCCATTGAAATCTTGCCATGTACATGGTCATAGTTTTGGATAATAAATTTATTTAAAAATAATATTTTTTGTTTGTTTGCTTCCAAAATAATTCTCGTACATGTTTTCAAACCTGTATACAACTCCATTTTACAATTAACTAATACATCAATCAAAAAGTAATATTACATAAATTTGTATGCCGTCAAATTAATTATATTAATTGCACATAAATAAATATTTAAATAATCTAAGTGTTCCTTCCCTGAAGCATGTTCAAAATATTTCTTCCCCAATTAGACCTCCAAATATTGCAAAATGTTCTAAATGATAATAAAGGACTTGAATTCTAAAATGTTTTTGGGATGCTTACGTAGTCAAAAAATGGCATCAAACTTCACATAGTTCATAAAATGAACAAGGTTAGGGTCTAAAACATAATCCGAATCTTGGGTGTCTATTTTAATATATGGAAATAGATGTGAAATGTGTTGAATGTGAAGAAAATTATGAACACTCTAAATTAGAAATTGTAGTATAAGTCCATTTTTTGAGTGTTTAATTTATGAAATAGATTTCAATGTATGTATGAAAATAAAAATGGTGGGATAGGTGATAGAAGTGTAATAAATAAGCTAAAAATATAATATATTTAAAACTATAATGCAAGTACAAGTTGATCTGATTATGGTCTTTCTCTTATTTTGGAGTCTTCTTGGTCCTTTCCACCCATTCACCCTTTAAATCCTCATATGATTTGGACCCACGTTTCTGGACATTAACTTTTGTTGCTCTATTTTATCTATTTTTCTCCCTTTGGGCAAGTTTTTCCTCCTTAGCCTCTTTCTCTAAGAAGTCGTTCCATTGGTGAATGAATATTTTAACATTGTGAAGAACTTTGTCTTTCATCCTTAAAATATCAAAACTTGATTCCCAATTCGGGAAGTGAACCTTTCGAAGTTTCTTACGATAAGTTTTTAATTGTTTAGATACATAGGAAAGAACATTTGTTCTCGAATCAGGTGGGAGTGTAAAATGTTTGTAATGTTAATCCCATATGTCATCCTCTTACAACGATCAATATTCTTTTAGTTGTCTGCTATCCCCCCCGGATGCCCACAATCATCATTTCGAGAGGTAAACAACGGGCTTTAAAAATTGAGACGTCATTGTTTTTACAAGTATGACTCTCGATAATGGAGAAACCAATTTTCTTCTTATCTTATGCCTAGGATTTTTAGGTAACTAGAGTTTGATTAATAGGGGTTTATGTAGTTTGATGACTCAAAGACAGTATATACGGACTAGTATAATGAACCTGCAAAAGACTAAAGTATTGTGAACTCACAGGCGTCGATAATCAAGGTGGTGGATTAGGAGAAGATTGAGTTGGAGGAGGAGTTTCATTATTAGATTGATAATTCAAGTTCATGTTAGACATTTCCTTGAAATAAATAATAATAAATAGAAAATAATTTATGACGATCATGTTTAAGACTATATATATAGATATATACACATATATGTATATAACTTTTCAAGCACTTTTAAAACATTCTTGATGTATCCTATTTCCATCCAATTGGCATTATTGTTTATTAATTTATGAAAATATGATCCTAGCTAATTGGAAGGAAGCGTATCTATGAAAGGAGTCACATCTATGATTTCCATATAAATGTTCGTATTCTTCAAGTTTTTTGCAAGATCACATTTAATGTGCATATGCTAAGAGGCGTCAAAATCGATATGAGCGCTCTGATTATGAAATTATATCGACAATGGATGCATATTATTTTTTGCCTCTTCTAATCGTGCACTAACGTCTGTGCACAGTAGGGTTATGAATGCAAAATATATTCTCTATTACCTCATCTGGGCATTCTGGCAAGGAAAATAAAATACGAATGAATATGTACGCTTACGAGAGATCAAGTCCACGATTTGTAAGATAATCAAAATTTTAAACTTTCTTATTCCCATACTCGTGAATAGGAGTTCCTTCTATATGGAGCACACTAATAAAAGATGTTTTAGTGCAGTCTAATTATAACATCTCGATCATCCATTGAAAGTAATTATTTGCTTCACTTATTTTTCATGAAAAAATATATAAAAAGAGGGTGTGAACTTGACTAGTGTTTTTTAACGTGAAAGAAAAAACAAAAAAATGTATAAACAATTTTTTCATGTGGGACAACCTAAAAATATGAAGAACAGAGGCTCTAATTAATATTATAAGGACATAATTTCCATAGTCCTGAATTTACATAGAGTATGTCGTATATCGCTACAACCGTCGAAGGAAGTTTATTATCATTTGTTCAAGACGACGGATCCAAATATCAAGTTTTTTTCAATAGAAGACTGCTACGAGATTGATTTTGGTAAGAATGTGTTTATGTTTCAAAATTGGTTTACAATTGTATTGAGATATTTTTCGAAGAAGCTTTTTACCAAACTCAGGCATTTTTCTAACTAAAAATATAATTTGGAAGACTTGTAAGGGAGATTTATAAAAAATAATTTTTCACTTATGTCGTCCAAACAACAAGGCAATGTCATTGAAACGACATTGGTATGTCTTTCAAATGATACCTTCTAACGACATCTCGTGTCGTTTGACAGGTCGAGTGAAAGGTTGTTTCTTTACTGCTTCAAACGACCACATGTTATTTTGTGTTTTTATAGGTCATTTCTTAGGTCGCTTCTAACCACATCTAATACTATTTAAACGACATCAAGAAGTTGATCGAACGACCTCCGCCACCTAAAGTATTTTGTTTTGCTATAAATGCCTTCTTTGGAAGAATTTTGACTAAGACTTTTGCCAAACGAAAACTGCAAATATGAAGAGTTTTAATCTTCATTTTTAGGGAAAATTTCAGGTTTTTGATTCCCACAAAAGATCCCATATATGTTTGTAAATCGTTTGGAACCCAAAGCACATATTTGTTGAAGTTTCTCTTATAGAGAAGGAGATCTCTACTGTTGCTTTAATAGTTCTTGCGGGAGCTGTTTGCTGACAACTGCGGTCATTGGGGATACTTGAGGGTATTCACTGCTGAAGGAGGAACTGTTATTATTGAGATTCTTATGGGAATATTTTCTGGTTTAGGTTGCGGTCTATGTGGATTTTCTGTCGAAAATTTGTTGCAGATTTCATTATGTAATTGTAAGTTTGGATTTACGTTATATAGTGAAATAAAGGTTTTTACCCGGAAGTAGTTTTTTCGTGAAATTTGTTTATCCCCAAATTTGTGTTTGGATGTTTGATTTATTCATATAGATGCATTATTAGGGTTTAATTATTTTCGGATTAAAGATTGACTCTAATTAAATAAGTTTTAATTAGAACTTTGTGAATCACATAAATATCCGATATCACGCATTCTTAAATTGGTATCAGAGCTGGTTACTTTAAATTATCTAATGGTCGTTTTTCTGTAAATTTTTGTGATATAATTTTTTTTTAAAATTTGATTTTGAAAACTTTCGCAATTTTTTCGATGAAAAACTTATAATCGAATGCCTGTCTTTGATGGAACAAATTATGCCTATTGGAAACCCCTGCATGAGATCTTGTTTAAAGGCTATTGATAAGCATGCTTGGTTAATATGTGAAAGATGGTGGACTCCTCCCACTGTCACCGTTGAAACTGTCACTTCTCCCAAACCTGTGTTGGACTGGACTGAGGAAGATTATAAATTAAGTACCTTTAACTCCCGTGCACTACACCAAATCTACCGAATTGTATGGTCATTGACCTTGACAAGTTGGACTTGTCAAGGTCAATAACCGTGACAATTTTGGGGGTGACAACTTTTTTTGTCACGGACTTGTCATGGTCATTGACTGTGACAAGTTCATTAGAATTATTACGGTCATGTCACAGTCTATGACCTTGACATGTTTTGTCACGATCATAAACCGTGACAAACCCGTGACACTTTTTAAAATATTATCACGGTCATTGACCGTGGCAAGTTTCTTTGTCACGGACTTGTCACGATCAATGACCGTGACAATTCTGGGAAGAATTAAAAAAAAAATCTGCTAGGAGTATGGCCACCGCCACTGCCCAGCAGTATATTTGTACCTGTTATAGCAACGTTGTACTTGTTCAAACATTATATATCCAAATAAAATAGAGATAATGCAAATATACATTCAAAACAATATGCAGCACTATATAATCCAAATATAATTCAAATGTAACAACTTAAAACAATTCAATTCAAATAATCTCACTATATGTTTGGGGTAAGGTTAGCTCTGAGGAGGTGAGTAGGCCACACGATATGCGAATTAACTCACCCAGCAATATACATCGTGACACATTGTTAACACAACCACAAGGGGGAGTTCTCTTTCCCAGGTATTACATGCGTGATGAGCATATTGGACTCAATGTCTTGAAGCAAACGTCCATAAAATGGCATACCCTGGACGGAATTCGGGTCCCTCAACCCCTGCCCTATTCGCTGGCCATCAAATATGTCCAGTATAAACACGCTCGACCAACCAATTGTCGACATCGTTCGGTTGAAGGGACCCAAATAGGGGAGTGGATCATCAAAGTTTGCACGTGTCGGCGATGAAGTAGCGAGGTCCACATCTTCATCATCCTGCACCTCCTCCTCCTCCTTCACCTTCTCCTTCCCTTTCCCCTTACGGTTTCCTCCCAACAAATGCTTCATGAATGAGAATATATCTTGGACCGATGCCTCCAAACGGGATAGCTTCACGTCATGCGAGTTCACCGTTCGATCCAACCCGGTGTCGCTCGTCTCCAATCTGATGATCCTAAACTTGGCCACCCGCGAGCTCTCCCCCTTATCCTCCCCTTGCGATCAATGCTAAGCACTTGGCTGAGTGCGTCTGTGGACGAAGATTCCTTGTCAGCATCAGACTGCGACTCATGCACTTCCTTAAGCTTTGCCTGAAATGACAAAAAGCACGTGATTAGTAAAATAAGTAAATAAAAAAATTATAACGTAATTACCAAAAAGAAAACTGTCGGATTACTTACAATTATGGTTGCGATGCTTGGGGACACCTCCTTATCCTTCCTCTTCTTCGTCCGAATAGCCACATAAGTATCGAGCCTATGTGGTCTACCCCTAGGGTCACTCCCTGTCCCCTGAAATAAAATAAATTAAAATTAGTATCGACCCCGCAAAGTAAAATAATGCAGAATAATATATTTTTGTAGTTATAGAAAAATTAAATCTTACCATCATCCTATGCTCCACCTCGGTGTAAGACGTACGCCCGGAGTAGTGCACGTCTGCCTTTTTTACCCGGTTTTCCCTCCCCGATTGGCGATATACCAATTGTCCCTCCCCGATCTCATTGTCAGTGAACTTTTACCATTGTTCCAATGAGATCGGCTCTTTCGGCGGGACGTATTCACACATTCGGATAACGGACTCTTGGGTCTTCCCAAAGTACTGGGTCTGCATATTTTTCTTCCACGTCTTGTGTTGCTCCCTCAACTGCTCCAAGACGGAATCGCGTAGCTTTGGATCCAGGCTGAATTGTTCCTATCCAATAAATATAATGTTAGTTGCGAATAAATACAAATATAAATAGAAATATAAAATGAAATCGAAATCGAAATTGAAATTGAAATATTCATATAAATATTCATATAAATATAAATTCATTACCTGTAGTGCCACCCAAATATCTAACTTGAGCTCATTTGGCACTTCCCTCCAACTAGTGTACCCCGGGATGATGATCGTCTTTATCAAATCGAGGGATCTCTCTAATAGCCTGGTCTTGTTCTCGATGGCCATCCCCAATTTGCCATATTTGGGGAGGCTAGGGGTCGAGGATCCCTCCTCGCCTCCGCTACCACTGAGCCCAGACGACATCATCACAATCATCATCATCATTATCATCATCATCATCATCATCATCATCCTCTCCTTAGAACCCGAAGGAGACATTTGCTGTAAAAAAATGTTGTTATTAGTACAAATCAAAATGAATTAGAAGAAGATATGGAAATATGTACAATTACTATAAATCCAAATGAATTGTTACTGTTTAACACCTTAATTCTAAATTTTAAAACAACAACATCTAGCTCATAATATGTACAATTACTAAAAATTCGAAACATCCCCACCGCCACCCCTACTGCCCACACACACGCACACTACACAAGAGTGAAAATGATAAAGTGCAAATAAATTAAAAGCATTAAAAATAGATTGATAAAGTACAAATTGGAATATTTATTTCAAATTGAAAAATTATTTCAAATTCGGGTTATCATAAAAAATGGATTGATATTCGGTAGGAGCAGCCAAGTCATCCACACTACTATTTAGACGCTTTGGCGCGTGTAGGACAATTGACCACGGCTCATTATTGATATACTCCGAGTAAAAAACTTGGTTAACCTTTTGAAATGCACAAACAAACGGCTCATTGCTCACGTGGTCGTTGCTCTTCAACTTGGACAAGTCAACCATGATCAAATTGGTGACATGATCAACTTTATAAGCATTTTTATCCTCAACTCTTACCCAGTGACAGTAAAATACAACCTCTTTGAAGCTTATATAATCCAATTCAAATATATTTCTAATTACACCATAGTAAGTCATTTCAGCTTCAACGAGGTTTTTATCTTTTGTGCTCGCTCGAAATAAAGTAAGAGCCTTGTATGAAATGCTCGAGTTCTGTACATTTGTACTTTTCTCATACACTTTTGCGCCGAATACGTAACGGTTCAACTAATCACCTATTAAAGGTAAGAAGCATATATTCATGGATTAGTATAGACAAAACTTAGATTTATAGTATGTTTCATATAACTATGTCTTATTTATATTCGATTTTTAAATTTCAAATTCAAATTCAATTTATAATAGAAATTTCCATTTCCTCCATCTCCACTAAAGGGTGAGTGGTCCTATCCCATTCAAGACCGTATTTTTCTGTAATATACTTAACAGCTCATGCACATTGTTACGATTTGAGAAAAATTCGGCAGCAAATCCCTGTAGTTCTCCAAGTATACGACGTAGATTGGCAAGTGTGAGTGTTGTTTCAATTGATCAATTGAAATAACAGTCACACTTGTCAATCTAGTATGTACCCAGAGAACATTAGGATACGACTGCAGAACTTTCTCCAAAAGTAACAACTTTAAGCCACTAAGAATATTATTATATAGAAATTATGCAGTTCCAAACTGTCCAAACGGGACAATTCGAGAGATCTCATTACAGGGGTAATGACTCTCGAACGGGTTTAAGGGTTATTGAATGCGTATGAATAATAACTAGAAAGCTAGTATCTATGCGCACTATATGTAATTTCAAGTATGTTTCATTTAATTATCATACTATATATATATTGTTCGTTATACAAAGTAATTTTAAAAAAAGTTGAAAAATATATGGACAATAATCCAGTGGTAATGCCACTTTTAAAATTAACCAACCCAACATCGATCCACTATAATCCAACCGCAATGGCAACAACATATGTGTATCCTGTACTCCTTCTAATTCATCTACTCAATTAATTCTTTTCATTAATTAAACTAATAATTAAATTATACAATTATTAATTTACTAATTTACAATGAGGGGCAATCCTACTTGCATATGAAAGGGGCACTAATTATTAATTTACAAAAGAAATTAACAACCAATCAATATTAAATCAATCAATTCTTTTACAATGACCACTACAATATGAGGGACAATATCTAATAAACCAAAAAAAATTAATTAAAAAAAACACACACATGCACATATACACACACACGCACTTATACACCCCCTGCTCCCCCCCCCCCCCCCCCCCCCGTCCCCTGCCCACTCCCCCCTGGCTGCCCCTGCCCACCACATGCACACACACATATATATATATATATATATATGCACGCATATATACATACACACGCACATACACACACACACACACACACACACACACACACATATATATATATATATATATATATATATATATATATATATATATATATATATATATATATATATATATATATATACACACACACACACATAAACACACACACACACACACATGCACATACACCCCCTCCCCCCAGCCCTCCTGCCTACCCCCCACACGCATATATACACCACACACACATACACGCACATTTACACACACATATATACACACACGCACATGCACATATACATACACATATACATAAATGAAGGAGAAATAGAGAGAGAAAATATACCAAATTTGTAGAAAGAGAGAGGGAGCAACCGCTAGAGAGAGAGAGAGAAATGGAAGGAACAAAATCGTGGAAAAAAAAGAAGAGGGAGAGTTTTTTTACTGATAGAATTGCCACGGATGTATCACGGTCAATGACCGTGATAACTTTATAAGATTGTCACGGTCATTGACCGTGACAAGTCCATGACAACTGTACTTGTCACGGACTTGTCATGGTCAATGACCATGACAAGCCTTTATCACGGCCTTGTCACGGTCAATGACCGTGATAAAAAATGCGTGTTTTTTTGTCATGGTCAATGACCTTGACAAGGCTAAACGCTTAAAGGGTGCCAATTTGACCATTTTGGCGTAGTGGTGGCCTTAGTGCTATTTCTAGATCCATCACCCCTGAAGATTTCCTTCATATTATGACGTGCACCACGTCTAAAAAGGAACGGGATATCATCCAATTGACACATGAGGGTACCAACGCAGTTAAGGCATCTAAGTTATAATTTGACCACCCAATTTGAGACAATCACCATGTTAGAGTTTGAGTGTTTTGACGAGTTTTATGCTACGTTGTTAGATATAGTCAATACGAGTTTTAGTTTGGGTGAGAAAATTGATGAAACGGGAGTTATTAAAAATATTTTGAGGTCACTCATGAAATGTTCTATTCCCGAGGTCACTCTTTTGAACTAATTAGGGATATTAGACACACTTAGGTTAGAAGAAATCGTAGGAGATCTTCAAATTTATGAGATCGACATGTTTCCTAATACTGTTAAGCTAAAGGATAGAGGGATTTCACTTAGGGCCCAATCTAAAAAAGGTGAGGAAGTGTATAAGAAGAGAGATAAGAAGAAGAAATAAAGATTTTGTGAGTTTGAGTCTGAGGAAGGGTTTGATTTTGATGATGTGGTCATGTTTGCAAATTTTTTAAAAAAGCTTCTCAAATTTGAAAAAGAAAATTCTTCCAATAATTTTTTTTGAGAAAAATAAAAAGAAAGAGGATGCCAATAAGAGTGGTGAGAAAGAGAAAGAGGTGAGATGTTGTGAGTGCGAGGGCAAAGGGCATAAAGCATTTAAATGTCCCACTATGGTAAAGTGAAAGGACAAGAAAATTGCTATGCTAGCCACTCTTAGCGATAGTGATGTCGAGGTGAATGATTTCGGGAATGAATCATCACATGGCATGTGTTTTGCCTTCGTGGATAGTCATGTGAGCCCATCTAGTTTTTCCTACGATGATGAGGTCACTTGCATACGTGAGAGCCTCGATGATGATTTAAGTATTTTGAGTGAGTGTTAGAGTGAGATTGGAAGTGAGGGTGGAAGTGATCTCTAAAAATCATTTAGAGATTTATATGTTGAGACCTTAAAGTTGAAGAAATTATATAAGGAGTTAGGTCTTAAGGGGTTAGATTTGGAGAAAAAGATAGGAGTTTTGAGGAAGTTTTAGTCATTGAGCAGTCAACTTGAGGAGGTGAAGGTTTCTTTAAGCGAGCAGTTGATTGTCATAGGTCGGGAAAAGAGTGAATTTGAAGCCCATGTGTCCCAACTCGAGAGAGATCTCGAATGATCCCGGGAGATCAAGGTCACTATTGAGGATACAACAAACAAGTTAGGAAAGATTCTCCTCGATACCGCTTTGGGTAATATTTAGAGGCATGGAATAGGTTATGACAGTGCGTCTACTTCTCATGTTGCACCCGAGCCGATTTTTGAGTTTGTAATTGATCCATATGGCTCTCAACCTAATCCACTAAGAATTCGGTTTCCTATAGGAGAGTGCGACCTAGAAGTTTTGAGAGAAGTGTTCCTAGAATTGTGTATGTTTGCACCCATTATAAGAAGAGAGGACACCTTAGGTAATTCTATCTTAAGTTGGGTAGTATGTCCTATAGAATTTTGCCACGTTATGCTACGAACCGTGTTCCCACACAGGCACCCATGAATTATACTTTGCATGATCTTGTGCATCACATGATAGAGTTTGCATATATTCAAGAGAAATTTAAGTTTTTAGTCAATGCTTCACATGATTTGATGGATGTTTTTCATAGGATGTCACCACCTTTGAAAAACACCTCTGCACCTAACGATTAAGGTTTAGACTTGTTTTCTAGCATATAATGAATTTCCTGATGATATTTTATGCCTATTTCTAGTGTGTACCCCTTTTGTATTTATTTTTTCCCATTTTGATATGTTTCTCAAAAAACCTAAAAAGAAAAAATACAAAAAGATTTTCTATTTTTTTAAAAAAAATTAAAAAAGCCAAAAGGTTTTATTTTGATAAAATTTTTGGAAAAACAAAAAAAGGATTTTTGTATTTTGTTTTACACCGTTTAGGGATGGACAGTTAGGATGACTAAGTCATAATTTCTTTACATTATCCATGTGTCTGTTTGATAGTGATTTGAGACACATCATCATTTCATATTATGCTTTACAATGTTTGGAGTTGTTGAGATGTGATTAGATGTTACTTCCTACATGTTTGACTCATGATTTCCTTTAATGCACACGAGCATGAATTTATTTGATTATTGTTCTTATCTATCACATGCTTGTCGAAGTATTTTAATCTCAATTTCGTCTTTAAAAGGTACCAAATACGATAAAACTTGACAATGAAAGTAGTGCATGTAAGAAGTGTTGCCCTTGAGGATTTGTTTAAATTTAAAAAATAATGAGTGTACATGACAAAGGGTTGCGAGAGAATAATAATCTCGTCGTGAAAGCCACCGTTTGAAAGGTGCCAGAGAAAAAAATTAAGGCTATAAAAATAAGATATGCCAAAAGGGGCCAAATAGTTTAGTTTGATCACCTCAATAAATAAATAAAAAGATTTAATATTTATGAGGTTGTTTGGATGGAAATAAAACAATGGGATTGCACGTCCTAACAAAATCTTAAAAAAACATTACATAGTTTTCGACGTTATTAGTGTGGAAATCATATTTGACTTTGATGTGTCGATTATATTAAGTCAAATTCATATAAATTCACATGTTTTACACCTAAGGATGATTTTGAGTTCATTCCTTAGGAGCATCCATATTCATTGGGAACATATGTTATATTTGATTAAGTTGATGTTCCTATCGAATTTGTTCACACTCATTCATTCCGTTTCCACAATTTGATTATCTTAGTGTATTCATACTGTGTGTTATGTTTGTAAGATTATTTTTGCTTGAAAATTTTGAAAAAAAAGATAGTTTGTGGATCCTTTTGAGTATATCCTTCCATGAGCGTAATTGTTATATATTTGTTATGCTTTTTGTGACACTCCGTATTTATTTGGGATTTATTCCTTTCCTTATATACTTTGGACAAATAAAAAGGGGGAGAACGAATTATGTATTATAGGAGAGACTTGATTTATTTGATTTAATTTATGTTTATCTCATTTCAAACTCGATACGTCACGAAGGTATTTTCTTTGTTTATTGTGTACAAGAATTTGATGGTCTTTGATGATCATTTGGACCGCACACAAAAAGAAGCGCAACGAAAGCAAAGATAATTGATTTGAAGAGATTTAAAGTTGAAGATTTTTGAAGACTTGCATTTTTAGTACCTTTTCACTTTTGGGTTCATAGGAGAGTATTAGATTTTTATAGGACATTTTGATAATTTGGATTATTTTTATTTTGTATCGGCATAGACATATGGGGAGATTTGTAAGGATATAATTTCCATAGTCCTGAATTTACATAGAGTATGCCGTATACCAGTACAGCTGTCGAACGAAGTCCACGATCAATTGTTCACGGCGAAAGATCCGAATATCAAGTTTCTTCAATAATGGACATGTACAAGATTGATTTTGGTAAGAATGTGTTTAAGTTTCGAAATTGGTTTACGATTGTACTCAGATATTTTTTTAAACTGATTTGTAATCAAATTGAGGCATTTTTTCTAAGTAAAAATATTTTTTGGAAGACCTGCAGGCGATCTTTATCAAAAATTAATTTTTCACTTCTGCGGTTCAAATGACAAAACAATTCCATTCAAATGACATTGATATGTCGTTCGGACGACATCTCATGTTGTTTGACAAGTAACGCGAAAGGTCGTTTCTTTACTGCGTCAAATGACCACGTATTCTTTTGTATTTTTGTTCGTCATTTCTTAGGTCATATCTAACGACATCTAATGTCGTTCAAACAACATCAGGGAGTTGTTCGAATGACCTCCACCGCCTCGAGTATTTTGTTTTGCTATAAATACTTATTTTGGAAGAATTTTTTTATGAAGACTTTTGCCAAACGAAAACTGCAAATCTGCAGAATTTTAGTCTTCACTTTTAGGGGAAATTTCATGTTTTTGATTCACACGAAAGATCCCATATACATTTGTGAATCATTTGGAACCCAAAGCACATTTTTGTTGAAGTTTCTCTTATAGAGAAGGAGATCTCTACTATTTATTTAATAATTCTTATGGGAGTTATTTGCTGATGATTGTGGTCATTGGGATACTTGAGGGTATTCACTACTGAAGGAGGAGTTGTGATTCTTGTGAAAATCTTTGCTGGTTTAGGTTGCGGTCTATATGGATTTTCTGCGGGAAATTTATTGCAGATTTCATTGTGCAACTGTAAGTTGCGATTTACGTTATATAGTGAAATAAAGGTTTTTTCCCGAAATTTTTTTGTCCCGAAATTTGTGTTTGGACGTTTGATTTATTCACATAAATGCACGATTAGATTTTAATTAATTTCAATTTTTTTTTGGCAAAAGAAAATAATTTATTAATAGGAAGGAGAAAAATCCTCTCCTCTAAATTAAAGAAGACTTAAGAAAATTTCCGAAATCTTGAACAAGTAGGAGGTCGCCTAAAATTAGCTTTTTGAGACAATTTCTCTTTTGGAGTTAAGTAGAGAAAAGAGACTTGCTTTCTTTTCTCTTTTGATTAATTCCATCTACCTCAAGTAGATTATTTGAGTCCTCAGTATTTCTTAAAACCTCAAAAGAGTTGCTAACTAGAGTAATTTTATTTCCCTATTTTCTCCTAACCAAATTTGAAATAAATGCCCGAGCTTTTGTTGTATTAGGAGACATTCCAAAATTAAACTTAGGAATTTCCACAAATATAATAATTTCATTGCCTTCCAAAGTTGGAATTTTCTCTAGTGAAGGCATATGTCCACATGAATTCTCCGAAACATCCCCCGAGGCATACTTATCTTCGTTATCCAAAATATTTCCACAAACACCTTTATGCACAAGAATATGTGATTGTCGTTACTTTTGAACAGTTACTGATACTATCTTATTAATAGGAAAAGTATTTTGACCTTTCCTATTTTTTGGGTTGGAAGATAATGATAAATCATTTATCACGCGTCGCCCCGCAACAAACATAGCTGACGTGAAATTTTTTTCTCCCATATCTTTGGAGAGTGCTCTGCCTTGTTTGGGCAGTTCTTGAGTTCTCGTATTACCCAATTCATCGGAGCTTTCACCTCTGCTATCTGACTGAACAGTAATTCCATTTTTAGCCAGAAATCGAATACGACCAGGAGGTAAAGCATCTTTGCAGTATCCTGGCAATCCTGTAGACGAGACAAGTTTGACTATAGTTGGAGTAGCAGGTATAATATGACATCTGCTATTTGATTCAGTCGATGTTTGTTCCCTATGCAAGGGTCCTACTCCATTTGAATTATCCACGTGGGTTGTACCATGCAGGGTGGTAATTGGAGAACTATTTGTTGAATCTTGTTCAACACCCTTTATTCCAGACTGTATACCCATTTTTTCATAACTGAAACCATGCACTGCTAAAAGATCTCCTTCTATCATGTTGTTATCAACTGTTTACGTATTATTATGCTGAACAAAATCTTCTATTCCACCAAATTCGGATGAAACGTCGAACTGGTGCGAATCAATGGAGGGATCATCCAAGTTTGGAGTTTGAACAAAAGACATATTTGGAACAGATATTTTATTTGGAGCAAAATGTTTTGTAGCTTTTGAGGTTGGAAAAATTGCCTCTTTGCGAAGGTTTCTACACGTACTGATTGCATGTCCAACTGTTTTACAAAAACTACAAAACATGGGAAGAGATTCCTAACAAACATTAATAAAAAATGATCCATCTTCTTTTTCCACCAGAATACACTCAGGCAGTGGAGATGAATGTGTGACACTCTACTCAATTAAATATCGGGTGATAAGTTCTTTATTAAATTAAATAGGATATTCATTTGGTTCATTCTTAGAGTCACTGTTGAAAACCATTAATTACTAATCGCCTATTAATTAATTAAGCTGGTGTCAAAAGTTTATCTTATCATTTAATAGATAATAATATGCTGAAAACTAAATTAAACCATGCACACAATAATAGAGTCTAAACCATCATAAGATATAAATAGAAAAATATGTGGCCGAATAAACCATTCGCTATAAATACTAAATTAAAAATAATAAAACCAACAGGAAATAAATAAACCCAAATACAAATCTGATCTAAATGATTGAATGAAGTGCAAAGGGCAATATGCTCATAAATGAAATACAAAGATAAAGTTATCCTAATCTATGAATGAATGACTGAAGCGCATAATCCACATCCTGCATGCATCCACATATGTTGCAGCTACACATCCATGGAATAAATAATCAAGTTCGGCGTCCCTATGGCTGGACACCTAAAAGGTTTTGGAAAATATTTATAGTAAGGGTTAAAACCCAAAATATTTAGCAATTTTTCATCACATTTCAAAAATCAATTATTAGATACACATGTTAGAATTTTGTTTACGCCGTTAAGTTTCCTCACCTCTCATATAAAGTGCACGCCTACGTTTTCTACTTATCCCACCTAGCCACATTACCCAAGTTAAGTAGACATAAGCATTTATCTAAACTATCGACACACGTAAATCCCCTTATTGCCCATATAGTACCTATCTAAATTTATATATCTCGTATGTTATTAATATCGTAAGTAACACCTCCCATATGTTATAATTTAATCATTTAATTAAGTTTCTCTACTTAATTTACTTTCAGATACACATTATCTAACTTTCTACTGCCACACGTAAGTAGAATATTCATACAAGTATATATTTTACACACTAATATATATAACCACGACAACCCTTAGGATAACCACCGTTGATAAGGTAGACTCTGCTATCAAGTCCAGGTATCACAGATATTACATAAAGGACTATTGGTTCGTCATGTCTCCTCGAAGCAAAAATCAAATAACAAGCAATAGAGGTGAACATAGTTCCAAGACTTAGGCTACGCTCATACCTAACGTACTCAAATGGCATGTTAGTCCCACTAATAAATGTCACATAGTGAGCCTCCCTAAGTTTTATGTTTTGAAGAATAACTCCAGAGCTCACTAGAATCAACAAGGTTTGATCGCCCACTACGCGGGAACCTCCGTGATAGCAGGCATCCTAGGTATGTTCACATTTAACACAAATCATATAATATGAATCCACACACAACCTATATATACATATATACTTAGCAAGTGTACTCCTAACCCAACATTAAAGTCCGTACGTAGTATATATCACTCAAACACTTATAGTATAATAAGTTTATCATTTGTAACTCGCTATCGTATTAATCCAGATATTACTTTCTACTCTAAGGATCCTAGTTACTCCTTACATCACTTTAGTAGTTAAGCCATTCATAACCTACTGGTATATAAAATAAACTCCTTCAAAATCCAAGTAACTCATTCTCATTCTCTCGAATTAATTACATCACCATTTAAGCCTACTGAATTCTCCCCTTAGTTTTCTCATTAAGACTAAGTCATAATCCCATCATGGGCCTACTATAATATAATAAGTCCCTCATTATATTTTAACAAAGTCCCAAAAGTTTTTCCGACAAAACTATAGGAGTTCTAGGCTTAAAAAGGGAAGAATAGGCAAATATGGGCAAACTGAGGCGATTCACACTAGGGCCGAATCGATTCGCCTTACCAAATCAATTCGAACAATAGCAATTCATCTTCTTCATTGGGTTTTAGCATTTTTCACCATTTTCTTTAACGTAACTCAAATGATTCTTCACCAAACTAAAAATCAATTGTCCCAAACACTATCTACATGTATTAGGATGATTTCCAACCTAATTAAAACATAAAGCATCATAATTTCTCATCAAGAACATATCATAACATTTATTCATCAAACCCCTAAATTTTCATATTCTTCATGTATACTCAACAAAAACCCCAGAATTTTCTCATCTAAGTCATCACTCATGATCTGATTTCACATCATCTACATGCATAAATTTAGTCTACAAGAAATCCTATCCAACACATGGATTTAAATCATGTTAATTTCCAATTTCATCGTTTATGTTAATATGTTTAACCCTATTCTCACATGGGTATTATAACTTCAAAGAAACTTGAAAATAAACTCTTACCTTAGATTAATGGGTATGATTTCATTACTTGGTGATGAATTGGGTTGTCTTCCCTTCCAATCCACTCTCCAATGATGATTGGGGTGCAAGAACTAGTTTGAATCCTTCAAGAACTTTCTCTTAGGCTTTAAAGATTGCGTCTCCTTCTTCTCTAAAGGCATTTCCTTAATTTATAACCTATTAACCCTAGCCTCTCCCATATATATATGCCAATAAAGGCTTTGGAAATTCGTAGGTCTCTTAACCCTGGGTTACCAAATGACTAAAAGGCCCTAATACGATACTAGTTTAGTCTGAAATTGACCCGGGAACCAAACAGTACCCCAAGTATATTATTCTGACTATTTAGACCCTCTCGAAACCATCTGTGACCTCGAAATCATCATCTGAGTTATCTTAAATAAATTTCCTATCTCGACCTCATATTAGTCTACACGTGACTCCCGATTTAGATAAATTCCAATTATGCCAATATCATTCACTATGACGTGTAATAATTCTAATAAATTATTTACTATTTACTTAGTAAATTTAACAAATAATATTAATCATTATCTCTGTCTCGATTAATATTTAATGCACATAATATTATTTAATTCAATTAAATTATGTCACATGTGTAATTTAAAATAAAAACAAATTCATTATCGAATTAATTAAATTCCAAGTATATAGAAATACGGGGTATTACATACTTTCCCACTTACAGGGAATTTTGTCCCCGAAATTAGGACATATTTGTGGCGAATAGCTCTAGATACTGCTCTCGCATGTCATTGTCCCGCTCCCATGTCGACTCATCAATGATGTGGTGTCCCCACTGAACTCGGACTAATGGTATCACTTTATATCACAGTTTACGCTCACTAAGATATAGAATAGCCACGGGTCTCTTCTCATATGACATGTCTGGTTGTAAATCGATCTCCTGGAGTGTAACGTGCCAAAAAGCTTTCTCGCTCCTTCGATACTTCTTTAGCGAAGCCACGTGGAACATATCATGTATCCGCTATAGATTCTCAAGTAAACCCAGTCTATATTCCACTAGTCCAACTCTCTCAATAATCGGGAAAGGTCCCATATATCACGGCACTAGCTTCCTCTTCTTACCGAACCTCATGATCCCCTTCATGGGAGATACCCATACCAAATCTGGTTTCTAACCTCTAACTCAACGTGTCTCTGGTCATCATTAGCATAGCTCTTTTGCCTGTCCTGAGATATTCTAATTTGTCCATGAATTAGCCCAATTTGGGCAGTAGAGTCATGTATCATCTATGGCCCCATTAACTTGTTATACCCCACCTCTAACCAGTAAGAGGGTGAACGACAAGGCCTCCTATAAAGTGCCTTAAATGGTTCCATGCCTATGGTGAATTGATAAAAGTTATGATATGAAAACTCTACCCATGGAAGGTATCTCTCCCACCCGCCCCCAAATTTTAGGATGCACATCCTCAACATGTCCTCTAGAATGTGGTTAACCCTTTCGTTCTGCCCGTCTATATGTGGGTGGTATGCGGTACTCAATCGCAAGTCTATGCCCATGGTCTCCTGAAAGCTCTGTAAAAAATGATACACAAAGACCTTATCTCTATCAGACACAATGTTAATCGGTACTCTGTGCAGCTTCACTATCTCCTCTATGAATAGTTGTGCATACAGCATCGTCTCAAAATTAATGCAAGCTAGTAAGAAATAGGCCAACTTGGTCAACCGATCCACTATCACCCAAATGGATTCATGACCCCTATGCGACGTCAACAAACTTATAATGAAGTTAATCAAAACACTCTCCTATTTCCACATGGTAAGTTTTAGCATCCCTGAAGACCTATGGTGGCCCACCTTAACTAACTGACAGGTAACACACTTCGAGAAGACTGTACCATGTCCCATTTAATCCCTGCCCACCAATACTGTCTTTTCATGTCCTCATACATCTTATACCCGCTTAGATGTATCATAAATCTCGAACCATGTGACTAACTCATAACCGCATGTCTGAAGTCCTTATCCTCTGGCACAACCAGTCTCCTATTAAAATGTAGGCCTACGTCTAAGCTAATCGAGTAAGACTCTGCACCCTTAGCTAATAACGGGTATACTATGTCCAGATAGAGCCGGTCCTCCGTCTGTGCTTTCACTACCCTTGTAATAATTTCAGGAGTGATAACTAAAATTACCATGCAAGTTCTGGAGATCACATCATCATGTCGAATATCACTCCACTTCGCCTTCTAGACCTTCGCTAAGTCCCCTGTAGGTCGTCGGCTCAATATGCCTGCCACCACGTTAGCTTTACTAGGATGATACAGAATGTCAAACTAGTAGTATTTTATGAACTTGAGCCGCCTCTTCCATCTCATATTCAGATCCTTTTGGGTGAAGAGATACTGAAGAGATTTATGGTCTGTGAATAGAGTAAACTACTCCCCCATTAGGTAGTGCCTTCATATTTTCAAAGTAAACACAACCGCTACCAACTCAAGGTCGTGTGTGGGGTAATTTTTTTCATGGGGCTTAAGATTTCGAGATGCATAAGCTATAACCCTCTCCTCCTGCTATAATATACCCCGAATTCCCTACAAGGATGCATCCGTATAAACCCAGTACTCCACCCTTCCCCTAGGCAATGCGAGTATAGGTGTTGATGTTAATTTGTCCTTTAGCTCATTAAAGGCTAACTGATAGTGATCACTCCACACAAACGATACACCCTTTTGAGTTAAATTCGTCAATGGACCAGAAATATTCGAAAACCCCTTAATGAAATATCAATAATAATCGCCCAACCCTAAAAAGCTATAAATCTCTATCGGTGTCATGGGCTGTCCCCACTCCCTCATCGCTGATACCTTACTCGGATCAACAATAATTCCCGTATTAGACACGATGTGGTTAAGAAACTGTACCTTCCGTAGACAAAATCCATACTTCTCAAATTTGTCATATAAGTGGTGGTCTCGAAGTGTCTGTAGATCCGTACGCAGATGCTCCGCATGCTCCTCCTTAGGGCGAGAGTAAACCAGAATGTCATCTATGAACACCATTACGAACTAGTCCAAAACTCCCTGAATACCCTATTCATGAGATTCATGAATATTGTTGGCACATTTGTGTGCCCAAAATAAATCACCCTGAACTCATACGATCCGTATCGCGATAGAAAAGTGGTCAACCACCTCTCGAATGCACAATTGGTGATATCCTTATCTCAAATCAATCTTGGAGAAGTACGCATCCCCTCTCAACTGGTCAAACAGGTCATCGATCATTGACAACGGATACTTACTTCGTATCATAACCTTGTTCATCTCCCTGTAATCTACACACAAGTGAAACAAACCATCCATCTTCTTCACAAATAACACTGGCGCACCCCATGACGATATACTCTGCTGAATAAAACCATGCCTTAAGAGCTGCTGAATCTTCTCTCTTAACTCTCACATATCTTATAGGGCCATGCGGTAAGGTACTCAAGCAACTGGTCTCGTACTCAGTGCTAACTCGGTAATAAAGTCAATTTCTTGACTGGGTAGCAACCCTGGAATCTTCTAAAATACATCCTCAAAATCTCTCACAGCTAGAATCGAGTATCATGGAATAACTACCTCCTGTGAGGTCCCTTCCTTAATTTAGTATAGGTGGGTGTGTGGCCCTCCCTCCAGAAGAGGGATATCCACCAAGAACATCTCCTACCCCGGAATAGAGAACACTATGGTCGTCTCGTAACAATCTTCCATCGCCTTATTACCCACTAACCAATCAATGCCCAGAATGATATCATACCCCACCATATGTAACATAAAAAGGTATACTACTAAGCTCAGTATCCTAATCATGATGTTTACTCATCTCCATACATAGTGTATAAATGACCCACTACCCAACGGTAACTCTACACACATAAGGCGAGTGTCTGTTATCTCTAAAAGATCGTTTTCTTGTGAAAATCTAGTGGTAATAAAGGAATGTACCCACGACTAATGGTGGCTCCTGAGGTGTTTGTGGCATGGGTACATACCGGACGTTATACACTCACCGATAATGCATATGTCCCTGCTTCTACTGTGGGGCTGGGGGCGCTAGTGCTAATGCTGGAGGTAACAGAACCTGCTTCCACTATTGGGCACCCTGCTAATGTGTCCTGCACTGCTTTGGGCAATTGATCCTTTTATAAACGTGATGGCCACATATAAAGCGCTGCCCTGAAAACTCACTATACCTCTGGCCCTGCTACCCCTGTCGAGGTTTGCCCTAATGCTGTCCCTGATAGCCACCTCCATTATTCCCTTGGCCGTGATGGCCCTAGGGAACCTGGTGTTGCTAATTAGGACCCTTATGGCCCTTCTTGGAACCCTAACCCTCGGGTCGATAGCCACCCAACCTAAATATCTTAGCCTAATCGCATGTGGGTAATCCTTCCTTACTATATCACCACCTGTTATTGAGGTGCTCTGCTGGCACTACTCCCTCCTGTCCTACCTGACTGGCTCGGCTCCCCTGCTCTCGTGCTTTCCTTCAGGTGGAAGAGGTGGTCTTGGCAATGCAAAAGGGAAGCATTAACGACTTCTGTATAAGTCTGTAATTTTGGGTTGCTAAGTAAGTGTTGCCTGATACTCTAGGCTAGCCCATCGATGAACCTTCTCTTCTTCTTTTCTTCGGTATTCACCTTATCAAATAAAGTTATCCTAGCAAGTGAACTCTTCCTCATAATCAACCACTAATCGCCCCCTGTGGAATATTATTAAGTTTCCTCATCATCTCTGTTTGAATAGCTGATAAAAAATACTTGCAGTCGAATCGTTCCTAGAACTCTGCTATCGGCATAGTATCCCTCTCCTACGAGGTGGTAATAGACACCCACCACTACAGTACAACTCCCACAAGTCTGAACGTGGAAAGTATATGATTTTGAGTGTCGCTTCACTCAATTATATATAGGTGACATTATAGGTCCTTCTTCTATTCACATGCTATTATAACATCTGAGCTCCCCGAAAACTCTGGTGGGTGGCCTTTTTGAAAAGCCTCCCTAACTTTCTATTAAGACAATGACCCCGGTTGGGCCTGAATCACGCTGCCACTGGAGGCTGTGGTTGTACCTATGGGAAATGAATGACCATAGATGTCATAGCTGCATTGACCGCCTAGGACACTATCTCGTCCAACTGTACAGTCATCACCATCCCCGGTGGTGGTTATGGATGAGGTAGCTCCTGCTCCTGCTGAGCCTCTTTAGCATCATCTCTGTCCAATGATCTCGCCTTTATCTCTCTCCTGGGTGGCATCTGAAAACAAATCAAATTATATGAGTTCACAGTCAATACAAAATTAAATAGCAGAAGTACGATATCTGAAACACGTAAGCATAAAACAACAGTCCTAACAATAGGGCTCTATATCAAAAGAATGTTATGCTGAAATCATAGTAATCCGTACAGATCCTATGGACACTAGAATCTGCTGCTTTGATACCATCTGTGACATCCCACCCAATTAAATACCGGGTGATCCGTCCATTATTAAATTAAACAGGATTTCCACTTTGTTCATTCTTAACATCGCCATCGAAAACCATTAATTACTAATCACCTATTAGTTAATTAAGCCGGTGTCAAAATTTTATCTTCTCATTTAACATATAATAATATGCAAAAAACTAGATTAAACCTTTCACACAATAATAGAGTCTAAACCATCATAAGATATAAATAGATAAATGTTTTGTCAAATAAACGATCACCTATAAATCACAAATCTAAAATAATAAAACCAACATGAAATAAATAAATCCAAATACAAATATGAACTGAATGAGTGAATGAAGTGCAAATGGGCAACATGCCCATAAATGAAATATTGAGATAAAGATATCCTAATCTAGGAATGAACGAGTGAAGCATCTAATCCAAATCCTACATGCATCCACATATTCTGGAGCTACGCTTCTCTGGAATAGATAATCAAGTCTGACGTCCTTGTGGCTGGACACCTTAAAGGTTTTGAAAAATATTTATAGCAAGGGTCAGAACACAAATCATTTGGAAAAGATTTAGTAAAAATTTATCACAATTAAAAAATCAGTTATTAGTTACTCATGTTAGAATTTTGTACAATCCCTTGAGTTTCCTCACCTCTAAACTATTGTACACACCTAATGTCTTCTACTTAGCCCACCTAGCCATACTACCCAAGCTAACTAGACATAAGTATTTATGTAAACTATCGACACGCGAAAATCCCCATATCGCCCATATACAGTTGCTATCTGAATTTACATCCATCGTATGTTATTAATATCGTAAGTAACGCTTTCCATATGTTATCATTTAATTATTTAATTAAGTTTCTCTACTTAATTTACTTTCAGATACATATTATCTAATTGCCTACTATCACATGTAAGTAACATATTCATACTAGTATATATTTTACACACTAATATATAGAACTATGGTGTCCCTTAGGATAACCACCGTTAATAAAGCATACTCTAATATTAAGTGCATGTATCACACATATTACATAAAGGACTATTGGTTTGGCGTGTCTCCACGAATATAAAATCAAATAACAAGCAATGGCTACACATATACCTAACGTACCCAAATGACCTGCTAGTCTCACTAATACACGACACATAGTGAGTCGCCTAAGTTTTATATTCTGGGGCACAAATCTTGACCTCATTGGAATCGTCAATGTGGGATCACCCACTGTGCGGGAACCTCCGTGATAACAGGCAACATAAGTATGTTCACATTTAATATAAATCATATAATAGGTATCCACAAACAACCTATATATACATATATACTCAGTAGGTATACTCCCAACCCAACATCAAAGTTCGTATATAGTATATATCTCTCAAATACTTACCGTACAATGAATTTATGATTTGTAACTCACTATCGAATTAATTTGGATATTATTTTCTACTCTAAGGGTCCTAGTAACCCCTTACATCACTTCAGGAGTTAACTCATTCATAACCTACTTGTCTACAAAATAAACTCATTCAAAATCCCCGTAACTCATTCTCATTCTCTTGAATTAATTACATCACCATTTAAGCATATTGAATCCTTACCGTAAAATTACGGACCGTTTGAAAACCGAATAGGACTGAGATCGATAATTCTGGTCCGGTCTCGGTCCGTAATTTTTCAGGACCAATTAATGCGGTCCGGTCCCAAAAATACCCCAAAATCGGACCGAACCAGACCGCAAACACCCCTAGTTTTGTAAACAAATGTGTGAAAAAATACAAAGGAGTAAATAAATGACAGATTTTCATACCCTCGCTACTAACATAATTAGATTCGGTAGTGCCATAAGAGGCTGTTGCACATATATTAATAGGCTCTTAGGGAGGATCCATGTTTTATGCAACTGACAATAGATCTCTAGGGGAACGCGCACGATTGATCTAGGTATAACTAAAAAGAAGAACTAACGACATTAACTATGTGAATGTCGTTAATTATAAGATAAAACTAGTATGTAACCCGTGCGATGCGCGGGCGATTATAAAATCGAACACTGAAAACATTAATCAAAACACCAACCCATTTAAACCAAAACTATTTCCTAATGTAACAATCTCACCCTTATCATGTTGTCAACCAAAAATTTATAAATACATTGCACCCCCTCACACCAAGTTCTTTGAGAAAAAACATTTTATTATCAGATTTCTTTCACCGTATGTGAGCATACCTCAACTATAACATATTTTCTTATATCAACAAAATGAACACGCTTTTTCCACTGTACCATATTTATGCGCCATATTTCAACCAACATAGAGATCATCCAATATGGAACACTTGTTTTGCCTAACCATTTTGAAGAAGGGCGCATTGAAAATGACATAAAAGTTAGGACATACTCAAAGTCGTCTTTCATCAAATAAAAGAATGTGAGTTAGGAAAAGGGTAACAATTTATAGTGATTGTTTCATACTCACATTCAATCGAATTTCTAGTGTTGACCATATCAACATTAGAAAAAAATTTGTGATACATTTTTATAATAATATTAGATGATCAACAAAGTTTCAACTACCCAAATTTTAATTATGTAAATTCACGACAAAAATAGAGTTTATGTAATGAACATGAATAAAATGTCCATTCATATACGGTGCAAAAAAAATACAAAAATCTTTTTGGATTTTTCAAAAAAATATTTATCAAAATAAAATCTTTTTGTACATTTCAAAAAAAATTCAAAACAAAAATCTTTTTGATTTTTCGAAAAATAAATACAAAAATGATTCAAACTATTCAAGAACGTGAGAACGAACTAATGCCCTCTTTAAGTATTTCGATTGAAATACCCATAAATGGTATTTTCCGTAGAAATAGTATTCTTGTTTATTTCAATGATACGGGATACAGAAGAAAAAGTTAAAAATTACTAAATATGGGACTATAGAAGTGAATTCCATTGTCAAAAAAGAGGATTTTATTGAGTATCGAGGAGTCAAGGAATTTAGGCCAAAATATCAAATGAAAGTAGATTGATTCTTTTAAATCCAAAATTCACAAAATTTATATATTTGAAATCTACTCGTCGAGATCTATCCAACAACACTCATATTTGATATTTTTTGACAAAAAAATCGAAACCGAAAAATTTACTATTTCACTAAAACCTCTTTTTTTTCCGACGGAAACTCCTTTTATTTCGGCCAACACTATATTTTTCCCGAATAAAAACCTTTTTCTTCGGTGCTGCCAATTGTTCCGTTGGCGTGGAGCAAAAAAATGAATAGATAAAAAAAAATTCCAACAAAAAACTGAGCTTGAGTTAATAAAAGATATCATATTAACTTTAGGAAAATACAAACAAAATCTACATAAAAACTTGGATAATATTTTTAAAAAAGTCGGCAAAAAAGTAATACTTTAAAGAATTTAAAAAAATATTGTGAAAAAAACTTTTTCCAATAATAAAGTAGGTATCCAATTAAAAATAATTTTCTAATAAAAAATAGAAAAAATATTCAATAATTACCAAAAATCTAGAAAATCCATTAAAAACAGAAAACATAAATAAAAATATGAAAAATGCCTAAAAATAGAAAAAATATTCAATAAATAGAAAAAAAGTTTGAAATTTTTTGCAAGCTGAATAAATTTTCTAAAATTTGTTAAAAAATAATGCAAAAAATGAATTTCCAATAACAAAATTTATTTCCAATATAAAACCAAAGATTTAAAAAATAATAAAAAAATAAAAACAATTTCCAAAAAAAAAAATATATATATATATATATATATATATATATATATATATATATATATATATATATATATATATATTCTAACAATGATTAAAAAACATAAAAAATAATATTGATAAAAGACTTCCAGCAAAAAAAAATTCATCCAAAAAATATATTTTCTAGCAAAATAAAAATGATTTTCAGGAAAAAAAAATTATTAAAAAAAACTGTTTTTTAATAGATAAAAAACTATCATCCTATCTAAGGGAAAAAACAAAAATCTTCATCCAAAAATCTATAAAAACAAATTTGAAATTTTGATTCAAAAGAACATCAATCTAAAAAAATCAAAAATAAGATGCATTTATATTCAACTACCTTCTTGTATTTAATGTCGTCTGTAGGGTTGTCCCATTCCAATTCTTTCAGAATATCTGAATGTAGCCAGTCTTGTACGAGAGTGTTGACAGAAGTCGCCCTTTACACAAAAAAAAAAAGATAGAGAGGTCCATGGAAAATGGTTTTTATATCAAATGTTTATGCCTTTCCCACAAATGAGCATCATGACAGATTGGGTCCATTGAAGGTAGTTTTGGCCATTGAGTTTGTGTCTAGAGATAGGAAGGTTTTTCTCGGGTCCTCCTTCAAAGTTGGGAATGACTGTAGATTGATCAGAAGATGCCCCCGAAGTGGACTTCTCCTTATTGTCGGCTATCCCATATATTATAATACAATTTTTTCCTGACATTTATCGCTCGGAGGCTAATGCTATGAAGGATTCGATTTGAGGGTTTTGGTTTTGGAATTGATTTTGTAACCGTGTTTGAGGAGGAATTTGAAGAAGATGATGTATAATTTTACAGTAATGCTTGGGATAGTCAAGTTATAACTGAAGATTTTTTTTGCAACTCTATATATCTTGAAAAAGTAGCCGGTATAAATGAACGGAGAAGTTGTGCATTTATTAGATGCTAAAAGATCACCATGAGCTACTGCATTCATCCTATTATGTCTACTATTTAATAAATATAAATGTACAGAATTATGAATTATTAATATAATTACAGAAATAAAACAAAATTACAGAAAATTAACACTTACTTGAATTTGCAGAAATAGTAATAAAATAGAAAAAGAATCCGAGCCCTGTGAATTTTCACAGTGTCCTTAAGACAATTTATTCCCTCCAATGTGCTCCGAGGTTGATGAATATTATCTCCCAAGATAAAACGGATTTTTCAATTAATTATGTAGCATGACAATAATTAATTACGACGAACTCAAATTCTGTAATTTTTACTCAACAACAATGCAACAGATGTGAAAGAGTTATGTAGAAAAACAATTTTCTGCAACAGATATGACAGCATTTTCAGTATGGAAGGAATTGGAGGAGGGAATTTTTCATTTTTTTAAAAACGGAGGGAGGCATTTGTATTTATAGTAAATCAAGTAACTGTTCAAAATAACTATCAAAATAGTTAAATGAATAACTGTTGACTGTTGGCAATAACTGCCAACAGTTTATTAATTAATTAATTAATTAATTTCGTAATTAATTAATAATTAAAGCCCATAAAGTTAAATTAATTTGACCCAAAAATGTAGGAGATTTTTATAAGCCCAAGACCGGAACCGAACCGAGCCGAATCGAGCCGGCTGACCGGACGGACATGCGCGCGCGCGCGTGTGGACCTTTGACCGAAAGTCAACCCGAGCATAGCTTTAGTCATCTCCCCTTCAAAGAGTTGGGATACCCCAAGGCATCCAAGCCTTAGTCCATCATTTGGGTTTTATTAACTCATCATTTTCCCACTACTCTTCCAATGTGGGACAAGAGTTAAAACATACCCAATTCATTAACTTTCATTACTTTGTGAGTCACTATGGGGACATATTTATCATTCATAAGTTAATGAAATTGGACATGTGAATATACTACGTTAATTTTCTTGCGGAGGAGAACGCGTTCGTATATTATCTCATAATTATTGTAGTGTGGGTCCCACCTAAATTTGAGCTCAAAGTTGCACAAAATTCTGTCCATAAAAATCTAGACAACCTTTTCTAAGTCCAATTTCCAACAATCCCCCACATAAATGATATATTACTATAAATAAAACAGAACAGATGTAATGCAGATGCAGACACATATTGAGTAAAACTGAAGATTTATTGCATCGGGAGAAGTAGCCTAGTGGCCTTGAACTTTCCTTAGTGCTATACCATCGGATTTACTTGGTTAATCAATAGACTTCACGTCTTTGAACCGTCAACCGTTTCAGTAAACCTATACAATAGTATTCACACAACAATTCTTCAACACAATTGGTTCTCACGTTTGTGTTCATTTTGGCCACGAACACCACTTGGTTCCGTGAGTATTTTAGAGAATATGCCTTTCATTATTCTCATAGAAGTGACATACTTCTTACTCACGTAGGTGACTTCCATAAAGAGTATCCGGCAATACCCCACTTAGACATACTAAGATATGGATGTCATTAAAAGCATAACTTATCCTAATTTCGCACCAGATATGCGCTGTCTCATCTTTGGAATGGATAGGATTAAATATCCTCCAGTGCTTACTGAATACAATGTAGTTCGGTTTGCCCATTGAACCTAGATCTTGGGATCTCCAGTCAGCTAAGTTGGGTTGCCACTATATTGATTCTTATTTATTTATAGGCTTTAGACCCATTACTCTCGATGATCTTTCAACTTGCTCTCGGTTTAAACCTTTCGTTAGTGGATCCGCTATATTATCTTTTAACTTACTGTGACACCCCGCCTAATTAAATACCGGGCGATCACTCCTTTATTAAATTAAATCAAGGTAAACAGTTGGTTCATTCTCAGCATCACTGTCGATAAAAATAAATTTTCCAATTTAACACCCTAAATAATTAAGCTAAGTGTCAAAAACATTTTCATACAAACTTTCCAAATTTTAATTAATTAAAAAGATTTATTTAATTAAAACAACATTTCTACAATTAAGAATCACACCACAATAAACTAAATAACATAAACCATTCGTCAATCGAATGTCAACATATGAAACTAAAATCACAAATCCATCCTGAATAAATCCCATAGAACAATACTGGAAATAACTGAAATATAAATGTCCTAACAACAACGAAATAATGGAAAGGGCGACACATGCCCAATAAATGAGAATGCTAGAAGTGGAGTCAATAAAAGAAGCCGTCTACTCAAGTGACCTGCAACTCCCACCTAAGCTGCAGCACGTTCCTCTCAAGGGATCCTAAGCAAGACGCCCCTGTGGCTGGGCACCTGAAAATATACATATATATACAAGAGAGAGAGAGAGAGAAAGAAACGGGTCAGAGCCCGAAAGTGTGTTTGATTTTAAAATACGTTTAGTAAGTATTTAAATTGATACAGGCCAATGCAATAACATATTAGTACGTCACTCTCTTGAGAAAATACTCACCTCTCTTCTAATGTGCACACCTATCGAACTAACCTTCTCCACAGTTTCTTATCATTTAACGCACTAGTCTTTCTAAAAGATTTAACTTAACTTAGATTACTCGCAAGATTTATAATTCACGACTCCATTTTAAAAAGAATGTTCCAAACAGAAATCAAAGTCCTCCATTTTATCTTTATAAAATCAATAAAGTTTTACAGTGACATATTATACTTCTTCAAAACAAGTATTTAATAATTTGAGTCAACAACCATGTCCTACTTATCAAATCTCAGTAGACAGTTTGAAATATCATAATCTCATATATATATTAACTACTCGTATAATATATATATATAACAGCACCCCGAATAAAACTATGGTGCGTGCATACTCTACTATCCAAAGCCCCATATCACTCATATTAAGGGGAATACATTCGGAATCACTCTCGAATTGTATTAACAGAAATACACAAACAATATTGAGGCGAAGCATAGATTCCAAGTCTCTAAGAGGATGGCACATACCGGCGTGTCTTAGGACCGTCTGAACTATCACATCGATAGCCTGTACCAAGGATATCTATCTCCTAGGGTACAAGTTAATATCCCCCATAAAGGTCCCATCGAGATAAGACTTGTCCCAGCGCGGAAACCTCAAGGATAGTAAGTAGCGTGGGTATGATTTTCACATGCATATAATATATGTACACACAATCATATAAATATACCACTTTATCATATTAATATAGGTTCTTCTCAGCGCCCGTAATTATACCATTTATCCTTAATTTCACAGTTATAGAATTTCGTATAAGGTTTTATTCCTAACCTTAACTCGAAGGGTTTTCTCACTTATTACCTAACACTCATGGGCTACATCCTCACAAATCTGAATTTCAGTAAGTGTCTTTATTAGGTTCCAACGTAACTCTCTTACGCACCTCACCCTTTAAATTCATAAATCCACTAACCTAAAGTAAATATCCCACAAATACCATTTTCGTTAAAGATTAAAGGTTCCAACATTTATAAATATACCCTACTGGTCCTCAATGTCTCCCAAATCAATTTATCAAGAGTGCCCAAGAATTATATCACGAAAATTTGAATTTAACTCATTTAAAGAGGGAATTAGGAGTCTGCCAGGAGGGGTAGATCGATCGAAGCTTGGGGCTCGATCGATCGAAGCTTGGGGCTCGATCGATCGAATCTTCGATCGATCGAAGCTCTAGGCTCGATCGATCGATCAAGCAGGTCTGGGCAAAATTCTGCAGAATGCAGTTACGGGTTTCATCCAACTTCTTCATCTAAAACGATGTGTTTCCATTCTAATCGCCCCAAAAATCCTACTATCATCATTATAACATTATACCAGGTGTTTATAACGTAAAGCATGCGTGTAACTATCATTAAACATGGATTTTCAACCTAGAATCATGCCCAATTATCAAGAACCCTAGAATTTTCTTAAACAGATTTCTAGTGAATCTTTCTCCAATATTTCTTTATTATGATCACCAAATTTCGTGGATTATTACCTCTACATGGCAAGGGTTTCCAGAATTTACATATACATCAATACTACATGGGTTCTCCTATAAAAAATGGGGTTTTCTTCCATAGTTTTTATCACAATTTATTCCTAAGCTAACATGAAGATTGCATCAACGAAAATAGCAAGTTTAAACACTTGCCTAGGATTTTGGTATGCAGATTACCGGATGATTTTGGTATGGCTGCGTTCCTTGTCTCGTGATCTACGCGGTGGTGGTGGTGGCGGTGAAATCCGGTGGCTTTTTGGCCTTGGTTTGCCTTGGAGCTCTCTCATCTATTCTCCAATGGCCGTCACTTGATTTGTGAATGTTCTAACCCTAAGAGGCTGACCTAATGGCTAATATAGGTTGGCTGAAATTCGTGGGTTTAATTACCCACTTAAGTAAAATGACTAAAATGCCCTTCCGGGGCACCAATTAGGCCAAAAAATGCCCCAAGACCCAAACTAAACCCCCGGATATACTTTTCTGACTATCTCGACCCTTCCGGACGCGTTGGCGCACTCAAAACGACCATATGAACAACTTATAAAATATTTACTTTTTATTTAACAAAATTAGTCCCGACGTGACACGGACACGTCCCGACTTAAATTTCCGAAATAGTCATTTAATTCACTTATGACATTCAATATAACAAATATAATATATTACTATGCTCATTAGTAATATTTAACAAGTTTCCCATAATTACTAACTCTCGTCACGTTAATAATTATAACATATTTAATTTCTGAAATTTTATTAAATAAACCGTCACATTAAATTTAATAAATCTCCAAATTAATATAGCATAAAAAATACGGGGTATTACACTTACATAGTCAATTGAGATAATTCCATTTGAGAGAAGTTGTCTAACGGTATTGTGTCGACGACGAATATGTCGTGACTTTCCGTTATACATGTGATTATTTGCCCTTCCAATCGCTGATTGACTGTCGTAATGTACACACATTGCGATCACATGTTTTGACCAATTTGGAACATCCTCTAAGAAATTTCGAAGCCATTCAGCTTATTCTCAAGCTTTGTCTAGTGCAATGAATACAGATTCTATTGTCGATCAACAATGCACGTTTGTTTTGAGGATTTCTAAGATATGGCTGCACCTCCAAGGGTAAACACATACCCACTTGTAGACTTAGAGTTTTTTATATCGGATATCCAATTTGCACCATAATGTCCTTCAAGAATAACTGGATATTTTGAGTAGTGCAGTCCATAGTTTTGAGTATATTTCAAAGAACCCAAAACTCGCAATATTGCTTTCCAGTGGTTTCTCCCTGGATTACTCGTAAACCGACTTAGCTTACTTATTGAGTATACTATGTCCGGTCGCGTACAGTTCATGATATACATTAAACGACTGATAATACTAGAATATTCTAGTTGAGATATGCTTTCACCATTATTTCTTCCTAGATGTAAATTTACATCTACAAGTGTCTTGGTAGGACTAATATCAATTGAGATAATATAAGTCCATCCGATGTTCTAGAAATTTTAATTCCTAATATAACATCGGCGATTCCCAAATATTTCATGTCAAATCTACTACTCAACATTTGTTTTGTAGTTTTGACAATTTCCAAGTTACTACCCATGATAAGCATATCATCTATATAGAGGCATACAATGACATATCCATTTTGAATGTATTTAAAGTAAACACATTTATCGCATTCATTAATTTTGAAACCATTTGATAACATTGCATTATCAAATTTTTCATGCCATTGCTTAGGTGCTTGTATTAATCCGTAAAGTGATTTAACAAGCTTACATACTTTTCCTTCTTGTCCGGGAGCTTTGAACCCTTCAGATTGCTCCATATAAATTTCATCGTTTAGTTCACCGTTTAAGAATGTAGTTTTTAGATCCATTTGATGTATTTCAAGTCCATTAATAGGAAATATTGCTATTAACATCCGTAGGGGCGGGCGCGGTCCGATCCGGTCCGATTTTTGACTATTTTAGGTGCCGGACCGAATCATTTGGTCCTATAATTGAGAAGACTGGATTCGGACCGATTTAATCGATTTTGCCTATTTATTTGGTCTAGGCTATTTTCGGTCCGGTTCGGTTAATGATCGATCCAAATTTACAACAAGTAAAAAAATATATCAGAAAAATATAACAGTTATAATATCCCAAAAAATCAGTCTGCCAAGGCAACTAGTAAAAATTATTTCTAAACAAAAAAATAAACTTTTTTACAATTCCTAAACCAACACTGAAATGATTTCTTAAATAAAAAATAAATCAATAATTGGTCGTTTGACAGTTCCTAAACCACCTTAATCCCTAAGCTTTTTTTTTACAGTTCCTAAACCAAAAAAATCACTGAAATCTGTTCAGCACAAGAAATAAGTTCAGCAATGAATTGAAGTTTGTTCAGCAACAACACTTGGTCGTTTGACAACAAATATACAAAATCATTTCCTAAAATCTGTTCAGCAAACAACACTTAATCTAAACCAACACCTGGTCATGGCCGTTTGAATTTATAAACCAAATAAGTTCAGCACTGAAGTAAAATGGAATAAAAAAAATCACAATAAAATCAAGAAAAAGCATATACCGGTGGTGTTAGATCTTTAGTCACCGGATCTGTGGAGTAGAGGTGCTCCACTGCCCGAGCTTTAGTCGCCATTTCCATTTGGGCTGAAGAACTTATGGTCCGTTGAGGTGTGGTTGTGGGTGTGGTGCGTTGTGCCGGATCTGGTGTGGCTGTCAGATCTGGTGTGACTATCTTGTGGGTGGCGGTGGCCCGTCTTCGTGGGTGTAAAAAAATGGGAGAGAGGAAGTGAAAGTGTGAGAGAAAGAAAGTGAGAAGTTTGAGATACAGTGTGAGAGATGTGTGTGCGTTCCTTTGTTGTGTTTATTTAGGCTTTAGATATTAAACTTACATGATATATTTATATACAATAAATATATTTTATATAATATTAAAATAAACGGTCCGGTCCGGTCGTAAGATCGAATTTAAAGGGGATAGTTTGGACCAAACCGAAAATATTCGGGTCTCTTAAATTAGGACCGAATTATAAAAAAGCCAACAAAAGTGGGTCCGGTTCGATCCAATCGGGTCAATCGGGTCGGTCTTTTTTTTGTCCACCCCAACTTACTATATCATTATATAGATTTGAATTGTTCATTGTGACTTTTGAATTTATGATTAATTGATCATTATCTAAACATTTTATTTTGAATTACTTTTATTATTATTATTTATTCGTTTTCTTCTATCTTTTCAAATTGTAAGCCATAAGTAATATTCTAATGAGCCCGCACATCGCGCGACATATATACTAGTTATATCTCTAATACAGTAATATTAGACGTTAATGACATCTAATAAATACAATAAAAATTAATGTATTAATCCTTCATCTAACAGTCCAAACGTTTTCTTCCCCTTCGTCTATTCTCTAAGTCCGACTCCAATGGTTGATTTCTAAATCCAATCGTATCCTATGTGGCAGGATTATTTGATTGGTTCTCTTTATCTAACTAGCAAATTTCTATAAAGATAGAAATGAGAAGGTATTTGGGTCTCCAACGGTGGTGTATTCTCCTTTAATTTAGAAGAATGATTATGGCAGTTAGAAAACAAAATTGCTCTGGTGTGAGATAATGGGTGCATCCACGTCATATTCTCCCACTAAATTAGCATTTCTACATGTGAAAATGCTCTTAGAAAACATCAATGTGACTCACCTTCCATGTCATATTCACCTTCATATACCCCTTTTTCTTTTTCTATCACAGAAACTTGACAAGAGAGAAACATCCATTGGAGTAGGCCTAAGGCCAAATCCAATGGTCATTTCCATCAGCCGTATTTTCAAGAAAAAATAGTGCTCCAATAGAGATTTCTTCAGGATCGTCAATCCCATTTGGCTGCTGAGTCACTTTGGCAATTTCTGTGACCATTTCTAAATGTGGGAATGCCTTGACGGTTTGACAATATGACATGAAATCATTTCAAGGCTCACGATTTTCTTTGGCAGCAATTTTCAGTTACCAATTCTCTCCTAATTAGCCTTAACTGACGCCATATCATATGGATAGACAATAGCGTTGGAGATCTAAAATCAAGATACCATTCCACCATTTTAGGGAACATGCTGAGTAGATTAGAATTGCCTATTAACCGGTGTTTAGAACGGGGTATTGAAATATTACCGTTGGAGTCGGTCTAAGTATCCCCATCATTGTCGGGTCCAACGCTATTATAAAAATGGGAACTGAAATGCCATCAGCGAAAGTTACGTATGTAGTCGACATAATTGTTGTCCTCACACATCCCACCATAAAATCCTATCCACTAACAAATTATCACATAAACTCCATACGCACGACTCATCAACAGGTTCAAATTTTAGGTTTGACATTTCGTTTCCTTTCTGTTTGGTACCTGAAGATGAAGAAATGGACAGCGCATGGTTCGCTTCTGTATCTAGATAAGTGGCATACTTTGGGTAGTTGCGTTAAAACTCAACGGAGGTCGTCCAGCCGGTGGATCAGGGTTAGTAGTGGCAAAATGTGGCCCAAATAATAAAAGAGTCCATATTAGTCCAGGCATCAAAATACGAGGCTCATATTTTAAAGTTGTGAGTTAAATATGGGGCCCATATTTCAAAGCTATGAGTTAAATATGGGCCCATATTTCAAAGCAAGAAATCAAATATGGAGCCCAATTTTAAAAGATACAAATCAAATATAATACTCATTTTAAAAAGTTATGAGTAAAATATGAGTTTTTTTATATATACCTCGAATTGTAATTCTTAATTTAGTAAAAAAATAATGGGTTGGTCCAACCCATATTTGGTCCGCCCATATTTGGCCAGCCCACATTTAACCCAATCCATATTTGGCCCAACCCACATTTAGCGCAACCCATATTTGACCCGCCCAAATTAGGTCCAACCCATAATTTTGCCGGTGCTAATCAGGGTGTTAGGTCTCCCCCTTCATCTGTGGGGGACAAAAGTGTTTCAAGTTATCGGTAGGAGGTGTGGTGGATTTCTAAATGCCGACAAGGATACTCAGTCAGGAGAAGATATTAGATAGGCCAGGATATTGATGAAAAGCTTAGGCAATGTTCCGGAGAAGGTGTCTGTTGAAACTGGCGGTTGGGTGTTTGTTTTCCCCATATGGGTTGAAACGCTGAATACGTGCTATTATTAGGATGGTGCTGTCCAGAAACGGGTAGTGTAGTTCTGGGTACTCAAAAAGTGAGGAGTAGGGTACGGAACCAGACTCCGGAGAAATTGGTTGAGGGTAATGCTGATTTCGAAATCAACAAAAAACCACAGTATCGTGATTGCATGGTCGCCAGGGCAAGTGTTGAAGTGGGTTTAGCCGTTAGAGCTGGGCCGAAAGTTGGTGAGTTTCCTGCTGATGCGGAGGAGTGGTATTGTATGTATGGCACTTCTGGCGAGGCATTGGCGTGTGCAGACTGTCCTGCGACTTTTGAGGGAGATGACATGCCTGCCTCCTTTTGTCTCTAGTGGACCATGGTGTGCGTCCGTGCGTGGATATTGGGGGGTCTTTGGAGCACAGGTCAGTCATTGTTTGGAGGTACAAAAATGCTATTTGAATTGAATTTTTGACATAAAATTTTTAAATACATTGATGTGTCAAATTATTAGTAATTAGTTTTGCGGGTCTACGTCAGTGGAATCCCAAAACCAATTAATATGAACCCCCATCACGTAGGTCAGCTGGTAAGGGGCTGTCTTAGCTTAATCAAGGTCTCAGGTTCGAGCCTTGGGAATGCAGTTGTGTTAAAATTTGGGAGAGAGAGCTTTACCGCCCTTGTGGTCCTACCCGTTTCGAACAGGATTAGTCCCACGCCTAAAAAACGTGAAGAACCTGTGGTCTAGACCAAAAAAAAAAATTAATATGAGACTATCACATCATTTTGTTCCCAAAAATTCGATCGATTGTTCAGTCAGTGTAGAAGTGCTATTGGAGGTAACGTGTGATGTTCCTATACAGTTGAGTAATAGTCTAGTTCATGCTAATATGGAAGCAGAGGTGGTAAAAACTAAATTCGTGGACAGTGATAAGCAAGGAGTTAAAAAAGAGTCATGATATTTAGATCCAAAAAATATCCGTAAAATGTTACATAAAAATTAAACTTTAATTTTACTTGAAAACATCCAAAATGTTGTACCCTTTTTTTTCTTGTAAAATGTCTACTATACCCCAAACTAAATAAAAAATTACACACAAACTCTAAAACACCACAAACCAATCAAAAGACAGGTTTTCAAACTGGTTACTCTTCCCACCGAAATCTCAAACCCACGGCTAAACCTAGCCGAAATCTCCATTTCATATGTTTGTTGTGTTGTTGTATTGGTTGTGTTCTTTATATACAGAAACTAAGTATCAAGGGACGACATTGCAATGGGTGATGAAAAGAATGTTGATGATCAGGGTTCCCAAACTCTAAATATCCAATGCTCATTTGACGATTTTGAGGTATTAAAACACCTCTACACACTATATAATCTGTAAAACAACATTTAAAATGATGAAAAAATGAAGAAAAAAAACTACTCTTACGGTTGCCCGTCACCATAAGTGATAATGAGTTTCGATCCCAAGATGTCGTGTAATGACACATCGTGGTTACATTTGACCGTATATTAACATAACACGGTTACACTTGACTGTGTAATGGTTCTTGGTTGGGGTTATAAATTCACGGTTTCACTTGGCCGTAGTTATATATTCACGGTTTAAGTTGGTCGTGATAAGTGCACCACGGTTTTATTGGGTCGTGGTATTATACCCACGGTCTAATGTGGCCGTGATAAGTTCAGTATAGATACAATTTATGTAACATATTTCCATTCATTCATATACTGATAATTTTTTTGTCATTTCAGTTAGATTACTCGGTTATAGAAGATACATTTTGGCACGATATAGACAATGTCATTGTACCGAGTGTACCTATTGAATGTGCATCTATCGAGAAAACGAATATGCGTGAAACGAGTATTATTGAATAAGCAACGACATCTACTTCGCCCAAATGTTTGCGTGATTTGTTTTTAGATTTCACATCGTTTATGGTAAAACATATCACGTAGTTAATTTCCAACACTTTGAGATATTTAATGCATGGCATTATTGTATGACATAATTTGATTGTGTGCATTGCTAGGATGCGAAAATAGAAGAAGGATTAGATATTAATGTGATTAATTAAGACCATATAGTTGAATTCACAACTGAGGAGGTATGTTTTGTTTATTGATATTGTGAACATGATTTTACAATTATACTCAAAATCTCCATTCAAAATATCGTTTCATTTAACAATGTTTGTCTTGTGTAGATTTTTTATGACCGGGACAAGATGATTGATTGGTGTGAACAAGTTGGTCGCAAGCTTCATGCCGTCGTGATAATTTTAAAATCTGACAAGGCTAGTACAGTCAGCAAGGTTAGGGTCCTACTTGGTTGTGAGCGAAGCGAGCTTCATAGACCCAAAAAAGACGAGGAGTTGGAAAAGAAGAGGAAGCATTCTTCCGGAACGCGAAAATGTGATTGCCCATTTAGATTGAAAGGGGTTCCGCATGATAATAGTCATTCGAGGGTTGAAGTTCTCTATGGGGTACACAACCACGTGGTGTCAAGATCATTTGTTGGGCACTCATATGACGGTCGACTCTCCTAACATTGAAAATGAGATGATAAATAATGGGGTTGGCCCGAAGGAAGTACTCCATACATTGAAAAAGAGGTCGGAGTACAATTGTTCATCAATACGAGCAATATATAACGCCAAAAGTAAAATGAAGAACGTTGAGATGCAACACTACAACAAATACCGAAAATGGGGTCACGACCAAGAGCCGTGACCAGATGGTCACGGCCTAAACCCGTGACTACATCCAAAATGAGCGTGACCAATCCTAAGGTCGCATAGCCATGCAACAATTGATGCATTTTCTCAGGAAGAAGAATTATGTCCAATGATATCGAAGGAATGAACAAATCGATGTGGTGAGGGATTTATTATTTTCACATCCCACATCTTGCTTGTTGGTGAAATGCTTCCCGAGTATACTTGTGGTCGATTGCACTTACAAGACCAATCGTTACAATATGCCATTATTTGAGATGATTGGGGTCACTTTTACCGAGCAATCTTTTTGCATTGCATTTGCATTTCTGAAAAGTGAGAATGAGGAGAATTTTAGATGGACTTTGCAACATTTGCGGTCATTATACGAGCCAGAAGCTTTGCCGCAAGTTGTTGTCTCCGACAAGCAACAATCTTGTCTTAACGCTTCGCCAAGCGTGTTTCCACTTGCCACTGTTCTTCTTTTCTTATTCCATGTATAGAAGAACATTGAAGGTGCATGTGTGAAACAGAACATTAAAGACCAGGACAAGAAGGTGATCATACAAGGTTGGGTTGGGGTGTTGGAGTCAGAGACTACGAACGACTTTGAGAATGCATGGACTGCTTTTCGCCAAAACTGGCAAGAATACCCGAACATGGTTGGGTACATATAAAAGAATTGGATCCATTTTCGTTTTCAGTTCGTGCATGCATGGACTAATCGCGTACCCCACCGTGGAAACCGAACAACTAACAGAGTGGAGGGTTCCCATGCGCAACTAAAAAAACACTTAACAAATAACACTGGTTCGTTTGCGACTGTGTGGAAGGGCACGCATTACTTGGCCATCAAGTAAATAAAATTCAAACTGAGTTTTAGAAATCACTTCAATCCACCAAGCGTGGACACAATGATGCGTTGTTGCGTGAGAACCGTGGTAGGGCATCACACTATGCATGGGATCTAATTGTTGTTGAGATAGATTCCATGAGATCGTTATTAAGCTCATCAGGAGATAACACCTAATATACGGAGATACGACGATCCCACGTACTTTGCACCATATACGGATTACCATGTGCCCACAAGTTAGCCCAATGGGAGAACCTAGGACAAACAATTCCACTGTGGGCACTAGACGATCATTTGAGGAAACTTGCCATTGCCCCGGATATCCCTCAATACCGTGACCTTGACAATACATGTGAGATGATATTTTTTAAGAAAAGGTGTAATGAGGTAGGTGAAGCCATTAGAAATATGATGCTAATCAAGTTAATGGATATTTTCTAACCCTCTACTACACCCTTGATGGATCCCGTACAAATTCGTCAAAAGGGCATGCCACCTAAGGGGAAAAAGTCTACCGACAACCCCTCTTGGGACCAAGATGTACTGTCCACAAGGGAACTTATAAAAGTCTTAACAAACATTTCCCCGTTGACGGGAGTGAAATCGGAGACGTGGTCTCGGGAGAAGAAGATGTATATTAAGGACGTTCCCGAGTTCTTCCGATCATTTGTGGAGGATATATATGATGTAAAATCTGATGGGAACTGTGGATATAGGACTATTTCAAAAAGGGGCGGGTGTTGGGGATGGACTTGAACATTCTCATGCTATTTGTAGTTCTTTGTTGTCCGAGCTACGTAGGGACAAGCCGTTTTGGGCTACGGTGATGACCTCCTACGATATTGATAAGTATGAGAGGATATTAGACTATTTTAGACACTCATGCACAAGCAAGCGATGGTTTATAATGCCAGAGTTTGGCTACCTTTCGGCGAATGAACTTAAGCTAATGGTTGTGTTGATATCCAAATTTCAATGTTTAACATTTGTTCCCTTCGACGTTGGGCCAAAACCTAGTATGGAAGACAATCGCATCATCTATATCCTGAACTCGTCAAATATTTATTGTGTGAGTTTGAAATGCACAAGATTTTTCCCCCTACCACCAATTGGCTCTAACTGGAAATCAAGGGCCAGTGAAGATGCCTTTCAGTGGCCTACTTTGTTTAAGTCCCACTTTCAAATGTTTCAGAATCTATGTCCCAAAGACATTGCGATGAGAGATGAACCGTGCTTGGTAACGTCGAATGAGGACGAGGACTTGACGGCAGCTTAAATTCTGTGGTGAAATTCCTAGGATTTCTTGTAACTTTTTGTAATTATCATGATTGGAAACTTCTTGTAATTTATCAGGATTGGTTATATGTAAATTGGTTGTTGGACAAAGTCTAGTGCTAATGATTGTAACTTTTTATAACTTTTTGCAATCATTGATTATATTCATTGGTTATTAAAAATTATTGATCGAAACTTTTTCTATCTTTTTACAATCATTACTATAATATTCATTAGTTATGTATGTGATAAATTGGTTATATGTGATAAATTGGAAATCTTGGGGTATTGAAAGTAACTCATGGTCCATTGACACTGCAACAATGTATACACAGTGTCACCACACCTTAACGAGGAAACCACGGTGACACCACACCGTGAAAAAAATAACCACGGTGAGTTGTAACTGGGAAATATATGCAGAGACTTGGCTATTTTTTCACCCCAAAATACACGATTGGTTGTAGCTGTAAATATACCCTCCACGATTTAATATAACCATGAAAGGTATATAGACGGTTGCTTATATCCGTAACTATAAATTCCACGGTGAGACCCGATCGTGACTTATATGCAGAGACTTTGTCAATTCCCCCCCCCCCCCCCCACATATACGGTTTCATGTAACCGTGAAATGTACTCTCGCGGTGAAATAGAGTCGTGAGTTTCCAATTGACGGTGAGTTTGAACCGTGAAATATATGCAGAGACTTGGCTATTTTTTCATACTAGAATACACAGTTTAATGTAACCGTGATAGGTATATAGACGGTTGCTTATAGCCGTAACTATAAATTCCACGATGAGACCCAACCGTGACTTATATGAAGAGCTTTGGCAATCCCCCCCCCCCCCCCCCCCAATATACACAGTTTCATATAACCGTGAAATGTACTCTCATGGTGAAATAGAGCCGCGAGTTTGCAATCCACGGTGAGTTTGAACTGCGAAATATATGGACTGACTTGGCTATTTTTTCACCCCAAAATACACGGTTTAGTGTAACCGTGACAGGTATATAGACGGTTGTGTTGGAACACGAGGACCCCCAATTTTAAATTTTCTTTTAAAACTAAATATGAATTTTCTAAAAGTGTGGAATAGGATGGTTCAAACACAACACACACAATTTATAAATTTTAATTTCTTACAAATTAAAATTAAACTAAACTAAAAGTGACAACAAAATAATCAACTAACAAATATTCACTTTAAACAAATTAACTCAATTCAAGTCCTAAAATTTGCCTACACAAATTAATTCATTTTTGCAAATTAGGCCAAACCAAATTTTACCAAATTAAATTATCTTAATGACATGAAATAAGTTAATCGAAATTTCACCCAAATTAATTTTTGCACCAAATTAAACAAGAGTAGTGAATTAAACCATATTTTATCTTTTAGTCCTAAGCATGCGTTCTAGGTGATTATAAGATAAAATAAATTCACAACACACTATGCCGCGATGTACGAGGAAAACCCAAATGAAAAAAACCTCGGATGGACCTAGCGTTAAGTCCACTAAGTACGAAATTTTATAAATACAAGATAGATGACTTACACAACTCGACTCGACTCCTTCAATCCCCTGACGCGTCTTCTTGTACCAAACTCTACTTAGCCGACAATCCCAGATTCCACCGGAACCTTGCAATCCACCAATGAGGCTTTTGGACAACCATTAACCCGCAATCGAAGCCTTTCTCCGAGTGAGAACGCCACAACAACAAACAAGTCTTCTTCTTTAAGGGATGTAGAAGTAAACCCAAACAACTCTTCAAACGGTAGAGTAGAACCCGGTGCCAAACAACTCCAAGAAAAATATATGTATATAGAGATACTTGGATTAATCAAACTAAACTATGGGTGTATAAACATGTGTTTGAAGAAAATTTTCTATTAAAATTTAACAGATGAAAACATGGACTTTTGGTTTTAATGGTTTTCTCTCAAAAGCTCTCTAAGAATATTCAAAAGTCCTTGAAAAAAATCTGGTCCCGAAGATTATAAAAATAGTCAAAAAGTAGTGGGACAAAATAGTGGGAAAATGTCAAAAACTGCCAAAAACTATTCCCGCCTGAAATCTCGTTCGAAGGAAATTCTCGTTCAAATGACAATTTCGAATAAAAAGTCAAAATATGCATTTTTCATTTTAAGCCCATAAAAATTTATTTTAAATAAAAATTTCACCAGTTAAAAATTATTCCAAGTCTCCTACATATATATATATAAGTGTTATAAAAAATGCGCCTAGGCGGCGCCAAGGCGCGCTTAGGCGCGAGGCTTTTTAGATACGCCAAGTTTTGGCCCTAGGCGTGGATCAAGGCGTGGTCAACAATGGTCAACGTTTTTTGGGGCAAGGCATGAAAAAACGCGCGTTTTTTGAGGGTAAGGCGTGAAAAAATGCGAGTTTTTTAGATGTAAGGCGTGAAAAGAGGCAATTTTTTTGTTTTTTTTTTGTATTTTAAAAAATAGTATTTTAATTTACAAATATTTAGATATATTTTTAAGGTATGTACCAATTTAGTATTTTAAATAGCCTTGTCATAGTCAAAAAATATTAAAATATATTAAAAAATGCCTAAACGCCTTTTCATGCCTTTTTACGCCAAGGCCCGCCTAGGCTTCTAAGGCTTAAGGCTTGGCCTCCACGCCTTGGTCACGCCTCGCGTTTTTTAGAACCTTGATATATATATATATATATATATATATATATATATATATATATATATATATATATATATATATATATATATATATAATGTGCACTCATACCTTTTGGAGACTTCAAATTTGAACCGTTGTGGACGTAAAACTAGGCACTATGTAAACCCGATACTTTGATATCGTCACTTTGAAATAATGGCCTCTACGTCTTCAACTTAAACATCAAACGTCATAGGTCATGAGGATACTCATGATTACTATCCTATGAATCAAATGTTTTTGTCCGAAATTGAGCCAACACTACATTAAGACTTAAGTGGAAATTTGTGTCCTTACAGGTTGGTTAAAGCCGTAACTATACATTCCACGGTGAGACCCAACCGCGACTTATATGTAGAGACTTTGATAATTTTTTCCCCCAACACACACGGTTTCATGTAACCGTGAACTGTACTATCACTGTGAAATAGAGTCGTGAGTTTCCAATCCACGATGAGTTTTAACCGTGAAATATATGGAGAGACTTGGCTATTTTTTCACCCCAACATATACGGTTAGTTATAGCCGTAAATATACTCTACACGATTTGATCCACCCGTGAATTATATAAAGAGACTTTGGTGATTCCCCCCCCCCCCAATTTACATGTCTAATGTAACCGTGGTTTTTTATTTGACGGTGTCACCACACCGTGGAAGTTAGTATGACGGTGACATCATACCATATAGGTGTAATAAACGGTGAGAACCCACCATTTTGTTATCATTGAAGCATGTTCATGGTTACATAACACTCAAACACATATCACATAACATATTTGTTTCAAGGTTGTTCCAACATAATTGTCGCAAAGTTGTTCAAACACATAACACATAACAAAATTTGGGATGCTTTACAAACAAAATTTTTAAGAATACAGTTACATTCAAATTGTTTGAACAAATTTTGTCTATCTTCTCATTAAACGCTTCGTCGAGGTTGTTTTTTCTTGGGGGAATTTCGCTTGGGGGTTGGATCGCGCCGTGCCTTGGTCCAGGTTTCTTCACGCACCGGGGCCTTTCCCATTTCTGTATAAGCGTGCGTCCCTTTGGCCTATTGCAGGGCATCAAGCGCTGGACGTGATAGTTTATGGACATCCGTAACCTCCTGGTTCGAGCCTCCATCAATAGCTTCCTGGAGCAGGATAATGGCTACATCTATCCCCTTAGCCTATATAAATTATCATCAACTGTGTTAGACAATTCCTGAACAAAGAAAATCAATTTAATGATAAATTTTAAAACATTTACCATTTTATCCGAGTGCTTTAGCTACGGCTTGAATATTCTATTCTTGGGATTTTGAATGTATGGATGGGATCTTTCTAGGTACCAAGACATGTACCCATCCACACATTCCCAAGGCACAGACCTTTCCGGGGTTGAACGTCTGGCATCAGACAGTACATGGTCGACCCAGTTAAGTTGATACCATTTCTCGATATCAAACTTTAATTTGTATCGGGCTTGGGTCTTCCCCCTCTCCTCTGACAAAGGGTGCATTGACGGTCTAGGAATTATTTGAACACATCCATCTTAGTGTAGGACCCTCTTCGAGTAGTAGGGTTCCCTAACATTATAGCAGATAAGGAGGTCGTTGTACCATGAGACCTCCTGAAATGGGTGGGCCTCATATTTTTCGGAGGAGGTATCCCAAACAACCTAAACGTATTTCCAAATGTTAGTATGTACATAAATAAACAAAATAAATATTGAACTTAAAATAACTAATACTTACGTATGAAACTTTTAAATCATCTAAGGTTTCCCTTTGCTCCCGTAGTTGTGCAAAGGCATCCCCTGATACCATTTGCATCCTTTATTTGCATAGACGCGACTCGCTATGTTATAAATGGAGATTTCTAACACCCCTTGCCAAATTGAAGTGGTCATGTATCCACGCCTCCAGTCAAAACAAAATAAAATTTCAATATAGACATATTAATTAGGAGATTATTATATTACAAAATAAAATTTAAAATATGTACCACGATAACGGGAAGATATCCAGCCACTTGTCGAACGTCCACCCGAGAGGCAATCCCCAACTGTCGATATAAATGGGCCAACACACCCATCCCCCAAGCATAATATTTACATTTTTCGACCTTTCGCTAAGATTGCAAGTAGTATATTGGAACTCGGTTGCCCGATTTATTCGAGAACAATAAGTAACCGACCATGAAAAATATGTACCCCTAGAAGCCTGCTTAATCTTCCTATTTAAAGCACAGTCCCCTCGATTCTTAACCGTCTCCTTATACAAATTCATTAACCAATCAAAACGAACAGCGTATATAGACTTACACTCCTCCTTGGCCTCCTCACTGGCACAACCCAAATATTTAGTAAGCCATTGGATTTGGGTCGTCTTCTCCTCGTCTTTCTTTGAAACAATATCATACACCAGTTTACCTACTACCGGGATTTGACGGAGATGGTACACATCATTTAGGGTGATGGTCATCTTGCCGAACTGCATATGATATGAATTTGTCTTTGGTTGCAACCATTCGATGAATGCCAACACCAATACATAATCTATGTACCGATAGGAGTGTTAATAAAATCATACAACCCGGAGTTCTTCACCAGCTCTATTACCCGCTCATCCTCTTTGGCTAGATCCCACTCAAGAAAAATTCTTGAAGTGGTACACACACTTCATTATTCCCCTCTACTCATCTCTATTCCAAATAAAATAACTAATATGGTTATGATAATTTTTCAGGAGTTCGGGGTTGTTTGGCGTGCACCCCCAGAGCGGTTGGGAATCAGATTGACTTATTTTTTTTAGCATTCTTCTCTGGCCCTTTCGATGTGGATGGTTGGATTTCATTTTCCGAGGAAGAAGACTCGTCCTCTCTTGTCCTCTATCCTTCTTCCTCCCTATATTAATCTCTATCTTCCTATCCTCCTCTCACTCATTCCTCCTCTCTTTCCTCTCTATATTCCTCTCCTCCTCTATCTCTTTCCTCTCTATCCTCCTCACTTTTCTCCTCTATCCTTACCTCTCTCTGCCTCTCTTTCCTCCTTTATTATTCCTCTCTCTCTTCCTCACTTTCCTCCTCTCTCTCTTCATCACTTTCCTTCTCTCTCTCTTTCTCTCGTGATTTATCGTATTTTTTCTCCTCCTTTTTGTCTCCCACTACTCCTACCTCACACCTTTCACTAACCCCAATCAAATCACCTACAACTGCCTCAACTACTTTCTCAAGTGACTTCGAAGCATTACCCGCCTCAACATTAAGTAAATCTCCTACCACTTTATCTAACGAAGTCGTTGGAGAATATCCTTTGCTTGAAGTAGTGTCCTCACTGGCACTACTACTACTAGAGGAAGATACGGGTAATCATACTTCCCTAGCCGTCGCCTCCAACCTCCTCTTTCGCTCGGATGCAGTGGGACAATTTTTTATTCTCACCATTTATATGACCTACATAAGAAATTAACAGATTGTATTAGCAAATTAACAAATTATATTAGCAAATCAACATTTATATACCCTCGCAAATTATATTAGCAAATCAACATTCTAGAATTAAAATTAGAAACAATAATTACTAAAAAGGAAACCACGATTGGGTTTAACCGTGAAATGTACAACCACGGTGAAAACTGGCTATATATTGTGTAATCACGGTTGGATATGATCGAATATTATTAACACCTATAGTGATGGGAAACTGTAGGTGCAAACCATTTTTTTTCTTTTTTTTCTTACCATGGTAAACCCTAGGTTTATTCATTTGCGTAAATGGAATATATTTGCAGTTAGATTAGTTAGGGTTACATTTTAAGGAGTTTATAACGGATTTCTTATATGTAGTTTTCATGATAGGGTTTAATACACAAAGTGGGAGCACAAAATGAGAACATGACAGTCATGGGAGTAAGGTTTAATGGTTTAACATACAAGAAATGAAGCTTGATGGTAATGTGGTGTTATGTGTTTTTGGTGTTGGGAGTAAGGTTTAATGGGGGATGGTGGTTTGGGAGAGAAGTTAGAGAGATAGAGGGAAAGGGAAAATTGAGGATCGAATGTTTTTGGGCTTTTATATGGGTGAAGGTACATTTTTTTGGTGTTTTGTATAAATATTAGGTGCTTATGTGGTGTTTTAGAGATATTTTTTGGGTGTAAATATCAGGACCCGTTGAAAAAAGTGGGCTTAATTCAATGGGTAAGTGGAAAGTACCTAAGTATCATTCGAGAGATATCATTGGAAGTGATGGGTTAGTTGTTAATAGGTGTTCCAGCTCACTTGACTAAGGATGTTAGCCTCATTGGTTTGGGAGATAAAGTTGACGATAGTGGTCACTGTTTAAGTGCTTTTTATGGTAATGATGTATTTGCCTTATATAGGTCCCATCTGAAAGGACCCACTTGGGGGATTCGTTTTCCAATGAAGTCAACTTGTGTGGCAAAGAATGTAGTAGTGCCTCTTGTCGTAAGATGATGGCGATGCCAATTAAGGGGTCTTTATTTGTCAGTCATCCATGTTTTGTTAAAAGTGGCAAACAGGGGTCGAATTTGATGAGGTTTGGGCCTTGTTTAAATTCGGGTAAATTATTAAAAGATGGTGCATTTAGAAAAAAGTTCAGAAATACAGGGGACTCTATACATAGTAAAAATAAGTGGAAAAATATGGTTGATAAGCGTAAAACATATTTTTAGTTCGGGGTGAAATTGGTGTGGATGGTGCGCCTTCAATTTCTAGTGCGTCTGTGGGTTGTAATCCTTCTAGATCGTCTGGTGAGGGACTTCTTAGAGGCTGTTCTCTTTGCACGGTCGTGGAGGAGCATGAAGGAGTGATGGATGGGGAGGCATTTGAAGTTAATTCTAAGGGAATATTTGGGGAGTCGGTTGGCGGGAAGGAGTATTTGGGTAATTTGGATGATTTGTCTCCTAGGTTATGGGTTGAGTTATGGGTGTTGTTCGGGGCAGGGGAAGTGTCCGAAGGGAAGTTAAATGAGAACGGTATTGAGGGAGAGGTGGAGGAATGGGCCTCCAGTGTGATAGTAGGGTTTAGCAAATTTTTAGGGATTTCTTTGTTGGGGAATGATCAGGAGGCTCTTAGTTTATTCCATAAAATTAAGGATAGGTAGAGGGAGAAAGTAGAGGTGGGAAGGAGAGGGATGGAAGGGTAAGTAGGGGTTTAAAGTAGTTTTTAATGAAGTTATGACTCATCTATTGGAACGTGCGGTGTTTTAATAACCTCAAAAAAATAGGAGTGGTTAATGGGACCATTTTGCAGTGGAGGCTAGATATTATTTGTCTTCAAGAGACTATGTTGGGTTCTATGAATATGGAAATGGAATGTTCTATTTGAAGAGGACGTAGGATAGAGTGGTGCTGCCTTGATTCTAAGGGGGTGTTTGGAAGGATCATCATTTTGTGGGATAATAGAGTGGTAGAAAAAAAAATATTTTAATGGGCTGTTGGTCTCTCTCCTGTTTTTGTCGGAATGTAGAGTATGGGTTCTTGTGGATCATTTTGGGGGTATATGGGCCAGTGGAGGACTCGGTTCGTTAGGATCTTTGGAAGGAATTGGCAGGACCTAAGAGTGTTTGGGACGTCCCGTAGTGTATAGGGGGAGACTACAACATCATTCGCTTCCCTTCGGAGATGAGTGGTGGGGGCGTTGTAATTCTTCTATACGAGATTTTTTGAACTTTACCAATGAGTTGGAGTTGATGGACCTCCCTTTATAGGGTGGGGTCTTCACATGGTCCAATCATAGGGACAAACCCTCGCTTTCTCAAATTGACCATTTTTTTACTCTCTAATGAGTGGGAGGAGCATATTTTGGGGGTGACTCAATCTTGGTTACCCCAAGTGACTTCGAATCGCTCCCCTATTCTCTTGGAGTTTGGAGGGGGAGGTGGGGGGAGGATGCCATTTATATTTGAGTATATGTGGTTAAAAGAGGAGGACTTGGTCGGGAGGTTTCAAGAGTGGTGGCAGGGGTATGAGGTGGCTGGGAATGCGTGCTTTAAAATACCGGCTAAATTGTTTTATCTCAAAGGAGACCACATTGGGTGGAACAAAGAAGTGTTTGGGAATGATGGGGGTGCGATTGAGCAGGTTATGGAGGATATTCGGATGCTCAATGAGAAAGAAAGGTCAGGTAGTCTGTCGGGGGCTGAGAGGTTGACTAGGGAAGAGAAAAAATGAGAGGTGGGGACGAGATTGATATAAGAGGATATTAGCTGGAGACAAAAGGCTAGGGCTCTTTAGCTTAGGAAAGGGGATTACAATACTAAATTCTTTCATAAAGAGGCTAACTCCCATCGTTGTTTTTACCATATCAGGAAGGTTGTGATAAGGGAGGTGGAGTTCACTGAGGAGATTGAGGTTCATTGGGAGATCAGTAAGTTTTACGAGCGATTATATACGGAGAATGAGTTCTGGAGTCCAAAGATGGATGGGCTTCCAGTGGATAGCATTGTGGGGGTCGAGGTAGATCCGTTGGAAAAGGGTGTGCATAGAGGAGGAGGTGGTCTAGGTTTTGAGGTCGATTGCGATGATAAGGTTCCTAGTCAGGAAGGGTTCACAATGGACTTTTTTCCCACATTATTGGTGAGTTCTTAGGCCGTATGTGATGGCTATTTTCAATAAGTTCGATGATAGAGGTTATTTTCTGAGGAGTTTGAATGCCACGTTCATTACTTTGGTCCCCAAGAAAGGGGGAGCGACATATATGAGTGATTTCAGGCCCAATAGTCTAGTCATCTCATTTCTAAGGTCTTATTGGTTAAACTTATAAAGGTGATTGACCCTCTTATTTTTTATGCTCAGAGCGCCTTTCTGAGTGGTCATCAGATCATGGATGTGGCCTTGGTGGCATATGAGTGCATCGAATCGAGTTTAAAAGGTGGGGTCCTAGGTATTATCAACAAATTGGATATTGAAAAGGCCTATGGTCATGGGGGCTGGGATTTCTTTCTTTATATTCTTAGGAGGTTGTTGTTTGGGGATCAGTGGTGCAGGTGGATAAAGAGATGTATCTTCCCTGTCAAATTCTCAGTCATTATGAACAGTGTTCCGGAAGGTTTCTTCTCAAGCTCTCGTGGTCTTTGACAGCGTGACTCATTGTCACCTTTCCTTTTTGTATTGGTTATGGAGGCGTTTCTTAGATAATGAGTCGTACGGTAGAGGGAGGTATGGTCTCGGGTTTTTTGATCGGGATCTATGGCCCCCATCTAGTCGAGATCTCTCACCTTCTATTTACGAATGATACTATTATTTTTTATGGGGCATATGTGGATGAGGCGAGGACATTGAGGATGCTGCTTGTGTATTTTGATAATGTTTAGGGTTTATGTATCAATGTTAGGAAGAGTAAGATGATTGATGTGGGATATGTGGGTAACGTGGGTCATTTGGCTAATGTTCTTGGATGTAGGGTCGGCTATCTCCCATTTACTTTTCTTGTCCACCCTTTAGGGCCAAGTTTAAGTCCTATTTGATGTGGGATCCATTCCTTAAGAGGGTCGAAAGGTGGTTAGCAGGGTGGAAGAACAGTTACCTTTCCAAAGGGGGTCGATTGACGTTGATCAAAATCATGTTATTGAGTTTTCAGACTTATTTTATGTCCATTCTCCCTTTACCTCATTTTCCTGTCAAGAGGCTCGACAAGTTAATGAAGGTTTTCTTATGGCTAGATTATGATGATCAATTTAAGTACTATTTGGTGAGTTGGGATGAGGTGTGTCAGCCGTTGCAAGTGGGTGGGGCTGGGGTAAGGATCTTGAACAACTTCAATAAGGCTTTACTGGGTAAGTTGTTGTATGGATTTAATAGAGAAGGAGACAGACTACGGAGGAAACTGGTGGTAGCTAGGAATGGGGTCGGTCCGTATGGGCGGTGTCCTATTATGGGGCGCTTTTCTCACAGGGTGGGGTTGTGGAGGTATATTACGATTTAGTGGGGGGGGGGGGGGGGGAGGGGAATTCTCTTTGCCCACTTCCTTCCAGCTCAGGAGTGGGGGTTGTATTAGGTTCTAGAGGGATAAATGGGGTGTGGGGGATCTTTGGAGGATCTCTTCCTGGGGATATTTTAGACTTGGGAAGACAAAGAATGGTCAGTTAAGGATCATTCGTGGAGAGTAGGGGATCGTGACGTATGGGACTTGGTGTTTAGGAGGGGTCTTCGGATTGTGAGCTTGATGAGATGGAGGACTTCCTTGAGTGGTTGAGTTTGACGTTGACTCCTTCCTCTGGGGTCGATGGGTTGATGTGGTCATGCTCTCAGGATGGCCTTTTTCAGTTAAGAAATATTATAATGTGATGAGGGGTCACGGGTGCTTATTTTCTATTAAAGTCAGTATGGAAGAGTCATGCGTCACCCAAGGTTTGTTTCTTTATGTGGACCGCTGCTGGGGGGGAATTTTGACTATTTAGGAGCTTCGGAGCAGAGGGAGGAGGATGGACAATAGATGTTGGTTATGTAAGATGGAGGAGGAGACGACCAATCACTTTCCTCTACACTGTCAGGTGACTAGGGGTTTATGGAATTTGTTCTTTTCTTTATGCTAGATTTATTGGGTTATGCCTCGTACCGTGTGTGAGGTGATGTCATCTTAGAGGAGGGTGAGGGTTTGGTCTGGGCCGCGGGTGGTTTAGATGATGGTCCCTCATTATCTTTTTTGTATTATCTGGTAGGAGAGGAATAGGAGATGCTTTGAGGGGGTCATACTTGATCCTCTTCGAATTAGGTTAAGCTTCCTCAGCCTTCTCCTTGGTATAGGAAAAGGCATGATTCATCGTTGTCTCTCTTCCTTGAGTACTTAGAGGAGTGTCAGGTGCTCGTCTAGTTTGTTTCAAACCCTAGCTCTTTGCTTTTTGTTTTGTATACTTCATGTATACGGGTTCCACCCCCTCAGATGGGTTTGTTTTATTGAATCATTTTCTAATAAAAAAAATGTGCAAAGTTTTTTTTTTCCGTATGCTCCATCAACACATTATCACATAAACTCCATAGCCAACACTCATGTATAAGTACATATTTTCTGTTTTGAATTTCGTATACTTTATGTTTAGTTAGAACATGTGCACTGGTTTACTCAAAGTTTATTGTTTTGAATATATCTTTTTCATATGATGTTTATATTGTGACATATGAGTATTAAATATATATCGCAATTGTGATATATCATCTGCTAAGTTTTTTAATAAAGAATTATAAGTTTGTTTAGATATAGAATACTGTTGGTTAGTAGTAGCTATTGGAAGTTGTGTTCAATTATTTCAAGGTAAAATATTTTTCTTGAGTCAATTCATTGTATTTATTACTTAATTTGTTTGTTCATTGTACAATGAGTGTTTGGATTCAAATTGGTCAAAAGAGTTAGTATGTACAATTTGTAGTTTCTTCTTCCCCAAACCACATTTCCATAATTACAAATTAAAAAAATGTAATTACAGATTTAATGCTACATAAAGAAGTAATTAATCATTAATTATTACTACATCATCATCAACTTTATACAAAAAACTCATAACTATAATTTAAATAACATATAAATATCATCAATGTTTTCTATCCCATGAACATATGGTATATATCAGAAAGACAGAATTCCATAAATTGTTCAGTCGACGATTCAAAATTGCTGACTCCCGCTGAGTGTCCACATTCTTTATCATCAATGTTTTCTATCCCATGAACATATGGTATAGATCAGAAAGATAGAATTCCATAAATTGTTCAGTCGACGATTCAAAATTGTTGCCTCCCGCTGAGTGTCCACCTTCTTTAATATGCCAAATAAGTCTAACAAGCCACGTGATATGTCGACAGAGTGTCCGAGTCGCGTCATATGCATGCCGGAGTGTTTGTTAGCTCAGGAGAAGGTTTTGTGCTTCTTCCACTTTTATACCAATGACAAATAGATAGTACTTCTGCTATAGCATAGTAGGAACATGCCACACACTTCATAATGATTTCTTTGGTTTGGTTGTCAATCCCACACTCTCGGCTATATGTATAAATGTTGTATGCATTTAGATGCAATTCATTATCTCCCAATATGGATAACATACGAAGTGGTAGAAAATATGTAGTGTACGCAATCTTAAGAAACTATATGCTCATAAATTTAAGAAGAAAAGAAAAATAATATTTTGTTTAGTATAGAAGGATTTAATTTCCATACTGTCTGCCTCCCATCCTTAAACTGATCTAGGGAATTAATATGTGAAGCCTTTCCGCCTTACCTGTAGAAAAAAAATGAGCCATAATAGACCAAATGTTTTACAAGGCCTGAGAGAGCAAGCTCAAGCTTCCTTATTTCATCATTACTCAAAACATTAGGGAAATTTGAGAAAACGTGAAAGGATACATAATATCAACAATTCATGTTACATTCACCATTTATAAATCCAATTGTAATAGAACATCACACCAATGTAAGGATTGAAAACATCCCTTCCAAAAACCCTGTTAATGATCAGACAAAAGGGATTAGTATTACTTTTCTTTTTTATTTTGGTCTGTAAGGGGGAGGTAGTTAATTGACGAGTTAAGATGTCGCGATTTGAGGATTCAACTTGGAAATAAGACGAACCAATGGCCTCGATAGAAATTTAACTTAGGAAGCTTACTTAGTTTACAATTTTGTTTCTATCATGAAATTTTGTTGCTATAAATAGATTGTCAAATGTGGCACATGCATTAGATCTACATTACATATTAGTATTTCCATGGAAATGACAGAACAATACTTTTTCTCCACACTTAACAAAGCCATAGTCTTGATATGCAAGATAAAATTTACGAGTAACATCATTAAATTTCATGAAAGAAAAGAATCATATAAATCGAAAAGTCAAAAAAAACTTTTGAAGAGAAGATTTGATGATGTACCAACTTAGTTGGCATATGTATTTCTTCACTCCTATTTACTAGAAAATGTGGAATTTGGATTAAGTGTCATTTGCATTATATATCAGTCAGTGTATTCTTATATTAGTTGGCATATGCATTAAATCAACTTTACATATGAGTCCCATTACATGACAGGGCATCCCCTGCTTTGTCTAAAAATTAAGACATGATTTTTGGTCCTAATACATTCTTTTACTAAATTAAACAAGAAAACAAATTTAGAAAGCATGTTGCAATCTTTCTTTTTAATTTCTATTCTCATGAGAAACATATGTTTTGAAGGATACCTTTATGTCTGTGTAATACCCCGTATTTTTACTGGTTTTATTTATTGCGATTAATAAAATAAATGGGATAAAAAATTGAAAATTAATCCGAATGTAAAGACTAGCGAGACGAGAGTTAGTAATTGATCATGATAATTATGTTGAATATTACTGAGTGGATATGGTAATATATGATTAATGAATTTATTAATATTGTCACGAGTTATAAATGGGGCAATTTTGGAAATTAAGTTGGGACGCGCGTGTCAAGAACCAATTTAATGGATTTAAGAGTAAATTATTTATATCACCCGTATGGTCATTTTGAGTGCGTCAACGTGACCAAAAGGGTCGAGATAGTCAGAAAACACTAGTCGGAGGTTTAGTTTGGGTCCCGATACATTTTAGGCCTAATCGGCATCCCGGGAGGGTATTTTAGTCATTTTGACTTTTTGAGGAATTATGACCCACGAATTTTAGACTTAATATATCAGCCAACATTAGAACTCCTAGGGTTACCACAACCAAAAATCACCAATGATAGTCAGAGAGGAAGAGAGGGAAGTTTCCAAAGGAGAAACCACCCTTAGAGGCTTTTACACCACCATCACCGCCACCGGTTAGATCGGAAAGAGAGAATCATTCCCCTAGCATTTGTTTTGAAGGATCAGAATATTAATTCACAGGCAAGTGATTTAACTTGTAATAATTAATGTATATATTATCCATGATAGTTTAGGAATTGAGAGTAACCTAGAAAATATTAGAAGTTATGATATTGGAGACAAAAATCTTAATCTAGGTAGGATTTGCATATAGACTTAATTCTGGAAATACATTAGTCACGAAATCATGATCCATGCATATATAATTATGAAATTATGTTGAGTTATTTCATGTTCTTGAAGAAAATAGGGTTTTTATTGATAATTAGATGATTTGAACCAAGAAAAGAGTAATTCATGATGATTTAAGAATTCTGGAACGTTGAGAATCATGTATTTAGATTGTTAGATCACCCAATACATTTACTTTAGAATTTGTAATCTTGTAATGGAATTTTTGGACAAATCTAGGGCTGAAAACGCAGAAAACCGTGATTGCAACTGTTTGATCGATCGATCGGCATTCATAGGTCGGTCGATCGACTGGGTTCGATCGATCGACCTCCCCAGAAATTATTATATTCTTTCCTTTTTTGATTTAAGAAATTCCAACCTTTGAAAGTGTTAAGTGGGGACTATGTGAACACATTGAGACTTAAGGAATACCCGTAGGGGTGTATATGGAGACCAAAATATATTAGAATTGATTTGGGACTTAATGTTAAATTTACGAGGGTTCGACGAGTGAGTTACCGTTAGAGGTTGCGATAAAATTAATTAAATCTATATTAGTGATAACTTAAGGTTAGAGACAGAAAGATGGACCGTAAATTACTGAATTGACCCGAAGGACATGAGGGAAACTTAGGAACCTCTTTGGGATAGGTTTAAGTCCTCAGAGTTATACGACGTGAGAATTATCGGCAAAACGTATTACGCATGAGATGGGATGATATTAGAGTACGTATCAGACTTATGGTATAGGGATGGGATTATAACTTTAATAATGTGGTAATTACCTAATTTGTGTGAATGCTTAGTATATGGACTATTGTGTGTATGACATACCTACCATACTTGCTATCACGGGAGGTTGGCCTTCGAAAAAGGACCATCTTACCTTTGTGTGCCTACGGGGGGATTTAGATTGGTACCTTAAGTACATAAGACTGTGAATGGATTATTTGTGAGTTGATAAGCCAGCTGACCATGGGAGCGTAGGTATGTGCGTGACCTATGGGTATATTAACTATGTTCGCCTCCAGTATGTGTGATTTTATTTATTGAAATGGTTCCTGAGCGATTCAGAATGCGTAGTCCTTATGTACGTGATGTACCGGGATTCGATAGCATAGTATGTGTGCACTGCAGCTTAACCTAGGAGTGCTATATATGTATATATGTACCGAGAATAATATACTTTACTTGTAACTGGTTCACTGTTGAATTGTTAATGCGAATAATTGAGGTATCCGAATGGGATTAAAAATGTGAGAATCTATACAATAATTGATGTAAATAGTTTGTTTAATGTAAAGGTGAGTTATACGTAGAATATATTAGAATGATACGAATAGACCCCCACTATATTATATTGTGAAGACGGGAGGGGTACATACTAGTTAGTTAGCGACATAACTAGGATGGGTTAAGGGTATATGTTAGGCATGCACATTAGTTGAGGGGTGAGGAACTCATGTGAGAGCACATAACTAACATGTATATAATATTTACTATTTAATGCAATTAACACTTGCTGTATTTTTAAACTGTTTTCACCTCGAACTCTGACCCATTTGCTTCCAAATCTATTTTTCTGTAAAACATTTAAGGTACCCATCCACAGGGACGCCAAGCTTAGGAGTTCCATTCTATTGACGTGTTGTAGATGCTGTGGAAATTAAATGATCTCGTTACTAGACGCCTCCACATCTATCCTTGCCTCTTTTGGGAGTCATTTATTCCAGTTAGGGCTTGTTTCCCATTCTATTCAGTGACAGCAGTTTTAGACTTTCATTTTATTTCAGCCTTGGGATTCTATGTATTCAAACTATTGTACTTGGTTTATTTACATTGCTATTATTATTGGAGTGTTTACTCTACACATCAGTTATATCATTTTGTTGATTACCTTATCAGATTTTTCATGTCATAGTGGGATGATGTTTTAAATTATTTTGTTGATGGTTAAATTAAACATTAAAATTTGGCACTTCACTATTTTAAATATTAGGTGGTTAGTAATTAATTAAATGTTTTTGACAGTGATGATATGAACTGAACCAACTTGACATTTTGTATTAATTTAAATAAAGGAGTAGCTACCCGGTATTAAATTAGTAGGGGTGTCACAATCTGTTTTCAAAATTGGGACTGCACAAAAAAGATATTTTAGTTGTTTTCTAGACCAAATAGTCTAAAAAATGGCACCTAAATAGGAAAATTGAAACTGCTAACCAAATAAAAGTTCTTTAAATTGAAAACTAAAAGTCAAGGATAAAAACAGGGAAATGGAAATGCAATATACTTTTTCCCTCCAAAGAGGACCGCATTTTTACTAAGATATTTGGAAGTATTAGAATTTCTCATAAAATACCTACTTAATGCATAATGAGTTTGATTGGCTAATGTTCTATGTACAATAGTATTCCGAGTAGGAATGAGTTTTTTTTACCTACATGCCGTTATTTTAAAGATGATTTATTTTGTAATTTTTCACATTTTTACCTTCATCTAAATTATTAGAAATGTTGCACTTAATTTTATACGTGCCTTATGTGGATTTGTTTTCATTGGGATCTAATGGATAGTGTTAGAAGAACATAACACATGCTTAGGCATTTAAAGCCATTATAACTCACACGACAATAATTAGAACCTTTCTCTTTTAAGCTCGATACTTCATACAGATATTATTCATTATATTTGAGTTATCTATTTGACTACTAATCCTATACAAGATACTCCTTTTTGGATCACATATCGTTATGTATATTTTATTTTTAAATCCACATATAATTGGATCACACATTTGTCATCCTCACCAAACTTGCCAAATTTATCTTGGAACGATAAATCAAAACTCAAATATATACAAAAATTAAATATTTTCTTTGGTTTTTAGCGCATAATGCTTTACCTACAGGTGACATTCTTTACTATTACCATAAACTTCCTCCCCTATTATGCTCATTCTGCTTACTGTCCGATGGTAATAGTCATATATTCATCGAATGACCGAAATTCTTTAAATATTTAATCCAACAATACCATCCCTAATAATAATCCTTAAAACTTTATACAATATACTCCGATGACATTGTTCAGAGGTTTCTTTCATGGGTTTATTAATGTTACTCTTAGGTTTTTGGGTTGAGTTTTAAGGTTTCAAAATGATTTGATTTGTTAGTCTTATCCAGCAATTGATATTATCAATGTTATATACCATATATTTTTTGTTTTAAATAGGTTATAGCTTGGCTCATCAGTGCATGGAAATTAATGTCTGCTTCTCATAGGGATTTTGTTTGATCGTCGGTAAATTTCCTGATGACTGATGGTATCTAAACACGATTTCTCTCTCTCTCTCTCTCTCTCTCTCTCTATATATATATATATATATATATATATATATATATATATATATATATATATATATATATATATATATATATATATATATATATATATATATATCGCTCACTAAACATACTTCTTCCTCCACTTCTTATACATGTTTTTATTGTTAACGCTTATTCCAGATTTTTTCTCTAGGATATATATCAGTGCTCGAGTATTTAGTTGAAATGTAAGCTTAATAATTGATGACGAAACCTTTCTAGTTCCATTGTCTTACCTTTTACTCCACCACTAATGTGTGTTGGTTTGTTATTGGTCAATGTGTTAGATAATTCTTTTAGTTGGTTGCCCGCCAATATGAAATGTAGACAAGTCTATTTATATTTTTATATATTTTATTACTTGCAAAGAATGGTGGCCTTTTAGTTTTTTTTTCATATCTCTCTATGCGTATTAGAGGTAATCTAATTTATGATCTAGCCCCGTTCAGGGGTGTATATATATATATATATATATATATATATATAAGTGTGTGTGTGTGTTTATGTCTAGATTTATATGTGTGTATATATACGTGCACCGCATACTGACTTCCCCATACGGGATGTTTTTTATAAAAAAAAATGTTTGTTGGTGGGACTTAAACATTTCAGGGTACCAGTAACAAAATCATCTCAAAATGATTTGTTTTGATATTTTTAATAAATGGATCCATATTTGAGAGTTAAGTAGTTGGTACTTTGTGTAGAAATTGGACTTCTTTGCATTGGTAAAATAACCATTTCTCTAGACTGCTAATGACTAGAATGATGAGTTTTGTTTAAGTCTACACTAAAAAATATTTTATGTTTTTTTTCATAAAACAGACTCAAAGCTGACAAACAACTTATAGCAGGATTGAGAAATTGATGTTAATTAGTCTCGAATCCCATACATTTAAGATAACATCAACGGTAAAGTCTGTCTTAAGTGACTACATCTTAAAGAATTTTGTTTATGAAGTTTGCAATTTATTTCATTTTCTAATTTAGTTGATAGTTTTCTATAATTTTTTGTAAAACATGTTTATATTTTAAAATAAAATGTCGTTAATTTGTAGGAGCAAAGAAATAGATATCAAGGATTGAGTGACCGCAATGCCACATGCAATATTGAAGACATTTCCAATTTTATTAATGATGTTTTATTATATTTGGGGTTTTTCCTTAATAAAATATATGTATCAAGAGACATATTTTCACAGGTATTGTTTGGTATATCAATAGTTTGTCAATACGTATGTCAGTTATATATAATGAAATAATACAATTTTGGGAATATATTTAAATAATATATTTCATTCAACAATATTTGTATCATACATTTTCGCTCACGCATCACGCAGAGTACATGCTAGTTAAATACAGGACGATATCAAAGTAAATATATGATAAAATTAGTAAAAACACTATTTATGATGCAAGACAAGACCAACTTCACGAAAATAAAAAACTAGGTTAGTAAACAAACATTAAATCGCAAACAACTATACCTAGGTATATGATCAACTAGTTTTTAGTAACATGGTAGGATGGGGAAGGTCGACTCTAGAACCCATCTACAAGCTGTTTGGTTGATCTTTGGCCTTTGTCGCCTATTAACGCACTTCAGGATCATTCGCTGAAGATAGATATCATGGGGGCATACGACTCATGCTTGTCTGGAGTTACCTTCTTTCAAAGAGTTATGGTGGGTCGTGTTAGGGATTTGGGTAGTGTTTCTCCTTCGGTAGAGAGACTAAAGTTGTGGGTGAATGAGCATTGGAAACCCATAGGTAGGGTGGAGATTCGATTCTTGGGAGCGTCCTTGATTTGTTTCATTTTTTTATCTGAGAATGAAGCAAAGAGGATCTTGATGATGAAGAGTTCATTTTTTACAGGGTCCCTCTCTATTTAAACCAGTGGCACCTGTTGCCTTGCTATTCTAAAAGCTTCGGTGCCTGAAAACTAGATGGATTTGTTAGCTATCACAAACTTATGAACAAAAAAAAAGTCTTTGAATCAATGAAAGTGCTCTCAATAAATAAGATCACCAAAACACAATCGTTTGATACATTTATTGACTCTGAATTGAAAGACACATATCCCATTTACAAGGAGATAACTCTAAAAAACTACCAACTACTTCCTAAGAATAAGAAGAAAGACTTGGTCATAATAACAACTACAACTAATTGCTATTAATCAGTTCTCGCACCATTGCTAAGCTAAAAAAAATAGGTAGATAATGTCCTAGTTTGTTATTCAAACATTCTTTCCTTCAAACTAGGACTGCTTCATCTCCCCTTAAATCTGAACTTTTTTCATTCCCATCATATTTCTCATCATCGAAAAAGCTTTGGAAGGTAAAGGTTTTGTAAATATATTTGCCACTTGTTCCAAAGTGTGACACCAGGTTAGTTCAATAGTTTTCTTCTTAACATGATCTCTGATAAAATGGAATCTCATGTCAATATGTTTGCTTCTCCCATATTGTACTGGGTTTTTAGACAATTTTACTGCATACATATTATCCACATAAATTAAAATTGACTCTTATTGAGGATGCTTGGGCAAATCTAAAAACCGTATTGCTTCAAAAATTGTGGAAGATGCTGCGATAAATTCTTCTTCATATGAAGATAATGCCACAATGCTTTGAATTTTTGAAGATGATGAGAAAGAAGTTGAAGAATAAAAAAACACATAACCTGTAGTGCACTTGTTTTCCTTAATATCTCTTCCCCAATAACTATCAGAATACCCAGCTAATTCGAACTTCTCCCCATAAGGATAAAACAACCCAAATTTAATTGTCCCTTTTATATAATGTAGCATCCGCTTTGCTACCTGCCAGTGTGATTCCCTCACCGTCTCGGTATAACGACTCAGAAAACTGACTCCATAGACTAAGTTGGGCCTTGTCATCGTACAATATCTAAGTATCCCGATTAAGATTTTGTAAAGACTTGGATTAAAAACATTCCCTTCACCTTCTTCCGTCAACTTGAGATTGGGAATTACTGGAGTGTTGATAGTACCACAGTTACTCATGCCATATTTCTCAAGAATTTCACTCATATACCTCTTTTGTGGCATGAAAATTCCTTCATTCATCTGCTGCATTTGAATACCTAAGAAATATGGCATGATACCATTTTCTATTGTCTCAAACTCCCTAAACATGTCTCTCTTTAAATTGTCCAAACAGATTTTCACAATTTCCTGTAAACAACAAATCATAAACATAAATACAAAGTATTAGAAAGCTACAATTTTCTCCTTATTTGGTGTACATTGAATGCTCATATGGACATTTGATAAATCCATGCGCCAGTAGATAGTCGCCAAGACGTTCATTCCTGGCCCTTGGTGCCTGCTTGAGCCCATAAAGTGCTTTCCTTAAATGGTACACTTTATGCTCTTCTTGAAGTAACACAAAACCACAAAGCCTTCTTGTTTCTGTACATAAACCTCTTCTTATAGTATTCCATTTAAAAAAGGAAGATTTAACATCAAGTTAATTGATACTCCATTTGTGATCTACTGCCAATGAGATGATCAATCTTATAGTGTCAAGTCTAACAACGGGAGAAATTACCTCTTCATAACCAATTCCATGCTTTTGCTTGTAACCCTTGGTAAGGAGCCTTGCTTTGTAGTAGTTGATTGTTCCATCTGCACTTCTTTTAATTTTGAAAACCCATTTTACACCAATGGCTTTCTGCTGTTGAGGAATTGTAGTAAATAACCATGTATCATTCTTCTCGAGTGCCTACAATTCTTCAGCCATAGCATTTATTCAACATTCTTATTCAGTTGCCTATTTGTAATTAAGTGTGTATCGATTAACATAGAGACATAAAAGATTTGTCTCTTCTTTGGCTTTGTCTCTTCTTTGGCTTCATCATCATAGAGGATTAGTTCCTCACATGCCCTACACACATCACTCAATCTCTTTGTTCTTAGAGGTGGAGTTTCACTATTGGAAGAACTTCCACCAACATGAGATGACCTTGTTACAGGGGTGACTGATTCTCCTTGTTTGCCTACAGGTGGAGGGGTCTGCGTTGGAGATGGGCATGCCACTAGCACTGCCTCCATTGTGAGTACTAGATTGTTGTCATCATGATCCAACATCTTCTAATGATATACATTATCATCCCATTCCCAAGTTTCTACCTCATCAAAAATCACATCTCTACTTATTAATATTTTCTTTATATGTGGGTTGTATAGCTTATAGGCTTTACACTCCTCGCTGTAGTCTATAAAAACACATATTTCCCCATGATCATCAAGTTTCTTGCGTCTTGCATCTGGAATTTAAACATATGCAACACATCCAAAAAATTTTGAATTCACCACATTTGGCTTGAACCCACTCCATGCCTCCTTGGGTGTTTTGTTCTTCAGGATTTTGGTTGGACATCGATTCAGTAGGTACACTAAGAAAGCTACTACTTCTACCTAAAATTTCTTTGGCATAATTTTCTCTTTGAGGAGTTTTCTTGTCATGTACATGATCGTACAATTCTTTCGTTCATCATTTTTGTTTTGCTGAGGTGTGTATATAGTTGCGAGTTGATGTTTGATGACATGTTATTTGTAAAAATTCTGAAATATAATGGAGGTGTACGCTGCTCCTGGATCTGACTGGATGGTTATAATCTTATTTCCACTCTCAATCTCAGAATATGCCATGAATTTTTTTAAAACATCAAAGGAGGCAGACTTTTCTTTCAAAAAATATACCCATAGTTTCATGCTGAAGTCATCAATAAATGCCATGAAATATCGATGACCTTTGATGGATTTGGATTCCAATGGCTCGTAGATGTCAGTATGCACATGTTGTAGAGCCTCTTGTGCGCACCATGTACCTCTAGTGGGAAAAGGTAACTTGGCTTATTTTTCGATGATATAGGTAGCACAAACTTTGCTTAGAACTTCCAGATTTGGTAGACCACAAACCATTTTTATTGTAGAGAACAACTTTAATCCATGGAAATAAATATGCCCAAAATGTGCATGCCATTTTCATTTTTCACATTCAATAAAACTTGCAAGACACGACTCCAACTTTCTATTAAGATATAAAGTGAAGATTCTGTTCTTTGTCATTCTGACCCATGCAATAAGATGCTTTTTTTCACTCCTCAACTCCAGGTGATTATTCTCCATATGGATATTGTGTCCTTTTTAAGTAGTTGTCCAAGAATAAGGATATTGCTCTTCATGTTTGGGATGTAATACACGTCAAAAATAAAAGTTTTTCACCATTCTTTTGATATATTTCTACCTTCCTTTTTCCAACCACTGTATCTTGAAGGCATATCCCAATCTCACTGGTCCACATAAGTGATCATGTAGTTCGCTGAAGACTTCCTTCCACACATAAGGTTACTGGCTCCTAGATTTAGGTACCACAAAGTCCGCCTTCAATTGGTTCATTGTGAACCACCAATAATGATGGCTCATCTTCTACATAGTTTGAACCTTTAGCAAAGTTTGCTAATTACTTATGTTTACACTCAATGGCATAGTGACCATACTATTTGAAATTACAACATTTTACTACTGATTTTACTTCACCAAATTGGAGATTCTCTATCTTGTTTTGATTGCCATTTCCACTTCCTCAACCTCGATTAGTGGGGCTACCACATCCTCTTCCCCGTCCGCCATCATCAAGTGTCAACTTTGATTCTAAGGCTTGTTCATAGCCGTGAACTCATCATGATTGCGTATGCGTAGTTTATTTACTCGCAGTGACCCCAAAATCTCCTCAATAATCATGATCTCTAGATCTTTTGATTCTTTAATTATCGCCGCTACATGTTCAAAGCATGAAGTAAAAGAACTCAACACCTTTTCAATTACCCTTACATCTTCAAGATCTTTGCCATTTTGTCACATTTGATTCACAATGCTTATTAAGTGTGAGTGATAATCAGATAAAACTTCACCTTCCTTTATGCGGATAGTTTCAAATTATCCATGTAATATTTGCAGACGTTGATTCTTCACTCATTCTACTACTTTGTAAATAATGGCCAATTTATCCCATACTTCTTTGCTAGAAGTAGCTTTTGAGACCTTCTCAAAATTGTCATCTTCCAGCCCGTGATAGATAAGGAAAAGAGATTTCTTATCCTTTTTACGACGAGGTGTGAGAGCATTTTTTCTGTGATCAAAATAAGGCTTTGAATTGGATACAACATATCCCAAAATTAGAACATAGAGTTGCACCAGATTTGATTCCATAGTTGTTGGATCACAAAACAACTCTAATACAACTGTTATCTGTCACTAACTTATGAACAAAAAATAAGACTTTGAATAAATGAAAGTGCTCTCAGTAAATAAGATCACCAAAACACAATGGTTTGATACTTTTATTAACTTTGAATTGAAAGACACATATCCCATTTATAGGGAGATAACTCTAAAAAAACCAGCAACTACTTCCTAAAAACAAGCAGAAAGACTTGGTTACATTAATAGCTATAACTAATTGCTAAAATTAATTCTCACACCACTGCTATGCTAAAAATAGGTAGACAAAGTTCTAGTTTTTTATTCCAACAAGATTCAAGTGATATGTGTCTAGTCTACCTGTGGAGGGTGGAAGCTTTCTCAGCGATAGGTAATAGTTGTGGATATTTCTTATGCATTGATGAGGCGGCTCACTGTGGTGAGGAACTAAGATGGGTGCATATTCTGATCAAATCAATTATTCAGTTCTCCAAAAAAGTGACCACTGAAACCGGGGAACAGGTGTTTGAGCTATTTATTTGGCTAGAGTATTTTGGCTCATGCTACTATAGAGGAGATGTTGATTGGGCAAAGAGTGGGGTGAAACCTCATGGTAAGGTGGTATCTATTTTGAATTCTACTCGGTGCAGAACAGAGTTGAAGGTAGAGGAGGGGAGTGTCTGTTCTTGTACGAATCTTCTTAAAGAGAGGCCTTTAGAGAGGAAGGAAGGGGATAACGGTTCTTGTTCTTTCCCTAAATGTAGTAGCGATGTGGGGTTAAAGCTAAAGTTCCATGGATCTTTAATGGATAATCAGACTAGCTCCGTTTTAGGCACCAAGGTTAGGGCTTGTGCTCAGGAGTGGAAATTGTACTATCAGGGCATGTTAGACTTTGGTTCTGAAGTAGACGAGATTGTGGAGACTGTTCCATGCTCAACTTGCTTTGTGGAAGGAGGTCTAGTGGTGAAAACTCCTTGCTCCACGAGATCTGGCAATAGGGATATGGTGGATTTATTAGGCGGGAATAGTATCATCCATGTTTCAAGTGGTTCTACCACCACTGTTAGAGGCCATCCTGAGTTAACCGATGATATTGGTTCTTGATTAGGAAAGATGAGAGTTGATAATTGGGGGGGGGGGGGGGGGGGTGGACCTTGTGAGTATGAGGGAGGTCCTAGAGGGTTACATGGGTGAATGGTGTATTCTTTCTAAGAAACATGATGGTTTTTTGGATCTTGGTGATAATATAAGATGCGTGGTCAAATTATGAGGGAGACAATATATCCTGATTTGATTAAATTTAATGGGGCTAAGATGTGTCTAATTCCTGAAAACAGGAATAATACATGCAGTGTCATTATAGGGAAGGAGCATTTTATTTTCGAACAATATACAATTAGGTTCCTTGTTGACAATTTTCAAACATTTAAGGACAATTTCTTATTAGGTCCACTTGTTATGCCACTAGTGTGGACTTCTATAAGAAGAGAATTGGTGGACCCAAAGGGTTAAAATTTGTCAAAATCCCTTTAGTGTTTAAAATTTGTATGCGAAGGACCTAAGAGTACTTTTCTATTTATTTTTTAGGCGAGTGATTTCTAGTTTTTTCCAGGTACATATAAAGAATTTGACTTCTTCATCTTCAGAATAATGGTGGGACAACATAATCAAAGCCTAGATGTTTTAATGGAGTGTTGTCATAGGAATGTCTGGGACTGAATTCTGATGGTCTTAGAGATAATTTTATTTGGGGTTGTAAGAGCGTCCTAAACGGTTAAGGCTGACGAAAGGAAAGTTTTCAAAATGAAAAGGTGGTTTTACCTTTTCTTATGAGTAACCTCTACACTGGTGGAGTAGGAAAAATTTTCTAATTAACTTCCTACAAACAAATGTTGTTCGTAGGAAATATAAAAAGTATTTTGTACGAACAATATTATTCATAGATACTTTTACGAATTTTATTTAGTCGTATAAAGTATAACTAATGTTCATATGAACTATATTAATTCTTATGAATTCCTATGAACTAATAGAGTTCGTAGAAACGTTTACAAATGCAGTAGCCATTCAGTAAAACTAGCAAATGTCTACCATTTTTCCTACTGATTTTTTTGACTTTCATCCACCAGGACGGACCTCTCAGTTTGTAATTCTGACAATTTAGGTGTCTTTTAGCACCACCATTGTGGATGCTCTAAGTAGGGTTGCAAAAAACTTAGCGGTAGAAAAGATACGTGCTTTGGTAAGTCTTTAATGGGTTTAAAAAAAAATTTAAGACCGTAATTAATTGTAGTAAAACTATTAAAAAAAATTCAACTTTTGGTAATAAAAAAGCATGGGTTTCTTGTGTTGAAATAGATCGTGGCCCTGCTTTTTCTATTAAGCGGGAGAAATCAAGGGGTCCAATGTGCCATAATTTGGTTATGGTAAGAATGAATAATTTTCCCTTTAAATTTGACAAGGGGGACCTCCCACGTTTTATGCTGAAGAGACTCTTGTATGGTAAGAGCTCTGGGTGCAGGAGCAAACAGCATAACTTTTAACAGGTCAAATCGTTGGGTAAAATTGGATATACTTTGTCAGGATGAGGTTCCCAATGATAGAGAGGAAGAGGGGTGGGTAGATGATCCTAAGGGTTGGATGGAAAATATGATAAGAGGCATTAGTAAAGATGAGGAGTGATGTGAGAGGCTAATGAGAATGAGACTTTGGAGTAATTTGAGTAGATAACTAGTTTTGGGTGGGGATAATAAGGTTGTAGAGGGGGAAGCCAGTCTTTATGTACATTTAATGAGATTAAGAATCTGATTATGGAATATGAGGGGGTTGAACGATGTCGCTAAAAAGGGCATCCTTAGTGAGGTCGTCGCTAGGAGGAAACCTAACATTTTGTGCTTGTAGGAGACAAAATTGAGTATGGTAGATAATAGGATTGCTTATTCTATTTGGGGAGGGATAAGGGTGAAAAGGGTTTGTTTGGATGAAGTAGGTGCTTCAGGTGGGGTGTTGATTACGTGGGAGTCGGGTGTGGTTGAGATGATGGGGAGTTTTATGGGCGCATAGTCTTTATGTTGCTTGTACAATAACTTGGAGGATGCATTTTCATGGAGTTTCTCGGGGATTTATGGGACGGTAATAGATTCCAATATATTGAAGTTGTAGGAGGAGTTACCAGGAGTTAGTAGGGTGTGTGATGTTCCTACGTGTATAGGGGGACTTCAACATAGTGCATTTTGCATTGGAGATAAGTGGACACGGTAGAACCGAAAGGTATATGAGGGACTTTTTAGATTTTAATGATGAGATGGATTCGATGGGCTTACTATTGGAGGAAGTTTGTACACATGGCCCAACTTTAGGGTTATACTGACCTTATCTCAATTGGATCGTTTTCTTATTTCTTAGGGGTGGGAGGAGCATTTTCTAGGGTTCATTCAGTCTTGCTTTACTAAGGTTACGTTATATCAAATTTCTATCTTATTAGAGTATGGGGGGGATATAGAGAAGGTAAGATTACATTCGGATTTGAGAATATGTGGCTCAAGGAGGTAAACTCTGTGGACTTAGTAAAGGATTGGTGGTTAAATTACGAGGTGGAAGGAAATGGTAGTTTTAAATTTCCCTAAAAGTTGGGACTTTTGAAAGGGGATTTAAAACAATGTAATAAGGAGGTTTTATAGAAATTTGAGGAATACTACTACTAGGCTCTTGGTGGAGGTCATACGACTCGATGAAAAGGAAGGTCTGCTCTATTTTTTCTGAGGTGGAGAATAGAGTCAAGGATGAGAGGAAGAAGGAGATTAGGAGAGACTTATTTAGGAAGAAATTAGTTGGAGGCAGAAATCTAGGGATTTGTGGATAGGAGAGGGCGATATGAACACTAAGTTCTTTCCCAAAGTGGATAACTCTAATCGTCTTGGTAATCAAATTAGGAAAATTGAGGTGAGGGTGGTGTTTGAAGAAGATAGAGAGGTTAGAGGGGAAATTGCTCAGTTCTATGAGGATCTATTTAGGGAGAAGGAGGAATGGAGGCCGCTGTTGATGAGGCTGAGTTGGGATGTATTTTGGGGATGAAGTCGTGAGAATTGAGGGTCAGTTCTTTGAGGAGGAAGTGATGCAAATCCTTAATTAGATATGTGGGGATAATGTGCCTGTACCTGATGGCTTTTCGATCGCATTTTTAAAGCAATATTGGCCCATGGTTAGGAGTTATGTGATGTCTTCGTTCGTTAAATTTAATGATAGATGTTACTTTGTGAGGAGTTTGAATGTGACGTTGATTACCTTGATCTACAAGAAGGGTGGATCTATTGATAGTAAGGACTTCCAACCTATTAGTTTGATTAGAAGTGTCTATAATCTTCTTGCAAAAGTTTTGTCGATTAGGCTCCGAAACGTCCTTGACCCTCTTATCTCTGAACCCCAAAATGCTTTCATTAGTGGAAGGAAAATTCTCGATGCAGTTTTGGTGGCTAATGAATGTGAGAAATCTAGTTTGAGAAGTTGAGTGTTAGGGATTGGCTGTAATCTTGACATCAATAAGGCATATGATCATGTCAATTTGAAATTTATTTTGTAGCTACTGATAAGGATGGAGTTTGGTGAGAGGTGGTGCCGATGGATGTGGAGATACATATCTATGGCCAGGTTCTCTACTATGATTAATAGAGTGCCTAAGGTTTTTTTTTTCCCATTTTGCACTGTCTATAATAGGGAGAACTGTTATCCCTTTTTCTTTTCATATTGGTTTTGGAGACTTTTAGTAGGATGATGCACCAAGTGGTTACGATTGGGATGACCAGTGTTCTTTTATTGGGCAGCTGAGTTAGATTTGTATTGCTCTTTCGCATCTTTTATTTGCTCATGATACGATTATTTTATGCAGTTCTGGTGTGGGTCATGTTCATGCGCTAAAGTTAGTTTTTATCTGTTTTGAGGCGGTGTCGGGTCTTCACATTAACTCGGGGAAGTGCAAGATGATTCTGATTAGGGGAGATGATAGTATGAAGGGTCTTGTTGGTATGCTAAGGTGAAAGATCAGTTCCTTCCCATCGACTTATCTCGAGATTTAGCTATGTACGAAGTTTATGTCTAGAGCGATTTGGGATCCAGTGTTAGAGAGAATGACAAGGAGATTAACATAGTGGAAGAATGGTTTTATTTATAAAGGAGGGAGATTGAATCTAATTAAGATTCCGTTGTCTAGTTTTCCAACCTATTTCTTATTTGTCTTGCCGAGAATTTTTGTGTTGAGGCACCAAGGATTATTTTAAGTATAGCTTAGTAATGTGGGAGGAGGTCTGTAAACCGAACAAGGAGGGGGTGAGTGTGAAAAACTTGGAGCATTTCAACAAATATCTCTTAGGTAAATGGTTATGTGATTCCCTAATGAGGAGAATAGGTTATGGCGAATGGTAGTGGGCTCTACATGGGGATGTACGCATTTGGGGTGGGGGAGTGAGTGCGGCAAGTGGCACATGGATTAGGTTTGTGGAATCATATGACGAAGGTGTGGGTGGATTTCTCTAGTCATATGAAGTTACATTTGGGAATAGGAAATATAATTAGATGTTTAAAGATAGATGGGGCTGGAAATTTTCTATTTTGGATTAATTTCCAAGGATTTCTAGTTTAGGGGAGGTGCAAGATAGTTTGGTGGTTGATCATATGAAGATGCATGGGGGTCAGGTGATGTGGAACCCATGGTTCACGAGAAGGATTTTAGAGTGGGAACTTTAGGAGGATAATAGGTTTTTTATTTGGTTGGAATCAGTTCCCTGGCCGTAAAGTGGGGACAATTCTTTGGTATCGTTGGTAGGTGGGTGAGGGGTGTTCAAAATCAATGGATATTATTCCATTTGAGAGGTATTGGGAACCATAGTTTTTATTTACTTTGGAAGAAGATTTGGAAGGTCAAGTCGTAGCTTAAGGTTAGGTTTTTTGTCTGGATCGCAGAAATCAGGCCATTTTTAAGACCGAGGGCTTGCATAAGAGAAAGCGATTTACGACAAGTTGTTGTTGTCTTTGTAAGGAGGTGGGAAAGAATAAAAATATTTTCCTTTTACACTTTTGGGTGATAAGTGGTCTATGGGGTGTGTTACTTTCCCTCACTCGGACTGTGTGGGTGATGCATGAGTCAGTGAGGGTTCTTTTAGAAGTATATATCCTATTGGGGGAGGCTGACAAACAGAATAGTGTGGCAGTTGGTGCCTCATTGGATATTTTAGACTATTTAGAAGGAGAGGAACGCGAGATTTTTCGATGACATTGAGACTTCTCCTTATAGACTTTGTTATATTTTTTTTATCACTCTCATTTACTGGTATAAGGGGAGGATTGCTGTTTCCACTCAGGATTTTCTAGAGTTTGTAGAGGAGCTCTACCCAGTTTCGTAGTTTTTGGTATCCCTATTTATGAGACCTATTTTTCTTTAATTTTTAGCATATTGCCTACTCCGTATACCTCCTGTATACAGGTCCAATCCCTTAGAGATTGGTTTCTAATGCATTTATTTATAAAAAAAAGGCTTGGCATTGTAAAAATGGAAAGAAACACCATTTAAGTTTCACCGAACATAACTAATAATACACATTATATGTGTCACAATCGTTATCATCATTTCCAAAAAATAGATAATTTTATTCTTATACATCCTCACTCAACGTATCATCTTCCCCAATATTTTCATCAATGAATCCATCAACTATCAATTCTCCATGGCGCACACTACATGCATCAATGTCAAGTACTAGAATATCATCTCTTAGTAGAGAAAAATCTCCATCACCAACTTTTGTTGTCTTATCTACAATGTTAGGATCAAGTTGTTGGTTCAACACATTATCACCTACTAACTCATATGTTGGTGCTTTAAGAAAATCATACTTATCACAAGGTGTATTCTTAAAAAAAAAAGATGCCACACAATCCCTAGCTTGATGTCGGGCACATGATAAACTTGTGCCGCTAGATAATCTAGAACAACAAGTTGATTATTATACAATTTATGAGATGTGTTCATACTATTTAATTCATACTCATTTGTATGTATTCCAAATACCTCCTCCCTTCACCCTAAATCCTACTAGTTACACTTTAAGAGAACCACATAATTTCCTTAAACAAATTCTAACTCAATTATATCATATAACTCACCATAAAAATCAATATCCACTTTTTCATGTTCCCCAACAACAACGACGCCACTATTTTGAGTTTTCGATATTTACCATGATCTTTTATGTGAAACATGTATACATTAAGAAAACAACCCCTCTATTATCTCACTGATCATTCAAGACCCTAAGATAAAGCACAAACTTGTTTGCTAACATGGTAAAGAGTTTGAGGAGAAATCTATGGTTGGGAGTTCGACGAGCAATCTATGTCACATATATATGTCGTAATATTATATTTCAAAATTGAACACTTACCCTCTCTTTACACCATATTCTCTACATTTTTGTTCCCCCTTCCTTAAAAAAACCCCTGTTCTCTATAAAATATATAAAGTATTAAGTGTGTGTGTATATACACACACACACACACACACACATGCACACATACTCAAATGCAAGAAAATAAATTTATACGAATTAACATAATTTACATATTCTTGTATTACATCCCAATTATCCAATGTATATAAGCGAGCCTTATGCCATTTAATAAGACTAAGTCATTTATAATTTTCTTTCCCAATGAAACAACCATTATATGAGAAAATAGACATGCCCTCTTGAATATCATCACCATCATAATTTCGCTCCATTCGGTTAAATCTTTTACCAAAACCACGCAAATATATTGAGCAAAAGGTTAAACATTCGTTTAGAATATAATATTTTGTAATTGAGTCTTCCAAGCGTGCTTTGTTACCCACAGTAAGTTTAAGCAAGTGCATATTCCTGTGAAGAAATAAATTATTGAACTCAAAGCATACTTTAAATACAAAAATTAATAAGTAGGCATGACATACTTTATATTACATGTCAAATAGACACATTCATCAGTCTTTTACTGGTCTAGCAATAATGGATTCTCGTGCAAGACGAAATGGCAAGCAAACCATAATATCGAAGAATGGTGGTGGGAATATCCTTTCAAGCATACATAGCGTTAGAGATGGATTATTCTCAAGGATCTATAAAGCATCCACTTTTAAAGTATTTGAACCTCTTTGAAGAATGACCCAAGATCAATAAAGGGATCACAAACTCCCTTATTAAAATAACTACGTATTGCAAGTGGTAACTATCGTTGTAAATAATATGGCAATCATGATTTTCATTCTTGAAATTCGACCATCATTATAAGTTACAAATCGAGAAATGTTTGAAGCATACCAATTAGAAAACTTTATTAAAAATTCACATATTGCCCTCTTCTATGAAGTAGACAATGTGTAGCATGAATGGTGCTCCATCCATTTATCTCCATTTTTTATAGGCATGCAAGTCCCTGGGTATGAAGATTTCTTCTAAATAAAAATGGTACTTACCATTACCTTTCATTTTTCCATCAATGTTTAACAATGTTACCAATATATTCTTATAAACATCTTTTTCAATATGCATAACATGAAAATTGTACGTAGTTTTAAGACAATCTTACTATATATTAATATGCCCATTGTAGTCACCATGGTCGCAGAGGAATTAATAACAGGTTGCTTCTTAGGAACTGACAGGTTGTGACCATATACAGTTATTTGTCCTTGTACCACAGGCCTTAGTCAAAACCGTTCGCTACCTGGGCTCAAACAGGTTACGACAACCATCCAAGTATTGGCCACTGTCTAGGTTCAAACAGGCTACGAAACCTATTCTAACATTAGTCACTTGATAGCTTTCCTTCTTCTAGAAGGATTCCTTGCTCATCAGACTTATCCACATGTAACGTGCTTCGGGCCCTGACACCACTTTTATGACTTCTATAAATAAAAGTTCTAACCTCACTATTGGGGAGACAAAACACTTGGCGAAGCCCTACCAAACTCTCAGCTCTCTCTCTTTAGAGACCACCACTCTCGGGGGCTCACTCACAGCCACAACAGCTACAAGTTACTCTTTATAGGCTGCATTCTAGGGACCCCAGATCTAGTACGATCATGTATTCCCCTCTCTTATCTCTCTTGTATGGTTCTAATGGTACCACAATCTTGTACTATACAACATATATAATGAGAGTAGGGCAAGAAAGTGGGCGTAGTCTTTTTTTTATAGCCGAACCACTCTATATCTTGTGTTTATCTCCTTTTACTTGCTTTATTGATACTTTACACTTTATTTGTTGGTCGAGAAGGATGTATGTTCCATTTCTCGTATCATCATTTTGTCATCGTCTAGGGGAAATGAAATATTAGATTTAGTTTCCATTTTACATTTTAGGGTTCTAACATGTTATTTCAACCATGATAGCTCCCGATCCACTATCTCGTGGGTGAGATCTGAGTTGTGGGACTCATACTTTTTCACATAAAGCCCCGTGAGGGGATTATTTATTTCAAGATCTATTCACCAGTCCTCTTTTCTATGACCCTAGATCTATTTTTCATACCCCGATGATGTTACCTTACAAAGACAGTGTTGAAAAACACAAAAGCAATAGCCTTATGAAGGTGGGTAACTAGGGAAGAAATCAATTGACTCATTTTTGCTCTTTACACCCTTGATTTAGGGATTACGACCAGATTTGTGCTACTTTTTGCACTGAAAGGTTGTTTTTGCCTTGGTAGGCTCCTAGTACGACTATTCTATACATCTTTTATGAGCTAAACTCAGATTTTAAGCCCAACTTTGGGATCGCACCCTCCATCGCTTCTAGCAAGATGCAGCCTGGCAATTTAATTACCTGAATGCCTCAACTCTTCTATTGAAGTTGGTGCATATCTTTAACTCATCCAGTTCACCACCAAGGAAAAGGGAACTTTTTATAAATTGTCCTTAGACCAAGCTATGTTTAATTTCACCTTGGTGATGCCACGACAATAACTTAGTTTGTGCAACAAGCAGCGGTCACAGTAGTGTAATCCTTTATATTATTAAAGACTGCATCCTTGTTACTATACTTGGATCTCTCTCTACATATCGTGATTTCTCACCATTGATTAGTTGATATCAGAATATATATTTCTAAAGATTAACATTCATAAGCCATGGAAGGAATCTTCGAATTAGGTTCACAACATAATAAAGAAATAACCCAGCTGCTGAGCTATGTCAACCATTTGTATGATAGCTAGGCCTCTCTTCGAGGCCAAGTCAACCTCCCGACATAGAGCATTATAATTCTGGAGTCTACAGTTTTCACCTCCATGTAGAAGGCCGTAACATCAGATGCCACAGAGGATAAGGCCGCAACCAAAAATCCCAAGAATAGGAAGAAGGAAGAGCCCAAACTAGAGAAGTATCATAAAGACTACACCTCATAGTTCACAAGTGCAGAGGACATCCTTGAAAACATCAAGGAGGACAAGTTGTTGAAATGGGCATAGAAGCTTAGATCCCTTCCCCATAAGAGAGATCGGTCTAAGTGGTGTAAATTTCATCAAGACCATGGCCACATCACCTACAGTTGTTTCACATTGAAAAATGAATTTAAGAGTCTTATGAGGTAGGTAATGTTGCAGTGGTTTCTAAAGGAGGCATAAGGGATGCAACCCTAAATTGATAGGCCACAGGCTTAACTTCTTCCTTAGTTTATACTTTCTATTAAAATCTCTAAAGTGCAGCTTTTACACATACGCTTTGTATTTCCCTTACAATAATCATATATATATATATATATATATATATATATATATATATATATATATATATATATATATATATATATATATATATATATGTGTGTGTGTGTGTGTGTGTGTGTGTGTGTGTGTGTGTGTGTTTTAATCATATATCAACTCTTGATCTCCTCGTTTATAAGCTTGTGAAAAATCTTTGTCTTATCAAATTTTGAAAGGAAACTTAATGACCAATTACCTAGGGAGATTATTTATTATGAGAGAAGGTGTCTATTGAAGACAAAGGATGGCAACCATAATCGACATATAATATCCTTCACCTTGTAAAATCATTTGAAGATTCATGATTCTTCTATCATCCTTGAGGGCTCATAATGCATATTCTTAGCTTTCGTCATGTTTTAATTAACCTTGGGGGCTCAAGATACCACCGTTCAGCTTTTGGGATGCGTTAATCAGCCTTGAGGGCTCATAATACCCATTATTATCCGTGTGTGGCTTTATTAACAACCTAGTCCGAGGACACTTGAAAATACCCAGCATGGGGAAGCTGGATAATACCTAGCCTCAGGAGGCTTGGAAATACCCATCTAGACGTGGGTGGCTTATTGACAACCCATTTTGTGGAGGCTTGAAAATACTTAGCTTGGAAAAACTTGATAATACCTAGCTAAGGGGGGCTTGAAAATACCCATCCAGCCTTGGGTGGCTTATTGACAACCCATCTAGGGGAGGCATGAAAACGCCCCAAGATAAAACAAAGGAGTTGTAGTCAACTTAAGTGGGCCAAAGACTTTATTGTTTGCAGCAAAGGAAGTAGTCCATCAGATTCCACCATTACAAAAATTTTGTGGCAACACTATTCATCCTCATAGGAAGTAGGCTAATTACTTAACTGTCCATGGCATGGGAAAATGTTCCCCACAAGTCACCATTCTGATATTTCAGTAGCAATATTTCTTATCCTAAGTGGGATAAGGACTTAATCATCTGTGGCAAGGGAAGTTATTCCCCACAATCCACCATTCCAATATTTCTTTGGCAATATTTCTTATCATAAGTGGGCCATGGACTTAATTATCCGCGGCATGGGAAATTGTACCCGATAATCCACCATTCCAATATTTCTACGACAACATTTATTATCATAAGTGGGCCAAGGACTTAATTGTCCATGGTAAAGGAAGTTGTTCCCCACAATCCAAATTCTCAACATTTATGCAACAACATTTCGAATCCTAGTTCGAACTGATTGAGAAATTTGAAGCTTATGGTCGTAGCCTCTTAGGCCGCAGCTAATTTTTAACAAGCTACAACACAGTTGTATCCTATCACTTGATTACAAGCCCCATTATTAAATTTCTATTACAAAGAAGTCCAAACATTCAAGCACTCAACATAGTATCGAAAACACTACAAGGCCACAGCCTGTTCAAGATAATACATTCAGAAAGAGATGACGAAAGATAGGATAAATGGCATTCAATAAAAATATGGTTGTAACAGAGCATAAATTACAAGCAAAGGATGGATTAATGTTCCAATACATCAAAAGTGGCTGCAACCCTGTATAAGTAAAGCAGAAAGTTATTTAAGATAAATATGGTCATGGCCTTACAAAATATAGCCTTAGCCCAAAAATGATTACAGATTCAACTATGAGGCTGTGTTATCATCTTCATCATCGTCCATCGTCAAAGTTTCATCATCATCTCCCACAACATCCTCTAATTGCTTCCTACATCTTTCCTCTACGATAACCCTCAACTCTGCCACACACTCCAAGTGCTCAACATCACTGAGCTTCCAAGGAAAAACCTTATCCTTTTCTTCAGGGAAGTTTTTGATTACTCTGTACCTGAACTCCTGGAAGCAGCGAAGGTAGGCCCTATTATTGGTAGTAAAGAAATCTTTCAAAGTCTTATAAGTGGCCACAATATTGTCTACAGCTTTCTTCAAATGCTATGATGTGATCCTCATCCTTTTGTTTAAGTTCTACAACGTGATCTTTATCTTTTTTTAAAGGGCAGCAGTGTGTACTTTCGCTAGTTCACTATATTTCTTCTGGATAAGGTTGCTTTTTTTTATCAGAGGCCCATCATTTTTGGCAGCTTCTAGTGCCTTTCCCTCAATAATTTTTAAAGCCTCTGCAGCTTGCTTAAAATTTTTCTCTGCATTCTTCTGGGAATCTGCTAATGTCTGTATCTTAGCATCTGCAGTCATCTTATAGGCTTCAAGTGCCACGATAAAAGACGGTTTCCTAGCCTGAAAGGATAAAATCCTGACATTCTGCAAATTTGTCTTTTATGTAGAATCTGTAACCCTATTAAGCTTGAATAATGCCTCATACTTAGACCTCTAGGAAATGACCACCTCTGCAGATTGAAAAAAGAGAAAAAAAGCTAACTCAACATCTAAAAATATCGCATAATGGAGAAGAAAAGTTTGAAGAAAAGTTACCCTCAATAAGCTGTGGAGAGCATATTCCTCCAAGTCCCCAACATCCTCATCCGCAAAAGGGTTGAGGTAAAAAATGTTCGCGTCCTTCCTCATTTTTGAGACAACCCTGGAAGTTGTATCTCAAGAGGATTTGGGATCAGGCTGCCTTAACCTAGGCTGCGAATGACCATCAGGATCTCTATTAGCATTACTTTGGGAGGTGGCCAAGTTGGCATTATCCGCCATCACAGTTCATGGAGGAGAGTCAGTGGTTGAGACATTGAAGGGAATAAGTACACCTTGGAAATCCCCAATAAAAAATGTTATGCCTGTCGCTAATAATTCAGGCCTTATGTATTAATCAACAAGGGCATCATTTTCCTTCTCCCTAATCGCAACATCAACAGCATGGGCCGTGTCCTTCTTAGTGCGAGGGTTGGCTGCCTTAACCCCAGCAGTAGCAGTGGTCTCAGCCGCAAGAGTTGTACCTTTAGGCACCATTTTTCTCTTCTTACCTTTCTTGGGGGCTCGGTTGAGGGCAACTGCATCCTCATCCATCTCAGTAAATTGGGCAGCAAGGAGTTTTCGGTCAATGTCCTCCCTAAGGAAAAAAATCAATTAAGGCAAGTCTAAAATAGAAGCTGCAGCAAAATATATTATCCAAGAAAGGTATTAAGAATTATCTTCCGTAGTCATTTTCTTTAGTTGGTCCTTGTAAGGAAATTAATCTTGCTCAAAAATTGAAATTAATGTGACTAGCTTAGAAAATATGTTTCTCCTTATTAATAAAGCCCGCCGCGTAAAGAAGATGCAAGAATGGTTGGGGAATTCCCTCAATTACTAAAAGATCAAAACTCCCAACACCATTGATTTTTCCCTCCAGAAGACGTTATCTTCTTTCTCCAATGACGTTCATCATTACGTTCTTCCCCTAAAGTGGAATGTGCCTAATACTGAACCATTCGATGGGTCCAAGGACCCCATCGATCATTTAGAAACCTACAGGTAGTTGATTCTTCTTTGGGATACTCCGAATGAGGTCCTGTGTTAAGAATTTTCTTCTACCTAGAGAGGAACAACTAGGAAATGGTTTTACAAGATCAAACAAGGGACTATTACTAGCTTCATAGAGCTGAAAAGATCATTTATCATCCATTTTATCATATTTCTGAAGATGAGGAAGCATATCACTTCCCTCATCCATTTCAAATAAAAGATTGGTGAATCCCTCGGGGATGCCAAAAGTTTCAAACGCTAAGCCCTCCAGGTCAATGATATGAATAACACCATTCGTATTGATGCCTTTATCCCAAGATCACCTCAAAGGACTTATTAATATCCTTTAGAAAGAAGCCTTCAAAGTCAATGTATGGGCTATTACAAAGGGCTTTGAAGTATATGAATGTTGAGGATGTAATCTCATCAACATATGTCATAAACTCTCCACATCAGGGAAAGATGAAATATTTTTTCACCTGGTTTGGGGAGATTAGTTGAGGCCAAGAAGAATAGGAAGGGGGCTAAAAAAAGTGGAACTCCAAAGGCTAAGAATTTCACGCCCCTCACAACCACAGTGGAAGAAGTCTTTGGAGCAAAAAAAAACTCAAGACATCAGGCCTTAGCCAAATCCTATAAGCTCCTTGGATGAAAAAAAGACAACTCCAAGTACGGTCGATTTTATAAAGATAATGTCCACAACATAAATGATTGCTTTAGGCTAAAGGATTTCTTTAAGGGGTTGATCAAGAGGAACTACCTAAAAGAATTTATGGCCAAAGATCCAAGATGAGGCTTGAACAATGATAATAACAAGAACAAAGATAATGTCCCTCTGATTGACATCCAATTCATTTTTATAGGATTTTTTAAAGGTAGGGTTTCTACCACAACAAGAAATGCCCACATAAGGGGATTATAGTATGAAGGGGTTCAAGTAAACCATGTCTCCCTCCCACATTAAGCCTTTAAGAAGTTTTGAATGATTGTTTTCCCAAAAACTGACGTTAGGAGGGTCAGGCTACCTCATGACGGTACTTTTATGATCACATTAATCATGGGAAATTCCAACATGAGTAGGATCGTGATTGATATAGAAAACTAAACATGCATTTTGTTCTTGGACATTTTTAAAGCTATGGTCCTTAGTGATAAACATGTGTAGACAACCCCTACCCCTTTCATTTTGTTCAATGGGAACATACCTATTCCTTGGGGTATGTCACTCTCCCCCTCACCCTTTGTTCCAAATATTTCTGCATAGTAATTTTGACAAATTTATAGTAGTGGAAATCCACTATGACTATAATGTCATCATGGCTAGACCATTTCTCAATAACTTAGATGCACAAATCTCAATCCACAGACTAATGATGAGGAAGCTAACCTCCAAGAGAGTGGGAGAGGTCTTTGAAGACCAAAAAAAAGTTCAGGAGTGCTACATTGTAAGGACATATTTTTATAAGTCCATTATCAATTTAGTATTTCATATACCGCTACACCGTCGAAGACAATTCAATAACATTCAAGCATCAAAGACGTATCCGAATATCAAGGTTCTTCATCAAAAAGACTCCGCGGAGTTTACTTTGGTAAGGTTATGTTTTTAATACCTTAACTTTCCACTTAGAGCTTTTGGGATATTTTAACAAAATATTTTCTAAGTGTTGGAGCGAACTTTTTCGTCAAAATTTGAGAATGAGTATTTTTTCTAAATATTGGAGCGGACATTAAAATAATATTTTTTGATGCAACATCCGTTCAAACAACATAACACTGTCCTTCGAATGAGATAACCATGTCGCGCAATCTCGTTCGAGCAACACGTGTCCTTTGTTCGAGAGACATGCTTATCTCGTTCGAACGAGATCTAATACCGAGGTGGTACATTTTTGTATAAATACTCATTAAATGGTTTCGTTTTCATTAATAAGTCCCAGCGTTTTGAAAGACAGAAAACTTCAAAATCGCAGAATCCTTTTTGACTTCTTCTTTTAGGGTTAAATCCCTTTTTGTTTACAATTCACAAAAATCCCAATATGCTTTGGTGAATTGTTTTGGTGTTCAAGAACACACCTTGATGTTGTTTACCTTTGTGGGGATAACTCTAGAACCGGATAGCTACGTGCTATTGTGGAGGGAGTCCTTATAAAGTTCACACTTGTGGAGAAGCCGTTTTCTTCTTCATTGCTGACCACGTGGAGTTCTTGTGGGAGATTCCAGCCGACGACATTTCTAGCTATTGCTTTGAAGGTTTGACGAAGACACCGTGCATTACACTTGTGGTCGATTATCAGGTTGTATGTAAGTCAATGGCCTTGAGAATTCTTCAAAGTTCTAGAAATAAAAGGTTTTTCCCTTCGAAGATTTTTCCTGAATTATTGTGTCACATGCTTTATTTATTTATGGGTTGACAAACGCACACACATAGTTGCATGTTTAGGGGATGAATTCATTTGGTTTATATAGAATCTAATTAAATAAGCATGCCAAATTATGAAGTTGCGAATTTAATCAATTATCACACAGTCACGTTTTACAAATTCGTATCAGAGCGGGTTACGCTAATTTATCGCATGATCCTAATTTTTCGAGGATTTACTTTCTGATACAATATGTCTACTCACATTTACAAATTAGTATCAGAGCAGATTACGCTAATTAATCTCGTGATCCTAATTTTTCGAGGATTTACTTTCTGATACAATTTGTCTACTCACGTTTACAAATTGGTATCAGAGCGGGTTACACTAATTTATCACGTGATCCGGATTTTTTGAGGATTTAATATCTGATACAATTTGTCTACTCACGTTTAAAAATTAGTATCAGAGCGGGTTGCGCTAATTTATCGCGTATTCCTATTTTCCATAAAATTGTGTGATATTGATTTTTTTTTTGAAAAATCAGTTTTGTGAAAACTCGTAATTTTTCCGATGGAGCACTTATGTAATCAGATGGCCCCCTTTGATGACATGCGTTAGATTTTTGATGATATAAATCATTTGAATTTGACGTTTGCTAAAATAATTGATTTTATGGAAAAAGAAAATTCTCATTTTAAATCCGCGATGGATCTTTTGGAAACGGTTCAAAATCAAAGAGATTTTTATCGTGAGAAATTTGTTGCCTTGGACCATGACTTTGTTGCTTTAAAATTGTCCAAGAATGAGAGTGATGTTAGGGACCTATTTTTAGAAGAAGAATTAGTGGACTTTAAAAATTCGATAGTTTATGTTTGTACCAAAGTGAATAAAAATATTTTAGTCAATGAGTTTGTGGCACTTGAAGAGACTCTTAGGGAAAAGTTTGCTTTAATTGAGGGAGAGAGAGATAACCTTATAGGTTTGATTGATAATTTGAAGAAGGAGTCCCTCAGATTAGAAGAGTCTAATTCTTTGCTTGAGTTAAAAATTTTGAAGTTAAAAAATAATTTGACAGGCTCGAGTAGGTTTGGTAGTGATGGTAATGTCTCATCTAGCTCTCATGCTTCTAGTGTTAAAGCCAAAACCATTATTTGTTTTAGAGGGTCAACCAATTTCAAGGATGTTAGAAAAGGTCAACCCATAGGTGTCGTTCCACTCGTTTACACATGTTCATATTGTGATAGTAAAGGTCACCTTAGGCGTTTTTGTTTTGATCTTGAAAAATGTTCGAGGAAGTTTATGTCTAGTGTTCCCTTGGTTCCTAAATCCTCCACACGACGTTTCACATCTATATAGGTTAGGAAATCACTTTTATAGGCACTATATTTTAGACAAGTTGATTCTCATTTGCTTGCACATGATTCTTCTCTAGCCATATCATATAGATGATTGTGATTGCATGTTTGTCATACGCTAGTTATGATTTTTGATATATTTTCGCTAGCGTTGTGAAATGTACTTTTTGTATAGATTTTTATTTTTTGAAAATTTTTGAAAAATACAAAAACATTTTACTTTGATAAATTTTTTGAAAAATCCAAAAAGATTTTTGTATGTTTTTTGCACCTTTTATGGATGGACACTTAGGATGACTGAGTTACAATATCATTCCATTTATTCATGTGACTATTTGATAGTGGTTTGAGACAATAGGTCAATTCATCTATGTGCTTTGTAATATTTGGAGTCATTAAGATGTAATTAAGTGTTATTTCCTACATGTTTGACTCATTATTTCCTTTATTGCACACAAGCACGGATTTGTTTGATTATTGTGCTTGTCTTATCACATGTTGGTGGGTGTTTTTACTTCAATCCTGTCCTTAAAACGAACCTAGCGCGATAAAACTTGATAAGAAAGTTGTGCATGTAAGAGTCGTTTGTGAGGTTTGTGTGTATTCTTTGATAACGATTAAGGGCTACGAAAGGTACTCATCTATCCTTTATGATTAAGCCACCCTTTAATTGGACCTAAAAATTTGAGAAATTTTATTATCCGGGGTCCAAAGAGGTTTAAAAGAGCTCGAAAAAATTTAAAGGCAATAAAAAGAAATTCATGCCAATTATAGGCCATTTAGATTTTTTCTCCAATTCTCAAAAGTTTGAGAATTTAGTTTATTCACCTCTAAAAGAAAATATATATGAGGGAGTTTGGATGGAGAATTAAAAAGAGTTTGCACGTCCTTAAAAATCTTGAAAAAGCGTTATTTAGTTTTGGACGTTATTGGTTTGGAAATCACTTTGACTTTGATTTGTTGATTTGATTAAGACGATGTCATCTAAATTCAACAATTTTTACACCAAAGGATGTTTTTGATGTTCATTCGTTAGGGGTACACATATTCATCTTGCACATATGATTGATTGAGTTTATTTTCCTATCGAATGTGTTCACACTCATACATTCCGTTTCCATGACTTGGTTGTTTGAGTTTAAATCCATGGTGTAATTTTTAGTATCTTATTTTTGTATGAAAAATTGAAAAATAAAAAATAGTTTGAGAAAGTTTGTGGGATACTCCTTTGCATGCACGTAGTTTGATCCATGTTTGCTATGAATTTTATCGTGACACTCCATATTTTGATTGTTTCTTCTTATCTGTCTATTTGGGGACATCATAAAAAGGGGGAGAAAGAATTATCATGTTATGGGGGGAGTTTTTGCATTATGGGGGAGATTTGATTTATTAATGTTTTATTCTTTTATCCTTTCAAACTCGATGCGTCATGAAGGTTTTTGCTCTATCTCATGTGTGTAGGTACAAAGATTGATGATCATTATGTTGCACACCCTAATGAGAAAAGCTTTGAGATTTGATGAAGATTTTTGAAGAACAATTTGAGATCTTGCAAATTTATTCAATGGGAGGGTAGATTTGTATAGGAATTTTGGTGTTTGATAATTTATATGTTTTTATGTAGGTACCAACATAGACATAGGGGGAGATTTGTAAGGACATAGTTTTATAAGTCCGTTATCAATTTAGGATGTCATATACCTCTACACCGTCGAAAAGAGCATTCAAGAACATTCAAGCATCAAAGACGGATCCGAATATTAAGGTTCTTCATAAAAAAGACTCTGTGAAGTTTATTTTGGTAAGGTTATGTTTTTAATACCATAACTTTCCACTTAGAGCTTTTGGAATTTTTTTACAAAATATTTTCTAAGTGTTGGAGCGTACTTTTTCATCAAAATTTGAGAATGAGTATTTTTTCTAAGTATTGGAGCGGACATTAAAATAATATTTTTTTGAAGAAACAGTCGTTCAAACGGAATAGCACTGTCTTTTGAACGAGATAACCATGTCACGCGATCTCGTTCGAGCAACACGTGTCTTTTGTTCGAGTGACATGGTTATCTTGTTAGAATGAGATCTCATACCGAGGCGACGCATTTTTGTATAAATACTCATTAAATGGTTTCATTTTATTAAGAAGTCCCAGCACTTTGAAAGACAGAAAACTGCGAAACCGCAGAATTTTTTTTGACTTCTTCTTTTAGGGTTTAATCCCTTTTTGTTTACAATTCACAGAAATTCCAATATGCTTTGGTGAATTATTTTTGTGTTCAAGAACACACCTTGCTGTTGTTTACCTTTGTGGGGAGAACTATACAACCAGAGAGCTAGGTGCTATTATGGAGGGAGTCCTTATAAAGTTCACACTTGTGGAGAAGCCATTTTATTCTTCATTGTTGACCACCTGAAGTTCTTGCGAGAGATTCCAGCCGACGACATTTCTAGCCGTTGCTTTGAAGTTTGACGAACACACCGTACGTTACACTTATGGGCGATTATCAGGTTGTATATAAGTCAATGGGATTGTGAATTCTTCGAAGTTCTAGAAATAAAAGGTTTTGCCCTTCGGGAATTTTCTTGAATTGTTGCGTCACATGCTTTATTTATTTATGGGTTGACACACGCACACGCATAGTTGCATGTTTAGGGGATGAATTGATTTGGTTTATATAGAATCTAATTAAATAAGGGTGCCAAATTAGAAAGTTGTGAATTTAATCTATTATCACATAGTCATGTTTTACATACATCACTTCGATGTAGGAAAAAAAGAAGTCATTCAGCGCCCTACAGGGCTTGTCAGAGGCTCTGATAAAGCTCTAAAAGATCTTTTAGGTCTCATCAGAGGATTTATCTCCACCACCACCATTGTGCGAGCTTCCTTTAGAAAGCCTGAGCATATAGCTGGTGAATTTCGATATCTCTGCCCCACAAGACAACTAGCAATCCAACTAGAGGTTGCAAGTGAGAAACAATAGAGTCCTTAAGAGATGCGTGACATCCCATGAGAATAACTATAAATCGTATACTATGCTATTTTATATAAAAATAAACTTTTTATTACTCATGATGTATTCTTTAAGGAGTTACAAGGATTTCAACCTTGGCTCCAAAAAACCTAAGGTTCTAGAACCCATAAACCGAGTTGATAGGACTTCTCCCTTTCTCAAATCTTAAACCAAAGTGTAAAGACCAAAAAAATTCTCTCAAGTATTTCAACATTGGCTTTAGGTGTAAGATCAGGTCTCAGGACGCTACATTAAAGTTGTAAGGATTTTAGCCTTAGATTAAGACTAATAGTCATAGGTCTAACGACCCAAAAAAGAGTATAGTCCTTAGGTTTTAGCATCCCAAAAAAGAATTTTCAATGGTCTCCAGACCCGTCTAATACTAAGATTATTGTTGAGATATTCAACCATAATTCAAACAGGTTAAGGACCAAGGACCTATAAATAATCCATTTTCCTGACATAAAAATCTTTTCCTTACTATGGAAGTGTAAAAACCTTAAACCTTTGTAAAATGTTTAAGAAAAAACTTTTTTTAAAAAAAAAAAACTGAGGAGGGCAGAGTGTTTAAATATAAAAAATTATCCAAAACTTCAGTTTTTAAAGAGAGTAAGGGTAAAAAGATTTAAGTTGAGAGGTCTCAAACTTTTAAAAGGATTTTAAAATTCCTAATTTTTTTCTAAATTTAGAGGTTTTAAGACCCTTATAAGGATTTTAAAATTCAAAGTTACGTAGGCACAGAGTTCATATGACCCTTTGTGGGACTTTAGGTAAAATTTTATTCATGTTAGGAGGTCTCAGACCCACCTTATAAGAACTTCAAAGTTTCCATGTTTTTCTAAATCTAGAGATCTTAGGACCCTTATAAGGATTTTAGAATTCAAAGTTAACTAAGTTCATAGGTCTTATAACCCTTTGTGGGACTTCGGGTTAATTGTTTCCCATGTCCTAAGGTCTCAGACCATTAAAAAGACTTTAAAATTTCAATTTTTTTTTCTAAATCTCTACATCTTAGGATCTTTATAAGGATTTTAGAATGAAAATTTACCTAAGTATAGAGGTCCACTTTGTGGGACTTTAGGTTTCATTTTTTTCCATGTCCAAAGGTCTCAAAACCTTACAAGGACTTTAAAAATTCCTAAACTTTCCTAGTTCATAGGTCTTAGGACTCTTTGTGGGACTTCAGGTAAAACCATTTCAATGTTCGAAGATCTTTGGACCCTTATAAGGACCTAATATTTCAAAAAATTCAAATTCAAAATTTAAGCCTAAGATATAAGGACTCCTTACAGGTTTGATTTTTGAATAATTAGGCCTAAATTTTTTTGAGGCCTAAGTACTCCTAAAAAAATTATGGGCTTTTTCTCCTAACGAGTGCAAATATCAAGTGTTCCATGGTGCTAAGGTCTAATAACCCACCTCAGAACCTCAATCTCAACTTTTAAAACATAAGGAATATAAAGACAATACAAAAATTACTTGGTAAAGAAAGAGTAAGTAAGTACGAAGTAAAGAACGAGGTAGAGCAAAAAACCATTCCAAAATACCTATTCATTAAAGGTAGAGATGGAGATTAAAATAAAATGTCCCATGGCCAAACCAATAATTAAAAAAAGATTGGATGAAATCCTATCAAAGCTTAAGTGTTGGGGGAGTTCACAAAGGATTCGCTAGTGGAGTAAAAAGTGGCAAAATTCACTTTTATTACGTCCCTGTCTTGGGCCTTAGGAGAAGAGTCATCTACAACATCATCACCACCTATGCCTTCCTCATCAGATCTCCACTCCTCCGATTAAGGGGCTTTAGGGAATAGACTAGAGCCATATATTTAGGGGATACGCCACTATCGAGGCATACGAGTCTATCCCCTCTAACAAACTCGGTACCTCCGTCGCCCACAATAAAATTCTCCTCCCCGTAAGAGGGAACCACCTTCTCTGTAACTTCATTTTTTGAGACAAAGGGTTGCAAGTCCCTTTGAATATAAGGATCTTCCTAGGTTCCCTCGACAGTTCTAGTTACCCCCAATTCTATTCTCAGTAAGAGTAGGGTTTTATCATGATCCTAACTTGCCAATTAAAGGAGGATTAAATAGGGATGAGAAATAAAGAAGGAAACCAATGATTAATGTGGTTCATGTAACAACATATATTTTCCACATAAAGGTTGGCCATACACAATACGCTGAATATGGGGCTTGATAAACAATCTATACACTCTTAACATCATCATCATCCTTTCCTTGATCCCATCACAAATTCTAATATATTAGAAGCAATATTATCATTCAAGTTTAATGCCTTAAGATTTCTCTTAATAATTTACACCCACGGTATCTCTGGGTGACCCTTTTCTCTTTTACCCTCTATTTGCAATAATCTTCCTCTTATTATTAGTGCATCTAGTGGTCAACACAACACGTGTTCAGACCATCTAAGTCTATTTTGTCTTAATTTATCACTAATGAGATCTACTTTTAACTTTTTTCTCACATATTGGTTTTTAATCAAATCATTTTTAGTAATTTCTATCATTCATCAGATCATTCTCATCTCACTATCATGGAGACTTGTTCATGTTTTTTCTTTAAAACCCAACACTCCACTCCATATAGGGTTCCTGGCCTAACAAGTGCTCTATAAAAAATTTCTTTTAATTTATTAGCTATTCTCTTTTCTCATAACACCCCACTTGCCTACATCTATTTCATCCACCCAATTGATATTCTACTCGTAACATCCTCGTCAATATCCCCATTACTTTGTAACACTGAACCTCAATAATGAAATTTTCTAGTTTGGTTTATCAATTTTTCTGCAATCTTTAACATTATGCTATCAGACGCCTCATTATTAAATTTACATTGCAAAAATTTAGTTTTATTTATACTCATTTTTGGTCCCTTAGACTCTAAGGCATATCTCCAAGTATCCACTCTCATCGCTAAGGCCTCCTTTGAAGTGTGTACTAAAACTCTATCATCCGCAAACAACATACACCATGGGACATATTATTCTATGTTTTTATTAATCTCATCCAATATTATGACACAGAAGCTGACCCTTGATGTAGACCCACTTTAATCATAAAATCATTAATTTCTCCATAATTAGTTCTTAGACCCACTTTAATCATAAAATCATTAATTTCTCCATAATTAGTTCTTACTCTAGGCTTTTTGTTATCATACATATCTTTAATAACTTTAGTATAACTCGTATGGATTATTTTCATCCTTAAATCTCACCATGTAATATCCCTAGGTACTCTATCATATGCCTTTTCTAAGTCTATAAAGACCATGTGTAAATTTTTATTCTTAGTTCTACATTTCTCCATTATATAAATAGCTTCCGTGGTGGATTGCCCTGACATAAATCCAAAATGATTGTTCTAATTAGTTGACTCATTTATTAATCTTTATTCTATTACCTTCTACAATATTTCATAGTGTGGATCATCAGTTTGATTCCTCTCTAATTATCGCTGTTTTTTTATATCCCCATTATTTTTATACAAAGGTATTATGATGCTTTTCCTCCACTCATCTGGCATGTTTTCTTCTTTTAAAATTTTATTAAATAAACATGTTAACCATTCTACCCCTATAGTTCCAAGGTCCCTCCATACCTCTATGGGTATTTTATCTGAACTGACCGTTTTATTCCTTCACATTTTTCTTATTAATATATCTACTTATTTTTCATTAATTGGACACACAATTCTTATATTTGGTTATATGATCTCGACATCTTTTTTGGGATATTCTTCATTCAATAAACCCTGAAAATACTTTTCCCATCTATTAATAATTTCTTTATCATTAATCAATATATTTTGATTTATTTCTTTAATACACTTAAATGGACTCCTATCCCTTATCAATCTATCTCTATTCTTTGTCCATTTATATATCTCCTTCCTCCTTCCTTGTTACCTAATTTACTATAAATATTATCTAGTGTGCTTTGTTGCACTTTTCTAATATTATTTTTTCCTTCGCTTTTTAACTTCTTATACTTTTCTAAATCTTCTTGATGTGACACCCCGACTAATTAAATACCGGGTAGCTACTCCTTTATTAAATTAATACAAAATGTCAAGTTGGTCCAGTTAACAGCATCACTGTCGAAAACATTTTAATCATTACTAACCACCTAGTATTTAAAAAGTAAGATGTCAAATTTTAAATTAAGTCTGATTAACATACAATAAAAGAATTATGAAAGAATATCATAACCATACACCATAAACTCTCAATAAAGTAACCAACAAATAATAATAATACGTCCGGAGGAAAACTCCTCACAACAATCCCACCACTGAAATAAATAAAACAGTATCTCCTGAATTAATTACATGCCAACAATCTGAATAACTGAAATATGAAATGTCTCTAATAGAAATGGGCGACATGCCCTACAAATGATGAAAACTGAATAGAGTCAAGACAAAAGAAGCGTCTACTAGCAAGGCCCTGTAACTTCCACAAACAGCTACAGCTCATCACCTGAATGGAAATCCAATGCATGGTGTCCTTGTGGCTACCTAAAAGGTTTTTACAAAAATAGATTTCAAAGCAAACGGGTCAGAGCCCGAAAGTGGAGAGTATTTTAAAAACAGCAAGTGCTTTAATAACATTAAAACAATGAATGCAAAATACATGTTAGGACGTGCTCTCACATGAAATACTCACCTCTCGACTAATTGTGCACTCCTAACGCACAGTACCCATCTAAGTGGTATTCATATCTAGATAAACCGACATAAGATCTAACCCATCTACTCGATTCACAATATAAATTCCCAATGTTATCACTTGAATAGATAGCATTACTTAAACTCGGATTCTTAATTATTAGCATTTCCATTCACTGGAGGTTATCCCCTTATTTATCTTCTCAAGCAGTTACTATAAATTATTCTTATAATTAAACATGACAAGTCTGTTCATTTAACCGTATATCATTCACATCATAAATATACAATACGAGCACCCCGAGACTAAGCTGCGGTGCACACATACTCTGCTATCCATCCCGGTACATCACGTACATAAGGATCACGCATTTTGAATCTCTCAGGAATCGTTCTCAGATAACAACAATCACAATCAATGGAGGCGAACACAGTCACATCACATGGGTCACGCACATACCTACGCTCCCACGATCAGCAGACTTATTAACTTCCCAATAAGTCCTTCTCTGACCTATGTCCTCGAGGTAACAATCTATATCCCCCCGTAGGCACACAAAGATTAGATGGCCCTAAGCGAACGCAAACCTCCCGTGATAGCAAGTATGGTAGGTATGTCATACACATAAAATCATATAGATATACTAAGGATGCACACCTCTTAATAATTACCATAATTTATTAGTGGTATACTTCTCATTCTCATACCAACTTATAATTTTACACCTTTCATATGTTCGGTTCGTATGTATTTAAGTCATCAATTATTCTCACAACGTGATTAGTCACTCGCGGCCTAACCCATAAATATTATTTGGTTCCAATCATACTTCTATATTTTACTCCGCAATATATCCCAAATATCTGTTAATACAACTATTTAAGCCGTCACTTGTTCTCACATCGTAATAGTCACTCACGTCCTAATCCACAATTATCATTTGATTCAAATCACACTTCTATGTTTTACTCCTCAATATATCCCAAATATCCCAACTATATCAATTAGTTATCAAGGGAATGTTATCTCTACAATTAAACAAGGTTACTAGACAATAGAAATCAAATCAGGCCAAAAAAAAGCAAATCTGTCAACTCGTTAGAAGTCTCGTTCGAACGAGGTCATTCGAACGAGAGTTCGTTCGAACGAAAGGGGCATCTAATGAACATCCAACTCGTTAGAAGGCAAACTGTCACCTCGTTAGAAGCTCGTTCGAACGATCTCGTTCGAACGACTTGGGCAGGTCTTCTAACGAGATGCCAGTTTCGAGCCCATAATTTCCTATCTCGTTTTTTTCAATTTTCTTCACCTCTAATCTCATCTAAAAATCGTACCAACAGTATTTTAAGGTTTCTAATCATCACTAAACATTCTTGGGTCTTAACTTAACATTTTTGTGGAGTCAAATCTCCCTAAACAACACCCAATTATCAAATCTCCCAATTTCCCCCAAAATCTTATGAGTATGAACCCTAGAGATTTCAAGTCATCAATTTTCCTTAATAAATCCGTTTTTGTATCATCAAAGGCGTATTTCTATTAGTATAATCACCCAATAACAATTCTACATGCAATCCCTATATCACAACCTAAATTTACAACTCCAATTTCATGGGTTTTTATAAATCTCTCAATATAATGCAATTATATAAATTTCTAAGCATGGAAGAAACATTCGCTTAAAATTAACGTAATTAAACCAATTGCCTTGGATTAATCTTCAGAATTTGATGTTGACTGTTGAAGGTTGCTTTCTCTCTCTCTACAAATTTCTTCCAAAGATGGTGATGGTGGCTAGGGTTTCCTCTTTGGAACTTCTTCTAACTTCTCCTATAACTCCCGTAGCCCTCTAATTAGTTAAGTGCTGGTAATGGCTTTGTGGGTTACTAAATACCCTATTTTTAATTCCCAAAATTCGTTGGTTATAAATCCTTAAATTTCAAAATTACCAAAATACCCTTTTAAGTTGTCGGTATGGCCTAAAAATGCTCCGTGACCCAAACTAAACCCCCGATTAGTATTTTCTGACTATTTCGACCCCTTCCGGACTCGTTGGCGCACTCAAAATGACCGTACGGTTGATAAAAATAAAATTCACTTTTTAATTTAAATAATTACATTCCTGACGCGACTGTCACGCGCGTCCCAACAAAATTTCCCAAATTGCCGTATTTCAGTCTCGCGACAATTTTAATATTTTCAATATTAATATACTACCATATATGCACATTATGATCAAATACCAACTCACATCTTGTTAGTATTTTATTCGGATTAATTCTTAATTAATTCACATTTAATTTAATTAATCCCATAAATAAATATCCATAAAAGTACGGGGTATTACATACTTCCCCCCTAATAACATAATTTCATCCCGAAATTCGGATAAGTAAGGCACACCTGGAAAAATTAGGTATCCTCCAGTATTCAAAACAATTATAAAGAAAAGCCCAAATCACTAAAACCCTCGCTCCACAATAAGCTTGTTTAACATACTTGATACCTTATCAGAATAATCTTCGATAAATGCACCTCACGTTGTGCTCTTATTAAACAACATTCGAATAAAAATAGCCTATACATCATTAGCCGCATTATTATTTTTTTATTAGTATTGTGAGTCCGCACCTCACTACTAACTCCCGCGTTTATCAAAACACAAAACTCCCATCCTGGGATGAATCAATAACACATCTGACTACGCTTGTCCATTCCTTGAAATATCCCGACGTTGTGACTTTTACACAAGGGAAAACCACTTCAGCCTGTTGGTGTCACACAAACCTTTGTAAGCACCTTGTCCACCATAAATAGATACGGGTGCTTTTCCCCCAACTCTACCATTAGGTAATATCTCCTCCTCATGACTACAATATACCTCACTAGTTATACCCGATTAGGAATTGAAAATATCGTAATGAATCCAAATTTTTTTTCATACAATCCATCAGTTGTTAGTCACCTTGAGACTGCACCTCGGGTTATAGGTGATACAACCCTCAGTTTGAATCGTTATTTCCCACTACTTATTGTCACCCCACCTAAATGTGGATTTCGGGGATTTCATCCCAGTTCTAAATAATACTACGTCGAACCACGTACCGGCGTGTTCACTATCTAATAGTGTAAATCATTCAAGTATATAACAATTTGTTTCCTTCTGAACAACATGACTCACGTATTTGAAGGAATTTGTTACCCCTCAAGGAATTTACTAACTTGACTCTTCCATCCCTAGTATCATCGGTTGGATACAAAATTAATTGGTTAATCATCTAACACCCAACCGTTCTACTACTTACTACACCCCTTTAAATGTTGACTTTCTTGTAAATGTTCCTTCCCGTTAAGTGATACTTAACGATCCTCTGCTTCTCTTGGCGTATGCCAAAGTTTCGACCCTTACACTTTCTCTCCTCTTTGTGAAAATCCGGACTCCTTATACCTTATTAACATTTTCACTCTATTTACTCTTGAGTCACCCTCAACATTCGATTGATCGGAACTCTACTCCAAATTGCTCATAATAATTTATTCGCCTTCTCAAGAGATATCCTTTTATTAAATGGCTTTCTACTGCCTTTCCTCCAAATTTGAACGTGCTACACTGACTACACATGATATGCACTTACACCTTTTCTTATGACGTTTAACTCATAAGTAATAATCTCACCCGTCTATGTTCCCTCTTCCTTTGATTTACACTTTAGCAAATCAAGATGTCTACGCCCCTTATAACCCAACCATACGATTTTTAAACATTACATATGCTTCATACAAATCCCAAACTCTTTACTGTCACTATAAATACAACAGTGCTATACAATAATTGTTTGTAATTTACTAACAACTGGATCTAATGGCCGTACATCATAATTTACTCCTTGTAACTTCTTGTTATAACTACGTACTCCCATAACGATAGAGGTATCCCAATCATGAACGAAGGGCCACACATTTCCTTACTACCAACCTTACGCTAAGTTTCATGCGTGGTGTGTCTCGCAAAGTGAAATCCAAACAAGGAACCCACCCCAATACACTATTACCTAACATTGTTGGTGATCGGAATACGTTAATCCCTGTCCATAATATGTACCCCTACACTCTCGTCTTTTAACAACAAAGTTTCATCTCAGTTCGCAATTATACATAAACAAAGAACTCCTTCTGAATGACACTTTTCTCTTTACAGTGATGGAAATCACATTTCATATACAACATGCGAGATATTTGAGGCCCTCAAATTCCCGTCCCCAGACACACAACTATGAGTATAAACTTCCAAATCTCTAACGGGTGATAAAACAATGCACTCTTTTTGTTACGACCTCTCTATCGTTAATTATAAAAACCAACTAACTCTTTGTTGACTAGTAAATCAATTACATACGACTCATAATAATGAAATCCCTACGCATACTGGGATTAAATATCCGAGACCATTATACTTTGAAATCACAACATATATATATATATACACACAATAGTACAATTTTGTGCCCAGCCCTCTCACAAATGGGGCCTCTCCAGAACCAAAACATTCTACCCCAAGGTAGTAACTTCGATAAACTTGTAATACCAGCACACTATCGGTACAATTATATAAAAACACAATTTGGATAATATCATACTTGTATAATACAACACTAAAACGAGTAATTTCAATCAATCAATCATGTACTGCTATCAATATATACGGATAATAATACAAGGAACCCCACACAATCAGCGAAAAATGTTCACATAAACAAAAATGCCGATACTCACTAAACTCAACTCTCGAGAAAAAGTGACAATAACAACAATAACCATTGTAGTAACCTGTTTATATCACAACCAATATGCAACATCATCTGAGGATATAACTCCTACTTCCATCCTGACAATCGTCCTGGCTGCTCTAATGGTTTCTGGTCTTAACACCTGTCCGTACCACACCAAATATTTCAATAACTGTCGCCCTCGCCAGGCATAATACCTTTATCCCTACACTTGCATCGGGAAACATTTATAATGTACGGGTTTTCACTCCCACAAAGTACCTGTACACATACTCCACTTATTTCCGGTCACCCTGACCATGTTAAAGTGGTCATTTCCTCGGACGTTGGTAGTCTCAGTTCTGAAGACTATCTCCATTGTTCCCTTAGCGTGATGTACCTAAGGAACACAATACTAGTTTTCCACCTCTCTTACTGAAATTGCCATCGCTCGGTAGTAATTCCGCTATCGAATTATTTTAACGGTTTCTCCATTGGGTCTTCCTCCTTGTGGTGTTTCTCCAACACCATTTTCCCAGTCTTATTCTATAAAAATTCTTCGATTTTTGTATCTCCCTACCCAAGGGAACATTTACCTCCAAATTTACACCATGCGATATTATTACTATCTGTATTTATCATCCAAGTAGAATTCCCCATAAGAGCTAACAATTCTTCTTGTATGTAGATTCTCCCTTTTACATCCTCTTCTCCATACCACCTTCTCCACCTGGTGTAAGGTTCGCTACAACATTAAATTTCTCCTCACAAGTTGACCCCTGTTTGGCCCTCTTATGTGAGTTCAGAATAACATTCGCCTTTCAACCTGAACATCTGGTGAAGGAACTTATGGTCAAACCATACGTGTACACCCTCTCGACATCACATTCCACTTTTAAGTGCTTGTTTCTCACCATTGAATCTCCGCTCTTACGAGTCAAGGAAAAATTTCTCTAAATTTTCACTCTCAATTGGTCATATCCTGACATATGTCCAAGCCTTTGGATACATTGCGTTCGTTTGGCTAGCACATGTCGTCTTCGCCTTTCGAGTATTGGTACTGCTGGTTCTCTTCAATGTTACACCTAACTCTTTCTCTCCCATTCCAACCTTGTTGGATGTGTCTAATCTGACCCCATTCCTACTATAGCTGTACCCGGAAGTCTCAAGTCGCGCCTTAGCCTTCTATATCATCCAGGACTTCCGTGCCATAATAGCGGTGACTTCAACTACGGGCATCCTTCTTTAAATAAATCAATTAACCTCAATATATATTTCCCTCCTACAATAAGAACACCGCAAACCTCCCGTGATAGCAAGTATGGTAGGTATGTCATACACATAAAATCATATACATATACTAAGCATGCACACCTCTTAGTAATTACCATAATTTATTAGTGGTATACTTCTCATTCTCATACCAACTTATAATTTTACACCTTTCATATGTTCGGTTCGTATGTATTTAAGTCATCAATTATTCTCACAAGGTGATTAGTCACTCGCGTTCTAATCCACAAATATTATTTGGTTCCAATCACACTTCTATATTTTACTCCGTTATATATCCCAAATATCCGTTAATACAAATATTTAAGCCGTCATTTGTTCTCACATCGTAATAGTCACTCACGTCCTAATCCACAATTATCATTTGATTCAAATCACACTTCTATGTTTTACCACTCAATATATCCCAAATATCCCAACTATATCAATTAGTCATCAAGGGAATGTTATCTCTACAATTAAACAAGGTTACTGGAAAATAGAAATAAAATCAGGCCAAAAAAAGCAAATCTGTCAACTCGTTAGAATTCTCGTTCGAACGAGAGTTCGTTCGAACGAAAGGGGCATCTAACGAACATACAACTCGTTAGAAGGCAAACTGTCACCTCATTAGAAGCTCGTTCGAACGACCTGGGCAGGTCTTCTAACGAGATGCCAGTTTCGAGCCCAGAATTTCCTATCTTGTTTTTCTCAATTTTCTTCACCTCTAATCTCATCTAAAAATTGTCCCAACAGTATTTTTAAGGTTTCTAATCATCACTAAACATTTGTGGGTCTTAACTTAACATTTTTGTCGAGTCAAATCTCCCTAAACAACACCCAATTATCAAATCTCCCAATTTCCCCCAAAATCTTATGAGTATGAACCCTAAAAATTTCAAGTCATCAATTTTCCTTAATAAATCCGTTTTTGTATCATCAAAGTCATATTTCTATTAGTATAATCACCCAATAACAATTCTACATGCAATCCCTATATCAAAACCTAAATTTACAACTCCAATTTCACGGGTTTTTATAAATCTCCCAATACAATGCAATTATATAAATTTCTAAGCATGGAAGAAACATTTGCTTGAAATTAACGTAATTAAACCACTTGCCTTGGATTAATCTTCAGAATTTGATGTTGACTGTTGAAGGTTGCTTTCTCTCTCTCTACAAATTTTTTCCAAAGATGGTGATGGTGGCTAGGGTTTCCTCTTTGGAACTTCTTCTAACTTCTCCTATAACTCCCGTAGCCCTCTAATTAGTTAACTGCTGGTAATGGCTTTGTGGGTTAATAAAAACCCTATTTTTAATTCCCAAAATTCGTTGGTTATAAATCCTTAAATTTCAAAATTACCAAAATACCCTTTTAAGTTGTCGGTATGGCCTAAAAATGCCCCGGGATCCAAACTAAACCCCCGATTAGTGTTTTCTGACTATTTCGACCCCTTCCGGACTCGTTGGCGCACTCAAAATGACCATACGGTTGATAAAAATAAAATTCACTTTTTAATTTAAATAATTACATTCCTGACGCGACTGTCACGCGCGTCCCAACAAAATTTCCCAAATTGCCGTATTTCAGTCTCGCGACAATTTTAATATTTTCAATATTAATATACTACCATATATGCACATTATGATCAAATACCAACTCACATCTCGTTAGTATTTTATCCGGATTAATTCTCAATTAATTCACATTTGATTTAATTAATCCCATAAATAAATATCCATAAAAGTACGGGGTATTACACTTGATTTTTACACTTTCGCCACTCTTTAAAGCATACACCTTTCTTTTGTATTATCTTTTTCACTTCCTAATTCCTCCACCATGTCTTATTTTTAATGAATATTTTTCCTTTAGTCTCATCTAAAAGTTTCTTACCTATTTTCCCAATATCATTCTTTCTCCTTGACCAAATGTTATTAACATTTTTGTCCCATTTCTGCTTTATATTTGACAAGAGCTCCTGCCTAAATTCTATCTCTTTGCCTCTTTTTAAATCCTTACATTTTATATTTTGATAAGTTATTTTCTCTTTTCAGCACTTAAATCCTTTAATGGCTAAATCTATTACTAATTGGTGATCTTGATTTGTTAAGATTTCAACTGGTATAGATTTACTATTTTTGCATATGTTCAAGTCTCTTATTTTAAGTAAGTAATAATCCATATTAGACCTCTAATAAAATAGTATTATAGATATAAGTGATATTTAATATCCCTTCCTAAATTTTCACCGCCCCCTTCCTCTCATTCACTGAGGCATCTCCTTGATATCAAAATGTATATCAAACTCTTCTTCCATGTGTTTTTCACACCCCAGACCGCTGAATTCCTTAGAAATGAAAATTTCATCACTCTCCCTCTCAAATCTATTAAAAATCAAAACGACATTAGAAATATAGACATATAACCTATTATGATTATATCAATACTTCGATTCATCCTATGACTGTATATATCCTCAGTAACTCAACTGCCGATCACTTTCGCCAGGTAATACAAAATTTTTATGAGAGCTTTGCCTTCGTAATCTTTCCTATTCGCTTCATCAATTATCTTTTCAACTTTCTCCTCTATTAGGAAACTCATCTCAGCTTTATATCAGAAGCATTGTTTGGTTCCTCCGGGCTAGAATGTATAGAAATTGTGTTAGGGCTCGACCTATTATCGTCTTTTCTCCATTTCCCGTTACGAGGTTTGCAATTCTATTTTGATTCTGTTCTTTTTTAGTCTGTGAATGTGGTTATGTGTCCAGGATGTTGAAATTGGGTTTTACTATGTGATTTATCTGTTGAAAATTTTGAATACTTAGTTTATGATTTTTTGGGTACAGAGTATTATGTAGCTTAATGTTATTTTTTTAACTTCGAAATCTTACCCTCGAATCAACTCAACTTTCATAGTTTTATTTCCACCACTCAACATTTAAATTACTCATCAATAAAATTCTCGCTCCCTCTCTCTCTCCATGCAAACACACACACACATGTGTGTGTGTGTCTATATATATATATATATATATATATATGGGATATCAAGATGAAAGTTTAAAAGTACGATGATAAAATTTCCAGTGAATGAGATGATATTGAAAGGTGTTTTGAATCAGTTTATGGTCATGCAAGTTTATTTTATGGTTTTTGGTTAGTAGAGGCTTCAATGGTATTGTTTTAGGTATGTACAGAAAGTGTGATAGTGTTACTATAGTAATACATGGTGGTGAATCACATGAGCTTTCAATGTAATTTGGGTGGATAACATTTTTATGCTAAATTCATCTATTGGGTTGCCAATATTTGGGCTTTGAAACCATACAAGTGGGTATTTCCATTTATTATGGGCTTAATTAATTGATAAATTATAGCTTTGCTATTACATTATGCCATAATATTTTGTAAGAATATCACAACTTTATTATTACACGCTATAATTTTTGGGCTAGAATATCATTTTTGTTTAGTATAAATATAATATTTTCTTAAATTCAGTAATTTTTATAATACGAAAGCGTAAAATTAATATTTCTCAATGTTATGCTTACATGATGATGGGTTTTATATGGTTGGTATTCTTTAAATTTTTGACATACATTAGCTTTTGCCTGACATTACAATGATATTATAAATTTTCATGTTTTCAAAGAACCCAGAGGGTTTTATTTCTGTTTATAATAGGTTAAATGTTAAAGTTTTATGGCCTACAATAATATGGTCGAATATAAACATGGAATTAAAATAGTTAACTGGCAATTACGAACTCGTCGATATCTCAACATTTAATTCCACCATTTTATAATTTGATTTTTCTTATTTACTTTTAGTGTGATAAAGTTTGATGTTTAAATTGTGCTATTGGTCAAATTTTTATAAAATTATGTTAAATACAATAAGAACACAAAAACACAACATAAAACGAATTATATTTTAAATACAGCATTATTGATATTACTACACTAATAGATAAGAACATAATTTATCTTATATGTTTGGGTCAAGCTCATATCAATTTAGTCGCGTTCGTTTGAGTTTTAAAATCACCAAGCTCAATATCACTACGTGCTTGACAACATTTTGGTATCGAACTATGGTAGAGAAAAAAACTATATGCACCTATGCATCACGCGAGTTTCATGCTAGGCTATTTGAGTTTTATTCTCTCTGCTTTTTAATGTTATTAAATGTTGTTCCCTTTTTTAAAAAAGCGTGTTTGTTAACACTGGATTGTATGCCTTAGAAAATTCAAAGATAGATTTCCCTCATTCATTTCTCTTACCAAAATCACAACCTCCATATATCCTTGGATAAGCTTCCCGTTCTACTCCTACATGTCCCTTTAAGTCACCTCCTAAAAATATGTTTTCACATGTAGAAATTTGTTGTAATACTTCGCCAATTATTCCCAATATAGTTTCTTTACATTTCCATCTAACATCCCTTGGGGCGCGTAAGCACTTATAACATTCAATATTGTTTTATCTAAGACAATATTAATGTTAATTAATTTATCTCCTTATCTTTTAACCTCCGCAACTTTATCTTTAATATAGTGATCAACATCAATACCTACACCATTTTATTATTCTCAGCATCAAACCATATAAAAATATCTATTTGTAAACCACAATAGAATTTAAAACTGAATTTAAATTAGTATCCAAGAAAATGATAACACCCAACATCCACGTAATATGAATAAAACCCAACATAAGCATAAGTGACTCAAACCAACTGAAATAAAATAGACTTCAGACTTATGCTTATATGATAATGGCAAAAGTAATTTGACTGAAATAGCGAAGAAACCTAGTCTAGAATAAAAAATTTGAAATCCGACAGGCAAGGTGAGACTGCAAGTCCGATCACTTAGTAGTCCTTCCATACTTGTCTAGAATCATTTGAGGGAGAAAATATTTATAATTTGGGCTCCCTATAGTTTCAATAATTAACTTACTGAATTTAAAGTCAAAAGGTAATTTAATGCAAAGTAAATATCCCCCATCGACACTCACATACATTAAGTATCTCACCCCTCATCTAAGTGCAATACTACACGAATATCCACCCATGTACCAAGATGATAATGAAAAATGCATCTGGCCTATCTAATATACTAAAAGGGTATTCATCTATATTGATATTATTCCTTCCTAAAATATCCTAGTAATACTACCCTTAAGAGTGATATAAACATCCATTATGCATACTACATAGTATTGGGTCTATAATTTATTATCTACATCATTAGACTAGTGAATAAATCTCATTCATTTTATATGATTATATATATGTCCTTATATATATGTGACACTATGATATCTACTAATATAGTTTCATTCATGCTCTATTTGTAAGTCTGAGGGAGTCTCTTATCCAAGTCGGACATCACAAAACACATACAAGTCGGTAGGTCCCTATGCAGTACACCATTTCACGACCCATACCTAGTGGTGATAATGGATCACAGCATCTTCACTTATCTCTCATAAGTGGAGTTGCTACGTACTACCTAAAATTATTATCTGCACAACGTCTAGCCCACGAATGTTGACACGTGCAATGGTCTCGAATGCTCGTAACCCTAACCGATAGGAACGTCCACGAACATAGGTATATCCACACAGTAAATATAAATACATATCATTCTTATTCAATATGAATAGGTAATTACTACATAATTAGACCATAGCTGCGCCGTGTGATTATCCATAAGAAATTCTGCATTAATAATCGACCATCTAGTAAATTATTACTTCTCTTCCTTTTTATAAATGGTTTAAACATCGAGTTAAATAAATTCTCCATTTAGTATTTGTGTTATGTAAACATTTTTAATCAAATCTCCATTAGTCCCAATACCATGCCACCAACTCGTATGGATTCCTAAAAATACCCCCGATCGACTCCTTGTCTCACCTTAACCTACTCTGGAGGACGAAATAGTTGACTTATAGGGGCCGAACCAGTTTGCTTGGATGAATTGGTTTTCTTCCTGTAGTCGAACCGATTCGTATCTAGGCAGCTGCCCAAAATTTGTTATAGTACTCTCAATACGGGAATTTCTATATCAATCCCAAACTTAATTATAATGGTTTATACAATTGTATTAACATCCAGACAAGTCCCCCTGACTTAGTCCTTCATCTTAAGATAATTATTTACATTAATTAACATCAAAATCATTCCTAAAATATCAGAGTCTTAGCCCATAAATAATTCTACAAAATCATATTTTTTCACTTCTAATTCCCATAATATTCTAACCATATACAAGGTTTCTAATGTAGTAATTTCTAGATTCTTAACATGAATGCTAACCCTCTATATATGTATCAGGCTTTCCAATTCAATAATGAGTCCTGAGGCACGATTTTTATCCTACAATTCCATATTAACGTCTTTTTAATTTCTAAATTTAGCTACCACATTTCAGATTTATATCCTATACAATCATGTGATTAAACCATATATTTCTATCATCAAATCTCCTATTAAAATCTTGGATTTTAATGGGAGAACACTACAATGAATTAAGAAAAAATTTGAACATTTAAATTAAGTAAGAAAATTCTTGCCTAAATGGAGTGATTGGATGATTTCCTTTTGAATCCTTTGCCTCCACTCCTCTTTGGCCTTTGATATTTTATCTCTATGGATGTGACTGTTTGGTTTAGTTTTTTTGATAAGTGTGGGGGGTTCTTAATCATCGTCTTATACTTATACTAATTGCAACTCCATATTTATGCCTAATATCCCATTTTTAGACCCCCAAATGGGCCCGAACCCGTAATTATAATAGACTAATAACCTCCGAACTTATATACCTATAGCTTGGGACCATTTTTAAAGGTCTAAAATAGATAAATGAGTTCATAAAGCCTCTCGAAATGCGTCCCTATTATTTTTATTTAGTAAGTATATTTTTCAACTGTGTCACACATCATATATCAATTATTCAATACACATGCAACTGCTTTCTACCAAAAATTTTTAACATGCAGAGTCAATCTCACGTAACATGAAATATTAATTAATTAATTAATTTATTCGCAACATAATTAATTAAATCCCCCTACATTCCTCCCCTGATAATGGAATTCTGTCCTCTGAAATCTAAACGTACCAAACTAGAAGAGTTCTAGATATTTTTCTTGCACATCTTCCTCCCTCTCGCAAGTCGACTCGTCCTCGTTATGATGTCCCCATTGCAATGTACCAACAAAATAACTTTAGATCGATATCGGCGCTCCCTATGGTCCAGAATGTCGATGGGTCTCTCCTCATAAGTAGCGTCAGAATGGAGCTCTATATCATCAATATCGATATGCTGATTAGCTACCTTATCTCTAACGAACCTTCAAAATGTAGATATGTGAAAAATGTCATGCATTTGTTGCAAGTGGTCTGGTACTCCCAATCGATACGCTACTGGGCCAATCCTCTCATAGATAGGTAATGGTCCCACATATTGAGAATCCAACTTCCCTTTCTTCCCAAATATCACCACTCCCTTCATAGAAGACACTTTAATCAACAATTGATCCTCAAAATTAAAATCTAAGTGTCTCTGGCCCGCATCCACATAAATATTTTGCCTATCGTAGGTAATTTAAATCCCGGCCCATATCATCTCCATCTCATTCCAGGTATTTTGAGTGAACTCTAGCCAAAATAATTTATTATCCCCCACCGTCAACCAACATGAGGGCGAATAGAAAGGTCTCCCATATAACACCTTAAAAGTACCATCCCAATAGTGAACTTATAACTATTATTGTACGCAAACTCCACCACGGGAAAGTCCTATTCCGAACTCCGTCTAAACTCTATTATGCACATCTGCGACATATCTTCCATCATTAAATTCATCCTCCCCATCTACCCATATATCTAGGAGTGACCGAGGTACTCAACCTAAACTCTGCCCCTTAAGGCTTGCTAGAAGCTCCTCTAAAAGTGGGACATAAATGTCTTATTTAAGAGTGCGCTACGGTTCAATGGTGCAAACTTATTTAATTAAATGTCAATTTGACTAGTTTTAAACCCAAGCTCATGCAACTATGTGATTGAAAGCAGTAAGTCATATAACCATGCAACTAAACAATCAAGAAGATGAATTTCAAGAAAAATCCACAAATGAGAAACCTTTTCTCGTTTCACTATTATATGCAAATCGCATCTTACATGTATATAGAGAAATACAGACAGTGTTTAACATATGAAATTCCCACAGGTGATGCTTCGTCTTCCTCAGAAATAGTTCCCATAAGTACTACAAACCCAACAGTGGAGATACCTTCTCCACAAGGGAAACTCCAAGAATGGAATCTGTGTTTATGAGGGTTTCAAAGAGATTCACAAAATATTAATTGGGACGATGCGTGAATCAAAAGGTGCTTTTAGCTATTTGAAAGAAGAAATTATTTGTAGTAGGTCTATAGAAAATAGATATTGAAAAGTATTGCAAACTAAATATAAGAAAGAGGTTTTAACAGACAAACACAAAAATAGAGGTGGCATTAATATCTTTCGAACGAGTTCGATAGGTCATTCGAACGAGATGTTAATCTTGATAAAAGTGACCATCTAACGACCTTGACAAACTAAAACAATATGCCCTCGTCAGAAGCATGTACGATGTAGGCCATCAAACGATACATTTAACGACTTGAGAAGGTCATTTGAATGACTTGTGCATGTCATTCTAACGACTGCCGCCGAAAAATATTTTTATTAAAATCCAACCTCATTTTTGTTAGAATAAAACCATGTAAAATCAAATAAAATTCTCCTAGAAATATTTATGAAAACTAAGAACTCTAAATAAAGAATATACCATAAAAATCGTGGAGTTGTGGGGAACGGTTGAAGATGAACATGATGCATATTGAAGATGACTGGTGCATGATGATGAGCACATTGCCAAAGATTCGGATTATGGACATCGTGGATGATCATGAATACTTGCCAATGTAATTGAATACGCCATATCTTATGTAGGGTAGAAAGCGACAGACAAGTCCTAGATGCTAGCAGGCTATGACAAAAGAATGCCCTTACAAATCTCCGCTATAGCTATGTCGGTACGTACAAAAAGAATTTGAATTATGAAATCCAAAAAAATCCTAAGACATGCAATATTATAATACTCTCCTAAAACTTGTAAATGGAATAATATCAAAATACGTAAGTCTTGAAATCTTCAAATTTGAAAATCTTCAAATATCTCCAAATTCCTTTGTCTTCAAATGAACCTACACACATGAGACAATATATAAATACCCGTGATGTACCAAAGTTTGAAATAAAAGGATAAGCATAGATGATAAGAATAAATAAGCACAAGCAAATCATCAAGTCAAACTTTCTCAAACTTTCCCAATCCCCCATAATTCGTTCTCCCCTTTTTCATGAAGTCCCAAATAGACAAGGAAAAGAAACATAAGCAATAAATATGGAGTGTGTCACAAAATGAAAAATAACTATTTTTTGAATTTTTCAAAATTTTTCTCACATAAAAATACAACAATAAATCATGCCATGAACTAACAATAAGATAACTAAGTCATGGAAGCGTTAATGAGTGGGTGTGAACACATTCATTAGGAAAATCAACTCAAACAATCACAACATTTGTGCATGATGAATTTTGGATACTCCTAACGAAAGAAGTCAAAATCGTCCTTAGGTGTAAAAATGTTGAATTCATATGATATCGACTCAATCTAATAAAAAATCAAAGTCTAAAATGATTTCCACACCAATAACACCCAGAGCTATGTAATGCTTTTATGAGACTTTATCAATATTTGAAAACCCATTGATCTTCAACTTAACTCTCTCAAAACTCACATATTTAATATTTCACTCAACTCTTTTGTTTTGAAGAAATCAATGCTCATATTAGCGAAACATCAATGTTCTTCGAATTTGTCCTAACACTTCACATTTTTTCTTTTGAGTGCTTTTAATCTTTTGGGATTTTTTCTTTTGCAAATGGCGAATATTCACACAACGATATTTTTACTTTTTTACTTTTGCAGTCCGAGCCATTGCTTTAAACTGACACATTTTTCGAAGATATAAATTTTAATTTTTCCAATCCGAGTAATGAATCCTTGTGACGATTTTGTTTGTCTTGTCGATTATCATGAGACAACAAGTGTTGAATGAACGAGACATGACTGGTTTCTAGCTGACTATGGTTGGTTGAGGAAGGAAAATCATTTGCAATAGGCGACAAAAATTGTAGGTGGTAAAATCCTACTAATATTAATCAACACAATTATAGACAAGAAAAATGTAAAACCTAGACAATCACATCATGTTTTACATGATTCGGTAATGCGCTTACATCCACATGGTGTTTATATCTCTTTATTAATATTGTTATGATAACAAAGGTTACATTCCCCTTTTCCATAGGGTGAGGTTACATTTATAGAGGACTAGAGGAAGGTTTAGTCGTGTAGAACACGACGACATTAGATATTTATCCAGACTGATTGTAACTATCTAATCTTAATATTTTTGCATGTTAGAATTATTAACCCTTATCCTATTGTTGGAGATCTTTGATAGGATTAATGAACATGTGCCCTCTACTCAAGTATAGTTTAATTATCCCTCACAAGGAGAATAAATTTGGAAAGTAAATATTTTTCTTAAAATGTTTGATTTTTAAATTTAATATTAATATTGAATGAATAGAGTTACTCTTTTTTACTAAAAAGTAAGTTAAATACTAAATCATATTAAAAAAATTTGTAGTTTCATTTGTATCTGATCCAGTGAAGGTTTGGATGTGGTGGAAAATAATTATTTAAAACCTTGAAATGGGGTAACTTTAGGGCCAAATAAAAGTTGCCACATATTTTTTGGGGAGGGTTCACATGCCAACATGTTCCTCTCCATAAGTATATTAATGTGGTATATTTATAAGTTCAAATCCATCGATAAGTGAATGAGAAATTCGACTTACACAACCCAATTTAAAGTGCGTGAACTAGTGATGAGTAGTATATTTACTCATGAGGGGATCTGAAAAACACGATACCCTTGGGGTATCCCAAGTATTTAAAAAGGACATATAACCTACACTATGATGGTTTGGACTTTGGTCCAACAACCCACACGTGCATGCACCCAACCCACCTATCCTTTCAAACTCGTTCGAACGACATTGACACCACCTCGATTTTAGTGTCTGCCTATTTAAATCTACTTCCTGTAGTTATTTTGTAAGACTTTTCAATCTATGTTTTCTGCAGACTTGTTGCGCATAATGTCTGCTTTTAAAAGGACAAAAACACCTTTTGATTCACACATCCTCCCAATTAATATTTTGTGAGTCTCTTTGAAACCCTCATAAACACATATTCCATTCCTAGAGTTTCTCTTGTGGATAAGGTGTCTCCACTGTTGGACTTGTAGTTCTTGTGGGAACTATTGCTGAGGAAGACGAAGTGTCACCAACGGGAATTTCATCTGTAAAATGCTATCTATATTTCCCCATGTACAGGTAAGTTGTGATTTGGATATAATAGTGAAATAAGAAAAGGTTTTTCCCCTTTGGGGATATTTCTTGAAATTCATCTTCTTGATTATTTGGTTCCATGCTTATATGATTTACTGCTTTCAATCACAAAGTTGCATGTAGTAAGGTTTAAACTGGTTAAATTGACATTTAATTAAATAAGCTTAGACCATTAAACCACAGAGCACTCTTAAATTGGTATCAGATCCATTTACACAACTTTAAGGTGTAATTGATTTTCCCCAAAAAATTTCTTGATATTAATTTTCTAAAAAAATTGATTGTTAGAAAAGTTGAGCTCAAATGGATAACTTATATAATAGAATGCAAGTTTTTGATGGATCAAATTATGCCTATTGGAAAGCCTATATGAGATTCACTTTAAAGTCTATTGATGAAAGAGTCTATATTATTTGTGAAATAGGGTGTAATCCTCCCACTATCACCGTTGATAATGTCACGAATCCCAAACCCGTCTCTACCTAGAGTGAGGATGAATTTAAGTCGAGTACCTATAACTCCCATGGCCTTAGTGCTATTTCCAGAGCTGTTTCACCTGATGAGTACCGATGTATTATGATGTGAACCATGGTAGAAGTAGCATAGGATGTCCTGTAGCTTACACATGAGGGCACAAATGCCATTAAGGCATCAAAATTGCAAAATTTGACTACACAATTTGAAACCATAACCATGCTTGAATCCTTAGCTTTGATGAATTTTATGCGCGTTTTTCGAATATTGTTGATTTGATTTTTAATCTTGGTGAAAGAATTCATGATAATAGAGTAGCCACAATGATTTTAAGGTCACTGCCTACCCATTTTATCCCGAAATCACTGTGCTTAATTATTTAGGAATTTGATATTCCTTTAGGTTATAATAACTCTAGGAGACCTTCAAACTTACGAAATTGACATGTTTCCTAAAACTATAAAGCCAAAAGAGAATGGGATTGCACTGAAGGCCCAATTTAGAAAGTGTGAGGAGGTATCTAGAAAGAGAGAGAAGTCATTTAGAAATAGAGAGGAGGTGTCTTTCGATACTAAGTATGATATAGACTTAGATAATTTGACCATTTTTGCTAAACATTTTAAGAAATTTCTCAAAATTAAAAATACTAGCACATCTAAAGATAAAAAGATTTTTGAGAAAATTAAATTTAGGAAGAAATTTGGAAAAGATAAAAAGGACACCCTTAAGAAAGGGGAATAAATGTATTACGAGTGTGATGGGAAAGGTCATAAAGAATATGAGTACCCAACTAGGTTAAAGCATCAAGGCAAGGGAACAACTACCTTAAATGCCACCCTTAATGATGATAGCGAGGTTGAGTTTATGGATTCTGGAGAAGAATCACCACATGAATGTAACTTCACCATATTCATGACTAGTCATGTGAGAACATATACTTCACCTCACGATGATGAGGAAGTTACTTCACAGGGATACCTCAACAGTGTGAATGACATGAGTGGGGGTGGGGATGCATCAAGTGATAGTGATAGTTACCTACATCGCGCGTATGTCGAGTTATATCTAAGTCCTTTAAAATAATAAAACAAAACAAAGGCTTAGCAAACATGATCATTGCACTACAGAAGGATTTAGGAGAGATGAGAGAGAGAGAGAGAGAGTCTTTCGTTCGAGAGTTTTGGAGAAAGAGAGGGGGAGAGAGAGAAAGAGAGACATATATATATATATATATATATATATATATATATATATATATATATATATATATATATATATATATATATATATAGAGAGAGAGAGAGAGAGAGAGAGAGAGAGAGAGTTTTTGAGAAAGCGAGAGGGGACTTGACCAAACAAGTGCCTAGTCTTACGAGTGAGCTACTTGCATTGGTGGTGGCTCGAAAGAAACTTGAAGCCCTTGTAGCATAACTCGAGAAAGATATTGAAAGAGCCCGAGAGGTCAATTGAGGAAATGTTTGAAAAGATGGGAAAGATGTTCCTCAGCACCACTTTAGGGTTTGGTGAGAGACAAGGAATAGGTTTTGACGATACTTCCATGTCACAAATCATACTGGAATTGGTTCCTGAATTCATTACAAATCCTTATGTCCATAAACCAACACTCCAAATAAAAGTTCGACCAAGAAAAGAAAACCAAGGTAGGCCTAACATTGTTTTTTTCTTCACTTATTGCAAGAGAAAAGTCCACCTTAAGGAGTTTTGCTATAGTTTGGGTCGGACACTACGTACATATAATTTGTTACTTTAGATATTTTTCTAGTCTTAGAGAGTAGGTTGAGTGTCTAGTCGCACTTCTCATAGTTTGATGGAAGAGTTCCTACGGATGTCTTTGCTGTTAGTGGATATTTCCAATAACCCGACTAGACCCAAAAATAATAAGGGTAAACAAAAGGTCACCATTACTTGGGTGCCTAAGCATGATGATAAAGCCCTTGTTATTCATGTTGCTCTTAAGGCTCATAATACCTCCCAATGGTATTTTAACAGTGGTTGCTCTTGGAATATGACTGATGACATCTCATTTTTTACCAACCTTGAGGATCGCAAGGATGGTAAAATTACATTTGGAGATCGGAGTAAATATATCAATATAGGATGGGTACATATGAGATACCCAGATTTCCTAAGATAAATGGTGTTTTGTACGTCAAAGGTTTTAAAGAAAACCTTATCATCAATAGCCAGTTATGAGACATAGACTTTGTTGTAAAAGTTGACATAAACGAGTGTAACTTTTTTTTATTAAATCGGTAAACTTTTACTGCAAGGGGTGAGGATATAAGATAACTGTTATGGGATTATGCTCAAGTCCTCATTTGTGTGTAACAACACCACGATCTCTTCTATGGATATGTGGCATTAATGTCTAGGTCACGTTAATTTGAGAGAGTTGGAGCATTAAGCAAAGAAAGACCTAGTATATGGCTTTATGTCATTTAAAAAGCCAACTTACACAGTTTGTGGAACTTATCAACAGGAAAAATAAGTTTGTAGTCCCTATTGGGAGTTAAATTCTATTACCACTACATGTGTTCTTGAGTTGATACACATGGATCTTATGGGTCCAACTCTCGCTGAGTGTTTGGGTGGTAAGAGGTATATCCTCATGATTGTAGATCGCTTCTCTCGTTTTCCCATATTAGGTTTGTTGAGAGAGAACTTCGATGCTGTAGAGTTTCTTATGACCAAGTGTGGTGCCCTATAAAATCAACACAATCTCACCATCATTAGGATGCGTAGTGACAATGACATAGAATTAAAAGAAGCAAAATTGGATAATTACTGCCATAACCTTGGAATTTAGCATAAATTTTTTGCCATGAAAACTCCTCAGCAAAATGGGATCGTTGAAAGGACAAATCAGACGATTCAAGAGATGGATATATCAATGCTTCTCGGTCGTAGAGTGGTTAGGAGGTTTTAGGCAGAGGAAGTGTCTATCGCATGTCACATAGTGAATATGGTATATCTTTGTCAATACACACTTCAGATGCCATATGAGTTGTGGATGGGGAAGAAACCTAACCTTTTGCATTTACATAACTTTGGGAGTAAATGATAAATCCTTAGGGATAGAAAGCATTTAGGAAAGTTTGACTCTCAAAGTGATGAGGGAATTCTATTAGGCTATTCATCAATGAGCAGAGCTTCCTAGGTTTTCAACTCGAACAAGTCTAAGGTTATGGAATAAATAAATTTCACTGCTAAAGATGACAAGCCACCGACATTTATTGATCCCAATCCCTTGTGTGAGGATGAGGCACCCCTTTGGGATAATCATGTTGTCCCTCACACACCTAATAAGGTGGACCATACTCCTGATTTAGGGCACACACCTATATGGGTTCGCAAGAGTTTTGTCCCTTTTTCCATTTTAGGAGATCCTACTTTAGGTGTCAAGACTCGTGCTCAGCTCGATAACATTATAAGTTACCTATGCTACACGTCCAAAGTCTAGCCCAATGTCGCTTCAGTTTAGAAAGAATGATGTCTAGGAACTTGTCCCCCCGACCTCGTGACACAATCATGATTGGTACAAAGTGGATATTTAAGAATAAGATGGATAATAATGGTTTCATTGTCCATAATAAGGCTATGTTTATCGCTCTGGGATACACACATATCGAGGGTGTAGATTTTGTCTAAACATTCGCTCCTATTACGAGGCTTGAGTCCATCCGCTTACTACTGTCCATCGTATGTTATCTGCTCTTTAAGTTATATCACTTGGATGTCAAGAGTAACTTTCTGAATGTCATTCTATAAGAAGAGGCTTACGTGGAAAACTAAAAGTGTTTGAAGACCCATCCATGACACAACTATTATTTGAGGAAAACCTTTTATGGATTGAAGCAAGCACCCTATGTTTGGTACTAGAGGCTTACTTCCTATCTCTTATCCCGTGGCTTCAAGAGAGGGGGAGTAGATACCACATTATTTCTTAGCAAAGAAAAAAAGGTGATATTTTGGTTGCCCAAGTCTATATGGATGATATAGTATTTGGATGCACGTGTTGCCACCATACTCATGACTTTGAGGAGGAGATGAAGAGTGAGTTAGAGATAAACATGTTTGGTGAGATTAAATTTTTCATTGGTCTCCAAGTTCGTTAGCTAGAAGATGGGATGTTCATCTCCCAATCCAAGTATGCAAGAGAACTTGTGAAGAATTTTGTATTAAACACTGCTAAGCACTCAAGCACCCCTATGAGTACCTCGACTAAGCTTAACAAGGATACTTTAGGAAAGGACGTAGAGAAAATCTTATATCAGAGTGTGATATATGGTCTTCTCTACTTGATTTCCAGTCGTCTCGACATCGCCTTTAGTGTTGGAGTCTTCGCACATTATCAGGTTTCCCTGAAAGAATCACACTTAATTTCTCTTAAAGGTATTATCAAATACGTTACTGGGAATCTCTCATACGATAGCTAATATTCCATTGATACTGACGACCTGTCTATTCAAATGCCGATTGGATCAGGGATGTATATGGATGTAGGAGAATATCTGGTGGGTGTTTTTATTTTGGGAGTGCTCTTGTTTCTTGGTTGATCAAGACGTAGAACTCCATATCTTTGTCCACTAAGGAGGCTGAGTACATCATCGCCGGGAGCTATTGCGGTGATGGTTGCAGATGAAGAAAATGTTGGAGGATTATGGTATTTCACAGGACACCACAATGATTTCCTATGATAACACAAGAAATTCATATATCCCACAATCCGGTCCAACATTCACACACGAAGCACATTAGGATACGCGAACATTTTATCCAAGACCCAGTAGTAGGGAGAAGGTCGTGTCATTAAGCTTTTTGACCACCGACCACCAGTTATCCAATATTTTGATGAAACCTTTAGATGAACTTAGATTTGAGAGTCTTAGGAAGTTTTTAGGTATCTGAATAGTTGACCGAGGGTTATTTACTTTGTCAAGTATAGAATGACTTTTCATGCTCATATTCATTGATTCTTATTGCTAGATTGTATCATTTGTATTATTCGTGTATTATATTCTTTTCTTATTCTTATTATAGAAAAATACAAAACTATTTTCGGTTCTTTAAGAAAAATTTGGAAAATAAAAAAAGATTTTTGGTTATTTAAGGAAGGAGAAAAATTCAGAAATATTTTCAGTTTTTTAAGAAAAATGAAAAAGGCAAAAAAAATTCTTTTCACAATTTTTTTTGAAAAATACAAAAAGATTTTTTTTATTTGTTTACACCTTTTATGGATGGACGTTTAGGATCTCCAAGTCAAAATATCATTCCATTATCCACATGACTTTTTGATAATTTTTTGAGACAACTTCATTTCATCAATGTGCTTTATAATGTATTGGAGTCATTGAGATTTGATTTGTGATTACTTTCTACATGTTTGTCTCTTTGTCTCCTTTAATGTGCATCTACATGGGTTTATTTTGAGAATTGCACTTGTTTGTCACATGTTGCTCAAGTTTTGTAATTTGTCCAAAGTGGGTCCAAATTCCCCTATATATGCCAATGTCAAATGCGAGCACACTCTAACAAAAGATGAAATAAAAAATTGGCATTTGATTCAAACAACATTTTTTATCGTACAGATATTTGCACATTTTGTTGTTATCAACGTATCCCCAACATAAAAGTGTCAAGGATTGCACATTAGTGTGAAACCAAGATTTTGTGTTGATCTTACCTTAATTTTAAAACAACGACAAAAACAATAAATTAAAATTATCCTTTAATATGTTGATGTTTTATCCCCGTGTTCGCATTGTTTAATTTGATCCCATCGAATAATATTTAAACTGAGAAAATGATTGTGTATAATTTACAATTTACTCAATCTATATAATTTATGTTTTTCTTTCCTAATTTTAGGAATGATTAGATTTGAGAAAAAAATTATAAATATGAATACATTCAATTTTGTCTAAGATGCATGACTAACACAAATGCACAAAGCCAAATACCACAAAAGAAAATTTGTCTTAGGACTGTTAGATATAATATATGTGATTTTTCATTTTTGAGCGATTAAATTACGAATAACTTAACATGAATGTATGTTTAACTAATAAAGAAATTAACATACCATAAATTACATACCATACAAAGAAAATTGATGTTAATCCTTGTGTTTCACAAAATTTTCTTATGATATATATGTCGCATCTTCGGTGTTTAATTAAAAGACATTTATCTCTTTCTAGATGGGATGAAAGCTTTGGTGAATCCAAATTATTTGTTGTACTCGCTCTTCGATTGGCCCAAGATGGAACAAAAAAATAAAACATATTTGACACATTGAAAAATTAATTTTTTAGAATGAAGTAGAGCTGTGAATTTATTAAAAGATATACACATTTTCCAAATAGACACACCTTTTTACGAATAGTCATATCTTTATCGAATGGTGAAGACCTTTCATAAACCATCGTGTCTATTCAAACTTTAATATAAATAGTTTAGATATTATTTTCACTCCATTAAAATTATTAAAATAATAAAATAACATAAACAATATATTATTGGTGTTTTAGGTTGTTTCCTCTCAGATAGATATCCTCGTGTCCTCTATAAGTCTCTAATTAAGGAAGGTGGGTTCTTGTTGAGGTTAAATATTTATGAAGGTTTCTCTTTTTCCCCCAGTGGATTATTTTTATTTTCCATGGTTTAATAAAATTTAAAAATAGTTTTTTCATTCGCGTCAATGTAATTGCTAGGGTTTTATTTTTAAAACCATTTATGTCGGTAATTTTTAATTAAAGGTATGTCAATTCATTTTGAAATAAGAATCGTGGTTACGTGAATTCCTTTGATTTAAATATATTGTAGACATGTCGATTAATAGAGCTCAGAAGGAATTTCGATGAGTCAATTTCGGGTTAATCACTATGTGATTGGGATTTCGGTTCAAGCACTAAGAAAGTGTTCACAACCTAGATAGGGACTTAACATCCTATCAGAACTATTGCGATGAAATCCTAATACTTAATCTCAAACTATGGGGAACCAGTGTGATGGTTCGGTAACTTGTGTGATAACTAAATAGCGGATGCTGATCGGTACATCCAAAGATTGTATTGAACATGACCATCCTTGATATTTGATTCTAAGGGCCATTTACATTAGACTCGGGAAATCTCACACCATTTTCAAAGGCCGCATAGATTATTCATCCCAATAATTATAAGGATTGGAATTCTTATGTAGTTATTGCTTTGATTTTCATAGGTGCGATTCAATTTTACATTGAATCAAATGATCCCCGCATACTGGGTGACAGTTATATTAGTTGGTTTGAAATAATAATTCGAAGGAATCCATATTTAGGGAATACCTTGGATTGTTGTACCCCATGATCGTCTTATATGTTTTTTTTACCCCAAGTAAATCTAGATAAGTGGATTATTTTATAATCTTTGCGAATTCGCAAAGAAGTTAAGTTTGAGATTTAAGGAAATTGATTATATGTTGGTCAAAATTAGTTGACAGAAAATTGATTTGAAGAAGTGGGTGTCAAACATTTAACACGGGGAATCATATTTTTACCATAATAAAATTTGGAAATAAGATCACATTATATTAGAGAGATATATGACCTAATTAAATTAGAGTGCAGTCATAATTAATCAGTGGAATTAATTATGAATAAATAATGAAAGGAAATGTATTGTGGTAGTGGTAATTGGTATTTTTGAGTATTTATTAAATTAAATTAAATTATTTGTCTTGGTCCCATATTGTAGTCCATAGGCCCAAATAGTTAGGCCCAGACTCTCAAGAAGCTTAGTTTATCCCAATACTACCTTTTGTACTTGTAATATATGTGTGAGAAGGAGTTTTAATGATAATAATTGATTATGAAGGTACGAGTGGGGTGAGAGGAAACATTATGCATATTTTGTGAAGAGCCTAGAGAGAGACCAATATATCTCACTCAAAAGGAAGGGTTTTCATCACAAGAGGTTCCCACATGCCAATCTAGATTTGAAGAGATTTATACACAAGAAGATCCAATATTTATATAAGGTAAAACAAGTTTTTCGAGACCATGGATGGTAATCAACTTCATCTCCATCATCAAACAAATTTTCCTCAAACGAATCATAATAAGATTCGTTATGGTAGTAATTTTTGAAACCATTGTTCTTATTTTTTTCTATGCATGATTAATCAAATATCTTAAGGGATTAAACAATTTCATGTTTTAATGTTAATTTCAAGTTGTTTTCCTAAAAAATGGTGTCGGAGCCCCGATTGAGATTGAATGTGTATTGAAAAGGTCCATGTTTTCCACCAAGAAACCCTAATTTGGCATGCTATATGATAGTACAATCTTATGTGTGGAAGTTTACTAATACTGTTTTGTAAAGATGATATGTTATATCCGTTCCATCATGGTAAAATATTTTTATTTTTATGTGAATGGATCCTACATTGGTTCATTAGTAGTTATTTTTCAATCCTGGATTTGACATGGTTGTAATAATTACAATTTTGTAATTATTTCAATATAAATATATTTGGAGGAGTTAGAAGAGTATTGTAACATTTCTAAGAGTATTGTAACATTTCTTTACTATTAGAATCATGTATTTTCACGGGTTTGGGTGTTGGAAAATGTTTCATGGAGTTTGGTGAAGATTTGGCCCAATTATGGTCATTTTTGCATTAAAAATAAGAGGAAAAGGAAGGTTGTAAATGATAGGGTCAATTGATCTACCTTGGGAAACCGATCAATCGACCTCCTATAGTTAAATAAGTTTTCGGAAGGATTTTGATGATGTTCAATGCCTCTTTCTTCGATTATTTGTTCCGATCATTCCCGAAAGATTCAAAGGAGATCTTTTAGAAGTAAAAATCATCAAGCACTTATGGTTGTGATGAAGTCTACTTCAACTTGGGCTATATGTCACAAATAAGTCCTCTAGAACAAGGATTCTTAGGCTTCGAGAGTTCTACTTATAGAAGGAGTCAGGGCCATGATGGATATGTGTATGCTTGTCTTATATAATTATTTATTTATTTTAGTATGTATGTCTCTTTACTATTATGTTGTATAATTTTATGTGTTAATTGTATTAATTAGTAACAATTGTTTTATGAACAACATGAATTTAATTTCGAGACTGGCCTAGATCACCATTTTTTTGGAAAATATATATTGTTTATTCTTTTCTAAATTGAATTAGATTATAGTATTTGAATTTTAAGTTGTGAGACAAATTAATATCTTTGGATTTTAATTTTAGGAAAAATCAAATTAAAATTATTATTTTAAGAAAAATTAAAATGTGATATCAGTATATTTATTTCACACAAGTAAATTTAAAAATTACCATGGAATTTAATTTGATCTTTTAGAATTATATAATTTGTTTTAAAAACCCTCAAGTTTATAAATACTAACTGGGATAGGGGTTTGATATAAACCACATGGTCTCCATCAATATTTTAATATTGTGATGTGACTAGTTCCTCATGTCATCTTGATCTAGACCTATAACGAATGGCTTTAATCATGGAATCATGAAATTATTAAAATTCTTAAGTGGTAGTTTATTGAAATTAAATGTGGGTGAGTTCGATCCTCCCATCGAGAAAAGTCTACACAAGCAGGTTTCGTTTTAATACATAAACTGATGGTATACTATTAGAAATAACTTTTGATTTACTCCCTATTACAGTCACTTTCATTAGGAGTTGGATCAAAAGCTGCTAACTATTCATTATGTTGAACATAAGGGTCCTGAACTGTTTGGATGGCATGATGAAAGATGAAAATATGTCTGGTTCAAGGTAGTGTGATTTAAGATCACATCGAGAAATCAAACATCATAAAGGAGCTAGAATGCCCGACAGATTAAATTTAAAATTGGCGATTGAGGGAAGAAACTATAAAATATAATCTAAATAACCCTCAATTTTTAAGTTGGAAATTATTTTTTTTAACTTCTTCATTCTAAGATTTCAAAGATAAATTAAATCTTTTTCTCACTGGTGTAGTTTTATAGTTTTAACTGGAACAACTTTTCAAGACATAAAATATAATTGGGCATTGGATGGTTTAACGCGTAACTACTATCAATATTTTAAATATTTGATGCGACTGATTCCTTGTGTTACCTTGATGTGCTCCCATTGGATGGTTTTATTCGCGGAATCATGATAATTTTAAATACATGGTAATTATTTAAATTAAGTGTTACATGTGTTCAGTTCCCCTATCGTGGAAGTTCTACATGGACATTTTAATCTTACACAATTTATGAATGATAATTTGTTAAAATCTTTGTTAGTTGATGGCACTCAAATAAGAGTCATGTTCTTGAAAATATTTATATCATTAATGGGACTAAGGATTCTATGGATTAGCTGTGGTGGAGAAACCTGGTACCATTTCATAATTAGGAGTGAGGATGTTTGGTAGACAAAGATTGGTGGGTTGGGTTAAGAATGGTTCATATTCATCGGTAGTAGTGAAATAGCCAAAAGGTAGGTAGTCTCACTACAAGAAGTTAGAAATTTTATATCAACGTGTCCAGTTCTTCCTTGCTTTTAAAGGAAAAGGAAAAGGACAAGGCAATGGTTTATCTCTTAAAAGTAAATGCATAATTTATGGTCCGATCTACGGTAACTTGGTATGTAGACTCAAGAATCACAAATAAAGATGGTAACTCGTTACAAAGGTTCTAAGTAATGAGACAATTACATTAAAGAAAGATGTTCCTAAGTTATGGGCAATTAAAGTAGTATTAGCGGTGAAATATTCTTATGAATACTGGTATAGACATAAGGTTAATGTAGGTAAATTATTTATTGTTCCTAGTTTTAGAAATGTTGGTTTCAATTTTCTAAATTGGTTTTAAAAAGATGTTTGATTTTTTTTATAATATTATTTTTATTTATTTTGGTACACTAAGAACAATATTGTAAGTGTTTTTGGTAGATACTACATTATGTCATTTTTTCGACATCATTAAAGAGAAAGTTTCTTTATAGATCCAAAGATGATATTGGCACTTAATCCTAGGTTATTTTGTTCTAAAAGGAATTCAAAGACTTGATTAAAATGAAAAATTGTGTTTATTAGGAGTGGAGGATTTTTTAGTCTTGAATCCCATTTGGAAGCTAAAAAAACCAAAGGGCCCTTCACAGTCAAAATCTAAAGAGACAAACATGCAATGGAAATGGTTCTCTTTTATTAGTATGGTTCGATGACTATCCAGTCAAGAGGTGACTTTTAGTGCTTTATCGATTTCATTGATGATTACTCAAAGATATGGATATGTTTACCTTATGCACCACAAGTCTAAAGCTCTTAATTAGTTTAATGTGTGAAAGTCTAAGGTGTAGATTAGGTAAGGAAAACTAATCCAAGTTCTATATCTAATCGTATTGGTCTTTGCTTCTGAAGATAGTTAAAGTAATCATTTATTGAACATTAGAATTTTATACTAGTTGTCAATGTCGGGTATTCCACTTCAAAATGGTCTATAGAAATAAAGGAGTATGGATATTTTGGATATGATAAGGTCCATGGTAGGTTATTTAGGACTGTAAAATTCTTATTAGGATTTTTATATAGGAGAGAGGCATGGACATTTTAGTTTAGTTACTTATTAATCGGTCTATTCAACTCCCATTGAACATTGAAGGGGGTACAATATCATTATACGGCATCTTCAGATTTGTGCCAAAGGTTAGGATGGTAGTTTATATCATACTCCTGAAGATAAGAAGGTTGTTGATTGCATTAATTCTCGATTATTCAAAGAGGATTGTGTACTGAACCACATGCCTAAGTGTGAGTTAGACTTACAAGATATATTTAAACATCATATTACCAATGTTTATAGACCACCCATATAAGATGAAGTATGACCTAATATTGATAATACACTACCTTAACGTAATGGTATCATTATCGATGATTATGATACATGTGTCACATATACTAGGTAGCAAGTAATGCCATGCCATAGTGGATCATCAGGAGTCATCCTAAAATGGTATTAGTTTCGGCGATCATTTTAATGAGATCCCAAGCAAACACGAACCATGTTCCGGGTACTTCAATGAGGAATTTGATGATAAGGACTTTTATTTGACTTATGAATATACATGCCAAAAGTATTTAACGTATTCAAATTGAGTTTTGGGACTTATAAACTTGTTGATGGGGTAAAACGCATCGCGCACAGGTGGACCTAAAAAAAGTTAAAGATAGATGGATGGTAAGGTGCAAACCTTAAAGTCAAGGCTTGGGAAAGGGTTTACTCATAAATATAGGGACTATTTATAAGAAACCTCCTCACTTATCCAAGCTATAGTCCATGGGTATTATGGATTTAAGATAAAATAAAGGCCTTGGGTCATTTGGTTTGATTGGGTAATGAAGTCTTTATTTTGATCGAAGACCAAAAATTACTTATTTGTGTTAGAATCTTGACGGAAACATAATAATTTTTTTAAGTACAATTTGTGGGTAATGCTTGCCTATTCGAGAACAAGGTGGGGGTATTTTCTTATATATGAGAGTGGTTGTTTTAGATATTAAGTACATAAGACAAGTCAGGAACATATTTATTATCAAGATTTTGTTAGATTGGTTTCAAAGGATGGTGGGATTATCCCAAGTTGATTATATCAAAGCTGTTAATAGAATATTAGCATCGAAATTCCATGAAAATAGTTCTTTTAATAATGGAATCATTCCATCTGGATATCAACGCCTTATGACACCTAATTATATGGAAGGAATGATTAATGTACCCAATGCTTCGACAATAGGAAGCCTCAGGTATGCTATGTGGTATACTATACCAAAATCTACTATATATGTCTTCAAGATGGTTCACTTATTCCAATTTAATAGCCTTATACCTTTTAGGCACAAAGACTAAGGTTTTCAGTGTGATAAGGATTATAGGTTTTCTACTGCGAAATATGTGTTTGCCCAAGGAGGTTAAACTATAAGTTGGAGGAGTGTGAAGTGGTATTAGATTGAAGACTCCACCAGGGAGGCTAAATTGTTGTCACTCCAGGGACAAATAAATACGCCATATAACACAGTTACCTCGTAAATAACTTAGGTGACGTCCCTTCAAATGCAATTGGCTACTACACTTTTAGTGTTCGTAGCATTACGATTGAATGTTTGGGAGTACATGTGACCCATAGTAGGGTTAAGCACACTGATGGTATATTTCATCTAGTTTGAGAGATCGAATGACGTGGGTAATAAGTTTATGACCAAGTTTGCATCGGATAACACTTGGTTATTCCTCTACCGATAGGCAATATACTGCAGTGTAAATGGGCTGGAGTTGGATACAAGGCTTTAATTCTAAGTGGGATATTGTTTAGGTTAATATTCAAAAACATGTTCGGCGATCACCTTTAAGTATAGTTGTGCAAGTTTCCTCACCAACATGAATGCCATTTTTTTTTCCAAAAACTGAATACGGCCAGGAGGTAGTTGCTCATTATGCACAATTATCAGCGTAGACTTATTAATGGACGAACCACCTGTTGCATTTATACTTGCTGTCATTTCAGCTGAACTGATGTCCTTTGCACTGTTAATAACAACATTATATTTTTTGATTGATGATGGAAAATGTTAGGTGGTAGAGACTGGATTGGCCATTTATTTTTATAAGTTCCTACACTCTTTAATAGACTGTCCAACCAATTTGCAAAAATTACAGAACTTGGGAAAATACTCGTAAGAAATGTTAACAAAAAATTACCATCTCCTCTCTCAACCAAGATATGTTCTGAAGGTTTAACTCAGAGATTAACTTCAACTAAAACTCTAGCAAAATAACCATAAGTCATCTTCAAAGTGGCTTTATCAATACGCAAAGGAAGACCGATACCCTGAGAAATTTAGCGAAGAAGGTGTAGGTCAATCTTGGCACAGTCCCAAAAATCTTACCCAAATATTGGTAGTGGAGATTATGTGCTTATCTAGGTTCAAGTCAGGGATCAATTGAAAAAGCTTAAAGGTGCGAGTAAAAAGCTTAAGGCTACAAAAACTCATAAGAAGGCTAATATCTGTTGCACAAGAAAAATGCAGATTAAAATAGCCCTTACCAATTGGAGTGAGGACCCATGAATTCCTATTCTATCCAACAAACATGAGTTCTTTTTTTAGTTCTAAAATCTTCCATGGTTTGTCACTTTTGGTTAAAATAACTCGACGAAGGAGAGTAGAAGAGCTACAGTCGTTAATAAATTTTTGATAAGAGTCATCCTGTAGCTTAACTTCTAACGCATCACCATGCATGTATGGTGTAGAGAGGGGAGGGATATATGGTGGGTTCATTATGGCTTGATCATGAGTAGCCATTTTCTTACCAAGAGCTTCTGCAAAAGATAAAGGTCTAGCTTTAATATCATGATTTTTGCTGATGACAGTAGATGCAACATAAAGTGAAGGGTAATAAAGATCATTAAAAGTTTTAGGATATAAGTTCGAAGAGAGAGGTGGATTTAGATCCATAGAAAATGTGCTGACGAATTTAAGATGGGAAGAAGCTCTATAGAGGGAAGGATGAGTTGCTCTCAATTTTTGTTTTAAAGATACTATTGCATTAACTCTTTCAATGCCTTACATTTGGTTTAAATATGTTTTAGACATGCTAATCAATAGAGCTCAATAGGCATTCCACTGAGTCAACTTTAGGTTTATCACTATGAGATTGGGATTCCTATTCTAGCACTATTAAAATATTCACAACCTAAATAGGGACTCGACATCCTATCGGAATGGTTGCGATGCAATCCTAGTAGTTTTCTCAATCTATTAGGAATCAATTTGAATTTTTGGGAACTCATGAGATAATTTAACAAATTATTGTGATCGATACATCCTAAGAATGTATTGAATAGGCCCACCCATGAGATTTAAGTATAACTTCGGTGTAGATTAGACTCAGAAAATCTCATACCATTTGCAAAGGGTGCATAAATTGTTAAGCCTAGGAATCATGAGTATTGTAATGCTTATGCAATTATATCTTTGATTGCCGGTGGGCATGATTCAATTTTATATTGAATCAAATGATCCGTGCATATTGGGTGACAGTTACATGAGTAGGTGTGAGATCATAATTCAGATGAATCCACATCCATGGGATACCATGTATTGTGATGCCCCTTGATAGACTTATAAGTTTTGTTTCCACTAAGTAAAACTTGACCAGAGGATTGTTTTATATTCTCGGTGCAATAGAAAATAAGTTAGGTATGAGAATCAAGGAAATGATTTGATTTTGGTTAAAATCGATTGACCACAAATTGGTTTGACCAAGCGGGTATCAAACACTTAATGTGGGTAATCATATTATCTATCGTAATCTACTTTGCAAATAAGACCTCATTATATCTTACTGATTTATGAGACAACTAAATTGGAGTGCAATTATAATTATTCACTATTAGAATTAATTATGATTAAATAAAGAAAGTAAATGGACTACGATAATGGTATATAGGCTTTCCAAATATTTATCTGAAACCAATTTAATTATTTTCCACTGATTCCTACTGAGTCTAGATGCCCAAGTAGTTAGTCCCAAACTCTAAAGAAACCTAAATTGGTCCAAGACCCCCTTCTGTACTCGTATATAAAAGTTTGGGAAGTTTTTTTAAAAATGATAATGATTAGTTATTAGGGTTTGAGGGGGATGACAGAAAATACTATTGACATTTTTATGAAGACGCCTAGAGAGGGACCACCATATCTCACTCATAAGGAAGGGTTTTCATCTTTAAAGTTCCCCATACACCTACTTAAGTTTGTGAAGCATTATACACTAGAAGATCCAAGATTCATAGAAGGTTTAGCAAGTTTTGGAAACCATGGGTGGGCATCAACATCAACTTCATTACCAAATAATATGTTCTCATACGAATCATACCAAGATTCATTATGGTATTAATTCTAGAAACCCTAGGTTTAACATTCAAACCTAGTTCTTTTTTTCTTTTCAATGCATGATTAATCAAAGATATTTACGGTTAAAAAATTTCATCATTTTCATGTCAATCCCAAATTTTTTCCTAATATTAATAAGGTAAGTGGATCATAAGAAAAACTTGATTTAAGTTGTAACACTGTTTATAAGTATTATATAAATCTGGTTGTGAGAATTGTGACCCTAGTACATGCTTTGATTTGAATGGATTATTTTTATATACTATTTTTATTTTTTTTAATCAAATTTCGTGTTATATAAAAACATTTTTTTCATTTTTAGGATTATACGTGGTAAAATCTTACTGATATTCATTAATGCAATTAAAGACAAGAATAATGTAAAATATTCACAAGCACACACAAGAAAATGATTTGTGCAGTTTGAAAATGTATTACATTCAAAGGGTGTTTATATATATTTGTTAAACGTATCTTGATAACAAAGGGTACACGCCCATTTCGCATTGGGTGAGGGTTACATTCATATTGGAAGAAACGAAGGTTCAACTATGTAGGATTCCATTATTTTAGATGTCTATCCAGTCTTATCGATTGTCTCTAATTTTGAGATTTCCATTGATTAGATTTGCCAATCTTTATCCTCTCAATATAAATCTTTGATAGTATCAATCAACACGTATCCTACAATCATGTATGGTAAGATTATCCCTCATAATTGCCCCCAAAGATTTTCACTTGATCGGAGGTACAAAGGCTTTCTCTCTCATCTAGGTGGATCCTGGTTGAGATTATTGATAAGGCTTAGTCAGCTAAAGATGCCTTGGTCGGAGGATGTAATTGGAACTTATGTTTGAAATCTTACATATAATTCCCCAGGGGAATTCCAGTAACATTCCCTATATTTTGTAAGGGAGTGTTGGTAATTAAAAAGCCGCTAACTCAAAGGAAGGTTGCATGCTTAAGTCATAATTTAGGAATGCGCCAATTGTGATTAGTTTTATCTTGGAAACTATTCCATCCCACTGAGTCCATTACCATCATTAGTTCAATTCATTCTCCATTATTTTCATTTGCCTTTAAGTGTAGAAGATTTAATTTGCGCTTCCATAACCTATTAGTGTGCCCTTTCCCTTTTATGCTCTAATTTGTTGTGATTTCTCCAAAAAAAAATACTTCTTTCTTCCAATCTTCTTTCGTTGCTTAAAAATAATTCACATCATCAATGAAAATATCATGAAGTCATTTAGAAGCTATTACATCCTTGATTGGGTAAAGTCTAAGTTATAATAAGGATTTTTGAATTATGATTAACATTGAAGGAGGACATTATCTTTTCTCCTAATTAATTGTTGAAGCTGGAATCACCTTCCCTCCCAACAAATCATTTATTGAGTTCTATCAGTTTTTAATGTCATTCCATCCCAATGTTTTTGCAATATATGGAGAATTGTCAATGGCACTAACATGATTAATGAGCGGTATGTGACCTAACTTGGGAAACTATGAGATACATTATTTTTACACGTGGTTGAAGTCACATGAGAGTATTTCATACCTGGAGGCAAGGAAGACTGACAGATCTCTTGTAATTAACTTTCGGACTCCAATAATGAGTATTGGTTTAATATATTTGTTGTCAAAGATTAGGAGCACTTGCCCATTATAGAGGGTTGTGATGCTTGCACCAAAAATAGTTTCCCAAGTATGGTTGTGAAATAGGTGTAGTCTTCTTAAAATGTCTTTCCTTGACTAATTGTTCTCTAATGTCTACTTGTTTTGATGTTTTGACTTTTTGCTGTGCAGATCACCGCAAAAAGAGAGGGCATAAATCCATAGATACCAACTTATTTTATTTGAAAAAGGTTTTGTCATTCAGATAACATTGGACATCTAGTGATCGTCCCAACTCAGCTTCGTTCTAATTTTCACCACAACATTATTTGTTTCTCTCCTAATGGATAGGGAACCCAAAATCTCTAAAGGATTTTCCAATCAAAAGCTAGGTGTGTGGATTTTCCAATCAAAAGCTTGGTGTGTGTGTGTGTATTTTCCTCATAAATTATGAGTTATGGATTACTTGTACACTTTGTATGTTATTTTGTTCACTTATATCACACATCACATTTAGATCACATGGATCTAGCATAATACATAAAGTTTGAATTAAGATTTTTTGCATCCTAATTTAAACTCAAATTTGTTTATCCGCATGCCTATTATGACTTTATTTAGTTATTACATGTGAGAGGTTGCTTAAAACAAGAAAGATAATTTATATTGGCAAAAAATTGGCATAATTATATTTAAGCCTATTCACCCCCTCTACGTTTATTAAAGTTGAAAACTTGTATTGAACAAACACATCCTCAATTGGTATTATGGAGGTTTCTCTTGTGTGCATTAACATGCTAGTAGTTTGATCTTGCATTATTGTGCACTTATTTTTGTTCATTACTCGTAGATCTATTGTGCTCATGAGTAGATATTATTTTTTTGATTGGCGATGGATTAGTTTTGTCCCAATTTTCATACTATATGCAGTCCTATGTCTATGATTTCTAGTGAGAGGATAAGAGTTTAATATCTAAAAAAGAAAATAAGAAAACCAATCTTCTCATTCTTTTGAAAAATGAAAGTCTATTAATGTTGACTTTCATGCACATAATGAAAGTCAAATTGTCAAATCACTGAGTCAAGAAAATAAGGAGTTAATTTGTCAACTTATCAGAATGAAAAGGTTGAATGTTAAATCGACTACAAAAATTAAATTACGTGAAAAACAAAAATAATCCATTTAAAGTGAGTTTGAAAAAACATAGTGAAATTACCAATCAAAAGTTAAAATTGATTGAAAAATCGAAGGTTGAGTTATTAGAATTTACTTGTTCTTTAAAATATGATATCAGTGCCTTAAGAGAATAAAATTCATAGTTGAGAAAATTATGTTGCTAAAAAAGTTTTTGATTTCTAAAAACTCAGGGATATTGAACAAGATAAAGTGATTTAACTCTTGAACTCAAAAAGTTGAAGATATAACTTCTTATTTGTGAAGTTTCTAGAAGTGAACTTCAGAAGAATTTAAATCTTTGAAGAATGAGTTTGACTTGTCTAAAGGGTTTGAAATTGAAGCCATATTATTCTCAAGTTAACAGGTTGAGTGAATGTTCATCAAATAAATTGAAGAATAGCATTTTTTGTATCTTGAAGATAAATGAGAAGAAATAAAAAATAAAAGAGAATGATAAAAAAATGGTCAAAATATTTCAAAAGATCACTAAAAAACTTTCTCATTCACGTTTTTCCCCAAGAAAGGAAATCTTATATTTTTTTGATACAAATTGAAAAACGTTAAACAATGACAAAGATTTTGTTCCATAATTTTGAAAAGAGAAGAAAAATTTGGTTGAATAAATGGGTTTAATATAAAGAAGTTTGTTAGGCATAATGAAGGAAACCAAGACCTGTTCAGTAGATCACTCCACATTTATGTGATAAAAATGTTGTGACTAGAACTCATGAAACTAAAAAAATTGACAAGGAATTTTTATTTTTAAACTTTTTTCAAGATTCAAGGACACACCAATCTAACTTGTAGGAGCTTGAAAAAGAGAAAACATAGTTTTATGAGTAATAGAAGGAAGTTATTTCATATCGATCTTATTAGTGAACTAAGGGGTAAGATTTGTGAATTTAACTTCGTAGTCAAATGTAGGGGTGAGGCTAAAAAGAAAATTCTTGGAGCTAGACATAGACCATTTGCTCAAATTCCATGTAGTATGCCGAAGAATCCCATAAGGAATGTGAGGTGATGACAAGGAATATTTAATTTCCCGACCCAGATTTAAGTGTCAGCCGTGAGTGAACTTGAACCATTGAGTCTACGTTAGACGTGGGGTTATGTGAAATAACTTAGATAATGTTTCTATGTCCATTTTATTTAATTAATGTAATAAAGTAAACATGAAATTTCATTTTCTAGACATATAATATATAATAATAAGCGTGGAACCCATTAGGAGTAGCCTTCGGGATTGCATAATTAGAGCTACTACCGTAAATAGTAAGAACCACATACATGTGAACTGTTCTTGAAAGAAGAAATATTTCTTAACCTTCCCAAGAACAATGCAATATAGAAATGAGCTTAAGAATGGAAGGATACAATATCGAATCATGCAACAACTAAACCGTATATTCATTAACCATGTTTTATTAAAAAAAATCCTATAACCTAGGTTAGAATGGATTAAACTTGGAATCCTTAATCCGGTGTTTTATTAAAAAAATGTCTTTAACCCATTAATTTACATAATTAATAAACAAGAAATCATGTTTCTTTAATACTCTGTTATTTTTTATTCCAAATTATCAAAAATTGACCGTTATTACTTTTAATCTGCCACTTTAATGGCATTTAAGAAAATAATGGATGTTACACCAAAATTCAAAATGTGGACAAAAAGAATAATAAATCAGTGAGTCATTAATTATATTGTTTATGGGTATGATTATGAACAATAAATGTAGTAAATAAGTACATATCAATATAAAGGAGTTAAAGTGGTTCAATCAACTAGCCTACATCCAATTTAGTGCAACTCATTTGTCACTAACTCAAGAGAATTTTATAAGTTATAGGTTGTATTTTCTATTTATAGAAAGTGTTTTGAGAGAGTAAAAATATATTTCCATAATGGCTTAACTTATGGAACAAGTAATAAGGTACATTATCTTTATAGTTGGCTTGGTGTGTAATGTGCACCCCATGATGGATAATGATGATTAATCTGATCCTTTTGATCGGTAACACTTGTACTTATAGAAACCATATGGAATGTGTGAACATTATCTCCATGTGCAATGATATCACGTGAACCCACTTGTGCAGGCATGCGCCTGTAATGATTAAATGCCCATTCTAGTTAATTTTTTGCATTCTTAGTTGTTTAATGAAATTTGGTCGACTTTTTGAGGCCAACCCTGAGTGGAGACACAAATTAACTAGAGGAGTCCACTTCTTGGATCATCAATTACCCCTAGGATTTAATCTACTGAGTTGTTTTCAGTATGATAGGAGATTGGAGGCTGTGAGTCCTTAGAAATATTTTTGCTCAACAAATTTTTAGCTGAGGGTCAGATAGGTACTTAAATTTTTTAAGGCAAACCAGATATGAGCGAGAGATCGATTGTTATGCCAAATTATTAAGTTAAGCGATTTGTACTTAAGATCCACATGGATACTCAAAATATCTAGGCCGAACAAGTTATCGACTGAGAGTGGATTGGGTAATTAAATACTTTGTAGAGCCTCATATACGAGGGAGTTATGGATACACAATTGATTCAGCTGACCCCTTTTAGCCTAAGCCTCGTAAAAATAGTGGCCAAGTTTTTAATAAGTTGGTATTTAAATTGATGTGTAGATATTTGTCAGTCGAACCCTGTAAGTCGTTAGATAAATTAAAGGACAGAGGGTCATCGACTAAACCATTCTAGCTGAAGGTCTAAGGGATGACTTTGAAGTTCATTAACGAAACTCCACAAGCCATGGTCAAAGGGGGTGTATGACCCTTTTAACAAATAAGATGACCAAATTTGAGTTGTCATCTCATTGTGTTGGCCAAGTCTTTATAATTGAAGTCAAGTGCATCCCCTTATATATTTAGGCCAAATAAATATCAGTCGAGGGCAAACAGCTTCTTGAAATACTACGGTTGAACCGCATACACCCGAGAGTCAAATAGAGTTATTTAGATAACGGAGAAGAATATAGAAGGGTGTCTTAATTATTTTTCCCAATTGGTAGACGAACCAAACTATAACTTAGATAAAATATGGACATCTAAATGATTTAGGAAAATCCTATCTCCGATTGACTGTCCCTCGATTTTGTCAGATCACTAGTTCTGGAGGTATTACAATTGAATCCCAGGATCTTATGTTTGGGAGACGACCCTTAATCAAGTTTAGTATTAAATGGGTGTATCTATATACCCAAGCTGACCCTATATATAGCCGAACCCTTTTCTTCTGTGAGCTTAAGAATCCATTGGTTAAGAAAATCGCTATTAGTTGAACCTTATATTAGTCCTTTAAAGGGGAAGTGCATCCTCGAATTACCAAATGAGATTATTATTTGTTGTCACAAAAATCTTTTTGGCCGAGTCTATATTGAATTTATTGAATTCTTACCATTTTTTGGCTAAACCTACGGTGAGTGGATTTAAGTGTTGGGGCTGAGGAATTTTGGCTAGAGTTCAGACAAATATTCTAAAAGGTTGGAACCAAACCAATCTCAATCGAGCCTTATTGGAGGTGGTTGAATTGAATAAACTGAGACATTTATAGGGAAAGGGTGAATTAATTTGTCCTTCAACCTTATATCATTTGGACATCCCAATGTCGGGCCTTGGCATGTGTTGTCCAACCCATCATTTCTATATATAAGGAGTAACCTTCATTAATTTTTCAACACTTCAGATTTTTACTCTCAAGTGAAAAAATATCTTTCAAAGACTTGCAAAGGCCTTCAACCACTTACTAGAGTTGTTCATCTGTTCATAATGTGACGGTAAGATTTTCTATCTCTGGATCTTTTTCCAATAGTATTTTTAGTTTAAAACTATTTATCACACAATGTTATAATCATTGGGTAAATTTAATACTTTGTTAATCATTGTTCTTTCTTGTGGTCTTCAACCTTATCATTGCTTGATCTTTAAAATCATAGAGTAGGTTTTTCTTTTTAGTTTGTGAATACCCAATCCATTTGAGAATTTTTTCAAAGAGTTTAGCTAAATTACACTTAGGGGCTGAGAAAGTAACCTTTTGGGCTTTCTCGATGACCACTTGTCTGTCATTCATCCTCAGACTCATGGTACTGCATCATACCTCCTATTAGCTGTGGAGATTCAGATCCCATAGTTAACACTAGGTCAATTGTGGCTTATCATCCTAGTGATTGCTTTATTGGAAGTGTTGATATTTAGGAATGGAATGGTTCCAATTTTCAAATCACAGATAAATAATGAGAACAATCTAAACAAACACATGATAGGAAAATAATTTTAAAGTGGTTCAGTTGTTAAAAGCCTACGTCTACTGTTGGTATTATTATTGATGTTTACAATAGCTCAATATAGTGTTCCTGAGATTGGTTCATCCCCTTGAGATAAGGAAAGTTATATATTAATAGTGGTTCGGAACCTTAGAGACATAATGCATTTATATCTCCAAGCATATACATCTGCATATAATAAATGAGACTCTTGACATTCAATATTGGTCGCCTTTCCCTCCGAGTAACTTTTTCTATTCTTGATGGTTCGCATTTTGAGATTTAGCCGGTATTCTAGCCGACTAGATACCTCTGATGCCGATAAAGATTGCCGAATGTCCATTTAGAATGACAAGTGCCTATTTTTCATTGGTCCACATAGGAGAGTAATTATTACATACAACAAAAGCCCCTAATGCTCCATGCTTGATGATTGGTCGAAATTATGGAGTATTTGTTCAAAGTCGGCATAATATTTGAGTGTTGGTCGGCAGCTGACCTTTCGAACTTGTAAAAAGTTTTACTAGCATTGTTGGTAATGGAATTTTTGCAAACAATTCAAACGTTTTTGAACCACAAAAGGGTATGCCGTTCTTTTTGTGCGTTCGGAGGCGTACAACCGATGGTGGTTCAATTTTTTGTGTATTTAATCATTTGGTCTCTATTATCAGGACAACCTATAAGACATAATTTTCCCTGCATTTTTTTTGCCTCAAATCACCTGCACTTAATGTTTTCTCTAATTTTCAAGCTTTCTTTCTGTAATCCTTTACTGCCTACTATCTTTCATCGTTTTCTAATCCTTGCTATTATTATTAGATTTCTGTAAACTTTTTTTCTCTATTTTCTCTGTTTTCCCCTAGTGTTAATCATGGGTTAAATCGTTGATGATGATTCCCTAGAATAGTTTAACGAGAAAAGGAAAATTCCTGATTGGATAGGTTTAGAAATGGCTCAGGGTCCTGTGAAGGTATATACTTTCGAAGAGGGTCATTGGATTCCCACTCTTTTTATTGTTGAGTGTGGTATTAGCTTTCCCACAAATCTACTATTTCTTCAGGTGTGACACCCCGAATAATTAAATATCGGGTAGCTACTCCTTTATTAAATTAATACAGAATATCAAGTTGGTTCAGTCTTAGCATCATTATCGAAAACATTTAGTTACTTACTAGCCACCTAATATTTAAAATAGAGAGATGCCAAATTTTATTAATTAAATTAACAATTAACCAAGTAATTAAATCATCATTCATCAATCACATAAACAATCTCATATGAATAACCAACGTAATGAAATAAACTGAGTCTGGAGTAAACACTCCAATAATAATGCCAGAGTAAAATAAAATCCCAATACAAGAGTCTGAATAAATAAACCAACATCCGAAATAATGAGTGTCGGTATCTACAATCGCTAAATAAGAATGGGCAACATGCCCTAACTGATATGAATGACTGTGAAGGAACCAAGGATAAATGTGGAGGCACCTAATACCGAGATTCTATATCTTCCATAACATTTACATCACGTAATCAAAATGGAATTCCTACGCTTGGTGTCCCTATGGTTAGGCACTTAAAAGGTTTTTACAAAACAAAATGGATTTGGAGGAAAACGGATCAGAGCCCGAGGTGAAAATAGTTTAAAAAGAGCAAGTGTTTAATTGCAAAAAACAGTAAATATTATATACATGTTAGTTGCGTACTCTCACATGAGTTTCTCACCCCTCAACTAATGTGCATGCCTAACGTATACCCTTAAGCCATCCTTGTTATGTGACTATCTAACTAGTCCATACTAACTAATGTTTTCACATTCTACTACAGGTTAAGTACTCGTATTACCCAAACAAGTCATAGTTATATCCCACATACATATCCATTAAAATTACTTATCTCAAATGCTATTTAAATTTTCACATTTTTAACCCATTTAAATATCTTAGTTATTCGAATCAACTAAGCAACAGTGAACCAGTCATAAGTACATATATAAATCACTCTATGTACATATGTACATTTATGTCACCCCTAAGCTAAGCTGCGGTGCGTGCATACTCTGATATCGAATCCCGGTACATCACGCACATAAGGATCATGTGTTCCAAATTGCTCAGGAACCATTTCAATAAAAGTCACACATATTGGAGGAGAACATAGTTCACATACTTATGGGTCACGCAGATACCCACACTCCCATGATCAGTTGACTTATCAACTCACAGATAAGTCATTCACAATCCTATGTCCTTAAGGTACCAATCCAAATCCCCTCGAAGGCACACAAAGATAAGATGGTCCTTTTCTCGAAAATCAACCTCCCATGATCATAAGTATGCTAGGTATGTTATACACAATAATCCATATACTAAGTAATCACACAACTTAGGTAATCATCATATTAATATAGGTATGCACCATACCTATATCTTAAGTATCATACGTATCATAGTATCGTCCCGAATGTTCCATGTAAATTGTTTAGCGCAACAACTCTCGTCGTATAAATCCGAATATTTAAACCAACCTCAAAAGGTTACTAAGTCACCCACTAGTCTCTATGGTTATCCCAGTAATTCAAATTTTGTCTTCTACTATTGCTAACCTTAAGTTATCATTCATCCAAATTTTAATCCCAATTTATAAAAATTCTAACGGTACCTCATTCAGTAAACACCCGTAAGTATCCCATTCAATCCTAAAAGGTAAAACATTTTTCGGGCATAAACTACAACCCTACTAACCTTAACCAAGTCCCAAAATATTCTATTAAACCCCCTAAGAAATAATACAAACATGGGATTTGTCAAATCCTAAAGGGAAATAATTTACAAAACTCAGGAGGAGTCGATCGATCCAGTCGATCGATCGATAATCTTGGGTCGATTGATCGATCCATCAGGTATTCAATTATGTATAATTTTGCCTATGGGTTTCATCAAACAATACTATACTATAATGTCCCAAACTACCAAATATTTATTCCTAGCATCATACCAACATAAATGCGTAAGTTCTAATGTTTTAGAATCATCAAATCACAATGGGGAGACAATTTCTTGGATCAAATCATATATTTTTCATAAAAACCCCAGTTCTCATATTTTCTTTAAAAACATTATATAATTCATTACAAATTCATAATTCTATACACATGGTTCATAATTTCATGGTTGTTATATTCGCAGAAGTTAAACTACATGCAAAAGCTACCAAGATTAAGATTTTAATTCTTCAAATCCATTCATTCGTCATTTTTCAAGGTTATTCTCCAATTGTAAACTAAAATGGATGATGTATGCACTGAATTATTGCAAGTTAAATCACTTTCCTAGAAATATAAGTTCTGATCCTTTGGAGAAGATGATACGGGAGTAATCGTCTCTTCTCGATCTATCCGATTGTGGTGACGGTAGTGCAAAAAGCATAATGGTGGTGGTTCTCCTTCGGTGACTTCCTCCACTTCTTCTCTAATGGCCGTCTGTGAATTTTGATGACGAAACCCATAAGGTTCTCACCTAATGGCTGATAAAGCTTTCTAAATTTCGTGAGTTAGTATTCCTCAAATAGTAAAAATGACTAAAATACCGTCTCGAGCTGTCGGTTAGGCATAAAATGCTTCGGGACTCAAAATAAACCCCCGACAAGTGTTTTCTGACTATTTCGACCCTAACAGACACGTTGACATGCTCGAAATGATCATACGGATGACATAAAAATAAATTACTTTTAAATCCATTGAATTAAGTCCTGACATGACGGACACGCGTGTCCCAACTTAATTACCAAAAATGCCATATTTTCTACCCGAGATAATATTAATAAATCCATAATCATATATTACTATACTCACTCAGTAATATTCAACAAAATTATTGTAATAAAATACTAACTCTTCTCTCGCTAGTATTTAAATCTGAATTAGTGTTAAATTCATTTATCCCAATTTAATTTTATTAATCCATAATTAAAGGCCATAAAAATACGAGGTATTACATACTCGCCCCTAATAACGGAATTTCATCGCGAAATTCGGAAAATTAAGGCATAATTGGTAGAAAATTCATATCCTCCAGTACTCAAAACCAACTTCAAAGTAAGGCTCGATCACTATGCCCCCCCTCCCTCGCTTCACAGCATGATTGTTTCACACTCTCGACACCTTATCAGTTATAGGTTCACACCACAATAACGGAACCTCACATTTTGATCCTACCAAACAACATTCGAATAAGAATAGCCTAGACCTCGTTGGCCCCATTATCTCAATATTATTGGGAGGCCACACCTCACTTAGTATCAACTCCCGCGTTTATCTAAACACAAAACTTCCATCCTGAGAGAAACCATATGAACATCTGACTGCTCTTTTCCGTTCTTCGAATCTCTGTTCCAGACGGAGTAACTTTTACGACAGAAAAATGTCATCTAAGGAAGTGTGTGCTTATCCCATTATAGTCATCAGACTCTAAAACCCGACTAATTTAAAACTCTGATTATCCGCTCACCTCTAACCATCCAGAGGAAGGATAGTAAGGTTTATCCACACAAAATCTCAATAAGTACCTTGTCCCCGATAAATAGGTGCGGGTGCTTTCACAGAACTTTACCATTAGGTAATATTCTCTCCCCATTATTGTATTATACTTCACTTACTATCTATTCCCGTTGTGGAAATGAAATGATTGCAATGAGTCCAAAATTACTTTCATATAGCACCACAATTGTTAATCACCTTGCGTCTACTCCTTGTGCTATAGGTGATAGAACCCGCTCAAAATGAAACGATATACCCAGTAATTCCTGAAATTTCATATTGAAGGTGGGGTTCAAGGATCTTATCCTAGTTCAAAACAATACTGGGCAGGACCACGTAGCAGCGCGATCTTTATTTTTAAAGAAATATTGTGTCCCACTATCTAATAGTGTAAATCACGAAAAGGTATAACAATTACTATACTTTTGGTCATCTTTTCCACACATTCAAAGGATCCCGTGATTTATCTTGAGATTAGCAACTTATCAAAAAATTTACCAACTTGACTCTTCGATTATTGTAATCGTTGGCATGATACAAAAATATCTGGCAGACTATCTTACTCCAACCATTTTCTATCTATGAGCGGTGCAGGTGGAAACTACTCACTATGTCCCGCTCAACATCGACTTTAACTTATAATTTCTCCCATTAAGTGGTACTTAATAATCCTCTTGTTCCCTCGGCGTATAGCAAAAGTTCCGACATGTGCACTTTTTTCCACGACGTGCACTTCTGGACTCTTTATACCTTATTGACATCATCATTCTATTTACAGGTAAGTCACTCTCAACATTAGACTGGGTAGAACTCTGCTCCAAATTGTCCATAATAGTTGAATATTTGTCTTCTTAAGGGATACCCCCTTTTTAAATGGCTTCCCACTGCCTTTCAACCAAGTTCGGGCGTGCTACTCTGATTGCACATGAATATATAGCTTATCATCCTTCTCTCAGGACACTTAATCCAGTCTACCACTTCCATTTTGTTATTTTAGTCCCATAAGCATATATTGGACACATTAATTTCCACGTCTCTCTTTTACCCGCGATTCTGACATCAGCAAATTAGGGTGTCCGTGCACCCTATAAATTGTGCATACTAGTTTAAACATCGTAAACGCTTTATACATACACCTAATTCTTTATTGCCCCTATATTCACAACGTGGCTATACAATTGGGCATTCTCAATCCCCCTGGTATTCGAAATTCAAAATACTTCTTAACATCATTTGAGCCTTCAACCCACAGTGATAAAACAAAATTTTTAATACTTCCTCACCACACAACTAGCTCCACTGGCCTTATATCGTAATTTAACTTTCAACTTACCGCTATAACTACATATCTTTATAACGACCGAGCTACCGAACTCATGGACGAATGGCCAAACGTCTTCCTACTTCCAACCTTATGCTAAGTTTCATGCGTGGAATGTCTCACAAAGTGAAATCCAAATAAGGAACCCCCCGATACACTACTACCTCGCATTATCGGTCATCGAAATCCATTAGTCCCTCAATCCATAAAATGTACCCCTATATTCCAGTCTCTTGATACAAAAATCAAATCTCTTTTTTCAATTACACTTAAATAACGAACTTCCTCCGAAAGACACGGTCACTTAACATTGGTGGTAATCACATTCCATAAACATCGTGCACATATGACCGGGGCTCTTGAAATACTATCCCCAGACATATAACCATGAGTCATAACTCTCACGTCTCTAAAGGGGTGATATAACAATGCGCTCTTCCTATTACCAAGTCCTGAGTGTTAAACATAATAACGAGCTAAATCTTTTCGCTAAACACTAAACTCAATACACTCCAAATCATATCAATAAAGTCTGTACACATACCGGGATCAAATATCTCGAGACCATTATACCTTTCTAAGTCACTATAATATATATATATATATATATATATATTTAAATGCGAGCCCGACCTCTCTCAGGTGAGGTTTCACCAGAACAAAACATCATAGACTACGGTAGTAACCCCGATAAACTTGCAATATCCTCCCACTATCGGTCTAATCATTACTATAAAACCATAATCAGGATAATATCATACTCGTATAACACATCACTAAAACGAGTAATCTCAATAAAGTATATACCACTATCAATGTACCCATTCATCCTTCGCGGATAGCACTAAAGGTAACCCCTCTATACCAGGGAAAAACATTCGCATAATAATAACATTGTCGATATACACACTAAACTCGTCTCACGTGCGAATCTAGCAATAATCAAAATGTAGTGACTCATTCGTGTCACATAAAATACGCCTCATCCTGTGTGGGTAAAACTCATACTTTTACCTTGCCAATCGCCCTGGCTGCTCAAATGGTTCCTGGACATAACACGCATGTCCTAACCAAACCAAAAATTACATTAACTATTGCCCTTTATAGGCAACATACCCTTATCCCTTTCTTACTTAGAAAAATTTAACACATGGGGTTTTACTCTCCCCAAAATACCTGTACACATAATCCAATTATATCCGGTCATACTGACCATGTTAGGGTTGTCCTTGTCTCGAACTTTGGTAGTCTTATTTCTGATGGTTACCTCAGTTGTTCCCTTAGTTTTGTTGGCCCTAAGGAACATGCTACTATATTGAACAACCATTTATGAATTCACCATCGCTCAGTAAAAATTCAGTTATTCAAATCATTTAAATGCGTCCCCTGATGCGTCTCCCCTTTGTGGTGCTTCACTAACACCATTTCTCCTAGTCTTACTCTCTGAGTAAATTCTTCGATTCTTGTAGCTCCCCGTACAAGGAAGCGTTAACATCCATATTAATAAGACGTGACATTATTACCATCTGCATTGACTGTCCAAGCAGAATTCCCCATAAGTGCTAGCAATTCTTCTTATGAGTTAATTTACCACTTTAAAATCCTCTTCTCCATTATACCTCCTCCATCCGGTGCAAGATTCGCTAATTAATTAAATTCCTTTTCACAAAGGGACCTCTGTTTGGCCCTCAAATGTGGGTTCAGAACAACGTTGGCATCTTATGTTGAACATCTGATGAAGGAACTTGAGGTTAAACTATACCTAAGATCCTTACATTGACACAACATTCCACTTATAAATGTGGTGATTGACTCCTACCATTATGACTTTGCTCCGACGAGCCAAGAAAATATTTACCCCAAATTTCATTTTTGGTTAGCCACACTCTAACATATGCCCAAGCCATTTCATATTTTACCTTTCTTGGCTAACACACACCATTTTCGCATTTCTAGAATTTACACGAATGGTTCTCGTCAATGTTTCGTCTGTCACCCTCCCAATCCAACCACGTTGGGTGGGTCTAATTTGCCTCCACTTTCTACTATAGCGATACCTCAAAGTCCTATGTCATGCCCTTGCTATCTTAACCATTCTGGCTTTCTGTTCCATAATAGGGGTGACCTCACCTACGGTCATCATTCTTGAATATACCCTGTAACCTCAACTGAGCTCTGCCTCCTGCTGTCCGCCCAACTTCCCTCGCGTGACATACTGCATTGTTCGACACGCAAACATAATCGAATAAAAATAATATTCACTAATATATGGATTATAGCAGGAGAGAAAAATCTAACCAAAGAAATCAACAATGCTAAACATAGGGCTCTATATCAAAGAAAGCTACGATGGAAGCATAATAAGCCGCACATATCCGAAAGGACACTAGAACCAGATCCTCTGATACCACCTATGACACCCCGACTAATTAAATATCATGTAGCTACTCCTTTATTAAATTAATACAGAATATCAAGTTGGTTCAATCTTAGAATCAGTATAAAAAACATTTAGTTATTTACTAGCCACCTAATATTTAAAATAGAGAGATGCCAAATTTTATTAATTAAATTAACAATTAACCAAATAATTAAATCATCATTCATCAATCATGTAAACAATCTCATATGAATAACAAACATAATGAAATAAATTGAGTCTGGAGTAAACACTCCAATAATAATGTCAGAGTAAAATAAAATCCCAATACAAGAGTCAGAATAAATAAACCAACATCCGAAATAATGAGAGTCGGTATCTACAATCACTAAATAAGAATGGGCAACATGCCCTAACTGATGTGAATGACTCTGAAGGAACCAAGGATAAATGTGGAGGTGTCTAATACCAAGATCCTGTAGCTTCCACAGCAGCTACAACACGTCATCAGAATGGAACTCCTACGTCTGGCGTCCCTGTGGCTGGGCGCCTAAAAGGTTTTTACAAAATAAAATAGATTTGGAGTAAAACGGGTCAGAACCCGAGGTGAAAACAGTTTAAAAATAGCAAGTCTTTAATTGCATTAAATAGTAAATATTATATACATGTTAGTTGCGTACTGAAAAATGAGTTTCTATACCATAAACCCATCCTAGTTATGCCACGATCTAATTACTCCATACTAACTCTTGTTTTCACATTCTACTATAGGGTACCTATTCGTATTACCCTAACAATTCATAGTAATATCCCACATTCATATCCATTAAAATTACTTATCTAATGTGCTATTTAAATTCTCACATTTTTAACCCATTAAAATATCTTAGTTATTCGCATCAACTAAGCAATAGTGAACCAGTCACAAGTACATATATAAATAACTCTATGTACATTTATACATATATGGCAACCTAGGCTAAGAAGCGGTGCAAGCATACTCTACTATCAAATCCTGGTACATCACGTACATAAGGATCACGTGTTCCGAATCGCTCAGGAACCATTTCAATAAATGTCACACATATTGGAGGCCAACATAGTTCACATACCCATGGGTCACACAGATACCTACACTCCTATGGTCAGGTAACTTATCAACTCATAGATAAGTCATTCCCATTCCTATGTCCTTAAGGTACCAATTTAAATCCCCCCGAAGGCATACAAAGATAAGATGGTCCTTTTCCCAAAAATCAACCTCCTGTGATAACAAGTATGGTAGGTATGTCATACACAATAATCCATATTCTAAGTAATCACACAACCTAGGTAATCATCATATTAATATAGGTATACACCCTCCCTATATCTTAATTCTCATACGTATCATAGTATCGTCCCGAATATTCCACGTAATATGTTTAGCGCAGCAACTCTCGTCGTATAAATACGAATACTTAAACGTACCTCAAAAGGTTACTCAGTCACCCAATAGTATCTAAGGTTATCTCAGTAATTCAAAGTTCCTCTTCAAATTTCAATCCCAATTTATAAAATTTCTAATGGTACGTCACTCGGTAAACACCCGTAAGTATTCCATTAAATCCCAAAAGGTATAACATTTTTCGGGCATAATCTACAACCCAACTGACCTTAACCAAGTCCCACAATATTATATTAAAACCCCTAAGAGTTCTTTCAAGCTTGGGATTTGTCAAACCATGAAGGTAAATAATCTTCAAAAATCAGGAGGAGTCGATCGATCGACATTCATGGGTCGATCGATCGATCCATCAGGTATTGCAATTCTGCATAATTTTGCCTATGGGTTTCATCAAACTTAACCCTCAAATACTCTACTATAATGTCCCAAACTCCCAAATATTTATTCCTAGCATCATACCAACATAAATACTTAAGTTCTAACGTTTTATAATCATCAAATTACAATGGGGAGAAAATTTCTTGGATCAAATCATATATTTTTCATAAAAACCCTAGTTCTCTTATTTTCTTTAAAAATATTATATAATTCATTACAAATTCATAATGCTCTACATATGGATCATAATTTCGTGGTTGTTCTATTCTCAGAAGTTATACTACATGCAAAACCTACCAAGATTAAGATTTTAATTCTTCAAATCCATTCATTTGTCATTTTTCAAGGTTATTCTCCAATTCTAGACTAACATGGATGATGTATGCACTGAAATATTGCAAGTTAAATCAATTTCCGGGAAATATAAGTTCTAATCCTTTGGAGAAGATGATACGGGAGTAATCCTCTCTTCTCGATCTATCCGATGGTGGTGAAGCTGGTGCAAAAAGCCTAATGGTGGTGGTTCTCCTTTGGTGACTTCCTCCACATCTTCTCTAATGGCCATCTGTGAATTTTGATGATGAAAACCATAAGGTTCTCACCTAATGGCTGATAAAGCTTTCTAAATTTCGTGAGTTACTATTCCTCAAATAGTAAAAATGACTAAAATACCCTTCGGGGCTGCCGGTTAGGCGTAAAATGCCCCGGGACCCAAACTAATCCCACGGCTAGTGTTTTCTGACTATCTCGACCCTTACGGACACATTGGCACACTCGAAATGATCATACTGGTGACATAAAAATAAATTACTTTTAAATCCATTAAATTGAGTCTTGACATGATGGACACGCGAGTCCCAACTTAATTACTACAATTGCTAATTTTTCAACCCGAGACAATATTAATAAATCCATAATCATACATTACTATACTCACTCAGCATAATTATCATAATCAAATACTAAATCTTCTCTCGCTAGTATTTGAATCCGGATTAATATTAAATTCATTTATCCCAATTTAATTTAATTAATCCATAATTAAAGGCCATAAAAATACGATATTACATACTCCCTCCTAATAACGAAATTTCATCCCGAAATTCAAACAATTATGGCATAATTGGTAGAAAACAGATGTCCTCCAGTACTCAAAACCAATTTCAAAGTAAGGCTCGATCACTATAGCCCCCCCCCCCCCCCCCCCCCCTCCGGCTTCACATCAAGATTGTTTGACACTCTTGACACCTTATCAGTTATAGGTTCACACCTCAATAACGGAACCTCACCTTGTGATACTACCAAATAACATTCAAATAAGAATATCATATACCTCGTTGGCCGCATTATCTCAATATTATTGGGAGGCAACACCTCACTTCGTATCAACTCCCGCGTTTATTTCAACACAAAACTCCCATCCTGGGAGAAACCATATGAACATTTGACTACACTTGTCAGTTCTTCGAATCTGTGTTCCCGACGGTGTAACTTTTACGACAGGAAAATGCCACCTAAGAAAGTGTGTGGTTATCTCATTATAGTCATCGAACTCTAACTCCTGACTAATTCAAAGCTCTGATTATCTGCTCACCTCTAAACATCCAGAGGAAGGATAGTAAGGTTTATCCACACAAAACCTCAATAAGCACCTTGTCCATGATAAATAGGTGTGAGTGCTTTCACATAACTCTACCATTAGGTAATATTCTCTCCCCATTACTAAATTATACTTCACTTACTAGCTAAACCCGTTGTGGAAATGAAATGATCGCAATGAGTCCAAAATTAGTTTCATACTGCTCCACAATCGTTATTCACCTTGTGTCTACTCCTTGGGCTATAGGTGATAGAACCCGCTCAAAATGAAACGATATCCCCACTACTTCCTGAAATTTCATATTGAAGGTGGGGTACAAGGATCTCATCCTAGTTCAGAACAATACTGGACCGGACCACGTAGCAGCGCGATCCTTATTTTTAAAGAAAGACTGGGTCCCACTATCTAATAGTGTAAATCACCAAAGGTATAACAATTACTTTCCTTTTGGTCATCTTTTCCACACAATCGGAGGAACCCGTGATTCATCTTGAGATTGGCAACTTATTAAAAAATTTACCAACTTGACTCTTCCATTATTGAAATCGTCGGCATGATACAAAATTTTCTAGTTGATTATCTTACTCCAACCGTTTTCTATCTACGAGTGGTGCACTTGGAGACTACTTACTATGTCCCGCTCAACACCGAGTTTCACTTATAATTTCTCCTATTAAGTGGTACTTAATAATCCTCCTATTCCCTCGGCGTATAGCAAAAGTACCGACCCGTGCACTTTTTGCCACAACGTGCACTTCTAGACTCTTATACCTTATTGACATCATCATTTTATTTAAGCGTAAGTCACTCTCAACATTCGACTGGGTAGAACTCTACTCCAAACTGTCCATAATAGTTAAATATTTGTCTTCTCAAGGGATACTCCCTTTTTAAATGGCTTCCCACTGCCTTTCAATCAAGTTCGGGCGTGTTACTCTGATTGCACATGAATATATGGATTATCATCCTTCTCTCACGGAGCTTAATCCACTCTACCACTTCCATTTTGTTATTTTAGTCCCATAAGCATATATTTCACACATTATTTCCCACGTCTCTCTTTTACCAGTGATTCTGACATCAGCAAATTAGGGTGTCCTCACACCTTATAAACCTTGCATACCAGTTTCAACATCGCAAATGCTTCATACATACACCTATTTCTTTATTGCCCCTATATTCACAATGTGGCTATATCACTTTGGCATTCTCAATCACCCCGGTATTCCAAATTCATAATGCTTCTTAACATCATTCGACCCTTCAACCCGCAATGATAAAACAAAATTTTTAATACTTCCTCACCACACAACTGGCTCCACTGGCCTTATATCGTAATGTAACTTTCAACTTACAATTATAACTACATACCTTTATAATGACCGAGGTACCCAACTTATGGACGAATGGTCAATCATCTTCCTACTTCCAACCTTACGCTAAGTTTCATGCGTGGAATGTCTCGCAAAGCGAAATACAAATAAGGAACCCCTCTGATACACTACAACCTAGAATTGTCGTTCATCGAAATCCATTAGGCCCTCAATCCATTACATGTACCCCTATATTCCCGTATTTTTATACAAAAGTCACATCTCCTTCCGCAATTATACTTAAACAAGGAACTTCCTCCGAAAGACACGATCACTTAACATTGGTGGTAATCACATTCCATAAACATCGTGCACATAAGATCGGGGGAACTCGAAATCCTGTCCCCAGACATATAACCATGAGTCTTAACTCCCACTCCTGTAAAGGGGTGATATAACAATGCGCTCTTCCTATTACCAAGTCTTGAGCGTTAAACATAATAACGAGCTAAATCTTTCGGCTAAACAGGAAACTCAATACACTCCAAATCATATCAATAAAGTCTGTACACATACCGGGATCGAATATCTCGAGACCATTATACCTTTCTAAGTCACTATAATATATATATATACTAGGGTGTACCCGTGCCGATGGCACGACGATAAATTATTCTCGTGATATTTTATACCTGTGGCGATGACACCACAATATTGATCATCCCATGGTACTGTTGTGATATGATTACAATTATACGCCAATGCATTTGTGTGTTAGGAACATCTAGTTTAGATTTTAGTATTTTTTATTACAACAATTTTATACACTTTACATACATTGTGAGTTGCCCCGGTACTCTGATTACATAGGCATGTCACCATTTCTCGTATATGAATAAACAATTCAATGACATAGGGTCCCGCGCATTTTTATTCACTTTTTCAATTCGTTTAAGAGAACTCCTCAGCTCCAGCTATAGTATTTATGTTTAATCTTTTCTATTGTCATTTGTTAATTCAATTTTTTGTTAAGATAATAATAACGAATTCCATTTTTTTTCAAAATTGGCACAAAAGTATTGTTTATTTCAAAATTGTTCAACATGACGTAGTGTCAAAATTTGCACCTATGTATGTTTTTAATAATATTTCAAGCTAAAACTAATTTCAAAACGAAAAAATAAAACACATTTATTAATTACAAAACAAATTTAATAGTTTTTAAATAATTAATTAATAGAACTCAATTATATTTTAAAAAATAAATCCTTGTGTACAACACGAAACAATATTATGGGGTCTTTACCTCCAAAGCACAATAACAGGAAAAAAAAATCATTTTCAACAACTCTTAACTACTTGCCTTGAGCATGTGTTCAAAGCTGGCAATGTAGGTGTGACAGCTCGATCTAATCGATAAAAACTTCTAAATCTGATACAAAAGGTCCAACTATTATAGATACAGTAGGTTTAATAAATCAACTCGATTGAACCTAACAGTCGTAATGCTAAAGAAACATTAACAAAAGAAACATTAATTTTAATCAAATTAATAATCACTTTTATTTTCATGAGAAACAAATGCAAATATGTATACACAATACATAACTAATAACAAAAATGATCACAACTAATATTTTGGATTTAGTCTCGTACACAAAATTTTAAAAGTTAAACGAAATAATTATGATCTAAAAAATTATCATGTCTAGACTTCATACCCTTAAACCATCCAAAAGTTCGAACAGAGCATTAGAAACTACCTGTGATTTTGAACTTTTAAATAATATTATTTCCTATGAAATTTCTGAGCATGTGTGGTCCAAAATGATAATACAATAATAAAGGTACAGTAATTAAAAACTCTCCTGAGTACACATCGTGATACAGTATTATACTGAGACGGACAGTTTATGTATTTACAATACCTATAAATAGTTTATTCTTAATACCTATGAAATTTCTCACCACGTTTATTTTCCTATGAAATTTTTTGAATACAAAACTCACAGGTAAATAGTTTGTTCCTGAATATGAAAGATTTTGGATTAGTTGATTATGGAACAAAACTCTCACCCACAAACCCTTAACAACTGTGATCAACAAAGCCCACCAACCCTATCTCTCCTCCATCTCTCTTTCAACCAAGACTTCGGGTGCATCACCGTCGTAACCACCTACGGCTTCGGCATCTACAACTGCATTTTAAGGATAACAAATAAATTGTTAAAAAATAGAGACCACCCACATCACCGAAGGAAATCACCGATGTTAGTAATTGATGAACTAAATAACAAAAAAAAAGGAAAATGGGCTGGGAAAGATGAAATACCACCGGATATCGTCACAGTGGCAGCCATTGATCATCACATCGGTGATGTTAGTAATTGATGAACTAAATAAAAAAAAAAAGGAAAACGGGCTGGGAAAGATGAAATACCACCGGATATCATCACAGTGGCAGCCATAGATCATCACATCGGTGGCCACAGCTATGTTCGCGTCTTGCAACATATATTCCCCTATTTTGAGAAAGAAAAATACAGAGAGAGATTGTGTTATATAATACCGGTGTGAAAGTGAAACTGGGTCTTTTTTTGTAAAATACAGAGGATGTGTTATAAAATACAGAGGATGTGCACAACTGGGTCTTTTTTTGTAACTGAGTTTTTTTGTTCCTGTTATATATGTTATAAGTTTGAGTTTTTTTTACTCCACAATGCATAAGTTTAGCACATACGGTGCTAAACTCTCAAGGAAACATGTCAATGTATTTGTTCAGTTCACAATGCATAAGTTCATGTCCATGTTATACATTTCATTAAAAAAACACAGACGTTGATGCAAGTGTTCTACAGTTCATCAAACTCTCAAGTTTTCTAAAAAAACATTCGTGTTATACAGGAAATCCTCAGCTAAAAAAACATTGGATCCAAATCGTTGAATGATAACTTATCGTAAGATTGAGATGTGTGTAGTTGTCTTAGCTCAAAACTCTTCAGCTTCAAAACTCTATAGATTGTCCTTTCCCAAACTTTAGCCACTCTCTTCTCTCTTAGCTCTCATTGTCTGGAGAAGATTGTGTGCAAATATGTCCTCGATAGTGTGTGCAGAAGATTGTGTGTAAATATATATAAAGTACATATCATACGCAGTGGAGATATGTACTTCAGCCACTCTAGGAACTCTAGCCACTCTGTATTGTAGGATTGTAAGGTTACACGGATCTTAATGTACACACAATCTCGAGGACATTGGATTGATTCTAAACCACCGGATTCAAAGTCCTACCATTCAATCTCGTCCGTCAGTTGATAAAGACCAAATCCATCAGATTTGATCTGAACCGTTAGTTGGGGAAGACAAAAAAAACCGTCCTCCTTTATATATATATATATATATATATATATATATATATATATATATATATATATATGTGTGTGTGTGTGTGTGTGTGTGTGTGTGTGTGTGTGTGTGTGTGTGTGTGTGTGTGTAAATGCGAGCCCGGCCCTCTCGCAGGTGAGGTTTCACCATAACAAAACATCATACACTAAGGTAGTAACCCCGATAAACTTGCAATATTCGTCCACTATCGGCCTAATCATTACTATAAAGACATAATCAGGATAATATCATACTCTTATAACGCATCACTAAAACGACTAATCTCGATAAAGTATATACCACTATCGATGCACCCGTTCATCCTCCGTGGATAGCACTAAAGGTAACCCCGCTATACCAGGGAAAAACATTCACATAATAATAACATTGTCGATATACACACTAAACTCGTCTCACGTGCGAATCTAGCAATAATCAAAATGTAGTGACTCATCCGTGTCACATAAAATATGCCTCATCCTCTGAGGGTAAAACTCATACTTCTACCTTGCCAATCGCCCTAGCTGGTCAAATGGTTCCTGGACATAACTCGACTGTCCAAACCAAAACGTAAATGAGATTAACTATTGCCCTTGCTAGGCACCATACCCTTATCCCTTTACTCACTTAGAAAAATTTAACACGTGGGGTTTTACTCTCCCCAAAATACCTCTACACATAATCCACTTATCTTCGGTCATACTGACCATGTTAGGGTTGTCCTTCTCTCGGACTTTGGTAGTCTCGATTCTAATGTCTACCTCAGTTGTTACCTTAGTTTTGTTGGCCCTAAGAAACATGTTACTGGCTTCAACAACCCTCTCTGAATTCACCATCGTTCGGTAAAAATTTAGCTATCCGAATAATTTCAATGGGTACCCTTACGGGTCTCCCCTTTGTGGTGCTTCACTAACACCGTTTCACCCAGTCTTACTCTCTGACTAAATTCTTTGATTCTTGTTGCTCTCGGCACAAGGAAGCATTAACATCCATATTGACAGAACGCGACATTATTACCATCTCCATTGACCGCCCAAGCAGAATTCCCCATAAGTTCTATCAATTCTTCTAATGAGTTAATTTCCCACTTTAAAATACTTTTCTCCACTATACCTACTTCATCCGGTGCAAGATTCACTAATTAATTAAATTCCTTTTCACAAAGGGACCTCTATCTGCACCTCTGGTGTGGGTTCAGAACAACGTTCGCATCTTGTGTTGAACATCCGATGAAGAAATTTGAGGTTAAATTATACGTAAGATCCTTCCATTGACACAACATTACACTTATTAATGTGGTGATTGACTCCTACCATTATAACTTCGCTCCGGTGACCTAATCAAATTTTTACCCCAAACTTCACTTCCGATGAGCCACACTCCGACATATGCCCAAGCCATTTCATATTTTACCTTTCTCGGCTAGCACATACAATTTCTGCATTTTTAGAATTTCCACTGATGCTTTTCTTCAGTGTTTCGTCTGACTCCCTCCCAATCCAACCACGCTTGGTGTGTCTAATTTGCCTCCACTTTATACTATAGTGAAACCTGAAAGTCCTATGCCGTTCCCTAGCCGTCTTTATCGTCCTGGATTTCTGTGCCATAATAGGGGTAACCTCAATTACGATCATCATTCTTTAATATAACCTATAACCTCAATTGAGCTCTACCTCCTACTGTCCGCCCAGCTGCCCTCGCCTGACATTCTTCATTGTTCGGCATGCGAACACACCCAAATGCAAATAATATTCACTAATATATGGATTATAGTAGGAGAATGAAATCTCACCAAAGAAAGCAACAATACTAAACATAGGGCTCTATATCAAAGAAAGCTACGCTGGAAGCATAATAAGCCGCACAGATCCTAAAGGACAATAGAACCTGATGCTCTGATACCACCTGTGACACCCCGACTAATTAAATATCAGGCAGATACTTCTTTATTAAATTAATACAGAATATCAAGTTGGTTCAGTCTTAGCATCACTGTCGAAATCATTTAGTTACTTACTATCCACCTAATATTTAAACTAGAGAGATGCCAAATTTTATTAATTAAATTAACAATTAACCAAGTAATTAAATCATCATTCATCAATCACATAAACAATCTCATATGAATAACCAACGTAATGAAATAGACTGATTCTGGAGTAAACACTCCAATAATAATGCCAGAGTAACATAAAATCCCCATACAAGAGTCTGAATAAATAAACCAACATCTGAAATAATTAAAGTCTATATCTACAATCTCTATATAGGAATGGGAAACATGCCCTAACTGATATGAATGACTCTGAAGAAACCAAAGATAAATGTGGAGGCGTGTAATACCGAGATCCTCTAGCTTCCAGAGCAGCTACAACACGTCATCAGAATGGAACTCCTATGCTTAGCGTTCCTGTGGCTAGGCACCTAAAAGATTTTAGCCAAAAAAATAGATTTAGAAGAAAACGTGTCAGAGCCCGAGGTGAACACAGCTTAAAAACAGCAAGTGTTTAATTTCATTAAATAGTAAATAGTATGTACATGCTAGTTTCATACTCTGACATGAGTTTCTCTCCCCTCAACTAATATTCACGCCTAACGTATACCCTTAACCCATACTAGTTATGTCACTATCTAACTAGTCCATACTAACTCCTGTTTTCACATTCTACTATAGGGTACCTACTCGTATTACCCTAAAAAGTCATAGTTATATCCCACATTCATATCCTTTAAAATTACTTATCTCAAGTGCTATTTAAATTCCCACATTTTTAACCCATTTAAACATCTTAGTTATTCGCATCAACTAAGCAACATTGAACCTGTCACAAATACATATATAAATCACTCTATGTACATATATACATAAATGGCAACCCTAGGCTATGCTGCAATGCACGCATACTCTGCAATCGAATCCCGGTACATTACGTACAAAAGGATCACGTGTTTCGAATTGCTCAGGAACCGTTTAAATAAAAGTCACACATATTAGAGGTGAACATAGTTCACATACCCATGGGTCGCGCAATTACCTACGCTCCCATGGTCAGTTAACTTATCAACTCACAGATAAGTCATTCACAGTCCTATATCCTTAAGGTACCAATCTAAATCCCCTCGAAGGCATACAAAGATAATATGGTCCTTTTCCTGAAAATCAACCTCCCGTGATAGCAAGTATAGTAGGTATGTCATACACAATAATCCATATACTAAGTAATCACACAACTTAGGTAATCATCATATTAATATAGGTATACACCAGCCCTATATCTTATGTCTCATACGTATCATAGTATCATCCCGAATATTCCACGTAATATGTTTAGCGCAATAACTCTCGTCGTATAAATTCGAATACTTAAACCTACCTGAAAAGGTTACTAAGTCACCCACTAGTCTCTAAGGTTATCTCAGTAATTTCAAGTATCTATCTACTATTCCTAACCTTAAGTTATCATTCATCAAAATTTCAATCCCAATTTATAAAATTTCTAATGGTACCTCACTCAGTAATTACCCGTAAGTATCCCATTCAATCCCAAAAGGTATAACATTTAATAAACTACAATCCTACTAACCTTAACCAAGTCCCACAATATTTTATTAAACCCCCTAAGAGTTGTTACAAGCTTGGGATTTGTCAAACCTTAAAGGGAAATAATCTTCAAAAATCAGGAGGAGTTGATGGATTGAGGCAAAGGGGTCAATCGATCGATTAAGTCGATCGATCGACATTTATGGCTCGATCGATCGATCCATCAGGTATTGCAATTATGCATAGTTTTGTCAATATTTGGAGGTCATTCCTACTAGAATATCTCCAAATAGATTGAGGGTGGTGAATGGAGTAAGTAGGTTGAATAAGATTTATGGAACTTATATTGGGATCCCTGAGTTGATGTTCTCCTACAAATGGAGAGCCACTGTAGATAGTACTTATTATTTGAAGACTAGGTAAGATAATAGGGATTTAGTAGTTAATCTACCATATTCCAATAAAAATTATTGGGATTATGGTGTTGTTATCAAGAATTGGCAATGTACCCCCCTTCCCGAGGGGGTATCTTACACTGGTCCTAGGTGCCCTCAAGAAGGGCGTGGCATAGGTTATAGCTTTATTCTTGACTTTTTCCTGTTTATCATTTGTCCACAGATTTTCCAACTAACTTTCTTATTTTGTTTTCATTATAGAGGAGAGTATGAATAAGTGTACCAATGAAGGAGAAATCAATCTTATAGTCCTTAAATTTTTGTGGGGTCTCAATCAAAGGGTTGGACAAGAATACCCTCGAGGAGATTTTGTACTGTTTGCGTACAAGAGCTCAATTACTTCCTTTGTTTCTCAACCACCACTTGCATTGCCTCAGGTTACTGTCAACCTAGATGAAGAATCTATATCCAGCTCTTTGGCTACAGAATAAACTGGAGTTGAGTTCAATTAAGGAGGAACCTCATCCTCCTTTGAGTCTTTGGATATTACCACCATCCTCACATATCCTTCTAACAAGATGGTGAAAAGAAAAATTCCAAACTTGTTGACCAAGAAAACCATTTTGTCCGGCAAGAAATCTTAAGCTAGTGAGAAAAAAACCTTTAGTTTTGAACACTGAGGAGGCCCGAATTAAAGAGCCTCAATATAAAAGTGTAAAGAAAGATTTACCTACCTAGCAAGATCAGGCAAAAATGTCTATTAAGTTGGCCAATGCTGCTGAGTTGGCCAAAATTTTTTTTACCGGGCAAGGTAGAATTGAAAATGCTTTAATTGTAATCAACCCTAGGCCGGATAAGGAGTTAATAAAAGATGTGACCTTGCCTATAGATAGGTCAACTGTAGTCCCCCTAACTAGAACCCGTTTAACTGAGAGGGCTTCTCACACTTTGGCCTCAATAAGTTCTTAAATTTTTTGTTGATAAGCATTAACTTTTAATGCCTTTCTTTTAATAACCCTTTCATTCTCTTGAAATTCTTGCTCAACTTCAATTAGATGATGGATAAGGATGACCAAATACGATCCTCTTCCTCGAATGATGTTAAGGAATCTCTTGAGTGTTTGCAAACAAATCTTACAAGCATCAAGTGAAGCTCTAGAAAGAGAAAACCATGCCTAAAAGGAAAAAATTGAGGTTATCGAGGACCATGCCAAAGTAAGAAAGGAAAATGAAAAACTACTACTGATAATCTGACCCAAGCCAAGTTGACAATTTCTGAAGCTATATATTGGGCAAAGTCTACTGAAGACAAATTAGTTGTCTTGATGGCTATTGACTCTATCCTAATGAGCAAGGGAAAGAATGATAAGGATAAGGTTGAAAATAAAGGATGGGATAAAACCTTTATTGTTGTAACCACTCGGATAGAATACTCTAGGAACCAATCCTTAAAGGTTGGTCGAAAGCCTTGAAGGAGTTGGTACTTAGGCCAAATCTGAACTTTTTTAGAGACATGACCCAAAAATACCTCCAAACCTGGATGAAGACTTTGAAGATGATGATTGTTGATGTAAAAAATTAGTTTATCTCTAATTAATCAATAACAGATAAAATAAATAAGACAAAAGATTTTTAAAGTGGTTCAGCCTTATAAGAATGACCTACGTCCACTGTTTTTGTATTGCTGATTGTTTTCCTAGAATTCCTGATAAGTGAGTTTATCAAGAAATCCGGAGTCCCTTCTAATGAGGAGGTTACAATGTATTTATAGTCTTGAGGCTGTACAAATGAAAGGACAATGCGTTGTTATCTAGTAGACATATACATCTATACAATAATAATGAGCATTTAATTCACAGTCGTCTCTTTGATTCTCTTGATTTGGATGCACTGTACGCTAAGTAGCTCGGACCACTTAAGCTGCTCGGACTGCTTAAGTTGCTCGGCATGCTTAAGTTGCTCGGGGACCCTGAGTTGGTCAGGGAGCCTAAGTTGCTTGGTGCACTTGAGCTGCTCAGAGTGTATGAGTTGCTCATAAAACATATTCGTATTTGCCATGTAGGTTGACATGTGTCTTCAAGTGATTGGTCCACGTCAGCAAATTACATTTGGTATCAACAGAAGCCCCCAATGTTTCACAGTTGAGGTTGAAGGAGAGTGTGGGACATTTCTCTTGAGAACTTCTTGGGTTATTGATCTTTATGGATTTTAGGAAAATTTTATAATCCCTTTTTTTGAGCGCACAATATCAAGCTTTATAAACATTTTGAATTTCCACGATCGTTTTGATATTTGTACCCTTTTATTCTTTTAGCCGCCGGAAATACAAACATCTTCCCTTGTAATCATTGTCTTTCTCTATTCCCGAGATAAAGTATTTAAGCGCGACAGAAATCCTATCATCTTTCACTTTTCAAATCTGTATCTTTAAACTCTTCATTTTCTCTCTATCTTGTGCCTTCGTTCTTTCCGTTGTCCATTGTTAACTGATCTCTCTTTTTCTCTAAGATTTTCTTCACTTTCTTTTATTTTCTTTGTTCATCATGGTTTATCTTGTTGAGTCATTAGACAAATTTTGGTCCGAATTTTCAATACCTTCGTGGGTTATTTTGGAAGAACTTTCTGAACCTTCTGATTATTTTTCTTTGGCGGAGGGACATTGGTTCCCCAGTCTTTTTGTAGTCGAATGTGGCTTTTCTTTCCTGCCAAATCCCCTATGTTTGGAGTTTTGCCAATATTTTGATGTTGTACCTGCAAGAATAGCTCCAAATATACATGGAGGATAGTTAATGGCGTACACAGGTTAAATAAACTTCATGGAGCCCGTTTAGGGATTCTAAAGATTATGTATTGCAACAGATGGGTTATCAGCGATAGTACTTTCTATTTAAAAACTAGGTTTTTGAATGGAGTGTTAGTTATCAATCTTCCTGATGCCAATAGGGATTACTTTGAACATGGAGTGGTGATGAAAAATTGGTAACACCCTCCCTTAAATGGAGATGATGTATACCAAGGTCCCAGATGTCCACCTTATGGCAATGGGATAGGTTGTTTTTATTTTTTTGAAATCTTATTTTCTTTATGTTTGATAAAATTCATCACTGACATTTTTTTTATTTGTTACAGTTGACAGTAAGAGAAAACCTCCAAAAGAAGCTCACGTTAATTTAAAGCATTTAAAACTTATCTGGGATTTACACCAATCTATTGCCGAGGTACATATTAGATCTGCTTCTTAGTTATTGCAGTACAAGAGCTATACTTCATCTTTCACTACTCGTCCTCGTTCAGTGGTGGTTAATCTTGACCAAGTACCAGCCTCTGACACTAGTGTGGAAGGTTCATCCTCTGAGTCAAGTATTCCTATCAGTGATCTGATGAAGAAAAGAAGAGCTCCTACCTTTTTTGACAAGTTTCCCTCTGCTAATATGGAGGCAACGAAAAGTAAACAAGATGTCCTAGAAGAAGGGATAAAGACTGTAGATGTACCCTCTCCTATTGCTGCTAAGAGAACTAGCGAGAAGCCCCCTGTGGCTTCGAGAAAAACTATTTCTATCTCTCTTCCAAGTGAGGTTATTTTCATATCTCCAATAAAGACAACGTCTTTAGTTGAAAATGCCCCTGCTCCTCTAAGGAGGTTAAAGAAAAGTTTTTCTGAGAGACCTACTAAACCTGTCTCTCAACCTTCAAATGTTGAAGGTAGTGTTCCATCTTTTGTTGCTCCGAGCTCTGTTGTGAGTTTGGTGAGATCCTGGACTGTCCCAGAAGTCCAAGGCATTGGAGATACTCTTTCTCATGAGAGAATTACTACCCTTGCTGCTCAACACATTGGCTCAGTAAGTATCTTCAAGTTAACCCCTTTATTTTTTTAATACTATGTTCATGTATTGACTTTAAGTGATTTCTTTTTTCAGCTGGTGACGTGTTTCAATAGCATTTTGAAGAAGGATGAAGCTATCAAGGCTTCAAGTTCCTCGGGAGGAGTAGAGGAAGATTTTGTTGGTCTGACCCAGTCATTAAAAGACTCTCTTCAAAAGTGCGAGGAAGATAAAGTTGCTTGGGAGAAGCAACTCAAGTCCATTGAGCTGGATAGAAATCAAGCTGAGAATGCCTCCAAGGAATTGGAGAAGAAGTTGTAGGAGTTTGATCAGAGCAATAAAAACATTAAGGAAACTAACAAGGATCTGGAAGTTAAGCTCAATTTTACTGAAGAGGAAGTTGTTAAACTTCAAGATGTTGAGCGACAGAAAATGGAGGTGGAAGAGAAATTAAAGGCTGTCGAGGAGCTCCTTAGGGAAAGAACCTCCTCGGAGAAGGCAAAAAGGAAGAAGGCAGTTAAAAAATCATTCAGTGCTGGTTGGGACAAAGGCTGGAACAAGGTCCTGGATGCCATGTCTTCTCAAATGGACTATGCCAGCCTCAAATATTTTAGGGATGGATGGGTTGTAGCCTTGTAGGAGCTGAAAGTTGCTGAGAATTCTGAGTTATTTCAGCAGCACACTCATGGCCCTCCTCCCTCTCCTGGAGAAGAAGAAGAGGATGAAGTTGCTTCAGATGAATCTTCTATGATGATTAGAGATCAGGTCCCTGCTATTCCTGTTGTTCAACCTTACTCCGAGCAACTCCAACCAACCAGTTCTTCTGCCGAGCAGCTAATCTTGCCCTCCGAGTAACCAGTCTCTTCCTCCAAACTTTCTGAGGAAGTCGTAGGGAACAAGGAGAAGGTGTAAAGTTGCTCGGGCTTTTATTTTGTTGTTCTACCGAATGTAACCTCAAACTTTGTATTTTCTCTTATGATGAAATAAAAATTCGAACTTTGGTTGTATCATCTTGACTTTCTCTATTTGCATTATTATTGATTCTTTTTATTTCTTCTCTTTGCTAGTTTATGGCCAGGATGGAGCTCTTATCATCTCATGACACAAAATTGATGAAGAAATTCAATGATTATTTTAAAGATGGTCATACAGATCTTAATGAGGCCCAGATAATCGACATCCTCGGACCAGGTGCTTCTGACCGAGCAGTTGAAACTTACCAATACCTGAAGTGTTTGCTCGATCGTGCAGTTGCCAATAATGTGGCTTACTAATCAAGGAACTCCAACAGCAATATAAAGAATGTTCCACCCTTTTGCACCAAGGATACGAGAAAAAATATCAACGACTGAGTGCTGACAAAGGGTATGATAAATTTATCTCTGCTTATAAGAAGAAAGAGAGTGTTCTAAAGCTTGAAGTTGAAGAGCACATGCATATCGCTAAGTTGTTGGAACATGAGAACATTATTTTGCAAGAAGAGATAAAATAACTTAAATCTACTACATCTTCCTCGGGAGCCTTGGTCCCTGTTAATGATGATGGTTTCTCTTTCTTAGAGGTAAAAAATGCCAACTTTCGAGATGAGTTGGAAACTTTGAAAAGAGTTGGACCCTCCTCATCTACTCGTGGACGAGCAAGATCTTCTTTTCGTGGATGAGCTAGGGCTGGTCGGGTCACCATTGAAGAAAATAGAACGCAATTAGCTTTAGAGAATCAGGCCTTTCAGTTGATGGCGAAGAACCAAGCCTTAACAAAAATGTCTAAGAAGATTCTGAACTTCAGCGAATAACTCTCTACTCAGAGCTCTGCCTTAGAAAATAAAGAAATCCTGGTGAAGAATCTCTATGAGCAACTGGAGAGGTTAATTTATCAATTTCATAAACAACCCAGAGAGTTTGGGATGTATGGGTATAATGAAGCCCTTTACCATCTTGATGATCGGATCCAGCAGTCAAATAACGAGGGGTACAAGAAAGTGTGGTTGAATGCACCGTGTGTGCTAAAATTGGAGCAGGGACACTACTTATGGGATTATTATGACCCTGGAGTGCTCGATTTTCCCGTGCCTCCTTTTAAGCTTGACAGTAGTTAGATTCCTGCTCGGGCAATTCCTCAATGCTTAATCTCCATGTATCTCGGCGATTACAGTCTTCATGCAAATTTTGAGATATCTTGCCTAGAGCACTTGCTTGATCGGCCTTCTATGATGAATGTTCGAATGCTGCGAGATCTAAATTTCATAAATTCCCCTTATGCATTAGATGTTCCTCCTGCTGGGGTAGAACCTATTTCAAAGGCAGAAGGGAAAAAAACCAATAGAATAGGATTTTTTATGTAATGAAGTGCATTTTTCTCATCATATGTAATTCTACTTGATTTGAATGAAGAAATTTAGACTTTTGCTATTCCATTTTCTTCTAAATAGTTTGTAGAATATTATTGTTTGCCTTTTATTTTATTTTTGGATAAGGGAACTTGCCCCATTTGTTGTTTGATTATAGTGACTTGTCACTCTTTGGGCCTAAGCAATGAAATGATTTGCATCCCATGTTCCTGCTCAGTTTAACAAACCGGAGTTGATTGTATTTGATTTTCTGACCAACCGGAGTTGGTGGTAATTAGTTCCCGACCAACCAAAGTTGGTGGAAATTGATTTGCCGACCAACCATAGTTGGTGGTAATTGATTTGCCGACCAACCGGAGTTGGTGGTAATTGATTTGTCGACCAACCAGAGTTGGTGCCAATTGATTTTCCGACCAAACAGAGTTGGTGGCAATTAATTCCCGACCAACCGAAGTTGGTGGTAATCGATTTTTCGACCAATCGTAATTGGTGGCAATTAATTCCCGACCAATCATAGTTGGTGGTAATTGATTTGCTGACCAATTGGAGTTGGTGGCAATTGATTCCCGACCAACCGGAGTTGGTGGTAATTAATTTGCCGACCAACCGGAGTTGGTGCCAATTGATTTGCCAACCAACCGGAGTTGGTGCCAATTGATTCCCGACCAACCGAAGTTGGTGGTAATTGATTTTCCAACCAACCGGAGTTGGTGGCAATTGATTCCCGACCAATCATAGTTGGTGGTAATTTATTTGCTGACCAACTGGAGTTGGTGGCAATTGATTCCCGACCAACCGGAGTTGGTGGTAATTGATTTTCCGACCAACTGGAGTTGGTGGCAATTGATTCACAACCAACCGGAGTTGGTGGTAATTGATTTGCCGACCAACCGGAGTTGGTGGTAATTGATTCCCCACCAACCGGAGTTGGTGGTAATTGATTCCCGACCAATCGGAATTGGTGGTAATTGATTCTAGACCAACCGGAGTTGGTGGTAATTGATTCTCGACCAACTGGAGTTGGTGGTAATTGATTCCCGACCAATCGGAGTTGGTGGTAATTGCTCTGAATTTTATGTGTAGTGTGTAGCACTAATATTTCGAAAAAATTCCAACAAAAAGAGAGAACTGGGTAAAACATCCAATACTTTATTCATACTGAAGAAACTACATTACATAGGAATTTCAATTACCAATAATACTTGCGCAGATGCTCTCCATTCCACGCATTCTTAAATTCTTCTCCTTCCAATGTTTCAATTCTGTATGTCCCTGGACGAACAACTTCTGTTACTCTATAGGGTTCATGCCAGTTGGCTTCCAGTTTGTTATTCTTTTGTATTACTTTCTTCAGCACATAATCCCCTTCCTTCAAATCACACTTCTTCACTCTTTTGTTATAGAACACAACTGTTTGTTGTTGATACGCTGCGTTCCTGATTGCTGCTTCCTCCCTAACTTCTTCGAGCATATCCAGGTCTAATCTTCTCATCAAATCACTAACGGGAGAATTAAAATTAAGTACCCTATGTGTGGGTATACCCAATTCAGCAGGTATGACAGCCTCACTCCCAAATTTCAGCATGTATGGAGACTCTCCTGTTGCTGTTCATGATGTGGTACGATAAGCCCACAGCACAGAATGTAGCTTGTTAATCCAATTTCGTTTTGCATTATCTAGTTGCTTCTTCAAACCATTCAGCAGCGTTCTGTTTGTCACCTCAGTTTTCCCATTGCTTTGGGGATGGCCTGGTGCAGAATGAATCTTTAGTACATTGGATTGATGACAATACGGAGCAAACTCCTCGTTATCAAACTGGGTTCCATGGTCAGTAATGAATACATGTGGGAGACCATATCTGCAGATAATATTCTTCCAAATAAATTAATAGACTTTGTCGTATGACATATCAATGAGAGGCTCAGCTTCCACCCATTTGGTAAAGTAATCCACAACAACCACGAGGTATTTAAATCTTCCCCTTGTCGTTGGAAGTGGCCCGACCAAGTCTATCCCCCACAATGCAAATGGCCAAGGGGACGTTATGGGTGTTAACAATGCTTGGGGAGTTCTTCGGATGGAAGAGAAGCGTTGACATTTATCGCATTTCTTAGCATAATCCGCGCAATCATCTCTCATCGTTGGCCAATAATACCCCTGCGTTGTTATTCTTTACAAAAGTGTCCGACCTGCCACATGGGCTCCACAAGACCCTTCATGAACCTCTTCGATCAGATCTTTCACTTCGGAGGGGTGGACACATCTTTGTAGCCCTCCTATATTCCTCGTCTATATAAAATGCCATTGGTCAATACATAACAAGCAGCTTTGAACTTCAGTTTCTTGGCTGCGAGTTTGTCAGTTGGCAAAGCCCCCTCTTCAATGTAGGCCTTGATGGGGTCCATCCAAGATGGTTCCAAGTGGAGGGAAATGAAGTTCATCATTAAAATCTTCATCTATGCTCCGACCAACTAAGATTTCTATCGGGATTGTTCTTCGTATCTCGGTGCGTGTGGATGAGGCTAACCGAGATAAAGCGTCTGCTCTTTCATTCTCCAATCTTGGTATTCTAATCAACTGTACTGCATTAAAAATTGATACAACCTCCATCGCTTTTGCATGATACTTGATCATTAATTCTCCTTTTGCTGCATATAGCCCCAAAATTTGATTTACGATTAATTATGAATCACTTAATACAACGACTTGCTCTGCCTTCATAGTTTTGGCCAGACTTAGACCCACGATCATTGGTTCATATTCGGCCTCATTATTAGAAGCATTAAATTGAAAGCGTAGAGCATACTCCACATCAATATCATCCGAACTGTTTAGAACAATCCCTGCTCCACTGCCTATAGTGCACGAATAGCCATCCACATACAAATTCCATATCGGTACTTCATCGTCAAATTTTTGATCAGACAGAGTTCCTCGGTGGAATATTTGGTGCTTCCTTTGATCCCCCATTGGCACTTCTTGCTGCTATTTGATCATCTTCTCTTGCTTGTCTACCTACATAAGTTGGTCGGGGTTTAAATTTGATGATCCTGTAACATCCACAGGTTGGTCTGTATTCAACTCCTGTTCTTCGGAGACATTTTCTTGAGTAAACTCTGTAATAAAATCCACTACTGCCTGCCCCTTGAGTGACGATCTAGGCTCATAAATTTTATCATATTCTCCAAGTTTTACTGCCCAATACATCAATCTTCTTGATTTCTCCAGTTTGTGCAAAGCCTGTCTTAATGGCATTTCAGTGTACACCACTATAGTATGGGCTTGGAAGTATGGCCTCATCCTTATGCTTGCTTCAATCAGTGCTGGTGCCAACTTCTCCAGCCTTGGATATCTGATTTTTGCTCCTCGAAAAGCCTTACTGGTGTAATAGACTGGTTTTTGTACTCCGTCATCCACCCTTATCAACACCGAGCTCACTGCATTTTCTAAAACTTCCAGGTACAAGTATAGTTTTTCTCCCATCACTGGTCTGGACAATAATGGAGGTGTCCCCAGATATTTCTTCAATTCTCGAAAGTCCTCCTCGCATTCATCATTCCATTCAAAAGTTTTTCGAAGTGTTTTGAAGAATGGTAGGCACCTGTCAGTTGCTCGTGACACAAACCTATTAAGTTCTGCAACTCGTCATGTGAGACTTTGCACTTCCTTATTCGTTATTGGAGATTGTAGATCCAATAGAGCCTTGATCTTTTCAGGATTCGCCTCAATTCCTCGTTGGTTAACAATATATCCGAGAAACATACCTTTTCGTACTCCGAATATGCATTTGGTGGGATTCAGCTTCATTTGATATTTCTCTAGTTGATCAAAGGTCTGACTTAGGTCAACTAGATGATCATCAGCTTTCTTGCTCTTCATCAGCATATCGTCAACATAAACTTCCATGTTATGACTGATTTTCTCTGCAAACGCCTTATTCATCAGCCGCTGATATGTTGCACCTGCATTTTTAAGTCCAAAAGGCATAACATTATAGCAATAAGTTCCACTTGGGGTGATAAAATAGGTACTCTCCCTGTCTTCAGGCTTCATTTTAATCTGGTTGTAACCAGAATAAGCATCCATGAAACTCAATAGTTCATGCCCCGAGGTTGCATCCACTAGTTGATCGATTCTGGGCAAAGGAAAATGATCCTTTGGGCATACCTTATTGAGATCGGTGAAGTCCACACACATCCTCCACTTGTTATTTTTCTTCTTCACCATCACCACATTTTCTAGCCAATCAGGATATTTGGCATCTTTAATAAAAGAGGCTTTTTGTAGTTTCTCTACTTCTTCCTGTCTTGTTTGGTTCTTATCAGGACTGAACACTCTTCTTCGCTGCTTCAGTGGCTTGATTTCTTTGTTCACGTTGAGCTCGTGGAACAAGAAATTCGGGTCTATCCCTGGCATGTCTTCATGACTCCATCCGAAAGTCTACTTTTCGCGTCTTAGAAATGCTATCGGCTCTTGTTTTATTGATACATCCAGTGATGCACCAATTTGAGTTATTCGTTCTGGATGCTCATCGTCCAGAATGATATTTTATATAGCCTCCATGACCTGGCCCTTAACGAGATGATACTCGTCTCTAGGGTTTAAAGTTTTAATCTCCTCATTTTCTATTTCATCCACTTGATAAGTAGTAGTCTTCTTCCTGGATTCTTCACGTTCCTCCTATTCAACAGATGAATAGTAGCATTCCCGAGCTACTTTCTGGTCACCTTTCACAACTCCCACTCCAAAATTGGTTAGGAATTTTAAACATTGATGTACAGTAGATGGTACTGCTTCAAACTTCTTCAGGCCTTCTATTCCCATGATGATATTGTAAGATGATTGGACATTTTTATCCATTACGAAAAAGCGTACTCTTTATGTTCGACAAGTAGTCCATGTACCGATAAGCATATCCAACTTGATCGTCCCAAGTGGAAAAACCTTCTCTCCAGTAAAACCAAGGAGGGGCCTATGATAGGGCTCCAACTCGGCTAGCTTCAGATTCAAATTGTCAAAGCAGGGATATAACATAATATCTGCCGAGCTACCATTATCCACTAGTACTCGTGAAATCACCACTTCCTTTATTCTCATCTTGATCACCAATGGATCATCGTGAGGATATAGTACACCTTCCAGGTCATTCTTTGAGAAACCAATGACCAATTTATCTTTGTTCACCTTCCTCGGGCGATCATCTTCAGCCATATTTATTCGTTGAATGTACGAGCAAGCTTGAGCCTCATTGAGGTAAGCTTTTCTTTTCGTAGTTAGATCTCCACCTATAATAACATTACATTCAAATGATCCAAAATGGATTGAAAATACCTCACGTTCTAGATGCTATGGTCTTTTGGGAGATCGGGGTCATCTTGGTCATCTTCTGGGTCTTCTTCATGACTTTTCATCTTGTCTTCTTTTGCTCGATAGGGAGATCTAGACCTATGCCTTTCTCGGTCGTTGCTTTTTCCACCATTTTGACGATCAACATATTTAGCCAGCTTTCCTCTCTAATGTGTGCTTCAATTTCATTCTGGAGAGCTATGAAATTTTTGGTCGTGTGACCATGGTCTTTATGGAACTCGCAATATTTGGATTTATTCCTCTTATCAGGATCTGCCTTTATTTTTTCTGGCCAGTTTAGCACCTCACTGTTCTTAATCTCTTCTAGAATGTCATTTATATCTACCTTCAAAGGAGTATAATTTCCAAACTTCGTCAATTGTTCTAGTGCCTGCTTTGCTTTCGACTGCCTGTTGCCACCATTATTCTTCTGATCCTTCTTCTTAGTCTTATCAACCTCGATCTTGGTCTCCTTTGTGTCTGTATTCTTCTTCCCAGCCATAGCTTCCTCGACATTCATGATTTTGTCAGCTTTTGCCATTAATTTAGCCATGGTCCTAGGCGGATCTTTGGCTAAAGTGTAGTACAATTTATCTGGCAATAGTCCACTCATTAGAGCAGTAATTGTTATTTTCTCCTCATAATCAATAACTTTAAGTTTCTCATTATTGAAATGATTAATACAGTCATTGGTGCTTTCACATGTCTTCTGTCTAACACTCAATAAGTGTGCTACTCGTTTGACTGGTTTTGCCCCAAAATAGAAATTCCCAATAAAGAGCTCTCCCAGTTGAAAGAAAGTCGCGATCTTCCCCCGAGGAAGGTTGTTGTACCATATCTGGACTGATCCGGTAAGAGTTCCTTAAAATTACCTACATTTTATCTCATCTGGAACTGCATAGATGTCAGCAGGAGGTTGGTATTGTTCTATATGAAGGACATGGTTAGTATTTCCATCATATTTGGGCGTCACCATAGGGGCTTTGAATTTTGATGGTGTGGGAAAATCCATAATTGTCTGTACAAATGGTGTTCCTTGGACAAAAGATCTTTGTAGAGGATTCTTGGCCTTAACCATTTCCCCTAATCTGTCCTCCAACCTCTGAATAGAGCCCTTCCATGCATCGTTTCCCTCCTCGTGCCTATTTATTCGAGCAACTGATCGCGTTGAATTTGCCTTTTGGGATCTTTCATTACGAGTAGTTGGTCGTGATTGGGCAGAGCCTTCCCTTAGATCGGATGGTCGTGGAGAGTTCCTCGACGCAATCCTAGGAGGACTTCTATTCCTGTTAGGGCCCAAATGATCAAAAGGAGAGACTCTACTCAACCTTTCTAGAGCACTAGTCCTTTTCGGAGATAGAGTGACGTTTCATTGAGAATCTGTAGCTCGCACTGATGAAGTCCGACCACGTTGATAAGAAGGATCATTAGATCTCTCAGTACGATATGAGTCGGTGCGCCTGGATCAAAATTCCTCTGGGAATAACATTCGCCTAGTTTGCGAAGAGGGTAAACGGGTATTTCTCAGAACATTTCATTATCCTGATTAGGCCGGCACTCCACCTTGAACAGTTTGTATAAGTTGCCGCATGGTTTCTTGCATGGCCATTTGACCTTAGGCTAAACTAGCCATTATGCCAGCCATATCTGAAACATTTGGCGGAATGGACGGATTTGGAGGGATCCCAGCATTTTGATTACTGGATTTTGGATTATCAGCCATTGATGATGAATTATTTTGGTGAAAAATGATAAGTACAGTCGTTTCCCACAGACGGCGCCCATCTGTTGATGTAAAAAATTAGATTATATCTAATTAATCAATAACAGATAAAATAAATACGACAAAAGATTTTTAAATTGGTTCATCCTTATAAGAATGGCCTACGTCCACTATTTTTGTATTGCTGCTTGTTTTCCTAGAATTCCTGATAAGTGAGTTTATCAAGAAAACCGGAGTCCCTTCTAATGAGGAGGTTATAATGTATTTATAGCCTTGAGGCTGTACAAATGAAAGGACAATGCGCTGTTATCTAGTAGAGATATACATCTGTACGATAATAATGAGCATTTAATGCGCAGTCGTCTCATTGATTCTTTTGATTTGGATGCACTTTACGCTAAGTAGCTCAGACCGCTTAAGCTGCTCGAACCGCTTAAGTTTCTCGACACGCTTAAGTTGCTCGGGGATCCTAAGTTGATCGATACGCTTGAGCTGCTCGGAGTGTATGAGTTGCTCGTAGAACATATTCGTATTTGCCATGTAGGTTGGCACGTGTCTTCAAGTGATTGGTCCACGTCAGCAGATTAAATTTCGTATCAACAATGATGATGATGATGATTAGTGTTTTAGGGAGTCCTCTATGGTCCCTATTTTTCATGCCAACCTATTTATTATCTATCAAAACAAGACCAAGGAGTAGGAGTAGGAGAAGGAGAAGAAGAATGTTTATCTCTTTTTAGTTAGTTTATTTTTTACATTTTCCTTTATGTATTGTTCATTTCTTCTTCTTCATTTTTTTTATGTACTTAGCTTTATAACCATGGAATGATCAATGAAAATATATACTTTTACTCAATTACCTCCAACTTCATGTTATGTTGATTTTTTTATCTGTTATTGTCTTCAAATATTGTTTATGCTACTTGTTTTTCTTAATCGGCACCATAAACTTATACTTGTAAAATTCTAGTTTGATGCCAGGAAGAAAATTATAGTTTCTACTAAATCCGACCTACTCAGGCGGTTTAGAAATCTTTTTGAGGCATGCCATGTCCCATTGACTTACGAAGATCTAGTGAGTTTGCTCATCCCAGATGCCTTCGACCAAGTGAAGGAGTCTTATATTCATCTTCATTACCTTTTGGAAAGACCAGTAGCGAATAACGTTGGTTATTACAAACTAATTGAGAAAATGTAGGAAGACCCTAAACTCTCCAAGGTACTGCTTCATTATGATTATGAGGCTAAGTATCAGGCCTTGAGTGAAGGCTGGGGCTTTAATTAAAAAAAATCAAGTTATTACTTCTTCCATGAACAAGAAGGAATTTGGATTTTAATCAATAACTAGAGAGTGCCCAATCAATTGCTGCCCATTTGGAGATTGAAAATAATGCTCGGAGGAATGAGCTTAAAAGTTTGAAATCAACCAACACTGTTCTAGATAAGGGGGTATAATTTTGGGAGACTAAAAATACTAGGCTATTGGAAGAGTTGGAGGCCTTATAGAAGAATGAAACAAAGTCAGGCCAATCCTCTAGACAAAGTATAGTTGTTCGACCAACCGATAATGAAAAGAGAACGAAGAAAACTTTGGCCGACTAAAATGGAATATTCTAAGAGAAGGACAATGCTATTAGAAAACATCAAGATAAGGTGGACAGACTTACTTTCCATTTCCATAATCAATCCAAATATATTCTTATGGATGGGTTTGATGGGGCCTTGACTTACTTGGACGAGCTAAGGAGCTGGTCAGGAATGAGGGATATAAATAGGGTTGGATGAACCTGTTTGCTCTAATGAAGATACATAAGGGAAATGAATTGTAGTATTTGCATGAGACAGGCATATTGGAATATCCTAATCCTACTCTATCCATTATCATTAGTGTGATTCCTCCTGATGATATTCCTCAGTGATTGATCAGAAAATACATTGGGGATTTGGGCCTTGAAGTTGAAGTGCAATATGTTCGTCCCCATCATCTACTTGATCGACAAAGCATCATTAGGCGTACTATGATGAGAGATTTTAGATCTATCAATCCTTCTATCACCCTTGATGAATCTCCCGTTGGGATAAGAAAGGCTAATTAAAAGTGCCCAGTAGAATATATTTGTATTCTTTGATTTCTTTTAACTTTACTTTATAATGCATATTTAATGGAATGAAATGAAGTTATTTATGATATGTTGTCTTCTTTATTTAAGCTTGTGGTTAATATTAATCTTATTTTTTATTAGCTAATTTGTATAACTAATAGTTAGTCTTCTTATTGACTAAATAACCTACTTAAATGTTGAATTCTTAATTCATAATTGAATCTAATTATGATATCTTAGATTCTACTAACTCTCTTAAATCAAACTGTGAATTATTTTGTTGAAGTAAGTTATAGGATTATTTATTAGTGGCGACCAAGTGTATTAGGAATGTGTAGTTATCCCTGTGTTTTAACTTAGTTAGGTAAAACCTTTTATGTTTGACTTTGAGTTTAACTCAAGGTTTTACTAACTTCTTGTTCTCGATTCGTCGAAGACAAAATCATACATTAAGTCTTAAAGAATACCTTTTCTGAAGTTGGAAAAGTTTGAGTAATAACTTTTCAGAGGTTGGAAAAGTTTAAAGAATAACTTTTTAGAAGTTATAAAAGTTTGAAAAATAACTTTCCTAAAGTTGGAAAAGTTTCAATAATAGCTTTTCTGAAGTTGCAAAAAGTTTGAATTTAAATTAGATAGAACCTTTATTTTCAAGGTGGTATCACACTGTACTCCGGAAAAAAAAAGTCTAATGGAGAGAAACATGCAACTTCATTAACTTGAATAAATGATTACATCAAAAGTGAAATCAGTGGTAATATTTGCGGATATGGTCGGCATTCCATGGGTTCTTAAATTGTTCACCTTCCAATGTTTCTAGGAGGTATGTTCCTGGTCAGATAACTACCGATATACGATATGAACCGTCCCATTTATGCTACAACCTGTTCTTTTTCTGAATAACTTTCTTTAGTACAAGATCTCGTTAATTCAAGTTGGTTGGGTTGATTATCCGATTGTAGAACCTAGCAGTCCTTTGTTGATAGGTATCCATCCGAATTGCAATATCCTCTCTAACTTCTTCAAACATATCTAGATCTAGTCACCTCATTAGATCACTCTTAAGAGAATCAAAATTCAGCACCCTGTGATTTAGAAAACCTATTTTAGTTGGTACCACTGCCTCACTACCAAAAACAAGCATTTATGGAGTCTCTCTTGTTATCGTTCTTAGCATAGTCCTGTAAGCCCAAAGTACATTATGTAGTTCATTAATGCAATTCCCATTATAGTCATCTATTATTTTCTTCAATCCATCGAGCAATGTTTTATTACTGATCTCTGTTTGTCCATTGCATTATGGATGTCAACGTGCTGAATGTAGTTTCTGAATTTTGGATCTTATGCAATACTCCTTAAACTCTTCATTGTCAAATTGAGTATCACGATCAATGATGAAAGTGTCGAGCATTCCATAGTGATATATGATCTGCATCCAAATGAACTGAAACAATATTCAATAGGGAATACCAATCAAGGGATCCACCTCTACCCATTTGGTGAAATAATCCACCACGACGACTAAATACTTGAACCTTCCTTTGGTGGTTAACAATGGTCCGACCAAGTCTATTCCCCAAATATCAGAGAACCAGGGAGACATAATAGGATTTAGGGAAGCACCTAGTTTTCTTGTGATTAGAAGCAAACCTTTGGCACTTGACACACCTCTTAGCGAACGAAACATAGTTTGCTTTCATTCTTGGACAATTGTAGCCTTTCATGGAAATCCTTTGTACCAAAGATCTTCCAGCAGAATGGGCACCACATGAGCCTTCACGGACCTCCTATGTCAGATTACTTTATTTGGATGGGCATAATGAATTAAAGAGACCGTGTTGCCTGAGATTGGGTAGTTTGAGCTCCATTGGAGTTGTTGAGGCTAGCCGAGTAAGAGCATCTGCTCGAGCATTTTCTACCCTTGGAATTAATTTTTACTATAGGAAATTAAGAGCACTTCCATGGTCTTATTTAGGTACCTTACCATTGTTTATCCTTTAACACCATATATCTAAAGTAGCTGGTGAATAATAAGTTGAGAATCACTATGTGCTATCAATTGCTCAGCACCTAGTGATGAGGCCAACTCTAAGCCTATAATGAATGCTTCATGTTTGGATTCATTATTGAAGTCTTAAAATTGAAATCTCAATGCATAACCATATACAAATCATTTGGAGTGTTGATAATGAGTATATCCCTATAACCAGTAGTTCACGGAGATCTATCTATAAAAAATTTCCATATTGGGATGTCATTATTGAAGTCTTTGTCTGCTAACACTTCGTATTTGAACACCTTCTTGCTTTGTTTATCTAGTCATAATGATCTTTCTTGAATAGATGATGATTCTTTTTGGTGATGACCATCTTAGTTGGGTTTTGATCTGAGCTCTCTTTCAAAGAAGTCTGATCGGCAGGCAACTTGGTTTGTTTGGTACTTTTGCATAAGTGAATTATGCTATGAATTTTTCCACTTCTTGCCCTTTCACTGAAGTTCTTAGCTTATAAACAATTTCATTTTCTCCAAGATGAACTTACCAAGACATTAGTCTTCTTGAATTTTCTAGTTTTTCAAAGCTTGTCACAGGGATAAATCGGTGTATACTACAATGCTATGGGCCTGTTATCTACAATGAATGATAATGCCAACTTCTCCATGTGTGTATATCTGATTTATGCCCCTCGGAATGCTTTACTGATGTAGTACACTAGATTTTGAATTCCTTCCTCTAATCGGATCAGGGATGAGATCACAAGAAACTCTGAAACAACTAAATATATGTACAATTTCTCTCCCCAAACTAGTCGGGATAGTAATAGGGGAGATCCCAAGTACTTTTTCAAATATAGAAAAGCTTTCTCACGCTATTCATTACAGTTAAAAGTATTTTTAAGCAACTTTAAGAATGAAATGCATTTATCTGTGGCTTGAGGAATAAAACAATTTAGAGCTGCCACTCTTCCTGTGAGTTTTTACACATCCTTCTTGCTAGTCGAGGATTGCATCTCTAGTAAAGATTTTACTTTTTCAGGGTTGGCTTCAATCCCCCTTTTATTTATGATGTACCCTAAGAACATTCCTTCATGTACTTCGAATATACACTTCGTTGGATTGAGCTTCATTTGATGTTTTTCTAGATAGTCAAATGTTTGGGCCAAACCACCGATATGTTTGGCAACAAATTTCCTCTTAGCAAGCATATCATCTACATATATTTCCATGTTATTGCCAATTTAGTCCTCGAATAATTTCTTTACCAACCACTAATAAGTTGCTCAAGCATTTTTGTTATCTAATAGGGCATAACGTTGTTACAGTAGGTTCCTTGACTCGTGATGAAGGATGTACTCTCCTTATCCTCTGACTTTATCTTAATCTAATTTAAACTAGAATAAGCATCCATGAAGCTAAGTAGCTCATAACTTGTTATTGCATCTACCAATTGATCAGTCCTTCATAAAGGAAAGTGATATTTTGGGCATTATTTATTGAGGTCCATGAAATCTACACACATGTTGTTATTGTTTTGGACCATTACCCCACTGGCCAAGAAAGTCATATATTTAACATCCTCTATAAACTATGCTTTCCACAGCTTTTCCACTTCCTCTTGGATTTCCATATTCGTCTCGAAACTGAAAACCCCACGCTTCTGCGTAATTGGTTTGTCCTCCTTATAAATGTTGAATTCATGGTAGATGAAGTTAGGATCAATCCCTGGCATATCCTCATAGCTCCGAGAGAACACGTTCTTCATATCTCTAAGGAATGTAATTAATTCCTATTTGAGAGAAAGTGTTAGTCTTCAACCAATTTGAGTGTTCCTTTCTAGTTTCTCATCATCAAATGCAATAGTTTTTATCTCTTCCATCACTTGTCACTTTACCAAGTCTTCCTTTTTACGAGAATCCAAAGTGTCTATATGGAAACTAGTTGTGCCCGTCTGTATCTCCTGTTGGTCGGTTGAAGTATAGTAGCATTCCTTAGTTTCCATCTAGTTACCATTCACTAAACTGACTCCATATTTAGTAGGGAACTTCATACACTGATGCACAATAGATGGCACTGCTTCTAATTGCTTCATCCCTACTCTACTAAGGATTATATTGTAAGTTGAAGGTATGTTTTTATCTAGTACAAAAAAGAGATTTCTTTCCTTTTTGCATCATCCCATCTCTTGTTTATTAGGCTTCTTTGACAGGCCAGGATCATCCTCATAGTTGTTGTTGCGCGCCCTTTAAGGGCCATCTTTTCCTCAATCGATCGACTCAGATCTTCTCCTGAAATCTCGACCACCATTCATATCAAAAAAATTATCCAACTTTCCTTTCTGAATAAAAGTATCAACCTCATTCTTAGGGATGATGCAAAAATCAGTAGTGCGTCCATGAACTTTATGAAAATTGTAGTATTTGGACTTGTCCCTCCTATTGGGAGGTGACCTCAATTTCCTAGGACAATTCAAATATTAGTTTCCCCTGATTTCCTTCAGGATGTGGTGGACATCTTTAGTGAGTGGAGTATAATTTTAATACTTCTTGATCTTACCAATATTCTTGTCCTTTTAATCTTTCTTGAATCAATTATTCTTCAAACCTACAACTTTGATCTCTGGCACTTCTTTTGCTGCCATAGGTTCCTCGACATTCATAATCTCTCCAGCCTTAGCTATCAACTCTATCATAGTTTTGGGTGGATTTTTTGCTAGAGCATAGTAAAGATACTTGGCTAGTAATATATGACACCCCGCCCAATAAAATACCGGGAGATCAGTCCTATATCAAATTAAAACAAGAATCTCATCTGGTTCATTCTTAACATCACTGTCAATTTTTTTGTTTAAACTTACTAACCAACTAGTATTTTAAAGTTGATGTCAAAATGTTACTCTTTTGATTTAACAATAACCATATAAATATCAATACGAACCATTCACACAAACCATGAATCTAAAGCAATATTGAATAAATTAATAAATGACCGGCCGAATAAACCATCGGTAGAAAATCAACATCCACTAATATAATCCAACAAAGAATAGTAACCAATACAAAGTCCGATTGAAATGAAAATAGTTGGGGCAACATAACCGAAAGAAATACCAAGATGCATCCTACTATAGGAATGAAATGACTGAAGCATCTGTCTAAATCCTACAACATCCACACCTGTTGCAGCTACGCATCCCTGGAATAGATTTCAAGTTTGTCATCCCTATGGCTGGATACCTAAAAGGTTTTAAAAATATTTTGCAAGTATGGGTCAGAGCCCAAAGTCCTGATGAAAATATTTTGCAAGTGAATTAAAATGTAACAATTAAAATATATGAATGCTCTTCATATTTAAGTTAGTGTCTCACTTCCTTGAGATACATCTCACCACTCCTCTAAAGTGTACACCTAACATTTTCTTCCTGACCCTCCTCATTACACCACCCCGCCTAACTATCCTTGTCATGAAACTCCTTGAACTCCACTCTAACCCGAGTAATTTATATATTTACTTCTTAAGTTATTTATCACATTAACCTAATTAATCATTTTTTAAAAATCATATAGCATTCACTAGTTATATAAGCAATACACATTCTCTTCTTGTATTTAATTACCCATTTATAATTATCTACTCCATTATATATGTTGAACTATATTCCACGATTATACATATGTGGAATATAAATAAAACCACCCTTAAAAGCCATATAACATTTACTACTTATATAAGTAATATAAATTCTCTTCATGTATTTAATTACCCGTATATAATTATCTACTCCATTAAATATGTAGAACTATATTCCAAAATTATACATATGTTGAATATAATTAAAACAATCCTTCCGAGTAATACCTCATCGGATGCATTCTCTAAACTACTATCTTCTCACGTCTACTCAGTCCCACCTGGATTTCTGAGACAGCTAGCCACCGCCGAATCAGAGTATAGAAATATAAACGTATTGGAGGCGGTTATATTCCCCTGAGTGTGAAGACAATCATATCAATGCCCACCTATATTTGGACGCTATGACCTGGGGATATACTATCCCTACTCCTCAAGCTAGGGGATTCACCCACACCGCGCAACCTCCCCAGATAGCACTAGAGCATATAATTCTAAATAAATACCTAGCCATCGGTATTTATGAGCACATAATATATATATACTATCACATTACTATATGTATATGTATATATATAAATAAAATTTAATCACGGCTTTACGGTGTACAAAGTCCATAACACTAGCCAACATATTCCCGAGTCTATGGCCCGACTCCAATTTAATTAATTTACCCATTAATTAAGTTAATATTTCCCCAAGTCTATGGCCTGACTCTAATTTAGTTAATATGCCCATTAATTAACTTAATATCTCCCCGAGTCTATGGTCCGACTCTAATTTAATTAATATACTCATTAATTAACTTATTATCTCCCCGAGTCTATGGTCCAACTCTAATTTAATTAATATACTCATTAATTAATTTAATATCTCCCTCGTGTCACACAACCAACATACCCGGACTCGCTCGCCTGAACCGAATTTCCATCTTTTAGAACGTACTCCTCAAAATTCCATTATAAAGTGAACACTCCTAATTAAATAATATTTAACAATTTATTATATCATCCTATAATAAATTATTCCAGCTATAAGCTTTGATTAATTAATCCCCCGTTAATTAATCTATTATCATGGCATCACTAAACCAAAATATCCATACACCCCCTTGGTCCATAATACAATATCCTCAATTAATTATTCAAAATTCTCCTCAATAAAGTTTGCACAATTATTAATCTAGGGTTTTGAATTTACTCAATCTGCCAAGATTTTTAAAATTCCGTTTTGAGGCATTTTGGGGTTGTTTTGGAAAAAGCGCATTAGATAACGAAAGTTATAAAATGCCATTTTCTAGAGGGCTTCGCGGACAGAATAGCCATTAATAGCTTGTGTGAAGATTTTTACCCATAATTATCCACTAAAATTCTTACGAATCAAAACCAGTCCCAATAACTTGATTTGTAACTTTCCAAAATCAGACCCCAATTTGTATTAACCCAATCCAAAAATCATTTGTTTAACACCTACTATGATATGAATTGAATATCAGCAATTTACATTGAAGCAATTTAACCACTTGTCTTATAAATTCGTAGTGTCTGATTATCCTTTGGTGTAGAGATCGCTGTGTGATGAAGACTACCTTCCTTTTTCTTCATCTTTGGCTCTCAATTGTTCTCCCTCTTTGTACCATATGTTATCAAATTTCTTCCAAATGAGTTATGGCTGCCCACAACTCCAAAACTTAGGTTTCTATCTCCAAATCCCGTTTTTTAGCATAGGGGCCTAATTAAAATGGTCCAAATACCCCCGAGTGGGCTCGTTTATGTCCAAAAATATCCCGTGACCCATTTACCACCCCCGGGTACACTTTTTCGACTATCTCAGCCCATCCGGACTCAATCGTTCACTCAAAATTGACATTCGAATTAATTTATAAAAAGTCCCTATCTCACACCCAACTTAGTCTATATGCGACTTCTGGCTGAGATAAATAAATGCCACGTCACTTATACATGTTATGACGTAAATAAATTATTACTATTCACTTATTAATTTGATTTCCGTAAATATTAACCATCTTCTCTCCGATTAATATTTAAATAAATATTAACATAACTAATTCAATTAAATTACGACACAGAAGTAATTTAAAATTTTCCCGAATTAATTAAATATTAAATCCACAGAACTACGGGGTGTTACATACTCCCCCCCTTACAAAGGAATTTCATCCCCGAAATTTGGTCATAACTGCGGCGAATAACTTTGGATACTTCTCTCACATATCCTACTCCCTCTCCCACATATACTCATCAATACTGTGATGACCCCATTCCACTGCACTCTAACTGGTAGTACTACCTTAGACTGCAGATTGCGCTCGCATATCTACTAGTCTCTCCTCATATGAGGTGTCTTATTACAAGTTATTCCCCTCGAGTGGAACGTGCCCCAAAAGTCCTATCGTTCCTCCTATATCTCTCCAGCTTTGCCACGTGGGACACATCATGTATCCACTGAAGATGTTCTGGAAACCCCAATCGATAAGCCACCGGTCCCACCCTCTCAAAGATAGTGAAAGGACCCACATACTTTGTTGATAGCTTACCTTTCTTGTCAAACTTCACCACTACTTTCATAGGAGACACCCAAACAAATACCTGATCACAAATCTTTAACTCGATGGCCCGTGACAACATTGTGCCCCATAAGATGAACCTATACTCCACCGTAACTCTAGCTGTGGTAATTGCTAATCCCGAATTACCCAAAAATCTGGAATGCACAATCCTCGCTTTTCGTCTACCCATCAACTTATGGGTGACACGTTCAACCCAATATGTAACTCTGTCCCTATTAGCTCCTAACACTTTTTACCAGAGGTGGGACTGAAAGTTCTCAACCAAATTCCCAACAATATTGAGTGACACCTTATTCTGTTTCACACCTTCCCATTAATAGTAAAGTTGAGCATACTACTCGATAGTATAACCCATTCCGAGACAACAATTCATGTTTAGGTCAATCCATTCAACAACCCGATGGAAACCTTGACCCCTCCATGATTTTTACCAACCTGATCATTAATTCCATCTCTGGAACCATAAATTTAAAAAACTTCTTGGTTGATACACTCAAGTCAACCTTTTTCGCATTCATAAATGGTTTATCCGGAGACAAATTCAGTATGTCTCAGTCAACACCAATTCCAATGCTCAAGAACTATATTCCTTATGCAGTTTTCGTCAGATAGGAATCTACACCTTGTCTATTTGTAAGACCACTCTAAGCATATAACTAAGTGATACTCTTTTCTATTTTCCCAGAAACGTGACTTCTTTCTTGCCTTAAGATATTTTGTTGCATGAACCTCCACCGTCTTTACACTCCTTACAGTGGAGATAGTTCACCTTGATACGCATATAGTCGGATTGTTTCCTCTTTCAAATGGATTTCAGTTCACTGCACTTTCCCACTTATTTTCTGACTGCCCTGCAGGCATACATTCAATATGTTCATTCACACATCCCTTTATTTAAGACGAATCTGAAATCACACTAACCAGGGTGCCCATACACCCTAAATCTCATGCATATTTGCACAACATCACAGACGTCACATACGTAATATTTTTCTTACAAGGTTATCGCACAGATCACATTATATAATATGATTACATTCGATATTTCCCTAAATCGCAATTTAATCTTCTCGATGCTGCCCTGCCCATTAACTTGCGGTGCAAATATTTTCTCAGTGCTTCTTTCACAACACTACCCGGTTATACTGGCCTTATAGAGTAATAGCTTTCACCTCAAAGTGTAACTTGACACATTTAAAATCATCCTTTAAAGTAGTGTCCTAACATCATATAATGTCTTTCCACTATTGACGTTTATTAGGGCTTATGCGCATAACATTTCACAACAAGGACCAAAAAAAATATCCCCAATGCATTAAACACTAGCATTGTCGTTCATTAATTTTCGTAGACCCGAGCATATAATCGGGACACCCAAAACTCGGTCCCTATACTCGAAGGTCTAACTATCAACTCCCGCGCCTCTAAAGGAGTTATATCATGCCGCGCTCACACTATCACTAAGTCCTCAGCCCTAAGTCACTAACGAGCTAAATATCTTTTCTCCATAGTCAATCCTCCATGCCTCGAATCACTTCAGTAAAAATCCCTACGCACTAGGATATAATATACTAGATAACCCTACCCTCTGAAATCTATATTATAAAATATTTTTACGGGCCCAACCTTCTTTCGGGTGGAACCTCGCAAAGAATACACATCCTGCCCTGGAATAGCAAACACGATAGTCTTGCTGTAACCGCCCACTATCGCTTACCCGTCGCTAACCAATCTGTACCCATGATAAAATCATGCTCGCATAGCACTTCTCAAAATGAGTTCACACCTGCTCCTCTGCAGGTAAACAAAAGAGAGCCCCGTTACCCCGTGGTAAACATATACTTAATAGTAACATTACGATACAATCACTAAACTCGTCTCCCGTATAAATATAGTGTTAAGAAGAATATTGTGACCACTCGTGTCACAAAGTTTGCCCCTTCTATCCGAGGATAAAACTCATACTTCCACTCGCCTATACACCAGTGGCCCAAATGGTTCCTGGACATAATATTCTCACCCAACCGAATAAAAACATCATAATTGTTGTCCCTAATAGGCATCCCACTCCTATCCCCGGATTCACTGTGGACATAATCAATTATTGTGGTCCCACTTTCCATACATAAGACATTTCCCTGTGTCAATACCCTATCTCTGGCCCCACTGACCATATGGGGGTTTTCCTTATCGCGTACTTAGTAGACTTTACCCTGATTGCTACCCCCGTTGTGCCTTTGGCTTCGCAGGCCTCGACGACCCTGATTGAATCCACCTTTATTTGATAGGAGTTTCACTGATCTAAATTATATAAATGGGTTCCTTTACTGGGTATCCCCTTGTGGTGCCTCACTAGCACTACTAAATACGATCTTGCCTTTTGGTCAGATATTCCACCTCCTTTGGTTTCTTTCTCACAAAAGTATTGATATTAAATCGAAAACATACTACCTTGATGACTATAGCCCCTGTCATCCTAGCCCAAATTTTCCACCTAAGTTTGTGTATTAACCATGAGTCCATTATTAACTCATGGACCCCTTATTGACCTTCACATCCACCTCATTGGGTACGCAGTTTGATGCATAATTCAACTTTCCCTTATGTCCGGACACTGTCCGACCTTCTGAAGTAAGTATCGAATCTCCTTTGCCTATCAGTTCAAACGGATGATGCGAAGTTTACGGTCAAACTGCACCCTAAATTTCTTATTATTTATGGTATTTCTCCATGGTTGTGATGACTGACTCCTACCACTACAACACCGCCCCACTGGGCCAAAAATTTCATTTTAAATTTAGTCCTAGGTGCCAGTGCATACAACCCTACACAATTGTCTTTGGGTTATTTCCTACTATTGACTTATCGCGCTACTCTACTACTCAAATCCTTATAGATAGACCTTCCAAAAGGGTCCTTCCACACTTTCCCCACCCTTTCCTGACTATGTTGGGTGAGACTGAAATTGTACCACCGTTATCTACAACAATGCTTTGGGAGACTATCGCTCCCAGGTGATTATTCTATCTGCACTGGCCTGAACAACAATCAAGGTGATTCCTATCATGATTACCATTTCCAGAATACCCTATGTCTTATGTTGAGCCTCTCCTCCTACAATTCTCCTATGGCCCTCATTGGTCGTACCAAAGAATGTTCGGTATACAAAGCCCAACCGAACTCGTGTATGAATCACCTCACTATACTTGATAGCAAGAGAACATAACTCGCATACCTAGAGGAATACAACAATCCTATCATAAGTCTATATATAAAAGAATGCTAAACTGAAACGTGAAAAGCCGCTTAGATCCTAGGACACTAGAACCTGATGCTCTGATACCATCTGTGACACCCCACCCAATAAAATATCGGGTGATCAGTCCTATATCAAATTAAAACAGGAATCTCATCTGGTTCTTTCTTAGCATCACTGTCGAAAACTTTTTAAAACTTACTAACCACCTAGTATTCAAAAGATGATGTCAAAATTTTAATGTTTTTATTTAACAACAACAACCATATAAATATCAATATGAACCATTCACACAAACCATGAATCTAAAGCAATACTGAATAAATCAATAAATGACCGACCGAATAAAACATCGGCAGGAAATCAACATTCACTAATATAATCCAACAAAGAATAGTAACTAGTACAAAGTTCGAATGAAATGAAAATAGCTGGGGAACCATGCCCTAAAGAAATACCAAGTTGCATCCTACTCTAGAAATGAAATGACTAAAGCGTCTATGTCCAAATCCTGCAACATCCACACATGTTGCAGCTACGCATCCCTGGAATAGATATTCAAGTTTGGCATCCCTGAGGCTAGATACTTAAAAGGTTTTGAAAATATTTTTCAAGTATGGGTCAGAGCCCAAAGTCCCTTTGAAAATATTTTGCAAGTGAATTAAAATGGAACAATTATAATATATGTATTGTCTTCATATTTAAGTTAGTATCGCACTCCCTTGAGATACATCTCACCCCTCCTTTAAAGTGCACACCTAACTCTTTCTTCCTGACCCCTAGTTACACCACCCCGTCTAACTAGCCTTGTCATGAAACTCCTTGAACTCTTCTCTAACCCGAGTAATTTGTATCTTTACTTGGTAAGTTATTTATCGCATTAACTTAATTAATCATTTCTTAAAAGTCATATAACATTCACTAGTTATATAAGTAATACAAATTCTCTTCATGTATTTAATCACCCGTATATAATTATCTACTCCATTTTATATGTAGAACTATATTCCACAATTATACATATGTTGAACATAAATAACACCGCCCTTAAAAGCCATATAACACTCACTAGTTATATAAGTAATATAAATTCTCCTCATGTATTTAATTACCCATATATATTTATCTACTCCATTATATACGTAGAACTATATTCCAAAATTATACATATGTTTAATATAATTAAAACCATCCTTCCGAGTAATACCTCATCGGATGCATTCCCTCAAGTGCTATCTTCCCTAGTCTACTCAGGCCCACCTGGATTTCAGAGACAGCTATCCACCGCCGAATCAAAACATAGAAATATAAACGTATTGGAGGCGGTCATATTCCCTCGAGTGTGAAGACAATAATCTCAATGCCCACCTCTATTTGGACGCTATGACTTGGGGATATACTAGCCTTACTCCTCAAGCTAGGGGATTCACCCACATCGCGCAACCTCCCCCGATAGCACTAGAGCATATAATTATAAATAAATACCTAGCCACCGATATTTATGAGAACACAATATATATATATATATATATATATATATATATATATATATATATATAAATGAAATTTAATCCCAGCTTTACCGTGTACAAAGTCCGTAACACTAGCCAACATATTCCCGAGTATATGGCCCGACTCTAATTTAATTAATTTACCATTTAATTAAGTTAATATTTTCCCGAGTCTATGGTCCGACTCTAACATAATTAATATGCCCATTAATTAACTTCATATCTCCTATAGTCTATGTTAATATTTTCCCAAGTCTATGGTCTGACTCTAATTTAATTAATATACTCATTAATTAATTTATTATCTCCTCGAGTCTATGGTCCGACTCTAATTTAATTAATATACTCATTGATTAATTTAATATCTCCCTCGTGTCAAACAACCAATGTACCCGGACTCGCTCACCTTGCCCGAATTTCCATCTCTTAGAACGTACTCCTCAAAATTCCATTATAAAGAGAACACTCCTAATTAAATAATATTTAATAATTTATTATATCATCCTATAATAAATTATTCCAGCTATAAGCTTTGATTAATTAATCCCCCGTTAATTAATCTATTATCATGGCATCACTCAACCAAAATATCCAGACACCCCCTTGGTCCATAATACAATATCCCCAATTAATTATTCAAAATTCTCCTCAATAAAGTTTGCACAATTATTAATCTCAGGTTTTCAATTTACTCAATCTGCCAAGATTTTTAAAATTCCGTTTTGGGGCATTTTGGGCCGTTTTGGAAAAAGCGTATTAGATAATGAAAGTTAGAAAATGCAATTTTCTAGAGGGGCGCGCGGACAGAATTACTATTAACATTTTGTGTGAATCTTTTTATCCTGAATTATCCACCAAAATCCTTACGAATCAAAACGAGTCCCAATAACTTGATTTGTAACTTCCCCAAATCAAAACCCAATTTGTATTAATCAAATCCAAAAATCATTAGTATAACCCATACTATTATATGAATTGAATATCACCAATTTACATTGAAGCAATTTAACCACTTGCCTTATAAATTCGTAGTGTCTGATTATCCTTTGGTGTAGAGATCGTTGTGTGATGAGGAACACCTTCCTTTTTCTTCCGCTTTGGATCTCAAGAGTCCTCCCTGTTTGTCCCTTATGTTATCAAATTTCTTCCAAATGTGTTATGGCTGCCCACAACTCCAAAACTTAGGTTTTTATCTCCAAATCCCGTTTTTAATCATATGGGCCTAATTAAAATGGCTTAAATACCCCCGAGTTGGCTTGGTTATGCCCAAAAATATCCCGTGACCCATTTACCATCTCCGAGTACAATTTTTTGACTATCTCAGCCCATCCGGACTCAACCGTGCGCTCAGAATTGACATCTGAGTTAATTTATAAAAAGTCCTTATCTCACACCCAACTTAGTCTATATCCGACTTCTGGGTGAAATAAATAAATGCCACGTCACTTATACGCGTTATGACGTAAATAAATTATTACTATTCACTTAGTAATTTAATTTTCGTAAATATGGATTAATATTTAAATAAATATTAACATAACTAATTCAGTTAAATTACGACATAGAAGTAATTTAAATTTTTTTCGAATTAATTAAATATTAAATGCACAAAAATATGTGGTGTTACATAATCCATTCATCAGGCTACAATACTTGCCTTTTCTTCATAATCCACCACTTCTAGTTTCTCATTGTTATAATGTGTGATATATTCCACAGTACTTTCTCCAGGTTTTTAATGCATGGTCAAGAGATGAGTAACACTCTTGATCAACTTAACTCCAAAGAAAAAGTTATCAATGAATAATTCAATAATTAATGGAAACTAAAAATGTTACCTCTGGGCAGATTGTTGTACCATATTTGAGGTAGACTAGTGATGGAACTGAGAAAGCCCACATCTCATCATGTCAGGGATTGAATAGATATCGATTGAAGCTTGATACTGTTCAATGTGGAGAATAGGTGGTTTGAATTTAAAAGGTGTGGGTTAATCCACAATATCCTAGACAAAAGGCGAGCCTTTAACAAAACTTCTTTGCAAAGAATTTTTAGTTTTCGCTATTTACCCAAGCTAATCTTCTAGTCGCTGCATGGACCTCTTCTAGGAATGTTCCTCTATTTTAGATTTAGAAGAAACCAATTTTATGGCTTTGCTATGCATATTTACTAAGCTTTCTTCCTGAGAAGTCTGCTCGGCACGCACAGAGCACCTCATGCTAGCTCTAGACCTTATGGATCCATCCCTCTGCCTGTAGTGATGTTCTTTATCCCTGTGAGTACCTTTGGTTACTCAGGGGCCTAAACTGGCAAAAGCAGAATCCCTACTTAGCCTTTCTAATGCACTTTTTCTCTTTGGAAAAAGATCTACCGTCATAGTAATCCGTTGATCAAAATGAAATATTGCTCCAGGACGTTATGACCTGTCATAAGAATATCGGGAATGGTAACTCCTTTTATTCCTTGATGGCGGAGGTACCATATCTCTCCTGGAATTTGAGGATTCCTCTTGCATTGTATGAGCCAATTATCCGACTGACTCTTTCATGGACTCCTATCCTTTATCAGAGTTTAGTAAAATCCTTTGGAGATCTGTCTCACTAGGGGGAGTAGATATTTATGGGTTATTTACTACAACCACCAAACTACTTTTAGGAACGATGGTCATTCTTAAACACAAAGAATGAACCAAGAAATGTAAGAGGTAGAGAGCGATGGCAAGTAGTCGTTCCCACAAACAATGCCAATTTATTGATATCTAAAAATGGTGTAGGTACAATTTTATAATCACATATAAATAATGAGAAAAATCTAAATAAACACACAAGATTAAGATATTTTTAAAGTGGTTGAGCTATTAAAATCCTACGTCCACTACTGGTATTATTATTGATGTTCACAATAGCTCAGTATGGTGTTCTAGAGATTGGTTCGTCCCCTTAAGCTAAGGGACGTTATATATTAATTTTGGTCTGGAACCCTAGAGACGGAATGCCTTTATATCTCCAGGCATTTAGATATATAGACAATAAATGAGACTTACCATTTATTGATGGTCTCCTTTCCATACGAGTAACTTTTTCTATTCTCTATGGTTCACATTCTGGGAGTTGGTCGCATTCTACACCACTAGGTACCTCTGATGTTGATCAAGATAGTTAAATGTCCACCTGGGATGACAGGTGCCTATTTTACATTGGTCCACATAGGAGAGTAATATTTACATACACCAAACAACAATACCATAAGCCAGGATGAGGACGCCTTCGAGGCCTCCATAGATAATATTCCTTTATGTTTTCCAATCATCCATTTGATGAATATTGTAACCCTAAACTATTTGTCTAGGGTTTTCAGAAACACAAAAAACATGTATCCATCTTCTTTTAGGTATTCACCGTCTCCCTCTGAGACATTTCCTTTCTCTGGCTCAGAGGCTATGGCTTCAGGAAGGGAGTTTAATGGCCAAGAGGTTGTTGAGTTAGAGGAGTACGATGGGGAGTTACATCATACCTCTATAATAAATCTTGCTACTAATTCCCCCTTTAAAGCATGATATTAGGGATTACACTGTCGTTGGTGAGGAGATTTATAACATGTATTTCTCATGATGTTGCCGTAACACCCTATATTTTTAGGAGTATTTAAATTACACGTGCGCTCGTAATTTAATTAAATTGAGAAATAAAGTGAACAGAATAAATATTAATTGGCGAGTATTGGATTAATATTTATTTGTATTATATTTACTCGAGTGATGACTAAATGAAATGGTATTAATTCATATTACGTTATAAGTGGGTAAGGGTGATGATTTGATAGTATCTTATTCAGGGCATGCATGTGGGTCATTCAAGGAATAAGATGGTGATTTTGAGTGACGGGCTAATCCAGAATGGTCAAAATAGTCAGGATTAAGTGCTCGGAGGTAGTGATTGGTTTCGGGGGCTTTTTAGACAAGTCAGGACTCACATTTGGGTACACGAGTTATTTTACAACTGGGTTAACACCTAATTTAGGGATTTATAATAAAATATGGGTTGGGGGATGTCTTAGAGAAGCCATATAATTTCTTATACATATATATATATATATATATATATATATATATATATATATATATATAGAGAGAGAGAGAGAGAGAGAGAGAAGAGAAGAAGGAAAAGAGGGAAAATCAAGAAGTAATTTTTGAACTCGATTCAATTTGATGTAAGTGTTTATATTCCTTTGATATTGTATGTATGTTTTAATTAATATTATGGTTGATGATAAATATGAATTTTAGGTTGGGATTCATGTGAGAGAATGGGTTTGGGGAAATGATTTCATAAAATTGATTGATGAGTATAACCTATGAAATCTGAAAATTAAACCCTATGATTAGGATGGATTGACTTGATTATAATCACTAAGAATCGTTGAAATCATGTTCCCATAATTATATTTTGGTTGGATAATTTTTGGATAATGACTTGGGAGTTTGTGGAAGCTTTGATGGAGGATTTGGAGGTTAAAACCCGAGAGGAAAAAGAAGGGATCTGTTATGACCGATCGGTCGATAATTTTTTCCCGATTGATAGACACGTTCAATAATTGAAAAACATTAAATTGCTGATCTTTTTGTGACGAACACGTGGCCACCAATTTCATTTTTTTTTTTTTTTTGAATTAGTTATGAATTTTCTATTTCCAAGCCTAAAAATCTTTAATTAGTAATTTTGGGGATGTTCGTAGATGAGAGTAGGAAACTGTAAAATATTAAGGAACACTATTTTTTCCTTAGAATTAGATGGGAGTGAATTTGGGGTATCAATTTAGGAGTTTTTAGGATGAACAATACTCTAAAATATATGAACGAATTCGAATGAGAATTTTGGATAAAATTGGGATACGAGCTAGACTGTGATGGAATTAGTGTTGTGAATAAAGTATGTTGTTATATATATATATATATATATATATAATAAGTGAGTACTTTTGGATTTACAGTAATATTTAGACTCGGGAAATATAGGCTAGTGATATGAGTGATATGCATGGTAAGTCGGATTGTATTGTATATATATATGGGTATTGAGACAATATATATATGTGTAAATATATCTGTGTGAAACATACAACTCTAATGCTATCATCGGAGTTTGCACGATATGGGTGACCTCCCCGGTGAATATCAACAAGCTTTGTATCGACCCTAGGTCATAGCTCCATACTTGTGACCCTAGTGAGGTTGAAGTTCTAAGTGAGGTAATGTTTGTATGATTATGACTCACTGTCGGAGGACAATGACCGCCTGTAATAATTTTATGATTTTGCCAAGATCGGTGTGAGATTCTGACTCGGGATCCCAGGATGAAGTGTGTATACCCTGGTGCATGATATCATTATAGAGACCCGCATCCAGTGAGTTATTACTCTCAGGAATGGCGGTTATACTTATATATCGAGTGATATATAAGTATGCATACATGATGTGATTAGTATATTGTATATATATACATGTGTGTGTGTGTCTATATATATATATATATATATATATATATATATATATATATATATATATACAGAAAAATTAAATAATATAGCGAGCAGTAATTTATATGCATCCAGGACAACAACTTTGGATTTCTAAGTGAAATGCGTACATAAGAATAATAAAATTATATACGGGTTAATGACACTAATGTGTGAATATTAAGTAAATCGATAGTGAAAGTTATTTAAAATGAATTGATTAACTACAAAGGAGATTTATAATGAATAAGTTGGGACGAAAGCTTGATATGAAATTTAAGTAAATAATAATATACTTGAGGCATTAGGTAACGTGTGGGACTATGATGATCAATGATACTAGTTAAGATGGGTATCATAACTATGATGTTTAAAATTCAAGCGTTAGGTGTGCATTATAGATGAGGGGTGAGGAGTATCTCGTGGAATTGTGACACCAATTTAATTATGAAATATTACATAACATATTTATTAATGTATTTTAAACACTTGCTAAATATTTTCAAAAGATTTTGGGCTCTGACACATACGCAAAATATTTTCAAAACTTTTAGGTGTTCAGACGCAGGGACATATGGTTAACCATTCTTTTAATTAGATAATGCTAGAGCAGCTGTGGATGCTTTCGGGTATTGATTAGTCATTTCTGTCCTTGAGATCTACATAGGGGGTATTTCAGGCATGTTTTCATGTTAGTTGTTTTTTATTTCAATCAGTTTTTCTACCTTTAATTACCTGAATTATTGTATTGCTATTCTTTTACTGACATTTATCTATTAATTTTAATTATTCCAGTTAGTGTGAGTTATTTGTTTGGATAGCTGGTTATGTGTGGATTTTGTGTAATCTAAGTTAATATGTTTTAAATTTTTTATACCAGACCTAATGGGTTATTAGTAATTAAATTATTTTTGACAGTTGTGCGAAGAATGACCTAGATAAGATTCCTATTTTTGTTTTAGTAAAGGATTGACTATCCGTCATTGAAATAGGCGGGATGTCACCCTTTCCTTGATAGGAGTGTCATTGATATGATGAAGGTTTTTCGGCTTTGACATTTCTTTGTTATAAAATAATATATCACTTTCATGCCCCTAGGGGAGATGCAAGAGTTTATTATATGTATGAATTTATATTTCATTTAGGGTTTTGTCTTCCATTCCACAGTTGCATATAATAAATTTGATCTCATGTTAGGGTTGATCCTCCACATCTTTCCCCCAAATCATGGAGGATAATACTTGGTTCCCTCATATATTGGCGATGTATTCAGGCCGAGAACATTCTGGGGGAAGTATTAATGAGTAATTACATCCTTGTATCCACTAAGAAAATTAGTTGGCAATACTTTATAAGTCCTCGCAATCCAAGGTGCCGATTTGTTAGGGTTTCCCAAAATTCAAATCATAAATTGAAGTCTAGCTTCTTTTATGGTATTAGAGATTGGGAATTTTTTGATAGGTATATGAAAGAATCAGTTATGAGGGTCCCTCCTGACTGGGGAAAGACTCAACTGATAAGTATATTCTCTTATTACTTTATCTTTGTATCATAGTGATTATGGATTTTACTTCTAACTCTAATATTCTTGTTGTTTATTTTCTTTTGATGACAAAGTATGTTGAAGATTGAGTGCTAATCATTAGAGGATGGCGGACGATGTTGTCGCTACTTGAATCAAGATGTTTGGGGAAATATACCCTTTGGAGAATCTCGAGGAGTTCTACATCATCTCCAATCATCATCTTATAGAACATCTTTGTAAGCTTTTGCCCTTATAACTTGTCTATTTTTTAATCTTTTCAAGATAACTACTTAATTATGGTTCATAATTTTTATAGTCAAACCCGATAATCCATCTTCTGTAGAGTGGGATATAGTGATCCCTAATCAACTAAGGGATTGCATGACCTAGGAGGAGGGGGGTGTCGACTAATCGAAGGAGAGCGATCCATCCAAGAGAAAAAAGAATGAATTTATAACTAATAAACCTCGTAGAAAGTGTACTGGTCCTTTCTATAGGATTGAGGGCACCGTGAATATGACCTGACTTGTAATACAATAAAATATCCCCTTGCCAAGGTTGGTTTATAGAGTTCTTTAGAGTGATTTCAAGACCCTTATGACAACTCTATGAGGGCTCATGACTTTTTGGTTCAGAACTAACCCAATTATGACAAAGGATCTTTGGCCAATCTTGACAGGGGGAAGAGGTTGGCCTTGCCTTAAATATGGTTTTCCACTTTATCCCCCTTTCTTAACTTTCAAGTTTTCTTTGTACATTACAACTTTATTTATTATTTTTTATATGGCATGATGCTGATGGTACACTTCCAATCATAGATGACGAAAAATAATGATGTCATGAAGAGTTCCCATGACATTAAGAAATCTTTGGATAAATATCGAGGCCAGTATGAATACCTTGTTGGTAAAATAAATACTAAGCTCGTTGAGTACAAGAAGAAGAATGTTGAGATCACCTATTTGACCAAGGATAGGGACGAGACTAGAATTGCTTTTCAGATGATCAAGTTTGAGTATGAGAAAATGATGAACGATAACATTACTTCTTTCTTAATTAAGGCCAAATAAGAATATATTTATATTATAATGACTTCGACGATTTTTAGAGCCTAGTTTTGTACTATATACTCTGAGATTATGAAGAAATGAAGGTGAGAGTCCATTGAGAGTAACAAAATGTTTCTGAATAGGTTGGCAAATGTCTAATAAATGATGAGATGGGGAAAGTCATCTCTTTGGTGATGGATGCACAAGAGGATGAACAAAAAGAAGCTGAGGCCGAGGACAATATTGTAGTTGATAGTCCTATTGATGACACCCTTGAGGATGATGACACCAGTCTAGTGGATGTCATTCTGAATGATGGCACTCCCGAGGATGGGGTTGCTTAGATTTCATTTTCTCTTTTTGCTGAACAGTGTCTCGACCCTATGTGACCTTTTGATGTATATATTTTTGAAATACTTGGTTTGTAACCTTTAACATCTCACCTCTTTTGAGGGATGCTACTTTTCACTCCTAGGATTTTTATTTTTGTTATGCTAAAGGTTTCTAGTTATCCATTTCCATATATTTGACATATGTGGTTGATTATTTAAGTTAAGTAAGTTATGTATATAGGTTTACCTATTAGTATCCTATATTCTCGACCTTATTACTCGAACTCAATTATGAGTCTGAGGCCGAACCTAATCAGGATGAACCTTATTCAGAGAATGCGTCTTCATTGACTTAATTTTTTTCCCCAAATAGTCCTTAAATTAACTGGAAAAACTTACAATTTATTCATTTTCCCTAAATCTAACTTTATTGAAACTGGAAAAACCAATTGTTATTTCTTCCAAAGAAAATTAGATTTTACTTCTCCCTCTTATTCTTGTTCTAGGGAATTACTTGATTTTTTATTAAGACGAGGGTGATATTAATATAAATGCAATAGTTATTTCATCCTCAAACCAATTTGTGTTAAAGCAGTAAAAAATGCAATGAATGTCAATAAAGATTTTCTCTTGAACTAGTTTGTGTTAAAATGTATGAACAATAAAGCTTTCTCTACTATGTTTATCCTGTACCGCATCCAAGTTTTACATTTGTGATGAGATGGTTTTGCTTTGAAAATGCATATTTATTTGAGATTTTGCTCATCACTTTTCATGTTATGATTTATAACTTTTACTAGGGGCATTTAGTCTCACCTTATAATTGTAAAAGATTTTTACCATTACCGAGATTAATTAAGACTTATCAGGTTGTATATGGTCTTTGTGGGTCTCGACTTAAATTTTTTTAGATTGAATATTTTTTAACATCATAGTCTTTTCTAAAATGTTCCCAACGTTCGCTAGGTTAATCTTTTTTGGGTGCCAACACTCATCTATGTCATATTATATGGAATACCTATGAGTTCAAATCCTAAATCATTCCCATATTCATGTCATTGATGAGGTTTAATATGAGAATAAGTAGATATAAAAAATCAATCATGCAAGATCTGCGGGAAACTTGTATTTATATTTATCCACATAAGTAACATTTATATTACGTAAAAAGCTCTTATTTACATAGTCCATCTTTCTAACCCTAATGGTAATACTTCTTGAAATGCTTTCCATTCCAGGAGTTGGAAAATGGTTCATTGTCAAGGTTTTCAATCCGATAAGTTCTTTTAATAACTTATTCGATAATATTATTTGGGTCATTCCAGTTGGGGTGGAGTTTGTTCTTATTTCGAATGAGTTTCTTGAGGACATAATCCCCAACCTACAATGACCGACTATTAACCTTTTTATTATAGTACCTGATAGCGCTTTGTTTATATGACCCCTTCCCTATATTTGCATCTTGAGTCACTTCTTCAATCAAGGCCATATTCCACATTCTTCCTTCATCATTGTTCTACTCATTGATGTTCTGAAATCTGTGGTTGACGAGGCCGATTTCAATTGGCACGACAATCTTAGACCCATATGTTAACATAAATGGGTTTTCCCCCATTGGGGTCCTAAGTGTCATCCAATATGACCTCAATACGCTGTAATATTCTTCCATTAAGTACCCACTTGCCTCTTCAAGCCTTGATTTATTGCTGGAAGGGAAATTTTTATTTGTAACTTCAGGGTAAACATTAGTTTGGGGATGAGCAGGGGAAGAAAAGAAGAGCTTCATTTCTTATTTTTCTTAGTAGGTGGCCAAAGCATCAATATCAATCTGATTCCTATGATTAATGATGAATGCATAAGGGCAACACATTATGTTTCTACACATAACTTGGAACAATTTTGCATTGGTTATCTCAATCAGAGGATCGATATCTACCCATCTTGTGACCTAATAATTACCACAATCAGATACTTAATTCATTTTGGCACTAAGGGTGAGGGCTGATGATATCCGTACCTCATTTTGAAATTAACCATGATGTTGTTATGGGCGTGAATGGTTCATGAGGCTGAAGGATTTATAGGTGCAATTATTTGACATGAATCGCATTTCTTTGTGTAGGCATTTGGATCCTTATATAAGGTTAACCAATATTAACCCTACACAACAATACTTTTGGATAGAGAACGTCCTGCTATGTGGCTACCACATGTGCCTTCCTGCACCTAATTTTGAAAGTAACATACCTTCAAGGGATGAATACACCTTAATAGGGGAAGAAACAAAAAAACCTTTTATTGATAATGTCCATAAATATAGATATTTTTCACTCTGAATATAACCTCCCTTATCTCCCTCTCTGCTTAAAAGATCTTCCCATCTCCAAGAAAGTCTATAATTGGATCCATCTATGAAGGGACAAGGTGAAGAATGAATACTTTAACTTTTGGATATTCTATCTCAATGTTGGGTTCAACTAGTTCTTCTATTGTAAATACCCATTTATGTTATGTCCTTGTAGCTGAAGCCAAGATAGCTAAAAGTGTCAACTCAAGAATTTTTTTTCTCTAGCGACTTGATGTATCTTAACTTTCAAACACCATGACATGAATGTATTTACTATAGATATATACTTATACATTTTCTCATCAATGTCCTCATACTCCCCTGACATCTGTCTTACCATAAGTCATGAAGCGCTGTGGGCTTGAGTTTACTTTACTCCTACTGACAAAGAGAGGTTGAATATAACTATCAATGCTTCATACTCTTCCTTATTGTTAAAGGCCAAGAAGTTTAATCATAGAGTAGACTCAATGTCTGTATCATCTGGGGCCAAGAGTATGACTTACGCTCCACTTCCCGTAGCACATGAGAAATATCCACACATAATTTCTACACCATAATTTGTACACAAAATGGGTCATTGTCCTTTTCTTAATGGACCACTGAGGTCATTTATGTTTTTTTATTTAAAAAAATCCATTTACTTTTCCCTGGGTCTGAGCCTGTGCTAAACGGGGTTTCTTCTTGAGAAGGGCACTCATTTGCAGGAGGAAAATCTTGGGAAAGTTCCTTAATTATTAAAGTCGAGGCCTGAATTAAAGGGACTAGCTCAGAGGATGAACCTTCCTTGATTACATTGGATCTTACCGTGTGAATTCTATAATAAAATCTACAAGTTCTTGGCCTTTGATTGGAATGCGAGTATGATAATTCATGTCATATAATCCTAGTTTAATGGACCATACCATGAGACAATCGAGTTTCTTCTATTTATACAAGATTTTCCAAAGATGTTGGTCATCTTGTATAATAATTTCATGATCTTGGAAGTATGTTTGCATCTTCCTTGTGGAATAAGTGCAAATGATAATTTCTCCATCCGGGGTTATTGAATTTCTTACCCCTATAAAGCTTTTCTTGAATAGTATACCGACTTTTGAATTCCGTGATCCATTCAAACCACTGTTGAGCGTATTATCGATTATAAGACTACAAAGTACAAGTACACCTTTTCACCATATAAAGGATATGACAATAAAGGAGTTGAACCCAAATAAATTCTTGAAATTCTTTCTTGTAATCCGAATTCCATTTAATGGCAAAGGGTGAAACATTCTTTAGTACATTGAAGAATTGAAGGAATTTTTTAGTGGCCCTGGAGACAAATCTGTTAAGTGCCCCTAGGCATCTTATGAGTCACCGAACCACTTTTTTAGCATTTTGGTGGCTTCATATTGACCAGTTCCTTTATTTGTTCCAAGTTAGCTTCGCTCCCTCTTTGATTTACATTGAATCCAAGGAATTCTCTATATCGCACTCTAAAAATAAATTTTGTTGAGAATGCCTTTCCATCATACGAAAGGTATTTTCTAAGTCTTTTAGATGATCTTAGTCTTTAAGACTTCTTGCTAGTATATCATTGACATACATATCCATGGTCGGACCTAATTGGGATTCAAAAATCTTGTTCAACAATCCCTGGTATGTTTCTCCAGTATTTTTTAGGCCTAAAGAAATCACTTTGTAACAATAGGTGCCTCTATCACTTATAAAATTAGTTTTTTTATCATCATCCTCGTTCATTGATATTTGGTTGTACCCACTGTATGCATCCATAAATCTAATGATCTCATGGCCTGTAGTGGCATGTACCATTTGATCTATCTGAGGAAAACAAAAATATTCATTAGGGCATTTTTAAATAAATTTCATGAAGTTTACACACATTCTCCATTTGTTATTTTTCTTTAGTATGAGAATCATATTGGATAACCATGAGGGATAATTGGCTTCTTATACGATACATTCATTTGGAATCTTTTTAACATTTTCTTGGATGACCTGGTATCGATCAGAGATGAACTACCTCCTCTTCCACTTGAGTTCACTGGTCGAAGGGTAAACATCTAGGTGATGGCATATGGTTTCTGGATCTATTCCTGACACATCCTTATGCAACAATGCGAAGAGTTTCTTCTTCTCTTTTAAGAGATTCATCATCTTATCTTTGACATTAGGTGTTAAGGAGGAGCCAATTTGAATAATTCTATAGGATCCTATTCATTGAGGACCATAGATATTACCTTCTCGGGTGCCTCACCATTCGTCAATTTTTTCTCATCCCTCGAGTTAAGGGTGTCACTATTTTATAAAGTTATCTTTTTATTGTAATCTTCCCTCTCTTCTGCAAACATGAAGTAACACTCTCTTGCTTCAACTTATTCTCCACATACATCTCTTACTAAAAAATGAGTATGAAACCTCATCATTTAATGAACGGTAGAAGGAGGAACATCAAAATGCTTTCAGGAAACTCATCATAAAATAATGTTATAGGACGATATCACATGTTGGTCCATGACAAACAAGTTTACTTTCTTCTTCAACTATGTCAACCAGTTACCCATACACATATCCAACTCTACCATAGTCACTCAAGTCGATGAGAGGTTTGTGATAAGGATTAAGTTGTTTCACATTCAACTCTAGATAATCGAAATAGTCCCAAAAAATCACATCTCCTACGCTTCCTTCAATAACGAGGATTCGAAAAACATTATACTAATAAACCATGAGGCTTACGACTAATGGATCTTCATGTGGATAAAGGATGCTCTTGAAATCTATCCCTAGAAAAGACAATGATCAACCAATTGATGTTCACTTTTATATGGTGAATTTCATCTTTCTTTTCAGTCATATGATTTATATCCCTTCATCGAGCACCAACTCTTACTTATCCCACATATGCATTTTTATCCGCATGTTTAGTTACTCAACCAGCAACTCCTCTGAAAATCATGTTCGTGCAAAATAAAATCATGCATAGGTTTGACTTTAGATCTTTGGGCTTCTGATTCTATTCGATTTCTTCCCCATTGAATTCGTTGTTTGATTCCCGATCATAAGGTTTTTTACCTTCTCTATTAATTGCTTTATCTTTTGATTGAGACCCTTGCTGCATCCTTTTCTCTTGGGAGTAGCCATTATAATCCACGAATCTTTTCAGTTGATATCTTTTGATGAGTTTCTCAATCTCATCCTTAAGATAATAATAATCATCAATATAATGACCATGTATTAATGATATTGATAGTATTTGTTCTTATTTATTTTCGTTAGCAGGGACATTAGCTTTCATCGCTAATTGAGCTCTTCCTCAACCTTAATTTCATGGAGGATATGATGAACTTGAATGGTAAGAATCGTGTAACCGATTAATTTTTTTATCATACTTCTTATTCTTGTTGTCTTTGTCTTTACTTTGAGATGATTTACCTAACCCAACTTTTTTCAGTTCTCCCTTTTTAGCTACCATCTCTTCCTCGACTGCAATGAACTTGCAACCCCAGATAGAATTTCATTCATCATGGTGGGAGGATGTTTTAAAAATTCCCCATATAATTGTCTAGGTAAGATCCCATTGATGAGGTTTTTCATTGCAATTTCGTCATAATTAATATCTTGAAGTTTTTCCTTATTAAACCTGGAGATAAGGTCTCTTAGAGTTTACCCTTTCTTTTGCCAAATGTTAAGGAGATAAGTCACTCTCCTATCTGGTTTTAGGTCAAATAAGAAGTTTTGAATGAACTTATCAACAAGATATTTAAAGATTTTGATTTATCCTTTGAGTAAACTTGTGAACCATATGTGTGGTTCCCCTATGGGTGTGCCTGAGAATGCTCATCATCTCATTTCACATGGCACTCAGTAGACATTAGCATCCGAATGATACATTTATACGTGATGAATGGGGGGCGGGGATTATCCCATCATATTTTTGTGTCGCCACTAGATGTTTGAACTTAGCAGGAGTGGGGTAGTTTATAATTTTTGGGATGAACAACGACCCTTACATGTATCCCCTTTCAAATGGGTTCTTATTCTTTATCAAATCTCCTAACCTATTTTTTATCCTCTAAATGGATCTTTTCCAATATCTTTCACTTTTAGTATTATTAATTTCGAACCTTTCTTTCTTCAGTCCCTTTTTTCTCCTGTTAGTCAGAGTATGACTAGATCCCAAGGTTTAACGTAGGACGAAACCCTCAGGGTAAGTGTTATAAAATATTCTTTAGCATACTATCTCATGTCAAACTAGCTATGAGCAATAAGTGGCGTAGGGCGCCTAGACCTTAGCTTATCAAATGAAGATTACTTGCTGATCCTAATGAAGGAAATTGACCTATTTAGTTATAGATCCATTGTCAAAATTCTTAATATTGTTTTGGAGATATATAACATCTTTCCTGATTCGCAATAGTAGTCTCAACTTTGTGGCCATCCTAATCTCTCCCTTCCCGGTGGGGGGAAAAAGAGGGGGAGATTTCGCACCCTCTTCTTCTAAGAGCGCTTCAGTCATCGTCGGTGGGGTGAATGTAAAAATAGGGAGTCTCCGGCCTATTTTTCATAAAAAAGTAAAAAGAACATGTTGCCGCCTCGAGAGAGCGGCATCAAAGACAAACTGATCCTTACGAAACCAATAGTTCAAAGGTTCGGGGGCTAAGTTGCGGAATGGAAAGGTGTTTGACACCCATCCCTCCCTTTCGGTCTCTCATGGTCTTGTGTTAGTGTTTTCCTTAGTTTCTCCATGAAGTGTGTGTGCGTGTATATATAAATGGAGATAAGAATCACCAAACTCATATCATGGAAAAGATAGAGTGAGGTCATCCATTGGAATGTTCCCAAAATAATATCTAGAAAATACGATGTATGCGTTTATCGAGATATTGATCGTTATGATAAAATGATAATATATGTTAGATAAAATGCCGGTATGGACCAAAAATATAATATATATTAAAATAATATATATATATATATATATATATATATATATATATATATATATATGAAAAAGAGGCAAATGCGAAAATGTGATAATTGGAGAATTGAGAAATTAGACTCGAGTGTCGGGTTTTAGCCCGAGACTCCTACATGGCCTATAAAGGCATCAAAGTCAACGTAGTTCACATGTGGCATAAGGGTGGGGTTATCCCATAGATTTGAATAGGGATTTATGATATGTGTGTGTGTGGAAAATGTATTTTTAGTTTTAGGAAATTATGATGGATAATTGATAGAGTTAACATTTCGTATATTTGTCGTTGTTTGAAGCTCATCTAATCAAAACCCTTCATACCTACAAAAATATATCAGTACTAGAGTGTAGGGGTAAGTAAGGGAATCAATCCATATCTAAGGGTGAAACATAAAAAAGGGGCATGCAATTCCTTTGTTTGTTTTCTTTCCTTTTTGGACTTTTTACTTTTTCTAATTTTTTTTACTCTTTCGATATTAAAACAATTTTTGAGATTAAGGTAAAATAAGACTATTAAATCAAAGATGTAAATAAAAGTAAGTGAAGATACTAAGTAAATCTAACTAAATAAAAATCTAAAATATAGGATGAGTGAGAAAATAAAGGTGAGAGCTAACAAGGAATGGAATTACACTAATTATTCTAGTTGAGCTATTTAATTAATTCATTCAAATAAACGTCCCATGTTAGTGTCAAAACTATATATCACCTCTCGTTGCAAATCTAATTTTAATAATAAAATTTTAGAAAATTATTTTTAGCACTCCTACAAATCTTAAAAACTAGATCCAAACATCATCTAACAAATCACCCACTATAATCGATCGATTAAACTAGTGTAAATCATTGAAAATAAATTTAGAATTGAAATTTAAGGAATAATACCACACTTGAGAAACCTTTATCTCTAGTTCGATTCTAAAATGGGCATTATAGCTCGAATTTTGATTTTTACCCTCTCTCGAGGCGTAAATAGAAAGTAAGAGTGCAAAGTTAATAATCAAAGGGAATTTTAATGTAAATAAACTAATTAAATCGATTAACATCAAATAATGGGATCAACTCACCCCTTGAAAGAGGATTTAGCTTAACATTATATTAAACATGATGAACAAATAATCGAAGGCATATAAAATAAAATAGTAGAGAAAGAGAACAAATGTTCAACAAGTTTCCTTGAAATTAGCAATTTGAACTCTATCTTCTTCAATACAATTCAATCAATCACAATTAAATCTCACCAAATCTCCAAATAAATAAATAAAACTATTTACAAATTATTTTTCTCCCTAATTTAGTTTTTACTTTAAACTATCTCTCTTATTCTCCAAGTCTCTCCGCTTTCTCATATGGGTCTTATCATGATTTTATAGTAGTACATGGAGCTAATGGGTAATTTGGGAATGTTAATGATGTACGATAAAATGGGGAGAGGTTTTGGAATTTACGTGGGGGTAATTTAGGTAGGTATGAGAGCATGTGGACGGTGAGGTTATGAGAGTGTGGGGATAAGTTGGGGTGCATTTTTAAAAATGGGGTAAAAGGCATGTGAGGTTGAACGTGTTTGTTGGCATTGGTTTTCAACAGGTGGAAAAAATGATTTTGGCTTGGAAGAAGTGGGATAAAAGGGAAATGGGTTTATGGTCTTAGGTTTGGATTAAATGGTTTGAATGGAGTATAGGGCCAAAATGGGTAGTGTATGGCTGAAATGAACCGGTCTCGGGTTGGATCTTGGACATATGTGTATGGAATCGAGTTATGTTGGGAGTTGAATGGTGGTTGGTGATGGTGTTAACAGGGGTAGGCATGTTTGGGTTATCTGGACGGAGATTAGAGAGTTTCGAGTTATGGCGGTTGACATCGGGGCCTGAAAGGGGAGAGCGGGTATGGGTTCGGAGGTAGGTGGATTAGGGGATCGATTTAGTTGGCTTGGGTCAGACTAAGGGTCAGATTTATGGGGTAGGTTCGGGCTGATGGGGATCCGATTTCATGGGTTCCATTGTTGGGTTTAAGGGGAGGAACACCCCGCTTAAAATAATAACGGGTGGCCAGCCCTATACTACATCAAATCAGGAATATCAGATGGTCCAGTCTCAACATCAACTACCCGTACTATATAATATGGGACTAACTACCCGATATCATATAAGCGAGATGTTAAATAATTTAAAACATGCAACAACTAACAAACCAACACCATAAAACTACTAATAAATAAGAAAAAGATGCAAGAGGAACTATGAGAAATGAAATGCTCGAAATAAACATGAAAGCAATAACTACAACTGAATATACTACAAAGAAGTAAACCCGAATAAGCTGTCGGGTCACAGCCAATACAATAACTGAAATGGAATAGATATAAACATGTATATAAATATCCCTTGGGTACAAACCCGATATACAACATGAATCCTACCTAGAATTTTAAAAGGAGGAAGCGACTACCAGATACATCCCGCAACAGTCCACACATATCACGGCTCCCAAGACTCTGGATAGAAGGTCATCCGACATCCATGCGGTAGGGGCGAATCAATTCAGCCAGTTCAGAAAGCCACGAAAATGGTTGTTTTTCTATAACCCAAAATTCCCCAAAATTCGATTTGTACTACTTCCAACCCTTAATCTTCAATCCCAACATAATTTCCAACATCAAAACACATCCTAAATTTAACCTCATCAATTTATATCCCTTAAGCCCAATTAAAATCTTCAATTTCAAGATTTGAACCAAAATTTAGGTTTTGATGTTTATACCCAAAAACCATTTCTTTAACCCACAAATTCTGAAATAAAATACACAAATGAATTATTTAGCAATATTAAACACTTGCCTCAAATTTGTAGAGCTTGAATCGTCCTCGATGTTGCGTTTGGGCCGGTAAATCTCCAAGCTTTCTTCCTCTCTCTCTTCTTTTCTCCTTCTTTCTTTCTTCCTTTTTTTTCTTTCTCTCTTTCTCTGATTGAGAAGGCTTAATCCGTAAGCTTTTAAGCCTTAAAACAACAAACCCAATTTTCAATGTTAATACACACTTTAAATGACTCGTTTACACCTATTCGAGTCAAACTGACTTAAAAATATTCGGGAGCCGAAATAAAATCCAATGACAGTCATTTTGACTATCTCGACCCTTCTAGGATCAATGGTACCCTCAAAATTATCATCCGGAATACTTTAAAACGTCCTCTATTTTTGGACTTCAATTCCCAATTTTATAATTTTCCAATTCAATTAAATTTTATTTTCCCAAAATTTAATTTCTCAGTCTCCAAAATCGTGGGGGTGTTACAATCTTCCCCCCTTACAAAAATTTTGCCCGCGAAATTTAAAATACACATAGGACCTCAATATCATCTAGTCCTAACATCAACTCTTAGGATCACTATACCAATCCTTCCTGGTTCTCATGTCGAACCATATAAATTTTAAAATCACTAGCTACCCAGGGCGCCCATACACCCTGTATCCGAGTTTCCACTCGTAGAATTATAATCAGGCTCCATTAGCCTCAAATCATATCATAACCCTCGGTATTATAATCTATAACAACATGCTAAATATATAAAAGTTTGAAAATTCCCAACGGTTGAACTCTCCCCAATTCCTGACGCTAGCTACCTTCGTGCGGGGGAGGTCTCGCAAGCGAAATCCAAACAAGGAACCCTCCCAATACACTACTGTTTAGCTAGGTCGGGCATTGAAATTAGTTGAAGCAGGGTTAAGCTTTTATAAAAAGATTTTTCATATTTTAAATATTGCCCAAGGGCCTATACAACAATACGATATAAATATATCCCGCGTCTTTCGACACGCCAAAAAAATACCTTATGTTTAAAACACAAGGCCTCAACACATACAATACTTCTAACCACTACCTATTTTTCAAAACTAGCACAACTATGATATAATTTGTTCCGCTCAAAATAAATCCACTAAACTCTAAACCTCTCAGTTATAAAATTCCTCTACATCACATCAACACCTTTCCATAAACTATGCTTCTCCCTCAAAATCAATACAACCACTCTCTACTAGCTAGTTATAGGACGTTTTACTATTCCAGGAGATGTCGCATAAAGACCACACTTGCCCAAACCTTCCGAAGGCCTAATTATCCTCAAGGAATTTTCTTCTTCATAAATCCTTCCTAACCATTTTGAAGGACAAAACGCAATGGTGACTAATGAAAACTCCCTCAGTCCAACACAACGAAACCGAGTCTCCAAATTTTCTCCCTCATCCCAGAAGGCAATACTCCTGATATTGGGATAACTACACCTTCCTCACATCGGTAAGAGTCACCAACACCAGGTTTCCTAACGAAGGTTAACGGGTCTCTCAACCTAAACCTCCCAAGGACAACACTAACCTCTCCTCAGACTTTCCTTACTAAGCCAAAGATTCACTATTCAAGAAATTTTCCTTTCTTACTCAACTGCCGATAAATCACCTCACACCACTACTAGAAATCTCCTCAATATCTCCTCCAGAATTGGGGAAAACAAATACCCCCAATTAAAGCGTACCCAAAATATGCTATGGGTATTGTACTTCTAATCCTATCCTTTCCTAGCCGACAAAATCTAGGCGACGTCTGAAACGAAATAAGAGCAACTGTTATCAAAACGCCAATCAAGTGAATATACTTCACAGAAGAAAACAACACAGTGAACACAACAGTCCTAATTGTAGGGCTTTATGCTAAGAACGTTAACGGAAGAATGCAGAAAACTCGCACAGATCCTAAGGACTCTAGAACCTGATGCTCTGATACCATCTGTAACACCCCGCTTAAAATAATAACGAGTGGCCAGCCCTATACTACATTAAATCAGGAATTTCAGATGGTCCAGTCTCAACATCAACTGCCCGTACTATATAATATGGGACTAACTACCCGATATCATATAAGCGATATGTTAAATAATTTAAAACATGCAACAACTAACAAACCAACACCATAAAACTACTAATAAATAAGATAAAGATGCAAGAAGAACTATGAGAAATGAAATGTTCGAAATAAACATGAAAGAAATAACTATAACTGAATATACTACAAAGAAGTAAACCCGAATAAAGTGTCGGGTCACAACCAATACAATAACTGAAATGGAATAGATATAAACATGTATATAAATATCCCTTGGGTACAAACCCGATATACAACATGAATCCTACCTAGAATTTTAAAAGGAGGAAGCGACTACCAGATACATCCCGCAACAGTCCGCACATATCACGGCTCCCAAGACTCTGGATAGAAGGTCATCCGACATCCATGCGGTAGGATACCTGTAGTAATAAATATATACAGGCCGGAGAGAAAAGTAAACGGGTCAGAGCCCGAATGTGTAAAATATTTAGCAAGTGTGTTAACCGTGCATAATAAATATCGGTGCACTTATCTCATAATTAAAATGGGATCACACTCTCGTGGAGCCCTAACTCACCTCTCATCTAAAGGCGCGCACCTATTCGCGTCCTCAATTTTATTAGTTAAATTACCCCCATTTTATTAGGACAACCTAACTTATCATAGGCCTAGCCTATACCCACTAGATCTACCTTCCTAACTTAACCCAAGAATCCACCCATTTTCTAAACGCAATTAAGTATTTATTTTCAATCAAATGTGGCTTATTAGGTTTAATGGATTCCGGTTTATAATTTAACCAATTATAAATCTTAATAAATTACCCATATGTATTTGGGTAGAAACATATGATTTAATTTCGAATTAACAAGGAGGAAAAATTATTATTGACACAACTTCCCTCCAATTCCAACGCTGCGCTGCGTTTCGTGCGTGGGGTGTCTCGTAAAGAGAAATCCAAACAAGGAACCACCCCTTTACACTATTCGTTGTCAATGTTGATCCTGAAGATCCATTATACCACACATAAATATCGACAGAACTTCTCTCTACTCTCAACAATGTACTGCGTTTCGTGCGTGGGGTGTCTCGCAAAGCGAAATCCAAACAAGGAACCACCCCGTTACACTACTCCTGAACAATGTTGATCATAGAGATCCATAATGTCGTACATACCATAATTGGCAAAACTTTTCTCCAATTTCAACACTGCACTGCGTTTCATGCCTGGGGTGTTCAAATAAGGAACCACCCCGTTACACTACTCCTTGACAATGTCGATCCTAGAGATCCATAATGCCATGTATACAATACTATACTACTACTACAACTAACATATCTAATAATATCCTTGGGATGATGTAACCGAAATATTCCTTAAATGCGATACATCAACCCCCATCAATCTAGTACACCATAACCATCCAAGATGTACTCCACAAAGATTCTATATCCTTTCATCTATAGGATATATAAATACATATATATATATATATATATATATATATATGTATTTTATTCTCACCATATATATACATATACCAATCATCCATACCCATACCCAAGTGTACATATCATATCTGATGTATAATGGACATGCACATAATCCACCTGGCTATATATATCGTCGATAAAACTGCATCAATGCTATCATCTTCCCAGTGCCCGGTTCACGTAGCAACTGGGGACCAGCTGATGGGGATCAATGCACCCACCTCATGATAACTCACACACACGACGTCCCGGGAAGCGGTCATAGCTCCAACTGGTAATGAGACGAAACATACCCACCATGTCTCATCCCAAAAATATATCTATCGTATAATAACACACGGGACGACTATGACCTGGGGAATATCCACACCCTACTCTATATGCCAGGATGCTCACCCTTAGCGCGGAAACTTCCCAATGATAGCATGAGCGGGGTATGCTTAACCACATAAGTATATATATCGCTCACATGCGCAGTATACATACATCCATATGATCCCATCATATGATCAAATAGTAAACCATCATCTACGATTTAAATATACATACCAAGTATGTCCACAACATAAATATATCCATATATTCATATTCATACATAGATATATGTACATATATTCACACATCGTTATATCTATATATATACAAACTAATTCTCGTTCATATGTATAAGATATCTAAACTCGGCTATAAGTATACATAATCCTCAATATAAAAGCCGTCACAACAAACTCAAATCATTTACCCCGATATGTGAATACAATCCCTCACTTGAAACATATTCAATCATTTTTCCTATGATGAACAGTCTCCCAAAATCATATGTATTTATATATACATATATATTCAACCTTAGGGTTATCACCCAAAATTATGTGTAGGAATCCATGACTACACATTCATCCCTATTCAAAAGTACATAATTACCTTTAGTACTATTTAACCATAGGCACATATATGACTTAATAGTCTAAAACCTTAAATTATTCCAACCTCATTTCAAGTATTGGAATATCAATGGTTATTTCCCCACAATTACGTGTAAACTATCCTAACTAGAATTTATGCTACCGCTTATTCTAGTCAATATTACGATCCAAATCGTTCCTAATTTCACCTATGGTTCAATTTATCTCATGAACCCTTACTCCTATCGGGTTACCTATTATTCCTTAATTTAAACGTTCTAAGGATATGAGACCCCTCACTCTCTAAGAGTTCTCAACCTCACATCATATTTATACCTTTTTATCTCTAATTGGTATTCCCAACCTCTGTGAGGTTTCCCCATAATCACCATATACAACTCCAATACATACACGAATACATTTCTCCTAAATTACCCTAAGGAGTCCTCAAAATCCTAATGTGTGGAAAACTCCTTATGTGTCTCCAAGAACATATCTCTTACATCTTAAAAGAAGACCCCCAAATCAATAAACCAAACCAAAAAGGGGTTTGAATTCACTAAAGAGAAAATTTCACAAAATACGTTGTTTCCGAATCGATTCAGCCTCTCCGAATCGATTCGGCCCAACAGCGAATCGATTCGGCCCATCCGAATCGATTCGATCCAAGGGACCTGAGATTATGAAACCCTCCAGATCGATTCGCTAGGGGCAAATAGATTCGGTCCTAAACACCTGAGGCTTCTGCAACCTGGCAAATCGATTCGGTAGGGCGAATCGATTCGGCCAGTTCAGAAAGCCACAAAAATGGCTATTTTTCGATAACCCAAAATTCCCCAAGATTCAATTTATACTACTTCCAACCCTTAATCTTCAATCCCAACATAATTTCCAACATCAAAACACATCCTAAATTTAACCTCATCAATTTATATCCCTTAAGCCCAATTAAAATCTTCAATTTCAAGATTAGAACCAAAATTTAGGTTTTGATGTTTATACCCAAAAACCATTTCTTTAACCCACAAGTTATGAAATAAATTACATAAATGACTTATTTAGCAAGATTAAACACTTGCCTCAAATTTGTAGAGGTTGAATCGTCCTCGATGTTGCGTTTGGGCCGGTAAATCTCCAAGCTTTCTTCCTCTCTCTCTTCTTTTCTCCTTATTTCTTTCTTCCTTTTTTTTCTTTCCCTCTTTCTCTAATTGAGAAGGCTTAATCCGTAAGCCTCTTAAGCCTTAAAACAACAAACCCAATTTTAAATGTTAATACACACTTTAATGACTCGTTTACACTAATTCGAGTCAAACTGACTTAAAAATATTCTGGAGCCGAAATAAAATCCAATGACAGTAATTTTGACTATCTCGACACATCCAGGATCAATGGTATCCTCAAAATTATCATCCGGAATACTTTTAAACGTCCTCTATTTTTGGACTTCAATTCCTAATTTTAGAATTTTCGAATTCAATTAAATTTTATTTTCCCAAAATTTAATTTCTCAGTCTCCAAAATCGTGGGGTGTTACAATCTTCCCCCCTTACAAAAATTTTGCCCGCGAAATTTAAAATACACATAGGACCTCAATATCATCTAGTCCTAAAATCAACTCTTAGGATCACTATACCAATCCTTCCTGGTTCTCATGTCGAACCATATAAATTTTAAAATCACTAGCTACCCAGGGTGCCCATACACCCTGTATCCGAGTTTCCACTCGTAGAATTATAATCAGGCTCCATTAGCCTCAAATCATAACATAACCCTCGGTATTATAATCTATATAAATATACTAAATATATAAAAGTTTGAAAATTCCCAACGGTTGAACTCTCCCCAATTCCTGACGCTAGCTACCTTCGTGCGGGGGAGGTCTCGCAAGCGAAATCCAAACAAGGAACCCTCCCAATACACTATTGTGTAGCTATGTCGGGCATTGAGATTAGTTGAACCAGGGTTAAGATTTTATAAAAGGATTTTTCATATTTTAAATATTGCACAAGGGACTATACAACAATACGATATAAATATATCCCACGTCTTTCGACACGCCAAACAAATACCTTATGTTTAAAACACAAGGCCTCAACACATACAATACTTCTAACCACTACCTAGTTTTCAAAACTAGCACAACTATGAACTAATTTTCCCGCTCAAAATAAATCCACTAAACTCTGAACCTCTTTGTTATAAAATTCCTCTACATCACATCAACACCTTTCCATAAACTAAGCTTTTCCCTCAAAATCAATAGAGCCACTCTCTACTAGCTCGTTATAGGACGTTTTACTATTCCAGGAGATGTCTCATAAAGACCACACTTATCGAAACCTTCCCAAGGCCTAATTATCCTCAAGGAATTTTCTTCTTCATAAATCCTTCCTAACCATTTTGAAGGACAAAACGCGATGGTGACTACTGAAAACTCCCTCAGTCCTACACAACGAAACTGAGTCTCCAAATTTTCTCCCTCATCCCAGAAGGTAATACTCCTGATATTGGGACAACTACACCTTCCTCACATCGGTAAGAGTCACCAACACCAGGTTTCCTAACGAAGGTTAACGGGTCTCTCAATCTAAACCTCCCAAGGACAACAGTAACCTCTCCTCAGACTTTCCTTACTAAGCCCAAGATTCACTATTCGAGTAATTTTCCTTTCTTACTTAACTGTCGATAAATCACCACACACCACTGCTTGAAATATCCTCAATATCTCCTCCGAAATTGGGGAAAACAAATACCCCCGATTAAAGCATACCCAAAATATGCTATGGGTATTGTACTTCTAATCCTATCCTTTCCTAGACGATAAAATCTAGGTGACGTCTGAAACGAAACAAGAGCAACTGTTATCAGAACGCCAATCAAGTGAATATACTTCACAGAAGAAAACAACACAGTGAACACAACAGTCCTAATTGTAGGTCTTTATGTTAAGAACCTTAAAGGAAGAATGCAGAGAACTTGCACAGATCCTAAGGACTCTAGAACCTGATGCTCTGATACCATCTGTAACACCCCGCTTAAAATAATAACGGGTGGCCAGCCCTATACTACATTAAAACAGGAATTTCAGATGGTCCAGTCTCAACATCAACTGCCCGTACTATATAATATGGGACTAACTACCCGATATCATATAAGCGAGATGTTAAATAATTTAAAACATGCAACAACTAACAAACCAACACCATAAAACTACCAATAAATAAGAGAAAGATGCAAGAAGAACAATGATAAATGAAATGAATGAAATAAACATGAAAGAAATAACTACAACTGAATATACTACAAAGAAGTAAACCCGAATAAGCTGTCGGGTCACAGCCAATACAATAACTGAAATGGAATAGATATAAACATGTATATAAATATCCCTTGGGTACAAACTCGATATACAACATGAATCCTACCTATAATTTTAAAAGGAGTAAGCGACTACCAGATACATCCCGCAACAGTCCGCATATATCACGACTCCCAATACTCTGGATAGAAGGTCATCAAGCATCCATGCGGTAGGATACCTGTAGTAATAGATATATACAGGCAGGAGAGAAAAGTAAACGGGTCAGAGCCCGAATGTGTAAAATATTTAGCAAGTGTGTTAATCGTGCATAATAAATATCGGTGAACTTATCTCATAATTAAAATGGGATCGCACTCTCGTGGAGCCCCAACTCACCTCTCATCTAAAGGCGCGCACCTATTCGCGTCCTCAATTTTATTAGTTAACTTACCCCCATTTTATTAGGACAACCTAACTTATCATAGGCCAGGCCTATACCCACGAGATCTACCTTCCTAACTTAACCCAAGAATCCACCCCTTTTCTAGACGCAATTAAGTATTTATTTTCAATAAAATGTGGCTTATTAGGTTTAATGGATTCCGGTTTATAATTTAACCAATTATAAATCTTAATAAATTACCCATATGTATTTGGGTAGAAACATATGATTTAATTTCTAATTAACATGCAGGAAAAATTATTATTGACACAACTTCCCTCCAATTTCAACGATGCGCTGCGTTTCGTGCTTGGGGTGTCTCGCAAAGCGAAATCCAAACAAGGAACCACCCCATTACACTATTCCTTGTCAACGTTGATCCTGGAGATCCATTATGCCACACATAAATATCGACAAAACTTCTCTCTACTCTCAACAATGTACTGCGTTTCGTGCGTGGGGTGTCTCGCAAAGCGAAATCCAAACAAGGAACCACTCCGTTACACTACTCCTGGACAATGTCGATCATAGAGATCCATAATGTCGTACATACCATAATTGGCAGAACTTTTCTCCAATTTCAACACTGCACTGCGTTTCATGCATGGGGTGTCTCACAAAGAGAAATCCAAACAAGGAACCACCACGTTACACTACTCCTTGACAATGTCGATCCTAGAGATCCATAATGCCATGTATACAATACTATACTACTACTACTACAACTAACATCTCCAATAATATCCTTGGGATGATGTAACCGAAATATTCCTTAAATGCGATACATCAACCCCCATCAATCTAGTACACCATAATCATCCAAGATGTACTCCACAAAGATTATATATCCTTTCATCTATAGGATATCTAAATATATATATGTATAGGTATTTTATTCTCACCATATATATACATATACCAATCATCCATACCCATGACCAAGTGTACATATCATATCTGATGTACAATGGACATGCACATAATCCACCCGGCTATATATATCGCTGATAAAACTGCATCAATGCTATCGTCTTCCCAGTGCCCTGTTCACGTAGCAACTGGGGACCACTCGGTGGGGATCAACGACACCCACCTCATGATAACTCACACACGCGACGTCCCGGGAAGCGGTCATAGCTCCAACTGGCAATGAGACGAAACATACCCACCACGTCTCGTCCCAAAAATATATCTATCGTATAATAACACACGGGATGACTATGACATGGGGAATATCCACACCCTGCTCTATATGCCAGGATGCTCACCCTCAGCGCGGAAACTTCCCAATGATAGCATGAGCGGGGTATGCTTAACCACATAAGTATATATATCGCTCACATGCGCAGTATACATACATCCATATGATCCCATCATATGATCAAATAGTAAACCATCATATATGATTTAAATATCCATACCATGTATGTCCACAACATAAATATATCCATGAATTCATATTCATACATAGATATATGTACATATATTCACACATCGTTATATCTATATATATACAAACTAATTCTCGTTCATTTGTATAAGATATCTAAACTCGGCTATAAGTATACATAATCCTCAATATAAAAGCCGTCACCAGAATCTCAAATCATTTACCCCGATACGTGAATACAATCCCTCACTTGAAACATATTCAATCATTTTTCCTATGATGAATAGTCTCCCAAAATCATATGTATTTATATATACATATATATTCAACCTTAGGGTTATCACCCAAAATTTTGTGTAGGAATCCATCTCTACACATTCATCCATATTCAAAAGTACATAATTACCTTTAGTACTAATTAACCATAGGCACATATATGACTTAATAGTCTAAAACCTCAAATTATTCCAACCTCGTTTCAAGTATTGGAATCTCAATGGTTTTTCCCCACAATTACGTGTAAACTATCCTAACTAGAATTTATGCTACCGCTTATTCTAGTCGATAGTACGATCCAAATCGTTCCCAATTTCACCTATCGTTCAATTTATCTCATGAACCCTTACTACTATCGGGTTACCTATTGTTCCTTAATTTAAATGTTTCTAAGAATATGAGACCCCTCACTCTCTAAGAGTTCTCAACCTCACATCATATGTATACCTTTTTATCTCTAATTGGTATTCCCAACCTCTATGAGGTTTCTCCACAATCACCATATACAACTCCAATACATACACGAATACATTTCTCCCAAATTACCCTAAGGAGTCCTCAAAATCCTAATATGCGGGAAACCCCTTATATGTCTCCAAGAATATATCTCTTACATCTTAAGAGAAGACCCCCAAATCAATAAACCCAACCAAAAAGGGGTTTGAATTCACTAAAGAAGAAATTTCACAAAATGCTCTGTTTCCGAATCGATTCGGCCTCTTCGAATCGATTCAGCCCAACAGGGAATCGATTCGGCCCATCTGAATCGATTCGGTCCAAGGGACCGGAGTTTCTGCAACCCTCTGAATCGATTCGCTAGGGGCGAATCGATTCGGTCATAAAGACCTCAGGCTTCTGCAACCCGGTGAATCGATTCGGTAGGGGGGAATCGATTCGGCCAGTTCAGAAAGCCACGAAAATGGCTGTTTTTCTATAACCCAAAATTCCCCAAAATTCGATTTATACTACTTCCAACCCTTAATCTTCAATCCCAACATAATTTCCAACATCAAAACACATCCTAAAATTAACCTCATCAATTTATATCCCTTAAGACCAATTAAAATCTTCAATTTCAAGATTTGAACCAAAATTTAGGTTTTGATGTTTATACCCAAAAACCATTTCTTTAACCCACAAATTATGAAATAAAATACACCAATGACTTATTTAGCAAGATTAAACCCTTGCCTCAAATTTGTAGAGGTTGAATCGTCCTCGATGTTGCCTTTGGGTCGGTAAATCTCCAAGCTTTCTTCCTCTCTCTCTTCTTTTCTCCTTCTTTCTTTCTTCCTTTTTTTTCTTTCTCTCTTTCTCTAATTGAGAAGGCTTAATCCGTAAGATTCTTAAGCCTTAAAACAAAAAACCCAATTTTAAATGTTAATACACACTTTAAATGACTCGTTTACACCAATTCGAGTCAAACTGACTTAAAAATATTCTGGAGCGGAAATAAAATCCAATGACAGTCATTTTGACTATCTCGACCCTTCCAGGATCAATGGTACCCTCAAAATCATCATCCGGAATACTTTAAAACGTCCTCTATTTTTGAACTTCAATTCCCAATTTTAGAACTTTCCAATTCAATAAAATTTTATTTTCCCAAAATTTAATTTCTCAGTCTCCAAAATCGTGGGGTGTTACAGCAAGTGGTATGAAAATGGTGTCGAAGTATATGGTGAGTAATTAGTAATGGAGGTAGGAGAGAGAAGATGGTGATGAGGGAAGAAGATGATGGGGTAGGATGTTAGGGTGTAAGTGAGATGTATGGTAGTAAGGTGTGGATGAGGGTGTGGGATAGTGTGTATATGATAGTGTGGGGTGTGTGTGTTAGATTGTGACCCGTAAAAAAATAAACTAAGAAAATAATAAAAATAAACCTAATAAAATAAAAACAAGTAAAATAAAAATAAAAATAAAAACTAAACTAAACTAAAATAAAACTCACAAAAAAATAAAAATAACACGATAAACTCAAATAATAAATATAAAAACTACTAAAGAAGTAAAAATAAAACCTAAAGTCCTAAAAATATAAAATCTAGAAAAACTAAAAATAAAGACTAAAACTAAAAACTAATAAAAATAAAAAATAAATAGAAAAATAAATATAAAATAAATAATAGAAAATTCTAAATAAATCTAAAATAAATAATAAAAATAAAAACGACTCAAACTAAAAATCTAAAAAAATCTAAAAAGAACAAACCAAGCACTCAAGGGGTTCGAGGTAGGTTTAGGCTCGATTTAGGCTGGGGTAAGGTACGGGACTGAAGAATTAGCTTCATAAATCGTACATTTGCCTTGAAATATGCATTTGAACTCCACAAATGGCGATCAAGCCTGTACATTAGGCAATTAAGCATATAAGACCCAATTTGCTGAGAATAAGTAACTAAAATACGTCTATTCGGGGTATAAAATGTACACTTCTCATTGCTGATCACATCACCCCCAAACGGAACATTGTGTTTCTTTGAGCAAAGTATAGAGAGAAAGAAAGATAAGAAACCAATAGTGTACCACTTTCGCGAGCACTTGCGATTGCACTTAGCATGCGCAACAAGCCTTTAAACTTATAGGTTTCCCTACAGGACGAGTTTTATCTCGTGAGGGTTTGCAGGGAATATACCCACAAAATTCTTTATTTATAAACGGTAGTCAATCTCTTATTAGACGTAGAATAATCGCACAATCCATCACGAGATAAATGTTTTGAAGAATACAAGCTAGAATGTAGAAAAGGTGAGATAAGTAAATACTCAAAGATGATCCTTCCTAGAATTCAACGTGTGTGTGTGTGTGTGTGTGTGTGTGTGTGTGTGAATCAGTCAAAACAGGTCAAGTATCATGAGAGTAATTCCTAGATTGCCTTTTCGGAATCAATGCTTCAACTTTAAAATCTCATTGGATATATCTCTCTCAAACGAACTCTCGAGATTTGGGTAAGCGTATCGCTCTTGTGTGTGAAGAGGTGAGTAAATCTAAGCAATTTCAAATGTCTCACACATATATAAGAAATAAAGAACATGTAGAAAGAAAATTGATCTCATGAAAGAATGCTAATCACTATAGTGAGAACGTCGAGTTATTCACCACGTTGACTTTTATTTGTCTGAACACCTAGGGGAATTATGGTTGTAAATGGCTGAGGGGTAAATGAGATGAGAAGGATGGTATGAGGTGAAGTAGGATATGATGGATGGATGATGGATATGTATGCGAGAAGAGTGCTCTAGGCTTTAGGCACAAATGTCTTTATTACATAAAAACTAACTACAAACTCTCTTTCTTTCTTTTTTTTATTATCTTTTTTCTCTCTTTTTTTTCTTTTTTTTTTGTTTCGAATTTTCTTTTCTTTTTCTCTTTCTTTTTTCTATTTTTTTATATATTTTTTTCTTTTTTTCCTCTTATACTCTCAATCTCTAAAGACATTTTACATTTGAAAAACACTATTTTTCTATGAACGGAGTGGGGAATGTGTATGGATGGTGAGGGGAATATATGTGAATATGGAATAATATGGGAAAGTAATGGGTGAAATGAATGGGAATGCGATATGGAAGAAAATCCAGTGATCGGGACAAATTTCAAGACATGTGTTTCTTACAACTCGAAAGTGATGTTGTTCTTAGTGATGAAGCCAAAAATTTAGTGGAAAATAATGAGATCATACAATGATTTAAATCGCGGACCCAAATGAAACTGAATCAACTTTTAACTCGGAGATTGCATAAAATACTCTAAAAGGTGAAAGGAACAAATATCCCAAGCTAAAGTCTCTACTAGTGATCCTTAAAACTCTCTTGAGAATTATAATACTCTTCTACTCCAAACCATAATGACATAATGAGTGCGTAAATTTTGTTGAGTCTAGAAATTCATGGTGAAAAATGCGTTGGAACGTATTACATATGTTATTTAGAAAAAATAAATCCTCTAGATTGATTCCTAGACTTAAAAGATATGTAATAGAAAATTCACGTCAATGAATGAGATGAAAGAAACTGCACGAAATTTTAAAAATCAGGTTTAAAAATCAAAAAATTTCAAAAGAGGTACAATTTTGATAAAATTCCCCACCCCGAAACGAAAAGGAACATCGTCCTCGATGTTAAGTAAAATGATTTTTAAAATTTAGAGCAAAAAAGAGGAAAGATGTTATCATAATCAACCACTAATGAAGTGGACAGATGTAGCAAAAATGAACCTGAATGAATGATAAGATAAAAAAAAAACGTACAAGTCTATAAGCATGGTAAAGCATTGGGCGTTGTGAAACACCACCCCCAAACATGATAAGACTCGTACTAGAAACTGCGGGCTGCCTCTCGGAAGCTCTAAGTTTATTGTCTTTAGCCAGACCGAACCATTCTCACCCTAAAGATAAGGTCTATGAAAGCACGAGGCGACAAAAAAGTTGGGTGATGAGAATCATCCCCAAACAAGACTGAAGTGTCAGTCTTGTTGGATAAAGGCTAAAAGGGTCAATGCACTTGTATGGAGAAGTGCTTCACGCGATGTAAAGCATCGGTGGGCCAAGGGTGGGTGAAGAGGTATCGTTCTCAGGCCTTATTAAGCCAGAAGGTGAGGGTAACAAGGGCCATATAAGCATGATACTCAATTTTATGGAGAAGGCGAACGGGTTCAACAATAGTCATGGGGTGGGTCTCATAGAAATCACACGACAGCTCTATGAATGTGTGATGATAATGGTCGCGTCGTGACATGCCAGTGAGGTGTCGATGGGAAAAATCAACACCATTAGAGAGTGGGGGGCATGGGGTAACAAGATCGGTGTCAAGAAAGTTTAGAGTAGCATCACAAATACTCTCATAGAAGGTAGAGGATGGCTTTAGGTTAGGATCTAAATATATGTTTGGGAACATGCATGGTGTAAAATCAAGATCCAAACCAGGTGGTGGGGTGGATGGGACAATGGGTGCGTCAAGTGGTCTAAGTGGTGGATTGGGTGGGATAAAGGGTGTATCGGGTGGGATAAACAGTGGGGGAAGATGATCCAACTCAAGTGTAGGGGACACACACTCTTCGGGAGGAGTAAAGGAATACTCACAAGGGTGTGTGGTATCGAAAGATTGAGTGGTCATATTTTCCACAAGAATATCACCAATAATTATGGTGGGTGGTTCAAATGAGTCACCAAGATCGGAGATAGAGGAATCATTAAAAAGACTGAGCTCAAAGGGAGCCATGATGGTGGAACATGATCCATATCCAGAGAGGTAGAAACCATCTTGGATTCGATCTCAAGGAAATGGTGAGCAATCATAGCCGGAGCTAACCTAAGATGAAGCGGTTCCTAGGGAAAAAAAGTGGCGGGCTCAATAGGTATAGACTCGAGCATTTTTTTAGATTCGACGGGAGAAGGAATTTTAACCTCAAGTGTGGGTTCATTTGGATATGACGGGAGCAAATCAGTCTCACGATATTGGTATAAATCAACACAAGTGTCAACTTGAGGCCCGAACCATAGAATAGTCTCAACTTCAAGATTATAGGGAGGATAGGGTTGGTCACACTCAAAGTTAGTGGCACAAGACGACTCATCATCACTCCACATGGAGGCAACAATGGGTTGACTTGGAGTGAAGTTCGACTCTCACTCACACTCAATTTCATTTAATTTTGGCCAAGCCATTGGAGGGCTTCATTTTGAATTTGAGTGGCTTTCTCCTGCTAAAGGATGAACTCTTAAAAGAGTCTTGCAAGAGAAGAGGTGGATGATGGTGGTGAAGTGATGGGTGGCGGAAGTGGTTGAGGTGGAAACAATTATCTATTGACATGTGAAAGTGGAGAATACTCATATGAACTGTGGGGATCAAGGTAAAGTGTATCATACACGGGAGAAGTATCTCTGTGAGAGACAGAAGGTTGATAATCGTATGTAGCATAGTGAGGGAACTGATCGGGATAAAGTGCAGTTGATTGCCATGATGACAATTGGAACGTGTGAGGATTCGTAACATCGGGTTGTGATTCATATTGCGTGGAAGGGTGATCAGGCCACCACAAATCGCTAGGGTACTCACACAACTCGGGATTAGATATATCATGACAATAGGCCGGGGTGGGTTCTGGAACAGTGTCATATGGATACACATGTTCCATGGTGGGTTCGGATGGATATAAAAAATATGGACACTCACGGGACAAGTGATTGGCTAGAAAATAAGATGTGCACAATGAACCATGTAATGCGTTGATACTCGCCATCGAGGGCGATGAAATGTGAGGTACGTGCGTGGACGATGCTTGAGTATCAATAGTGTGTGGTTGAGATTTAAAGCCACGAAGTAAGGTATGGAGGTTCGAATCGGCCTCAACATCCAACATTCTTTGAGAGAATGAGAATGGCCAAAGTAATCCCATGAGGGACGCTTTTCAGTCATGGCGAGAAAAATATATGTTTTTGATTTTTTGAATTTTCTCAAAATGAAATAAAAATATTTTTGGATTTTTCTAAAATGAAAGAAAGAAAATATTTTTGTATTTTCTAAAAAATAAAGGAAGTAAATGTTTTTGGATTTTTTTTGAAAAATAAAGGAAGAAAATATTTTTGGATTTAGTGGAAGAAAATAGAAGAAAAAAACTATTTTTGGATTATTGGGAAGAAAAGATCGGGAAAATGATTTGGACTCTTGATTGGATAAACTAACTAAAACCGACTACCAAATAATTGAATTGGTCACACACACAAATCAAGGAAAATTCCTAACTAGCACATAGCTAATTTTTATCTTAAAAATTAGTGAAAGGGGTAGTCAAATTTTTATCAAGTTCGCGGGTGATAAAAATTATGAAAATTATCTTAGTGATCACCTTTTCAAAAATGTTCTCCTATTGGGCTACCTAGTTAATTGATTTTAAATTTAATGATGGATAGGGTAGCACACAATTGGTAAGCGAGTGAGTCAGGTGATGAAGTCCCTTCTCGTGAATGGCCGAATGTAGGTCTTCTTAATTTAATTCATCACACCATTGAAAAATAAATGGAATAAAATCACACAAGGGAATGTAATCACACACAAAAATTGACTCGCTAACAGGAGAGGCGCGAGGGTTTAGAAATGTACCTCCCACGATTTTTACTCCGTGGGGTGATGAACAATTTGAGTTGACCGGGGGGAGAATACGCCTATCTCAGTCATCCCCGGGAGCCTTACCGACCTAAGGTAGAGAGGTTTCTTTTCCTCACCTTTGGATGCCCTCTCTCTACCTTGTCCGGTTTCCTATGACGCTTTTCTTCGCAATTAATTATTACAAATTTAAATGAAAAATAAATGGTGTCGCCAAGCATCGCAATACAAGCCAAGTAATAGAATCCTAATACAACCCTTCTAAAATAATGAAAAATGGTATGAAAATGAAAAAATGAATCCCAAAATGGATCCTCTCAAGTGCTTCGTCCTCCAAAGATTGGCAACGACGCCATTTGATAGAGTTAACTTTTCGTATATTTGTCGTTGTTTGAAGCTCTTCTAATCAAAACCTTTCCTACCTAAAAAAATATATCAATACTAGAGTGTAGAGGTAAGTAAGGGAATCAATCCATATCTAATAGTGAAACATACAAAAGAGTCATGCAATTCATTTGTTTATTTTTGTTTTTTTTGGACTTTTTACTTTTTCTAATTTTTTTTTAGCTTTTTCAATGTTAAAATAATTTTTGAGATTAAGGTAAAATAACACTACTAAATCAAAGATGTAAATACAAATAAGTGAAGATACTAAGTAAATCTAACTAAATAAAAATATAAAATATGAGATGAGTGAGAAAATAAAGGTGAGAGCTAACAAGGGATGGAATTACACCAATTATTCTAGTTGATCTATTTAATTAATTCACTCAAATTAAACGTCACAAGTTAGTATCAAAATCAACTCTCGTTGCAAATGTAATTTTAATAATAAAATTTTAGAAAATTAATTTTAACACTCCTACAGCTCTTAAAAAGTAGATCCAAACATCATTTAACAAATCACTCGCTAGGATCGATTGATTCAACTAGTGTAAATCATAGAAAATAAATTGAGAGTTGAAATTCAAGGAATAATACCACATTTGAGAAACCTCTATCTCTAGTTCGATTCTAAAATGGGTATTATAGCTCGAATTTCGATTTTCTCTCGAAAATCATTTACCCTCTCTCGAGGCGTAAATAGAAAGTAAGAGTGCAAAGTTCATTATCAAAGGTAATTTTAATGTAAATAAACTAATTAAAATGGATTAACATCATATAGTGGGATCATCCTACCCCTTGAAAGGGGATTTAGCCTAACATTATATTAAACATGATGAACAAATAATCAAAGGCATATAAAAAAGAGTAGAGAAAGAGAACAAATCTTCAACAAGTCTCCTTGAAATTGGCAATTTGAACTCTATCTTCTTCAATACAATTCAATCACTTACAATTAAATCTCACCAAATCTATAAAAAAAAAAACTGTTTACAAAATATTTTTCATCTAATGGGTATTCTCACAATTTTATAGTAGCACATGGAGCTGAGGGGTAATTTGGGAATGTTAATGGTGTAAGATAAAATGGGGAGAGGTTTTGGAATTTAGGTGGGGGTAATTTAGGTACTAAGGGTCATGTGGATGGTGAGGTTATGAGAGAGTGGGGATAAGTTGGGGGCATTTTTAAAAAATTGGGTAAAAGGCATGTGAGGTTTAATGTGTTTGTTGGCATTGGTTTTTAGCACGTGAAAAAAAAAAGATTTTGGCTTAGAAGAATGGGGATAAAAGGGAAATGGGTTTATGGTCTTGGGTTTGGATGAAATGGGTTGAAGGAGTATAAGGCCGAAATGGGTAGTGTATGGCTAAAATGAATCGGGTCTCGGGTTGGGTCTTGGACATATGTGTATGGAATCGGGTCATGGTGGGGGTTGAATGGTTGTTGGTGATGGTGTTATCTGGCCGGAGGTGGTTGAGTTTTGGGTTGTGGTGGTTGATGCCGGGGGGCTGCCAGGGGAGCGCGGGTATGGGTTTGGAGGTAGGTGGATTGGGGGTTCGGTTTAGTTGGCTTGGGTTGGAGTAAGGGTTCGGTTTATGGGGTAGGTTTGGGGCTGTTGGGGATCCGATTTCATGGGTTCGATTGTTAAGTTTAAGGGGAGGCATGTAGTATAAAAACGGTGTGGAAGTATAAGGTGAGTAATTAGTAATGGAGGTAGGAGACAGAAGAAGATGATGGGGTAGGATGTTAGGGTGCAAGTGAGGTGTACGTTAGTAAGGTGTGGATGACGGTGTAGGATAGTGTGTAGGATAGTGTGGGATGTGTGTGTTAAATTGTGACCCCTAAAAAAATAACATAAGAAAATAATAAAAATAAACTTAACAAAATAAAAACAAGTAAAATAAAAATAAAAATAAAAACTAAACTAAACTAAACATAAAAATCAGTAAAAAATAAAAATAACACGATACACAATACAAACTCTAAAAACTAAACACGACTCAAATGTAAACTAATAACATAAAATAAAACATAACAAAACAAAATAATAGTAAACTAACTTAAAACTAAAAACAAACAAAAATAAAGGAAAACAAATACTCGACGCACTAAACTAAAACATAAAAAAAAATCCTCTAAAAATAAATAAATAAAATCTATTAAAAGTAAAACTCAAACAATAAAAATAAAAACCTCAAAAGAAGTAAAAATAAAACCTAAAGTCCTAAAAATATAAAATCTAGAAAAACTAAAAATAAAGACTAAACTTAAAAAGTAATAAAAATAAAAAATAAATATAAATATAAAGTAAAATCTAGAAAACTCTAAATAAATCTAATATAAATCCTAAAAATAAAAACGACTCAAACTAAAAATCAAAAAAAAAAAATTAAAAAGCACAAACTAAACACATATGTGGTTCGGGGTAGGTTTAGGCTCGGTTTAGGCTTGGGTAAGGTACGAGAATGGGGAATTAGCTCCATAAATCATACATTTTCCTTGCCGCAAACAACGATTAAACCTGCACATTAAATAATTAAGCATATAAGATCAAATTTGCAGAGAATTAACAACTAAAATACGTATATTCGGGGTATAAAATGTACACTTTTGGGTGCTTATCAATAATCTTGTTGGAATTTATAGGTGTAACCCTTTTTTTTCTTTATTTTGTTTTTTTATATAGAAAATAAAGTATGTACAATATAACTAATAAAGGATGAGATATTAATGTTTTTGAACTAAAGTAAAATCTAGATTAAGAATATATTTGACTAATGCAAATATAAAAAAATAAAAAGAGAAAGAAGGATTTTTTTATCTTCTTTGGAGAATTGAGACTCAATCTTGATCTTTAATGAGCTCCCTTTAATATTGAGATGATTGTTGGATGAGAGAGAATGAGATTTTTCAAAATTGAGTATGAAAGTGATGGAAATGAATGTCACACAAGGAATCTTTGTTGATTGCAAGAGAATGTTCCTGAGATCACTTATATTGATGGATCTGAGGCGTGTCTTGGGAGTGAGGTCATGCCTATATATATAGGATAAGGGGGGTTCCGATAAGCATAGCCCTAGCCCTGTCAATTGATAGGTAACCCTAGAAACACACTGTCGATAGGCAAAGAAATGAACCTGCCAATCGATAGTCTCGTGCAGATTTTTTCAAAAAAATGGTCATAGAACGCAATCCATTGCTCCAAATTGCACATGGGGCATACCATTAGAAAGATAATTCATAGATCTTCAAGAGTCCTTTGGTTCACTCCTGGATCTGTGAGTTGACTTTGGGTCAAACGAGGCTCAAAAGCGCTTCTCGGTCCATTGGATAGTAGATCGTCAGACGGTAATGGATCGTTTATCTAAATTGTAAGTCAGAATTATGCATGAGGCAGACCTTTGGAAAGCTTATATGAGTTACTTTGACATTCCAAAGAGTTTTAATCGATTTGGAGAGTTGATTATGGTCAAATAGCGCCCGAAATCACCCGGTGACCTTTCGGAGTAAAACGGGTCGTTCGTCCATATCGTAAGGTTGATTCGTGCACAAAGTGGATCGTTGGAAAGGTTATCCAGTTCCTTTCGAAGGTTCATTTAATCTCACTTGAGGTAAATAGTTGACTTTGGTCAAAGGGAGCCCGGGAGAGCCCGATGGCCTCTGGATCAATTTTTAGAGGAAAATGGATCATTTGTCTGAACAGTTTTGTCATTTCATGCATGGGGTAGACTGTTAGAAAGGGGTTTCATTGCTCTTCAAATATTCAAAGAACTTTTTCTCTGATAATGAAGTTGATTGGGGTCAAATCAGGGCTCAGGAGTGCCTGATGCCCTCCAAATCAATTTTCGATAGTGAAATTATTCGTTCGTCCGAACCATTATGTCGATTCATGGATGGGCAGACCATTAGATAGGGGATTCACATCCTTTTGAATATTCATTGAGCTTTTTCTATGATGATAGAGTTGATAGGAGTCAAATGGGCCCTAGGAGCGATCGATAGCCTCCATATCGACACTCATAGTATGACCTAGCGTTTGTAGTGAAATGTGAATTCGTTGAAACCCCGGATTTTATTAATTTTAAACACAATTAAAAATATTGTAATTTATTTTTATAAAAATTCAAGATGATGCGGAAGCGGTGTGATGGTTCAACTTTAAAACAACAAATTTTAATTTCTTAAACAAATTAAAATTACACCAAGTGAAGTAAAATCAATCAATTAATATATTCACTTAAACCAATTAATTAATCCAAGTCCTAGAATTTGCCTAAGTCATATTTATCAATATTAGCAAATTAGGCGAAACCAAATTTTAGCAAATGACTTAAATTAAATAAACTTTACACAATATTTAATTTAGCACCAAATTAAATGAGTGTGATGATTTAAACCAAATTTTATCTTGAATTATTCTAAACATGCGTTCTACGTTATTTTGCAAGATAAAATAAATCAATCACACTACGCCGCGATGTACGAGGAAAAACCAAAGACGGGAAACAACCTCGGACGGCCCTAGCCACAAATCCACTAGATACGAAATTACAAGTACAAGACAGATAGACTTACAACGCATGACTCGATCCCTCTCAAGCCTCGACGCTTCTTCTTGTAGACACCTCTTCCTAGCGGATAACCTTGGAACACCACCGCGGTCTCGGAATCTACCGATAGGACTTTATATGGTCACCGTCACCCGAGTAAGGAGCCTTTCTCCAAGTGGGTAGAATCGCAACAAAACGTCTTCTTCTTTGATGGATGTAGAAGCAAACCAAAACTTCTCTTTGAAACGGAAGAGATAAACCGGTACCAAACTCCAAGAAATTGATATGTATATATGAACTTGGATAAACACTAATTTGGGTGTAAAACTAGAGTGGTAAGTAAATTTCTCTTTGAAAATTAACACTCAAAACATGAACATTTTCCTTAAAACAATTTGCCCTAAAACTCTCTCTAAGAGATGAAAATAGGATTGGAAAAGTTACTTTGGAAAATGTTATTCCCACTAATGATAAAGTATGAAAAAGTTGGTTAAAAACTTAGTGGGAAAGTGGGTGAAAAAACTGCCAAAAACTGTTCCCGCCTGGCATCTCGTTCGAACGACATTTCGTTCGAACGAAATTCTCGTTCTAACGAGACTTATAACGACATTCCAGATTGAACTCGTTGGATATCTCGTTCGAACATAAAGTTCGTTCGAACGACATATCGAACGACATTCCAGTGGCCTAATATGGGAACTCGTTGGCAGGTTCGTTCGAACGACATTTTCGTTCGAACGACTCTATCGAACGAAAAACCAGAAAGTTTGAATATTCTTGTTTAAGCCCAGAAAACTTTATAAACATTTATTTAAAGTTTTAATTAATTCTTTCTTAAAACAAAACGCAGTTTTTATAAAACCTAACACCCAATAAACTTATTCTAAGCTCCTATATATATAATATTGCATTCATACCTTGGGAGCATGGAACTATGGTTGATGACGTAGAAACGAGGCACACAAACCGACATATTTGATGAAGCTTTATACTCTTTGCCGCTACATCTTCAACAAACACTTCATAGGCTTGAGAATATTACAATTAAATACTATCCTATGAATAAACGTTTTTGTCCGGAATTGAGCCAAAACTATATATCGACTCAATTGGAAATTTGTGTCCTTACAAATCTCACCCTTTGGCTATTCCGGGACAAAAACCAAAAAAAAATCCTAAAGGGCCGTCGAGCTCACTAGACTCAAAACATAACCCACCCAAACTTGCTCAACCTAAGGATTAAACGCTTTGCATTGAAAGATGCCGCTTTAGAAGAATTCCTGCACACTTAAGCAAACTATCAAACGCATAGCGAATATCAAAGTATTAAATGAAATTAAAATAAATACTCCCCCACAATTAATTCTCCCCTTTATCAAAACAATCTACCAAAGAAGGTCGCGACTCCCCCTAAGTTAAATCTCCTAAATTAAGGTACGATTACAATAGGATTAGATACCATTTCTCCCTCTATCATTCTCCCCCTTTTTGTTCAGGAATAGGCAAAGGATATAGAACTAATAAACACAGTGAAGCTTAAAGTGATAAGACGTGAAAACATATGAGCAACAAAGGCATAACTAATCCATTATAGATACTAAAAATGAAGTATAAGCATAGAAGGACTAGAAAGCAAGGCAAAGACAAACAAATATCATATATATATAAACTAGAAATATACCAATGAAGCACTTGCATATATATATATATATATATATATATATATATATATATATATATATATATATATATATATATATATATATATATATATATATATATATATATATATATATATATATATAGATATAAACACACATATAACACAAAATACAATACGTTTGCACACTCGTATGGCAAAAATGTGTCATATGGAAACGTAAGTGTTGGGGTGTGAACTAGCAACAATTAAATTTAGACCCAAACACTTAATAAACATTCACGGAGTTCTCATTTGATTGCAAACTTTATCACATTTAAATATAACCTCATGTGACAATATGAAGATTGAACTCAATGAACAAACATACACAATGCATACAAGCCTAGCATGATGATGATTCTACAAACCAAATAGAGTCATGACATTAAAGATAACTAGGATAAACGGACATTGTGCAAACCGTTGATATACCATCCAATTCTCCCTCAATAAGGATATATATTCTTTTGCTTTTGAATGAATATATCAAACAAACATAGGCCTTGGCAATTGTTTTCTTTTTAATGCCAAATATTCTGTTTTTAGGCCTTTGGATCACGTATTTCTTTTAGATCCAATAAATGGTGGCTTACTTTCGCAAAGGATTTAATTCATCCTTTCGAAGCCCTTCCCCGTGCACATTTAGATATATAATTTTTTATCTCACAAAGCTCACGTGCAACGGATTGTGACATGCACTAGTCCTCATAGGTCATAGATATGTAGATGACTAGATTGGTATGAGAACACCTCAAAAAGCTCAAATATAACATGTGACATTAAGATTTCAAAAGAGCTCGTGCATGTGTGAATAGAGGCATATAAAAAAAGAATCCATTTAAACAACACAAAATCCAACTGCTCCATATAAAACATGGTAAAGAACATTTTAAGGATTGAAAATCTAAACCAAAAGTTCTAGCCACGTGGGAGCATAAAAGATGGGATTCAAACACAAATATATGCCACATAAAGTGTGTCAACCAAAAATACACACAAAAAAAATCTTTTTGAGTTTTTGACATTTTTAACCAAAAATAAAGATATATACTCAAAAGAATAAACAAAAATCATTTGTATTTTTCATTAAGCTTAAATGAAATAAATAAAACACAAATGATAAACAAAAATCTTTTTATATTTTTCAATTAATTCAAACACAAAATATAATACAAAAAGATAAACAAGTCATAATTTCTAGCATGTGATATGAAATAAGGCAATGACTAGAAAATGACTAAACATGCATACATCTAGCAATGATATATAATATGAAGCACAAAAAGCTAGAGTATGCATAAAACACTAACAAATTCAACCTTTAAATTTAGCAAGGGAGGTTTCATGTGATAGTAAATGAGAATCAACAAATCTTGTATCTAGCGCATTTAATAATGATTTCCTAACCCATATAGATTTATATTTAAAATGATGGGGATTGGGAAATAATGAAATGTTAGATAAAGATTTCCTTGGACTTCTTTTAAGATCAAAACAATATGACCTAAGGTGACCTTTCCTACCACAATGAAAGCATGTGTAAACACGAGGAATGTTATCTAAGGTGTGACCTTTTCTAATGTCTTTGGACAAAATTGACCCTCTAAAACAAACAATGGTTTTAGCTTTAGCAATGGAAGAATTTGAGCATGATGTGCTAGAACCATTAGAACTACTACTAGAGTCTTGAAAATCATTTTCCATTTTTAAAATTTCGGACTCAAGTAATAAATTAGACTCCTCAAAATTATGGGACTCCTTATTTAAATTTTCAATAATTCCTAGAAGGTTAACACGCTCTCCCTCAATATGAGAAAACTTGTCCCTAAGAGTCTTTTCACGATTTTCACTCTCTTTCTTGGACTTTTCTAAAATATCAAAATTTGAATGTAAGTCCATGATCTTTTCACGAAAAATATCTTTTTGAGATAAGGAGATTTTCAAAGACTCAATGTGAGCTTTAAAACAAGAATTTTCATTTTCAAGAAATTTAATTCTTTTTACAAATCTCAAATTTAATTCCTTTAAATTTTCGTTACATTTGTTAAGCCCATTTAATTCCTCTCGAAAATCAAAAATTTTATTTTCATTAAAATTCGACAAATTTTCATTAAGATGTCCCATTGAGAAGAAAAAAAAATATGAGAGTGATAAAAAAATTGAACCACCTAAAAAGGTAAGGAAGTACCAAAAGCCGAAAAACGGATCTTTAACGCAATAACTTAGCGCTCCGGCTCTGATACCAATTTGTAGAATCTGGAACCCCGGATTTTATTAATGTTAAACACAATTAAAAATATTGTAATTTTCTTTTATAAAAATTCAAGATGATGCGGAAGCGGTGTGATGGTTCAACTTTAAAACAACAAATTTTAATTTCTTAAACAAATTAAAATTACACCAAGTGAAGTAAAATTAATCAATTAATATATTCACTTAAACCAATTAATTAATCCAAGTCCTAGAATTTGCCTAAGTCATATTTATCAATATTAGCAAATTAGGCGAAACCAAATTTTAGCAAATGACTTGAATTAAATAAACTTTACCCAATATTTAATTTAGCACCAAATTAAATGAGTGTGATGATTTAGACCAAATTTTATCTTGAATTATTCTAAACATGCGTTCTACGTTATTTTGCAAGATAAAATAAATCAATCACACTACGTCGCGATATACGAGGAAAAACCCAAGACGGGAAACAACCTCGGACAACCCTAGCCACAAATCCACTAGATACGAAATTATAAGTACAAGATAGATAGACTTACAACGCACGACTCAATCCCTCTCAAGCCTCGATGCTTCTTCTTGTAGACACATCTTTCTAGAGGATAACCTTGAAACACCACCGCGGTCTCGAAATCTACCGATAGGACTTTATATGGTCACCGTCACCCGAGCAAGGAGCCTTTCTCCAAGTGGGTAGAATCGCAACAAAACGTCTTCTTCTTTGATGGATGTAGAAGCAAACCAAAACTTCTCTTTGAAACGGAAGAGATAAACCGGTGCCAAACTCCAAGCAATTGATATGTATATATGAACTTGGATAAACACTAATTTGGGTGTAAAACTAGAGTGGTAAGTAAATTTCTCTTTGAAAATTAACACTCAAAACATGAACATTTTCCTTAAAACAATTTGCTCTCAAACTCTCTCTAAGAGATGAAAATAGGATGGAAAAGTTACTTTGGAAAATGTTATTCCCGCTAATGATAAATTATGAAAAAGTTGGTTAAAAACTTAGTGGGAAAGTGGGTGAAAAAACTACCAAAAACTGCCAAAAACTGTTCCCACCTGGCATCTCGTTCGAACGACATTTCGTTCGAACGATAGACTTCTAACGACGTTCCAGATTGAACTCGTTAGAATCTCGTTGGATATCTCGTTCGAACATAAGGTTCGTTCGAACAACATATCGAACGACGCTCCAGTGGCCTAATATGGGAACTCGTTGGCAGGTTCGTTCGAACGACAATCTCGTTCGAACGACTCTATCGAACGAAAAACCAGAAAGTTTGAATATTCTTGTTTAAGCCCAGAAAAGTTTATAAACATTTATTTAAAGTTTAAATTAATTCTTTCTTAAAACAAAACGCAGTTTTTATAAAACCTAACACCCAATAAACTTGTTCCAAGCTCCTATATATATATAATATTGCACTCATACCTTGGGAGCATGGAACTATGGTTGATGACGTAGAAACGAGGCACGCAAATCGGCATATTTGATGAAGCTTTATACTCTTTGCCGCTACGTCTTCAACAAACACTTCATAGGCTTGAGAATATTACAATTAAATACTATCTTATGAATAAATGTTTTTGTCCGGAATTGAGCCAAAACTATATATGGACTCAATTGGAAATTTGTGTCCTTACAAAATGGGAATGTTCTAGGGACATAAGGAGAAACTTAGGGGGTCCTATCATGTGGTGTCTATAGATCCCCTCAACGGGTGAGCTTGGAGCAAGTGAAATCCGTAGAATAGACACCACATGATATTTTGGAAACAGGTCAATTCTGAGGACCAAAAAGGATGAGGATGATCGATTCAAAGGTTCGAGGCCAATTCTGATGACCTAAGGTAATGCTGAGGATGGATGATCCTGATAGTCAAGGTCAATTCTGAGGACCTAGGGTAGGGAGAGACCAATTATGAGGGTCAAAGCTAATTGTGAGGGCTTAAGTAGAAAAAACTAATTCTACGGGTCGAGGTCAATTCTGAGGAGCTAAACTAAAAGTGAACAATTCTAAGGGTTGAAGATAATTCTAAGGGCTTTAAGTAGGAGCAACCAATTATGCGGCTGTAGGTCAATTATGAGGACCTTAAGTAGAAGCGACCAGTCCTCAGGGTCGAAGCCAATTTTGAGGTCTTAAGTATGAGCAGGGTCAATTCTGAGGATGTAAAGATGGGAGAGACCAATTCTCAGGACCTTAAGTAGGAGAAACCAATTCTGAGGGTCGAAGAAAATTTTGAGGGCTTAAGTAAGAGTAGACAATTCTGAGGGTCGAGGTCAATTATGAGGACCTTAAGTGGAAGTGACCAATATTATGGGTCAAAGCTAATTCTAAGAGCTTTAAATAGAAGTAACCAATTCTGAGGGACAAGGTCAATTCTAAGGACCTTAAGTGTGGGCGACCAATTCTGAGGGCCGAGGTCAATTCTGAGTACCTTAAGTAGAAGCGACCATTTTTGCGGGTTGAAGCTGATTCTAAGGGCTTTAAATAGAAGAGACAAATTCTGAGGACCGAGGCCAATTTTGAGGACCATAACTATAAGCGACCAATTCTGCAGCTCAAAGCCAATTCTAAGGGCTTTAAATAGAAGTAACTAATTCTGAGGGATGAGGTCAATTTCGAGGAGCTTTAGTAGAAGTGATGAATTCTAAGGGTCAAGGTCAATTATAAGGACATTAAATAGAAGTAACCAATTGACCTCAATTTGAGGGCCGAGGTCAATTCTGAGGACCTTTAGTAGAATCGACCAAATTTATAGGTTGAGGTCAATTCTGAGGACCTTAAGTAGAGACGTGGGATATAGTTTTCCTGGGAAAACTTTGAGACTCCTCTGGGGAAAAGATACTAATCCGAGGATTGGATGTGGCCCTACTAGGGGATTATTTGATTTCTACTGTCCCATGAAGACGTTATTGGGGAGATATTCAATTGGATATGGAAATTTTATCGGAGAACTAGTTCTTTGAGAAAATGTGGTGTTAATTTAGTTAGGGATTTGAGAGGCTTGAAAAAAAGTTTTTTTTGTTGAAGAAAAGTTCAAAAATTCATTTGATTATTTTAGGATTTTTCTGGGGAATTTTTGAGATTTTTCAACATTTGCTAGTAATCTTTTGTATAAAATTTTAGGGAGGTGCTGATCGACAGGGTGTAGGGGGTGCTAAACGGCAGTGGCAAGGTCTATTGGACAATCTAGGGTAGGTGAAGGGACAGTGTCGATCAGTATGTGGTCGGGGACTGCCGCTCGGCATGCCCTTTAGCCTTTTATAAAACGGGCGAGGTTTCTTCATTTTTCCTAGCTTTCAGATCCTGTAACTTCTTCCTTTCTCTTCTACGAACTATTCCAGCATTCTTCTCTCTTCCAAGACTAAGAAATGGAAGATTTTTCAAGCAGTGTTGTCCATATGGCGTGGTTGAGTTTGACGACTGGGCGTATTTAGAGTCGCAGGCTAGGGTACCCCTGGTGCTTGGTAATGATAATGTCTTTAACTCATTTGATCTGGTTACGAATGAACTAACTCTTTTGCATGATCCTGCGCACCATCGATCGTCTAGGGTGGTGAACCCTAGTGGTTACGTAAGTGTTAATGAGATTTGATATTTCCTTTTTCCTTTTTGTATTTCCTTATTTTTCTGAATTTTGAGAATGGTTTTTCCTTTTGCTTTGATAGACAGATATATCTATGTCAAACCTTAGTTCTTGGGGATGACAAGCTTTAAGGACATTAGGGAGCACCTTCCTCCAATGGTGCGCTGGGGGTTTCAACAAATAGATTTGGCAATTAGATGAGACACCCCATTCGACGGTTGCCCTCTGCGCTTTGGGATACTACGCATACCATGAATTTTAGTTTTGGTGAGATAACAGTGACTCCCATTGAAGTATTACAACTGTTGGGGCTAGACTATGAGGGGGCCTAAATAGAGGTGGACTAAACTTTGCGGGTAATGCTAGCAGAGGTGGAGGCAGTGTTGGGTGATCTTAGGCGGATAGTCTCAGGGGACACAATTCGTCTGTCTCTTGTGAATGAGGTTCTGTTGAGTCGACTAAGACTGACGGGCTACAGGTGTGGTCAATGGCCCATTTACTTAACCTTTTATTGTTGGAAGGGTTTTTGGTGGCGACAAGCGACGATGCCGTTCACTTGTAGTTTCTGCCATATTTTAGGGTATTTTCAGATATCCCTCTTTGACTGGGTGAGCCTAAATTTGGCGACCCTTTATTCGTCTTTGGATGCTTTTATTCGGTGCTACCGACATACCTTTACTGACACCACGTATCTTTTGGAGGTATTCTTTCCTTTCCACATTTTTCCTTTATGCATCTTATTTCTTTTTTGATTCCTTGATTTCTTTCTTCTTATTTATAAACCTTGTCCTTTGCAAACGTGGTTTTATGAGGTGATTGATCTTAACGCCCATTTGATAGGTTTAAAGGATGAGTCAATGGGGGACTTCTTTCGTATGTACTAGTGGTAAAAGTCCAACCGGCAGTTGAGGCAGTCTCTCTCATTGGCGGTAGTGCATCTAGTCTTGAATGGACGTACGAGTGATCGGGTAAATTCTTTTTTCCTCTTGAGACCATTTTTCTTTTTTGACCATTTTTAAATATTAATTTTCTAGTGGGGATCTTGAAGTTGACCTTCTATCCCTGGGGGACATCCATCCATCACACGGGGGTAACAATTGGGAACGCGAAGCTGCGGTGGCTACTAGCACACTAGTTCAACTACTCCCGGTATTTGTGAAGGAGAGTAGTCCGACAAGTGGTGGATGAGGTGACATCTGATTATAGTTCTTTCCCTTTGGGATTTTCTTACATATTTCTCATTGATCGTGGGAGCTTGGCATTTGACCATATTTTATGCTTGATGTGGCAGCATTGCACCTAAAAAGATATTCAAAAAGGCAAAAAGATATGCATATTTTGTTTGATTATCTTGATTTAATGGCTTACCCAACATGCACTTTAATTTTCTATTGAGTTTTTATTTTGAGAAAGATTGTGTGTTTGGAAATTTCTGAATATGCTTGAGTAGAAGATGTCCTCGAAGGCTTGCTTGAAAAAGATCTTCCCTTTTGAAAGGATTTATTTTGAGAAAAAAATAGGCAAAATGAGTTTTGGGGAATTTTTTAGTGGAGGAAGGCCTTGGCGGCTTGGTTGGTATATGGAAAAGGAGATATAAATCTTGGTTATAAAGTGGATCTTGCCTCCTTTATTATATTTTTCAGAATATGGTGTGCTAAAGAGACTGTACTGATGTTGGAGATATTGCTTTGGGCCTTACTTTGAGGCTAGTGCTGGTGACCGGTTACTTGATGGTGGACCCTTGATTGGCTGATATTACATCGTGGATGTTATACTGTCGAAATCCTGCGGTATTGATATTGGTAGAGACCTTGAATGGTCTAGACTCTTGGCGGGAAGGTCGTTCTATCTTTCTGAGAGGCAGCCCCGTTATGCTGTTCATGTGGCTGGCTCAGAGATCCACCTAGTGTACCTCCTGAATATCCCTTGGCAGTTGTGCCAAATTTCTTCATTCGCTGCTATAATAGTTTTGACCTAAATATCGAGAATTAGAAGAACTGGTTTGTAGAGTACGAGACTCAATATCTGCGTTGGTCAGTGCCCTAGTGGGGGGAGTTGCATCCCATTATAAAACTGGGGGAATACCAGTATGTTCGATTGGTTAGCCTCTGGCAGACCTCTTTCTACTTTACCTAGAGGTTCCTGTATCAATTTTTATGGGAATAGATCATGACTTCCCATGCTTTGGACTTATTTCCTATGGAAGATTTAATGGAAGGCATGCACATACGATTGGGCTCTCCGTGGGAGAGTCCTCGATCGTCAACCTGTTCTTCCCAATCTGTTGGAAAAGTTTGGCATGTTTCTGGGGACAACATGAAATGGCTATGGAGGAGGGTAGTGGCTAAAATGTTGGTCGAAGAGACCGAAGAGAGGTGTCTTGCCAAGTTGACACCATAGAGGGATATGTTGTGGTTTTCCCTAGGCTTGTCCGGGCTTACCATTCCATGGAGCGCCTTTGGAATTCCATCGAAGTAGTGGAAGTTTGGGTACCCCGAGATTAGATGATGATGGGGATAGTTCTTCTGGCAGCTGCGAGTAGGATTCTTGAGGATTTTTATTTTGTGAAGCTTTTAGTATGATGTTTGGTAATGTTTCTGGTTCTTTTCTTTGGTTGGAATAACTTTGGGAAGGTTGTTTATGAGTAGTTTGGTTTTGGTTTGTTTTTAGGATAGGTAGGTTGGCGGGGGAAGTTGTTTTGACTCCCTACGGTGATATTTGTAAAAGTACTAGGTTTCTTATTAATTTAAGAAAGAAGGTTTAATTATATTATTGTGCCTCTTGATGAGTTTTTGCATTTAAATTATCTGTACCAATCGCTAAAGCATGCATAAGCCTTTTGTTCATGTAAATGATAAAATGAATTTTTGTTCTCAGAGTTCAGAAAAGAATAACATTTTTTGAAGAAGAAGGGTCGTGATCAAGTAAAGAGTAGGAGCTACCTACGTACCTCTAGGAGTTTTGAAAATGTTATTTTTGAAAGATTTTTAGAGGATCAGGCCCCACGTAGTTCTGAGCAGAGAGAGATGAAGATTTTTTTTAAATGGAAGGGAGATGAGTTGAGTTGTAGAGCACTGAAATTTCATACTAAGGGTAGAATTTCTTGATAAGGTCCAAGTTGATTGGACGATCCATCTCTTCCCCATCGAGGTCGGTGAGCATAAAGGTGACACCAGATAGGATCTTTTTAACAATATAGGGGCCACTTCAATTGGGCTTGAATTACCCTCTAGGGTCCCAAATGAGCTCTACGATTTCTTTAAGGACTAAATCCCCTTTTCGGATGCCACGATCATTGACTCTCTTGTTAAATGATCATCCTATTCAGCGATGGTACCCTTACATATGATATAGAGCTATCAGTTTCCTTTCATCCAAGAGTGGCAACTCGTCAAGACGGCTCTAATACTAGTATTCCTCACTGACTTTTCTCTCAACCATGATGCGTAGTGAAGGAATTTCTAGCTCAATGGGTAGGACTACTTCCATGCCATATACCAGAGAATAAAGGGTAGCCCCAGTAGATGCTCGCACTAAAGTGCGGTAGCCCTGGAGGATGTAAGGGATTCGATCGACCCAATCTCGACAACTCTAGATCATTTTTCTGATCATTCCTTTAATGTTATTATTAGTGGCTTCGACTGCACCATTGGTTTGAGGTCGATAGGGAGAAGATTTTTAACTCTGAATCCCACATTCGTCAACCAATTATGTGACTTCTACCTCAAAATGTAACCCGTTGTCTGATATTAGCTCATGCGGGACCCCATATCGGAAGATGATATTTTTTTAACTTGGTTATAACCCATTTTGTGAAGTAATCAATGACAACCAAGATGAATTCATGCCCGTTGGAGGCCTTGGGTATAACTTTCTATATGATATCGATGCCCCATGTGGAGAACATCCAGGGAGAAGTCATGTTGTACAATTCTCGCGGACGCAAGTGATTGAGATTGGAAAACTTTTTGCATTGGTAGTCTAATAGTATCCCTATCAGATGATTATGTTGGGAAGTGTATTTCCATTCATGTGGGGTCGACACTCCCAGCTATCGATATTCTACATCATCTCTTCAATGTCACCCCCTGTGATGCAGTGTAAATGGGTTCCATTGAAGTTTCTTTGAACATTGCTTTATTGTAGATAATGTACAAGGCAACCAGTATGCAAAGAGTAGCTCGGTGTTTCTTGTTAGAATCTTAGGGATACCTACCAAGCATAAGGAGGCGACAAATATCATAGTACGAGTAATGGGCTATATCAAGATTTTCTTCTATGACGAGATCAATGTGGTACCACTAGGTAGGTTTTGTAGGATTTTGGACTAGGAATGAGGGTCATGATTATTCCTTCGTTCATGTCAATCATGGAGGATATGGTAGCTAGGGCATTATCTAAGTTGTTCTTTGCTCGGGGCAGGTAGTGGAAGGTGATATCTTGGAATTGGGAGGACAACTCTTCTAGGTGGGAACGGAAGGGTAAGAGTTTCTCTTCCTTGACTTTTTATCTTCTTAGTACTTTAACGATGATGGGGGATAAATACCTGTAGACATCTAGGTATTTAATTCCTTTCTTGAGAGTGACTTTGAGGCCTACCGTGCATGCCTCATATTCAGTCATATTATTAGTGCAGAGAAATTCCAGCTTGATGGAAATGCGAGAGTGAGAGTCATTAGGGGAAATTAGGATTATCCCAATTCCATACTCTTTCTTATTGGAAGCACTGTCAAAGAACATTTTCCACCAGAGGTCTTCTTGGTAGGTACAAAGAATATTTTCATCCAGGAACTAGGAAATCCAAACATTGGTTTCTTCCATAGGGTGGTCAACAAGGTAGTCAGAGATGTCTATTCCTTTCATGGCTTACTATGTGGAATACTCAATATCAAATTCGGCTAGTAGCACTAAAAATTAGGCCATTCGACTAGACATGATAGGTTTCTCGAGTCGATATTTGATAAGATCCATCCGGGATAAAAGTTTGATGGGAAAAGCGAGCATATAGTGCCATAATTTTTGGGTGACCCAGATAAGGGTGACACATGATTTATCCAACGCAATGTAGTTAACTTCATACCCGACCAACTTTTGACTCGCATAATATATGGCTCTATATTTATGAGACTCTTTAAGGTATTGGACCAACAAAGCCCCAGTTGTGGTGTTTGTTACGATTAGGTATAGGAGTAGGGGTAAACCAGGTTGTGGCGGCATCAGTATCGGAGGTCGAGTTAGATATCGCTTGAATCGGTCAAAGGCCTACTATCAATATTTGTTCCAAACCTTATTTAGATCCTTATGGAGGACTTTGATGATGGGTGCACATATATAAGTCAGCTGGTTGATGAAACGACTGATATACTTTTATTTTTTAAGATATCCCAAGACTTCTTTCTTCGTTTGGGGTGGTGGCATTTTGATTATGTCTTTTATTTTGGAAAGATCTTCTTTAATAGCCTTTTTTCTAACCATGAATACCAAGAGCTTTCCTTTGGTAATGGCAAAAACACATTTTTATGGGTTAAGTCTCATTTGGTCACGCCGTAGTTGCTCGAAGAACTTTTGGAGATTGGGAACATGACCTTCCTAAGTTTTAGATTTGATGATCATGTCGTCAACATAGACCTCGACTTCTTTGTGTATCAGATCATGCAAGATAGTCGTGGCAGCCCTCTGGTAGGTATCCCTTGCGTTTTTAAGACCAAATGGCATAACAGTGTACCAGAATGTTCCCCAAGGGTTGATGAAGCCAATTTTCTCTTGATAAGCGGGGTGCATGGGGTGGCCATTCGGGTTACTCGTGTCAATTTTGGGTCGTGTTGATTTTAATTTGAGTATAAGTTTTGGGTACTCTTAAATCTATACAAGCTAATCATGTTAAGTTTGGGTCATTTCGGGTTATTACCATAAACGGGTTATCGTGTCAAACATTGTCAGCCCCTTGATCTGGTAGTCTCTAGAAAAACCATCAACAAATGTCTTGAGAGCATGAACGGCCATGTTATCCACTATCTTGTCGATATTGGGTAGCGGTAAATCATCCTTCGGAGAGGCCTTGTTCAAATCTCACTAGTCAATGCACATACGAATCTTTCCTCAAGATTTTAGCTAGACATGTGGGATATTCAATCACCCAGATGAAGCCTACGTTCAACTGTTGGGCCACTTATTCATTAACCTTGAGTGACCATTTATTGTGTTTCTTTAGCAATTTCTCTTTGACTGATTTACGTTCTGGGAGCGTTGGAATCTCATGCTGAGTTATCTCAAGATAAATTTCAAGCATGTCATCGTAGGACCATGCAAAGACATCCATACATTCCTTTAATGATTCTTTGAGTTGCACACGTTCGTGCTCGTCAAGGGTAGACCCTATCCTAATCTCGCACAGTTGACTATTAGAATCGAGATTAATAACAATAGTTTCATCTTTATTAACGTAAACGCGGTTATGTTTTTTGTTATTAACGTTATTAAGATCAGTTAAAAATGATTCATTTGCAAAATTATCATCGTCAAGAGTTTGATTAGAATCAAGATAATTAATGTAAGGCAGGACAAGATACTCTAAATCTTCGTTTATTTCATTATTGGGAAAAATAGAGTTGAGAGCCTCATCGTAGGAGGTCTCTATTATATTATGATTAGAATAGGGAGAAAGCACAAAATACATGGAAATGGGATAAATATTTGGGTTGGGTCGAGTTACATTTAATTGGGTGGAACTGGTATAATAGGCCAGTTGAGGATAGGAGCATCAACAGCTTTGATCAGGAGGGATGTATCTAATGATGTAGTGTCTGAGTGGACCATGCAGAATATCAGCCCCAATGTCAGAAAGTTGAATGAATCCTTAGAATCACTTCCCTTATAATCTCGGATACCATCTATAGTCTTCTCAATGAGTGGGTGCATATGATGATAGGAACCTTCGACCCATGAGTAGCTATCTTAGAAAAAGATCTCCATTCCTAGTTTCATCTTCTTATCCACATGATCATATAATGGTTCAGGAAAGCCACAAAAAGAAAAATCTTTAGCCTCTTTGATGAATCTTCCGTTCAAGGAATCTCTTTAGACAATTTTGGCACTTTTTAGCCTTCTCTTCAATTGAGGTCGTCAGATAATTCTAAGTTCCTTGATGATGGTTGATAGCCCAGGCCACAAGGAGTAAAATCTTTGCTCAACACTATGGGTTCAAGTATTCCCTGTTATCATTTTTTCATCCCAGTTCAGGCATGAAGTGCATGTTTTTTAACATTTGTATCACATTGACGTTGCCATGAGGGATGTGTTCTTGATAGACTCTATCTTTGAAATCATCCCCTATTAGGAGCGGAAGTGGTTCGACTCAAAAACCTGATATAAGCATATTATTTGCTCCATGTTATATTTCTAGTACCGGATTACTGGTGCTGGAATTCTCATTATTACCATTGTCGCCCAATATGGTGATGACCTGCCCATTGGCAAAAGAAATTCAGTTTTTAACGGAGGGAAGAAGACACACCCTTCATACTATGGAGAAATGGTCATTCGAGCAATAGATTGAAATATGTTGGGATATCGATGACTTGGAATTTAGTAACAGACACTACACTAAATCTGCCAAATTATCACGGTCATTGACCTTGACAAATTCAACTTGTCAAGGTCAATGACCGTGACAGATCGGGGCGAGACAACTTTTTTTTATCACAGACGTGTCACGGTCATTGACCGTGACAAGTTTGTTAGAAATGTCATGATTGTGTCACGGGCTTTGACCGTGATAAGTTATTCACGGTTAATAATCGTGACAAAGCTTTGATCTTTTTTTAAAAAAATTTCATGGTCATTGACCATGATAAGTCCATGACAACCTTATTTATGAAGGACTTGTCACGGTCAATGACCGTGGCAATTCTGGGCAGAATTTAAAAAAAAAATCTGCTGGGCAGTATGGCCATTGCCACTGCCTAGCAGTATATTTGTACCTATTATAGAAACTTTGTACCTGTTCAAACATCATATACCCAAATAAATTAGAGATAATGCAAATATACATTCAAAATAGAAACTATTTAAGAAGAAACAACATCACCATCAATTATCTCAAATCTACAAACTATTTAGCTGGAAAAGAGATTTTGTACCGTGATGCTCGGGGAAACCTCCTTATCCTTTCCTTCTCGTCCGAAGAGCCACATAAGTATAGAGCCTATGTGGCCTACCCCCAAGGACACTCCCTGTCCCCTGAAATAAAATAAAGTAAAATTAGTATCTGCCCCGCAAATATAGATAAATATAAATATAAATATAAATCAAAATCAAAATTGAAATTAAAATTGACATATAAATATAAATACATTACCTGTAGTGCCACCCTAACAGATAACTTGAGCTCATATAGCACCTCCTTCCAACTAATGTACTCCGGGCAATTGTGTCAAATATAATTCCCTTCATATCTGAACACTAAGAAATGCCATAACCCTAGGGAGTTATGCTCTGCAAATTCCTTCCAACCATTGTGTAGCCAAAAATCACCAATTAAAGTTGTCAATTCCACCTTCCAATGGTCTCCCATGTTTTGCTAGAGGTTTCAAGTGGTGGGGTATGGAAAGTGGAATTGACAACTTCAACTGGTGATGTTTGTCTACATAACGGTTGGGAGGAATTTGCAGAACATCACACCATAGGATTATGGCATTTCTTAGTGTTCAGATAGATGAAGATATTCAGTCTCCTCTCCACAAATAGGACACCCCAAATAACTATGTACTAATCACCTATTAAAGGTAAGAAGCGTATATTCATGGATTAGTATAAACAAAGCTTAGATGTAGTTGGAATATTTATGTATTAATCTCCTCTCCACACACGCACACTACACAAGCGTGAAAATGATAAATGCAAATCAATTAAAAGAATTAAACATGGATGTTTCGGTACAAATTGGAATATTTATTACAAATTGAAAGATTGTTTCAAATTCGAGTTATCATAAAAAATGGATTGATATTCAGTAGGAGCAGCCAAGTCATCCACACTACTATTTAGACGCCTTGGCGCGTGTTGGACAATTGACCACGGCTCGTTGTTGATATACTCCGAGTAAAACACTTGCTTAACCTTTTGAAATGCACAAACAAACGGCTCATCACTCACGTGGTCGTTTCTCTTCAACTTGGACAAGTCAACCATGATCAAAATGGTGACAGGATCAACTTTACAAGAATTTTTATCCTCAACTCTTACCAAGTCACAGTAAAATACAACCTCTTTGAAGCTTATATAATCCAATTCAAATATATTTTGGATTGCACCATAATAAGTCATTTCAACTTCAACGAGGTTTTTATCTTTTGCGCTCACTCAAAAGAAAGTAAGAGCCTTGTATGAAATTCTCGAGTTCTGTACATTTGTACTTTCCTCGTACACTTTAGCGCCGAAAATGTAACCGTTCAATCAATACTTTTTGTACTCTTGTGCCATGAACAAGGGTCCAGTGGCTAGACGAGCAAGCCTTGATGTCGCATCACCCATCTTTAGGAGCTGAGAATATAGATAAATTAATTATATTAGTGGTAAAATTTGAGTGTAATGTAACGTTATATAACGACTATTTTCATTATAATTACCTCTTGTGTCAACCACAGCCTAAATTCGTTGTCTGATTGTACTATTGTTTTTCGTCTTTTATTGTTCTCACATGCTTCATATTTTCTGCATATTACAAAATTAATCATGTATAAAATAATCTAAAATAATGTTAAACATTATAATAATCTAAACTTACTTTTTCCATTCTTCGACATATTCATGTTTGTCAAATAGATAACGAGCTACTTGTTCATGTTGCAAACTCGTTAATTTCACTCATTTTCCCATCACATGACCACCATCATCGACGAACTCATCAGATTCATCAACGCTGGTCGAGTCAGGCATATATTCCCAAGCATATATTGATGTCTCCACGGTGATGTATTCCTCTGCAATTGATCCTGCAATGTATCGCGTATTCTTGGCGTGATCTTTAAAAACTTTCATCAATCTTTTAAACAGATACATCCACCGATATCTAACTAGACCACAAAGAAGTGCCTCGTCACATAGGTGTACCAACAAGTGAACACTTATGTCAAAGAATGTTGGGGGAAAGTACTTCTCCAATACACAAATCGCTTCGATCACCGCCAATTTTGCGGCCACTATGTGTTCTCGATTGACTACCTTCTCACACAAGAGGGAGAAGGTAATACTAATTTTCATAATAGACCTACGCAAATCCTTGTGCTTGGAGAAACAATGATTAAACAATAGAGGAACCAATTGCATGTTCACATGCCAATCGTGGGACTTACACTTATGTAAATCATGAGTAGCATAATTCACAATCCTTTGCAAGTTGGATGAAAAAGGAGATGGGCCCTTCAAATTATATATTGTGTCTAGAAGCACCTTCCTTTCCACACTCGTCAAAGTAAACACACCAGGGGGAATTATTGTCCTTCCCCTACTATATTCTTTCAACCATATTTGTGGCTTAAGTTTTAACGATTTAAGGTCTTTTCGTGCATTTTCTCCATCCTTCGAATGACTCCCCCCAAGGCAAGTACCCACAATATGTTCAGCGAAGTTCTTCTCTGCATGCATCACATCCAATACGTGGCGTACCGGGATATTCTTCCAATAAGAAAAGTCAAATAAAATTGACCTCCGAGACCATGCCTTTTTTGTCTCAGTTTCATTCCCAATTGGGGTCTTCTTATGCTTGACGTTCTTAAATTTGGGATTCTTACCTAGCATATTAGGGCCACATTCAGAAGATTTACTTTAAATTTCTGAACCCGAAAGTTGTCTCGGCGGTAGCCTATGTTCAACCCCGCCTAATAAAAAATTGGAACCTTTCTCAGATCTGAAACTATGAGCTGGGGGTAAAAACCTCCTGTGGCGATGGTATACATTTTTTAAGCTAGAGGATAGACGAAGAGATTCAGTCTCCTCTCCACAAATAGGACACCCCAAATAACCATATATTACACAACCGGATAATGTCCCATAGGCTGGAAAATCATGAATTGCCCACATCAACATAGCTTTCAGCATAAACTCTTCTTTTCTAAAAGAGTCAAATGATTGCACACCCAATTCCCATAACTCATTTAATTCTTCTACCAAAGGAACCAAGTAGACTTCAATGTCATCACTTGGGGCCTTTGTCCCAGGTATCAACAAATCCATCATCAAAAATTCAGGTCTCATACACTGTGAAGGAGGGAGGTTGAGTGGGGCTAGGATCACTAGCCATACACTCTGATTGGTGCTTAGATTTCCAAATGGATTGAAACCATCTGTTGATATAGACAAACGAATGTTGCGTTGTTCTCGAGAAAAATCGAGATACTCAAAATTCATCCTCCTCCAGGCAGTAGAATCAATAGGATGACTCATAATATTACCCCCTACTTCTGCCCTAGCATGCCAAGTCATTGCCTCTTCAATCCATGGTACTGTGAAAAATCTCTTTAATCTAGGCCCAACGGGAAAATATTTCAATACTTTTTGAGGCACTTTTGAGCTTGTGCCTTCCTTACTAGTAGATTGGACATATCTAGGTTCATCGCATACCGGATAACGATCGATATTTTCATACTCCTTTCGGTATAATATGCAGCCATACACACAAGCATGAATCGATTTATACTTCATTCCCAAACCTTTCAAACTGTTCTTTATAATAGGATAGCTATTTGGAAGTGTATTCACCTTGGGTAATAAGCCCTTCACCTATTTCAGAATTCTCATCACGCTACTGCCAGACAAATCGTACTACGTTTTCAAAATGTGCAAACCAACCACGGCATGTAAAGTTGTTTAATCTTTCTCACAGCCAGAGTATAACGGTTGGGTCGCCTTAAATTTTAAACTTTGGTAGTCATCGTCAAGTTTTATCGTGTTATCTTCACGAGTACTTGAATCTTCTACATCATCAGTAACCTCATTCTCCTCTGCTTCATAAACTCTCTACGCATCATCAACTAAATCGTCTAACATATTATGATCTATGTCGTCCCCTTCTACATCTATTCTACTTGTTGAAGGTTGTTGTGAAGGTTGGTCGGGGACAAAGGGAACTTTCAATTCATTGTGAAAACTCTAAAATCGATAACTATCTTGCATACCCGATCTTAACAAATGTAGTTCAACTATTTTCCACTCAAACACCGTACCATTCTTACACCTAGCACACAGACACGGAAACTCTTCATCATTATGACATCTCTTTAAATATTTCACAAATTCGTTAGCACCTCTACGAAACACATCCCCCATTCTATTTGTCTCACCCATCCATTCTTGGTATTTCGGGTATCCCATCATAGCTACCACAACTAAACACCTATTAAAGGTAAACAAAACATAGATTTATAGTTTGTTTCATTTAATTATCCCATCATTTAATTTATATTTCCTCCATCTCCTCTAAAGGGTGAGTGGTCCTATCCCATTCAAAATCGCATTTTTCTGTAATATACTTAACAGCTCATGCACATTGTTACGATTTGAAAAAATTCGACAGCATATCCCCGTAGTTCTCCAAGTACACGATGTAGATTGACAGGTATGAGTGTTATTTCAATTGATCAATTGAAATAACAGTCACACTTGTCAATCTAGTATGTATCCAGAGAAGATTAAGATACGAATGCAAAACTTCCTCCAAAACTAACTACTTTAAGCCACTAAGAATATTATACAGAAATTATACAGTCTCAAACTGTCCAAATGGAACAATTCGAGAGATCTCATTACAGGGGTAATGACTCTCGAACGGGTCTAAGGGCTATTGAATGCGTACACATAAGAACTAGAAGGCTAGTATCTATGCGCACTATATTTAATTTCAAGTACGTTTCATTTAATTATGACACTATATATATATTGCTCGATATACAAAGTAATTTTCAAAAAAAGTTGAAAAATCCCACCCCCATATGGATAATAATCCAGTGGTCATGCCAGTTTTAAAACTAACCAACCAAACATTTACTAAACAAAATAATCCAACAGCAATGTCAACAACAAATGTGTATCCCGTACTCCTTCTAATTCATCTACTCAATTAATTCATTTCATCAATTAAATTAACAATTACCGTATACAATTATTAATTTACTACTTTACAATGAGGGGCAATCCTACTTTCATATGAAATGGGCACTAATTATTAATTTACTTTCATCTAAAACTATACAATTAAAATTATAGTGAAAATGATAAAGCGCAAATCAATTAACAGCATTAATTTCATTTATGCAAATCAAGTATGTTTCAATTATTAATTATATTTTAGTGGATGTAATTATAGAATCTATAGATGGATTCAATTTAATCTTACTATGTGAATGTTTTTATCTATAATGAGTTAACCTTGAAACAATATATATTATCTCATAGAATCATCAAAACATGATATTAACGAAATTACAATGGGACCTTGCCTCACCCCCCTCACCACCCACCACACACGCACACATAACATCCCCCCTGCCCCCTCCCCCCACCCTGCCCCCCCTCCCCACCCCTACCCACCACACACATCACACACATAACACACACAGACAACCGCCCCCCACCCTGCCCCACCCACCACACATATACACACACACACACAACAGCCCCCCTGCCCTACCCCCACACACGCACACACACACATACACACACATATATATACACACAAACATATATGTAAATGGAAGAGAGAGAGAGAGAGAGAGTGAAAAAAGGAGGGAAACGACGGGGGGGAAAAGAAGGGCAAAAGGGTTTTTTGCTGAGCAATTTGTCACGGTCGTGTCAAGGTCCTTGACCGTGACAATAATTTTAAGAATTGTCACGGTTTTGTCACGGTGAATGACCGTGACACAAAATGCCTGTTTGTTGTCATGGTCAATGACCATGACAAGGGTGGCCGGCTGAAAGGTGATAATTTGTCCATTTTGGTTTAGTGAGGATTTATAAGGACAACAACTATTATAAGCTTTATAGATCCCATTACTTCCCGATGAGTATTAACATAAGCACGTACTGTGGCATAGGTAGGAGCAAGGTCGCTCACTTTCAGTCCCAAGCAATTAAGGGTTCTCAACGGTCAAACATTACGAGTTGATCCATTATCGACAAGTAAAAGTGGGACGGTCTTTCCCATGACTTCGATAGAGATATCGAGAGCATAATTGTTATTTGGTCCAAAATTAGGGATTTCTTCTTCAGATAAGGATATCATTCTAGTAGAGGTTAAATATTCGACCAGATTCACTACTTCTTCTAGTGTGGTCGAAGGAGGGTCTATGGACCTGATAAGTAGTTTAATCAAGGCATTTCAGTGGAGCGAGGAATATATGAAGAGTCCCCACAGAGTGACATTTTCTCGAGTTTTCTTCAACTGATCGGGAATCTTTCACTCTTCAAAGTTCATTTCTGACATAAGAAGATTCTTAACACCTCTTCCCCTATCGATCTCTAATGATTGCAGGTTCAAAACTTGGTAATGCCTCCATGATCTAGTCATATGGTTCACAGAAGAGGGGAAAAATAGAAACCTCGTCTCCTCATCTATTTTGGGTTATTCAACCACCTTGTAAATCTCTCCCAGTAGCTCCTCAAACGATATCATTTCACATATACTGACTACTGGGCTAGTCTTGTCTAGGCCTTCCTCTTGATCTAAACTATCGAATTCGTCCCCCTATCTGATGGCCATGACATCCTCCTCCCATGAGAAGTTACTACACTCCATAACCTCAATGGAAACTTTGTATAGATCCTCGCACTCAATGGGGTGATGCAAAAGTGAAGGGTCCAGGCGCCCTTGTAGTTTTAAAGCATCAAGTAGCTTAGACATACTGCAAATTTCACCTGTCTATCAGAATAATTTTTCCATGCTCTGGACGACATCATGTAAGCTGACTTCATCGATAGGTACCACCTAATTATCTGACTCTTGAGCCCATTTTCGAGCTTCTAAGAATAGTGCTCTAAATCTCTAGCAGTCAATGGTCATCTCTGAGGGTAATTTCATCTCAAACTCTAGAACTTGGTTCAACACTGTTGATAATTACATATCTTTCCCTCTGAAATGGGTAAGAACAACAATTCATAATTTTGTAAGGAGTGGCAGGGCATGATTGGTAAAACAAGTAGGATGCATGAGAAAATATGGGCAAACTTGAAGGGGTTTAGGGGAATATATGGGTATGATGGTATATTTACTAGGTACAATCTGGGTAAATGGATAAATTTTTTCTTCTATGAAGATAACATTTGCATGATTTGAGAGTTGATTATGGGTAGTGTTTCGTTTAGGATTGGATAGTGGGGTGATGATACCCCGGTCAATCAGACCTTGTATTACATTTTAGAGGTGGAAACACTAATCAGTGGTATGGTCGACCCTCTAATGAAAATCGTTATGGGCATCTGGTTTGAAATTTTGGGGAAGTGGGTTTGGAAATGGACGAGATTCCAATGGCTTGATAAGATTTTGACCTAAAAGGGCTTGGTAAACTTTCGAGAGGGAAGCATGAAGCTCGATATATTCCTTTTTGACTAGGTTAGAGAAGTTTTCTGGTTCCCATGAAGTGGTAGACTGAGAGATGTTATTAATGGTTAAAACATTGGTATTGACAAGTTATCATAATTTTTGGGAGTCAACTCTCTGGATACTTTCTTTGGCTAAACTTATATTTTAGAGGGGGCGTGAAGGTAATCCGGAGATTAGGGATAATTCCCCCATTAGCAACAATGTTTGGGATTAAGAAATCGAGGCAGCTCTGCGTGGCAGCTCAAGCGTGGTAACTCAGCGAGACAGCTTAGCGTGGAAACTAATACTTTGGCTTATGGTGTTAGTCATATTGCATCTTTGCTTATATTGACTATAGGCCATAATGGTTGTAATGATGTAACGAGAATAATAATGAGTTTTAGTGTGAGGTTAAACGATACTCGCGAGAGACCAGGCTTGGCAGGGCCTGAGAGAGATTTCATGCTCTATCGAATGACCTCGCCGTGGGAACTTTAGAGGGACTAGGTTTTGAGGATTGAGAAGTAAGGCACCGTTGGGGATTGTTCGACCATCTTAGATACACCTGGTAAAACACCGAAGGACCCTTACCGTGGACCCTCGGGAGGAGCAGCTTGGAGTTCCATCGGGTGTTGAGTTGTGAAACAAACAACCCTCTACTTAATGTCAAATCCACTTTATTTGATGTCACTAACCAGCTAGGTAATGTCAGACCTGCACTTGAAAAAACCACCGTGGTATTTGGGGCTGTCAGACAGTTGGTGAGCCACCTTTGTGACAAAAACCCCCTGGCTCACAGTGGTTAGGCAAAAGGCATGTCTTGGCATTTAATGTTTATGATGTGGAGACAACTAGTGCATCAGGTATTTAATGTATGTGACATAAAGTATGAGGGATGTCTTTCACAGGTATTAATGGCAGAGTTGCCTGGGGGGGTGGTGTGGGAGGCTATTTAAGGACCCCAACCACCTCTGAGGAGAAGATGATCTTTTTGAGAGTTCAGTCACCCACCATTGTCATTTATTACGAATCTTTTAATACTTGATAGAGATTCTTAAGGGTGGTTGGTGTGTTTTGGCTTCCTGCCAAGGTGTATCTAGGATGTTTACTTCTTTCTCCCTCTAGATAAGTTACTTCTAAGTTCATTATCATTATTTGAGTTATACACGAGAGATCTGTGAGCTCAAACTGAGTCCATCTTCATTGATTAGCGTTTGAATGTCCTATGGTTAATCAAGAGTGTTGATATTTAACTTATGATTACTATACTCAAAAAGGGGTTACGCCTCCATCTTATCTAAACTACCCTCTTATAATTGGCGACTCTGCTGGGGAGGCATTATTCTAAAGTAAGGAGTATGGCAAAAGATAACGTTAATCGAAGGCTCAACTTTGATGACATTCAACACAATGAAGAACAGGCGGCGAGAGAACTGGAGGCTCTAAGGGATGGCGCCCCTCGAATAGAGGTACCTCCAGTTCAGGCGACGACCGGTGTTCCAGGGGTAACACAAGCTTCCACGAGTGCTGCGTTGGAACCAGCCCAGGTGGCGCTCCTCATGGATAAGTTTATAAGTTCTTGCAAACTTTGATAGCTTCAACGGTGTTGGTAGGATTTGAAGCCAACTCCTTTGTAACACCAAGGGCAGCCCTAACGGCCCCACCAACTGCGGGTGTAATGGGAACAGTCCTAACAAGTATAACCTCTGTTGTGAATCCATCAGTGGGAACCTTGGGAGTATCAACGGCTCCAGCTGTGATGATTGCTCCAGCTGTAGTGGACACTCAGCCCGTGGTCCCATTGGTTGTTGCCCCAGTAGCATCACCCATGGAGGAAATGAGGAGGGAGATGCAGAAAGAGATGCTAAAGTTCATGCAGGCCTCCTCGCAATCTGCTAGCGAGGTAGCTTTGATCTATAATGACTTTCGAACACCTTATCCCCAATAATACAATGATGAGCCATATCCAAAGGACTATATTCCTCATGTTTTTAAAAAATACACAAGGAAAGGGGGAAAATCGAAGGAGTATATTAAGCGCTTCATTGAACACTTGGGGGCACATTATAATAATAAGAAGCTCAGGTTGAGGGAGTTTTCTAAATCCTTAATCGATAAAGCATATATCTGGTATTATCATTTAGCTCCCAAGAATGTTTTTACGTGGGAAGATATGCATGTTTTGTTCATCTAGAAGTTCTTTCTAGAGGAAGATGAGTTTACTTTGACCCAACTTGGGAGGGAGAAGCAACGACCCGGGGAAGAAGTGGTAGCCTATGTTCTAAGGTTTAAGAAAAGATCCCTCGATGTGAGAGAGGAGGCCAAAGAGTCCAAGTTATTGTAGATCTTTGCGGAAGGACTGGTTCCTGAGTGCATCTGTCATCTTACTAATGAAACGGGTGAGGGGACTTTTGCGGCGTTCTTAAAAGAGGCAAGAAATATCTCCTTGGTGGTGCGACCAAATCCGGTGGTAGTGCCCATGATGTTCTGGCAGCCGATACAACCTGTGGGGGGGGGGGGGGGGGAGGTCTCAGTCCCCCACGGGTAGGGTACACAGAGGGAGCAGACGGGGGTAAGGCACCGAAGAAGGACAATAAGAGGAAGTTTGGAAGAGATAGGGAGGGCCCACCACCATTGCCTTGTACAGTGGAGGAGGCTGTCAGCTATTACAACATAATGGTCTAAGGAGGAACAGTCTATGAACCAAAGGGCATTCCCGTGGGGGAACTCGATGCGGTAACAAGGGCGGATCCGAAATATTTCCTTATTCATCGAAAGATCCAGCATCCAACAGAGAGCTGTTTCACGCTAAGGAGAATCATCGATTAGTACGTAAAGTCAGGGACATTGCAAATCCCTCGGTAGAATGTTAACAACAACCCACTCCCAGCACATGGGGCCAATCTGGTGGTGGCCTACGATGAAGAGGCAGAGATAGAAGAAAAAGAGCCAACATCGAAGCAGGAGGAGTTCAAAGAAGTTCTGGAAAATTGTACGAAGGGAATGGCTAATGTAGTACTGGACTACAATGAGGTATGCGCCAAAGACGTGGAGGACATATAAAGCGTTGAAGGTGAGGAAGCAGACCCAGTCCTAGAGTACTGTGCAGTTTTAAAATCCCCAAAATTCACCTAGTTTTTCAACTAGGTGGGGATACCGAAAGAGAGTAGGTTGAAAATAACCCAGGCAATACTTGACATTCCGAGGAAGAACGCTGTCCCTTTGCTGTGATGGAAGGTACCCATGGCCAAGTTGGTGAGGAGGTTTCTGTTAGAAGTAACCTTCAGCGATGCAGAAAGGGCTATAAGATTACCTCATAATAGGCCATTGTATGTGACCTCCTGCTTCAGCAGAATTAGTTTCGCAAGGACTCTGATGGATGGAGGAGCTTCCATCAATATTATGCCAATCAACTCCTTCTGCGCAGCCAATATTCCAGAAGAAAGGTTGGTCCCCATGACTTTGGTGATTTAGGGTATGATAACCAATCTTCCAAATCCATTGGGTACGTTAATGATGGGATTGTAATGGGAAATCTCAGTTCCCATATCAAGTTCCACGTAATAGAGAGTGCAACTTCCTACCATCTGCTAATAGGAAGGGTGTGGATGCACAACCAAGGGATAGTTCCTTATAAATACCACCAATGCACTAAGTCGAACATCAAGGGAATGGAGGTGACCATTAGGGATACAAGGAGGCCCTTCGCCATCGAGGAAGCTCACTTAGTAGATGCAGCATTTTACACTAAATTATAGGAGGATGTCCGGGTCCTAACGAGAAGAATGGAGGGAGCATGGGTTCCCTCGATCAGAGAAAGCATGGGGCCCCTGAATAAGCAGAATGATGAGGTTGTAGGCAGTGCAAAAGTAATGGCTGAAGAAGCTCACTAGGCGATCCCTCGAACCCAAAACATCTTGAGCAGCTCAAAGGCAGAATAAGGCCCAGAGTGGATCCGATGGAGCATGAGGTCCAACGGTAAAGCGTGCTGAGATTATTTTCCAGGAAAAAGAGTAGTCGAGGCTTCTAGAGAGAAGAAGAGGAAGGCATCTACAACTACCAGCAGACAATGCAAGAAGGTCATTACCGAAGAACGAAAGGTGAAATATCGATTATAATGGTGTGAAAGGGCGGCTGAAGAAGTTGACAATGAGGCTGAATCGATATATGAGTGCTTTTTAGTTAATCAGCGGGGACAATATAGAGGAATTTATGCAGGAAGTCATCGAGAAACCAGAATACATGGCGAATCAACCGAAACCACAGGTGCAAGAACTAGAGCAGTTGAACGCAGCAAAAGAAGAGGAGGACCCAAGGCTTATTTTTATCTCGAAAGATCTTAGTGAGGAGAAATGAAAGGCCTTGGTTGAGTTGATTCGGGAATTCATAGATGTCTTTGCATGGAAGTATACGGAGATGGAAGGGCTGGATGAGGAAGTGAGCTGCCACAAGTTGAACGTGATACCCTCAGCCATTCCAGTGAAACAAGTAAAATAAACGTACAAGCCTGATATAGACTTAAAGATAAAGGAAGAGGTCCAGTGCTTATTGAAGGCAGGGTTCATCAAAACGATACACCACCCGCTTTGGCAGTCTAGCATTGTCCCGATGGCAAAGCAAGATAAAAACTAAATAAGGATTTGCATGGACTTAAGATATTCGAATAGATCTTGCCCCAAGGATGAGTTCCCTCTGCCCTCCATTGATAGCTTGATAGATGAAATGACTGGTTATGAGATGTATAGCTTCATGGATGGGTATGTAGGGTACAACCAGATCAAGATGGACCCTTTAGATGCCGAGAAAATGGCGTTCAGGACCCCGTTGGGTAATTTCATGTACAGAGTAATGCCATTTGGACTCAAGAATGCTGGGGCTACTTACCAGAGAACAATGATGGCTATTTTCCACGAATTCTTCCATAAATTTATGGAATTCTATATGGATGATTTGGTCATCAAATCAAGGAATGAGGAGTCCTATATGGGCGATTTGAGGGATGTGTTTTCCCCATGCAAGAAATATAAATTGAGGATGAACCCACTGAAGTGCATCTTTGGAGTAACAAGTGGAAAATTCCTAGGCTTCGTGGTTAATTGGCAAGGGGTGCAGATGGATCAGGACAAGCAATGAGCGATCTTGGAGATGCCAAGTCCAAGAACGACGAAGGAGCTGAAGAGTTTCCTCGGTAAAGTCTCCTATCTTAGGAGATTTGTGCCTTGGTTAGCCGAGATGACACATCCGTTGATGCAGCTGTTATGAAGGAACACGAAATTCAAGTGGGAGGAGGTTCACCAGGATTCACTCACTGGGCTGAAGAAGCTGCTCGTTTCACCACATATCATGGTTCCTCCACATGAAGGAATACCGTTGCAGCTATACCTCACATCCACCATGAGGTACGTGGGAGCTTTGTTGGAATAGGAGATTGATAGGGAAGAGCAACCAGTCTACTACCTAAGCAGGATCATCCACGGGCCATAAGTCAAATATAATTGCTTGGAAAGGCATTGTTTAGCCTTAGTCTTTGTACCACAGAAACTTAGACATTATATGTTGTCTTTTACATTTCATATTGTAACTAGATGTGATCCTATTAAGTATTTTCTAGAAAGAACTATATTAATTGGTAGAGAAGCTAAGTGGTTCCTCATCCTCTCCGAGTATAACTTAAAGTGCATGGTTCCTCGCGCAATCAAAATCCAAGCGTACGCCGATCTGTTGGCAATTTTCCATTCGAGAACGTTTAAGCTACCTAAAGAAAGTATTCCGGGAGACGATTTACAGGTCAATCACCTAGACGCAATGGATGAGGAATGCACAATGAAGTTCGATGGATCCTCGATAGAAAAGAAAGGAGGAGCAGGGGTTATTCTTTCAAAAGGAATGGAGGAGATTTGCCTTTCCTATAAGTTAGATTTCCCTTATTCTAATAACGAGGCGGAATGTGAAGCATTAGTGTTGGGGTTTCTAGAGGCTCTTTGAAGGGGTATTCGTTCACTTTGCAACAAAGGTGATTCAAATTTGGTGGTTCAGCAAGTGAATAGAGAGTACGCGTTAAAACACATGAGCTTGGCACCATACAAAACAATCATGCAGACGCTCCTCTACCAATTCCATCGGACCAAGATCAAGAGACAACCCAGAACGATGAATCGTTACCCAGACGCCTATGCCACCATTGCCCAAAAAATAGTCATGAGAAATGATACAACTACCATCATGATCTAATGAAGAACCGCTCCTTCGATAGTACAATCAATTCTACTGATGGGGGAGGATGCAGACTGGAGGGGAGAGATTAGAGGGTAATTAGAATCTGGGGAAGGAGCGATAGGGATGACGGAATTAGCCCAATACTTCATGAGCCTGAGAAACCTTTACTTTAGGAATACATGAGGATGGTTGTTGAGGTGCATCAGTCCAAAAGACGCAGAGCAGAGATTAAAGAAAACACATGAAGAGAACTGGGAGATAACAGAGATACCCCTCTACCGAAGAATGCAAAGAGAAGGGTATTTTTAGCCTAGAATGAAACAGGACGTGGAAGAGCTACAACGAAAGTGCGATAAATGCCAGTTATTCTTCGAGACAGTCAAATGTTATTTTGTAAAAGCTCAACCTGCATCCGTATATTGACTTCATCAGAGATGGAGTTACCCCAACATAGAAAATTGACGCAATGGGACTCAAGTGGAGGGCCCCGAGATTCTGCGTTCAGGAGGGGTAGCTTTATCAAAGGGGATACTTCAATAGGCCATTGTGTTGCATCACGAGGGAAGAGGCAACTGAGGTTCTCAAACAGGTGCACGATCTATCTCACATAGGAGGGGCCAAGTTATATGACCAATTGATGACATTGGGGTATTACTGGCCAATAATGGAGAAAGACTATACTGAGTTCATTTAAAAATGCAAAGCTTGTCAACTTTATGGAAATATGATCCATACCCCATCGATAGACCTACACTCCCTGGAGACACCTTATGCTTTTCACACTTGGGCGTTCGACCTGTTAGGGGAAATACATCCTTCTTCGAGGGGGAAGATATGGATACTAGTAGCAACGGAGTGCTTCACAAAGTGGGCTGAAGCGATACCACTAAGAAGGGAAACAGCGAGGGTGGTTAGCAACTTCATCAGAGAATACATCATTTACCATTTTGGGATCCCAAAGGCCATCCTTTCAGACAATGGAACCTCTTTCGTCAATTCGGAAGTAACGATGCTCACAGACAAGTACTCCATTGTCCATCATACTTCGACGGTGGCATATCCAAAGGGAAATGGTCAGGTCGAAGCAACTAATAAAACTTTGGTTAATATCTTGGCTAAAACAATGGATGATTTCCCAGGAGTATGGGATGATAATATACCAGTTGGATTGTGGGCCTATCGAACAACCAAGAGGAAGCCTACAGGGTATACTCCATTCTCCCTTGTCTATGGGGCCGAGGCGATTCTCCTAGTGGAGTTATAAGTTCCCTCTGCTCGATATGATTTGCAAAGTAGCATGCTCCCTAAGAATAGACATGTGCAGTTGGAAGCTTTGGATGAACACAAAGATAATGCAATGCAACACTTCCAAGTGTATACGAGGCGGCTATCCAAGGCATATGATAACTTGGTGAGACTAAGGAAGTTCGTAGAAGGATATCTCGTGTTAAAAGCAGTAGTGAAACACATTAGGGGGCTTCCTCTGCCCAAGTTTGCAGCAAATTGGGAGGGACATTTCATTGTAAAAGAAGCTCATGACTTAGGTTATTACTTAATTTCTAAAGTGTAAGAAGATAAACCATTCAAGATTAATAATAAATGGTTGAAGGTCTATCATGTGTAAGCAATTAGGTTTGAACCACTGATGTATCTAGCTGTTGTTATGAATACACAAATTCTTTTTTACATGATGAGTACGCAAGTTCTTTTTATTATAATCCAAGTGGAGATGAAAGAATTATAGAAATTCATAATGTAGGAAAGCAGTTGTAGCACAAAGAAATGACATGGAAAACATATATCTTTCTTGATTCATAAACTTTGGGGCATTACAAAATTAGGAGCTATTACCCAAGAATTACATAAGAAAAAATATATATATACAAAAGTTCATTAGCCTAGGAGGAATCACAGATCAGGGGAAGAGAAAAAATCTCTAGGAAGACCCAAATATGCTTCTAGGCAAGACTGTTGGGCATTCATAGAAACCTCCAGCCTCGTTTGTGCTTGTGTATGCTCGATGAGGAGCTTCTCTCACTTTGACTTTGCCAAGTGTAGAGCTTCTTTGAGGTCCCCCACCTCTTTGTCAACGGCTTCAAGAAGATGTGCTAACTCAGCCAACTTGGCTTCCTCAGCCCGTTGATCCTCCTAATGTTTTTGGAGAAGTTCCTTCTGGCTATCCAGTCATTGGCTCTTCAAAGTTTTCAAATGCATAATAAGCTAATCAAGACGAAATCTATCATGACCTAACTCCTTCAGGTAGCCCAAGAATTGGTTGAGGAGGGCTCTAGTAACGTTTGAGGTCATATTGCTAACAATCTTAGGCACAACGGTAGCCATACCCTGAAGCTTATAACTAATCACACAGATATTGGAATGCGGGCAATCCATGGTAAACGTTTTGGGATGGTGGTTTGTAAGAAGCTCAACTACCAAGCGATAGTTGGCAAGCATCTGAGGAGAACGCTGGAGCACCATCAGGTAGAAGGCATGATGAACCAAGTTGGGCAGAGGAAGCTCACAGCCAGATTCACTCTCAGCAGCAGCACCGTTCGTGGAACCTTGATCGTTGTGGCTGGAGTCTTCTGAAACAATGGGTTCCCGATGGGGTAAGGAGGTAGGCGAAAGAACTGGTGGAAAATCCTCCCGAGCAACCTGAGAACGGTTAGAGGAAATAATGAGTTTATGAAAAATCTTAACAAGTGTTTTCGTTGTTAAGTCACCGATATAGGTGGAGTTTATGAAAAATCTTAACAAGTGTTTTCGTTGTTAAGTCACCGATATAGGTGGTGTTTATGAAACATATTAACAAGTGTTTTTATTATTAACTCACCGATATAGGTGGAGTTTATGAAAAAAATCTTAACAAGTGTATTTGTTGTTAAGTAACCGGTATAGGTGGAGTTTATGAAAAATCTTAACAAGTGTTTTCGTTGTTAAGTCACCGATATAGGTGGAGTTTATGAAAAAATCTTAACAAGCGTTTTCATTGTTAAGTCACCGATATAGGTGGAGTTTCTGAAAAAAATCTTAACAAGCATTTTCGTTTTTAAGTCACCGATATAGGTGGAGTTTATGAAAAAATCTTAACAAGCATTTTCGTTGTTAAGTCATCGATATAGGTGAAGTTTATGAAAAAAACCTTAAACACGTGTTTTCATTGTTAAGTCACCAACATAGGTGAAGTTCGAGACACTGAGAAATGAAGAGAAATTAACGCAGTACCTCAGTAGTAGCATCAGCGAGAATAGGAGCCACCATGGAGGCCTCAACGGTGCCCCTAACTGAAGAAGCCTCAACGGTCGATAAAGCTCCCTCGCTAACAAATGGTACCAAGGCCAAGGAAGGAATTTCACTGAAAGAACACGAGGAACCTCCAAGCGATGCCCTAGAATGGGCAGGCACTGAAGAATCACCATACGGGACAGCAAAATCAGCCTTGCCTTAGAAAGAAAAAAAAACACTAAGAGCAAAGGGTGGGGTAAGGCTCGGTGAAAGATGCAAATATAAAACCAAGTGTTAGACACAAGGAGAAAGTATAAGAAAAAGGAAGAAATACATCTAGGCGTTACCTACCCCCGTTATGGCACCAAAAAGAGAAATTACAGTCAGTGGTCTCGTCAATGCAGTGGGAAGGAGAATGTTAGCTATCAAAGCCCAAAATATCAGAATAATAAACAAAGAAATGGGACAAGGAAAAGATGTGAGACTTGACAAGAAATTTACCTCAGGAGCACTCTCCTCGACCATAACGATGGGAAGAGGGACCTATTTCTCGGATGGTAACTCAGAAGAGGCTGGAGTAGTTGCCTATGATTGACGAGATATTTCAACAGATCTAGCAGTAGCAGCCCCTGCAGCAGCTTCTTTGGCCCGTTGGGAGGACAAACGGCGAGAGTAGGTGAGACCTGTCAAGGGGGAATGGGAGGACCAGTATCAGCTTGAGAGACACCAACCCCCTCCCCACAAATGGCTCACAGGGGAACCAGGGGAACGAGGGGCACTGGGCCTTTCTTCAACTACCTGCACCAAAGTTATCAAAAAAATAAGCAAATGCAGCTTACCTTAAGAAAAGGGGAACAAGAATAAAACATGCACACATACCTGAGATCCGGAGGGACAACGAGAAGGTATAACCACTGATGAAGGCGAAGAGGAGGCAACAATAGAGGGAGACAAGGATGGAGGTATCTTGGCTGTCCATTTCTTCTGGGACTTAGTGCCCATAGTTTTCTTCCTTATGCCCATTGCATCAGCACCTTGAGGTACCCTCGACCTTTTTCTCCTCTTTGTCGTTGGCTCAGATAGATCAACCACAATCGTGGGGAAAGAAGCCGAAGGAGGAATGATGACAGGGCGCCATTGAAACTCAACATTTATTCTTTCAACCTCAGCTCTTCATCTACCTCTGCAGACATAAGAGGGGGAACGGAGGCAATAGGGAATGCCTCCAAAGGAGTTTGTGCTTGATCTTGGGGATTGGACTTTGAGGACTTAAAATTCGAGGAAACCCCACTTTTAGACTTCTTAGTCTTTTTAGCAGGTGGCTGAGAAGGCCCTTTTCCTGTTGCAGCTTCGACCGAAGGGGAAGGTGGTTTGGTGGTTGCTGCGGCCTTAGGCTTGGGAATGGTAATGGGGATCATGGGGCAGTGTGGAGGAGGTTCAGTAGGAGGTACTTTTGGGGTCTGTATTAGAGGGAACTTAATCCCAAGAACGAAATCACCCTTTAACCCTAACTCCGAGGCAGAAAATGAAAGAACTGGAGGATATACGAGATCCCCCTCGATGAACTCAGAAATTTAGACCAGTTTCCTCGGTTAGTACTTTGTTAAAAATAGAGGGGTTACGTCTCCTTGCCTGGTGATGCTGGGAATGGTGACTCGCCCAACCATTATAGAACTCACTCCCCACGCAGCAGTTGAGGAGAATAGGGAACATGCCTCTCTAAATGAGACCTTGGGGTTAGATGATTAAAAATATTGGCGAGAAGCCCCTTGATCGAAGCCAAACTGATGGCGGCATCGGTTGGGATTATAGTGCTCGCTGATGTATCCCCACTAGGTGTAAAAGGGAAGGTATCCTGTTAAGAATAGAAGGACCACAACTAGTGAAGGGTCTTTAATAATGAGGACTAGAGGAGTTGCTTGGACCACTCTTGCTTCATGGTTGAAAAAACCACAAGTGTAGAGAAAGATATCCTCTTTATAGGGCCTCATCACAAAATTCAAAAAATCATCGATAATGGAGGTCAACTCCTTTCGGCTTTATCTCTTGTGATAAACAAAGGAGCGTGGTGGCAGAATTGTTTCCCCCAAAGGAGGGAGGTTGATCTTGGCTACTACGGCAGGGAAACATGCATATAAGAAGTCTAATAGGAGGACACAGTTGGCAAAGTTGGATAGGTTATAACGACCCAAAGATCGTTCCATGTCAAAAAGGGTTCTATTGAGCCATGTGTAGAGGGATCCCAAGGCGATTAAAGCTAGAGGAAGCTTGATACCCCGGGACAAACGGAGGGATATGTTGATGAGGTCCCTTCGATGTTGGTCATTGGGTTTCCCCATTAAAAGGAAACGAGAAAGAATGACAAGGATATAGGCAGTAAGTTCCAGTTATGTACCTTGTCTAGGGGCAGCCTCGGAGGAACTACTTTTAAAAGGACCTTTGAAGAAGTAGTTGATGAGTGGAGTGAAAATATCTTTGTTTAAAGAACCTATGCACATACGGCATATACGATCCAACTCCAAACGATCAGCAGTCTCTTGAGCATCCAGGGCTTCATCAGAATAGGGCTCATGACCTCTTGCCTCAAGGCCTAGGAGCTCGCACACGTCCCCACACAGTAATGAATGTATGAGTGGTAACATTCTAGCAAGACACCAGAATGGGAAGGGTAACATTATTCTTGGACATAGTGAACTCACCAAACCACTTAGCCCGATGAAGCCCAATTTTGGTTAGAATGTCAGCGTGGGAACTTTACATATGGGAGTTCCAGACAATAAAGTGAGCTGGAGAGCCCCAAGCCCCTCAAAGTCGATGTGGGACCACGGGAAGTCCCCTCACTCAAGACGAAATCAGAGAGTTCCCTCTGGAGGTAGAAAGCCCCAGTCATCAGCACTTTCATCTTCATCACCAAGTGTCAGGGCATCATCCTTGGCATTAAAAATGCATGTCTTATAAGACCCAACAAAGTCATAACCCTTGCCGAATATGGGGGACCAGCGGTAGAAGAGCAATTGATCCAGGCGGGCAGCAGCCAATAAGGCGGCAGTAGAGGTGGTGACAACAGGGGTAGCAGGTGGAGCACTAGTGGCAGGTATGGTAGGATTACTTGACGAGGCCATTACAGACAATAATAAAGTACGAACAAAAAATATGCTCGGTAAACGAAGAGTTGGGAATGAAGATGGAGGAGAACAATCACAAGTGGTGGCGTAAAAGATGAGAGAAGGAAGAAGCTAGGTAAGAGCTTGGTAACAATGGAGTTCGCACAAAGTTCTCTCTCTAAGGTAGGCATGAGCTTGAAGAGGATGAAGGAAAGAGAAGGGTTTGAAAAAAAAGACGTTTGAAACCTTTTAAGGAACTCATCTGTTGAGTTTCCCACCACATGTGTAAGGTCGCCTGTGATCATTTCAAATGGACACGTGGCACTTCGGGAGGTGTTTTAACATCTGAAAAGACAACGTCACATCATTTATGAAGTGACACCTAGGTAATAGATGGGGTTGCCTTCTTCAGCGAGTTTGAGTTTTGACGCCAGAATTTCTTGTCAGACATATCCAATAACTCCTAACGGAAAAGATGTCCCAACGATTCAAAAAAGCTACGATGTCCCCTCGCCACAAGTCTAAACGTTGTTTAAATAGTGACTCGACTACATCAGGGAGAATTTCTGCTTTTTTGAACATAGCGAAGCGTTACAATGGAGAATTTCACTTACCAATAATCAAAACGAGTATTTGAGAAGGTTAACAGGCCTTTCAGGAGAATTTTGAATAATAAAGTTAGAACGGTTGAAGCTCAGTGTCAGAAAAAAGTGGCGATGTCCCTTCGCCACAGCACCAATAATTCGTAGTGCTTCAGTTCAGGTACATCAGGGAGAATTTTACTTTTTCCTGAAGATTTTAACACGGTGGTTCTAACGAGGGAAAAGATGCCATAATTTTTTCACACAGAAAAGGTTTATAGGATTGAGAAGTTTTCGTGCAGACATTTCTTATTCCAGCAACAAATCTCTCCATGAAGGGGGAAATGTAGAGGGGGCATGAAGGTAATCCTGAGATTAGATATAATTCCCCCATTAGCAACAGTGTTTGGGATTAAGAAACCGAGGCAGCTCAAGCGTGGCAACTCAGCGAGACAACTTAGCGTGGCAACTAATAATTTAGCTTGTGGTGTTAGTCATATCGTATCTTTGTTTATATTGACTATAATCCATAACGGTTGTAATGATGTAATGAGAATAATAATGAGTTTTAGTGTGAGGTCAAACGGTACTCACGAGAGACCAATCTTGGAAGGGCCTGGGAGAGCTTTCATGCTCTATCAAATGACCTCACAATGGGAACTTTAGAGGGACTTGGTTTTGAGGATTGAGATGTAAGGCATCGTTGTGTCTTATCCGACCATCTTAGATACACCTGGTAAAATACCGAAGGACCCTTACCATGGAACCTCAGGCGGAGCAGCTTGGATTTCCATAGGGCGTTGAGGTATGAGCCAAACAACCCTCTACTTAATGTCACATCCACTTTATCTAATGTCACTAACCATATAGGTAATGTCATATATGTACTTGAGTAAACCACTGTGGTATTTGGGGCTGTCAGACAGTTGGTATCCACCTATGTGACAACGGCCCCCTGACTCACAGTGCTTAGGCAAAGGGCATGTCTGGGCATTTAATGGTTATGACATGGAGACAACTAGTGCATTAGGTATTTAATATTTGTGACATAAAGTATGAGGGATGTCTTTCACAGGCATTAATGGCAAAGTTGCCTCGGGGGTGGTGTGGGAGGCTATTTAAGGACCCTAACCACCTCTGAGGAGAGGATGATCTTTTTGAGAGTTCAGAAGTCATTACTAGAGATAATATACATCAGAAGAGAGTTATTACAAACCAGAGAGTTTACTCACCCACCATTTTTATTTATTACAAAGCTTTTAATACTTGATAGAGATTCTTGAGGGTGGTTGGTGTGTTTTGGTTGCCTGCCAAGGTATATCTAGGGTGCTTACTTATCTCTCCCTCTATCTAAGTTACTTCTAAGTTCATTATCATTATTTGAGTTATACACGAGCGATCTGTAAGCTCAAACTGATTCTACATTATTGAGTAGTATTTGAATGTCCTAGGGTTAATCAATAGTGTTGATATTTAACTTATCATTACTATACTCAAAATCTAATCTACCCTCTTACATATATATTAGTAAGAATTTCTTCAATATCCACTCCTACTTCCATAAGGTCTCTGAAATGGGGGTAGTACTATCCTCCCATCATTGTTTGGACATGGGGTAAGAATTTCCTTATTACAACATTGACTTGCTCCTCTTCGAAAGGTCGGTTGGTCATGGTGGCTTCTTTCTCTCTGCAACTTTCTATGAAGTTACTGACATATTCCTCGATATTTTGTTTGAGAAGTTCTAAATCTCGATGGGTAACCTCCAACTCCTCGTTATACTTGTATTACGACATGAATTCATGGGAAACATCCTCCCAGCGACGAATCCTGGACTCATTAAGATATAAGAACCGTCAAAGAGCATTATCCATTAAAGTTTGTTGGAACATTTGGGCCATTATTTCCTCATAAGCACCTAGGAGATTCATGGCTCGGTGGTAACTTCGGATATGAACAATTAGGGGTCCACTACCCCCACTCTTCTTAATGTTAGGCATCTTTAACCTTTCTGGTAGCCTTGCTTTAGGATAGGGAGGCATTTGGGTGTAATCCATGTAGTTCATGGAGATTTGGAGTTAGTCAAACTTCTTGGTCAACATCTTAAGGTCTCCCTTGACCTTATTTAACTCTTCTTGCTTTGGATCAATGATCATGGGTAGGTTAGCCCCTGCTGGGCAAGATTCGGCATAAGGAGCTGAGATGGTGGTGGACCATTAGAAGGAGGGGCACGTGGAGCATGCTAATATTCCTCAGGGACCTAAATAGTCTTAGTTGCAGACAGACTCATACCATGAGGTAAGAGGACCTTAGGTTATTCAAGAATAGGCTGAGTCGGGCTAGATCCGTCATCAAATTCGGCTGCACATTCGGTACTTAGTCGACGTTCTGTATGGAAAGAAGATTAAGTTGGATTTAGAGTCAGAGGAAGTAGAGAGGGAAATGACAGAGCCTCGGGGCTATTCGACGAAAGATCAAAGCCAATAGCGATCTAGGCCAAGGGTCTGGTATGCGATTGACCTGAGAAGGAGAAATATTCGAATTTATTTTTTTGAAAGAAATGGAAAAGGCTTTTATTATAGGAGGAAAATATTTTTGACATTTTTTGGAAAAGATGAGGACAAAATGTTTTTTTGAGGGGTAAATGGGAGGAAAAATGCTTTTGATGTTTATGATAAAAGGAAGGAAAATGCTTTTGGTATTTTCACAAAAGTGGGGAAAAATATTTTTGACCATTTTGGAAAGGAAAGAGGAAAAAGGAGAAAAAAAGGGTCTCAGCATGATTATTATTGTTTTTTAATAATAATAATAATAATAATAATCATATTATTATTATTATTATTATTATTATTATTATTATTATTATTATTATTATTATTATTATTATTATTATGTTCTCGCTTGTATTAGGTTTACCTAAATGCAAAAAGAAATGCCGGATGGGACCCGAACCTAGGAAAATTGGGTTTTAAAAATATATAAAACACAGTTGAACTTGTTACCAGGCTCATAGACAGGGTTCCATTTTAAAAAAGATGAAACTGCGCAAAAATGGGCGGCATGCCGACCCATCATTTCGGCACAGTTTTGGGTAGTAATCGATAAACTAAATATGAGTGACCTAGGTTTGACGCCTGTATGAAGATATGCATTTCTTGGGTTAATTGGAAGAGTTTCCCCCTTGCCATGACTTCTGCGATATACATTTTGCTTTTGAGGGAAATTGGTACTTGTGGACAAGCCATTAGATATACCCGAGTGTAATTAAATTACCTCATGGGGACTGTACATGCGAGAGAGAATTTGATATACTCGACAAACGTGAAGGATTTCCCTTCTATATGCATCCCATCATGACTTCTGTCAAGTGGTATGATGCGGGGGGAACTGTTCGATATACGTCCAAGGTCCTTGGCCGATGCAAGGTGAGATTCATATTGCTTAGGCAAATTGCGACCCGCCGGACCAGCGCCCATCACAAAGTGACTCCGCAGTTACGGGTCAAAAATTGGTCAATAGCCAAGCTCTTTGGTGTTGTAGTGTGCAAAATGCATGATTTTTTATTAGTATTTTATGGGAGAATATTTTATTTAACATGCTGAGCTCTATACTAATGGGGGAGAATGTACAAGTATAAAAAGTAAATCTAACATGGAGCATGAAGATCACACTAAGAATGGATATGTGATGGTCAGTGATGTGTGCCTATTTATGAGTGAGTGTGCTGTGGTGAACCTAAGAATGGATTATCTACAAGTTGTGTGTGACAAGTGTGAGTGAGCGCGAATATATACAAGTGTGATAAGTGGAGGTGTGTGTTAGTGACACATAAGCATGGATATTCTAACTGCAACATGTGGATGTAAGTGATCTTATGTGTAAGTAGTGTGAAGTGTACATGAAGAGTACCTACAAGTGTGTGAGTGAGTAGTGATATAAGCATGAGGTAGCTATATGTAAGAAATAATAGAGGAGAAAAAAAAGAACATACAGGTAGGTGTATACACACGCAAGAAGAAATAAATAATAACCATGCAAACAGTGTCTAGACCTCTTAAGTTTGTCCTCAACGGAGTCTCCAATATGTCCATCCCGATCTCTCCCTTCCCGACGGGGGAAAAAAGGAGGGGGAAAAGGTCTCACGCCCTCCTCCTCTAGGCGCTCTTTGGCCGCTGTCGGTGTGGGGTGAATGTAAAGAGATGAAGTCGTCAACCTATTTTGAACAAACAGGCAAAAGAACACTTCGCCGCCTCGAGAGAGCGGCATCAAAGACAAACTAATGCTTATGAAACCAGTAGTTCAAAGTTCGGTGGCTAAGTTACGAAATGAGAAGGTGTTAGGGACCCATCCCACCCTTTCGGTCTCTCATTGGCTTGTGTAACTCTTTCCCTTAATTTTTCAGTGAAGTGTGTCTGTGTGTATATATAAATGAAGATCGAAATCGCCCAACTCATATCATGGAAAAGATAGAGTGAGGTCGTCCATGAGACCGTTCCTAAAATAATATCTAGAAAATACGACGTGAACGCTTATCAAGATATTTATCGTTATGATGAAACGATAATATATGTTAGACAAAACACCAATATGGACCACAAATATAATATATATTAAAATAATGAATAGATGAAAATGGGAAAATTGGAGACTTAAGAAATTCGACTCGAGTCTCGAATTTTAGTCTGAGATGCCTATGTAGCCTATAAAGGCATTAAAGTCAACATAGTTCTCATGCGGCATAAGGGTGGGGTTTATCCCATAAATTCGAATGGGGATTTATTATATGTGTGTGTGTGTAGAAAACATATTTTTAGTTTTGGCAAATTATAGTGGATAACCCCGCGAGAATTTATAGGTGTAACCCTCATTTTCTTTATTTTTTTATAGAAAATAAAGTACGTGCAATATAACTAATAAAGTATGAGATATTAATGGGTATGAACTAAAGTAAAATCTAGATTAAGAATATATGTGACTAATGAAAAAAATAAAGAATGTAAAGAGAGAAAAACATTTTTGGACCTTCTTTGGAGAATTGGGACTCGATCTTGATCATTGATGAGCTCCCTTAAATGTTGAGATGAATGTTGGATGAGAGAGAATGAGATTTTTCTAAATTGGTTATGAAAATGATGAGAATAAAAGACGAAAATGAATTTCACACAAGGAAACTTGGCTGATTACAAGAGAATGTTGTTGAGATAACTGATATTAATCGATCTGAGGTGTACCTTGGGAGTGAGGTCATGCCATGTATTTATAGGTTAAGGGGTGCTGATAGTCATAGCCCTATCCCAGCGAATCGGCAGGTAACCCTATACACAATGCCGATAGGCAGGGAAGTGGACTTGCCAATCGGTAGTCTCGTGCAGATTTTTTTAGAAAAATGGTCGTAAAATGCAATCCATGAATCCAAATCCTTCAAGAGACATACCATTATAATGATAATTTAGATATCTTTAAGAGTACTTTGGGCCTCCCAGATTTGGGAGTTGCGTTCGGTCAAACAGGGCTCGAAAGCGCTCTTCGATCTATTAGAAGGGAGATCGTCAAACAGTAGTGGATCGTTAGTCTAAACCAAAAGTCAAAATTTTGCACGGGGTGGACCATTGGAAAGGTTATGCGAGGTAATTCGACATTCCAAAGGGCTTCACTCAGTTCGGAGAGTTAACTTTTGTTAAATGAGTCCCAAAAGTTCATGGTGACCTTTTGGAGTAAAACGGGTCGTTTGTCTGTTCTATAAGGCTGATTCACACATGGGGAAGATCGTTGGAAATGGTATTTATTGGAATTTGAAGATTCATTTACTCTCATTCGATACGAAGAGTTGACCTTGGTCAAATGGATCTCGAGAGCGCCCGGTGGCCTTCAGATGAATTTTAAGGGAAAACGGATTGTTAATCCGAACGGTTATCCCGTTTTCCACATGGGGTGGACCATTGGAAAAGGGATTTAGTTCCCTTCGACGATTCAAAGAGATTTTACTCTGACGATGAAGTTGACTGGGATCAAATCGGGGCTTGGGAGCACCTAGTGACCTTTAAATTTCTTTTTGGTAGTAAAATTATCCATTTGTCCGAACCGTTATGCCGATTCATGCACGGGGTGGACCATTGGAAATGGGATTCAGATCCCTTTGAGGATTAATTGATATTTAAATCTGACAATAGAGTTGACTGGAGTCAAACGGGCCTTAAGAGCGCCCGATGGTCTTTAGATCAGTACTCGGAGTATGACCAAAGGTTTGTAACGAAATGGGGAGGTGCTAGGGACTTAAGGAGAGACTTAGGGGATCCTATAATGTGGTGTCTATAGAATTCTTGGCTATGGTTCATCATTTTCCTCCTCTTCTTCTGGAATTTCATCGCTCAAGTTCCCTTTTTATCCCAACACGAGTTGACAGGAGCCTTTAACATTGTTGCGTCTTACCCCTGACGGTTTATTTTTTCTCAGAGTATTAAGTATTTCTACTGGTGGGTTTTGACTACCCCTAACTGGAGAAGTATGAGAGTTTGTTATCCCTCTGATGGTCGTCCTACCAAGGTCTAGGTAAGATCCAACATTTATGACTATATTTTCTCTTGATTTTTTATCGTCATTTTCAGTGCTCCGGTGATCTCTACCATGTTTGATGATGGTGCACTATTTGAACTATGCATTCTTCTACGTGGTGGTAGTAGTCCCGATGACATTTTTTTTATAAGTAAATTTTGTATTTTAATTAGAGAATTAAAAATGCTTAGTGTAAGAGAGTGAATTGTAAACATGAAATTCATAAATTTGGGTTACTGTTTCTACCTATAATTTTTAGAGCACCAAAAAAATCAAAATTAAGGATGAACTAGTGATGACTTTAGGATTAAATTACCCGAAATATAATGGTAATAGTGATATTTACCAAGATAATATAATTAAACTATGATCATGTTCATAAGATACCCATAAAGTTAGTTGAAGATGAAGACGGGTAAACTCTTAACTCAGATCTTTAAACTATAGTGTGCTTATAATCAAGTTCTGACCGAGCTCACCCGTGAAAAAAATGAGTTAACAATCGGTGCCCATAAATAGCACCAATCTGATTTCACACATAAATGCAACATCCATATAAGAAAAGAAGTCTGTGAGTCATTAGTTATAGAATTTATCAGTATGACAATGAACAATCAATGAAGTAAATTAGTATAGAAAATAAGATGAAATAGAATGGTCCATCCATATGGACTACATGTACTTTGGTGTAACTCTTTTCTCACTAACTGAATAGTGTTTTACAAGTTGTAGGTTGTACTTTCTATCTTTAAAGATTATTTTGGCAGAGTAAAAATATTTGTTTATAATGTCTTAACTTATGGAACAAGCAAGAATGTGCAATCTATTTATAAGTGTCTTGGGATGCAATGTGCATCCTTAAGGCACATGGAGAATGTTGATTGATCTTATCCTCTTGATTGGAGACACATGTCCTTCTAGAAGATTCATAGAATGTGTGAACATTCTCTTCATGTGCACCCATTTGTGCATGCCTATAATGACTGAAATGCCCATTTTCTCAAATTCTTTGAATTCTTAGTTGTCTGATGAAATTTGGGTGACCCTGTGAGGTCAAGGGTATGAGGCCAATCCTGAGTGAGTATGACGCCGACCCTTTTTTGATCGAGCGACTAAAAATGTCCATTAAGTATAAGACATCACTCCTTGGATCATAAATAACATTTCAACATAAACACTCAGTGTATAAAGACTTATTTAAACTTACATGTCAGCTCGGGATTATAATCTCTATAGTTTTTCCAAGGCGCGTTTACGATCATTATCACGTAACTTACTTTGAACTTTAACTTACCCACACATCACCGTGTTAACTTGTTTTCTTATTCGATTCGTATAGTGTGAATTTTTCAATTATATCAACAATTTATCTCCCCAAATATTACATATAACATATCTTTCCTTTTAATTCCATTTAATCCCGGAGTTAATCGTATCCAATTTGTTTTCATGAACTTGCACTCATTGTCACAAATGTCGCAGTATGTTTCTTGCTCAATAGTTTAGGGTATAATACAAAGACGCACCATAGGTCTCCAGTCCCTCCTTAAATTTTCTGCTACTCCTTTGTGAAAACTATTTCATATTAAAATAATATCATTTACTTGCAATCAAACCAAAGTTTTTTTTATCAAAAATACCCATCTTATTGCTATTTTTCACTTGTATAAATAAACCTTTTGGTTACTTAGTGTTACTTTAAATGTTTTTTCAGACCTGAAAGCCTAAAGCCAAGGTAAAAACTACATTGTCATCCTCGTTACATATTTAAACACATTTTTCCATTTACCCCTTATTACACATTTTGGATCTATTATAAATATCTTTACTTTTGCAAAGTCATATTTTACATTCGAATTTAAGGACCATTTGCATTCTTTAGTGTTCATTTAAAATTTTGTGTAACAAGTCCATGTGACACCCTACCTATTTTAATCACAGATAATCGATACTTTATAAAAATAATCAGGAATCTCATTTGGTGCATTCTTAGCATCACTATCGAAAAACTTATTAATTACTAACCACCTATGTTAAATTAAGCTGGTGCCAAATTTTATATTTTATTTATTTAACAACATGTGAGACTAAAATAAATTAACCAAACCATCCACATAATAATAGTATGAACAATAACATGACATATATATGATCAAAGAAGCCCGAACAAACCATCGGTTCCCAAAAAAATAATCCACTACAATTTGAAGTAAACAAAACTGAATCTGAATAAAGTCTGATAAATAAACTAAAGAAATAAATAGTCTAAAGGGGATGCAAGCCCAAATGAAATACTGAAGGAAGTCCTATCTAGAAATGAATAATCTAAAACGTCCAAAGAAACTCCTGTAAGCCTCCATAAGTGCTGCAGCTACGGATCCCTGGATAGAATCATTAACTTTGGCATCCTTGTGACTGGACACCTAAAAGGTTTTAAAAATATTTTAACACGGTCAGAGCCCAGGAAAATAGTGTGAAAATATTATGTAGGTGTTTAAATCAGAGTTTAGATAAGTTATTAGATGCATATGTTAGCTCCACGTACATTCCCTTAAGATCCTCACCTCTCAACTAATGTTAAAACGTACCCTATCTAGCTATGCTACCCCTCCCAACTAGATAACGTATCTAAATAGCCTTAATAGGTATCGCTCCCTCGTATTGCACATACGAAACGTTACTACTAGATCGATAATTAATGTTACCCACGTATCATTATTGAGTCAATTATTTAAGTCTCTATACTTAAATTATCTTTAGATGTACACAATCTATTAGTTCAGCTGTCACATATAAGTAGATATATCACACTTGTATAGATTTATCACACATAATATATACAACTATAGCATCCCTAGAATGGCGCCTCGTGATGCTAGCATACTCTGCTATCATGTCCATGTACCTCTCGTACACAATCAAAGACTATTAGCTTCGCATGTCTCCTCAAACCCAAAATCAATAGCGCACAATATAGGCGAACATAGTTCTAAGCCTTTGGGCTACAGACATACCTAACATACCCAAATGACCTGGCAGTCCCACTAATATACATCATATAGTGAGCCGCCCTAAGTTCAATGTTCTGGGGAACACGCCCAAACCTCACTGGAATCGTCAAGGTGGGATCGTCCTCTGCGCAAAACCTCCTGCGATAGCAGGCAACATATGTACACATAATTAATTCACAAAAATAAGTATTCACGCAACTTATATACATATATTATTCATTGGGTATACACATAACCCATTAAATATGAATTCGTACGTAGTATTTTACTTTCTCGAATACTAAACGTACTAATAATCCTCATATAATGCATATTCGCCATTTTCGATATCACTCACTACCCAGAAGATTCCACACTATCCTTTAAGTTATTTCAATAGTTGAAACATCACTGTACTACTGATATTAGTCTTAGGTTATCATTTACTATTCCCGTAACCCAATTTATGATTTTACGATACTCATCATAAGCGGTTAACTATCATCGGTCTTAATCCCAACTTTACCCTCAATAAAGTTAATCAAGACTTAATCATATGCCTACTGACCTTCTATAAAACTCTATAGGGTCATTATAACATCTCAAAGGTTCCCCACAAATGTTGGCAAAGAAAGCTTCGCAAATAAACAAAAGACCTCATTTCAGCCTTGCTCGATCAATCGATCATTCCTGGGTTTGATAGATTTGTCCCAACTATATTTTTCTTCATGTTTAACACCTAAAGACTTCATGGATATCTCCCAAACACCCAATTAACATAACCAAACATCAGTTATGTTTCTAGGAATGATTTCTAATGTAAATAACACACCAAATCAAATTTAATACTATCCAAGAACCGATTAAATCTCAATATTCATAGAACCCTAGTTTATGTGTTCTTCATTCATAATCAATCATTTATACAGATTTATCCCATAAGAATTTTCACATATATTATGAGTTTGTTTCCTCTACATATGTGGATTCATTCTACATGCACTCCCATCCCAAATCATGAGTTTTATTAATTAAATCCCAAGAATATCATTAATTATCATCATATGAAAAACCCTACACTACATGGTTACTACAACTCATTAAAAACATGTAAGATAAACACTTGCCTTATCAATAGCAAGTCTGATTTTTTGTTGAGTGTGATGAGGATGCCTTAGCTTCCTTCTGATCATAATTCCGACAACTTTGGTGAATAAATGGTGTGATAAAGCCTCGGCTACTTCTACTCTTTCTTTCCTGTGGCCTCTCCTCTCTCCAGATTGTTATAACCCTAGAATACACTCAGATGAGAATATATACTTCTTCAATTTTCGGAGTTCTCTCTACCACAAACTCCCGAATAATCGAAACACCCTCTCGTGGTGTTGGCTAGTCTAAAATCACCCTAGGACCAAAATTCTACCCCCAGGTACATTATTCCGACATTTCGACCCTTTCGAAATCAACCGTGACTTCGAAATCACCATCTAAGTCACTCTAAAATAATTTCCTATATCGGCCTCATATAGTCTACTCACGGCACTCGGTTGAGATATAGCACTATTACGTTAGTGTCACTTGCTATGATGTAAAAATAATTATTTACTATTCACTTAATAATTTTATTCAATAAACATTAATCATTTCTTCTTCGATTAGAATTTTAATCAACACGTAAAATATAATTCCATTAAATTATGTCACACGTGTAATTTAAGATTAACTGAATTAAATCAATATTAAATACCTAGAAATGCGGGGTGTTACATAAGTCTCGCCTTACAAAGGTATTTAGCCCTTGAAATTAGGACGTACTTACGGTGAATAACTCTAGATACTGCTCACGCATGTCATCTTCCCGCTCCCACATCGACTCGTTAACTTTTGGGTGACCTTACTGAACTCTAACCAAGGGTACCACCTTGGACCGCAGCTTACGCTCACTACGATCAAGTATCACCATCGATTTCTCCTCGTATGAGAAATATGGATGTAAGTCGATCTCATTTAATGGGGCATGACAAAAAGATCTTTCACTCCTTTGATACGTCTTCAACGATGACACATGGAACACATCGTGAATCCACCATAAATGCTCTGGTAGTCCCAACCAATATTCCACTGGTACCACCCTCTCAATAATAAAAAATGATCCCACATATCTCGGAGCTAATTCCCTTTCTTGTCAAACCTCATCACCCCCTTCATAGGAGACACATGTACCAATGCCTGATCACCAATCTTAAGCTCTACGTGCTTCCTATCGGCATCGGTGTAACTCTTCTTCCTGTATTGAGCTATATGAATGTTCCCTAGAACCAACTCAATCTTATGAATGGTGTCCTGAATCACTTATAATCCCAATAGATTTTTATTTCCCACCTCTAACTAGAAAGAGATCGAATGATAAGGTCGGTCGTATAGTGCCTCAAATGGTGCTATGTCGATGGTAAAATAGTAGGAGTTGTTATACGCAAACTGTACCAATGGAAGATACTGCTACCATCCTCCCTTGAAGTCAAGTATGAATATGTGTAACTTATTCTCTAGAATCTAATTAACTCTCTCTGTCTGCCCACCAGTTTGTGAATGATACGTTCTAATCAAAACATTATTTCTAAAAAGATCTGCAAAAAATGGGACACAAAAATCTTGTCCCGATCGGACAAAATCTTAATCAAATCCCCATGTAGTCGTACTATATCTACAATGAACAACTATGCATACTGCATTGTCTAAAAATACATACGAATCGTTACGAAGTGGTCCACCTTAGTCAACCGATCGCTTATCACCCATATGGATTCGTGACCCAACTGCTATGTCGGTAGACCGATAATGAAATCTATGGAGATATTCTCCCACTTTCACATTGGAATCTTAAGTGGCTTCAATATCCTAATTGGTCTCTGGTTGTTTACCTTCACTAGTTGGAGGTAGCACACTTCGAAACAAACATTGTTATGTCCCGCTTCATCCTCGACCACCAATACTGCCTACGCATATCCTAGTACATCTTATCCCCACCGAGATGTAAAGAAAATCTGGACCCTTGAGACTCTGACATCACTGCATGTCGCATATCCTTATCCTTTGGAACCTCGAGTTTCCCATTAAAATATAAACCACCCTCTGAATTAATCGAGTACGACTTTGCCCCATCTTCTAACAACTGGCAAACCATATCCTGGCAATTCTGCTCCCCTACCTATGCTCTCACTATCCTCAAAATAATTTCAGGTGTGATAGCTAATACATACATACAAGTTCTATTGATTTCATCACCGTGTAAAATCTCTCTCCAAATTTCCTTCCAAACCTCAGCTATCTCCCCAGCAGGTCATCGGCTCAATGCGTATGCCACTACGTTAGCCTTCCTAGGATGATATTGAATATCAAACTGGTAATGCTTTATGAACTCCAATAAACTTCTCATCCTTCTGCATGAAAGGATACTGAAGAGATTTATAGTCGTGAATAGGGTAAATTACTCCCCCAACAAATAGTGCTTTCAAATCCTCAAGGAAAATACAACCACGTCTAACTCCAAGTCATACATGGGGTCATTCCTCTCGTGGGGCTTAAGATTGTGAGATGCATAAGTTATAACCCTCTCCTCCTACTGCGGAACACCCCCAAATCCCTAGAAGGATACATTTATGTAAGCGTAGTACTCCACTCCTACCCAAGGCAGTGAAAGTATAGGTGCTGAGGTTAATTTTTCTTTTAATTGATCAAAAGCTAACTGAAAATGGTCATCCCAAACAAATAAAACCTCTTTGCGAGTCAGATTTTTCAGTGGAACCACAATCTTTGAGAAACCCCGAATGAATTGTCTATAATATCCATCCAGCCCCAAAAAATTATAAACTTTGGATGCTGTCGTGGGCTAACTCCACTCCCTCGCCGCTGAAACCTTACTTAGATCAATTGCTATACCCCTATCAGACACAGTGTGGTCCAAAAACTTCATCTCTCGAAACTAAAACCCACACATCTCAAATTTGGCGTACAACTGGTGATCTCGTAGTGTCTATAAAATCATCCGTAGATGCTTGGCATACTCATCCCCCAAACGTGAGTAAACCAGAATATTGCCAATGAACGCAATCATGAACATGTCAAGAAACTATACCCAGTTCAACAAATCCATGAATACTGTTGGCGCATTAGTGAGCCGAATGACTTCACCGTAAACTCTTATGACCCATATCGTGTGAGGAAAGAAGTTTTAAGGACATCCTCCTCTCTGATGTTCAACTAATGATAACCAGATATCTATCTTGGAGAAGTAAGCTTCTTCCCTAAGTTGGTTGAATAGATCATCAATCTGAGGTAGTGGGTACTTATTATGAATCATAAACTTATTCAACTTCCTATAATCGATACATAACTAAAGAAATCCACCCCTCTTCTTGACAAACAACACCAGTGCACACTATGGTGAAGTACTCTGTATAATGAAACCCTGCCCTCGGAGTTGATGAATCTTCTCCCTCAACTCCCTCATCTCAGATGGGGCAATGAGATAAGGCACTCGAGTGATAGGCCTCGTACCTAGTGTTAGGTCGATCAGAATCTCAATTTCCCGACTAGGCGGCACACCAAGTATCTCTTGGAAAAACACTCTTACTACTAGAATTGAATCCAAAGATACAACCACCTCCTGTGAGGTCTGTTCCTCAATATAATACAAATGTGTGCTCAACCCGGGAAAAGACATTGCCACTGAGAACATCTCTTGCCTTGGGACATAAAACACAATGGTCCTCTCGAAATAATCCACCATCGCCCGATATCCCACTAACCAATCCATACCTAAGATAACTGTGTAACCCTCCATATATAACATTAGGAGGTCGGTGGCTAAACATAATCTCCTCACATCAATATCCAAACCTCTACAGATCGAATACATAAATGACCCACTACCCAACGGTGACTCCACACACATGGAGACCACTAACTGTGTCTAGTAGACCGGCAACTCACGCAAATTTGGTCTCTATGAAAGAATGTGATGCTCCCGCATCAAATAAAATTGCACCCTCAAGGATTGTTTGCATCGTTTATTGTTCATTTAAACTCTTGTATAACAAGTTGCTTTTCTATCAAAAATTTACAAATTTGGGGCATAAATCAAGATTTCATTCTCTTTGGGATTCATTTCGTAAATTATTCATTTTCAAGATTTACCTACACTTTATTATTTTAATCCTCAGGTATTCAAAGAATTACTATATTTGAATTAAGTTTACTACACTTCATTTTATTGCTTTTAAAAACTTTTAACAATATTTTTTATGATTTCTTTAACTATAAAGTCACATTATTTTATGTAAATAAGATTTCAAAAATGTTACGTAAATACTTTCGTGCAATTCAATTCTTAAATATGCTCAGCTTTAGTATAAAGGGAGAAATGGAACTTTCGTTTACTTTTAACACATAACGTATCAAACCCATTCTATTTATTATTTTTTTTCATTAATTAATATGTTTTTACACTATTTTTTTATGACTTTGATAAGAATATAGTTCTAGTTATCTAAAATTTGTTGCAAAATCGTCCATGAATTCTAGTCTACATTTTCACATGCATTTTCATGAAAACATCAATTTTTAGTACAGCCATAAGATTTTTATTTCATAAAAATGAACAATTTATTTTCTTAAAATCAATATATACATAATAATAATAATAATAATAATATTAATAATAATAATAATAATAATAATAATAATAATAATAATAATAATAATAAAGTAGAAAACTTATGTATGTCATAAGATGAAACTGTGATGTCATCTTTATGAGTTTTTCTACACTACCTATTTTGCCCCTTACAAATTTAGATTCCCCCTCTTTTGTTACACTCTGATTTGTTTCCCCTTTCCTTCAAAATTCAAAATCGAGGGTAAAGTAGTAAACTTGCATAACTCAAACTCAATCTCACACTCTTTAACCACACAAAACACATCCAAACCCCTGTGTCCCATCTCCTCTCTCCCGATTCAACCAAACCCTACCTTTATTCTCTCCCTCTCCCTCACACTCATCCGCCTCTCTCTCACTCCCCCTCATTTCTCATTCTCTGCTTTTTGCTCAACTCCAATACCATATTCCGATGGACAACATCTCCATTCCTCTAATTTGTCTCTATTATTGGATTTACCTATGGTTTTGTTGTGTGTTTACAGCTGTATGTTTATGGACTTATCCTCTCTCTCTCTCTCTCTCTCTCTCTCTCTCTCTCTCTCTCATGGGATGGTACTCTATTCTCTCTCACACACACATTTCACTTCATTTCTATGCTTTCTTGGGTTTTGATTCTGATGTTTATTTTGGTTTTGTAGGTACCAATTTGCCTATAATTTGTGTTTATTTGGCTCTGATCAGGTACCCCTCCCCCATTTCTATGTATATATATATATATATATATATATATATATATATATATATATATATATATGCTTAGATTTTTGTTGAAAGTGTTTAACCATTATTATTATTATTTTTATTTTTCTGAGTTTATTGTTGGTTTATGCACCATGTTTATCTATTTTTCTAGGTTGAACGTTGATTTATAATTCAAAGTACCGTTTGTATTTTTGCAAGTTTCTTGATTTCTTTTATTTCTAATCATATTTTTAATTTTGGGTATTTTTGCATTTTTTCGGATTTTTAATTATATTTGTAATTTGGTGTATTTTTCCATTTTTAGGAATTTGTATTCATATTTGTAATTTTGGGTATTTTTTCACTTTTAGGTATTTTTTAATTATGGATTTTTCAACAGAACAAATCTCTTAAAAGTTAGGTGTGGTATTATCTTGAGTGAAGTTTGCAGTTTTTATAGTATTAACTTTGGTTAACAAACATGGAACATGAAGTTTTTATAGTATTAACTTTGGGATAAGGGGTGTTTTCATTTTATTTTATAATTCATTCAATAGTTTCTGCTACAGGTGGTTACTCTTTATATGCTACATGAAATTGACTATTATTACAAACTTAACATTGAATATTATCTTGACTGAACTTGACTTGACTATGTAATCTTAACATGGAATTGTTTGTGGTTACTCTTTACATGATACAGGTGAGTGAATCATATTTCTGGTACGATTAGATGTAACCTATTGTTCGTGTTCATGTTTTCAGTGAGGGAATGAGGTGGAACCATGTGTGTCAGGGAACGAACTTTATACAACAAAGGTAATAAGAACCTTTTATATTCTGTAATTATCCTGCAACTGGTGATTAATTATAAGTCTATAACTAAGGAGTAATTTAAAAGGCCTAATAGGGCTATGCGTGATATTTCCAACATTTTGACTTTATTATGTGCTTATGGATTCTATATACTTTTATCCATTTAGCATTATCTGAGTGCAGTCTTCTATTCTAAATTTGGAGATACTATAAACTAAACATTCGATAAATTAATAGAATTTATTTGCTTGAGATCAGTGATACAATTGTGGTTCTGTTTAACTGCTTATGGACCTCTATTTTTGAATTCTTTTATTAAGTTTAGTGTAAATTATAGATTGATTTAATAACAAACCCTTTATTTTTAGTCCTCAAAGTTGTAGGTGGAAAATAAAGGAAAATGCAAGTTTTTCCATGATTGAGCCACCAAGTTATGTTTTATTTTTTAAGGTGTTTCATATATGTCGGATTTGGAAATAAGGAGAATTCTTTGTTTAAGTACTACATTATGTTTTAGTGCTACATCCCATTCCATTGCATTATGTTTTACTTGGTGTTTAAGTACTACATTAAAAGATAATGCATTACTATAAAACCTTACCGTGAGAATTAAGTAAATTTGTGTATATGGTTAAGGAGGCATTATTTTGCTATGTCTATTCCCCTGTTGTTTCATATAGCTTAAGTCAGTGTGTGTGAAGTTTTAAAATAAAGTTGAATGTGTATTAGAGTGTTTTAATATAAAGTTATTTTTCCTTTTAAATAACCCCCTGCACATCTGAGAGTCTAGAAGTCCCTGAAAATATTATCAAACTATAGCTGCTTTTTATTATAAATGCATGTTTTTGGGTGACATATCAGCTATGGATGACATCATCTAAGTTGTAGTTGATTATTGAAATAATGTGTGGAGATAGATATGCTTATCGTGTGTGTATATTATACATAATGTCTCGAGATGAATATTGATATTGTTATAAATAAGGTGTACCATCCAAATGTATTTCGTTGAGCTTCAATGTTTCTTCCATGAAACTTCTGGCAACAACATAAACTTTTCACAAACTCTGTATCATTGAGCTTCAAGTATTCAATAGTTATTGTTAACCAAGTCAACAACGGTTCCTTAAAAGATGCATATATGCGAAACAATTTTAGTTCACATCTGTATTCAGAGCTGTAGTTTTAAAATTCAAATATCTGTTTCATTATCTGTAGCTTGGCATAAAACTATACTTGTAGCTTGGCATTTACGCAGTTAACAATATGTACAAGAATTTAATTCTTCCTTCATAACTCCTTCAAGTACTGCTGCAACAATAATCATAAGACTGATATGGTATCAGAGCATCAAATGGACAACACCGAATTCGATCTTTCTTTAAATTCTACAACTGAAATCTCTTATACTCCATCACCAATTAATCTCACTAACTCCAATCACTTTGTTTCTCTAAAACTTACCAACACAAACTACTTACACTGGAAAACACAAATGTAACCCTTCTTATATGGCTGACTCAATTGATATTTTTCTTGACAACTCTTATGCAAGTATGCCATTGATATTCTCTAATATTCACTTATGAATCTTTGATCACTTGAGTGGTCAATCTAATCGCAATGTTGTGGTTATGTGTTGCAGATTAAGAGGGGTGGCATTATTTTCTGAATCTTTTCGGATGATGATGATAAGGAATAAATAAGGGTGAAGGAAATCTAAGAGAGCGAAAGCTAAGGTATGAGTTCTATATGAGGTTGATGTTCTGTGATAATGTTTTAGATGTTTTTTCATCCTTTGTTTCCCCCTTCTTGACATACCATCCATTTCTTTCTTCTTTTCAATATTTTTTTGTTATATGTTGTTGTATGTCCTTGCCTGACAAATATGAAATTAATCTTTATCATAAATTGTTTAAATTTAGGTCTCTATGAGGAATTTCTTTCCGAAGCCTCAAATGGTGGTCTGCCACCCTTGCTCAACTTGCACAATATGTGTTTGATTATATGTCTAATCAACATTTCTACGAATTTAAAAACTCATTTTGGGGATTGAACCCTCCAAACCATGATACACCTGAGTTTCATCACATAAATCTTCTTAAGTAACATTTTTTTTGATATTTTTCGGATCATTTTTTCCTTTGGTCAGGTAATCTTCCAATGCTTTTTAGTATATATATCAATATTCCTTGAATCTTCCATCCATATTACTCATGGAACCGTCCATTACCTCCTTGAACATAGCCTTCTCCGTCACCTAAGAAGGAAGTTGATATGAGTACTTATGCTGTCGAGTACCTTGCCACTTATGCTGTCGCTTTTCTCGACAGATACATAAACATTAAATCAGCAGTAGTCGATGTACTTGGCCACTTATGCTGCTCATGAATTGAAACACCTGGAAAATAGTTACTGCTCATGAATTGAAACACCTGGAAAATAATTATTTTCCCAAGTGATAAACTACAGCTGATTTAATGTTTATGTATTTATTAGGTGTAAGTTACAGAAGAGTCACAGTGAAACTGTTTTGGCTTGTTGCTTATTTAAACTATCATACACACTTTATGTCGTATGCTACTGATTTAAACTGTCATACATACTTAAGTGTAATGTGTCGGAAAGAAAATTGTTGTTTCTACACTTTCTCAGTTACCAAACGATGTATTCCTATTTTTGTATTATTTTGGATAATATGACTGCACACTGTATTATTTTGGATAATATGACTGCACATTGTATTATTTACTTCCTTTATTACTTATTATAGTCTGTTTTTTATATTCTATTTAGTTTCTTTAAATTTTGTATGTTTGATAGGTCCGATGTCAGTTATATGTACCCTGTCACGTCTAGAAGCTCCAAAAAATCCAAAATCAACAAGTTTGATTTGTGTAGTTCGAAAGCAACAAGTTATATGTAACCTGTCACGTATGTGTAGTTCTTTTAGTATTATTAAGTTTGATAGGTTAGGGAACATATCTAAAGGTTTTATACCACCGGATCCACCATTGACTAAATTGTTTGCCTCAATGATTTACTATAGGCGTACCCGCATAACATTTTTACCGGAACGAGATTGAAAATGTCTACAATTTGACTTTAAAAAGTGGACAAGCTACTCAAAACGTTCCAGGATGCCCACAAGGAATCAAGAGCTATAACTTAAGTGTTGTTATGAAAACAATCAAGCAACGAATGTGCTCGTATACCAAAGGCCATTCATAAAGGGGAAGCTGTTATTGAAGTTGAGAAAAATACTATGAAAGCTGAACAACTAAATGACATAGATTTTATTTGGATGTTTCAACATTTTCACTATTGAGCCTTGAGGTGAAGTTTCAACATTTCACTATTGACCTTTGTTTGCTTAACCAAAGGATAATAGCTTTCATTAGTGATGTGCAGCTTCGTTAGTATATCTCAAATGATATATATTCATTTTTATTGTGTATTTTTGTTTATGTTCCTCAATAAAGTTACATTTGTTTAATAGATTATTATTAAAAATGTTGTTTGCATATTTGATATTTTCCATTGTTTTTCCCATTTGTTTTGCAAAAAATATTTCACGACACACTTTGGACGGAGTTGCATATGCAAGGGGAAAATTACAAACTCACTAAATAAAGTTGCCTCGTATACGTACCAACTTTAGATTTTTGTATGCATACCTAATTTAGATTTTTAGGGATTTACATATTTATTAGTGCATAAACATCGACATTCCTATGTTTTGAGGTTACAAATGCAGGTATCATGTTATGTATACATTTAAGTTTTCATTAACACCGGTATTCCTTATATGGAAAAATCACAATGTGTGCAATTGATTTTTTATTGGATTTTAGTTTCATTGTTTTAAACTGAGTTTATATTAATACAATCGTTCTAATGTTGGAATGAAATAAATCAATGGGTTCTACTTTATTATGTCATATGGTTTCTATGTCCTATTAATGGTTGGGGTTTGTTTGAGAGCTTCTCTTTGGTTCTGTCATTGTGAATAGAATGAAAAAATGACCGTTGATGCTAATATTTTATGCTCTGGATAGATTTTTTTTTAATTTCATTATCATAACAACAAAAAACAGAAAAGGACTATTTAAATGACAACATACAAACAAGTTTAATAAGGAATTTCTCAAGTTCCACACTTAAATGACTATTTTATGGACATGGCTTGGTTATTTTTGACTTTTAAGCACCTCGCATACATTTTATTTTGGTATTGGTACCTTATGTGTTTGTTCGTTTTGTGTTCAATTGAGTACAATATATGTTGGGTTTGGGAATGATCATTTCAATATTCCTCTGTTTTATGTTGTAATTTAAATTCTTTTTTTATTAATGATTACATAGAAAATACAAATTGATTGTACTTATAGCTGGGAAATCAACCAAAATGCAGGTGTTGTAGCTTCGTTCTTGGCACGATTGATATTAGCAAGGCTAACATGCTCCCACTAACAAAAAGGGGAGTACCTACTGTTTCAGTATTTTGTTTTATGACATGTTGAGATTTATTGATTAGAATAATGTTATGTACATGTAGCAATCTTAGTGATAATATGTGTACAAATATGGAACGCGAGTATCAATTTATGTGATTGTAGCCTCCTCCTCTCCTTCTAATTCTGCTCTATCGGTTGCGAGGTGCTTCTAACATTTAATTTTTATCATTATTTGATTGGATTGGTTTATAATATATGTATATGTATTAATTTTATATTGTTGAGAAATCTAATAATTTTGAGACAAAACGAAGATTAACGGCAACATCTGATGCAAGAATCTTTTACAAGAAATGGATGTGAGTGAAGGTTTTATCTTGCCAAAATATAAGACTATGAAGTGTGTGAAACCGCACAATGCGACATTCTTTTCAACTGTGGAAGTTGAAGGAGATATTTTTCATGGGAAATCAGCATAGTCCACTTAACAAGTAGAGCTCTATGTTGCAAAGTCTGCTTACACTGCTTTAATGAAATGTAAATCACTTTTTTTTTATTGTGAATAACATCTTTTTTTGCTTTATTTTTCTCCTATTTTGTCTATTGTTGTATATATCAGAAGAAATTGATTGAGATGTTTTTTTATTGCTTCAGGTATTGGATTTCTTGAATGTACCCCACTCTTGAAGGTACTAACTTTTTTGTGTTGTATTTTAGGTGTCTGGGAAAATGACCAAGTTATTCTTTTCTATCAACCTTTTAGCCTAGATGTTTAATATATACAATTGGCGGTGCTTTAACCATAATGAAGAAACAGAGGTGTTGTGAATCCATGAAGAATTAAAAGTTAACCTTTGCTTTCTCAAAAATGTGGCTCAACAGCAGTTGAGCAGAATTGCCACGACCACCCACAGATAAATTACCAAGGATCTTCAAATTGATACGGTCAACCACTTTGTAAGGTGAATTTTATTCTTTAAATTGAAATGACGCGTCATTATGGTTAACACAAGTGGCATTTGGTAGCCGGTAGGTCGAACAAATAAATGTATTGGTCACCGTTAGTGAGATAAGGATGGCATGTGTTTATAAGTATAAGAATCTAGAAATATGCTTAGGCCTAAATAATTTGGTTAGGAAACTCGAGTTTACCTTCCAAGTCATAGGCACACATTGTTAATATGTTAATACTTTTTGAACGGTGCCTGTAGGCATGGGTTAATCCTTTCGGGTTTACCTTCCAAGGCGCAGAATGATGTTTTAACGTAGATATCTAAGGCATTCTTATTGGTTTGATATGTGCTCTATTTTTTTCCAGACAAACAAGAGTGAGATATTTTGAGTTGTTTCAAAGGTATTATCTTACACGTTTTTTCCTTTGGTTTCAATGTTTTGAAATTAGGGCTTGACAGGTTATCTAGGTGGGCGACTATCATCTCGACAGGCTCTCTCCTAGTTTCAAAACTCTCGGGGGTATGAAACCTTCTCTAGATTTGAATGGTCATATGATTTCAGTTTAGATTTTTGTCTTCGATGGAACTTACACTCTCTCTCTATTTTTTTCCTAAGATGTTTACAGGTAGAACATTTAATGGTAAATTCAGTTTAATAAAAGTTTCTAACACGTAGGGTATGCCACCAACCTTTGCTCTTTAGTTATTGTTTGTGTAGTAATGTTACTGGAACAAATTCAAATTCAAATTCGAATTCCATTTCAGTTTTTCAAATTCAAATTCAAATTCCATTAAGATCTAATTGATATTATGAATATTATATAGGGGTTATATCATTTTTATACGTTGATTAATATTTAATGTTTGCATTTTTTATGTGATGATTTAATGTTTAATGTTTACAGTTTCTCATATGCTGATTTAATCTTAGATATTTCTTCAATCAAAGCACTGCCAAATCATTTGAAAGAAGCATCTTGCTTGGGTCTATATCCATTCCGAACAAATCAATTCATGACTCGCCACCCATTGAAGGGTACATTGAGAAGATTAATGAGGCAGCTAATATGAGCACGAGGAAACAGCAGCTCAGGCGACCAGAGACAAAACATTGTTATGTGGAACTGTAGAGAGTGTTAAGGGAGGTTACTGAGATAGCTAGCCAAATTCTAAATAATCTTACTGATATATGGATCTACACGGTTGCTCTTCCCGTGATCCCCTTTTACTAATTTCCAGTGATTATCATCAATAAAAAAGCGGTTGGTTTGATTCTATTATTTATACTTTGTTGTGTTGGATTTTTGTTACTTCAATTATGATGTTTATACGAGGTCCAAGATGAATTATCACTATTGTTAGGAGTAATGTTTATTTTTTAAATAGGGAGTAGTCCTATAAACAAAGGATATTTTGTCCAAAATATCTAAAAATGTTTAGGCGGTAGTGTAAAAAACATCCTAATTTTGTATGGATCTACTTTAGAACTTATTATAGTTTTTTGTGTTATTTTTTATTTCACACGAACATGACCCATTTAAAATGTGAAATTACACGCCTAACGCGTTTAACAATTGACCCCCAATTTAAAATGATGATACATGAAAACGCGAGTAAAAATACGACTCGGGCGATAATACATGACAATATTAGTTATGAATATGACGTCAAACAAAAAATGCTCCTATTAGTTTTGTTGGTGGTGTAATTATTTATTTCTTATATAGGGCAGATAATTTTATAAACAAAGGAAACGTTGCCCCAAAATTTTAAATTGTTTATGGCTATTTATTTTATATAAAAACATTAGGCTTAAATTATACATGACTTGATATTTTGAAAACAATTCTTGACTACAGGATCTTGAATAGGCGGATGTCGGCTTGCTTACCTCCATATATAAAGAGGTTGCTCCCTTGTTTCGAATCTGAGACCAACCGTAGCTTTGGCGAGGGCACTTGCCATCGCACTAATGTACGACTGTATGCTTTTCAAAATTATCAGCGTGCCTTTAGGCATGAGCATACCCTAGTGTGTGTGTGTGTGTGTGTGTGTGTATATATATATATATATATATATATATATATATATATATATATATGTGTGTGTGTGTGTGTGTGTGTGTGCATGTATACACGTACACAGACAAATGTATATATCTAGCATGCACAATATATTTTAGAATATAATTCCATTAAATAAATCCCACCTGAAATGATGAAACCCTTCAAAAGTTATGTGGCTATGTATCCTCCAAAGACTCTGGGAATATAATCTATGAAAGATTACTGTGAAAGACCCCTTCGAGACTCCATAAAGATGCCCCACAAAAATACCCTTTAAACTCCATAAATCCTTATATCTTGAGATTCTTAAAAAATACCAAATGGCTCCAAGTGAACCATCACCACACCACCCAAAATGCACTGAAACATATCCAAAATAATATAATACACCCTTAAAAATACTCACTCCAAATAAAGTATTTTAGGTTTTGAAAGACACAAGAGAGAGTAAAGGGCTGGAACGGTGTAAAAATGTTGATTTTAAGGGCTAGACACACTCATTTGTTTGGGTAACAAATGTGGGTGGTGTGGAAGAAATAAATTTATTTCACTCCCAAATAAGGTTGGATGTTCCAAAACAATGGGGCTTTATTGAACCCCAAGAGAAAGAATGCGAGGGACACGTTTCGACAATCCAATTAACGGATCAAATATTAATAGAGCCACGTATGAGTTTAAAAAAAAGGGTCAATTATTAAATAGTCCCTACTATAAATATATATTTTTTAAAAAGGACACATATTTTTAGTTTAACCCATTTAGTCCCTCAAGCACTCAGTATCCTCTTATTTTTAGAGGTCCGCGCCAGCGGCACTCCCTCTCCAAAATATGTGGCAAAGGACTTTTTGAGGAAAAATAAAAAAGTTTGGACTAAATGGGTATTAAAAAATGTCCGAGGGACTATTTGGTATATGTCCCTTAAAAAAAGCACTTGGTGGGTTAATTAAAGAGGGGGAGCGGAGCCTTAATTTATTCTTATTCTTTTTCTTTTTAAGTCAAATCTCTCAGGGGAAAAAGTCCCCCCTTATTTATATAAGGGACATATACCAAATAGTCCCTCGGACATTTTTTAATACCCATTTAGTCCAAACTTTTTTATTTTGCCTCAAAAAGTCCTTTGCCACATATTTTGGAGAGGGAGTGCCGCTGGCGCGGACCTCTAAAAATAAGAGGATATTGAGTGCTTGAGGGACTAAATGGGTTAAACTAAAAATATGTGTCCTTTTTAAAAAATATATATTTATAGTAGGGACTATTTAATAATTGACCCTTTATATAATCTCCCTCATGATAATACAATTACGATTTTAATTTGATAACACATTTGGCACAATTAAACAATTTTCCCCTACCACTTGGTCACTGTAAAGGGTTTTTCCTACCGCCAGGCATAATGGTTGTCTTGCCACTATAGCGTCTTGACTTTTACTCTATAGTGTCTTGTTGGAATTATTTTATATAATTCTCCATTATGTGTTTCATAATTATATTAATTCTAAGAGTCACTTTGGTTAATGAAAGGGTACTCCAAATACCAAAAGTCAAAAAGCCTCTTGGACATCTAACTTGATGTATGATTGATATTAAGTGACTGTTGGAGATTTAAATTATGTCCGTACCTATAAATAAGTGACTGATTTCCATCATTCAAACTCTAAAATGACAACATAATGAATTTATAGGAAAGGGAGAGAAATCTAAATTCTCAAGGAGAGTAAATTTTGAAATAGTTTTTTGGCCATACTGGGAGACCTAACCATTGGAATGCGTTGAAATTGAAGTATGTTCTTGCTACATACAAGATGAAGCTGTGTTCTAAAATTCAGTCCGATCAGACATCGTTAAGGTTAACTGCTCCGTCAATATTTCTAATTATGACAATTATGGAAGTATGTTATTTTAACACCATTTATGTTCCGCATAATGCTTATATGTGATAATTATGAAGATTCAAGATCCTTTTATTAAGAACATTTATATGTGAAAATTTAATCAAATTAATGTTTTCTTGATTAATATTATGGTGTTCTTAAAAATTATTTTACATGTGGTATCAGAGCTAAAGTTTAGGATCTCATAATTTTCCTTTATTGGTGTTTGCCTATAACGGATTCTACATTAAATCAAATTTTGTGTGTACGTGGGCATTTGTTTTTGGGACAATTTTCTTCTATCCCCTATACTCAATAGTCGGATTATGAAAGGTCAAAACTTGATTGGAATTTTTTGAAACTTCTATGGTCGACTGGAAACGTCGAAATAAAGAAACCCATTGTATACAGTGGGGCCTACCCCAGTTTTACGTTTTGACGTCGTTTAGACCCCTAAAAATACGTTTTTGCCCTTTTTGGTAATAATGTCCATGCTAATAAGTCACGGTTAAAAATTGATTTTGCGATTCCGCAAATTGGAGAGTGATGCTGGAGTAATTCTTTAATTCTTTACATCCCCGTGGTGCTAACTCAAATTTTCTATTTTTGGCAAAAATTACGATTTTTCCTAATATTATGTATTTTTCCATCACGGGGTTGTTTTCTTTGTTTATGATTTTTCAAATATTCAAGTTATGTATTATTTGTATTGACCAAGAGGTTGAATATAAAATTTCGAATATTAGATGTATGATTATGTATTTGACAATAACATTTCAGTAAATTAGATTATTGTGCATAATATATAGTAGCTCAAATGTCTGAATTGATGTTTCGACACTAATATGTATATGACGTTAAATGGAAAAGTTATTAAAGTTTCTTTATCTATAATTGTAAATATTTGATTATTGTGTATGCATATATTTTTGGACCCTTAATTATACATTAAGTTTTGAGTATAATATATTTTGGGGCATTAATTTTACACAAATAATTTTTACGACAATATCTCATTCCAAAAAATTAATTTCCGAATTTCGCATTTATTTTGAGATTTTGGAGTAACTATCTACATCCCTATAGTGTTAATTTTTGGCAAAAGTCACAATTTTGTTAAATATTATGCGTGTGTTTCACTATGGGAATTGTTTTATTTATTCATGAATTTATGTTTGTATTGGATTAGAAACCATACACATGTTATGATCATGTAGTGAATATTGAAAGTATGAATATACTTCTGAGATTAATATTCTTGTTTTATGTGCATATAAAAACTAAACACAAGTCAACATATTTCATATGGTAGGATATTAGACTTGTGTTATTATTAATATTCATATTTTGATGACTAAACACAAGTCAACATATTTCATATGGTCGGATATTAGACTTGTGGTATTATTAATATTCATATTTTGATGAATCTCGTGTCAAGCACAGTCCAACGATTCATATTATTGAATATTATGTTATTTTTAATATTCATATTTTGATAAATCTCGTGCCAAACACAGGCCAATGATTCATATTATTAAATATTATGTTTTTTTATTCGTATTCATATTTTTGACGAGTCTCGTGCCAAACACGGGCCAATGATTCATTTTATTGCATATTATATTATTGTTAATAGTCATATTTTTGACGAGTCTCGTGCCAAACACAGGCCAACTATTCATATTATTGAATATTATGTTATTATTAATATTCATATTTTTTATGGGTCTCGTGCAAAACACATGCCAATGATTCATATTATTGAGTACCGTGTTATTATTAATATTCTTATTTTAATGAGTCTCGTGCCAAACACATGCCAATGATTCATATTGTTGAATATTATGATATTCGTATTTTAATGAGTTTCGTGCCAAACACAGGCCAATGATTCGTTGAATATTATGATAATCGTATTTTAATGAGACTCATGTCAAACATATGCCAACGATTCATATAGTTGAATATCATAATTATTATTTATTCTCATGCTAGTACTCCCATTAAGTTGAATTAAATGCCAAACAGAGGCTACAATTCATATATGTGGATACCAGATTTATTTTTTCGGTGCATGCATGCATATTTGAATTCATGACTTGCAATTTTGAGACTCATAAGTACCTATTCATTCAGTTTAATCAAAGGCCAAATACATGCCGAGGTTACATGTGAAGATGTTATACTTTTAGTCATTTTAGATTATCCTAATGTTTGCTATAAACTTAAATTGCAGGCCAACACATGCTAAAATTTGAATCAAACAAACATTGGAATTTTTGTAAATATTAAATAATTGACATCAATGTTATATACTCATATTTACAAATGCCACTAGTTTGGTAGTTGTGATTGTAACCATATTGTGCATTAGTATGACCATGAATGATTTGGGTTAATATTACTGATTTGTTACTCATATATAAGTGATAAAACGAAAGTAAATGATTCATGTTTTTTCATTTACTATTATTCGTGTAAAATCTCATGTGAGCTCATTTTCTATTTGATTTTCACATTATGTATAATTTTTTTGTGAATTTCAAATTATGAAATAGACAATTATATAATTTATTCATGTATTACGGGTATTTTAGACATGTATGCTTATCTCTAATATTTATATAATGTAAGGATTAGTGTTCGTTAAAGTACTCCATTCCATAATAGATAAATATTAGACTAATGCGTTGATATCATGCATATTTTGGGTTGCCTATGGGTCCATGTATGATATTGAATACTAAGATTTATGATGTTGCATACCTATTATTGTTTATTCAATTATTGTGATTCGGTAGCCTACAAGTCCAGTTACAATTATTGAGGTAAAACTACGTGGTGATATATATTTTAAGAAGGCAATAATGGTCATCAAGTGCAGATATCATTATTTCTTTCATCATGATATCACAAATTAAGTTTATATAACCTAAACATGAATAATTTCGTTCATTGCTCATGCGATATTCAATGAACATAAGTGAAAATTTTATTAACTTGTGTATGTAAGTCTTTACTTAATGTAATATTCATATTATGAAATATTTGGTAGTCACCACAATGACCCAACTATAGTAAAATGAGTATTAAGTGTAAAGATGATAGCAGTAGTAACCTCTCATGCTTATGTTAATGGAGTATATTAAGTTTAATCATGTGCCAATTATTCCTTATAGGGAATGTTTTTCACTGATGGAATGAACTCTATATATCATATACATTATTCAAGTATATATCATGTATATATAGTACTCCAGTATCTAAAGCATCATATAATTGATAATCAATGGTTACAAATGAGAAAAATAAAATACACATTAGGTATTAACGAGATATTAATGTATGTGTTGTCACATCAAAGCATTGATGTAGTGAGCAATTTATCTCATATCTTTAACGAATTATGATCAGATTTTGTTTATCTCGATTATTATGTTAGATTTTTTTGGCCCACTATTGATAATCAATATTGTGTGGAACACTCCATATAAAGTTTGTCGAAATTAAGCAAATTAAATTGGTTTACATGTTCCACACTCAAACTAATAATGATAGAGATAATATGTATCCTTTATGATATGAAATGAGTTTTTATCGTAGTAGAGTTTGAAAGTTAAACTTATTGTGTAAGTATTTACTGTTGATTCAAGGATTGTTTACAAAACAAACTAGAAATGCAATTAAGATTTATTCTCTTTCATTTTTGGGGAATCAAGTCATTTATCTTTTCATAAACCCTCAATGCTTCCAATTTTCTTGAGGGATATTTTTTTTAGCATTTTTCAATCCTTCTCAAAGGTTATAGTATTCCTTTGATGTTATTGTATAAGAAAACGTTTGGATATATTTCTTTTAAATATTTTTTTGATCCCGCATCATAATCATAGTATTATTGATAAAACTCTTTAATCTTGTCCCAAATTAAATCTAAACTCCTTACGATAATTTTTATGGACAAGATTTTTGTAATATCTCTTATAAATATTGATAGTCGAGTTATGCCCTTCAGGTATTACCATGTCTAACATATGGATGACCTATGTGGACCAAGTGGGAGATTGTAAGAAAACTCCATTAAAGTGACCCTACATAGATCATATAATCATCATTGACATGTACTTATTGTGTTAAAGAAAATCGAATGTCAAATTCGTTATGAATGGTGAAATTAGTGGGAGTTGAAAATCATGAAATATGGTCTTAAAAGAAGGTTTAAAGGAAGGTGGGGTACTTATACCATTATAGATAACTTTCTTCAATACTTGTTCTTTTATTTGTTGGATTGTTTAAACAATAAAGAACAAATAAATGATCAACCACTAAATTATGGTATTTGTCACTGTGAGTCAAATGTGGATAAAATCATAAAGAATAGTATTAAGAAGATCCTAAATGGAGTCTACTATTCTAAATAATTATGCGGTGTATCTACATGAATATGAATCTGACATAAGGATAAATATTTGGTTTTATTTTCACAAATCATAAGAAATAAACTTATTGGACTATGATATCTCGTTGAATTGCGTTTAAGTTAAATTGTAGTCAAATATTTTATGTGTAATGAGAAAAATGTTATTAAACTTATTGGACTACGATATCTCGTTGAATTGCATTTAAGTTAAATTGTAGTCAAATGTTTTATGTGTAATGAGAATTTTTTTATAAATGAACCTTCTCATTTTTTTCAACGGCATCATTTTTTTCAAGGACGTAAAATTCTTATGAGATGAGTAACTCATTGTGATGAGAGTTACATTTAGTGTATGTTAAAACTATTATGCTTGTGATATTTTACACATGTTATATAGAAATGATTTTATAAACTTAACTATGTTTCCCACCTATGGTATTTTTAGAAGTAATACCATTATATTTTATAATCATTGTATATTCAATTTATATAACTTATGATCAGTGGGAGTAGGTTTATATATTCAATTCATTGTAAAGTAGAGAAACAAAATGTTACATGATATTTTTAATATGTAATGGATGAATTTATGAGATACTGAAAGATTATGTTCTCACATTAAAGTTGACTATTCATTTTTTGGACGATCAGTTATTACAACTCAGATTTACTGGTTTTATGGAAAGTATGAAGTTCACTCTAATCTACTTATTTTTAATTTGGTTTAACGACCAACATAATGAAAGAGTGCAACATAATCCATTGACTATTATGAAAATTTGAATCTGTAGCATGCTTTGAAGCTACAACTTATTGACTATGGCAACGTAACTTAAATTTTGAGACTTGGAGTTGTCGACAATATTGCCAAGCCACTGAAATATTATGATAGTATCGTTGCAATCTTCTTTATTAAGATACATTAGGTATTATGTGAATAACTAAGCACATTAAATGCAAATACCTTTTAAAGAAGAACTTCTGAAACAAGTGTCATTTAACACATTTGTACAAGTTTTAATATAGAAAATCCAAATGATTGGGCTATCACGAAAGACATTAATGAAGCATGCTTAAGATGAGTCTTAAAGTATAGCCAATAGAATTTTGATGTGGTGGATTTTTTTAGTGCTTGTTTTGACACTATCATATGATATCATACAGTGTTTCAGAATCATTTATTTCTGTCATTATTGTACACGTGCATGTGAATGAAAGAATGTGACATAAATAGTCTTTTACGAAGACATTATTGGACCATTATGGAATAACGCTATTTATACACCTTATTGGATGAGTTGTTAATGTTGTGGTACATGAAAGCGATCATGCTCTTGAATTAGTATGTGAGCGCCATGACTCGCATTGATGAGTTGTTTGATAAAGGTATTTATGGAAAACCATTTAAGGATAACTCAAGGATTATTGCGCACTTTATGATAATTATGGATCAAGTCGGAGACTATTAGAATTATTTTATATAATTCTCAATTATGTGTTCCATAATTATATTAATTCTAAGAGTCACTTTGGTTAATGAAAGGGTACTCCAAATACCAATAGTCAAAAGGACTCTTGGGCATCTACCTTGATGGACGGTTGATATTAAGTGACTGTTGGATATTTAGGTCATGTCCCTGACTATAAATAAGTGACTGATTTCCATCATTCAGAAACTCTAAAATGACAACATAATGAATTTATAGGAAAGGGAGAGAAATCTAAATTCTCAAGGAGAGTAAATTTTGAAATAGTGTTTTGGCCATACTCGGAGACCTAACCATTGGAATGCGTTAAAATTGAAGTATGTTCTTGCTACATACAAGATGAAGTTGTGTTCTAAAATTTAGTCCGTTCAGACATCGTTAAGGTTGACTGCTCCGTCAATATTTCTAAGTGTGACAATTATGGAGGTATGTTATTTTAACACCATTTATGTTATGCATAATGCTTATATGTGATAATCATGAAGATCCAAGATACTTTTATTAAGAACATTTGTATGTGAAAATTTAATCCAATTAATGTTTTCTTGATTAATAATATGGTGTTCTTAAAAATTACTCTACACGTTTATCCTCCATGCTTAACTCTCTCATCCAATATGCTTCGATTTCTTGTCCTTATCTCCAGAGTTGGTCTAACATTGGTTCTAATTTTTATACACTTCACTATTTTGTCCCATCATAACACATATAGCCACACAATAATTATATGCTTTATAATGAAAAAAATCCCATCCTAATAAATTATGAAAAGAATAACAACCATAATATTGTTCCCATTCAATTTAACCTTTCCCAAAAAACAAATTATTTTCTCTTGACATTGCTCATCTTCATAAACCACTTTAACTCTGTTCATTAAATTTCCACGTAGTTAGTCTATTTAATAGCCTAACCCTAAACCCTAGTAAATACTTGCGGTAATTATTCTCACAATTTAATTTTACTCCATAGCTTCTCATGCAAGATTCTAAATATTCAATTGATATTCAGTCAAAACATGGACAACATTTTATAAAAATATCGCAAAAGGACTTTTTAACAAAATTATTCAATGTTGGAGAGAAAATTTTATGGCATTTGAAAAGGGCCGAAAAAATCATTTTCAACATTAATAAATTGTTAGATATATTTTTGTGGCATTACATATATTCTGGGAATAATCATTACGAGATTGAGTGAAAAGGTGAGAAAATTGTTTACGACGGTATATACATTTCCTTAATATCATGGAACTAATTGTGGCATTATTTGAACACCGTGACATTTTCATCCATTTTTTTATATAAATTTAATATTTTACCCTATTTATTTACTTTTTAAAATATATTATAATATTTACATAAGCATGACCTATATAAGATTGTACACGTAACATAAATATGCAAAATAATTTTACGCACTTCGATTAAATTAAACAATTGGAATAAAGGTAAAATGTCACTAATATAAAACTAAGAACATCGACCATACATACAAATATATGAACTTATAACAAAATATTCTATTAAAATATTACGTTATATAATGATGTCCAAAACTGGAAGAGATAAAGATGGAGAAAAAAAATATCCATAAGTCTAGTCTCGTCCATGAAGATAGAAAATAGTGTTCCACATATATAAAATAAATTCAACAATTAATCAATAATACGTGTGTGTGTGTGTGTGTGTGTGTAGGTGTGGTGGGGGTGGGGTGGGGGGAGGGGGGCAGGGGGTGGGGTGGGGTGGGGGGAGGGCGGCAGGGTGTGTGGTGGTGGGGGGTGGGGTGTGTGTGTGTGTTTGCAGATGTGTACGTGTGTGTGTGGCGGGTGGTGGTGGTGGGGGTGTGTGGTGTGGTGGGGGTGTGTGTGTGTGTGGTGGGGCAATCTTAACAATTGTATAGCTTTAATTAATAAATTGTATAGCTTTAATTGTAATTTTAATTGTATAGTTTTAGATGAAAGTAAATTAATAATTAGTGCCCATTTCATATCAAAGTAGGATTGCCCCTCATTGTAAATTAGTAAATTAATAATTGTATACTTTAATTGTTAGTTTAATTGATGAAATAAATTAATTGAGTAGATGAATTAGAAGGAGTACGGGATACACATTTGTTGTTGACATTGCTATTGGATTATAGTGGATCGATGTTGGGTTGGTTAACAGTAAAAGTGGCATTACCACTGGATTATTGTCCATATGGGGGTGGGATTTTTTTAACTTTTTTTGAAAATTACTTTGTATATCGAACAATATTTAATTATTAATAATTATTGGATTATTGTCCATATGGGGGTTCGACAATGTGGGTTTTTAGGTGTATCTGATGGGTATTCTTTAGTGGTTAATTCTAGATATTTTTAATAAAGATAAGTAGGGATATTTTGGTATGGCTGAAAATGGCTATATTATTAAGAATTATTGTGTGTGTGGTGGGGGCAGGGGGTGGTGTGTGTGCGTGTACGTGTACGTGTGCGTGTACGTGGTGGGGGAGGGGGTGGGGGTGGGGGTGGGGGAAGGGTGGGAGAAGGGGGTGGGGTAAGGTGGGGGGGGGGGGCAGGGATGGGGGGTGGGTGGTGGGGTAGGGGTGAGGGGCTGGATGTGTGTCTATGTGTGTGTATGTGCGTAGTGTACCTTGTAAAAGAATTGATTGATTATTAATTTTTTTAGTAAATTAATATATGATTTCCCCTTATTGTAAATAAGTAAATTAATATATGATTAATTATGAAAGTAGGATTGATCCTCATTGTAAATTAGTAATTATGAGGGAGGGGGTGTATGAAAGTAAATTAATAATTAGTGCTCATTTTTATTTGTAGTAATTGTACATATTTGCATGTCTTCTTCTAATTTTTTTTATTTGTACTAATAACATTTTTTTACATCAAATGTCTCCTTCAGGTATTAAGGCGAGGATGATGATGCTGGTTATGATGATGTCATCTGGGCTCGGTGGTAGTGGAGGCGATGAGGGCTCCTCGGCCCCTAGGCTCCCCAAATATGGCAAATTTGGGATTAGCATCGAGAATAAGTCAGAGCTATTAGCGAGATCCCTCGAGCTGCTAAAGACGGTCATCGGCCCGGGGTATATGAGTTGGAAGGAGGTGCCATATGAGCTGAAATTAGCTGTTTGGGCGGCACTACATGTAATATATTTATATTTATATGAATATTTCATTTCATTTTTTATTTCAATTTCATTTTATTATTTATATTTATATTTATTCGCAACTAACATTGCATTTGTTGGACAAGAACAATTCAACTTGGATCCAAAGCTACGCGATTCCGTTTTGGAGCAGTTGAGGGAGCAACACAAGACGTGGAAGAAAAATATGCGGACACGGTACTTTGGGAAAACACGAGAATCCATTATCCAAAGGCGTGAATCCGTCCCGTCGAAGGAGCCGATCTCATTGGCACAATGGAAAAAGTTCATTGACAATGAGATCGGGGAGCGACAATTGGCATCTCGCTAATCGGGGAGGGAAAATCGGGCAAAAAAGACGGACGTGCACTACTCCGATCGTACGTCTTACGCCGAGGTGGAGCATAGGATGATGGTAAGATTTAATTTGTCTATAACTACATAAATATATTATTCTGCATTATTTTACTTTGCGGGGCCGATACTAATTTTACTTTATTTTATTTCAAGGGATAGGGAGTGGCCCTGGGGGTAAGCCACATAGTCTCGATACTTATGTGGCTCTTCGGACAAAGAAGGGGAAGGACAAGGAGGTGTCCCTGAGCATCATAGCCACGATTGTAAGTAATCCGACAATTTACTTTTTGTTAATTACGGTATAATTTTTTAGTTTACTTATTTTACTAATCATGTGTTTTTTGTCGTTTCAGGCAAAGCTTAAGGAAGTGCATGAGTCGCAGTCTGATGCCGACAAGGCATCTTTGTCCACAGACGCACTCAGCCAAGTGCTTGGCTCTGATCGCAAGGGGAGGACAAGGGGGTGAGCTCGCGGGTGGCCAAATCTAGGATCATCGGATTGGAGACGAGCGACACCAGGTTGGCTCGAACAGTGGATTCACATGACGCGAAGCTGTCCCGTTTGGAGGCGATGGTCCAAGATATGTACTCATTCATGAAGCGAACATTGGGCGGAGACCGTAAGGGGAAAGGGAAGGAGAAGGTGGTGGAGGAGGAGGTGCGGGAGGACGGGGTGCAGGATGACGAGGATGTGGACCTCGCTGCTTCATCACCGACATGTGTGTACTTCGATGATCCACTTCCCTATTTGGCTCCCTTCAACAGATTGATGTTAACACTTGGTTGGCCGAGCGTGTTCATATTGGACGTATTTGATGGCTAGCGGATAGGGCGGGGGTTGAGGGACCCGCATATCGTCCAGGGTGGAATAGTTCATGGACGTGAGCTTCAAGAGATCGAGTCCAAGGTGCTCGTCACGCATGTGACACCTGAGAAGGAGAAATCCTTATTGTGGTTGCGTGAATAATGCGGAACGATGTATATTAGTGGGTGTGTCAATTCGTATATCGTGTGGCCTACTCACCTCCTCACATTTTCCCGAGACATGTAGTGAAATTATTTTTAAGTTGGTACATTTGAATTATATTTGGATTATATGGTCATGTATATTATTTCTATTTTGAATGTATATTTGCATTATCTTTAGTTTATTTGGATATATGATGTTTGAACAGGTTTAACATTGCTATAACAGGTACAAATATACTGCTGGGCAGTGGCAGTGGCCATACTGCCCAACAGATTTTTTTTAAATTCTGCCCAGAATTGTCACGGTCATTGACCGTAACAAGTCCTTAACAAATAAGGTTGTCACGGACTTGTCACGGTCATTGACCCTGAGAATATTTTTAAAAAGGGTCAAGGCTTTGTCACGGTTATTAATCGTGACTAAACTTGTCACGGTCAGGGACCATGACACGACCGTGACAATTCTAACGAACTTATTACGATCAATGACCATGACAAAAAAATTTATCTCGCCCCGAATTGTCACGGTCATTGACCTTGACAAGTTGAACTTGTCAAGGTCAATAACCGTGACAATTCGGCAGATTTGGTGTAGTGTAAACTAGATAAAGCTCGTACTTTGTAAAAGCAACTTCCCCAAAAGGCTAGTCATCAATGAGAATCCTCACTCTTTTTCCACCCATCTGGTATATTGAATAACTTCTCTCTTGATCCCATGGTCTCGGTGATAGGTAAAATTTGAAGTTTTTTTAGTAGTAGGTTATATCGAATAGACTTTCATAGTTATTCAGTCCTAGGATAAAGCGGTATCAAGCATAACTTAAAGGTTACTCCATCCAAGCAACGCGGTATATCGTGACCCATGGCAATGAAAAATGATTCTTTGATAACCAAGTCATATTGACCATTTATAATATAGAAAAATATCTATTAATACACCCTATTGCACAAAAAGAACAAATACTTAAGGGTATCATCTCGAAAAAAATTTAGAAAAATTTCAAACAGCTGGAGACTGGTCCAAAACCCCTCAAATTCCACTTGAATGTTTTCCCCGCACATAAGAGATCAACAATATGAATCTACAAGTCATCATCAAAATAAAGGTCCCATACGTTGGATTCCCCTAACCACATTTTATTTTGGAAAAATAACAGAACTTTGTCTATTATTTCGTTGTTCCTCGTACAAAAAAAATGAGATCTCAACTATGCTTACACGAATCCAATAAGACTTTGTTCAAGTTCTTACCCTTTGAAAATAATACTAAATAAAAAACTCAAAAAATAAAAGAACATCCAGGTACAGTTAAAAATAGGTAAAAGAATTGCATCAGATTCAGTCATTGCATGCGCGAGTCCTCGCCCCTATGTATTATCCTTATGTCAGTCCTTCTACCCTAAAAAATGAATAAAATTTCCCTAACGTTTTCTATAGTTATCATTATTAGTAAAAGAATCCAACTTAAATTCTTCTCCTGGAAATTTGAGTTCGTGCTTTGTGCAGTCGTTTAGTCTTCATCAGTGAGTCTCCTACTCAACATTATCTCATATGCACTATCGTACAATCTATGTATACATATGAACACCATTTATCATTAGCTATGGGTTAGATTATGAGACACCTTGAGCGCATCATCACTGAACACCATACGGTCGAAGATCAGGGCACTTGGCCAAACCCAAGCCCACATATAGGGATCATATACAGTAGCAGAAGAGAACATCCTTCATACTATAATTCCCAACATTGATACATCGTTGAAGATGGATTCCGAAGGCATGCCCACCAACTGCCAAGAGCCACCTGCTTTAGTCCTAGCTTTGGGTCCCGCTGCTAACATCGTTACTCCCACTCCCCATTTCCAGGTACTATTTCCTCTGCATGGTTACTTTAACCCCTACCATCAGTATCCGTAGAACCCGAACACGACTTTTCAAGGTCCTCCGGGGGTTGAATCCCCCCCCAGTCGAGTAGGTCAATCCCCTCCCACGAAACCATGACATAAAGCTAGTCCAATTAGAACTAGGTGTCCTCTAGTAAGTCATCAGTAAAATGCAAACCACAAGAAGATGTACCTCTATCCTGAAGTTCGACTCCCGAATAAATTCAAAATGCCATTCTTTTGAACCTACAAAGTGGTAGGCTCTCCAATCGTACACCTATCAAATTACCACCTCTAGATGCAGGTCTGAAATGTTGACCAGGGGGATTTTGAAAGGATGTTCTCAGCCACCCTAGCTAGAAAATACTTCACCTAGTACATGGTCTTTAAAAGTGAGGGGACTTCCACGACCTGGGATGATTTATATCCTTATTTCCTGAAGTAGTATGAAAATAATGAATAATTGGGACACAACGATAAGGATCTAGAAATGCTCAAATATGAGGAAGGAGAGGCGGTTGGCATCTTTGTCATTTATTGGAGAGACAAAGTTGATCAAATAGCCAATCATCCGGTGGATTGGGACCATATAAAAATCGTAATTAGAAATATCCAGATAGAAGTTTAAAGTTAAGTTAGTCTCACCTCGATCCCAGATTTCAAAGCCCTTAGTTATATATGGCATAAAATTGAAGAAATCCTGGATGCCAAAGCTGCCAAAACCATTGAGGAATATTGCCCCACTAACAATAAGTTATCCGCTCATAAGAATCCTCTAGGGGTTTCCACATCTCATATCACCACCTTGTGGTCATTCCACTATCGAAATCATGTTCGATTGTACATATTACCCCGACCATAGTAGCCACTGCTTCATCTTTCCCATCAAGACCGCCTCCCAAAAATTATCAAACCATGACTCCTCCCAAAGATTTTCGTTCTTGTCTGAGAACCATCACTAATTTTTAATCCCCCCCCTTAATCAGGTCTTTGCCACTCTAAAGTTAAATAGTCTTCTCAAAGAACTTAATCCAAGACAGCTGCCACCCACTATGGATAAAAACAAAAAATCAGAATCACAGAGTGAGCACCGTTAGGGACCCGACCACATCATCAATAACTGTTGGGACTTTAGGTATTCCATCCAGGACATCATAAACACCGAGAAACTCATCCATCCAAGATCCAATGTAACCAGCAACTCCTTGATATATTATCCCAACCCTAGCACCAATAACTTCTCTGATGCTTCAGTCCAAAACATTGATCCCTCCACTCTGATTGTCGTTATCGATCACAAGTAACGGATAATGACACATACCACCTTCTAGACAGCTACCTCCTTGGGCATGCCATCCCTCACCATGAAAATCATCATCAAGACTAAGCTACCCATAGACAATATAACCTTCTTTACCTTTGCTATACAATACAAACTAACCATTGTAGTCCAAACCTTCTCTTAATCATGAAACTCATGCTCTCCAAAGAGCTAGGACTCATTACCCTTTATTAGACGAGACCTATTGCTTGATCGAATGGGAAGAAATTCATGATGACTCCATCCAAACAACATAACACATCATCTTCACAGTAACTATCCAGTCCATCAAATCATTAAAATCCACTCCAAAGGTGCACCTGTTTACCCTCTCAGATACAAAAACCATTAGCAGCACCACTATGCCCCGCACTCCCAGCTCACCGTCATTCCATTATACTATAAATAGTAAAATCACCATGGCTTTTGGTCATTTAAATAGAGAACCCGTGATCCGAAGACCTAGATACATGAGTCCCCCTAAACAAATGAGTGAGGAAATTTTATAGCTTTGGGCTAATGATCATATTACCTATAAATATAAAGTTCATAACCAGTTGTTATATGATGAGGAGGAAAGGATAAGAAACCATTATATCCGAAGAGGCATCGCTTGGGAAACCAATCTAAGGGCCAATCCCAGACCTATCCAGTACAAAGACGACCCAAAGTTTTGAAAAGAAAGGTGGAACTGACTCTGTGAGAACAAAAAGGTCATGGTCATCCAAGGCTTATTCGAGTCAGAATACGACCAGCAGTGTGGACTATTCCTACGAGCCTCTCCCCCTGGATAAAAAATTAAGGTTTACCCATTGGGTACCATCCACACGATAAAGACTAACTCTAGAGGTGACATTGACCCGTCACAACTGGTAGGCCTATGGACGACACTTTACTTGAGAAACACTGCTTTTGTTCTGGTAGATCTTACTCGTAGACCTCCTGCACCCAGTCCCAACCTTATATACTATGGAGGTATATTAGAAAAGGGGATCACAAATTGAACCAAACACCTCCTCATCACTGAAGGAAACACTTTATTGAGCCATAGAGACAACTTCACTCTTAAACCACATGTCTCGAAAATAATGGCTCGATGGGGGCTACTCCCTAGGAAAAGACCTCCGAATACATGAACAAGGACCCATATCCTTCGAAGTACCTAGCTTTCGAGATTAAAATTTTCTACTGGAGTACAAAACCACAAGATGGAATCTTTGAGAAAAATGAACACTCGATTTATCGCATAAATAAGCGAGATCACACTTTTCGATAGTATACAATCCAACCTCTCATGCGGAGGGCCACCTCTTCAGTTCTTTAATAGCAAAGGGGAACTAAAATATTCCTATATCAACACTTATAAGAGCATATAAGACATTGGATAGGGAGATCTATAAATAAAAATATAAGATATTGTATGAAACTTCATTGTAGAAGATAATAATCCCCCTGAGACCCCCCTACTCGAAGAAGACACCGTGAGTCCTTAAGATGAACTAGACTTGTTAAGTCTCACAGTTAGTCTTTGACCTCTTTGTCCTCATGATATCACATTGTTTCGTCTATAATAAACACACGGTGTCACAATGATGGGATACTTGTACACTGTCGTAATAGAACTTTTTCACCCCTCTCCCCATGACCATGATCAAAGAAAATTTGATATCATGCAACACATCATATCTGCATTAACTCTCTCCTAATTATTCTATGAGATCTTACCCTTGAGCCTGAATATCGATACTATTATGGACACATATTCTTCAAAGATTCTACCATCGTGAAAGAAATAAATCTAAGAGGGTCATCCCCCACCCCGCCGATGATGAAGGGCAACAAGAAATAGCCTCAGATGATGACATATCATTAGGATCCTCCATGTTCATCGAACATTTCCTCATGGCACTTGACAAGACAGATAACCAGGTCCTGGCTAAAATAGTATAGACTCCCACTACCACTCTCATCTCGGAAATAGTTGTACGATGGATAGATATATCCATGTCATGAGCTCCGCTAAAGAACCAGAATTAGGCTCTCAAGAACTCGGTATAAAACCCATTTTAGACAGGACCTAGGTGATGGATCCAAAGACAACAATGATCGCCTTTGACCCTGCATCCCTGACTAATATGCTAATACATGTAGAGAGAGAGAGAGAGAGAGAGATAGATGAGATTAAGATCCTATTAAAATCCATAACCACTCAAGATATGGATGTTGACTTCCTCACTAGGTTAGGTCAACACTCTGCTCTACCTAACACCATCAAAAAGGGGAAAGGTTCCTTTAAGGTGAGCATCGCACTTCGTCCACGAGAAAATAAAAAATCTAGGAGTAATTCTAGAAAATCTCAAAATAAACCACCATTTGGGAGTTTTTAGCTAAATCCTGTGAGAATTTAGCTTCTCTCGTTCACCTACTATCTTAGGTGGATAATGGTTCCACTATCAACGTATGTCATCTCGATATTGCTATCGGTCTAGGATACACTTCCTTAGAATTCACATTGTCTTCCATGGCCATCAAGGTCTATGATAACCTCGTAGAGAGGTGTTGGGAGCCATCATCATTACTCTTATAATAGGGTCTATCAAATGGGATGTCAAATTTCAGATACTCAACATTCCAGGTAGTTTCGAACTCTTACTCGGGAGGGCTTGTATACATCCTTGGGGTCTTGGCCCTCATCACTTTACATGAAGGTAAGGCTTTAGTTTGATGTCGAGGTCATCACGATACAGGGAGACAATGGTTGGGCCACTCTAGCCAATATTGGCAACATCCCTTTCCTAAACACCCATCATGATAGCGGTGATATCTTCCTTAGCGGATTTTAGGTCATCCCAACCATTCACATGAAAAATAGGATCAAGTTAACCATAATATAAGATCCTAAACCATTCAAAAGATGGTATACTTTCCAGGGTTCATACTGTAAAGGTACCAACATGGAATCCTAGAAGATATCATCACTATAGAACAGAAGGGAACGATCGATATTAGGTACAACCCTGATGAAAATCCTTAGAAGATAGCCTCAAAGACCTTTATCAAAGGTGTAATGGTCACTTTAATCTCCAAGGGGAGGACTTACCATATCAAGGACTCCTAGAGACCTAGTGGGATCCCACTAGCCTGGAATGGAGATCCTCTATGAGGAAAGACTATATGTGAATCACGGGAAAATTCAGACAGTCAACCAGGAAGAACTAAACATATCATGGGTTATCACGAAAGATAGATAAATCCCCCAGCCAGAGCCCAAATGGGGATTACCTGCACTATTTCCCGGTAAGACTTTCCTAGTAGTTATGTTGAGCTCTATTAATTCAGCCTGAATGGAATTTTCCACAATTGGTATAATAACTCAGCCAACTAATACATCTCTACTGAGAACGAAACATTAGTTAGGATCTCTAAACTAAATCTCTACCTCTGTGTGCGAAACTCCACCATTTGCTTACTTGCAACAATGCCTTTGGTAAAACCTCTGGACACACCGAATGAACTACCATGGAACTAATATAGGAGTGAGGAAAATCACCAGCACTTGTTGGAAACCCTTGTCAAGGAACATCCTCACACCAACCCTATTGTGAACCCTCTAAAGAGCTTAAAACTTCCTTTTAAGGTAAGAAAGGCCCAACCCAAGAACCATCATCTTCCCTAACCCACAGTCAGCAGAAGGTCACAAAGTCCCCAAAGGACACTCCAAAAGTACCTCGACAGAACCTTTCTCACCTTATCTCCAACATCAAGGGAACCTCCATACTGAAGAAATGGACCTCTACTAGATACATACCAACACTCATCATATTGATGCCATTTTAGTTGGTCCTATTAGGTAAAGAGACCCACTTATCCCCTCTCTTAATGTATCCCTATATAAAGAAGAGTTTTTTGGTATTATCAATGTTATCCATACTCCGTATGATGTCATAATAAATGAACTTTTTCGATAGTTGACTATGTGTGTTACATGTGATAATAATGAACCCAACAAGATATAGAATGATAACTCTACAGACTTAAAATACTTAAAATTTTGAAAAAGGTTTACCAAAATCAAAACAATCCTATGTCTCCCAATGAGGATGGCATAAGTATCATAAACTTGGGTACCCACCAAAACTCAAAATAGTTACAAATGTGGTCCTCCCTAGATAAGAATGAACATAATGAACACACGGATCTCCTTTCTAGCTTTGTGGACATTTTTTTCTTGGTCCTACGTCTATATGACCAATAGCAAACCATCATCATACACGAGATACCTTTAAAAATTGTCCTGGGGTATAGGTATATAATTGGGACGCATTCTGAGAAGTTATATGGGCTCATTTAGGTGTTTAAAACCATTAAAAATGGTCCCTAGGTATAGGTATATAAGCTGGGAGACTTTTAGGCTAGCCTAACTATGGGTTCGGACCCATTTGGGGGTCCAAAATTGGGGAAATAAGTCCAACTCGGGATTTGGGACTAATATAAGATTAAGGGGAAGATTAACACTACCAAAACTTAATCAAATACATAACACTAGCATCCTCACCTCAAGAGAGAAGGGAAGAAAGGACAAAAATGTGAAGGAATAAGGATTTCAAGGGGAAATTCATCAACCGCATACCCAGGCAAGAATTTTCCTTCTTAATTTAACGTTCAATGTGCTTCTTAATTCATCGTAGTAGACCTCCATGCGATTTCTAGGTTTTAGTTTGTAATTTAGTGATTTAATATTAGGGATCAATCTTATGCATGTAGAGGAATAATTGGAATATAAGTTGTTGACCCAGAAATCTGGGATAATCGAAATCTTGAATTTAATGGTAGATGCCTTAGGATGTCTTGGGATAAATTTTGAAGATTAGATTCACATGTAGAGGTTTTTATTTATGTATAAGATCTAGAAATTGTGACTTTGAACTCATGTTATGTTCCCCAAAATCTGATTCTTATGTAGTTGAAATCATGGTAAAAAAATTGGGCTAAGGGTCTTGATTTATTCATATAACTTTAGGGATTTTGGGAAAGAATTTAATGTTAATACATGAAATTAATTATTCTAAGATGAGTGAATATGTAGTAGAGACATATTCATATGATTATAAAAACAAATTAACAATTGGAATGGATCTTGGAAAGGAATTAAGAAATCTCATAATAGAAAAATGTAGTAGAGATGGGCTTCTGCCTAGGTCCAAATCAACTTAGCTATGAATTTGAATCGATTCGGACTAGAAGGCGAATCGATTCGGCCCCTAATGCAGGTTGAGTTGGGACCGGGGATGGATTGGGGGAATTTTTAAAAAACCATATGAGTTGGTGGGACAGTGTTTGGGTCAACGAAGATTTTATTAAAAATCCTAATATGACACGTATATTAACTGGAGGGTTATATTTAACTCGATGGTTAAATATTCTTTTAAGGAAGAATAAATTAATAATTAACTGGATGGTATATTATTAATGGGTAAATTTATATGGATATCATGTGGGATATATTAGGTACTTATAGATTAATTACCTACACATATTATGTGGGTATAATTTGTATTTATTCGTGGATGGTCCTATCGGTTTCGAGTTTTGTGCCTTCGGGACCATAGCACACGTCGGCACAGAAAAAAATGTTATGTAGGCCATTTTTATATGTACTAAATAACAACGCCATCTATGAGAGGTAGGTGTAGATATTGAGATCCTTTGTCACTGCTAGGTATGGTCCGCGAACTGGTGTACTGCATAGGGACCGCCCCACTTATGTGTGTTTTGTGATATCTGATTAGATAGAGATTTCCTTCGGACTTACCTATAGATCATGAACGAGATGCCATTTGTATATTCCTTTGAGTGTCGCATATGTAAAAGGAAACATATATAAATTACCCAAATTAAATGAGATGGAAAAATTTGTCTAAATACGTAAATAGTAAATTACAAACGCATATTATATTATGCATAATAGATGTTTATGTCACTTTCCTGGGATATATGAGACTGGGATACTTTGGAGCATTGATAATATGAATGTTTATGGTTATGTTTTAACATGTTGACTAAAGTTAATGCATTTGGTATAAATTGGCACGGTTGTCATATAGTATTTCGGGACTTGTTTGGATGCGAGTAATATCACACTTAGCCGAGGGGTGTGATGTTAATCACATGTGAGTGACGATGGGGGATATTTACTTTGAATCGAATGTATTTATTGCACTTTAAATTAAGTAAGTTAATTCTTGCAACTCTAGGGTTCTGTCCAAAATTTAAATGTTTTCTCCCCCCAGGTGATCCTAGACAAGGATTGCAGGATTGTTGACAGATCAGCCTTGCGGTCTCCTTTTTTTCTTCAGACTTTCTAGACTTAATGATTCTAGTTTAATTATTTTTCCGCTTCAGCTTATTTATTTTATTTGGGATTATTGTATGGGCATAAGCCTGTGATTCTTTTACTTCATGTCAGTTTGATATATTTATTGTGATGTTGGATTTATCATGCGCTTGGTGCTTGATTGGATTTTATTATTATTGGAGTATCAATTTAAACTCAATTACAGTATATTAATATATGATTTATATGATATTGATGTTGAGAATGTTATTAATTGACAAACAAGTCCCATCTTCGGTGTATCGTGTCTGGCCAACCTTTACGTGAGAAAATGGGTGTTGTTATACAATTCCATCTCCATTCCTACCCCTATATATTATCCAACCCATTTTTTTATCTATGTTGGCTTTAATCCCAATTCACTTCAAGTACATGGGCACTATACCGAACTAAAGTTGTGAAGCCCAAGCCTCATAATATGTCTCTCAGTGTCTTATCTCATAGATGACTCCAACTATAGTTCTATAAACCTTATGTATTTTTCATCCCAGCTGATGGAACTATGTTGTCTTTGATCCCAAGTCACCTTATGTATGTAGGTGTTATACCGAACTAAACTCGTAAAGCCTAAGACTCATAATATGTCTCTCGGCGTATTATATCCTAGGGATGCCTCCATATCTAGTTATATAACTCCTATATATTATCCATCCTTGTTCTCACCGAACTAGGTAGGCTTTGATCCTAAGTCCCCTTTGATACATTGGCGCAACACCATGTCCTTCTCATGGTTTCGAACCCCAAAAATATGTCTCTTAACATATTACTTCACTGAGATGCATTTAGCTCTAATGTTTATCCAGTTCAAATGAGATATCAAATTATCTTCCGACGAGATCCCTAAAATATACTCCTACATATAAATGTGCAAATATGTATACAATAATCACAACATAAATGCACCCATTTCCCACCTTTTTAATCCTCCTCACAAATACAAATGAGATATAAAATTGTCTCAAAAATCGAGCTCCCTCATATATTTATACACATTGAAGGTCACTCATTAAACAAGATGATCTTTCTCACACACAAACATACTAAATTACAACCATTTTTTATATACGAAAAATCCCAAATTCATACATAAGAAAATCTTGTGTACCTGCACTGGTTGAAGTGACATTTCTATACTTCTTACGAATACCATTTTCCAACCTAAAGACCAACCTCACTTTTTAGGAACCCTCATGCTAAGGTCTCTAAATAAATTCTAAAAATAACTAAAAAGTAATCAATCAAAGCAAAGAACAATAATGTGAATAAAATTAAAGAAAGAATACAATATAAGTGGGATGTCGAACACCTACCCCACTCATGACCATGTTCCCAAACCCGTAGAATAAGAATCGTGGGACTAACCATAGACTTTAAAACCTACCTTAGGATTATTCCAAAAGGTCTAGCCCGAACCTTTTGTTTGTTTTTATATAAAACAAACTAGGCAACTCCGAACACCTTATGGAGCTTCCTCTTTTCCTGTACGAAAGCCACACTTACCAAAGGGATGTACACCAAACTTGAAAAAAATGGCGTCAAACTATATCGAACAGTTAACCTAATCTCGAGGGAAGGGGATAGACCAGGAGACAATCACCCTGCACCCATCGTTACACAAGTCATCCCCCCGCCCCCGGAGTCCACAATGCCACACCGTAGATTCTCAACAAAAACGGGGGAGAGTTGAAAGGTTTATTGGTGAATAGACAATAAAGATTGTGTGAAAGAGACCTTCTTGACTTCATAACATTTATTTTCAAGTAAAAATGAGAATCATAGTGCATTGAGTTTTTTTACCCCTAGGTGGGGTTTTTCCCTCATAAATATGTCTTATGTGTGTTTGCGATTGTTTCTTACTAATATGAACACAATTGACCACACACATCACTATAATTTAATTTCTATCTAATAGTTTAGGTTAACATTTGATTAGACTTGCTAAATTGTGTTTTAAAAAAAAATTGTAAAGGAATTTGAATTTGAAAGAAGTTTTTGTAAAATTTAAAAATTGGACACATGAAGTCTTCATGCCTATTCACCCCCCCAGGTTTGGTGTAGATTTTTTCCAAAAAAAAAAAAATCAAAACTAATATGAGAGCAATGTTGATCATTTTATGATTTAAACCCCTAGTTTGATTACTTTTTGTTTGTATATTTGCTTGTTTTGTTTGTTTCCATGGATAATGCAGACGTGTATGCTTTTTGTGTGAGCATAGACAATTTGCATTTATTATCTCATTCTACTTTTGGGAATAACACTTCATTTGCATCCAATGAGTCTAGTTTTTATGTTGATCACAATAAGAGTGATGATGAGGATATGATTGAACTCAATCATGCATATAAAAAATTATTTAAAGAAAGACTCAAATTGAAGAAATCGAACATTAAAATGGGTAATAGGATTAAAGTGTTTGGAGAGGAGAGTGATTTGATAGATAAAAAGATGAAATCAATTTGCATCTAAAGCATTAATTAATGTGTTAATGATCAAAATTAATCTTTTGAAAAAGAAAATGGGTATTTACTTGAAATGAATTGTGATCTTGTAAAGGAATGCAAAATGTTTGAACTCTTGGAAAGGGAGTGCGAAAAAAAGTTGTCTCTTAAGAATTGCTTGTCAAATGCTTTAAAAGTGAAGGTTGTTTTAGAGGAATGTTAAAAAAAGATAAATACAATGATTTGTGAAAAATCTATGATTTCGAGTGGTGCTAAAGAGGTTGTATTTGACTATTTTGATCCTCCTATTAATTCTTCTATGAATTTTTGTATGAGAAAAGAAATACGATGTGAAAAAGAGTTCTACTCAATCCAACAAAGAAAAAGTGGTTTCAAAAGTAAAAGTTCTTGAGGACGAAGTCTTGAACATCGAGAGTATAAATGTGAAAGTTGATCAGGTTGAGACAAATCAAAATGATAAAACCCAAATTTGTTCCAAGAAATCAAAAGAAACTATTTAAAAGAAAAGTGTTCGGAAAAAAATCCCAATTTTAAACATTATTGTAGTTTTCCTAAGAGAGAAAGAGTATTTTAAAGTCATCAAGTATGACATTTTGAAAAAAGGAATCTGAATTTTTCTCCAAAGTCATTTCAAATATATAAGTTCTCCTATTTCTACATGAGGAGTCACTTTAGATAATTTAGTTTTAAACTTCAAAGAGATGAGCAATTCTCATATTCTATGTTTTCAAGAGGTAATGATTTTCAAGGAACGAGTTCAATGCAAGAAACTGAATAAAAAATACTTCAAAAAGAGGTAAAATATTTGAAGAAAAGTTCTCAGGTGAAACCAAAATGGGTTAGAAGAAAAAATCACAATTGTAATGTTATCATTGCGATTTGAAAAGCCTCAAACACCATGAATTGGTACTTCGACGGTGGGTGGTCCAGGCACATGATTAGAGTGAAATATTTTTTTTACTACACTCAATGTCTGTGATGGTAGTATTATGAGTTTTGGAAATGGAAAAAATTCATGTGTGAGTGGTAGAGGAACGGTGAAGGTGATCGAGAGTACCACTCTTCATAATTTATTGTTTTTGGAAGGATTTATCATTAATCTAATTAGCATAAGTCAATTGTGTGACGATCATAATCACATGAGTTTTTAGAAAGGAATGCATGGTTAGGAAGAAAGATAATGGTAATCTGATGAGAGGTGTTATATCGAGCGGAAATTATTATGTGTTCGTTAGAGAGCCTATTATGGTATGTCAAAATGCAAAAGTTTAATCGAAAAACTTTTTCCATCAACGATTAAGGCACATAAATTTTTGAGATTTGGAGAGTTTGTGGATAAAGGAAAAATTTATAGGTTTACCAAGGTTAGGAAAATAAAAGAGAAAGTTTTGTCGCACTCATTTTGTTTTATTTTTTATTTTTTTATTTTTTTTTAGAGAAGAGGGACTGTACTCCCACACTTATTATTAAAAGGGAGAAAAAGCCTCTCTAAGTACTACATGCTGAATACAATTAAAGGGGCACAAGGCCCAAAGCTAGAGAAAATAAAATTGGGATTTTATACTAATCCCATTACAATGCCTCAAAGTTTAACTAATCTAAAATAAAAGAAACTAATCTTGTCAAGCATGAAAGCTCCTTTGACCATCTGTGGAAGATCATTCACATCCTCATAGATTTTAATCCCTTGTGAATTAACTCAAACATTAGCTAATCTATCAGCAACCATATTTGCTTCTATATAGCAATGGCTAATCGAATAATTAACACTTCTGAGCTCTGACAGAATTTCTTCAGTTAGAATCTTTAATCGCCAAGGCGGTTTCCACTCTCTTTTGATCAATTTTACCACAAACAAAGAATCTGACTCGATATCAACTTCTGAAAAATTCTTCTGCATACATAACTTAATACCAAGACTTAGACTTTTATGCTCCATAACAGAGTTAGATTCAAAATCTTCTTCTTTTGCAAAAGCAAAAACCAATTCTCCTTTGTCATTTCTCAAAATTCCGCCTAAACCCCCTTTTCCAGGGTTGCCTTTGCATGCCCCATCAATATTAAGCTTGAGTCTTCCACTGATTGGAGCATCCCATTTAACTTTAATACACTGCATCATATTTGAGCAAAAATTCACTCCAAACACCTCAATGTATCCTTGAGAAAAACTATTGCACCTTCTCTCGAAATAATGACTTTTGCATATATTTGAAATCAAATTAACAACTTGATTCTCAACAAAATTCAAATTGCATTTAATTCCTTCATATAAAGATCTATTCCGAGCCTTCCAAATTTCCCACATCACAGCCATAGGAATAATTTTACTCAAGAACTGATATGCATCAGACCTTCCATCCTGCATCCCCCAACTAAGAATAACTGTTGACACATAATTCCTATCAATCTTAATACCCATCAAATTCGAAAAGTAGTCCCATAGTTGAGAAGCAACTGAGAAAGAAATAAATAAGTGAGCATCATTTTCTTCATAATTAAAGCATATATGACATCGCGATCCCATTTTAATGCCTAACTGCTTCACATTTTCGTCTGTAGGAATACACTTTTGAATAATTCTCCACACTAAAATAGAGATTTTGATAGGAATTTTTGAATCCCATAATCTACTGTGAATAATAGAAGTAGATGAATGAACCTTTAAGCACTCATATGCTGAAGATAAAGAGAACACACCCGAATTTTCAGCCTTCCAAATCAGATTATCATTCACTGAAACCATCTGCTTTGAACACTCTTCCTCTACCTGCTTCATATGTCTCCAAGACAGCGATCCCCCTTTTCTAGTGTTCCAGTTTTTATACCTGTTAGCACAATATTTAGACCACAAAGAATCTTCAGATTTAAGCTTCCAATACATTTTCATTGAGAAAGTCTTAGAGAGAATTCCAAAATCTTTGAAGCCCAAACCTCCTTCATCTTGATCTTTACACAAATCTACCCATTTCTTCCACTGAAATTTTCAACCTTGATCTTCATTTCCACCCCAGAAAAATTTATTCAACATCCCATGAATCTTATTAATCACCATCTTCGGAGGATGTATAGAAGCTAAAAGGTAGAGAGGAATGGATGACAACACATGCTTTAAGAGGATTAGTCTCCATCCTGCTATTTTACATCTCAATGAGGAAATTAACTCATCATAGAATACCACCTTATTTCTCCCTTTAAATAACGGACACCCCAAATATTTAATAGGCAGGTCTTTTGCATTCAATCCAAGAACTTCAGCCACCTTTGATTTAAATCTATGAGGCATATTAGAGTCAATTGAAAAGGAACTTTTAGAGTAATTAATTTTCTGACCCGAAGTCCTTGAGTAACTAAGAAAAAAGGCCTTGATGTTCTTGAGACTCCTTTTGTCACCCCTGCAAAAAATAATCACATCATCTGCAAACGCCAAATGAGAAATTAGAGGACTTCCACTTGGCAGGTAGAAAGGATTTATCACTTTATTCTCCATCAAAATATCTAACCCCCTGCTCAAATATTCTACTGCAATAATAAAAAGGCTCGGGGATATAGGATCTCCTTGCCTAACCCCTCTATAAGACTTAAAGAATCCATTTGGCTGACCATTGACAACAATAGAAAACCAGTTGTTTGATATACTTCTCCAAACCAAGTCAATGAATCTTTCTCCAAACCCAAAACCTCTGAGAACTTTTATTAGAAATCCCCATTGAAGTCTGTCATATGCTTTCTCCATATCCAGCTTTATGATGACATTTCCACCATGATTCTTCTTTCCCAGATTATACACCATCTCTTTGGCTAGTAAAATATTGTCTTGAATTGATCTGCCTTTTGTAAAACCGCTTTGATTAGGAGATATGATAATAGGCAGGACCTTTGCAAGTCTTGTACATAAGATCTTAGAAATAATTTTATAACAAAAATTGCGCAGGCTTATAGGCCTAAAATCCCCACAAGATAAAGGATTCTTGATTTTGGGAATAAGCACAATGGATGTTGAAGTCTAGCTTTTAGGAAACTCAGCACCTGCAAAAAAATAATTAATAGCATCTACCATGTCAGTTTTAATAATGTTCCAATAAGAAAGAAAAAATTGCCCCCCATAACCATCAGGTCCTGGAGCTGAATCCGGACTCAAGCTTTTAATCGCCTCCCAGACTTCTATCTCACAGGTGAACTCTTCTAGATCTGAGTTAATCTCTTGGTTGACCAATTTGGGAATGAACTCTGCCTTGTATTCTTCAGAAAAATTCTTCTCAGCAGTCAATTGGTTTTTAAAGAACATGGTAATATGATTTTTAATGGAATTTTCATCTACAATCCAATCCCCTGACTCGTCTTTAATCCCAGATATATGAAGTTTTTGGTTTTTAGCCTTGGTACTGGAATGAAAAAATTTATTATTAGAATCCCCTAGCTTCAACCATTTAATAGATGACTTTTGCTGCCAGAACATCTCTTGAATCTGTAATGCTGATTGGAGCTTAGCCCTTCCAATACTCAAAGCTTATCTATTAGTATCCGATCTAGACAGTTCAACATCAAGCTCTAATTGACATATATCATCTTCTAAATCCACCACATTTTGATTAACATCCTTAAAATTATCCTTACTCCATATTTTAAGAATTCCTTTTAGCCTTTTCAGCTTCAAAGAGAACTTCAACAAACCCGATGCTTGAATGGGATCCCTCCATGACTCTTTAACTATCTTATTAAATTCTGGATGTGTTGTCCATAAGTTAAGAAATTTGAACACAGAAAACCTTACCACATCCTTGTTTATTACTGACAAAAGAAGTGGAGAGTGGTCTGAAGAGGTTTTGTTTAGGTGCTTAATTGAAGATTTGGGGTAGGAAAGCAGCCATTGGTTGTTGTATAGACACCTATCGAGCCTAGACATAATAAGATCAACCTCTCCTCTGTTATTACTCCAAGTAAATTTGGATCCGAGATACCCCATATCTAGAAGCCCACAGCTATCCACTGCTTGGTTAAACTCATTAACTGCTGCTGCATCAACATCATTTCCACCAACTTTTTCTTCCTGACTTGCCACAATATTAAAATCCCCCATAACAATGAAAGGCATTCCAGCCATATCAGAGGAAGCCTCAACCATTTGACTCCAAAGATCTCTTCTATCTATTTTATTACATTTAGCATACACAACTGCCACACACACCTGACATTTAAGACCTGGATGCATCACCTTCACAACCAGCGATTGGTCATGATCCACAACCACCTGGGCTTGAGTATTGAATCTCCAAAAAAACCAGATTTTACCATTACAGTTACTAAATCCTCCTTCGAATCCCCACTTCATTTTATACATATCCACCTTAACTTTATCAACCATGGGCTCTAGCACAGCTAACACAGGTATTTTGTAAATTCTGCAAAGGGACTTTATTCTTCGAGAACTTGATGATTTCCTTGCACCTCTAATATTCCATACAATGAAGTTTAACATTGGTATTTGGAAGGATTGGAGCTTCTGCTAACTTTGCTATGGGATCTAGTACATCTGATGAACATTGGATCTTATTTTTTCTTTTTGCTTTCACCCAAATTTCCACTGATTATTAATTCTTTGATTTGGATATTCTCCTCCTTTCTCCCCCTGCTCCTTTTAACAAACCAAGAATTCCCACAAAACATGGAATGAAATAACTACCCCTAGGCCTATAGATTTAGTTGACATTGATTTGATGGGGCCTCCTAAAACCAAGAGTATTGGTGGAAAAGGTATTATTTTGTGCCGATAGATGATTCTTCTAAATATACCTTTATTGGATTTATTAGAGAAAAGAGTGTGTCATTTGAAATAATTATGTCGATGTGCAAGAATATTTAAAATGAATAATCATTGTACATTGTGAGGATGATAAGTGATCATGGCATTGAGTTTATCGACTTGATGTACGAAAAGTATTATGATGAAATTGGAATTGCGTATAAGTTTTTGTCATGATGAAATTTGAGTTATTGAAAGGAAGAATCGAACCTTTCAAGAAATGAGAAGATGAATGCCTAAGGGAAATAATATGCCTAAGATATTTTAGGTCAAGTCAACGCAAACGACTTAACACATCGAATAGGGTGTTTTTGAGACCTTTTACCAAAAATATATTATATGAGTTTTGGAAGGGTAAAAATGCTACTATTATGTATTTCAAAGTGTTTGTTTATAAGTTATATATCTTGAGAAATCATGAGTACCTAAAAAAATTTGACTCAAGAAGAGAAGATAGAATTTTCCTTAGTTATTATCAAAATATCTCAGCCAATAGAGTCTGTAATTTGGAGAGAAAGAAGGTTATGGAAACTTTCAATGTGGTGATTTATGATTACGTGTCAAATGTTTTAACACTTTATGATGAGGTTAAATTTGATGTTCTAGATGCTAGGGTGGTTCGAGTTAGGAATATTGATGTAGTTGAGTCTTGTTCTCCTAGGTGAGATAATGCATAAATTTCTTCCCAAATTATATCTCATGGTGAAGAGAGTGAGAGCGAGAGAGATAGATGAGTTCCTACTAGAGTAGGGTTGAAACACATAATCAACATTTAAATAAAGTCAAATTTCATTGTTTCACATCCAAAATTGATCTTAAGGAGTAAATAAGGCATTGTCAGGTGAGAGTTTGATGGGGATAATACAAGAGAAAGTAAATCAATTTGAAAGATTGAAGATTTAGGAGTTAGTACCACGTCCTAAAAATTTGAACATCGTTGGTACAAAATGGGTGTATGAGAACAAGTTACATGAGCATGGGATAATCTTGAGAAATAAGGATCGTCCTTTAGCTTAAGGTTATTCTCAAATCAAAGGCATTGAACTTAAAGAAACCTTTACATTGGTTGTGGGATTATAGAGTGTGATTCTTTTACTTTCCATTGCATGCTTGTTGAAATTGATACCTTTTCAAATGGATGTAAAAATGGATTTTATAAATGGTGTTTTGAATGAAGACTTTTATGTTCATGAACCAAAGGGTTTTGAAGACCTTAAGTTCCCAACTCATGATTTTAGACTTCATAAGGAGTTATATGGTCTCAAACAAGATCTTAGAGATTGCTATGATATATTGACATCATACTTGTTGAAAAGTTGTTTTAGGCATGGTCGAGTCGACATGACACTCTTTGTGAGAGGGGCTAAAGATCACACCCTAATAGCTCAAGTCTATTAGATTACATTATCTTTGGCTCAATAGTAAAAAATATGCACTTAGATTTTTAGAAGAGATAAAAAATGAATATGATTGGCAAGTTGAACTTTTTTTCTTGTTTAGCAAGTGAACAAATTGAATAATGAGATATTCATATCTAAAAAAATACATTACGGAATTGTAACACCCCCTGATTTTATAACATGATAAATATATATTTTTAAAAATTGAAAATAAAAAATATTATTTTTTTGAAATAATTATATTTGACATTTGAAAATGTTGGTTTTGCTTTATAAGAAATAAGGTTTTAATTAGATTAAAAATTGGGAACATAGTTAAATAAATTAGCTTTTCTTCTATGTCGGCTGAATAGTGGGGGGGATGGGACAAATTCGCTTATGGGGGAATCGATTTGGCCCTGGGGAGATCCGTTCAGTTTGGGGCAGATTTAGCGAATTTTCTTATTTTTAGGTGTTTCAATTGGTTTCATTATTTTCCTATAGTAAAAAGCCTCGGGGTTTAGCGTTTTAAACACTTTTAACTCACAAAAAAATCAGTAGCCTCCAAAGTTTTCCTTGCTCCCTTCTACAATATGTAAAGCCCATTAAAATAAGTTTCAACTCAAGTTTTGAAGATCTAAATCAAGTTTTCTCAAGATCAACTGAGAGCGAGTCTTTATTATTTTCATGAGAGGATCGTATCAGTGTAATCGGATTTTTGAGGTGAAGTCTTATTAGGCGTGAATACTTCTATTGTTCCCTTTAATTATTGTATGTTTTAAATGTTGGCTAAATATTAATTAATCATATTTTCTTGTATATAATTAGGAAGATAATTAGGGAAAAGGAAAGTAAATTCAGGTCTATTTTCATTAAATCTAAAAATATGATTTAAGAATCATTTACTTAGATGAGTGTTTTGGGCTGCGGTAGATTTGTGTGACAAATCACATGTTAGAAGTAAAATATGAACTTGAAATAACATTTTGATTCGTAAATCATGATTTTATATGTGTATGTGTATAACGAAAATTATTGTTACATAATGTCATTAATACGAATGTTGGAATACAAATATGTGTTAAATCTTTAAAATATCACTAGTATTAGAATTATGGTTTTTGGCAACTTGTGTGACTATTTGTTAGTTAATGATTATTGTATGATTAAAAGGACATGATTTTGGAGTTAAGTTTTATTTTGGAGTTAGCATGGTGATGAAATTACTTGAGCATTTGTTTATATGCTGGACTAAATTTTCATTATATTATGTGGAATTTTTTTAGGGGAAAGTACTCTTAGGTCCCACACACACAAATTTTAAACACTAAAGAAATTTTGACAAATTTTAAACATTAAAGAAATTTTGACAAATTTTAAACACTTAGGCCCACTAATTCTCTTCCTATACAAGTCCACACTAGTGGCATAACAAGAGGACCTAATTGTAAATTGTTCTTAAATGTTTAAAAATTATTACCAAGGGACCTAATTGTAAATTGCCCTTTTTTAATGTCTCATATTTCTATTACATGCTAAGAATGGTATATTAATTCATACACCCAACGTATTTTTGCAGCGGGGACGGGCCATCTCCAATGTCAAGATATGCGGGGTCTCACAGTGGTTATCGTGATTTCACTTTTAATAATTGTAGGGGGGGCTTGAAGCTCAGTGTGGCAACTCAAGCCTGACATCTTGATGAGGCAGCTCAGTGTGGCAGCTCAAGCGTGGCAGCTTGGGGAGGCAGCTCACCGCGGCAACTCAAGCGTGACACCTTGATGAGGCAGCTCAGCGTGGCAGCTCAAGCGTGGAAGCTTGGGGAGGCAGCTCACCGCGGCAACTCAAGCGTGACATCTTGGTGAGGCAGCTCAGCGTGGCAACTCAAGCGTGGCATCTTGGTGAGGCAGCTCAGCGTGGCAACTCAAGCGTGACATCTTGGTGAGGTAGCTCAGCGTGGCAACTCAAGCGTGACATCTTGGTGAGGCAGCTCAGCGTGGCAACTCAAGCGTGACATCTTGGTGAGGCAGCTCAGCGTGGCAGCTTGGGGAGGTAGCTCAGCGTGGCAACTCATATTTTAGCTTGTTGTTTTAATCACATTGTACTTTCATTATTGATTTCTGTAAGCTTTAACGATTGTAATGACGTAACGATAATAACTAAAGGGTTTGTATGAGGTCAAACGGTACTTGCGAGAGACCAGGCTTGGCAGGGCCTGGGAGAGCTTTCATGCTCTATCGAATGACCTCACTGTGGGAACTTTAGAGGGACCTGGTTTGGAGGATTGAGAAGTAAGGCACCGTTGGGGTTTGTCCTGACCACCTTAGATACACCTGGTAAAACACCGAAGGACCCCGACCGTGGAACCTCAAGCGGAGCAGCTTGGAGTTCTATCGGGCATTAAGTTATGGACCAAACAACCCTATACTTAATGTCACATCTACTATGGGTGATGTCACTAGCCATCTAAACGTTGTCAGACATGTACTTGAGTAAACCGCTGTGGTGTTTGGGGCTGTCAGGTAGTTGGTGAACCACCTCTGCGACAACAACCCCCTGACACACAGTGGATAGGCAAAAGGCATGTCTTGGCATTTAATATTTATGACGTGGAGACAACTAGTGCATCAAGCATTTAATGTTGTGACATAAAGTATGAGGGATGTCTTTCATAGTCTTTAATGACTGAGTTGCCTCGGGGGTGGTGTGGGGGGCTATTTAAGGACCCCAACCACCTTTGAGGAGAGGATGATCTTTTGGAGAATTGAAAAAGAGTTATTGCAAACTAGAGAGTTCACTGACTCGCCATTGTCATTTATTGCGAAGCTTTTAATATTTGACAGAGATTCTTGAGGGTGTTTGGTGTGTCTTTACCTGCCTATCAGGGTGTATCTAGGGTGCTTATTTCCCTCTCCCTCTGGCTAAGCCACTTCTGAAGTTCATTATTATTCCCTGAGTTATACATGAGAGGCTATGCGAGTTCAAACTGAGTCTATCTTCATTGGGTTCATGTTTATATGTTCTGTCATTGATTCTAAACTCTAACCAACTAATTTATCATTACCATACTCAATAGGGGATCCCGCCTCCATTTATAATCTAAAGTACCCTCCTACATTTGGCGACTCTGCTGGGGAGGCATCCTTCTAGAAAAGGAGTATGGCGCAGGATAATGCTACTAGAAGCCTCAACTTCGATGACATGCAACATAATGAAGAGCAGGACGCGAGGGAGCAGGAGGCCCTAAGAGATGGGGCTCCTCGAGTAGAGGCATCGCTGGCTCCAACAACGATGGGTGTCCCAGGGGCTGCACAACCTTCCACGAGCGCAGTGCTGGGACCTGCCCAGACGGCGCTCCTCATGAGCAAATTTTACGAGTTTCTACAAACCCCAGTAGCTTCCACTATGCTGGGAGGGCTGGAGACTAATACCTTTGTAACACCAGGAGTGGCCTCAGGGGCCCCATCAGGGGCAGGCATTACAGGAACAGTCCCAGCAAGTGTGCCCTCTGTTGCGAATCCCACCGTAGGCGGCTCAGGAGTTTCAACGGCGCAATCGATAACGTTCCCCCCGGTTGCAACGAGCTCTCAACCGTCTGCCCCGTTGCAGGTGGCCCCAGTAGCCTCGCCCTTGGAAGAGATGAGAAAAGAGATGCAGAAGGAGATGCTGAAATTCATGCAGTCTTCCTCGCAGGCTGTGGGCGAGGTGGCTTCGATCTATGATGACTTCCGAACACCTTACCCCCAGGAGTACAACGACGAACCCTACCCGAAGGACTATATTCCCCCTACCTTTGAAAAATACTCAGGGAAGGGTGGGAACCCGAAGGAACACATCAAGCGTTTCGTTGAACACTTGGGGGCGCATTGCAATGACAAAAAGCTTAGGTTGAGGGAGTTTTCCGAATCCCTGACTGATAAAGCCTACACTTGGTACTCTCACCTGCCTCCCAATAGTGTCTCCACGTGGGAGGAGATGCATGTATTGTTTGTCCGAAAGTTCTTCTTGGCAGAAGATGAGTTCACCCTAACCCAACTTGGCAGGGAGAGGCAAAGGCCAGGAGAGGAGGTAGTGGCCTATATCCGAAGGTTTCGGGAAAGGTCCCTCGACGTGAGGGAAGAAGCTAAGGAGGCCAGGTTACTACAAATTTGTGCTGAGGGATTACTTCCTGAGTATATCTGTCACCTGATCAATGAGACACGCGAGGGAACTTTTTCAGCTTTCTTAAAATCCGCAAGAAATATATCTTTGGTGGTGCGACCTAGCCCGGTAGTAGCCCCCATGATGTTCAGACAGCCGATACAACCCATCGGGGGAAGGTCTCAGGCCCCACGGGTAGGGTATGTTGAGAGAGAAGATGGTGGCAAGGCTCAGAGGAAGGACAACAAAAGAAAGTTTGGAAGGGATAGAGAAGACCCGCCACCGTTGCCTTGTACGGTGGAGGAGGCTGTGAGTTGCTATAACGCAATGGTACAAGGCAGAACGGTTTACGAACCAAAAGGCATCCCGGAGGAGGAACCCGACGCGGCAACCAGGCCCAATCCCAAATATTGTCAGGTTCATCGAAAGGTCCAGCACCCAACGGAAAGCTGCTTCACGCTGCGAAGAATCATAGACAAGTACATGAAGGCGGGAACGCTGCAAATCCCCCCACAAAATGTTAACAACAACCCACTTCCAGCACATGCGGCCAACTTGGTAACGGCCTACGACGATGAGGCTGAAAGAGGAGAAGGAAAGGCAACAATGAGGCAAAGGGAATTCGAAGGAACTCTGGAACGTTGCACCACAGGAATGGCTAACGTAGTTTTAGCCTACGATGAAGCAAGCGCTAGAGACGTGGAAGACGTATACAGTGTTGAGGGCGAGGAAATAGAGGCAGCCGTTGAGTACAGCACAGTTTCAAAATCCCCAAAGTTCGCTTGGTTCTTCGATCAAGTGGGGATACCAAGGGAGAGCAGACTGGAAATAACTCAGGCGATTCTAGACATCGCGAGGAAGGACGCGGTTCCCTCGCTGAAATGGCGGGGACCCATGGCAAGGCTGGTGAAAAAGTTCCTATCAGAGGTGACCTTCAGCGATGCAGATAGAGCTGTAAGGTTCCCTCATAACAGGCCCTTGTATGTGACGGCCAGTGTCAACGGGGTTAGTTTTGCAAGAACGCTTATGGATGGGGGTGCGTCTATCAACATTATGCCGATCAACTCCTTCCACGCGGCTAATATCCCAGAAGAAAGGTTGGTTCCCATGCCTCTGGTGATCTCAGGATATGATAACCAATCTTCCAAATCCATTGGGTATGTGAATGTGGGAATTGTAATGGGAAATCTGAGTTCCCACATCAAGTTCCATGTAATAGAAAGTGCAACTTCCTATCATTTACTAATAGGAAGAGTATGGATGCACAATCAAGGTTTGGTTCCTTCAACATATCATCAATGCGCCAAGGCGAATGTCAAAGGAACAGAAGTGACCATTAGGGCTACAAAAAGGCCTTTTGCTATCGAGGAAGCTCACTTTGTAGATGCGGCCTTTTATACGGAGTTGGAGGAGGATGCTCGAGTCCTAACGAGAAGAATGGAGGGGGCATGGGTTACCTCGATCAGAGATAGAATGGGGACTCTGAACGAGCAAAGCAAAGAAGCCGCGAGTAACGAAGGGGTGAGGGACGAAGAAACCCATCAGGAGATCCCTCGACCCCAAAGTATTACGAAGCAGCTCAAAAACAAAGTAAAGCTTAGAATGGATCCTGTGGAGCATGAGGTCCAACGGCAAAGCGTGCTGAGTCTCTTTTCAGGGGGAAGAATCGCTGAGGCTTCGAGAGAAAGGAAGAGGAAGGCCGTGGCAACACTCACCAACAGGCAATGCAAGAAGGTGGTCACTGAAGAGGGGAAGGTGGTATACCGTTTATAACGATGTGAGCGGGCGGCCAAAGAGACCGAGGATGGGGCTGACCCGTTATATGAGTGTTTCTTGGTAGACCAACAGGGACGGTGTATGGTGATAGACAACTCCAACATACAGGAGTTCGTGGAGGAGGTCGCCGAAGAACCAGACTACATGGCAAATCAACCGAAGCCCCAGGCACAAGTGTTGGAGCAGTTGAACCTGGCAGGAGAAGGGGAAGACCCAAGGCCCATCTTCATCGCGAAGGATCTCGGTAAGGAGAAACGAGAAGCCTTGGTTGGGCTAATCCGGGAGTTCATAGATGTCTTTGCATGGAATTATACCGAAATGGAAGGGCTAGATGAGAAAGTGAGTTGCCACAAGCTAAACGTGATGCCTTCAGCCATCCCGGTGAAGCAGGCAACAAGGACTTATAAACCTGAGTTGGACTTGAAGATTAAGGAAGAGGTTCAGCATTTGTTGACAGCAGGATTCATCAAACCAATACAGCATCCCCTTTGGCTATCTAGCATTGTGCCATTAGGAAAAAAGGACAAGAATCAAATAAGGATCTGTGTGGATTTTAGAGATTTGAACAGGGCTTGCCCCAAAGATGAGTTCCCTCTACCCTCCATTGATAGCTTGATAGATGCCATGGCTGGGCATGAGATGTATAGCTTCATGGATGGGTACGTAGGGTACAACCAGATCAAGATGGACCCCGTGGACGCAGAGAAAACGGCATTCAGAACCCCGTTGGTTAATTTCATGTACAAAGTAATGCCGTTTGGACTTAAGAACGCGGGAGCTACTTATCAAAGAACAATGATGGCCATTTTTCACGATTTCCTCCACAAATTTGTAGAATTCTATGTGGATGATTTGGTCATCAAATCGAAGAAGGAGGAGTCCCACCTAAACGACTTAAAGAAGGTGTTTACTCGATGTAGGAAGTATAAATTAAGGATGAACCCATTGAAGTGCGTCTTCGGAGTAACATGTGGGAAGTTTCTAGGCTTTGTGGTTGATCGACAAGGGGTGCAGATGGACCAGGATAAACAACACGCGATCTTAGAAATGCCGTACCCAAGAACGGCGAAGGAGCTGAAAAGTTTCCTCGGTAAAGTCTCCTACCTTAGAAGATTTGTACCAGGATTGGCCGAGGTAACACACCCGTTGATGCAGCTGCTGCGAAAGAACACAAAGTTCAGGTGGGAAAAGGATCACCAGGAGTCTCTCGATGAGTTGAAGAAGCTGCTCGTTTCACCACAAATCATGGTTCCTCCACAGGCAGGAGTACCGTTGCAGCTGTACCTCACCTCCACTACAAGGTCCGTTGGAGCTTTGCTGGCACAGGAGATCGACGGGCAAGAACGGCCAGTGTATTACCTCAGCAGGATCATACATGGGCCAGAGATTAGATATAGCAGCCTAGAAAGGCATTGTTTGGCCTTGGTCTTTGTAGCACAAAAACTTAGACATTATATGCTGTCTTTTACAATTCATATTGTAACTAGATGTGATCATATTAAGTATTTGTTGGCTAGAACTATCTTGATTGGCAGGGCAGCCAGGTGGTTCCTTATTCTCTCCGAATATGATTTAAAGTGTGTGGTTCCTCGTGCTATCAAGAGCCAGGCGTATACTGATCTGTTGGCAATCTTTCCATCAGGAACGTTTGAACCACCTAAAGAAGACATTCCGGGAGATGACTTACAGGCCAACTATCTGGATGCAACCGATGAGGAATGGACGATGCAATTCGATGGGTCTTCGGCAGGAAAAAAAGGAGGGGCAGGGGTCATCCTTTCAAAAGGAGCGGAGGAGATTTGTCTGTCCTACAAACTGGATTTCCCTTGCTCCAATAACGAAGCAGAATACGAAGCGTTGGTACTAGGGTTGCTAGAGGCTCTTCGAAGGGGAATTCGTTCACTCTGCATCAAGGGTGACTCGAACTTAGTAATTCAGCAAGTTAATGGAGAATATGCGTTGAAGCACATGAGTTTGGCACCATACAGGACGATCATTCAAAGTCTCCTCAGCCAGTTCCATCGGACCAAAATTAGAAGACATCCCAGAACGATGAACCGTCATCCAGACGCTTATGCCACTATTGCTCAAAAGATGGTCATGAGGAGCGAAACGACTATTGTTACGATCCAACGAAGAACAGCTCCTTCGGTGGTACAGTCAATACTACCGATGGAGGGAGACGCGGATTGGAGAGGAGAGGTCAGGAAGCAACTGGAGTCTGGCGAAGGAGCTATGGGACTCAGAGAGTTAGCCCAATACTTTACAAACCAGGGAAATCTTTACTTCAGAAATGCAGGGGGATGGTTATCGAGATGCATTGGGCCAGAGGAGGCAGAGCGGAGGTTGAAGAAAACACATGAGGAGCACTGCGAAACAACTGAGATACCTCTTTATAGGAGAATTCAAAGAGGGGGATATTTTTGGCCTAAAATGAAACAGGATGCGGCAGAACTACAACGAAATTGTGATAAGTGTCAGCTATTTTTCGAAGCAGCTGAGTGCCATTTCATTGAAGCCCAAACAGACTGGAGGCAGCCCTATATCGACTTTATTCAGGATAGAATTGTCCCAACAGAGAAAATGGATGCGATGGGACTAAGGCGAAGGGCCCCGAGGTTCTATATCCAAGAGGGGCAGCTTTATCGAAGGGGGTACTTCAACAGGCCATTGCGTTGCATTACAAAATAAGAAGCAACTGAGGTCCTCAAACAAGCCCATGACCCAGCTCACATGGAAGGGGCCAAGTTATATGATCAGCTAATGACGTTGGGGTATTATTGGCCAACGATGGAGAAAGACTCCGCCGAATTTGTCCGAAAATGCAAGGCTTGCCAGCTTCATGGAAATATGATCCATGCCCCATCGGTGGACTTACACTCTCTGGCAACGCCTTATCCTTTCCACACTTGGGCGTTCGACCTCGTGGGGGCGATACATCCTTCGTCGAGGGGCAAGATATGGATACTGGTAGCAACGGAGTGCTTTACAAAATGGGCTGAAGCAATACCACTTAGAAGGGCAACGGTTGGGGTAGTGAGTAGCTTCATCAGAGAGTATATCATTTGCCGTTTTGGGATCCCAAAGGTTATTCTCTCAGATAATGAGACTCCCTTCGTCAACTTAGAAGTAACGATGCTCACAGACAAGTACTCCATTGTTCATCACACTTCAACGGTGGCATACCCGAAGGGGAATGGTCAGGCTGAAGCAACTAACAAAACTCTGGTTAATATCTTGGCTAAAACGATGGAGGACTTTCCAGGATCGTGGGATGACAAGATACCAACAGTGTTGTGGGCCTATCGAACGACGAAGAGGAAGCCCACAGGGTACACTCCGTTCTCCCTTGTCTATGGGGCTGAGGCAATTCTTCCAGTGGAGTTGGAAGTTCCCTCGGCTCGATACGCCTTGCGAAGTAGCATGCTCCCTCAGAATAGGCATGTGCAGTTGGAGGCATTGGATGAACACAGAGACAACACGATGCAACATTTTCAAATGTATACAAAGCAGCTCTCTAGGGCATATGACAATATGGTAAGACCAAGGAGGTTCGTGGAGGGAGATCTAGTTTTGAAGGCAGCAGTGAAACACATTAGGGGACTTCCTCTGCCAAAATTCGCAGCCAATTAGGAGGGACCTTTCATCGTGAACGAAGCTCATGATTCAGGTTATTGCCTAATTTCTAAGTTGGAGGAAGATAGGCCATTCAAATTAACAATAAATGGCTGAAAGTATATCATGTGTAGACAGTTAGGTTGTACCATCGATGTATTGGGTCTTTTTATTATGAATATACAAGTTTTACTGATGATGTGAAGTATAGACATTGATATATGAAAGCAGGCATAACTCAGAGATAAATTGAAAAATGTACATTCTTTCATTCATTAAAGAAGAGAGCATTACAAGCAAAATGGGGAACTACTGCCCAAGAATTACATGAATGAAAGAAAGAAAATATGTACAGGAGTTTTTACTACCCTAAGAGAAACCACAGATCCGGGGAAGAAAAAAAATCCCCGGGAAGGCCCGAAGAAGCTGATGCAAAGGAATTTTGAGCGTTGACAGCAACCTCTAGCCTGGTTTGCACCTGGGCGCGTTCAATAAGGAGCCTTTCCCGTTTTATCTTGGCCAAACGCAGAGCTTCTTCGGCATTCGTTACTTCTTCATCCGCCGATTCCAAAAGAGGTGCCAGCTCAGCTAACTTAACCTCCTCAGCCCGTTGGTCCTCCTGGTGCTTTATCAGCACTTCCCTCTGGCCGATCAGTTGCTAGTTCTTCAAAGTCTTCAGATGCGTTATAAGCCAGTCAAAACGGAAACCATCACGCCCCAACTCCTTCAGAAAACCTAGAAATTGGTTGAGAAGGGATCTGGTAACACTGGCAGTGGGGGTACTAGCAATTTCAGCAACAACGATCGCCATGCCTTGCAGCCTGTGACTCATCACATGAATATTTGAGCGCAGGCAATCCGGTGTGAAGGTCTCAGGATGGCGATCCACCAATTGTTCAATCACCAGCCGATGGTTGACGGGCATTTGAGGAGATTGCCGAAGCACCATGAGGCAGAACGAGTGAGGAGCTAGGTCGGGAAGAGGGACCTCACACCCAGATTCGCTCTCGACTGCAGTACCAGTCGTAGAACCTTGATCATCATGAATTGAATTTTCTGAAGCATCAGGTTCTCGGAAGGGCGAGCCTACAGGTGAGAGGACTGGGGGCGAATCTTCCCGAGCAACCTGAAAAGAAAAGCCCAAATAAGGAAATGAAAAATCTTAACAAGCATTTTCGTTGTTAAGTCACCGTTATAAGGTGGAGTTTATGAAAAATCTTAACAAGTGTTTTCGTTGTTAAGACACCATTATAAGGTGGAGTTTGTGAAAAAACTTAACAAGTGTTTTCGTTGTTAAGTCACCGTTATAAGGCGAAGTTTGTGAAAAAAACTTAACAAGTGTTTTCGTTGTTAAGTCACCGTTATAAGGTGAAGTTTGTGGAAAAAAAATCTTAACAAGTGTTTTCGTTGTTAAGTCACCGTTATAAGGTGGAGTTTGTGAAAAAAACTTAACAAGTGTTTTCGTTGTTAAGTCACCGTTATAAGGTGGAGTTTGTGAAAAAAATCTTAACAAGTGTTTTCGTTGTTAAGTCACCGTTATAAGGTGGAGTTTGTGGAAAAAAAAAACTTAACAAGTGTTTTCGTTGTTAAGTCATCGTTACAAGGCGGAGCTTAAGAACAATCTTCTGAAAAAATCATCAGATGGAGATAACGGGAAAGATAGCAAGAAAAACATACCTCAGTCACAACGGGAACAGTTGAGGCAGCCACAGGGACAGGAACCGTTGGGGGCGCGATTATTGCCTCAGATGGCATAAGGGGATCCCTGGGCGCAGAAGCCTCCACGCTTGTCCAAACCTGATCACCCGTATAGGGCACAAGGGCCAGCATATTGGGATCATCATGAGAAGACACTGGGCCCTCAAACAAAGCCACGGCAGGAGGGGGTGTAAACACACCAACCTGGGACCTCACTACGGGAGTTGATGCAAGATCAGGAGACAACTGTGCGCAAAGCCAAGTGTTAGAAAAGAAGAATGGGCACAGAAATTATGAAGAAATACCTTGACGTCTTACTTACCTCGGTTAGGGTGCTAAACAAGGGAATGACATGCGGGGGCCCTAGCAGCACCATTGGAAGAAGAATGCTTGCCAACAACGCGGACACTTCCACCTGGGATACCCAACACATATCACAATTCAGTAAGCCAAATACGACAAGAGTATGACCGAAAGGACTACAACAAACAAATTATAGATCACATCATACCTCGGGCTCATTCTCTACCACAACTACAATGGGCAAAGGAAACTCAGGGGAGGCCTGTGACTCAGAAGGGACAAAGGAGGTTATCTCGGGCTGTGCCACTTCGGGCAAGATTACCACTTCCGGCGAGGAATCACTTGCATGATCAATGTCATCACCTCCCACAAAAACTTCCCTCGCACGTTGGCTGGCTCCACGGCGAGAATACGTGAGCCCCGTCATGGGGGAACGGGGAGGAGTCACATCGGTATGAGGTCCACCGAAGCGTCCCCCCACAAAACGGCTCACGGGAGGACTGGAAGGGTCTGGGTTTTCTATTTCAACCCCCTGCAAAACAGTTGTCAAAGAAAGGGGGGAGGGATAAGTATACACACAAGCAAAGACAGTCATCCTCAAGCAAAAAGGAGATAATAATTAAGTCATCAATGCATACCTCCGATTCAGAAGTAGAACGAGAGGGCACAACCACGGGCAAAGTGGGAGGAGTGGCAGCAATTGAGGGGGCAGGGGTTGATTGCACCTCAGGGGTCAGGCGTACTTCAGGAGTCCGTTTCTTCTGGGACTTGGTGCCCAGAGTCTTCTTTCTCGAGCTAGTTGCACTAATGCTGACCCCTTGAGGAACCCGGGAACTCTTCCTCTTTTTGGCCGTTGGCTCTGAAGGATCCACTACCACCGTGGGGAAAGCAGCGGGGGAAGAGGCAACGACCGCATGCCATTGATACTCAGCATGTATTCGGTCCAGTTTTGCCTGGGCCTCCTTCCTCACACGCTCAGCCATCTCAGCAGGCATGGGAGGAGGAACGGATGCTATAGGAAGAGCTGCCACGGGAGTTTGGGGCTTCTGGGACTTCGACTTTGATTTCGATGTCCCACTCTTGGTCGTTCTTGCTTTTTTGGCAAGTGGTTAAGAAGCCCCCTCGTCGGTAGTAATTACAGTAGAGGGGGCAGCCTTCTTCACGGCAGCAGTTTTAGACTTTGGCGTGGCAACTGGGACCATAGCACAAAGTGGGGGAAGCTCGTTGGGAGGTGCTTTGTGGGTTGAACTTAGAGGGAACTCTATCCCAAGAACAGAGTTTCCCTTTAGCCCCAACTCTAGGGCAGAAAATGAGCAAACAAGAGGATACACCGGCTCTTACTCGATGAACTTAGCAATTTCAGCTAGTTGTCTTGGCCAATACTTGGTGGAAAACAGAGGGGTCACATCCCCATGCCTGGTAATGCTGGGAATGGTGACACGTCCAGCCATCACTGAAGATATCCCCCACGCAGCAGTCGAAGAAAATAAGGAGCATGCCTCGCCAAAGGAGACTTTGGGGTTTGATGCTTGGAAAACTGGACGCGGCACCCCCTGGTCAAACCCAAACTGACGACTGCATCGGCTGGGATTATAATGCTCGCTTGTGTATCCCCACTCGGTGTAGGAGGGCAGATATCCAGGAGAAAGCAGAAGAACCACGGCAAGCGAGGGATCCTCAATGTCAGGAGAGGGGTCCTGTATCAACCTGGCATCATCATGGAAAAATTTACCAGTATAGAAAAAGGCCTCTTCTTGATAAGGCCTCATAACGAAGCTCTCAAAACGATCAATCACCGAAATTAACTCCTTTCGGCTTTTCCTCTTATGGTAAATAAAGGACCGAGGAGGCAGAATCGATTCGGCCGAAGGAGGCCTGTTGGACTTGGCCGCTACGGCAGGAAAGCGGAAGTAAAGAAAGCTAGTCAGAAGCACACTATTGGCAAAATTGGCCAAGTTATAACGACCAATGGAGCGTTCCATGTCGAATAAAGTCCTGTCCAACCAAGTGTACAAGGATCCCAGGGCAATTGCAGCCAGGGGAAGCTTTATGCCTCGAGCTAGGCGAAGGGACAGGTTGATGAGGTCTCTTCGGGGCTGATCGTTAGGCTTGCCCATCAAAAAGAAACGGGACAAAATCACAAGAATGTAAGCAGGAAGCTCCAACGATGTACCTTGACCAGGGGCAGTTGATGAAGAGCTGCCTTCGCCAGAACTCTGGAAGAAATAGTTGATCAGGGGAGAAAAAGTAGCTTTGTTCGAAGAACCAATGCAGCTTCGGCATATGCGATCCAACTCCGAACGATCCGCAGTCTCTTGAGCATCAAGAGCTTCATCGGTGTAAGGCTCATGGCCTGTTGCATCGAGGCCCAGGAGCTCACACACATACTCCAGAGTTATGGTAAACTCACCCCAGGCAGCAATGAACGTATGAGTATCCACGTTCCATCGAGAGATCAAGACAGGAAGGGCAGCATTGTTCTTTGAGATGGTGAACTCACCAAACCATTTAGCCCTTTGCAGCCCAATCTTGGTAAGGATATCAGCATAGGAACTGTGCATGTGAGAGTTCCAGGCAGCAAAGTGGGAGGGGGATCCCCCGGGTGCTTCGAAATCAATGTGGGACCATGGAAAGTCCCCTCGCTCTAAGCGAAATCTCAGAGTTCCTTCTGGGGGCAACAATCCCCACTTAGACACCTCTTCGTCTTCATCACCCAGCAAGAGGGCGTCAAACTTGGAGGAAAAGCAAACAGCCTTACAGGCAGCAGCAAAGCCATCACCTTCCCCAAAAATGGGAGAGCGACGGTAAAATCTCAGCTGTTCTTGACGAGCAGCGCCCTGGGCGGAGGCAGCAGTGGTGGTGGCAAACGGAACACTGGCGGCAGAAATGGTGGGGTTGCTTGAAGACGCCATGACAGGAATGGTGCTTGAAGCCGTAACAAAGAAAGCTTCGAGAGGAAAGGGATTGAAGGCAACAATGGAGACGAACGATCACAAGTAGTGTTATATAGCTCTCTACAACAATGGCGTATTTATCTCTCTCTCTCTCTTTATAAGAACAGAAGCGATAATCTGAGCAAAGAAGATAACAATGAAGTAAGGAAATAAGTGAAGAGAAAGAAGAAGTAGAAACAGACTCTTTAGGCCCACGTGGTTAAGGTTCAAAGTATTTTGAAAAATGGCTGTTGAGACTTTCGAGCCTGGCGTTTAGATTTTCCCACCCTCGCACGTGCACGGCCGCCTGTAATCATTTCACAAAAACACGTGGCACTTCGGGAAGTGCTGTGACAGTTGAAAAGACAGTGCACGTCATTAATGAAATGACGCATAGAGAACAGGAAGCGTTGCCTTCCTCAGCAAGTTTGAGTTTTGGCGCCAATCTCCTTGTCAGACTTATCCAACAGGGCCACAACGAAGAAGATGTTCCAACGATTCCACAAAGAAAAAATCCATCAAGTTGAGTCATTTCGTGCAGACATTTCTTGTCCCAATAAATCTCTCCACGAGGGGGCAAATGTAGGGGGGGCTTGAAGCTCAGTGTGGCAACTCAAGCGTGACATCTTGATGAGGCAGCTCAGCGTGGCAGCTCAAGCGTGGCAGCTTGGGGAGGCAGCTCACCACGGCAACTCAAGCGTGACACCTTGATGAGGCAGCTCAACGTGGCAGCTCAAGCGTGGCAGCTTGGGGAGGCAGCTCACCGCGGCAACTCAAGCGTGACATCTTGGTGAGGCAGCTCAGCGTGGCAACTCAAGCGTGACATCTTGGTGAGGCAGCTCAGCGTGGCATCTTGGTGAGGCAGCTCAGCGTGGCAACTCAAGCGTGACACCTTGGTGAGGCAGCTCAGCGTGGCAACTCAAGCGTGACATCTTGGTGAGGCAGCTCAGCGTGGCAGCTTGGGGAGGCAGCTCAGCGTGGCAACTCATATTTTAGCTTGTTGTTTTAATCACATTGTACTTTCATTATTGATTTCTGTAAGCTTTAACGATTGTAATGACGTAACGATAATAACTAAAGGGTTTGTATGAGGCCAAACGGTACTTGCGAGAGACCAGGCTTGGCAGGGCCTGGGAGAGCTTTCATGCTCTATCGAATGACCTCACTGTGGGAAATTTAGAGGGACCTGGTTTGGAGGATTGAGAAGTAAGGCACCGTTGGGGCTTGTCCTGACCACCTTAGATACACCTGGTAAAACACCGAAGGACCCCGACCGTAGAACCTCAAGCGGAGCAGCTTGGAGTTCTATCGGGCATTAAGTTATGGACCAAACAACCCTATACTTAATGTCACATCTACTATGGGTGATGTCACTAGCCATCTAAACGTTGTCAGACATGCACTTGAGTAAACCGCTGTGGTATTTGGTGCTGTCAGGTAGTTGGTGAACCACCTCTGCGACAACAACCCCCTGACACACAGTGGATAGGCAAAAGGCATGTCTTGGCATTTAATGTTTATGATGTGGAGACAACTAGTGCATCAAGCATTTAATGTTGTGACATAAAGTATGAGGGATGTCTTTCATAGTCTTTAATGACTGAGTTGCCTTGGGGGTGGTGTGGGGGGCTATTTAAGGACCCCAACCACCTTTGAGGAGAGGATGATCTTTTGGAGAATTGAAAAAGAGTTATTGCAAACTAGAGAGTTCACTGACTCGCCATTGTCATTTATTGCGAAGCTTTTAATATTTGACAGAGATTCTTGAGGGTGTTTGGTGTGTCTTTACCTGCCTATCAGGGTGTATCTAGGGTGCTTATTTCCCTCTCCCTCTGGCTAAGCCACTTCTGAAGTTCATTATTATTCCCTGAGTTATACATGAGAGGCTATACGAGTTCAAACTGAGTCTATCTTCATTGGGTTCATGTTTATATGTCCTGTCATTGATTCTAAACTCTAACCAACTAATTTATCATTACCATACTCAATAGGGGATCCCGCCTCCATTTATAATCTAAAGTACCCTCCTACAATAATAATTGGCTAAATGTGTTATATCTTGTTAATGGCTTTAACATAATTAAATTCACTATCATAATAATATTGGACTTGAATAGTGGGGTGAGTTAATTATGTGGGTAGTTACTAATGATGCTGTAAACACCACCACCTATATGAGGTGTTGATAAGCTCAATCTAGTAGCTATAATGGCAGCACGAGAGTAATAAACTAGTAGAAGGAGATGAGGAGAAGAGGAGAAACACTTGTATTTAAGTGGTTCAGCCAATTTAGCCTACATCCACTGTGAGTGTGTGAGTGAATTTCACTATAACAAGTGCACTGATGGTCTGTGATACGATCTCTCACTTTCTCACTCTACTGTGTATTTCTGCAGAACTCCCACTAGGATTGCAATTTTGGTCCCTTTTCTAGGTAGAAGAAGACATGTATATATAATGCTTGTGGGGTTCAGTGTACCCCCCAAGCATGCCATGAGCATGTGTGTGGCGATCGAACCAATCTCATGTGGACACATGACTATGCCACGTGCAGCTAATGATGACCAAATATTCCCCCACATGAGGGTTCCCAGTCTCCCATGTGCTTATGTATGCTCGGACATGTGATGTCATCCGTTGTAACCTCGACCCAACCAGGTACGATGTTGGTAAGTCTGAGGGTTGTCTTTGATCTGCCAATCGCAAGTATGAACTCAGCCTCATTGACCAGTCGAGGTTAGATATTAAGTATAGCTGAAGTGTCGGCTGAAGCAGAGTACGACGGTGGAAGTCTCTTGAGCCCATTAGGTGTGTCTGACCTCGGCTGACAGCAAGAAGAGGTTGGTCATTGTGGTGCCGACCCTCTGAAGGATGACCTCTCTGAGGTCCATCATGAGCTTCTTATTGACTCGGCTGTTATGTCAGTCGATGTTATTGACTCTGAGTATGAGGGTACAAATCGGGTATATCAATCACCCCCTAGCCTTTTGTCTTCTATGTGAGTAGGTGGATGAGGGGTATACAAGTTAGGCTGATGAAGAGTCGTTTTCGTTGTCTTAGGGTGTGGAGTGATTCCTTGGACACATGTCACTCTTTGAAGTGACTAACGTTTGTCCTAAGGCATGACTGCAGTGACATCACTTTTTAGGTATTCTAGGGCAATGATGGGTGCCTTGAAAATTTTTCACCATCATTAAAGAAGGTTTAAATAGTTTTTCTCTTTCCTCATTTTTCTTTATTCTTTCACTTTCGCGCCATAGATTTTTGCTGCAAAAATTGTCTCAAGACTTCCATATCCAAAGTTCCACTCTCTCTAGTTCTCAAGTCATCCTGGGTTTGTAACCCCTCGCCTTTCATTCTTTGTTGCTCAGGTAACCATCTTGATCTTCTCTTCTTTAATTTCTGGCTTTATTTGCAACTTCCATTTTTTTCGGTGGCTCTAGTTAGATTTTCCACCGCTATTGGGTGGTTACAGGGTTAGGTGTGTAGTGGCTCAGTGGCCTTGGAGCTATACCAGGTCACTCCAGGGTTGTTTTATCCAAAAACTCCCACTTTTAGGCCTTCCAGTGGCCGTCTAGTCATCTTCTCCAGTGACCCAACCTTTGAATGTTCTTGGTGAAAACCCTTTGTATTCCCAGTTTTGATCTTTAGTTTGGGTAGTGTAAGTTGTTTACCTATTTGCCTTTTTAGTTTGAACTCTCCAAGTGTATCGTCGTCTATCGAATGCTATGACCCCTATATAAACTTGATCGAATGCTATGCCTTTTTAGTTCCCAACTCTGCGCGAGGAGTGTTTCAACAAGATCAGACAGATAGAGTTAGTCGGACTGAGGCTCGTAGGGCCGAGACTTTTCCTCTCAGACTAATTTTTCCTCTACCATTAGTTGTTATCCACCATGAATCAGCAGAGGTTCCTGTCCCTATGTCAGAATCGTCTTCTTCAGACCCAATGTCAACGTCTGAGGCTGATGAGTCTGTAGACTCCTTTCAAGAGGTTATGGATTACTCTCTTAGGCAAAGTGAGGTTTCAGAGGACACCGAGGTTTCAAGTCGTGCCTCGTCTCACCAAGGCTCTATAACTTCTCGTCGATCTCCATCCATAAAAATCTTATATCCTAGTATGGCGATTCCTCCTCCCATTGATACCATTACTCTATCGACAACCGCTAGTGTTGAGTTTGCGAAGAGGTTTCCTGGTGGTGCCCCTACGGGTGCCCAGACCGAAGTAGCTGGGGGTGGTGATGATGATGAAGAAAGTGAACTTGATACCTATGTAGCTGAAGAGTATGAGAGTACTATGAATGAGTATGACCTTCTTTCCTTCAGACACCTTTATTCCATAGATTCCTCAATCATCCTTAGGAAACCTCTGAAGGACGAAAGGGATTTTGATGTCCAAGATGGTGAAATCTATATCTATGAGAAGATGTTTAAGTTGGGTTTTTGTCTTCCCATCCACCCAACTATCAGAGCTATACTCTCACACATAAACCTTGCCCCTTCCCAGTTTTCTCCAAATGCTTGGAGTGTTATGATTGGGGCTATCGTTCTTTGGAAGGTTGTTCACCATTCAGACCTTCCAGTTTGAGTTTTACTAGTTTCTACGTTCCCTCGTCTGCCAAAAATCAACCCAGTTACTACCACTTCATAGCCAAGAAATTCGAGAAGAATATGCTCTTGGTTACCCAGACTTCCATCCATAATTGGAAGCCTCAGTATTTCTTTATTTTCGGGGACTGGGAGTTTGGCCCAGATGAGGCTTGTGGAACGTTGGTTCAAAGGACCCCTCTGAGATGGGAAAAAGTCTCTCATGCAGCTAAAGTCGACTGTGGCCTTATCTAGGATAATTATAAGAACATTGAGGTCCTTCGTAACTAAGGCGAGAAAGGTCATCTTGCGAAGTATGAACATCTGATGACCCCCTATTACCTTTCTTAGACAAGTTAGGGGGTGGTCCTATGGAAGAACTTCATAAGTTTTCAAAACTTTCTTCCCAAGTGGTGTCTCGTACTTTTTATCTGTCTGAATTTCTAATTCATAGACTTATCTTTCTGCAGAGCGACCCGCAGGAATTTCGAACGATTTTAGGGAGGTGTCGCCCCCCAGCCTTGTAAAGCTCATTAAAAAATGAGGCGATAAGAATTTTCCCCATCCTGCCTAGATAAAAAAGAGTATCGGCATTTCAAAGGTCGATGCTACCAAGAAGAGGCAGTCTCCCACTGACCCGGCTCATACGAGGCCGAGAAAGACTCGTGATAGGGATTGTTCCATACCTATTTTAACTAATAAAGCATTGGCTGCATAGCTGTCGCAACTATAGATTGGAGACAGCTTTAGCGGTAATAGTCTAAAATTTGTCGATGCTATTGGCACCATCATGACCGAGGAGGATAAGTATTTTCTTCGTTCCCTAGATCTCCCTTTGTTGGCCAAGTTTACACTTCACAAATCAGTTCAGGTATCAATTTAATTTTTTGCAATTTTTCTTCCAAGTGTTGTCTCTTCTATTTAAAAATTATTATTAATATCTCTCATCTTATTCTTCAGAGTGTGGTGTCTCTTCACCACCTTATTGAATGAACCTTAAAGAAGCTACCTGTTATACAAAATGGCAAGGACACTGAGAAAACTGAGCCCAATCTAAAGGACGAGGTTGACAGGTTGAAAGGAGTTATCCAGGAGAGGGACAACCAGATTACTTAGCTTAAGGAGGATCATGGAAAGGCTCTAAAGGCAAAAGATCAGAGTCTTCAATTAAAAGTTGATGTTGCTGTGAAAGCTACGTTAGAAGATGTTGTAGAGAAAACCATTGAGGACTACAAAGTCTTTGACGAGTTTGTCAGCTTCGGCTTTGAGTATTTAGAGAGGGGAATTAAAGTGACCATCCGTTGGACCAGCATGAAGCAAGGTGAGTCTGGGAGCTAGTCTGTCGAGGACTTTATCAATCTTGACTTTGAAGACCCTTAATTCCCCAAACTTTAAAAGAAGTGGAAGAAAGAGATTCTGCCTCGGCCGAGACGGCTCCTATTGAGGTCATAGAGACTGACGATAATTCTCAGCACGATGATGAGGTTGACTTTACAAACATCGACCCTGACCAGACCACTACAGCTGCTGGTGGGTCGGCTCCTGCCGATACATAGACTCAACCCTGAGGGCCTATCCTGCTCATTATTAACTTTATCATGTGAAGCTTTTTCTGATCCTTGTTTTGATGAACTTTGGTTATGGCTTTTTTATTTTGAATGTAACTTTATAACCTCTTCATGTTACGAGTATAAAAAATATTCTTTTCTTTTTCTATTTATCTTCTATGATGTTTTGTTGTTCTATAATTTCTATTTTCCACATACCACAAATTTCACATAAGAATAATGTCTGAGGTCACCAAATTATGGTATTATACATCATATTTTAACCAAACTAATGATGCTAAAGGTCTGAGTTCACCAGATTATGGTATTTTACCTCATAATTTCACCAAACTAATGACGTTAAAGGTCTGAGGTCACCAAATTATGGTGTCTAACCTCATAATTTCACTAAACCAAGTATCTAATAAGAGGGTCCATCCTTGAGGGCCCCATATTCATATTTAGGCAAGGTCTAGTAACATCTTCCTCTTTGATGGCCGGCTCAAGGAGAATCTCAACTGGTACTGTTCTCCTTATGTCGGCTCTTATTACTGAGACCAACCTCGCGAGTGCCTCAGATCGGTTGTTGTCCAGCCAAGGTATCCTACTCATCTTTACCTATTTGAAGCCTGCCATAGATGTTATAACTGTGTTAATCGCCTGGGCCACGACCTCTGCCATTTGAGATGCCGTCACCAACCCTAGTGGGGCCTGTGGCTGTGGTACCTCTGGCCCTTGCTGAACCTCCCTCTCCTCATCCCTGGCCAATGCCCTAGCTGCTCGCTCTCTCCTGGGAGGCATCTAAAATGAGAATTGAATTGTATGAGGTCACTATCAAATATAAAGTAATCGGGAGAAGAACGTAAATGTGCGCACGTAAAAGAATACAACAATCCTATCATAAGGCTCTACTACAAAGAATGCAAATGCTAAAACGTGAAAATCCGCACAGATCCTAAGGACAATAGAAGTTGATGCTCTGATACCATCTGTGACACCCCGCTTAATGAAATACCAGGTGACCAGTCCTATACCAAATTTAACAGGAATCTCATATGTTTCATTCTTAGCATCACCGTCGAAAACTTTTTAAAACATTTCTAACCACCTAGTATTAAAAAAGATGCTGTCAAATTTTATCTTTTTTATTGGACAAAAGCAACAACATGAGGAAAAATACAATATGAGCCAATCACAACAACTGAATCCAAATCAACTAAATAATTAAATAAACTACTTGTCGAATAAACCATCAGCTACAAACCACAATGTAAAGAATAATCCAACAACTAAGTAAATAAATCAAAATACTGAAACAGAAAGTAACTCAGGCGACCTACCTGGAATGATAACTGAATCTGATAATAGATCCCTAATCTAGGAAGAAAGAAGTGAGGCATCTACTCAAACTCCTTCTAGCATCCACATGTGCAGCAGATGTGTGTCCCTAGAATGGAATATCAGTCCTGGCATCCCTGTGGCTGGATACCTAAAAGGTTTTGAAAATAGTTTTATAGAAAAGGTTAGAACCCAAGACATTTTGAAAATATTTAGCAAGTGATTAACTTGACAGTAACTAAAATGCATGAATGCGCTTCATATTTAAGTTAGTGTCGCACTCCCTTGAAATAATACTCACCCATCAACTAGAGTGCACACCTAATGATTCCTTTTTAACACCCTAGTTACAGTACCCGTCTAACCAGCCTCGTTACAACCGTTCCTTGACACACTACCCTAGCCCGAGTAACCTTGTCATTTATTTATACGTCATGACTCAAAATAATTTAATTAATCCTCTTTACTTTGATCCATATAATAGTTTCACTATATATATATATATATATATATATATATATATATATATATATATATATATATATATATATATATATATATATATATATATATTCACATATGTATTTAATGTCATATATAATTTCTACACTATCATATAAGTATAATTATAATACAACAATTCCATACTTGTCATTTATAAGGTATCCTTTTTAAATAAACAATATAATAGTCTCACTAATTATATAAAATAAATAAATTTTTGCAACATGTATACAATGCCCGTATATAATTTTATAAACTATTATATACATAACTATACCACAACAGTCCCATACATGTCGTGCATATATATATATATATATATATATATATATATATATATTCCCATCCTCCCGAGTAAAAACTCAACGGAATCACCACAGGTATGCTCACTTGACATGGACATTCCAAGTCGGAATCACTCACGAGCTTGGTAAAAACATAAGCGAAATGGAGACAATCATATTTCCAACCTGAAAGTGACATAAGCCCCTCACCCATACAACGGACGCTATAACCTGGGGATATACTGTCCCTGCTCCTCAAGCCAGGGGATACACCCACATCGCGCAACCTCCCTTGATAGCACTAGAGCATATAAATTGAATAAATATCTAGTCACTGATATTTAATAGCGCGCACACACACAATATATATATATATATATATATATACTATCACCACACCGTATATATAGATAATAATTAGTTCCCGGCTTTACCGTGTATAAGATTCATAGCATCAGCCTAAAATTATTCCTGAGTCTATGGTCCGACTCTAATTTAATTAGTTTACACATTAATTAATACAATACTTACCCGATTATATGGTCCGGCTTAAAATTAATCTATTCATCTCAATAGTTAGCTAAATACCCTTAGCGTCACTCAACCCATATACCAGGACTCGCTCACTTAACCCATAATTTAATACTTATGAATTTATTTCCTAAAATTTATCCAAAGTGCGACACCTATTTAGACCTCCGCAACTCCCAATTATATCCACCTATAATTGTTAGGAAATATGCCCCATATTTATTTTTCACAAAATAAATGAGTTCCAAGAAAGATTCTTAATTAATTCACCCTTATGTAAACAAACTGGGAGAACTGTCAAAAATCTAGGAGGATCGATCGATCGACCCCTATAGTCGATCGATCGATCGCTCAGGTCTCTTTCTTCTCCGAGTCTCTGTTTCCTCCATTAACATACCATCAAGCTTTTTATTTTTTCTCCCATTATTACCCAACCACAACCAATAATAAATTCACATATAAATAGGTTCTACCCTCCCTAGAAACCTTAATTCAACAATTAATTTCCATGAATTCCAACGTTTTCCCGATTCGAGTTTTATCCGGGTTTCAATCATCCAATAAAAATTACGTCTCTATTATCAAAAATTTAAAATCGATTCCTCATAAAACACAATTAATTTCACCCTTAATCTCATCAAGTATTTCATTCACCGAAAACCCAATTTCACATGAATACTCACCCAAAAACGGATTTTAGATACACCCACTACAGTATGAATTGATTATCACAATTAAAAATAATATTAATTTAACCACTTGCCTTATAGGATTTGTAGAGTCTGATCCATTGGTGTAGAGACAGGTTTGATGACGAACACCCACTTTGTCCCTCGATTTGTCTCCAAAAGATCCCCAATTAGTTCTCCAACTGCACCCTCTAGTTTCCTCTGGATTTCTTTGATTTAGGTTTGTGTTTTTCTTTCGTTCAACACTCTTAGACTTAGGTTTAATATACTAATCCCGTTTTGAGTCATATGGGCCTAATTAACATGTCCTAAATACTCCCGTGTGGGCTCGACTATGCCCAAAAATACCCCGTGGCCCATTTACCACCCCAGGTACACTTTTCTGACTATCTCGGCCCATCCGGACTCAACCGTGTACTCAGAATCGTCATTTGCAATACTTTATAACATTCTCCAATTTTTAAACCTTAGAATGCGAAATAAACATAATCCAAATAATTAAGTCTAAATTCTCCAAATTAAATAAATCATCTGATTTAAAATAAATTCTCCCAATCATAACTTTAAATTTCTCAAAATAAATGTGATTTCTATTTCTTCAAAAAAAATTAAATTCAATGTCCTCGAATTTACGGGGTGTTATAGTAACAACCTGTTATTTTGTACCATAATATATATATATATATATATATATCTTTTTATAAATCAAAAATCAAAAATCGAAAAAAAAAATTGTTCAAACAATTATTTTTTCTATTTAAAAATGTTTGTTTTGATAGATAAGAAATAAGGTTTTAATCGGATCCATAGTAGGATTTTTTTTAAACTTTTCTTCTCTGACAACTGATTCACCACTTAGGAGGAACAAATTCTCCCCCGAGATTTGTTAGGCCCAAGGTGGAATCGATTCAGTCTGGGGACACTACACCAAATATGTCGGACTGTCACGGTCATTGATCTTGACAAGTTGAACTTGTCAAGATCAATGACCGTGACAATTCTGGTGGTGACAACTTTTGTTGTCATGGACTTGTCATGACCATTGACCATGACAAGTTCATTAGACTTGTCACGGTCATGTCATGGTCTTTGACCTTGACAATAGTTGTCACGGTCAAAGACCATGACAAACCCGAGACAACTTTTAAAATATTGTCACGGTCAATGACCGTGAAAAATCTTGGTAGAATTAAAAAAAAAAATTGCTAGGTACTTTGGCCACTTCCACTACCTAGCGGTATATTTGTACCCGTTATAGCAAAACTGCACCTGTTTAGACATCATATATCCATATAAAATAGAAAGAATGCACCAAATCATTGCATATATAATTTCATATCCAAACCAAAATGTAATAAATCAAAATAATAGAAATATAATCCAAGTGTCGAGATAAAATAGATACAAATAATGTTAGGTGGTAGGTTTGAGGATAATCCAAGTGTCCAACTACAGTACCCCAGGCCGATAATCTTCTTTAGCAGCTCGAGGGATCTATCTAATATCCCGGTCTTGTTCTCGACGCTCATTCCTAATTTTCCCCATTTAGGGAGCGTAGGGGCCAAGGAGCCCTCGTCACCTCCGCTACCGCCGGGCCCAGAAGAAATCATCATTATCATCCTCATTATCATCATCATAATCCTCGCCTTAATCCCTGAAGGAGACATTTTCTGTAAAAAAAAATGTTGTTATTAGTACAAATTCAAAATAAATTAGAAGAAGACATTCAAACAGTAAGTCTAAATAGTAAATGCGCTAATGTAATCAAGTACAAATGAATAAAAAGCATTAAACCGATGTTTGGAATACTTTTTACTATTTAACTCACACACATATACAAAGGAAAGAGAGAAAGATAAAAAGAGTCAAAATGATCAAGTACAAATGAATTAAAAGCATTAAACCGATGTCCGATAATAATAAAACACTAGTGCATGCGCTAAATTGGAATACTTATTACAAATTAAAAAATTGTTTCAAATTTTGGTCATCATAAAAAATGGATTGATATTTGGTAGGAGCAGCCAAGTCATCCATACTACTGTTTAGACGCATATACCCGTATTTATCCAAGTACACGACGTCGATTGGCAAGTGTGAGTGTTATTTCAATTGATCAATTGAAATAACACTCACAATTGCCAATCTAGTATGTACTCAAAGAACATTAGGGTACGACTGCAGAACTTCCTCCAAAAGTAACATCTACTCAAACCAACAAACATGCATCCCGTACTCCATCTAATTAATCTACTCAATTAATTCAACAATAAAAATTTCAAACCGAAATAAAAATAAAGAAACAATATTTATAATGTCCAGTCAACATTAACAATTAATTTCAAGTCCTAAACTAAACATTAATTTCAAATCCTAAATCAACATTAACAATTAGTTTTAAGTACTAAACGAAACACCAACTAATTTCAACACACACGCATACACACCCCTCCCCACCTGCCCCACAACCCTCACCACCACCTCTGCCCCTGCCCCACCACACACACACACACAAACCCAAACCACCCCCACATCCACACACAAATGCCCCCCCACTCCCCCCACTCCCCTACCCCCCCTACCCCCCCACCATCACCCCTGCACCACCACCCCCTGCCCCCTCCCACCCACCACACACACATGCACTCACACACACACCCATGTACACGCATACATACACATATACACACATACATGAAGACATATACACACACATACACACATATATACAAATGAAAGAGAAAGAGAGAAAAAATACCTGGTAGAGAAAGAGAGAGTGCGGTCTCTTAGAGAGAGAGAGAGAGGGAGAGAGAGAGAGAGAGAAATGGAAGGAATAAAAATTGATGGGAAAAAAGATGAGGAAAAGTTTTTTTACTGATAAAGTTGTCACGAACCTATCACAGTCATTGACCGTGACAAGCCTCTGCCACGGGATTATCACGGTCAATGATCGTGACAAAAAAATACTTATTTTTTTGTCACGATCAATGACCGTGAAAAGGGTGGCCGGTGCAAAAGTGGCATTTTTATCTTTTTGGTGTAGTGGGAAAATTTGGTGAATTTGCTTATTTTTGGGTGTTTGTGTTGGTATCAAACTCTTTTATTTTTCTATAAGAAAAAGGCACAGGGTATAAACTTTTTAAAGACTTCTAACTCATCTAAAAAAGTAGTGGCCTCCCAAATTTTCCTTTCTCTCTTCTACAAAACTAGATCCCACTAAAAAAATTTCAACTCAAGTTTTTATGATCCAAATCAAGTTTTGTCATTGTTAACCAAGAACTAGTCTTTATTATTTTCTCGAGAGTATCGCAACCATGTAATCATATTTTTAAGGTGACCTCTTCTCAAGTATGAATACTTCAATTGTTAGACTTATGTGTTGTATGTTTTAAATTTTGCCTAATTTTTTCTTATTAATATTTAGGACGATTAATTAGGGAAATGGAAACTAAATGTGGATATGTTTTTATTAAATCTAAAATTATGATTTAAGACTCGAACAATCGTATGCTTAGATAAATGTTTTGAGTTGCAGTAGATTTGTGGTATGAATCACATATTTGAATTAAAGTATGAACTTGAAACAACGTTTTAACTCGTAGATCGTGATTTTATATGTCTATGTGTAGGACAAAATTATTATTTTTTAACGTTATTAATACTCATGTTGAATGAGATTATGTGTTAAATCATTAAAAATCACAAGTATTAGAATTATGGAATTGGTCTTTTCTGACTATTTGGTAGAACTTGATTATTATATGATTAAATGAACGTAATTTGAATGGAATAGAAATCATTGGATTAGTTGGGGGATTGTAATGTGAAATTAAAGTATAATTTATGTAGAGATCGTTCGTGCTAAAATCTCGACACCGCATCAACGTTGGGATTTTGGATGTATTTATACTTCCACCCATTATTTTAGGTTGCTTGATAGGTTTGGAACTAGTAGATAGACTTTATTTTTGCTTGAACTTTAGGTTTGTGACTCGTGAGTGTGTGCTTGTATGGTTGGGTACTTTTCCTGGGTGGGGCTAGGTAGTAGACCATTACGTTATTCCGTTAGCCTAGGTGCGAGACTAAGTAACAGTTTTTGGTTGGTATTATTACTTAGTGATAGACTAGATAATACTTATGATTTTTTGATCTAAAGGTATTGGTCTAGGTATGATTTTAGGTTATGATACCCGAATTATTGATGGGGAAATTGTAAATAAAGAGAATTTGGTTAATAAGTAATAATTAAGGCCTGAGATAATAAACATATTTTATAATGAATTTTGCGTCACCAATATGTGAAGAGCTAATGATAATTGGGTTAGCTAACTGTAGTCACATGGGTGCGTGTTCGCATCACTAATATGTGAGGGCTAATGATAATTGTGTTGTCTGGATACAGTGATGTGTCGTATGTGGAACATCACCAATATAGGCAGGTCTAGAGAAATTGGATCATCTGGCTATAGTGATGGGAATGGATGCGATGTGTTGAAATTTTAGGTGTGCCCAAATTTGTGCAGGACCAATTCAAAGTCAACTGGCTATAGTGATTTCACTTTAATAATAATTGGCTAATTGCATTAACATAAGTTAATGTATTTAACGTAATTGAATTCACTGTCATAATATTATAGTTGGAATTGAATAATGGGGTGGCTTAGTTTATCTGGGTAGTTAATATTGTTTTAATTTACTCACATGTTCTTATATTGATTAATTTCAAATACTCCATTGGAATATTTATCTCTTAAGATACTTATATCGGGATTCATGGATCCTAATTAGGAGGAGTAGCTGGTGTTCATGCGGTGGGCTCTGACCCATTGTGTTGACAGACATTTCAGGTTTAGTTACTAAAGTAGCTTCATCTGATTTATTGGAGATTCGTGGAGTTGCAGTTGGAGTTACCTTTTATTCCATTAATTAGTTTATATTTACTATTCTATCATTTTATTTATAAGACAATTGATTATGGATTTGGTGGGCTATTCGGTTCCACAATTTTTTACAGTTTCTTTTTAAGTTGGAGTTAGAGTTGAATTATTTCATTCGGGTATTAATTTATCTTTTCGAGTTGATTTTTATTTTGGAGTTAGCATAATGATGGAATTTCTTGTGTGGATATGTATATTTGTTGGATTAAACTTTGGATTAAATCTTTTGAATTTTTTTTTAATGTCTTGACTTTCTGTCACATTCTACGAATTGTATTTTAATTCTGATGCCCGACGTAGTTTGGTAGAGGGAACTCCAGTGTTAAAATATGCGGCGTGTCACAAGAATTAGTGAAGAATTTTGGTTTGGAGTCGGAAAAATATGAGAATGCCCCAATAGAAATTGACTCAAAGTTAACAATGGATGAAACTGTAAAGGATGTGGAGTAAAATATTTATCGGAGCAGGATTGGAAGTTTATTTGATTTGTCTGCGAGTCGACCCGACATTTCCTATGGAGTAGGTGTGCATGCTCCATTACCAAACAAAACTAAAAGAATCATATCTTCAAGTTGTTAAATGGATAATTAGGTACACGAGTAGAACACAGAAGATTGCACCATGGTATCCTTTTGATTTCAATGATTTATTATGTGATTACTCTAATTCTGATTAGGTGAACGACATCGTTGATCAGAAGAGTACCTTATTTGGATGATTTTTCTTTGGGACTTCTATGGTCTCGTGGTTATCCAAAAAGAGAAATTATATCTCTTTGTCCACTGCTGAAGACGGATATATTGCAGTGGGAAATTGTTGTTCCTAAATCTTATGGATGAGACAATGGTCATTGGGACCGAATGCCCCCCAAAGAAAGGACTCGCATGAAAATATAATCAAGAAATATAATGCCATTTTTGACAGCTGCACAATATTCACGGGCTCCCAAAAACATAAAATGGCCATCATCAAAGGGTGAAAGTGTAAAGAATGGAATCATCGATATATTTTAGTCAAAACAGGTAAAAGATGTAGTCGTCCCTGACGAAACGACATGAAAGGACTAACTGTTGATAAAAAACAAAATATATCACGGGTTTGGGGAATAATTTTCGAAATGAAAAGGTTTCTGGCACCCATTCCTCCACTTAGGTCTCTCATGGGTTATAAAAATATTCTCCTTTTCCTTATAAAATGTGTATATTGCTGGATGACAAGTGTATATATGCGTGAATAGTTCATAAGGAGCGAAACCAACATTCCTGTATCATGGAAATAGATGAGAATGAATCAATCGAATGAATATAACTAAAAGAAAGAGAAAAAAAAGGTTGCCACAATATTAGCAGTACACCAGATAAAGAATCACTAGGAAATGGTGAGTATGTGTGTCTGACGGGATCGCTAAAAGGTCGTACAACAAGTCAAATATATATATATATATATATATATATATATATATATGTATATGTATGCATTTAGAAGTACGATGGATCATGAATTATTTAGGACAAATGAGTACGCATGTCAGATCGGACCACTAATAGTAAAAATAAGTAGGCAAAAATATGTATGAAAATACTGATGAAAAATTACCAAGAAAGTAAAATATGGGAAATTAGAAAAAAGAGGACTCGAATATCAAGGTAAACCCCAGTGGCCTACGTAGAAAAAAATCAACATCAAAGTCCATATAGTTGGGAATAAAATAAGTGTGTGATTTAGCCCTTAAATATGAAACTAGAGTTTTCTATTTTGAATTATGGAAAAAAATATGCACAATTGGTGAAAATGTAGAGAAATGGAAGAAAACTCTACTTTGGAGTTTATGGATTAAACCTTATTTTTGGGTTTTATTAATTTATAAAAGTATGTTTTTTGACTATATAAATAATCAAAAGGGAAGTTAGGGGTGAAAAGGTAGAAACTAAATGGAAAGATGTGATAAACATTGTAAAGTGTAAGAAATGACACTATATTAGTAAGCTTGAATGGATATAATGTAGACCTTATTAATTACTTGAAATATGATTTTAGAGAAATGAGGGGTGATTTTGATTGATGGTGTAATGCTAGCCAAGTGGTAGTGAAGGGAAGGTGAGAATGCAGTAATGGAATGTTGGGAGAATGTATGGAAAGAGATGGTTTGGAAAGGCTAGAGACTGATTTGAGGCAAAAGATCCGAAACAATGAGGCCAGGGTTTCCTTATATAGGAATACGTATAAAGGACAAAAGAATAGGCAGACCCTTCACTACAAAGGACAAAATGCCCAACCAGTACCAGAATAGAGAACCTAATATAGAATGCAATAAGCGAAGAGGCTACTTAGTAACCTGTAAGCCACGACATCAGCTACATCATATCCCTGGAAAGAATATTCATACATGGCATCCCTATGGCTAGACACCTAAAAGTTTTTGAATAATAGATTTGATACGGGTTAGATCCCAAAACCTTTTAAAAATATTTGCAAGTAATTAAGATGCAATAAATAAATATGAACTAAAACTTTACATATTGGTTTTGGACTCTCATGAGATTACCCTTCACCTCTCAACTATTGTGCACACCTAGTGAATAGATCCTAACCTACCTAGTTATGATTGGAAGTCTAACTAGCCATGTTGCAGTTATTTCGAACACACTACTCTAACCTTACTACTTTCTAACATTGATTTATAAGCTATTCTACTGATTAGCTTAAATAAGTATTTTAACATTAATCATTCATAAAACTCTACTCCCGTTATATATAATATTTGCACTTGATGTATTCACCAGTATATAAATATCTACACTATTATATACCTAATAGTATACACCAACAAGCCCACATATGTTGCGTATAATCACCGTCCTTCCGAGAATTACCCTGCTGGATGATTTTCTCTAAAATACTATCATATCCCAGGTATGATGACTCAGACCCGGACACCATTACTCAGCCTAAATTACATTGAACTTGCTAAAAATTGCATACGTAGTGGAGGTGGTCATAGTCGTTCGATAGTGAGACCGAAACATACCTAAATTGTCTCACCACAAAAATAAATCACACAATAAAATGCACGACGCTATGACTTGGGAACTATGTTCACCTTGCATTCACTAGCCAATGAGATCACCCACATTGCGCTACCTCTATTGATACATAAAATATCACACACACAGATATTATTCATATTCATGTGTGCGTGTGTCTCTCTCTCTCTCTCTCTCTATCTCTATCTCTCTCTCTCTCTCTCTCTCTCTCTCTATATATATATATATATATATATACTGTCCCTACACCCGTGTATATATTTAAAAAAATTCGGCTAATCCGTGCCCATCACCCGAAGCACTAACCCACTTATCCCGAGTCAATTCCCCGACTCTTACCTAATTCAATTATCTTGTTGATTAAATGATATAACATGTTTCTGATTACTGAATTCTACCGAACTCTCACAAGTAGTCCTGATTGTATAAATCGTAAATCACTTTATCCGTTCAATATCCTACGCCCCTAAATACCCCACCTCACGCATAGCGAGGTAACTCTCGTGTACCCAAAATTTTCCTTATTGAACATAATCTGTAGAAGTATAAAAAATCATTAACTCAACCTCAATATTATCAACTATGAATTCATCTCAACTAAGGTAAAATATCCAAAAGGTTTTGTAGTCATCCAAATCATAATTATGCCTAAGATAAAATCCATCCATATATTACCAACTAAAGACTTTTTTTCATGTACACCATACCATATAAAATTCATAATTAATTCGAAAAAGATGAAACTGGTGGCCATGCGTTCGTAACGAAAAGATATACAATTCCATATTTTGGACAAGCAGGTAAACTGAATCGGTTCTATCAGGGGGCGAACCGATTCACTTTGTTAAACAAAATGACATAGTTTTTATTCTGGCGAACTACAACCTATGTTCTTCCCCAATTTAAATCCCAATCACCCTCTAATTCATTTTTCTACACTTCACAATAAATATAAATCATAAATGGACATCTTCTACATAGTTTTAACACCCATCAATCATCACAATTCAAAATATTTAATCATGAATCATCAAATTAAACCATACGTACAAGACTCAATTATGAACACCTTAATTTAACCTAGTTTCAATTTACTAACCCAATTATCGATGATCAAACATATAAATATCTTTCCAAATCTTATGCTTATTAGGTGGAATTTGATCAATAATATCATACATCAATTTACACCGCTATTAATGAAGTTTTTTTTTACCCAAAACCCCATTTACATCCAAACCCTCTCCCAAAGATGGTCTTGTTCTACACCTACCATGATATGAACACGAATCACCTCAATTTAACTTAAAGAAAGTTAATTACTTGCCGTTAGATATTCGTAGGGTCTAATTTCCATTGCAGACGATAAATATATAGTTGAATGCCAAATTGCCCTTGAATTATCTCCCAATTTGGCCTTTCCATATTTCTCCTAACCTTTTCCTCTTTTCCTTTCTCTCTTAGGGCTTGACTCTAATGATAATGCATACCAAAACCTATAATATTAGGTTATAAACTCTCTAGTCACGAAATTAGTCTAATGGGCCAAGCCCACTTGACCCATATAACCTCGTAAGGGCTCGATATAGTCTAGAGTACTCTATTCTACCTATTTCTATGACCTCAGAATCCCTATATAAGTTGTATACCTAATTTTTCTATCTCGATCTTAACATAGACTACACTCAACCCCCAGTTGAGATATGACACAGTCTCGTCATTTTTACCCACTACGGCGTATAATAATTTACCACATTTTATTTACTACACATTTAGAAAATTTATTCCATAAATATTAATCGTAATCTCTTTGGATCAGTATTTAATAATCACACAATATTTTATTTTAATTAAATTACTGCACTTGTATAATTTAAATATATCATAATTAAATGAATTCTAAATTGTTCAAAAATACGGGATATTACATGCTTCCCCCCTTACAATGAAATTTCGTCCCCAAATATTGGATATGACGGGTAATAAAACTTTGAATCCCTATACGCACTTCCTCTTGATGTATTCCAAGTCAACTCGTGATAATATTTTCGTGCTTCCTCTATACACGCGCTAATGTTACCATTTTGACTGATGGTTTACTCAACAAAAGCCAAGATTACTAACAAATCCCCTTCAACCTCTTACATACTAATATATTTCCTTATTCTCAAGGTCTCACTTATACAATGTTATGCAAATCTATCATGAATCCCGCTGATGATACTTTATAAAAATGAGCTTATTCTCCACTAGCCTTGTAATGTCGTTGTTTGAAGAAGACCCAACTTCCATAGGTCCAAATTTCTCTTGACAAATATCATAACTCTCTTCATGGGAGACACTCACGACAACCCTTTAGTGCTCTTCTTAGACTTCAAACTTTGGTTCATCCACATGTAACTCTCAATTCATTCTCAAACTACACAAAAATGACGTAGATTAACTCAATCCTTACCAACGGACCCTAAATTATGTCGGGAACGAGGAACTTGTTATTCCTCTCTCCTAACCAACCAAAAAGTGGACGATAAGGTATTTGAATAAAGCATCAGAAGGCGCCACACAAATAATAAACTACTATGAGTTATCACACGTAACTCTACTAGTGGTAATTAATACTCCCAATTACCCAAAAATCTAGAACGCGCATTTCTCGCATTCTCAAATATCATAGTCACCTCCCGTCTACCCATCGATCTACAGGTGACACATCTTTCTTAAAACATAACTCCATCTCCATCGCCTCTTGATATTGCCTATCATAGGTGGAACTCAAGGATCTCATTTAGATTCACAACAATATTGGGTAACACATTGTGCCGGTTCATTTCCTTCTCTCCAATGAAATGTTGGCATCCTTCCCAATAGTATAACTCACCCCAAATGAATAACATTTTTTGTTTTGGTCAATGCATTCCACAAACCCGAAGGGAATCCCGACCTTTCCCTAATTTTGATAGCCTCATAATGAAATTTATTAGTATGTATATCCATTATGTCATTGCAATCATCAATCCAGTATAAAATTCTGGTAGATCATCTCGGACCAACTTTTTCCATCTACGAGTGGTGCACCTAAAGATAAATTCATTATGTCTCACTCAACACCAATCCTCATGCTTAACATTTCACATCACGTAGCATGTCTTCTTTAGGGATCCCCAAGGGGCATTGTCGATTGGCACATATAGGGGTTCCGACCAGCATATGTCTTGGCTCCCATAAAAAGGGATCGGGCAATATGTTTTTATCACAAATCTCAAAAAAAATCCTTATCTCTCTCTCTATAAAAAACATCCTCAAGCATCAGTGAGAATGTTTTAGAAGAAATGGCTAATAACTCAATCAGTGAGGTCGACGACTGGGCTGGTATTGAGTGGCGTCACCCCAGAGAAATGGAGACGGGGCACTGGATGATGAGAGGATTTTTTTATGAGAGACCAAGGTCCACTTATCTGCGTGGGTGAGGAAATTGAACGATTATGTGAGTATTTATATCCTTTTATTTTAATTTTGTTTGTGAAATTATTTTTTATTTTTTATTTATTTTTCCATTAGGGATTGACGGTTTTATATTTTGAATTTTCCAGATTGACTTTGCTTAGATGAGTATCCTCTCTTAGTGTACGATTGGGATAAAGAAAGCATTGGAGATGCTTCCCAGGGAGGTGGGGCTTATGGTGGAGGTCACTAGGTTTGGTTACCTTATGGGATCTTTAGATGACACATCGTAATCGTTGGCAGTGTTTTGCAGGATAGGCGAGTGGTGGTGGGAAACCTCCCACACGTTCCACTTAGGTGTGGGTAATATTAAGATCATGTCGATCGACAAGCATTAGCTGACAGGATTGTAGTGGAATGGGGTGCAAGTGGAGGTGGACAGGTAGCTCCATCAGACTAAGATGGCAATCCAAGCGGGGAACTTCAAATATATTAGTTCTAGAGAGACAATGGAGGTGTCGATTCTGAAGAAATATTACAGATAGTAGATGTTACCATGGGAAGCAACTATGGTTGGCAATCCTCAAGTTCATCTTTCTCCTACTGGGAGGTTTTATTGTGGCAAAGAGTGGAGATGTCATCCATAAGTGGTTCTTAACTTTGTTCAGAATCATTTATGAGATCCATACGTATAACTAGGGGAATTTGACATTTGTGTATCTCTATGCTTCTCTTGATGCCTTCAGTCAGCATTGCCAATAGACTTTCAAAGGAACCACATATCTTCTAATGGTAACTTTGGTTTTTTAACCTTTTATTTTTATTTGGTTCTTTTTATTTTTTCTTATTATTTGTTTTTGGATATTTTTATTGACAAATCATGTTGTTATTTCAGTTGTGGTTCTTTGAGGTGATCTAGAACAACTTGGTTTTAATGCCTTTGAAAGATGATAAGGATGGTGTGTCTCCAAATTACTCGATGGAGAAAGGAAAACAGGGTATCGAAGGAGTTTTTTCTCCTTAAGGCTAAGAGCGACCAAGTTAGGCCTTATCCTCTTTTTGGATATATAAATTTTATATATATTTATTTTGTATTTCCTTAAGACTGACCAAGTTAGGCCTTATCCTCTTTTCAGTGAGGGCCACTAACATTCATGCCCAGTCATGGTGGTTGTAGGGTCATGAGTTTAGGTATGTCTGGTACCTAAGTGAGAGGATAGTAAAGGATGTTATGGAGAGTGAGGTGGAAGTTCCTCAAGTGATGAATCCAATTTATATGTGGACCATGGGGAAGACGTTAAATGAAGCATGAGGGGAGGAAAGGAGGCGGAATATTACTCACTCCATACTGATACGGTGGTAGGGTACCACTACGTAGACTTTACATCTTATTTTTAAATTCCACCATCAATATATGACAAGGAGGGAATGCCTCCACTATCGACAGGAACTTGTTATGGAGACAGTGCACCGAGATCTTCAACATAGGAATTTGGGAGTGGCCGGTGAAAGAGGCTCCTATTCTTCGACATTTCTCTGCTCCTTTTTATCAAGTTCATCTTGGTGGGAGGCCATCGTGTTAATGCCTTATCGTACATAGGCGATGATCGAGAGTTTCCTTCCTTTTCCCAAGTAGGATCTTAAGAGAGAGGTATAATTCTTTATTCTAACTTATACACTTTAATTTTGATTAATTTTTATTTCTTACTCTATTAATGACATTCAACATTACTTTAGATTCTTTCTTATTGTAGGTTGTGCTCGTTTTGTCATCCTATCCAAGAGATACTTTAGATTAGATGGCCATCATGGTCGAGCATGTCCAAACGACTTCTCAATCTTACATGTCACCTCCGACAACTACTAATGATCATGTTCTCGAGCAAAGCTCAGGAAGTGGGGGGGTCCACTGCTCACCATTGTAAGAAGCGCATTTGTCGTGACCCTTGAGATGGATGATAGGATTAGGTTTTGGAAAGTGTAGGTTGCGTCTTGATAATTTTGATTTTCTTTTCTTTTTTTCTTCCTAAAAAATGTAAAAGTAATGACACACACACACACACACACACACACACACACACACATATATATATATATATATATATATATATATATATATATATATATATATATATATGTAGTATATTGATAAATTTTTTATTTTTTTCTCATCTTAAATTAATGACTTAATCTATATGCACTATTAATTTTCACTAAGGATTTTATTTGAATGAAAGGAAATATTTTTTTTTATATTTTTTGAATATTTAGGTAAAGAAAATTCCTGAGATACGCTTTGTAAAACATCATCTTTGAAAGGGACTTATTTGAAATTACGGGAAATAAAAAAGGAAAGGAGATTTTTCCAAAATGGAAGGTGTGCTAACCGGCATACCCCTTGTACTACCTATTGGCATACTGGTGAAATATAGTTAAATTGTATCCATGATTGTCCTTTTCCTGCATCTCTGGTACTTAGGATTTGTTACCGCAACAACAAGCTTATTATTTTGTCTTCTTATGGAAAATTTCAATTATAAAAGTGGGCCTTTGGGTGATGTTTTAAGCTAGACTTCAACAATTCTTCTTTTTTCTTCCACAGATTTTTCGAATTCATCTGAAATGGTTATTCCCATGACTGAGGATTTTACCACTTAACTTGAAGGGTAAGAGACCATAAGTTTATATAATTTCAACTATGAGGCATTCAACTTGCGCCTGGCCACTTTGTAGCACAATTACTGAATTGGCTGGAACCTTCCAGAGGAAACTTTGCAGCTATGGAACCTCAAATACCATATGTTACAATTTGGTTTGGATGAGGTATGACCTACCGATGAATAATTTTCTGCAATGCCGGGTGTTCACCCTTGAGTTTCTACAATCATGCTTGACCTTTGTCATTCTCCTCGAGTGTCTTTTATTGAATTCTCAAACTTTTTTCTTCTACCTCCTGACCGCTGATGCACAGAGGAGGCATCAATCTTCATGTGATGATGAATTATTGTGCATCATAGGGATTATTGGGATAACGACTTTGTTGGCACGGTGTCCTTAGGCTTAACTACAAAAATGCTCTTGGTGATAAGTTGTTTAAGTGGGTATATCCACATAGATACCATTGTTATGTGAATGAATTACTGTTGCAACCCTAATGAGACCATACTTTTGGAGACATTAAATGTTGTTGATGATTTGAAGGAAGGTCGGTCCTTTTTCTTACGATGTAAGCTTGTGATGTTATTATTATGGTTGTTAGAGAGGCCACGCATTAATGACTCCTCATGAATACCCACTGAATGGCATACTAAATTTCTTTGTTCAGCATTTCCAAACCCTCGGTCCTACTATGGAGAACTAGGTTGATTATGTTGTGGAGAACGGGGCTATACATCTCCATTGGTCTGTGCCATAGTAGGGAGATTTTTAGCCCATCTTGTAGTTAGATGACAACCATTATGTTCAGTTAGTATGTATCCAACAAACAACTTTCTAATTCTCTTGGTGACTTCTATATCAAGCGGGCTGGGAGAAAATTATCCCTCCATGCATAACCAAATTCTTTCATTTGTTGTACCTAACTGAATCTCCGAGAATGATCCTAGAGCCTTTGTAGCAGCACCATTCCGTCCACCCATCCCTCCTATTTTTAGGGGGAAGTTGTTATGTAATTCAAGGATTCTTTAAAGTTTTTGTGGAGGAATATGGTCCCAAACATCAATGCTGAGGAAATAATGTAGAGGTGGCTCATGATGTTTGAGGCTTTGGAAGGAGGCGTGGAGGTGCCCTCTAACTTTTTGAAGGCATACCGCTGCACACATCGCATAAAGAAATGTAATCGGGATTGAGATGATTGGGGACCCTTGGGGAACAGTGGTGGCGGCGGTGATGATTATGAGGAAGGGACTTCTAGTCGATGAAATGGGTTTGTGAAGCTTTTATTGGTTTCAGTATGATATTAGGTATGTGTTTGTGCTTAGGTATGGATTTAGGAAGGCTATGTTATTGTGGTAGGTGGGTGGGTAGTCTATGTAAGATTTTAGGGACCTTTATTTGTGACTGATACTTCATATGACTGCCATGTTTTAAAATAAAGATGTAATAAATGGTTTTGATATATATTGTTATGTTTGCTGAAGGTTTGCGATCAATAGGGAGAAGACTCGTTCCTCTGAATTTTATACTCTTCAACCATTTTTGTGACTTTTAGTTCAAAATGGAGATAATTATCTATCACCATCTCGTGAGGGACCCCGTAGCAGGCTAATGATATTATTTTAAATGAATTTGGATAATTTCTTTGCATTCAACACCACATATTACCGTGCTTTAACCCATTTGGTAAAATAATCAATGGTGATCGGAATGAATTTGTACCCATTAGATGATTTAGGAGTGAACCCTAATTATGTCAATGCCCAAAGTTGAGAAGGGCCCATGAGATGTCATGTCATATAACACACATGGAGGTAAGTGTTCCAGGTTGGATAATTACTGGAATTTGAGGCACCTTTTGATATAAGAAATGCAATTTTAGACCAACATCGTCCAATAGTATCCCTGTTGGATGATATTCTTGGCAGTAATATGACCATTTATGTGAGTTTCACATTACCTGCTAAGGATATTCTACACCATTTCTTATATGTCATCCTCTATTATGCATTGTAAGTGGGTGCCAACGAATTTTCATTTTAAAAGTGTTTTATCGAAGAAGATATATCTAGTTACAAGCTTACAGAGGGTCATGTAGTATTTCTTATCATCCCTTTGAGGATATCATCCCGTCTAAGAAGGCAACTGATGCTATAATACCTAACGTGTCCTTATCTGAGTCTCATTTTGTAGTGATATTGATGTGGTATCAATGAGTTAGCATAGACTGTTTCTGAACTTGAAATAAAGCATTTTTATTTCCTTGTGCATGTTGACCATGAAAGCTAAGGTTTCCAATGCACCTGTGAAACTGTTTATTGAGCAGGATAGGTAGTGGAAAGTGTCATCCTTGAATTGGTAAGCAATATCTTCAAGATGGACATGAAAAGGCAAGAACATCTCGTTTATGATTTTCCATTTTTGAAGGACTTATCCTATGATGAGGGTTGAGTCTCTGTAGACATCAAGGTATCATATTCCATTTTTGAGGGAAATATTAAGGCTTATGGTGCACACTCCATACTCTATTATGTTGTTGAAGAAGGGGAAGTCCATTTTGATGGGGATGTGAGTGTGGGTGTCATCATACATGATCGGGAATATGCCATCACCATATAACTTCTTTTAGTGACTCCGTTAAATTACATCTACTATCAGAGCTCTTTATAAGAATTATTGATAATATTACCATGTCAAAATTCAAAAATCAATACATTAGCCTCTCCTGCGGGGTGGTAAGCCTGATAATTAGAAATAGCTCTTTCTTTCATGTCTTTTTTTCGTGACACATGTGAGGTAAACTCGACTAGAAATAGTAACCAATTAGCCATATGGATTGATAGGGAAGGATTTTTCTAGCAGATACTTCATGGGATCCATTCGAGACAACAACTTTATAGGGAAGACAAACATATAGTATTGAAGGTTTTAGGTTACCAAACTAGGATGATGCATGCCTTTTCCAATGCGGTGTATTTTTCTTCATATCCTACGAGTTTTCGACTAATGTAGTAAATTTCTTTATCTTTTGCATGAATCTTCAATATATTGGGCTAGAATAGTCCCAGTTGTAGTATCAGCAATAGTTAGTACAGGATAAAGGGAGACCAGGCTACAACAGCATGAGCATGAGTGTCCAAGTAAGGTATCATTTGATTTTATCGAAGGCTTCTTGACATACATCATTCCTAAATTTGATTGAATCCTTTCAAAGATTCTTAAAAATCAGATCTCACATGGAAGTGAATTAACTAATGTACCTACTGATCTAATAGAACTTTCCCAAGAAACCACGAACGTATTTCTTTGTTCTGAGAGGGGTCATTTCGAGCATTGCCTTGCGTATGGCAGGGTCTAGTTCGATTATTCTTTCACTGGCCATAAAGCCAAGAAGTTTACCTTTTGTAAGGCTGAAAGTTCATTTCAATGGATTAATACACGTATTGTATTGCCATAATCTCATAAATAATTTCTATAAGGATGGAATGTGACCTTATTGAGTTTTGTACTTGATGATAATTATGTCAATATAGACCTTAATCTCCTTGTTGGTGCAAAAAATAATGCTGGTTAGTTTAACTTCTATTTAATATATAGCTTGAGAATTTTTAAAATCGAAAGGCCAGACAGTGTATAAAAAAGTACCCCATGGGGAGGTGATAGAAGTTTTATCTTGGTGGCCGGGATGAATCTTTATATGTTTATACACTCCAAAGGCATCGACAAATGAGTTGAGGATTTTAATGGCATTATTGTTAGTAATCATGTTAATATTGGGATAAGGGTAATCATCCTTTGAAGAATATTTATTTAGATCTCAGTACTTGATGCACATGCATACGTTCCCTACTAAATTAGGCACGTACACGATGTTCTTGAGGCAAGTTGGATATTTGACCACGTGGATGAAACCTACACCCAACTACTTGACCATTTCACATCACTGAGTTTGAGAGACCACTCTGGGGTAGAGCTTTATCCATTTTTGCTTAACAAGATTACATTCTGGATAAGTCGGGATCTTGTGATGCATGATATCTGGGTCAATGCAAGAAATATCACTACACAACCATGTGAAGATGTCCATGAATTCTTTGAATTACGACCACGCAGACTCATTGGTGGTTGAGCCTATCCTAATCTCACATGGAGTGAAAATATAACCAAGAATAATAAAAAACACTCTTGTCATAATTAGTTTGGGTGTGATTATTTTTTTGATTTTTCCTTTTTTGAGATCAGTTAAGACTTGTTCCTTCATTAGTTCATTTTTATCAATTTTTTATTAGAACCGATGCAATTAATATAAGGCTCAACAGGATACTCAAAATCCTCATTTATTTCATTACCAACATTTTTTTGTAAATACACTATTCAGAACCTAATGATAGGGGCCCTTTTTAAATTCATACCAGTAATAGAGAAAGTGAAAGAAAATATTATATTCATTCTCTAGAAGGTGAACAACAGGGTTTTGGATGAACATTTCGTCAGTTGAGGAGAGCTTTATCAATAGAGATGATCTTTTTGAATAGGCTGGATGGCTCGGCCTCGACATGGATCATGAAGAGGTCCATTCCCAGTGAGTGGAAGCCACGTGGTTCATTTTATGTCAGTGCTCTTAGGGTTGTCTATGATTTCAATACTTTCAGTATAATAGGAGCCTGAGTCAATAGATTTGATGGTCATATTCTTTGGGCCTTTAGTCTACGTGAATTTATCTGTAAAAAAATATCATATTCAGGATTTTCAATGTTAGTCTCATCATCAGAGTCATCTAAAGTATTATAATCTCCCCATTTGGTAGCAACAATGTTATTTTTCCAGAGAAAGTCAATTCATTTTACAGCCTCAACAGATTGATCGAGCAAGTCTTCCCATGTAATGGAGAAATGTTGAAAAAAAGTGACTACATAACGTTTGAGCTTTTTGTTGTAAGAAACTTGGAAGCCTCACATATCTCCTTCTCTTTGGCATTTTCTTCTGATAGAATATGGATGAAGTTGTCTAAATGAAATTCTTTCGAAAACACAAACCAATTAACGGACTGATGAGACCTTTTTGTGGCCACCATTTACATATGATTGATCTTCTCATAGTTAACTTCTTTAGTGGTCGCTTCATATCAGAACTTTGTCCCAAACCATCTGAGTTATTTTAAGACAACTAGAAATTCCATATTCTTTATTTTTGAACGGGTTCGAAAAACGATGCAGGCTCTTGTCATGAGGGAAATAGATTGATTGGAAGAGTTTTGAGGGTGTGAGAGCAAAATTTGGGAAAACTTGGAGAGGTTCAGGTGATTTAAGTGAGATTTTAAAAGGGGTAGGTTTATTTATGGGTTGGATTCGGGTGGATGGGTTAAAATATTGGTCTTCATTGGTGAGGATGACATTTATGCCAGTCTGATGCATGGGTAGATGATTTTGGGTGGTGTTTGGCTTAGGATTTGCTAGAGTAGAGCTTAGTTCCTTGTTTATGAGGAATTGGATGACATTTATCAAGTTATAGAATTATTTAGTGGTGTGCTCGGAGATTTGGTGAAATTTAACAAGAGTCATGTCTGAAATTCTTAGGAAGTAGATAGGGTCCAAAGGCTTAATGAAATTTCGGGACAAGACGTCTTTGTAAAACATTTATAATGGAGACTGGATCTTGATGTATTAATTTCGAGCTGTAATGGGGATGGATTTTGTTGCCCATGAAGTGGCAAGATGGGAGATGTTATTGATATCTAAAATAGTGGTAGTAGATGGCTTCTCATACTTGGCAGAAGTGAATTACCTTGTTGGCTTCTTTAATTAATATTCGGCCTTATGAGTGTTTCCACTTTCTTCAATCTGAACCCTTACCTCCCAAAGGGTTATAAAATGGAGGTAATATGGGCTAACCACAGAGGTTCGAATGTGAGATGGAAAATTATTCTTCAACATACTGATGAGACTGTTGAAAAATTCCCTCGGGGTTTTGTTTAAGTAGTTCAAGATACTATAAAGTTACCTCCAAATCGTTATTATACATGCACTCGGACACAAATCCCCTGGATACATCATCCCAACTATGAATACGAGATTGTTCTAGTGAAACGAGTGAAGGGCACTTTCCTTGAGTGTTGAAACATCTGAGCCCCAATTTCCTCAGTGGCCCCAAGTAATCTATAATAAACCCTCAAAACCCCCGCATATATGTGATATATATTATATCTACCGAAAACCCTGAGGAATAAAATAATTGCCTTGGTTACCCTCAAAGTTCCAAAATTGCCAAAATACCCCTTAAAACTTCAAAACATGTTATTTAAACAATACCATACCCTTATAACCCAAACTTAAACACAAAACTTAATCATAAGACTTGTATTTTGTAACAAATATGTAAATTATCCTAACAAGTTTGAAAATTACATATTTACCCCTAAACTTTTAAAAAAGTACATAAATATCATTAAATTCACCTTATATAGTATGGAAGGACCAAAATCAAACTCGAAACTATTTTTCACTTCACCCTCTGAACTATTTGGCCATTCGGATGCCCTATGAGCAGCTGTACCACATTTGAAGCACATGGTACCCATGTCATCGCACATGGTACCAAGGATAAACTCCACCAATCCATGGTAAAATCGAACTCTTTTTTCCACTAGTCTCTTTACCTCCCCCATCAACATAAAAACCCTCTCTCCCCATTGTAAAAACGTAATTCACCTTAGTGAAAACACAAAGTAAAAAAATACTTATTTTTGTATCTTTGTGATTTTATGTATCATTCCTGTTTTGTTTCCAGTTGTTTACATTTCTAGATATCCATAGGTCCTAAATATGAGTTTACATGGAAGTTCTATCATAGGAAATGCACTAAAAAACTTGAATATCATAAATCTCCATTAAATCTTTAGCTTTAATGGTGGAACATATACTACTAACTTTGAACTAGTTTCAAAGTGGGAGAACTCAAGTCCTGAGTCAAAGAAACCTAGGTTTATATCTCAATTCAACCCAAAATGGGTAAAATTACAGACATAGAAATTTCAGAAACAAAATTCAAAAGCTATGGTAAACCAAAATCTTTAAAACCAAACTGATTAGACTCCATTTTGATCCTATGTCATAAATATCACCATCTTGTAGGTATATTTATAGCATAAAGCCATGAATGTTAAAGTTAAACATATGCCATTTTTACAAAAAATCCATACCTTGAACTAGTTAACCTCAATGCTTGGAACCAATATGTTTGGATTCCTCTAAAGAAAATAGATAATTTTCATTCAAGAATCAACCTAAATGGTATTTTAGAATTGTTCAAATTTGAGGTCAAAGTTATCAAACCCTAAAGTCAACAAAATGAAGGTAGAAAATGAAGTGTGGTACATGAGCGTGAGTGGAGTCAAATCTAGGCGTGTCTAGGCTTTAACCCAGAGCATGAGGAGGTGTCCCTACTAAGAAAATTACGAGTTTTTTTCAATTTTTGGGGTCAAAATGGTATATTACATCACCTTATTTGGTTTCGCGGAAAGCAATTTCTCGATAGAACTACTTTAACGAATTAAATACTAAACTTCTAATTTTTACATAGACCCCTGTATTTTCCAGCTGTTTCAAATCAACCCTAAACCTTAAATCCAAGTTCTTTTTCATATATCCAACAAAAGTGCCTCGTCACCAATCCCAAAATTGAATATAAATGAGAAAAATTATTGAAAAACTTAACTTTTCATAATTACATATATAACCCCCAAATTAAAATTAAAATTTCAAAATTTATTTATTTTAGACCTCATCTTTACTTAGAATTTCATTTTACTTTCGCACTCTAAACATTTACGATACGTATGATTTCAAAATACCCAGTTTGTGAGAACGAAGATCAGTTACAATCAACCCAAAACTAAAAAGTAGGTGATTATATATCAATATTATTTTTGAATTTACACCCTTGAATTACCATATTTGTTTATATCAGTATGTAATATCCCCACATATCTATCATGTATTTACAAACTCTTTTGTGAGGTTTATACATAGCGTAAACATTGATTTGATCCCTATTTAATGAAACCCTAATTGATACTTTCATACAATTAATGTTTTTATTAAACGGAGTAACATACATTGTAATTCAGGGAATGACTTTCAATATACCCCCGAAATCATTATTTGACCTGTAAGAATTTGGGATTGATGTCCAAGTTTTTGCTTACCATGTGGATGTCACTCTTTGGAGTTTGAGATTATCTCTGTTACTTTATCTCCCAAGGTTTTGTATTGATTATATCTCCAAAGTTTTTGGATTGATTTTATCCAAAGGCTTTGGATGTTATTATAAGAGTGCTACGTAGTTAGAGCCTATATAATTGATAATTATGGGTTACCATGTTTTAGTCTTAACCTTTATCTTTATGACTCGATAAACACTTATCTAGTTATAATCACCATATTGTTCTTCCAAATATCAACAAACTTTCTTCTGACTTTTTGTATTATTGATATCTACTTTTGATTCAAATTACTATAAACTGTGATATACTACGTGTACTTCATTACTGATTATGCTTATATATATACACTTGATAAAATAAAAATTATCTACTCGGCAAAGTTTTTCTTATTCAGCTCCCTTCCAAATGGAAAATGAACTAAAAGAAGGAGAAATACACCCCACCCCAATGGATTTTTATTTTGTCTTACCAATAAAAATATTTTCATTTTTGTATGTGTGGGAGGTAACTAGCAATGACGATATCAACACTTTCACCATAATTTACTAGTTTATGTAACCTTTTTAGTCCCCCTTTTGTTTCGATTTTATGAAGACTTCGAGATACCCATTTATTTCTATTTTATGAAGAGAGATATGGAATAAGATGTTATGCATCCACCTAAATAATGTTTTATTTTCGTTCCATTTGAAATTTTATTGTTATTTTAATAGCATTACCATATACAGAACATTGGGTTTGACATAGGCTCATAGAACGGTGGCATTTGAGAAAATGTACAGTAGAAGGCTCACTTCCTCCAAAGTTCTAAAAAAGAGCATTTTATATTTCTCTGGAAGCATGGCATTAGGGTAAGGAGACATGTTTTCGTAATGCACATAGTACCTTTATATCTTAACCTGATCGAACTTATTGGGAAGAAGACTGCGGTTTTACTTGACTCGGTTCAATTCTTCCTCATTGGGATCATCAAGAACATGTGCATTACCAGGTTAGACCCTAGATGATCAAGTTTTGGCATTGGTAAATGATCAGATGGTGGTACATTGACAACAAGGACATGTGGAGGGTGAGGACCTTAATGTTACTATTCTAGATTCCACATAGGTTCGGGATTTTTGGGTCATATAACATGTGGGAAGGAAACATCGATGTTCGATAACCTTGGGAATTTGTCCTTTATTTCTCAACATTTATTGGACATCAACTTACAAACTGTTGAGCTGCAAAATGAGATGATCAAGTACCATCATAAGGTCTGAATGGACATTGTCATTGTGATTTGGGTTCTCCAATAGGAATCTACGATAAGACTTTTCAGTTTCTACTGAAGTGGAATACTATGGTGTAGAACTCTCGGGTGTCTTGATAGCAAATTTAAGCCAATATGAAGCCATGCATAAGAGTGTGGTCAGATGTGAGAGGGACATACTTTTTTTTACTTATATTGAAAAAATAAAGTTTTGGTATTTTTTGAAGAAATGAGGAAGGAAAGACCCCTAGTGTAGTTGGTTTTATTAGGTTTCACTTGTATTATATTTCACTTAGGGGGTAAGTGAAATGTCGAACATGACCTGAGTCTAAGAAAATATAGGTTATACGATACAAAGACATAGTTTGACTTTTTTCCAGACTCACGGACATGGTCTTATTTTAAAAACGGGTAAATTTGAGAATTTTTTTAGCGGGAAGATGATCCAAAATTTCAATAGAGTTTTGCATTGAAATCGGTGAACTATAAATGAGTGTCCCAAGGAAAATTTCTACATGAGTTTTATTAATGGATGGCTAGTGTAAGGGTCCACCCCATTGGCATGATTTCCACGATATACCTCTTGCATATAAGGGAAATCATTTGTCAGTGTGTGTGGAAAATCCTTTTTATATACATGCGTGTATATGAATTGCCTCACAATATACCTCATGGTGAGGGTATATGTGAGAGAAAATATGATATATTCAACGTATGTGAAGGAATTCCTTGATATATACCTCCCATCGCGACTTCGATCAAATAGTACGATGCGAAGCAATTGTTTAATATACGTCAAAGTTTTTTAGATGATGGAGGGTGGCAATAATATCTAGGTTAATCATGCCTCATAGAACTGAAAAACCCATCACAAAGTGACCCTCAATATGGGACAAAATTTTGGTCATAATCTATTGATCACTTGATGTAGTGTGAGAAATGCATGCATATTTTAATGCAAAGTTTTATGTATGCTAAAAAGGATATCTATAACTACTAATCGTGAGATAGGGAATACAAATATATATATATATATATATATATATATATATATATATATATATGAGCGTCATGTGAAAAAGCATGGTGATATATACATGTAACAGGAAGCATGGTGTGTGTATAAATGAACAAAGGGTGGTGATATATATAAGGTGTTAAACATTTGGATATACACATGTGAGATGGATTAAGTGTGAGTAACATGGTGACATATACAATTGTAATTAACATGGAATTGTGCAAATGAGAGTAATGTGGTAGTGAGAGCAATTTGGAAGTGTGTGAGAGTAATATGGGATATATACAAGTTATCATAAGATACATCTAAGTGATATGAATCATGATAGTAAGAATGTGAATATATATACAAGTGGGAATAATAGTAGGTATATACAAGTGATATGGAGTAGGTGAATCAAGTGAGTAAGTGAATCGAACATGGCAAATATATAAAGCTGAGTGTGAAAATAGGTGAATATACAAATGAATGAAGCATAAATATGTACAAGTGATGGAAATCATATGAAAAAAAAGGTGGTATATACATGCGATGAGATGATTAGCATGTTTTGGAAAACAATATACATGGGAAACGTGACATTGGCATGGTATATATACAACATGTAAGCATCAAAATAAAAAGAGGAATATACAAGTGGATAATATATATATATATATATATATATATATATAGAAAGAGGATAAAAAGTAAATCAAACCTCTTGTAAAATAGATTCCATACCTCTAAAACTAGAAGTCCGCAACGGAGTTGCCACAGTGGTTGTAACAGCCCATATTTTTTAGTATTTAAAATTAAATTAATTAGATAAATTTCAAATGACACGTGTGATGTAATTTAATGGAATTGGATATCATGCATTGAATATAATTACTAAATAAATAGTAAATAACTATTTTTACGTCATAGCGAGTGATAGTGAAGTGACAGTATTATATCTTAATCGGGTATCCTGTGTAGACTATATGACGCCGAGATAGAAAATTATTTTAAAATATTAGGATGGTGATTTTGAGGTCACGGTTGATTCCAAAAGGGTCAATGTAGTCGAAATAGTGTACCCGAGGGTAATATTCGGCTCCCATGGCCTTTTTAGTCATTATCGAGCTCGTATGGAGGTGTTAGGGTCATTTGGGCTTGGCCCATTAGCCTAATTTTGGGAATTGAGATTATAAACCTTATTCTAACTAATTGGGGAAGCATAAAAACATATTCTAACCCTAAGAAATCAAAATAGGAGAGAGGAGAGGCCATTAGAGAGGATGAAAATAGGTTTCTTGAAAGTTCCAACACCTTTCTTGCATCAGATTTTCCACTAGAGTGCAATCAAGAGGAAAGGAAGGCATCCTCATCACTCACAACGAAATAAGGCCTAAAATTGATAATCCATGTGTTTATCTTACATGTTTTTAATGAGTTATAATACCCATGTATTGTAGGATTTTCAATTTGATGATAATTGATGATGTTCTTGTGATTAAATGAATAGAACTCATGATTTAGGATATGATTACTTGTAGAATGAATCTAGGTATTCTAGAAGTACGAAGTCAGAACATGTATGATGATGAATATAAGAGAAATCTGGAAATACGAATTATTAAGCATGAAGAACACATGAACTAGGGCTTTCGGTAGAAATTTGGGCTTTAATCCACTCTTGAGTAAGATTTTTATGGATTTAATGTGTTAATGATGTTAGAAATTGCCTATATACTCTTAATTGATGTTAGGATAAATCATGTTGGAGTTTGGGTATGTTGTATAAAGATTTCTGGGTTAAAAATGGTGGGAAAACGTAACAGTAAATGAAGAAGACGAAACTGTGAGGTGTGAATCAATTTGGCTTGATGACCGAATCCATTCGGCAGGCGAATCGATTCAGGCTCTTCACTGAATTGATCCAACTGCCCAGATTTTGGCAAATTTTTAGTTTATTCTTTAACTTTCATGAATAATCGGGGGGGGGGGGGGTGACTTTTGCATTATTCTTAAAATATAGGGATCGACTTATTAAATTCCATTAGCATATGGAAAGGATTCAGTTTAGCCAAAATGAGATAAATAAGGATTGGACCATTTGGTTTTGATGTGAAATATAAGAAATTTTGGGAATTGGAGCCGATTACGAGGAGAGTGAATAAACCCAAGTTGTGAACCAATAGGATAGATAGATATTAACTACTAATAATAATTAAGGCATAACTAGGACCCTTCGGGTAGCGAGTGATACTCAAAAATATATGAAAAGAGGTTATAATGAGTACGCAGTGTATGCGAGAGATATAGACAACGTATGAGTTTATATGATGGTTTGTGTGCATACCTACTAAATAATATCTATATATAGGTTGTGTGAATACATATTATTGTGATTTGATTATGTGTGTAAACATACCTACGCTGTATGCTATCATGGGAGGTTTCGCACAGAGGGCGATCCCAATTTGACAATTCCAGTGAGGTCTGGATGTGTTCTCCAGAACATAGAACTTAGGGCGGCTCACTATGTGCAGTGTATTAGTGGGACTGGAAGGTCATTTGGGTATGTTAGGAATGTACGTAGCCTAAAGTCTTAGAACTATGTTCGCATCCATTATGTGTTATTGATTTTGGGTTCGAGGAGACATCCTAAACCGATAGTCCTTGATTTAGTAAGAGAGGTACATATACATGATAGCATAGTATGCCATCATCATGGGGGTCATTCTGGTGGATGATATAGTTGTATATATATGTGTGTGATAAATATATACTAGTGTGATTTATCTAATTATGTGAGATAGCATAACCAATAAATTGTGCATATCTAAAAGTAATTTAAGTAGAGAGACTTAAATAAATGACTCAATAATAATAAGCGGATAATATATATTATTGATACTGCAGTATCATGTTTTATGTTTAATACGAGAAAGCTTGACCTATTATGGGTAGTTATATATGTTACCCGGTTGGGATGGGTAGTATAGCTAGGTAGGATGTGTTAGGTATGCACTTTAGATAAGAGGCGAGGAACTCAAGGGAGTATACGTGGAAATTACATGTGTATCTAATAACTGTTTTTAAACTCTTATTTAAATAATTGCAAAATATTTCCAAACGATTTTCTTGGCCTCTAACCCATGTCAAATCCATTTTTCAGAACCTTTTAGGTGTCCATCCACAAGGACGCCAAGCTTGATGATTCCTTCCAGGGATGCGTAGATGCAGCACTTGTGGAGGTTTGTAGGAGATTGCTTAGACACTTCAGTTATTCATTCCTAGATTAGGACTTTCATTTCAATATTTTCATTTGGGCATGTTGCCCCTCAAATTATTTAGTACTTAAGTTTATTTATCAAACTTTATTCAGATTCAATTTTATTTGGCTTAGACTTATAGTTCGTTTTTGTTTGGGAACCGATGGTTTATTCAATATTATTTATCCAATTATTTAATATATGATTAGGTCAGACTATTATATTATGCTAATGGTTTGGTTAATGTATTTAACTTCCGCGTGTTGATACATGAATGCAAGATAAAATTTGGCACTGGCTTAATTTAACATAGGTGGTTACTAATTTAAAAAGTTTTCGAGAGTATGCTTAGAATGAACCAAATGAGATTCCTGTTTATTTTAATAAAGGATTGATCACCCGTGGTTAAAATAAGTGGGGTTTCACAGTGGCCATCCGGATTGGGCACGCTCTGAAATAAAGGACTCGCTTGAAAATGGGGTCAAGGAAGAGAATTCCTTTTTCCACCACTCTCGCGATATTTGAGGGCTCCCGTAGACATAAAGAGGCATTTGTCAAAGGATGAAAAGGTAGATAATGGAGCTTCCATCCTATTATATTCAAAATAGTCAAAAGAGATATCCGTCCCCGATAAAACATCATCAAAAGACTAACCAATGCATATGAAATGAAATAGTTCAATTACGGAATGGGAAGGTGTTAGGGACCTACTTCTCCCTTTCCATCTCTCATAGGCTATAAAATTACACTCCATTTTATCCTAAAATGTGTATAATGTGGGGTGAAAAGTGTATATGTGCATGAAAATTTTGTAAGGAGAGAAATCATCATGCCCGCGTCATGGAAAGAGACAGGAACGAATTGATCGAAGGAGTATAACTAAAAGAAATGGAAAAAGATAATGATTGATAGAATATTAGCAGTGCATTGGATCATGACTCACTGTGAATAAGAGAGTACACGTGTCTAGCGAGATCGCATAAAAGTAGTACAATAAGTTTTATATATACGTGTGTGTGTGTGTGTGTGTGTGTGTGTTATGAGCAGTATGCGAGATCGTGACTCATTGTGGAAAAATGAGTACACATATCTGACGGGTCAATTAAAAGTAAAAATAAGTAGGGGGATTATGTATAAATATACTAACAAAAAAGCACTGAGAAAGTAAAAAGGTGGAAAATGAGAAAAAAAGGACTCGATTCCCAAGGTGAACTCAAAATGCCTGCATAGCCGAAAATCGACATCAAAGTCTCCGTAGTTTGAATTAACATAAGGGTGGGATTTAGCCCATAAATCCAAATTTAAAGTTTTTTTATTTTGATTTGTGAAAGAAAACATGCACGAGTGGTGAAAATGTAAAGCAATGGAAGAAAACTCTAATTTAGGGTTTATGGATTCAACCCTCTTTTTTTCTTTTTTGAATATATGAAGGTATGTGTTGATACCAAAATTAATATGCTGATATGGACGAATAATATGAAGACACATGTCAATCTACTTGGCACAATAATAACGAGGAAGTTTCATTTCCCCGACCAACTCATGTTCTCTCCGAGCAACGAGGATACACCGAGGAACTTCAGCACTCCGAGGTACACTAGCGCTCTGAGGAACTCCTGATCAACGAGCAACTAAGGCGGTCCGAAATGCATCTCGGCCGTAGCATTAACTGCCAGATAATCAACAGTTCAATTATTCATTGAATGTTTATCATCTTGACGCACACGCTGCATTAAATGTATTACCATTTCATATGTATATCATTTACTGTATCAACCCTTTCATGTACAGCCTAAGGGCTATAAATACCTTGTATCACCCTCATTCAAAGGGACCGGAATTTCTTGAGAGAACATATACTCGAGAATTCCCAAACACTCAGCAATAACATAACAGTGGACGTAGGCCATTCCTATAAGGCTGAACCACTTTAAAAATCTTTGTCTCATTTTATTTATCTGTGATTGAATAATTAGAGCTATCTAATTTTTTACATCAACAGATTGGCGCCGTCTGTGGGAACGATTGTTATTATCGTTTTTCACCAAAAATCGTCCATCATCAATGGCGGATAATCCAGAATCTAGCAATCGAAATGTTGGAAATACTGAAAATCCTCAGAATCCCTCTGCACCTCCAGATCTAGCCGGGATTATGACGAATCTGGCTCAAGGACAAACCGCCATGCAAGAAACAATGAGGCAACTCATACAAACCCTTCATGGTGGTGCACCTGCACGTTCAGGACAGCAAAGTGGTCAGAGGCAAACTTATTTACTTTCTTCACGATCCAGGCGTACTGAGTCACGTCGTAATGAGGAGTCTGATGATTTCTCTTATCAACCTGGGCGAACTTCGTCAATAAGGGCTACAGATACTGATCAACATATCACTCTCTTACCAGAAAAACCCAGTGCTTTAGAAAGACTGAGTAGGGTGTCTCCTTTCAGTCGATTAGGCCCTAGGAGGAATAGGAGCTCACCTAAGACCATGTCGAGGAGTTTTCGACAACCATCAGATCTAAGAGAAGGATCAGCACAATCACGACCGGCTGCTCGTCAAGATAGATCTCAAGAAGCTACCTCAGAACGATCAATTGCTCGAACCAATAGGCCCGAGGAAGGAAATGAAGCGTGGAAAGGATCTCTCCAACGGTTGGAGGATAAATTGGGAGAAATAGCCAAAGCAAAGAACCCCCTACAACGAACTTTTGTTTGAGGAACACCTTTTATACAGGCCATTGTGAATTTTCCTACACCGTCAAAGTTCAAAGCACCTGTAGTGACCCTCAAATATGATGGAAAGACAGATCATGTTCTTCACATAGAGCAATATCAAGCTGCTGCCGACATCTATGTCGTTCCTGACGAGATGAGATGCAGAGCGTTCTCAGGAACTCTTACTGGAGCTGCCCAGATATGGTACAACAATCTTCCTAGGGGTAAGATTTCAACTTTCTTTCAGTTGGGCGAATTGTTTATTGGCAATTTCTGTTTTGGAGCAAAGCTAGTAAAACGAGTAGCACACTTGTTAAGTGTTAGACAAAAATCTGGTGAGAGTACTAGAGATTACATAACTCGTTTCAATAACAAGAAGCTGGAAGTCATAGATTACGAAGAAAAGATAACAATCACCGCCTTGATGAGTGGGTTGTTGCCTAATAAATTGTATTACACCTTGGCGAAAGATCCACCTAAAACTATGTCAGAGTTGATGGCAAAAGCGGCCAAAATCATGAACGCCGAGGAAGCTATGGCTGCAAAGAAGAATATGGATAAAGACACCAAGGTAGACGTCGACAAGTCTAAAAATAAAGAGCATAAGGGCAATGGCGGTGACAAACGCTCCAGAAATAATAAATCATCATGGGAAGTATTGAAGAAATATGACAATTATACTCCTTTGAAAATGGGTATTCATCATGTCTTGGAAGAAATCAAGAACAACGAGGAGGTAAAATGTCCAAAGAAACTGAAGTCAGACCCTGATTCGAGGAGTAAGGATAAATATTGCGAGTTTCATAAAGATCATGGTCACATGACCAAAAATTGCATAGCTCTTCAGAACGAGATTGAAACACTCATCCGAAGAGGAAAGCTATCAAAATATGTTGATCGGGGAGGTGAAAGAAAAAATAACGACCGGACTAGAGAGAGATCTAGATCTCCTCGTCGAGCAGAAGAGAAAAAGAAGAGGAACCATGAAGATGATCCAGATCATGACCCTGACCTTCCCAAGAAACCAAGACAGCCAGAAAGAGAGGTATTTTCTATACGTTTTGGGTCATTTGATTATAATGTCATTACAGAAGGAGATGCAGGAGGAGGAGACCTTACTGCAGAAAGAAAGGCTTACCTTGGAGAGGCTCAAGATTGTTCATATATTCAGCGAATAAATCTGGCCGAGGACGATCGTCCGAGGAAGGTAAACAAAGAGAAGCTGGTCATTGGCTTTTCAAAAAACGACCTAGCAGGTGTTCTTTATCCTCACGACGATCCTATGGTGATTAAAATGAGGATGAAGGAAGTAGTGATTTCAAGGGTGTTGGTAGACAATGGAAGTTCGGCAGACATCATGTACTATTCATGCTTTGACAGTTTAAATCTGAAATTATCTCAATTGGAGCCGTATCACAGACCCCTCCTGGGTTTTGCTGGCGAGAAAGTTTTTCCACTTGGGACGATCAAGTTGGACATATTCATTGGAACTTGGCCTGCTTGTCGAACAGAGAGAATATGCTTCTTTGTGATGGATAAGAATGTGCAGTCAGCCTACAACATCATCATGGGAAGAGTTGGTTTGAAGAAGTTCGAAGCAGTTCCATCTACAGTGCATCAGTACTTAAAATTCCCAATAAATTTTGGAGTAGGAGTTGTGAAAGGTGATCAGAAAGTAGCTCGGGAATGCTATTATTCGTCTCCCGAGCAAGAGGAACTTGAAGATTCAAGAAAAAAGACTACTACCTACCAAGTGGATGAAGGTACAGAAATTGAAACACTGGATCCTCGAGATGAATCCCAACTTGTAAAAGGACAGGTGGTAGAATCTACAGAAAATATTATTCTGGATGACGAGCACCCTGAACGAGTAACATTGATAGGTTCTACGTTGGATGCTTCAATAAAACAGGAGTTGATAACTTTCTTGAGAAACAGGAAGAAAACTTTTGCGTGGAATCATGAAGACATGCCAGGAATAGATCCAAACTTCTTATGTCATGAGCTCAATGTGAATAAGGAGATCAAGCCTGTAAAGCAGAGAAGAAGGGTATTTAGCCCCGAGAAGCATCATGCTATACAAGAGGAGGTTGAGAAGCTCCAGAAAGCCCAATTCATTGAAGACGTGAAGTATCCAGACTGGTTGGCAAATGTGGTGATGGTAAAAAAGAAAAACAATAAATGGAGAATGTGTGTTGATTTCACCGATCTTAACAAGGCGTGCCCAAAAGATCATTTTCCATTGCCCAAAATTGATCAACTAGTGGATGCTACCTCGGGATATGAGCTGCTCAGCTTCATGGATGCTTACTCTGGCTACAACCAGATCAAAATGAAACCTGAAGACAGGGAAAGTACTTCTTTTATTACCCCTAGGGGAACTTATTGCTATAATGTTATGCCTTTTGGTTTGAAAAATGTTGGAGCGACATACCAGCGGCTGATGAACAAGGTTTTCACCGAACAAATCAGTTGCAACATGGAAGTTTATATCGATGATATGCTGACAAAAAGCAAGAAAGCTGCAGATCATCTATTTGACTTAGCTTAGACATTTGATCAACTGGATAAATACCAGATGAAGTTCAACCCGACGAAGTGCACATTTGGAGTACGAGAAGGAATGTTTCTCGGGTACATTGTCAACCAGCGAGGCATTGAAGCAAATACAGATAAGATCAAAGCTCTTTTAGGGTTGCGATCTCCAACAACAAAGAAAGAAGTGCAGAGTCTTACAGGACGAGTTGCAGCGCTCAACAGATTTGTGTCCCGAGCAACTGATAAATGCCTCCCATTCTTCAAAACACTTCGAAAAACTTTTGAGTGGACTGATGAATGTGAGAAGGCCTTCCAAGACTTGAAAAAGTATTTGGGAACACCTCCATTGCTGTCCAGGCCAATAACAGGAGAGAAGTTATACTTGTATCTGGCAGTATCAGAGAATGCCGTCAGTTCAGCATTGATCAGATTGGAGAATGGAGTCCAGAAACCAATCTATTACACAAGTAAGTCTTTTCGATGTGCGGAAATCAGGTACCCAAAGCTGGAAAAATTGGCATTGGAATTAATTAAAGCAAGTAGAAGAATGAGGCCATATTTTCAGGCCCATACCATCGTCGTTTATACCGACATGCCACTGAGGCAAGCCCTTCATAAGCCAGAAAAGTCAGGGAGATTGATGTACTGGGCAATAGAGCTCGGTGAATATGATATTGTGTATGAGCCCAGATCATCATTGAAAGGGAAAGCTGTAGCAGATTTTATAGCAGAGTTTACATATCCTGATACCCCCGAGGAACAAAAATTGCTCGCTGACCAACCTGTGGATGTTACAGGATCAACAGACATAAATCCAGACCAACTCCGGTTGGTAAAAGGACTTATGGATGAAGAAAGATCATCAACTTCGAGCTCAGACCAGCTCCGGTTGGTAAAAGAGCGAGAAGAGATGATCGACGAGGAGCGAAAAGTGTCAGGGAAGGATGAAAAGAAGCAACAAATATTTCACCGATGAACTCTGTCAGATGAGAAATTTGAAGACGGGTTGCCCATATGGAGATTATATGTAGATGGCTCATCTTGCACAGCAGGTTGCGGGGCAGGAATTGTTTTGAACACCCCAGACGAGATTGACATGGAATATGCTTTGCGATTCCAATTCAAAGCCTCCAATAATGAGGCTGAGTATGAGGCCATGATAGTAGGTCTTAATTTATCAAAGATTATGGAAGCGCAACAAGTGATGGTATTCAGTGATTCTTAATTGATTGTGAATCAGATGATGGGAACATATGCGGTTAAAGGAGAACTAATGGTCAAATATCATGCAAAGGTGATGGAATTGTTGGCAGAATTTGATGCCATTCAGTTGATCAGAATACCCATAATAGAGAATGCACAAGTAGACGCACTGGCCCGACTAGCATCAGCTACTCGTACCGAGCTGCGAAGAATAATACCAATTGAAGTACTGGAAAGTCGGAGCATAGATGAAAACCTGACGATGAATGTTATTACCCTTGATTTAGGACCATCTTGGATGGATCCCATCAGGGTATATATTGAAGAGGGAAAATTGCCAGAGGATAAGCTCGCTGCCAAGAAATTGAAGTATAAAGCTGCTCGGTATGTATTAACTAATGGTATTTTATATAGACGAGGAATTATGGCAGGTTTGCAGAGATGTGTACATCCCTCCGAAGTAAAAGAATTGATTGAAGAGATCCATGAAGGGTCTTGTGGAGCTCATGTAGCAGGTCGAACACTTTTGCAAAGGGTAATGACTCAAGGATACTACTGGCCGACGATGAGGGCTGATTGTATAGCCTATGCTAAGAAATGTGACAAGTGCCAACGTTTTTCCTCCATCCGACGAACTCCACAAGCATTGTTGACACCAATAACTTCCCCTTGGCCATTTGCCATGTGGGGAATTGATTTGGTTGGACCACTGCCAACCACCCGAGGAAGATTCAAGTACCTCGTCGTTGTAGTGGACTATTTTACTAAGTGGGTAGAAGCTGAGCCGCTTATTGATATGACATACGAGAAGGTATACCAGTTCGTTTGGAAGAACATCATCTGTCGATATGGTCTCCCTCATGCCTTCATCACAGATCATGGAACACAATTCGACAACGAGGACTTTGCTGCCTATTGTCAACAATCAAACATCCTGAAGACCCATTCAGCACCAGGTCATCCTCAAAGCAATGGGCAGACTGAGGTGACAAACAGAACACTACTAAATGGTTTGAAGAAGAGGCTAAGTGAAGCTAAAGCTAATTGGATTAATGAGCTACAATCAGTATTGTGGGCTTATCGAACAACTCCCCGAGCAGCGACTGGAGAATCACCATACATGCTGGCATTTGGAAGTGAGGCTGTAATACCTACCGAGTTGGGTCTCCCAACACACAGTGCTAAATTTCAATTCCTCAGTCAGTGACTTGATGAGAATATTAGATTTGGACATGCTCAAGGAGGTTAGAGAAGAGGCAGCCATTAGGAATGTTGCTTACCAACAACGCACAGCTCTGTTCTATAACAAAAGGGTGAAGAAATGCGACTTAAAAGAAGGGGATTATGTGCTAAAGAAGGTCATTCAGAAGCACAATAAGCTTGAAGCCAACTGGCATGGACCTTACCGAGTTACCGAAGTTGTCCGACCAGGAACTTATCGAATAGCAACTCTAGAAGGAGAGGAATTCAAGAATGCTTGGAATGTTGAACACCTTCGCAAGTATTATCAATGATGTAAAATGTACAACAGTTCCATCAATATGAATAAAACGATGATGTTTTCACCATTTTTCTCTCCTTTGTTTGAAAGTTTTTCGGGGAATACTAGTGTTGTACACTACGCTGCTCGACAGCAAAAAGAAGACGATAGTTCAGACCCACGACCAACTCCAGTTGGTAAAAGGGCGAGAACAAATGATATACTCCTTTGGTTAGGAGGCGTACACTTGCATGATCAACTTCGGTTGGTAAAAGAGCTTGTGGATAAGATAGTTCGAAATAACCTGATACTCCTTTGGTTAAGAGGCGTACATTTGCGTGATCAACTTCGGTTGGCAAAAGAGCTTGTGGACAAGATAGTTCGAAAGAGCCTGATAGTTCGAGCGTGATCAACTTCGGTTGGTAAAATAGCGAGAACAAATTATACTCCTTTGGTTAGGAGGCGTACACTTGCGTGATCAACTTCGGTTGGTAAAAGAGCTTGTGGACAAGATAGTTCGAAAGAACCTGATAGTTCGAGCGTGATCAACTTAGGTTGGTAAAATAGCGAGAACAAATTATACTCCTTTGGTTAGGAGGCGTGCACTTGCGTGATCAACTTCGGTTGGTAAAAGAGCTTGTGGACAAGATAGTTCGAAAGAAACCAATAGTTCAAACTCATGACCTACTCTGATTGGTAAGAGGGCAAGAACAACATTCTTAAAAATGCCAATTTTGGCTGGTTTAGAAACAAAATATGCCAATTTATGTTGGTCGGAAAGTAAAATCATTCCAGAAAATACAAGAATTCCAAACTGAACCAAGTATAGTTGGTCGGTGATCAAAACTGTAATTGGTCGACGAGGATAAATTATCAACCTTGGTTGGTCGGACACATTTTATGAAAAAAAATTACCAAGTATGGCTGATTGGAGATAAAAACCCATCAACTGTAGTTGGTTGACAAACACAATTTAACAACCTTGGTTGGTTGGAAGCATTTTAAACATTTTATACTCATTACTTTATTATTAAGTGATTGAGCAACATTGATACTTGTAATTTTGATTACTAAGTTGGTTGATGAACAGCACCATATTGTTATCTTTTTAACAGATACATATGCACAAATGTAAAAATGTTTGATAAACACAAAACAATAGCAATACAGATTTGCAAACAGAAAATGAAAGTCTTTCATTAAAATCAAAATAAATTACAAGCTACATATATGTGTTAACTGTTACATTGAAAAACCTATTCTATTGGTTTCTTTCCTTTAGCTTTTGAAACAGGCTCCTCGCCAGCAGGAGGATCCTCCAGGCAAAGAGGAGAATTAATGAAATTAATATTTATGAGCATTCTGACGTTCATCACAGAAGGTGTATCCAAGAGATGATCGGGACGAGATAATTCAATCTGAGAATGAAGACTATAGTCGCCAAGGTATTTTGAAATTAAGCTCCGAGGAATGGCACGAGCTGGGATCCACTCCATGTCTAGTTTATAAGGCGGTACAGGCAAGTCTAGTAGCCCAGGAGCATGATAATCCCATAAGAAATGGCCCTGCTCTAGCTTTAACACACCCAGGGCGTTCAACCATCCTTGTTTATAACCTTCGTTATTGCCACTTTCAAGACGAGCATCCAAGTGACAAAGGGCTTCATTGTAGCCTGCCATCCAAAATTCACGAGGTTGTTTGTGAAATTGGAAAGTTATTCTCTCTAGTTGCTCGTGAAGGTTCCTGGAAAAAACATCTTTATCATTCAAAGCAGACTTCGTTGCAGTAAGTTGATCTTCCAAAGATAGATTTTTCTTGGACATTTCAAATAAAGCCCGATCTTTGGCATTCAATTGGTATGCTTGAGTTTCCAATGTTGACAGAGTACGAGATTCTTCAACATTACGGCTGAGAACTCTTGATCGACTCCGAGCAAGTGGAGAATTTTGCTCCTCGACAACATTTTGAACAGCTCTTCCTTGCCCACGAGACCCTCTTCCTCGTCCCCGAGCAGTAGTAGAGATACCAGATCTTCTCAGAGTATCCAATTCTTGCCTTAATTTGGCATTCTCAACCTCTAAGAACGAGAAACCCTCATCGGTAACCGATACTAAAGCAGTGGAAGATGAAGCTACAGACTCATACTGTGCCAACTTTTTTTGCAAATTATTGTTCTCTTGTTCCAGTAACTTGGCAATCTGCCTACAGGCTTCAACTTCACCTTTTAGGGTTCTCTCCCTAACATCGTATCCAGCAAGAATCTTTTTATGGCCTGTTTCAGAAGAAAGTTGTTGATATCTATTTTCATACTCCTTGTGCAGCAAAGCAGTTGATTCATTGTGTTGATGTTGTAGATCTTCTAAGGAATAATGAAGCTCCTCAATCAAGTCGTAGTAGGCCACGTTGTTGGCCACAACTCGGTCAAGTAAATCCTTCAAGTACCGATAAGCCTCAATTGCTTGTTCTGAGGCATCATGGCCAAGGATGTCAGCGATTTCTGATACACTCAAATTTGTATGACCAGCTTTATAAAATTCATGGCATTGCTGCATCAGCTTTGTATCATGTGCAGATATCACTTCCATTCTAGCCACAAACTAATAATGAAAAGAAGACAACAGTCAAAAAAAACAAATCATCAACAACAGAGATGAACAAAGATGTATTTTATTAGATCACAAAAAGATTACATTGTTTGATTACAAATAATGAAAGATAGAAATGATACCGAACAACTTCACACATTTTCCTTGTCTCCCAAGACTTTCTCGGGAGGCTGGGACGAGGAGCTTGGTTGCTCGGTGGTAACAGCAGCTTGATCAGCAGGAGTTGAAATTTTCTCAGGAGGAGGAGGCATGGAAGAAATGTCCTCGTTGGCAGAAGGTAGAGATGCAGGGACTTGATCACCTATGGCCATGGAAGATTCATCAGAGATAGGCTCATCTTCTTCTTCTTCTACAATTGGTGGGGGAGGACCAGGGAGGTGTAGATGGAATAGCCCAGAGTCGTCTTTGATCTTCAATTCCTGCAGGGCAGCTACCCAGCCATCTCGAAAGTATTTTAACTTCCCGTATTGTACTTGGGATGTCATCGCAGCAATCCCTTTGTCCCATCCTTTATCTCAGCCAGCGCTGAAGGATTTTTTAACTGCGAGCTTTCTTTTCAGTTTCTCCGAGGAGAGCTTCTCAGATAGAAGATCCTCGGCAGTCTTTAACTTCACATCCAATTCTTCTTTTTGGCGCTTTACATCTCGTAGGATGGACAACTCTTCCTCTGCCTTCTTCAGCTTATCTTCAAGCTCTCCAAAGTTCTTGAGCTTGTCGTCATATTTTTGATGCTCAATCTCTAAACTTTTCACCTTACTCTCCAAACTCTTGGAGGTCTCAGCCAACTTCACCTTCTCAGCTTCAACTATAGACAACTTTTTCTCCCAAACAGCTTTGTCTTCACTATACTGCTGACAAGAATCTTTCAAGGATTGGGTCAAACCCAACAGAGCATCCTCTACCCCCGACGAGGAGCTGGAAGCTTTAATTGCTTCATCTTTCTTCACGATATTGTTAAAACAATTCACCAGCTAAACAAAGGAAAAAGTGATAGGTCAGTACAAAAATACAAGTATTCAAAGAAAGAAAGGAAATTCAGAGTGTGAGAAATTTACTGAAGCAAGGTGACAGGTAGCTAGGGATGTCAGCATATCCCTAGAAATCTTTTCATCAATTCCTTGGACCTCAGGTATGATCCAAGTTTTTATCGAGCTCATGGCAGAGCTCGGAGGAATGATGGTTGGAACACCAACACCACCAGCTGGTAGAGAAGAGATGGTTTCAGTCAGATTGGCAGTTTCAGCCAAATTGATTGAGGATGATTTCCTCAATCTCCTCAAAGGAATTTTAGCAATTTCAACCAAGGAAGAGCTCTTGGTCGGAGAGATAGCAGTCATCTCCACAAGAGCAACCTTCTTGCTCGGAGCCACTGGGGGCTTCTCGATAGCTTTGGAAGGCGCAACATCCACCTTCTTAGTCCCCTCTGGGACATCAATTTTTCTTTTCTTGGCTTCAGCAGCAGAAGTAGTGTCATCAAATAGAGCAGGGGGAGCTCTTTTCTTGCCCATTCTTTGACTTAAAGGGATGTGAGAATCTGAAGAAGAATCCTCTGGAGTTGAGGCTGGCTTAACAGATCTAATCACAGGACGAGCAGTATAAGAAGTCGTATAGCTCCTATACTGCATCAAATATGATGCAGACCTGATGTGCTCGTCTGCAACGTTCTTATGCAAACCCCAGATAAGTTTCAGATGCTTAATATTAACCTCTGATTCTTTTGGAGTTTTTCTTTTACTATCAACTGCAAATAAATACATAATGAAATATCAGTCATACATTTTGTCAAATATGATAAAAGCATAATTTCATAAGTAAAGGAAAATGAGAATAAACCTATCCCATTGCCATATGGGGGGCATTTAGGACCCTGGTATACTGCATCTCCAACCAAGGGGGCATGTTGCCAATTTTTAATCACCACCCCATGTTCAAAATAATCTCTATTTGCATCAGGGAGGTAAACTACAAGAGCCCTATTTAAAAACCTAGTTTTTAAGTAATAAACATTATCTAAAATAGCCCATCTATAGCAATACATAATCTCAGGAATCCCTATACGAGTTCCATGAGTTAGATTTAATTTATACACCCCATTAATTATTCTCCATGAATTAGGGGATATTTTTGCAGGAACAATGTCAAAGTAATAACAGAACTCTAAGCATAAGGGGTTTGGCGGAAAAGAAAATCCACATTCAACAATGAATAGACTGGGGAACCAATGTCCCTCAGCCAATCGAAAATAATCTAAAGGCTCAGAAAGAACCTCCAGAGTTACCCAGGAAGGAATGGAAAAATCGAAATGAAATTTCTCAACAGACTCCACAATATAAACCATAGTGAATAAAAGAAATACAAAAGAAAAGAAGAGAATCTTACAGGAAAAAGGAAGAGCTGACAATTAGCGAAGGAAAAGATGAACGCACAAGGGAGAGAGCGAGAACAGAAAGCTTGAATGCAGAAAATTGGAAAAGGTAGAAGACGGTATGGTTACCTAAGAAGTTTAAATACTTTACCTTGGGAAGCTGCGAAGGAAATGATTACACAAAAGAAACTAATACGCCACCGACGGCTAAAAGGACAAAAATGCACGAAGATCGAAGCACTCATAAAAATTCGAAAAAGGCGGATTCTGTGAATTTGAAAGAAATTCAAATATGAAGAAAAGGCTCCTAAAACCCAGGAAAGTCATTTAATATCGCCATATACCGAGAAAGAATGTTCCATACTCCTCAAAGTTCGAAATATGAAACATTGGGGGCTTCTGTTGATACCAAAATTAATATGCTGATATGGACGAATAATATGAAGACACATGTCAATCTACTTGGCACAATAATAACGAGGAAGTTTCATTTCCTCGACCAACTCATGTTCTCTCCGAGCAACGAGGATATACCGAGGAACTTCAGCACTCCGAGGTACACTAGCGCTCCGAGGAACTCCTGATCAATGAGAAACTAAGGCGGTCCGAACTGCATCTCGGCCGTAGCATTAACTGCCAGATAATCAACAGTTCAATTATTCATTGAATGTTTATCATCTTGACGCACACGCTGCATTAAATGTATTACCATTTCATATGTATATCATTTAATGTATCAACCCTTTCATGTACAGCCTAAGGGCTATAAATACCTTGTATCACCCTCATTAAAAGGGACCGGAATTTCTTGAGAGAACATATACTCGAGAATTCCCAAACACTCAGCAATAACATAACAGTGGACGTAGGCCATTCCTATAAGGCTGAACCACTTTAAAAATCTTTGTCTCATTTTATTTATCTGTGATTGAATAATTAGAGCTATCTAATTTTTTACATCAACAGTATGTTTTATGAGCATATAGATAGTAAAAAGGGGTGATTAGGGGTGATAAAGTAGAAATTAAATGGAAAGATATGCTAAAAGTAGTAATGTAAGGAACGACACTATATTAGTGAGCTTGAATGGATAGAATGTAAACCTTCTGAATAACTCGAAATGTGATTTTGGAAAATGTGGGTGGATTTTAATTCACGGTGGCAAAGTGGCGATGAAAGTTGAGGTGAGTGTGAGGTAATGGAATGGTTGGAAAATTTATGGAAATGGTGTTTTGGAAAGGATACATGGCGATTTCGAGGCAAAAGGTCATTGACAATGAGGTCAAGGCTACCTTAAATAGGAAACCTTAAAGGGGATAAAAGACAAATAAAAACTTAGGGGTCAATCAATCATCATATCTCATGGCCCGTTGATAGGCAAGACTGCCAAACTTGAAAGCCAAGAAAAGTACCTCCTGCTTATAGGCAGAGAGAAATAAGTGTCTATAGGTATTCCATAAATGGGTTTACTAGAACAATGGTCATAAAATACAATATGTAATTTTTTTTCACGCACAGTATGGACCGTTAAAAAGAGAATTCAGAAACCTATCAAAGTGAGTGGAGTTACTATCGGGTCCGAGAGTTGACCAAAGTCAAACAGAGCTCGAGAGCATTTAGTGACCTCCTATTTAGTATTTCAGGGTAAAAAGGAAACTAAATACGAGCCATAAATTTGATTCATGCACGGTATGGACCGTTGGAAAGGGGATTCAAATATTTATGAAAGTGTGTGGAGAAACTCTCAGGTCCAAGAGTTAACAAAGTCAAACAGGGCTCGAGAAGTGTCTGGTGTCCTCCGATTTAGGGTTTGAAGAAGGACCTATGGATTGAGGGTTAAGGGGATTTTTCTTGGACTTGTGAAGGATTATGGGTTGGGGTTCGACAAAAGAAAATATTACAAGACTATGGTTTGAATTAAAATACCTTACACTCTATTGTGATAATATGATTGTCGTTGACATTTTGAAAAATCTCTAAAAAGACTCAACAACCAAACACATCGAATTGCATCACCATTTCATTAGGGACTTAGTTGAGTAAAATGTAATTTCCATTATCCATGCTCCTACATAAACCTATATGTGGACATCTTTAGTAAACCTTTAAACACCACTAGTTTTCGATGGTTAGTTGAGATTTAACGATTCATTCGATTGTGAGAGTGATAGGTGCATTTAGATTTTCATTCTTGCACATTTTGACTTCAATTGTTTTTGTATATATGTTATTTTTTAACACATAAATATTTTGTATTTTTAGTAGTTTTTGTTAAATCTCATACAAATATGTTTATGAGATTGCATACCATGAAATATGATTGCTTATAACATGTGTTGATGGTTCAAATTGTTGAATATGTTTAGTCAAGTTAAGATTTTCAATACTATCATGAAACATTGATTATAGTTTGTATTTGATGACTTGAATGTTGGTTTTCACATTACATTGAATGAATTCACAATTGATATGTTAAATTGCCATTTCTCCAAGAATTTACAAACATTATTGAAAATCAATTTGGCATGGGTTTCAAAAAGTTCTCCATGGTCTATATGTGAGTATTATGAGGTTTCTATATGTTGGAGTTAATTATGTATTATTTGGAAAGCGTTGATAAGGGTTACAATTAGTGTAACGATTCCCGATTTGAATTTAAGTATCATTAGGTAGGTGTCAACTACAGGTGTGAAAAGGTAATCAGTAGAAAAAGGCATTATCTTAAAAAAAATCCACACTAAATGCTTAACCGACACTAAAAACAAGATAGGGAACAGATTTCTATTTTAGTTTAGCATTCAAAAATTTGACAAACAACACTTGTCGGTGTAGTTTTATAAATGGAATTGCACTTTTAGATTAAATTCATGATCTTACTGAATTTTCTCATAATTTTTTATGTAAATGTGTAATGTAATAACATTTTATCATTAATGTTGTGATTTCCATCCCTACTCATGTACAAGCTAATGATTCTCATCTTACTTTAGTTGTGTTTTTTATGTTAATTAACAATGTTTTATGTTTTTTAACATTTGTAAACTATTTTGATTCGATATATGTCAAGTGGTTCAACATTCTAGTGTATGCTATTTTGTATAATTTGTCCAATTTTTTGTTATTTGAGATTTACCTTAAATATTTCTTTTACATCTCCACATTTTTGTTTGTACTAATGATCTTTCTTTGATTGTTATTCTTTGTTCATTTTTCTTGGGTACGTATTTGGTTCATTTCATCATTTTAAAGATTTGTTGGTTATTTAAGGTGCATTGAAGATGTTTTAAGATTTGGGGGAGTAACTCATTTAAGGGAATGATAAGGTTGGAATCTAGATTGTTTCACAAGTTCTATTATTGAGAAAGTCAATTTTGTGATTTTTTTAGAAGAATTTTCTGGCTTGTCCATACTCACGAATGAAGTATTGTAATCCCATGGTTTACTACTAGAAGAGTTGGTGTGTAACATTACATTCTCATACGATTCTATTAACACAATTCGATTAGTCTAACTAATTTCAATGGAACATATATATTCTCATAAAGTTCTCTAACTCAATCCAATCCAACTAGTTTAACCTAATATAAATAAAACATAAAATTCCCCAATTCAATTCAATTAAACTAGTTTAACTAAAACATAATTTTCAAGAATTGGATTTATTCATTCATTTACAAAAAATCCATATTTTTCTAATACATGAGATACACCCTAATTATCTCTACATATTTTTATAATTCATAAAAACATTATTTATATAGAAATTATTATTAACATCATGAGAGGAGAAAATAGAAATATCTTGCCATATATGAAGAATAAAAATCCTAGTTTGTGTAGAGAAATACCCAAATGTGTAGAAGGATCACTCCTTTAACAAATAATTGAGTTGCTCTTCCAGAATATTCCTAAAAGCTTTGTGAATTAAAAAGATGATTTGGTGTGTAGTTTTCATAGAGGTTATTGTGAGTTTGTCTTTAGAATATGAATTAGGGTTTCAGTAGGGTTTCCTTATGTTTTTATACTAATTATTCCTAATTGTGGTTTTCCTCTTACACCCTTAACCTTAGCGTTCTCCCCAAGTATATAGTTACAATTATCCCATGCTCTTAAGTTGAATTCTCCCTTTGATTAAATTTTTATTTTTATACAATTCTAAATTGGTATTTACTTTAATAAAATTTCAAATTATAATTAAACCCTATAATATTTCTCAAACTTCAAAGTTTATTACAAAACTTTATTGCTCACTCAAATAATTACAAAATTTGGGTTTTCACTTAAAATAATTATAAAATTAGCATATTACTATTTTCAATTAATATGTTTTAAAATCCCAAGATTCCCGTATAAGTAGAGTTTACTGAGTAAAGGGCTACTTCTAGAAATATCATAGTGGTTCTTCAAGTTTTTCTAAATCACAAAACCCCACCAAGGTCGTTCTCATGGGTAGAAAATGCAGTTGTTCATGCACCGTCATTCGCATGATAAGAAACATGTGTGTTAGAATGGTGCACGAAAACCAAAGTCATCCAGGATCAGATCATTACAACCCCACATCTCAAACCTAGAATCCATATCACAATCTCCTTCTTAAAATAATGTCTCAATCCTTACTAACACATAACTATGGAATAGGATGAATATAACGGAAAGAATTAAGAACATTCAACATAGTAGTTTACATATAATTTCATGTAAATACCCATTCTAATCTATAACTACTATTCTCTTCACACAATTCAATTGGTCAATGAAATTTCAATATGAATATCATATCCTCACAAAATTCTCTAACTCAATACAATTCAACTACTTTATCCTAATTCAAATAGAATATAACATTTCCCAATTTATTCCAATTAAACTAGTTTAACTAAATCACAATTTTCAAGAATTGGATTTATTCTTTCATTTACCAAAAATTCTAATTTTTCTAATACATGAGATTAAATCTAATTATCCTTACATATTTTTGTAATTCATGAAAACAGTATTTAGGTACAAAGTATTATTTACAACATGAGAGGAGATAGTAGAATTATATTGTCTTTTATGAAGAATATAAATCCTAATTTGTGTAAAGAAATCTCCAAATGTGTAGAAGGATCCCTCCTATAACAAATAATTGATTTGTTCTTCAAGAATATCCCCAAAAGCCTTATGAATTGAAAATGTGGCACCCCATAATTTTTAATAATTAGGTTAAACAAGTCTTTTAAAAAAATAGTTTGTAACTTCAATTTAAATATCATCCTTAGTATGAAATAAGAACTAATGAATAAGGATATATCAAGTGTGGCAACTCAGTGAGGCAGCTTGGCGTGGCTACTCATACTTTAGCTTGTTGTATTAGTCATATTGTATTTCTGTTTACGGATTGTAAGCTATAATGGTTGTAATGTTGTAATGAGAAATGATAACGAGTTTTAGGGTGAGGTCAAACAGTACTCGTGAGAGACCAGGCTTGGCAGGTCTTGGGAGAGCTTTCATGCTCTATCGAATGACCTCGTCGTGGGAACTTTAGAGGGACCTGGTTTGGAGGATTGAGAAGTGAGGCACCATTGGGGCTTGTCCTGACCATCTTAGATACACCTGGTAAAACACTGAGGGACCCTGGCCGTGGAACCTCGGGCGGAGTAGCTTGGAGTTCCATCGAACGTCGAGTTGAGAACCAAATAGCCCTTTACTTAATATCACATCTACTATAGGTATTGTTTCAAGCCATCTAAACAATGTTAGACTTGCACTTGAGTAAACCACCGTGGTATTTTGGGCTGTCAGACAGTTGGTGAGCCACCTCTGCGACAACATCCCCCTGACACACAGTGGTTGGGAAAAAGGCATGTCTTTGCATTTAATGTTTATGACGTGGAGACAACTAGTGCATCAGGCATTTAATGTTGTGACATAAACTGTGAGGGAGGTCTTTCATAGTCTTTAATAACTGAGTTGCCTTGGGGGTGGTATGGGGGGCTATTTAAGGACCCCAACCACCTTTGAGGAAGAGATCTCTTTTTTTGGGAGTTCAGGAGTTATTGCTAGAGAGAATACATACCAGAGAGAGTTATTGCAAACCAGAGGGTTTACTCACTCACCATTGTTATTTATTACGAAGCTTTTAATACTTGACAGAGCTTCTTGAGGGTATTTGGTGTGTTTCTACCTGCCTACCAAGGTGTATCTAGGGAGCTTACTTCTCTCTCCCTCTAGCTAAGTTACTTCTAAAGTTCATTACTATTTCCTGATTTATACACGAGAGCTTTGTGAGTTTAAACCGAGTCCATCTTCATTGGGTTTGTGTTTGCGTGTCCTATCATTAATCCAAAGCTTTGGCCAGATTAGTTTATCATTACCATACCCAAATAGGGGTTACGCCTCCATCTATAATCTAAAGTACCCTCTTACATTTGGTGACTCTCCTGGGGAGGCATTCTTCTAGGAGAAGAGTATGGCGCAGGATAATGCTACTCGAAGGTTCAACTTTGATGGCATCCAGCATAATGAAGAACAAGCTGTGAGAGAACCGGAGGCTTTAAGGGATGGAGCTCCTCGAGTGGAGGTACCTCCGGTTTCAGCGACAACAGGGGTGACACAAGCTTCCACGAGTGCGGGGTTGGGACCCACTTAGGTCGCGCTCCTCATGAGTAAGTTTTATAAGCTTTTGCAGACTCCAGTAGCTTCAACTATGCTAGGAGGATTGGAGGCCAATGCCTTCGTAACACCAGGGGTAGCTCCAACGGCCCCTCCAGGTGCAGGCGTAGCTGGAATAGTCCCAGCGAGAGTACCCTCTACTGTGAATCCAGCTTGGGGAACATCAGGAGCATCGGTGGCCCCAACCGTGGCACCTGCTCCCACTACAATGGACGCTCAGCCCGTGGTACTATTATTTGTTGCCCCGGTAGCATCACCCATGGAGGAAATGAGAAAGGAGATGCAAAAGGAGATGCTGAAGTTCATGTAGGCTTCCTCGCAATCTACTAGAGAGGGGGCTTCGATTTTTGATAACTTTTGAACGCTGTACCCCTAGGAATACAATGACGAGCCCTATCCGAAGGACTATGTCCCTCCTATTTTTGAAAAATACACGGGAAAAGTTGGGAACCCGAAAGAGCATATTAAGCACTTTGTTGAACATTTGGGGGCGCATTGTAACAATAAAAGGCTTAGGTTGAGGGAGTTTTCTAAATCCTTGACCGATAAGGCATATACCTGGTATTCTCATTTGGCTCCTAACAGCGTTTCTACATGGAAGAGACGCACGTGTTGTTTGTCCATAAATTCTTTCTGGAAGAAGATGAGTTTACTTTGACCCAACTGGGTAGGGAGAAGCAGCGACCTGGGGAAAAAGTGGTGGCCTATGTTCGAAGATTCAGAGAAAGATCCCTCGACGTGAGGGAGGAGGCTAAAGAATCCAAGCTACTGCAGATCTGCGCTGAGGGGCTGCTTTCTGAGTACATCTTCCATCTTATTAATGAGACGCGCGAGGGGACTTTTACGGCATTCTTGAAGGCAATAAGGAATATATCTTTGGTGGTACGGCCCAATCCGGTGGCGGTGCCCATGATGTTTAAGAAGTCGATGCAAACTATGGGGGGGAGGTCTCAACCCCCATGGGTAGGGTACACCGAGGGGGAGATATGGGTAAAGCACCGAAGAAGGACAATAAGAGGAAGTTCGAAAGAGGCAGGGAAGACCCACCACCATTGCCCTATACAGTAGAAGAAGATGTCATATGTTACAATGCGATGGTCCAAGGGGGAACGGTCTATGAGCCAAAGGAAGTTCTCACGGGGGAGCCCGATGCAGCAACGAAGGCGGATCCAAAGTACTTCCAGGTTCATCGGAGGACCCAACATCCAACAGAGAGCTTCTTTACGCTGAGGAGAATTATCGAAAAGTACGTAAAGGTAGGGACATTACAAATCCCTCCCCAGAACATCAACAACAACCCCTTGCCAGCACATGGGTCCAATCTCGTGGTGACCTATGATGAAGAGGCCGGGAGAGGGGAAAGCAAGTCGACAGCAAGGTAATAAGAGTACGAAGAGGCTCTGGAAGACTGTACGAGGGGAATGGCTAACATTGTGTTGGCCTACGATGAAGCAAGTGCCAAGGATGCGGAATAGGTGTATAGTGTTGAAGGCGAGGAAATAGATCCAGCTCTGGAATACTGCACAGTTTCGAAGTCCTCGAAGTTCACTTGGTTCTTCGACCAGGTGGGGGTACCGAAGGAGATTAGGCTGGAGATAACCTGGGCAGTAATTGATATTGCGAGGAAGAATGCAGTCCCTTCGTTGAGATGGAAGGGGCCCATGTCCAGGTTGGTGAGAAGGTTTATGTCAGAGGTAACCTTCAGCGATGCGGATAGAGCCATAAGGTTCCTTTATAACAGACCATTATATGTGACTGCCAATGTCAACAGAGTTAGCTTCGCAAGGACTTTCATGGATGGAGGAGATTCCATCAATATCATGCCAATCAACTCCTTTCACGCAACCAATATTCCAGAAGAGAGGTTGGTCCCCATGCCTTTGGTAATTTTGGGGTATGATAACCAATCTTCTAAATCCATTGGGTACGTTAACATGGGGATTCTGATGGGAAATTTGAGTTCTCATATAAAGTTCCACGTGATAGAGAGTGCATCTTCCTATCATCTGCTGATAGGAAGGGTGTGGATGCACAACCAAAGGTTAGTTCCTTCTACGTACCACCAATGTGCTAAGGCGAATATCAAGGGGACAGAGGTAACCATTAGGGCTATAAAGAGGCCCTTCACTATCGAGAAGGCACACTTGGTGGACGCTGCATTTTATACTAAGTTGGAAGAAGATGTCCGGGTCCTAACGAGGAGGATGGAGGGAGCATGGGTTCCCTCGATCAGAGAAAGAATGGGGCCCGTAAATGAGCAAAATAAAGAGGTTGTGAGTAGCACGAAGGTAATAGCCGAATAGGCTCATCGGGTAGTCCCTCGACCCCAAAGAATCGTGAAGCATCTTAAAGACAGGATGAGGCCCAGAGTGGATCCGATGGAGCATGAGGTCCAATGAAAAAGTGTGCTGAGCCGCTTCTCAGAAAATAGGGTGGTCGAGGCTTCTAGGGAAAGGAAGAGGAAGGCAGTCACCGCTATCATCAGACAATGCAAAAAGGTCATTACTGAAGAGGGAAAGGTGGTGTATCGATTATAACGGTGTGAGTGGGCAACCGAGGAAGTTGATGATGAGATTCACCCGATATATGAATGCTTTCTGATGGACCAACGGGGACAATGTATGGTGATAGACAATTCCAGCATAGAGGAATTTGTGGTGGAATTCATCGAAGAACCAGAGTACATGGAAGATCGACCAAAGCCACAGGCACAAGAGCTAGAGCAGTTGAACCTGGCAAAAGAAGGGGAGGACCCAAGGCCCATCTTCATCTCGAGGGACCTCAGTGAGGAGAAATGAGGGGCCTTGGTTGAACTAATTCATGAGTTTATAGACGTCTTCGCATGGAAGTACACAGAGATGGAAGGGCTGGATGAGGAAGTAAGTTGTCACAAGTTGAACGTGATGCCTTCAGCCATTCCAGTAAAGCAAGCTACGAGAACGTACAAGACTGAGTTGGATTTTAAGATCAAGGAAGAGGTTCAAGGCTTGCTAACGGCAGGATTTAACAAACCGATACAACACCCGATCTGGCTATCGAGCATTTTCCCAATAGGAAAGAAAGATAAAAATCAAATAAGAATCTATGTGGATTTTTGAGATTTAAACAGAGCTTGCCCCAAAGATGAGTTCCCTCTACCCTCCATTGATAGCTTGATAGATGTAACGGCGGGTCATGAGATGTATAGCTTCATGGATGGGTATATCGGATACAATCAGATCAAGATGGACCCCTCGGATGCAGAAAAGAGAGCATTCAGAACCCCGTTAGGTAACTTCATGTATAGGGTGATGCCGTTTGGACTCAAGAATGCGAGGGCGACTTATTAGAGAACGATGATGGCCATTTTTCATGACTTCTTTCACAAGTTCGTGGAATTCTATGTGGATGACTTGGTAATCAAGTCGGGGAAGGAGGAGTCCCATCTGAGTGATTTAAGGAAGGTGTTCGCCCGTTGCAGGAAGTTTAAACTAAAAATAAATCCGCTGAAGTGCGTTTTTGGGGTGACAAGTGGGAAATTCTTAGGATTTGTGGTTGATCGACAAGGGGTGCAGATGGACCGGGATAAACAGTGAGTGATCCTAAAAATGTCGTGTCTGAGAACGGCAAAGGAGCTGAAGAGTTTCCTCGATAAAGCTTCCTACCTCAGGAGATTTATGCCTGGGCTAGCCGAGGTAACACACCCACTAATGCATCTGCTATGAAAGAACACGGAGTTTAAATGGGAGGTAATTCACTAAGAGTCTCTTGACGGACTGAAAAAACTACTCATCTCGCCAGAAACCATGGTTCCACCAAGGGCAGGAATACCGTTGCAGTTGTACCTCACATCCACCACAAGGTCCGTGGGAGTCTTGCTGGCACAAGAAATTGATGGTCAAGAAAAACCAGTTTACTACCTCAGAAGGATCATCCATGGGCCGAAAGGCAGATATAGTAGCTTAGAAAGGCATTGTTTGGCCTTAGTATTTGTAGCACAAAAACTTAAAAATTATATGTTGTCTTTTACAATTCATATTGTAACTAGATGTGACCTCATTAAGTATTTGCTTAGAAGAACTATATTGATTGGTAGGGCAGCTAGATGGTTCCTTATCCTCTCTAAATATGACTTGAAGTACGTGGTTCCTCGTGTGATTAAAAGCCATACGTACGCTGATCTGTTGGCCATTTTCCCTTCGAGAACCTTCGAGCCACCCAAAGAAGATATTCCAGTAGATAATTTGCAGGCTAACCATCTAGATGCAATGGATGAGGAATGGACGATGCAGTTCGATGGGTTATCGGTAGAAAAGAAAGGAGGGGCGGGGGTCATCCTTTCGAAAGGAATGGAGGAGATTTTCCTTTCCTATAAGTTAGATTTCCCTTGCTATAACAATGAGGCAGAATATGAAGCAGTGGTGTTGGGTTTGCTAGAAGCTCTTCGAAGAGGGATCCGTTCACTCTGCATCAAGGGGGATTCGAACTTGGTGGTTCAGGAAGTAAGCGGGGAGTACGCGTTGAAACACATGGGTTTGGCACCCTATAGAACGGTCATCCAGAGTCTTCTTTGTCAGTTCCATCAAACCAAAGTCAAGAGGCAGCCCAGAACGATGAACCGTCACCCAGATGCCTATAACACCATTGCCCAGAAGATGATCATGAGGAGCGACACAACTACTATCGTGATTCAATGAAGAACAGCTCCTTTAGTGGTACAGTCAATTCTACTGATGGAAGAGGATGCGAACTAGAGGGGAGAGATTAAGAGGCAACTGGAGTCTGGGGAAGGAACGATGGGTCTCAGAGACTTAGCCAAGTACTTTACAAACCAGGGAAATCTTTACTTCAGAAATGCATGAGGATGGTTGTCAAGGTGCATCGGCCCAGAAGAAGCAGGGTAGAAATTAAAGAAATCGCATGAAGAACACTGCGAAATGACTGAGATCCCCCATTATAGAAGAATTCAAAGGGAAGGGTATTTCTAGCCTAATATGAAAAAGGATGTAGCCGAGCTACAACGAAAGTGCGATAAATGCTAGTTTTCTTCGAGGCAGCAGAATGTCATTTCGTGGAGACTCGGCCTGACTGGAGACAACCCTATATTAACTTCATTAAAGGGGGAGTTGTCCCAGTGGAGAAAATTGATGCGATAGGACTCTCACGAAGGGCCCTGAGGTTCTACGTTCAAGAGGGGAAACTTTATCGAAGGGGATAATTCAATAGGCCATTTAATTGCATCACGAAGGAAGAAGCGGACGAGGTTCTCCAATAGGCGCATGATCCAGCTCATATAGGAGGGGCCAAGTTGTATGACCAGTTGATGACTTTAAGGTATTATTGGCCAACGATGGAGAAGGATTCTGCCGAGTTCGTTCGAAAGTGCAAAGCTTGCCAGCTTCATGGAAATATGACCCATGCCCTATCGGTGGACTTACACTCCCTAGCAACGCCTTACCCTTTTCACACGTGGGCGTTCGACCTAGTAGGGGTCATACACCCCTCGTCGAGGGGGAAATATGGATCCTAGTGGCAACGGAGTGTTTCACAAAATGGGCCGAAGTGATACCGCTAAGAAGGGCAACAGTAGGGGTAGTGAGAAACTTCATCACAGAATACATCATTTGCCGTTTTGGGATCCCAAAGGTCATTCTTTCTGAAAACGGTACCCTTTTCGTCAACTCAGAGGTAACGATGCTCGCGGATAAATACTCCATCATCCACCACACTTCGACAGTGGAATACCCAAAGGGGAACGGTCAAGCCGAAGAAACTAACAAAACTTTGGTCAATATCTTGGCTAAAATGATTGAGGATTTCCTAGGATCATGGGATAACAAAATACCAGTCATTTTATGGGCCTATCGGACGACAAAGAGGAAGCCTATAGGGTATACGCCGTTCTCTCTTATTTACGGGGCTGAGGCAATTCTCTCGGTAGAGTTAGAAGTTCCCTCTGCTCGATATGCTTTGCGAAGCAGCATGCTCCCTCAGAATAGACACGTACAGTTGGAAGCATTGGACGAGCACAGGGATAATGCGATGCAACACTTTCAAATGTATACAAGGTAGCTCTCCAGGGCATATGATAACTTGGTGAGACCAAGGAAATTCGTGGAGGGAGATCTCGTATTAAAGGCAGCAGTTAAACATATTAGGGGGCTTCATCTACCTAAGTTTGCAGCGAATTGGGAGGGACCTTTCATCGTAAAAGAGGCTCATGACTTGGGTTATTGCTTAATTTCTAAGATAAAAGAAGACAGGCCATTTAAGATTAACAACAAATGGTTGAAAGTCTATCACGTGTAAGCAATTACGTTTGGGGCCACCGATGTATTTAACTATTATGAATATATGAGTTCATTTTTGTTTCATACACGTTCCCTTTATTTTAATTCAAGAAGAGATGAAAGAACTACAAAATTTTATGTCACGATCTATGTAAACAGCTGTAACACCAAGCTGGGGCATTACAATATTGGCATGGGAATAAGTATTTCTTTTCCATTCATATTCTTGGGGCATTACAAAATTGGGAGTTATCGCCCAAGAATTACATAGGAAGAAAGGAAAAATACATGTATGAAACTCATTGACCCAGGAGGAACCACAAATCTAGGGAGGAGAAAAATCTCCAGGAAGGCCCAAAGAAGCTTATAAGCATGACCTTTGGGCATTAACGGAAACTTCCAACCTGGTCTGTGCTTGCGTATGTTCAATAAGAAGTTTTTCTCGCTTTAGCTTTGCCAAACGTAGAGCTTCTTCGAGGTCATCCACCTCCTTGTTAATGGATCTGAGGAGAGGTACTAGCTCGGCCAGCTTGGCTTCCTCGGCCCTCTGATCCTCCTGATGTTTTTGTAAGAGCTCCCTTTAGCTGTCCAACTGCAAGATCTTCAAAGTCTTCAAGTGTGCGATGAGCCAGTCAAAATGGAACCCATCACGACCCAACTCCCTCAGATAACCTAGGAATTGGTTAAGGAGGGGTCGGGTCACATTCGCAGTTGGAGTGGTGGCGATTTCACCAATGACGGTGGCCATGCCTTGGAGCTTATGACTCATAACTGCGATATTTGAACGAAGGCAGTCCACCATAAAGGTCTCAGGATGCTGGCTCACAAGTTGCTCAATGTCCAAACGATGGTTGGCAGGAATTTGGGGAGAACGTTGGAGTACCGCCAGGCAGAAGGCGGGAGGAGCCAAGTCAGGCAGAGGAAGCTCACACCCAGATTCGCTATCCGCGGTAGCACCTGTCGCGGAAGATCGATCATTATGAATCGATTCTTTGGAGGAGATAGGTTCACAATGTGGCGATGTAATAGACGAAGGAACTGGCGGAGAATCCTCCCGAGCAACCTGAATACAGAGGCGAAATAATGAGTTAGTGGAAAAATCTTAATAAGTGTTTGCGTTGTTAAGTCACCGTTATAGGTGGAGTTTGTTAAAAATCTTAACAAGTGTTTTCGTTGTTAAGTCACCGTTATAGGTGGAGTTTGTTAAAAATCTTAACAAGTGTTTGCGTTCTTAAGTCACTGTTATAGGTGGAGTTTGTTAAAAAAAATCTTAACAAGTGTTTTCATTGTTAAGTCACCGTTATAGGTGGAGTTTTATTAAAAATCTTAACAAGTGTTTTCATTGTTAAGTCACCGTTATAGGTGGAGTTTATTAAAAATCTTAACAAGTGTTTGCATTGTTAAGTCACCGTTATAGATGGAGTTTGTTAAAAATCTTAACAAATGTTTTCGTTGTTAAGTCACCAATAGGTGGAGTTTATGAAAAATAACTTAACAAATGTTTTCATCGATTAAGTCACCCATAAAGGTGGATTTCGAGAAATTAAGAAATATAGAGAAATTAGAGAAGCACCTCAGCAGCAGTAGGAGCGAGAGGGGTAATCACCACGGGGGTCATAACGCCAGAAACCGTGGGAGGAGGGCTCATTACCTCGGCAGCCTCAATGGAGCCCTTGGGGTGTAGAAGCCTCGAAGGAGGGAACACCTCCCCCGCCAGCATAGGGCACTATGGCCAACACGGGCGCATCGTCAGAAGGAGATGTTGGACCTTCGAGAGATGCCCCAACTAGAGCAGCTATTCCAACTTGGGCCCGAGAAGGGATAAGGCCACTCAACGCGAAAGGCGGAGAAAGACTTGGAGAGAGCTACAAATGTAAAAAAACAAATGTTAGATAAAAGGAGTAATCGCAAAGGGATAAGAGACAAAAATGCACTTAGCTTGCCCCTGTTATGGCACTAAAGAGAGGAACTGCAATAAGGGGTCTTGACAGTACATGAGGAAGGAGAATATTGGCTATCAGCGATGCCACCTCCACCTAAAATAGCCCAACATGTTACAATTGAGGAATAAACAAATGGGAAAAATAAAAGATGCAAGACTCGAGAAGACATTTACATGTGGCACACTCTCTTCGGCTGCAACCAGGGGCAGAGAGACCTCCCACTCCGGGGGTGACTCAGGGGAAACCGGAGTAGTTACCTCGGGCTGATTGGCTATCTCAATAGCACCCACGGCGGCAATTCTAGCCTGGTGGGAGGAGGAACGGCGCGAATAAGTAAGGATTATTAACGGAGACCATGGAAGAGCGGCGGTGGCTAGAGCGGCACCACAACGTCCCCCCACGAAACGACTCACTGGAGGGCTGAGGGGACTGGGCGGACTGATCCTCACTTCTTCAACTCCTTGCACCAAAGACATCAGGCAATAAGTAAAAACACTATGTCACGAGAAGAATGAGAGATAAAAAAATGCACATATACCTCAGATCCGGAGAGAGAACGAGAGGATATAACCACTGGTGAAGATGGCAAATAAGTGGGGGCAGAAGGAGCTGGGGATGAAGGTCGCTCAGATGTTTGTTTCTTCTGGGGCTTAGTACCCAGCGTCTTCCTTCTTGATTCAGTGGCACAACCACTTTTAGGCACCCTGTACCTCCTTATTTTTGCTAAGGTCTCACTGGGATCGACCATGATTTTGGGGAATGCACCCGAAGGAGGAACGACAACTGCACGCCGTTCAAACTCAGCATTTATTTGGGCAACTTCGGCCTCTACCTGCCTCCTTAGCTCTTCAGCTAGCTCCGAAGACAGAGGAGGGGGAACGGAGGCAATTGGGAATGCCTCTAGTGGAGTCTTCATTTGACCTTGGCCTTCTTAGACTTGGACGTCCTGGACCTCTTGGCAAGTAGCTCATAAGGCCCTTCTCCCGTGGCGGCTTCGGCCGTGGGGACAGATGGTTTGAGGCTTACAACGACCTTGGGTTTAGGGGTAGCAGTTGGGATTATGGGTCAATGAGGGGGTAGTTCATCAAGAGACTCCTTAACAGTTTTGCTTAAGGGAAACTCAACCCCAAGCACGGAGTTCCCCTTTAGACCCAACTTAGAAGAAGAAAAGGAAAGGACGGGGGGATAGCGAGGAGGGGACTGTATATACTCACGAATCATGGTCAACTACTCCAGATGGAACTTCGTGGCAAAGGATGTGGACACGTCTCCCTTCCTAGTAGCACTCGGAAGGGTAACATGCCCATCAATGGTGGATGTCACACCAAGCACTGCAGTGGCAGTATAGAAAGTGCATGCCTCAGCAAAGGTAGCCTTCGTATGGTTGTCCTGGAATACAGGTCGAGGAGCCCCCTTGTCGAACCCGAATTGCCTGCTGCATCTATCAGGGTTGTAAGGCTCAGAACTATAGCCCCATTCAGTATAAGAAAGGAGGAACCACGAGGTGAAAAGAAGCACTATGGCTTGTGACAGATCTTCTAAAACTAAGTTACATCTGATCGTTGTGGCTGCAGCAGGAAAGAAGTCCCAACTATGGGCAAAAGTGGACTCGCTATATGGCCTCATTACGAAGGAACCTAGGTGGTCTAAAACCCCCATTATTTCCTTTAGGCTTTGCTTTTTGTGGAAACACAATAGGCGTGGGGGCTTAATACCTACGTTCACGGGTAGGGAAACTAACTTCGCAACGATAGCAGGAAAGCGTGTATAGAGGAAGCCAGTCAATATGATGGTGTTGGCAAAATTTTCCAAGATGTAACGGCCCAGTGATCGCTCCATATCAATATGGGTTTGATCCAACCAAGTGTAGAGGGACCCCAAGGCAATGGCGGCCAGAGGTAGGTTGAATCCTCTGGCCAAACGAATGAAAATGTTTATCAGGTCCCTCCTGGGCAGATCGTTAGGCTTCCTAGTAAGAAAGAAGCATGAAAGTAGTATAAGTATGTAGGCCGATAGTTTCAGGGAGGTACCTCTACCATGGCCGGTTACATCACTAGCATCCTTCGGTGTCGGAGCTTCAAAAAAATAATTGATAAGGGGGCCAAATGTATCTTTGTTTGAGGGATCGGTGCAACTGCGGTAGATCTGATCCAGCTCAACCCGATCAGTAGCCTCATCGGCGTTCAGAGGCTCATCGTGATAAGTGAACTCGCCCATGGGCTCAAACCCAAGGAGTTCGTAGACATCCTCTAACGTAACAGTAAACTCCCCCCACGCAGCGAAGAAGGTGTAGGTTGTGATGTTCCATCAGGAGACTAGCACTTGGAGTGCCGCATTGTGCTTTGAGAGAGTGAACTCGCCAAACTAGTAAGCTTGATGCAGCCCAACCTTCGTAAGAGTAACAGCGTGGGAACTCTGCATATATGTGTGCCACGTAGTAAAATGGGTTGGTGACCCCCCAGGTGCTTCGAAATTGATCTGGGAATAAGGAATGTCACCACGGTCTAGATGGAATCGTAGAGTCCCCTCGGGGGGAAGATATCCCCACTTGGATGAATCCACTTCTTCATCACCCAACTGCAATGGATCGAACTTGGAGAAGAAATGGAAGGTCTTGCACTCCTCAAAAAATTTATCAACCTCTTCTTCAAAGATGGGTGCCCGGTAATAGAATCATAGTTGCTCTTGACGAGTAGTGACCAGGGCAGCGCCACTAAGGGAGGTGGCATCGTCAGCAGCGGCGGAAGGGGAACCTGGCTGGCTAGCTACCTTGTAAATACTTGAAGAAGCCATGAGAAAGTGATAATAGGTGTTGCAGCTGGGCGAACAGGGCTAAGAACAGGAAGAGAGGAGCATAATCGCAGGTGGTGGTGCAAAAGATGAGAGAAAGAGGAGGTTGAGCAAAGAAGAGGGCGATAATGGAGGTCACAAAATCTTTCTCTCTTTAAAGGAAGCGTGGAGCGTTGAAGAAGATGAAGAAGACAAAGATATAGAAGAGTTTTGAGATAAAAAAATAGATGTTTGAAGGGTTTCAAACTCTACGGTTGACGTTTCCCATGAGCGCACGTGCAAGGGCGGCCTCTAATCATTTCAAATGAACACGTGGCACATTGAGAATGGTCTTGATAGCTAAAAAGATAGCATTACGTCGAATACGAAGTGACGTATGGGGAATAGAAGGGGTTGCCTTCTTAACCAAGTTTATGTTTTGGCGTGGTGTCAGACTTATCCATCAATGCCCAGTGGATAATATGTCTCAACAACTCGAAAAAACCTCGTTTAAAGGGTGACTCAGTTACAGCGGGAAGCATTTCTGCTTTTTTCGAGCACAGCGAAGCATCCTCGGGGAGAATCTTACTTACCTGCCCGAACAAGTATTCGAGAAGGTTAGTAGGCCTTTCGAGGGAATTTTAAATAATAAAGTTAGAACGGTTGAGGCCCAGCATGAGCAAAAAGTGGCAATGTCCCTTCGCCCAAGCCCTAATGACAATGGTGCTTCGGCTCAGATACAGCGGGGAGAATTTTACTTTTTCTCAGGAGATTATATCGCTGCGGTTCTAACGAAGAGAGGAACCCATATTTTTTTTAATACAGAGAGGTTTCATCGGATTGAGAAGTTTCGTGCAGACATTTCTTGTTCCAACAAATTTCTCCCCGAAGGGTCAAATGTAGAGGGGGCTTAAAGGTAATCCTGAGATTAGGTATATTCCCTAATTGGCAATAGTGTTTGAGATTACACAACCAAGCCAGCTCAAGCGTGGCAACTCAGCGAGGCAGCTTGGCGTGGCTACTCATACTTTAGCTTGTTGTATTATTCATATTGTATTTATGTTTATGGACTGTAAGCTATAACGGTTGTAATGTTGTAACGAGAAATGATAACGAGTTTTAAGGTGAGGTCAAATGGTACTCGCGAGAGATCAGGCTTGGCAGGGCCTGGGAGAGATTTCATGTTCTATCAAATTACCTCGCCGTGGGAACTTTAGAGGGACCTGGTTTGGAGGATTGAGAAGTAAGGCACCGTTGGGGCTTGTCCTGACCATTTTAGATACACCTGGTAAAACACCGAGGGACCCTGGTCGTGGAACCTCGGGCGGAGTAGCTTGGAGTTCCATCGAGCGTCGAGTTGAGAACTGATGATGCTTGGATTTAGCACCACCAGATAAGTGATGATGATCTCAAACAGTAGTAACCATTGCAGCCATAGAGATGTATATGTATAAGTGTGTAAGTGTGTAGAAGGAGATGAGTATAAGAGGAATAAGATAATGATGTATAATGGTTCAGCCAATTAGGCCTACATCCACTATGAGTGTGTGATCCACTAAGTATGGGCACTAATGGCCTTGGATACAATGCACATAAGCTCACTTTCTCTCTCTACTGTGTGTATAAGCATAGTTTTTTCTAGGGTTACAATTATCGATCGATCATCCCCCCTGTAGGGTTGTAGGTGATAAGTATATATATAGGTCTTGGGGGGTGTATTGTACCCCCCAAGTATGCATGGGGCATGTGAATGATGATCTAGCCAATCCCCTGTTGACACCTATAGATGCCACTTGTGAATAATGATGACATAATATTCCCTCACGTGAGGGGGTGATATTGTTATAACGGTCTTCCACGTGCCATGTGAGCCTCACTCACACTGTTCCACACGTCTCCCAAACCATGCGCTGTGATGATGTCACCCTCGGCCTATGATATGAGGTCGAAGGCAAAGTTCCCTCTGGCAGCGAGTCTGGCCCAATTTAGGCCTCGTACTATCGTACCCTCGGAGGGTCGTCTGGGCCTGATGAGGGGTCAGCCCCCTGAGGGGTCGTCTGGAGCCTGACGAAGGGTCGGCCCCTGGAGGGTCGTCTGGAGCCTGATGATGGGTCGGTCCCCTAGAGGGTCGTCTGGACCCGATGGAGGGTCGGACCCTTGTAGGGTTGTCTGGGCCTGATGAGGGGTCGGCTTCCTGAGGGGTCGTCTGGAGCCTGATGAAGGGTCAGCCGCCTGGAGGGTCGTCTGGGCCAGATGAGGGGTCGGCCCCCTGGAGGGTCGTCTGGAGCCTGATGAAGGGTCGGCTCCCTGAGGGGTCGTCTGGAGCCTGATGAAGGGTCGGCCCCCTGAGGGGTCGTCTAGAGTCGGATGGTGGGACAATCTTGGACTCGTCTTGTTGGAGGGCGCCCTCGACCTGGCCGAGTATATATATGGGCATATCAATCACCCCCCAGCCCTTAGCCATTGATGTTGTTGAGGTGGCTGAAGGATAGTGTTATAATTAAGATAGGTGTATGATCAGTTAGGTGAGTGACACATATTAAGCTGATATGACACCTAGGCAGGTACTCATTGTCATTTCAGTTTCCAAGGCGTGGCGGCTGCACACTTTTCTTGGGGCTTTGTGCCCTAATGATGCCCTCCTTATGGGTTGTGCTCTGCATTGGTTAGTGGGCCCACTCGTTGGCAAGGTATTTAAATAATTTTTGGAAGTTTCTCTCTCTTCTTCTTTGTCCCGAACTCTCTCTCTCAAGTTTCCAGCCTTATTGCCATTTATGCAGTTTCGACATTTCGAGTTTGGCAGCTTTGCTAGTTCTTCTCAGGTAACCCCCTTACCCTAGTTCCCTCTTTATTCTCATTTCTGTTTGTTTTCTTGTTTTAATCTCGTAGGGGTAAGATTTTATCCTGAGGTTGTTCCATACCATTTCCGGTGTAACCTCCGGTAAGCTGTTCTTGAATTGTTCTTGATCAAAAAGTCCATCCTGGTCAATTGTGAGATTTGTTTGTAGTTAGGTTACCCAAATTCTTCCAAGTGTAGGGTCTCCCCCTTAATGCTTAGGAGGCTTTACAGCTTAGGTGAGGAATTCCCTTCCCTGAGAGAGAAGTTATTTATTGAGATCAGACAGGTAGAGGAAGAGGAGGAGAGGATACGAGGGGCCGACCCTAATTGGGTACGGCCCATTTTTCCCATTCCTCTTGCCACAATAAATCCAATTGAGCCGTCTGAGTCTTGTGGGCCATCCCATCATCCAGCTGATAGTTATTCATGAGAGATGGATGAGAGAGCGTCGTCACCAACTGGTGCTGGACCTTCTGGGAGAAGAGAGACGTCCGATCTAAGCCCAGGTCGATAGGCCGAGGGTATGGTTACTTCCGAGGCCGTCCCTGTGACTGCTCTATCCCCACATGCCTTCCAGATGGCTTTTCCACAGAGGTCTCTGACAAGTGATGAGGCCGAGGGAGAGGGGACTGAGGACGAGGGTGAGGACTCAGATGTTGACCCAGTTGACACCTCCCATGCCTCGTCCTATATCTCCTCAGTCAGGGATCGTGACCTCTTGCTGTGGAGGCATGCCTATGGAGTGTCCCCCAATATAACTATGAGGGTTCCCTCTGAGTCTAAGAGGGTTTTCGAAGGTGAAGAGGGAGAGGTTGCAGTATACGAATAAATGTTTAAGGTTGGTGTTAGATTCCCTCTACATCCTGCTGTCGTAGATATCTTATCAGCCCTCGGCGTTGCCCTCTCTCAGCTTCCTCCCAACTCCTAGAGGACGATCCTTGGCTGCATCTCCTTGTGGAAGAATGGTTTCACTGATGAGCCCTCGGCCGACGTATTTTTAGCCTGTAACAATATCACCTCCTCGTCTAAACAGCCTGGGTACTATCACCTGGGGGCGAGAAGGTTTGACAAAAAACTTCTCCACGTGGCACAAACCTCCAACCATGATTAGAAGAAGAAATTCTTCTTTGTCTCTAGAGAGTGGGAATTCTCCGCCGAGGCACAACCTGTAGCCGATGGTCCGAGGGTCCCCAGAAGATGGTCTAACCCTTCAATGAAGGCCAGGTCAGACCCCGAACTTAGTCTGGATGAGAAAGATATAGTAGAGTATCTGAGGGAACAAGGGAGAGGGAGTGAACTTCCAAAGTTTGAAGATCTGATGATCCCTCGGCTCCTCAAGGAAGCTGGTCTGAGGGTCGGCCCCCTGACAGAACTATGTGAGTTATATTATTTTTTGCTCCTTCTTTACTTTTTTCAAGTGTTTCATATTTATCTCTGTATTATTCTGACGTGTCGTCCTCCTTTCAGGTCATCCCTCTGGTATATCAGATCAACTTTAGGAAATGATTGCTCCTAGTTTGCTATCAGGTCTATGCAAGAAGAAAGGCAAGGAGCCTCAGGAAGCTCCGAGGAAAACGAGGGCCATGGGGCCAACGCTTGTTGAGCCGACCGCTGACAGTCATAAAAGGAGAGAGCCTGAAGCTCCTGTTGACCCTCGGCGAGATTCAAGGACGAGGGCGAGGGTAGAGTTATCTGAGGGGACTGGCTCCTCTTCCAGCATGGGGGCCTTCTGGTCCTAGAACTTGGCGCTTTTAAAGGCCGAGCCATCTGCCCTTATCGCAAACCTGAGGGCAGCCAAGGCGTCCATGCTTTCTGCCCCCTCGGCTGCTGATTATGAATTTCTTTCAAAGATGCCTCCAGCAAAAGTGTATGACTATGGTCTGCACGCCCTAGCTCAGGTATTTGTTCTCCTTTCATTCCCTTAGTTTCATTCTTTCACTAACTGTTTTCTCAGCCTCTTGACAACTGTTTATTATTTATGTGCAGTCTATGTGTGCCTTTACCTCGGCCACTAAGTGGATGGATGAAAACCAACAAAAATTCCATGAAGCAGAGAGAGCCATCCAGCACGAGGCCAATTTGCAGACGGAGCTGGAGACTGCAAGGGCTGAGCTAAAGAGTGCTAGAATTGAACATGCAAGGGTTCTGGACGAGCTGACGAGGCAGCATGATGCAAACATGGCGGCCAAGGACTTGATTATAAAGGAGAGGGACGAGGCCTTGACCAACATGGGGGCTCAGCACAAGACTGAGCTATCTGAGGCAGTGAAGAAGGCAGAGGCCGATGCTGTGGAGGCCTACAAACTCTCGGACGAGTTCCAAGGCTTCGATCTTGAGTACTTAGAGAGGAGGATTAGGACGGCCTGTCGGTGGGTCGTCCTTAAGTTTGCTGACGCAGTATCGTTCGTTCGCCTCTCTCTTGAGGCAGTTCAGCTGGACGATCCACTTATTGCTGAAGCCCTAGCCCAAGTGGAATCTCAGCATGTAGAAGGCACAGGCACGTCTGAGGCTGGGCCTGTCATGGTCATAGAAGAATCTCCAATAGATGTTGAGACCTTGCCCTCTGACATTGCTCAATAGGGTGGCTGTCTGTAGCCCATACCCTCTTCGTGTAATTAATATTTTTGTACTCTTTAATCAGACGAACATCTTCATTTTGTAATGTAATATAATGCCTCTCTTCGTCTTCTTCATTTGTCTCTCGTGTGATTTGTATTGTGAATCTTTATGTTAATATCACTAACCCCTCCCTCGTCTTTCTTGAGGGTGAATGAGGGGTCGTCCCCTGCGTTGGCCCTCATTATAGCCGAGGGTTTTTAACCAATTTTAATTTATTCTCAAGTCCTCCCTCGTCTTTCTTGAGGGCAATGGGGGGGGGGGGGGGGGGGTTGTCCCCATCCTTGACCCTCGTCATAGCCGAGGGTTCTAATTACCAAATTAATGGTTTTTAATCAAGTCTTCCCTCGTCTTTCTTAAGGACAATGGTGGGGTCGTCCCCTCCATTGACCCTCATTATAGCCGAGGGTTATAATTACCAAATTAATGGTTTTTAATCAAGTCTTCCCTCGTCTTTCTTGAAGGCAATGGTGGGGTCGTCCCCACCACTGACCCTCATTATATCCGAGGGTTCCAATTACCAAATTAATGGTTTTTAATCAAGTCTTCCCTCGTCTTTCTTGAGGAAAATGGTGGGGTCGTCCCCTCCATTGACCCTCATTATAGTCGAGGGTTATAATTACCAAATTAATGGTTTTAAAGTCTTTCCTCATCTTTCTTGAGGACAATGGTGGGGTCGTCCCCTCCATTGACCCTCATTATAGCCGAGGGTTATAATTACCAAATTAATGGTTTTAAAGTCTTCCCTCGTCTTTCTTGAGGATAATGGTGGGGTCGTCCCCTCCATTGACCCTCATTATAGCCGAGGGTTATAATTACCAAATTAATGGTTTTAAATTCTTCCCTCATCTTTCTTAAGGACAATGGTGGGGTCGTCCCCTCCATTGACCCTCATTATAGCCGAGGGTTATAATTACCAAATAAATGGTTTTAAAGTCTTCCCTCGTCTTTCTTGAAGACAATGGTGGGGTCGTCCCCTCCATTGACCCTCATTATAGCCGAGGGTTATAATTAACAAATTAATGGTTTTAAAGTCTTCCCTCGTCTTTCTTGAAGACAATGGTGGGGTCCTCCCCTCCATTAACCCTCATTATAGCCGGGGGTTATAATTACCAAATTAATGGTTTTAAAGTCTTCCCTCATCTTTCTTGAGGACAATGGTGGGGTTGTCCCCTCCATTGACCCTCATTATAGCCGAGGGTTATAATTACCAAATTAATGGTTTTAAAGTCTTCCCTCGTATTTCTTGAGGACAATGGTGGGGTCATCCCCTCCATTGACCCTCATTATATCCGAGGGTTGTAATTACCAAATTAATGGTTTTTAATCAAGTCTTCCCTCGTCTTTCTTGAGGACAATGGTGGGGTCGTCTCCTCCATTGACCCTCATTATAGCCGAGGGTTATAATTACCAAATTAATGGTTTTTAATCAAGTCTTCCCTCGTCTTTCTCGAAAGCAATGTTGGGGTCCTCCCCACCATTGACCCTCATTATAGCCGAGGGTTATAATTACCAAATTAATGGTTTTTAATCAAGTCTTCCCTCATCTTTCTTGAGGACAATGATGGGTTCGTCCCCTCCATTGACCCTCATTATAGCCGAGGGTTATAATTTAAAGTCTTCCCCCGTCTTTCTTGAGGACAATGGTGGGGTCGTCCCCTCCATTGACCCTCATTATAGCCGAGTATCGTTCTCCGAAGATGTTTCCACGCGTACTAGAACTGATAAACACAAGATGAGAGGAAACACTGATATTTCTCATTAATTTTCCAAGTGTTCTACTGGAGCAACACCCATTACAACTGTCGTCCGATAAGACTTTACAAAATTATGGATAGTATTTCTTCAAATGATCTGCATTCTAGGGGTCGGAAAAGGGTTCCCCCTCCAGGTTTTCTAGTCTATAGGTCCCAGGGACGACTTCATCGATGACCCTATACGGGCCATGCCAATTAGGATGGAGCTTGTTGGTCTTCTGCCAAGTCTTTTTTAGGACCAATCCCCCACCGCAATTGGTCTATGTTTCACCCTCTGATTGTAAAACCTTTCAGTCATCTGCTGGTAGGCGTCCTGCCTTATCTCGGCATCTTCCCTTCTTTCTTCCATCAGGTGCAAGTCGAGTCTCCTCTCTTCTAAATTTCTCTGGGGGTCATACATTTGGACCCTATGAGTAGGAATCCCAATTTCAGTGGGGATGATGGCTTCTGAGCCATAAGCAAGCATGAATGGGGTCTCCCCGGTAGAGGTCTTTGCTGTCGTCCTATAGGCCCATAGTACAGCATATAACTCTTCAACTCATCTTCCTTTTGCCACCTCAAGTCTCTTATTGATTCCGTCTAGGATTGTCCTGTTTGTAACTTCTGTTTGTCCATTAGCCTGAGGTCGGCCTGGTGTAGAGAAGAATTGTTTGATACTCACCCTTTCACAGTACTTCTGTAGGGATGTATTCTTGAACTGAGTCCCGTTATCCGAGATGAGGGTATTTGGGAGACCATATTTGCATATAATATTTCTCCATATGAATTGGAAGGTCTTCTGTTCTATGATCGTTACCATTGGCTCCGCCTTTACCCATTTTGAAAAATAGTCAATGGCCACGATGAGGAAACGATAGTTGTTGATGGCCCTAGACAAGGGTCCTACCAGGTCAATCCCCCATACTGCAAATGGCCATGGGGATGTAATGGAAGTAAGAGGCTGGTGAGGTTGGTGGGGGATGGTGGCAAATCTTTGGCATTTGTCACACTTTTTTACATATGTCGCGGCATCTTTCCCCAAGGTCGGCCACCAGTACCCCTGGGTGACCACTCTCTTCGCTAAGGACCTGCCCCCAATGTGGCTTGAACATGACCCCTCGTGCATATCTTGCAAAATGCGTGGAACTTCATATGGGTGCACACACCTAAGTAAGGGGAGCAAAAACCCCTTTTTGTATAAGGTGTCCCCAATGACAGTGAACTTTGCAGCCCGGTATATCAACTTCTTCCTTTCTTTCCTTGCTTCTGGCATCTCCCCCTCTTTAATGTATCTAATCAGAGGGTCCATCCATGAAGCTTCCTTAGCAATATTCAGGCAAGTGCCAAGTGTTCCCTCAGCCTCTTCAATAGTTGATCGAAGCAAAATTTCCACTGGGACTATCCTCCTGATGTCTGTCCTAGTCGTCGAGGTCAACCTAGCAAGGGCATCATCACGGCCATTGTCAATCCTAGGTATCCTCTTTAATTTCACTTCTCTGAAGCTCTTCAGCAATGATCTCACCTTCTCGAGGTACTTGGCCATCCGCTCATCCTTAGCCTCGTAGCCCCCTAGTATCTAATTCACTACTAGCCTTGAATCACTATGGACCAAAATCTAGCCGACACTAAGGGACTTGGCCAAGGAGAGTTCGGCTATCAGGGCCTCATATTCGGATTCATTATTGGAGGCTTTGAAGTTGAACCTTAGGGCGTACTCAATGTCTGTGCCATCGGGTGCTAATACTATCAGTCCAGCCCCATTTTCACTATCACAGGTGGACCCATTAACGAAGAGGCTCCACACAGTCTGCTCTTCTGAGAAACTTCCCTCGGTGAGGGTCCCCTGTCTAAAAAGATATCTTCCCTCTTCATTTTTGGCCACTTTTCTTCTAGCGGTGCTGGTCTCAGCCTTATCTGCGGGTGTGTCGGCGAGCCTTCCCTATAAGGTATCTGTCTTCTCGAGGCTCTCGTATTTAACTTCATTATTTTCCTAAGTAAACTCGGCCACAAAATCTGCCAATGCTTGCCCCTTAATGGCCGTCCTAGACTGATACACTATGTCAAACTCCCCCAGCTCTATAACCCAGGCCTTTAGCCTCCCTGATTTCTCAGGCTTGTGCAAAACCTGCCTAAGGGGAGAGTCAGTGAGGATGACCATTGTATGGGACTGGAAGTATGGCTTTATCTTTCTCGATGCATGGATCAAGGCATAGGCCAACTTCTCCATCCTTGTATATCTTTTCTCTGCCCCCTAGAGTGCCTTGCTGTTAAAATACACGGGCTTCTGTACCCCATCTTCGTCTCTCATAATGGCTGAACTAATGGCTGACTCTGAGATGGCGAGGTACACATAAAGTTTTTCACCCTGCATGGGCCGTGACAATAGCAAGGGAGACCCTAGGTATGATTTTAACTCCTTGAAAGCCTCATCACACTCTTCACTCCATTCGAACCTGTTTAAGGCAACAACTCTCCCTGTGAGTCTCTGAACGTCTTTAATGGACTTGGGGGTCTTCATCTCAATAACGGCCTTTATCTTTTCAGGATTGGCCTCGATGCCTCTTTGGTTGACAATGAACCCCAAGAACTTCCCTGGTCCGACCCCGAAGACACACTTGGCTGGGTTGAGCTTCATCTGGTATTTGTCCATCATATTAAAGGTCCTCTCCAGGTCTGCCACATGATCCTCTGCCTTCAAACTCTTAGTCAGCATGTCATCTACATAGACCTCCATAGACTTCCCAATTTGGTCTTCAAACATTTTATTTACAAGGCGTTGGTACGTTGCCCCCGCATTTTTTAGGCCAAAGGGCATGACTCTATAACAGTATATCCCCTTGTCCGTAATGAAGGCTGTCTTCTCCGAGTCTTCAGGGTTCATGAAGATCTGGTTATACCCTGAATAGGCATCCATAAAGCTCATGAGCTCATGGCCTGCGATAGCATCTACCATCTGGTCAATGCGGGGGAGAGGGAAGCTGTCTTTGGGGCAATATTTATTGAGGTCGGTGAAGTCCACACACATTCTCCACTTCCCGTTGGCCTTTGGGACAATGACTACATTGGACAACCATTCAGGGTAGATGACCTCTCTGATAAATTCAGCGTCTTCTAATTTTTTAACCTCATCCCTTATGACCTCATACTTTTCCGTAGAGTAAATTATCATCTTCTGCTTTACCGATTTTGCTCCCTCTACCACATTGAGCTTGTGACACATAATTTCAGGGTCGATCCCTGGCATATCTACATGACTCCACGCAAAGACGCTCCGTCTTCTCCTCAACAGTTTAATGAGGTCTTCCTTGATATTGGGCTTCAGAGACTTGCCGACTTGGACGATTTTTCCGCGTCATCCTCATCGAGGATGATATATTCTACCTCTTCCGCGGCCTCTCCTTTCTTTAGCTTTGTCTCATCCCTGGGGTCTAGGGTATCAATATTGTAAGTGGTTGTAGCCCTCTTGTGTGCCTCTCTTTCTTCAGCGGGGTTGTATTAACATTCTCGCGTTGTCGTCTGGTCTCCATGGACTTCCCCCACCCCGTAAGGGGTAGGAAATTTAATCATCTGATGGACCATAGACGGAACAGCTTCAAACCCCTTGAGGGCCACACGCCCCAATATGATGTTGTAGGCCGAAAACACATGTTCATTCATCACAAAGAAACTGACCTTCTTGGTAAGCCATCTCGACCACTCGTCCCCCATCCTGACATCGGCCTCATACACTCCAAGGGGATGAACCTTTTCCCCACTGAACCCAATCAATGGATGATGGTATGGGACGAGTCTAGCACGGCTGAGACCTAAGGCTTTGAAGCACGACCAAAACATTACATCTGCAGAACTGCCCTCGTCGACCAATATCCTCAGCACCTCACACCCGTGCACCCTAGTTGTGATGACGAGTGGGTCATCGTGGGAGGCCTTTAAAGTCCATTCTCGAGAACCCCACTATCAGAGTGTCCATATCGACCTTCTTCCTCTTTTCTCACTTGACCTCCAGAGAGGTTGAGTGTACCGTCTTCGTCTCTGCCTTGTCCTCAGCCACATGGGCCTTCCTGTCAGCGACCTCAGACCCTCCTCCTGCTAGACCCCCAAAGATCATTCCCACTCTGAGCGAGATTATATTAAGCCTCTTGACAGGGCCTTGTTCATCTCTCGGCGGAAGGTCAGGGTCGTCCTCATCATCAGATGGGTCATCCCCTCTTTTTTGAGGACCTTCTCTACATGCATCGCCTCGCTTATTTCTGGGGTCATCCCCTCGGCCCCTCTTGAAGGCACCTTTGTCGATGTACTTTCTGAGCTTCCCTTCTTTCAGCATCTTCTCAATCTCATCTTTCAGAGAAAAGCATTTGTCTGTTATGTGGTCGTGGTCTTGGTGAAATTCGTACCATAGGTTCTTGTTCCTCTTGTTAGGGGCCGCCCTCAACTTCTCAGGCCACTTCAGGGATCGGCCACTCTTTATTTCATTGAGAATATGTTCACAACTGACCGTTAGTGGGGTGTAACCAGTGAACTTGTCGTCCGTAGACCTCTTCTTCCCCTCTTTGTTCTTCTTAGAGTATTTACCCCCACTAGCGCCTCCTTTTTCGTCCTCGTATTTTGCGGCCATCGCCTCTTCGGCGTTCATTACCTTTCCTACTATTGACAACAATTCAACCATTGTCCTCGGAGTGTCTTCGGCAAGTTTCCATAACAGCTTCCCCTTCTGGAGCCCTCCAATTAGGGCGGTCATGGCTATGCTCTCCTCGTAGTCTTCCACCTCTAAATTTTCTTTGTTGAATCTGGCTATGTAGTCTCTGAGATTCTCATTCTTCCCCTGCTTAACATAGATCAGGTGTGTGGTCTTCTTCTGTGGCCTCACCCCAAAGCAAAAGTTGTGAATGAATCGGTCTGCCAGCTGCTTAAAGTTTTCAATGGAGTTTTTCGGGAGAGACATGTACCAAACATGTGCAGCCCCAGTCAGAGTACCAGAGAAGGAACGACACCTCATCTCATCTAAGATAGAGTATATGTCTGCTGCTGATTGATACATCTCGATATGGTGGACAGGGTTGGTGCTCCCGTCATATCTTGGGGTGACCACAATTGGCTTGAACTTCGATGGCGTAGGGAAGTTGACTATCTTCGCCACAAATGGTGAGCCTATGGAATATCCTCTCTGAAGAGGGTCGCGGTTTTTCAACATATCGTCGATCTTATCCTCCAGTTGCTGGATCGAGTCATTCTAAGGCCTCGTAGGGTCGGCGTGGCCAATTTTATCCCCTGTCGCTTCTTTGAGATGGACTGAGGGTTCTGCCGCGGCTGGCCTGTGTCGGATTTTTACCTCCCCCTGACCGTCCTCCCGTCCTTGGGGTCGGACCCCATGGGGTCGGCCATCTGTTGCCTCCCTTCTGGACCTTGCAGCATTCCTTGATCTAGACAATTTTTCCCTCAGGTCATTCACTGGGCTCTCAAAGGCCGATCCCCTGCTCAGGCGATCGAAAGCAGTGCCTCTCGGGGGATTGTTAGGATTTTGCCTTCCACACTTCCCTCTGCTCTCCTGGAGAGGTCGTACGTTATTGTTGGAGACCTCATACGGCTCCCAGCATTCTATGGGGGCTTCCTCCCCCTCCAGATCATCATACCTGTCTTCAGGGCAAGGGTTTCCTTACCTCCTCAGGCATAGACGCCGGGGGTCAGTAACATCCCTACACCGCTGAGGGGGTGGAAGGTCTTTATGTGGTGCCTGGGGTGGTCCCCTGGCCTCATACTATTCTGGAGCTGCTACCGGAGTAATCATCTCAGGTGAGACCCCTGGTGGTCTTAGTATGTTCTGGCTAAGAGCTATGAACTGCTCCTGCATGATCCGTTGGCTCGCTGCCAGAGACTTCAAGGCTACCGCCACATCAGCCATCTCAGACTGAGGTGGTGGCTGACTGGAACTGGGTCCTCCTCCATCATCCGGTGGGGGAAGTGGTGGTGGCATCTCTGGTGCCATGTGTTTGAGCTATGAAGAGTTGAACTGAAGAAGGTTTGTAAGCTTGAGAACCTTAATGGGTCTCTTTCAATGGTGAAACATCTCCACACAGGGGGAGGACTGACTCACCACCAGAGTGCCCAGTGAGGTCAAGCTATATTCAAGGAAGAGACATCTTCTCGTTCCCACAGACGGCTCCAAACTGATGATGCTTGGATTTAGCACCACCAGATAAGTGATGATGAGCTCAAACAGTAGTAACCATGGCAGCCATAGAGATGTGTATGTATAAGTGTGTAAGTGTGTAGAAGGAGATGAGTATAAGAGGAATAAGATAATGATGTATAGTGGTTCAGCTAATTAGGCCTACATCCACTGTGAGTGTGTGATCCACTAAATATGGGCACTAATGGCCTTGGATACAATGCACATAAGCTCACTTTCTCTCTCTACTATGTGTATAAGTAGAGTTTTTGCTAGGGTTACAATTATCGATCGATCATCCCCCCTGTAGGGTTGTAGGTTATAAGTATATATATAGGTCTTGGGGGGTGTATTGTACCCCCCAAGTATGCATGGTGCATGTGAATGATGATCTAGCCAATCCCCTGTTGACACCTATAGATGCCACTTGTGAATAATGATGACATAATATTCCCTCACTTGAGGGGGTGATATTGTTATAACGGTCTTCCACGTGCCATGTGAGCCTCATGCGCACTGTTCCACGCGTCTCCCAAACCACGCGCTGTAATGATGTCACCCTCGGCCTATGATATGAGGCCGAGCGCAAAGTTCCCTCTGGCAGCGAGTTTGGACCAATTTAGGCCTCGTACTGTCGTACCCTCGGAGGGTCTTCTGGGCTTGATGAGGGGTCGGCCCCCTGAGGGGTCGACTGGAGCCTAATGAAGGGTCGGCCCCCTGGAGGGTCGTCTAGACTTGATGAGGGGTCGGCCTCTGGAGGGTCGTCTGGGCTCGATGGAGGGTCGTCTGGGCCTGATGAGGGGTCGGCTCCCTGAGGGGTCGTCTGGAGTCTGATGAAGGGTCGGCCCCCTGGAGGGTCATCTGGGCCTGATGAGGGGTCGGCCCCCTGGAGGGTCGTCTGGGCCCGATGGAGGGTCGGCGCCTTGGAGGGTCGTTTGGAGCCTGATGAAGGGTCGGCTCCCTGAGGGGTCGTCTGGAGCCTGATGAAGGGTCGGCCCCCTGAGGGGTCGTCTAGAGTCGGATGGTGGGACAATCTTGGACTCGTCTTGTTGGAGGGCTCCCTCGGCCTGGCCGAGGATATATATGGGCATATCAAGAACCAAACAACCCTTTACTTAATGTCACATCTACTATAGGTGATGTCACTAGCCAACTAAACAATGTCAGACTTGCACTTGATTAAACCACCGTGGTATTTTGGGCTTTCAGACAGTTGGTGAGCCACCTCTGCGATAATAGCCGCCTGACACACAGTGGTTGGGCAAAAGGCATGTCTTGGCATTTAATGTTTATGACATGGAGACAACTAGTGCATCAGGCATTTAATGTTGTGACATAAAGTGTGAGTAAGGTCTTTCATAGTCTTTAATAACTGAGTTGCCTTGGAGGTGGTGTGGAGGGCTATTTAAGGACCCCAACCACCTTTGAGGAAGAGATCTCTTTTTTGGGAGTTCAGGAGTTATTGCTAGAGAGAATACATACCAGAGAGAGTTATTTCAAACTAGAGGGTTTACTCACTCACCATTTTTATTTCTTACGAAGCTTTTAATACTTGACATAGCTTCTTGAGGGTATTTTGTGTGTTTCTACCTGCCTACCAAGGTGTATCTAGGGCGTACTTCTTTCTCCCTCTAGCTAAGTTACTTCTAAAGTTCATTACTATTTCCTGAGTTATACACGAGAGCTTTGTGAGTTTAAACTGAGTCCATCTTCATTGGATTTGTGTTTGCGTGTCCTATTCTTAATCTAAAGCTTTGGCCATATTAGCTTATCATTACCATACCCAAATAGGGGTTATGTCTCCATCTATAATCTAAAGTACCTTTTTACAATATTTAAATAAATAAATTGTTTATAAAAGCTTAGGACAAAAAGCCTCTCCCATGGCTCTTACGTGCGCTAATGAAAATCAAAAATAATAAAAACTAAAATTTGCGAGATCTATCGTGAGAAAAAGACGACCTTAAATTATATTTAAGAGCCGATTTTTCCTCCTTAGTTAAGCACGGAAAAGAATCCACATGCGCCTTTTTAATCCCTCCTTTATATTTATTTCCGTCAACCACATCTTGATTGAGGTTTGATGAATCTTCCAAGCTACCTAAAACATCAAAGGAATTACTAATTGGTGTAATTTGATTTATTCCAATTTCTCTCCCAACCGATTCTTCAATAAAAGCTCGAGCTTTAGTAGAATTAGGAGATATTCCTAAATCAGCTTGAGGAATATCCACGAATAGATTTACCTCCTGTCAATTCTCTTTTTGCAAATTTGGAATGTCCTCTAAAGGTGACATATCACCGTAGGAAGAATCTTCATATTAAAAAATATCCCCGAAAGAAATATTCTGATTAAAATTTTGTCTCGTATTTTTAGAAGCTCCCAAATAACCTTTTTCATAATTTTCCAAATGTCCACAAAATTTGTCCAAACCAATTGGATCATTAATCAATTCTTTCGATATATGTTGAGCTACAACCCGATTCTTTAGGATAAGCTCCATAGTTTTTTATAACTCTTTAGAAGTCAACAAATATGATTCAGTCAGCAAGTTCGTTAGATGATGAACATTAAGATCGGTTCCTTTCAGATTATTAGGGATTACAATCTCATTTTGAATATAACGATTGAACTTTTTGTCACCAGCCACCTGAGCTCCGTCAACATCTTTGAATTCGTTCTTTTTCAAAATTCTTTTATGATTTGGAAAATTCTTATTGGGATTATCAGCGATGCAGACTCCTGGCTTATCCACATCAATGGCTGCTAAAATATTAGACCCACATGGATCTTTAGATGTACCTTCAGTCGAGCTATTGACACTAGTTACAACAGTTATGTTACTGTCATAAGACAAAACGGTCCTACCTGTTGTGATCTCCAACACAAGTTTTGAAGTTTCATTGACCAAACTCGCGTCTGTTAAGAGAGTGTCTTATGAGAGTGTCTTAAGAGTGTGTCTTATCATTAAGATCCACTTCTTTTCGAAGGTTTTTAAACTCATTAAGAGAGTGTCCAACTGTTTTGCAAAAGTTACAAAAAGAAGGTAGATATTTATACAAAACGTTAACAAAAAAAGAAAAATCATTTCTTTCAACTGAAATGAGATCAGGGGGTTTAGATAAAAGATCTAATTCAACTAATACTCTACCATAGTTTCCATATGAACTGTTCATTGTTGCGTTATCAATACTTAAGGGGATACCCACACCTCTCTCAATTTTGAAGAAGCAAACGAGGGTCCCAATAATCTTGACACAATCCCACAAATCTAACCCAAACGCTAGCTGTGGAGATGATGTGTATTTCAGGATTAATTTCTGGAACCCAAGCGAATAGCTTAAAAATACCTGAAAAAAGTTTAATGCTATGAGAGGACAGGACCTTAGATAACTCAGATGCACAGGAAAAATGAATATTGAAGTAGCCTTTACGTATGGGTGTGAGAACCCAAGACATCAATGGCTACCAAGTAGAGGTGAGTTCCATTTTTAACTCGGAGAGCTTCCATGGTTTACTCCCCTTGGAAAGTACAAGACGACCAATGACCGAAGCAGAGCTGCAGTCGGTCAGTAATTCCTGATATACATCATCCAACAGATGAACTTCTAATGAATCACCATGCAAAAATGGAGCAGAAAGGGGTGGGAGACAAGTTGTATCTAGCGTGACATGGTCAGGGGCATTGCATTTTTACCAAGAACTTCAGCAAAAGATGGGGGGCAATATGGGGTTTCAGTAGGATTGTTGTTGACCGTGAATGTTGCTCAAGGTGTTGGGCTTACAAGATAGTCAAATGGTTTATGGTCAAAATCCAGCCACGACGGTGGATTTGAATCCATCGCAAAAATCCAACTAGATAATAATAATAATAATAATAATAATAATAATAAAAGTGTCCCGCTTGTAACAATCAACAACTAAAAAAAATTATTGTGTCAACTAGAATGGTTCGAAGATGAAACATAGGTCCAACTCCAAGGCATAACAAGGCGACCACCAAAAACTAAATTTATATATATATAATCAATTTAAATATTTCATTTCTAAATAAGATCATGAGTGCATCTAGAACCTCACGCATGTGAAATAAAATGTAATTCATAACATAAATCAAACCTCATCATAAATGCAAATATAACCACATCTTACCGACCCCAAACATCACAAATAATGAAATCATCGTAATTATGTCTGGCCCCCAGTTCACTTCAGGGTCACTAGGTCCCACGATACACAATCAACTTTATCCTTCTAACATATCCATAATAACAATATAACATAAGTCTCTCCATGCGTAATAAGAGTAATATTTATATAATCTTGATATAGCTCCACAATTTAAATTTCACACGTCACTAATATATTCCAACGTCTTTTATTCTTTATCTTTATGTTCTGTAATTCCTGCAAATTACTTCTAAACGTTATTCTACTTTTAAAAGGGAGGAGTGAGGCATAAACTCTCCATAAAAAAATTATTTTATTCCACTCACATCACATTAAAAAAATAAATTTTATTTATAAATTCCATTGCTCATAAATTAGGATTGTACTCATTTAGAATCTTACCAGTATTTTATTATCAAAATAATAAATTATTAATATGGACCCCTTAAAATTGAATTTTAGAAAAACTTAAAATGCGAAAAATTGTCCAAAATGTGATTTACTACAAAAGTTCTTGAAACGTCCTAACTTATGCCTTTTACTTAGGTTAAAAGTTCACTTTTCAATAATGTTATGAAAAATATACCCTATTAGCTATTTGTAATTTTTTAGGTCTTAAATGACCTTTTTGGAATTTTGTTAAGCCACAAAACTTTTAGAAAATTACATTTTACATAATACTAGAAAGTGTTATAATTTTCTGAGCATATTTACTATTTTTCAAAATTTTCAAAACTGTACCAGAACTTTGACATAATTCATAAATACAAAATCTAGAAATTAACAGTTGTTAAACACCAATTCCCAAAAGTATGAATTCTTAGTAAAATTCATAATAAGACATGAATTTAATCTTTATCATGATTTTCAATATATATAACTCATTCAGTATTAGATTTAATATTGAAATTATACAAAGAATGTACAATTTACAATCCAATTTAATTATGCCTAAATAGACTAAATTAATCAAAAATAGGATTTCATGAATTTGAATCATTAATGTATTCACCAAAAAATGAAATTTATAAACGTGTGATCAAATAAATATAAATCTTAATGATCTCTATAGAAATTTAAGAATTTAGAAAAATATCTTTAGGTAGAAAATACTATTTATCTCATGTTAGGAGGCAGTTGAATTATCTTGCCCTAATGTAGGAATCCATAAAAAATAATATAAGAGAAATTGTAGAACAAGTCCCTCCAAAATTTCTCCTAAACTTTATAAATGTTTCTCTAAAAAGTATTCCAGAAAATTGTAGGATTGTGGTCAAATTAAGGAGTATCATTTTTGGAATGTAATGGTGTAATTTTAGTGGAAAATGGATTAGGATTTTTGGTTAAGTTGTGTACTGGGAATGGAAATGCAATAGGGATTTTTTTACTAGTTATTGATAAAAATGAAGAAGAATGAGGTGAAGCTCTTTCTTAAGACGGATGCTCTGATTATAGATGTTATAATGGATAACCCACTAATTATAAATGTTATATCGATTAATCCACTAATAATTAAAAATGTTATAATGTCTAAACCACAAAAGAATTCTTCATGATATAAGACACTAATGTTGTTGCATGATGACTTACCTATCATTTTACTATTATCATTTTATTATTATTTTTTTAAATTGGAATAGTAAATTACAATTCAACCACGTGAATATTAATGTATTATTCATTTTTCTAATTATTTCCAATTAAAAAATCAATTAAAATTTCCCAAATTTAATATTTAACTATTAATAAATGTCATTATGGGGTATTACAATCTCCCCCTATAATAGAAAGAATTCCATCCTTAAAATTCTTAATAAACCATGCATTTACTTGAGTGAAAGTAAGAACACCTCATATAAGTGAGTCAAAATTTTAACACCTATATAGATGAGTCAAAACATATGGGGGGACTGTTGGATCATCCAATCCTCACACTACCAAGTTTCCTCCTCCTCATTATGGTGGTTCCATTGCATAAGCACTAATGGTATCTCCTTGGAACGTAACTTTTAGATCTATCAATACAAAATACTCATCGATTGTTTATTGCATAATGCATTCAAGTCTAACTGAATGTGTTAATATGTAGCCATACGGTATAAAAATTGGTGAAGTATGAATATGTGAGACACGTTATGCACTAGATATAGGTGGTCCAGAAGTTCTAGAAGATACGCAACCTTCCCCACCTCCGTAATCATGAATGGACCAATCTAAGTAGGGGCCAATTTCCTTCTCTTTCCAAACCTCATCACCCCTTTTACGGGGGAAATTCGCAGTTAAATGTGTTGTCCCACTTGAAATTCGAAATGTTTTATATTTTTTCTAGCATATCCCTTTTGCCAATCCTGAATGACTTTAATTCGCTCCCTAATCAACTTAATCTTTTATATATTATCTTGGATGAATTTCAGTCCCAACTATCTACCCTCACCTACGTATAAACAAAATACCGTGATCGATACGGTCTCCCATAAAGTGCCTCATAAGGGGACATATAAATGGACTTCTGATAAATGTTGTTATTTGAAAACTCCACTAATGGAAAATGGGTCACCTAACTTCACTTTAAGTCCATTACCCATGCCCACAACATATCATCTAATGCTTCATTAACCCCTTATTTTTTCCATCCGTTTGCAGATGGTATCATGTGCTAAGGTGCAAATTAATCCCTATAGCGTGATGAAAAATCTCCAAAAAAATGTGGTAAAAATATAGGGAACTGATCTAAAATAATCGATAATGGGACCCCATGCAGTCAAACTATCTCAGATACATATAAATGCATAAGCTACATAGTTAAATCATCGGTATAAACGGCCAAAAAGTGAGCCACCTTTGTGAGGAGATCAACAATAACCTAATAGAATCATGTCATCGAGGTGTAAAAAGTAGTCCCATGATGAAATCCATTAAGATACTATCCCACTTCCACTCTTAAATGGGTAGAGGATGAAGCATACCAGATGACTTATGATGGTCCACCTTCACAATCTAACAAGTAGATCCTTCTTTATACTCGCCAACCATTATTATTGCTTCATATCATGGTATATTTTATGCCCACTAGGGTGTACTAAAAAATTCTAACCATGTGTCTCATCCATAACTTCCCGTCTAACCTCCTCATCCAAGGGTACCACCATCCTATCTTTATGACGCAACCCACTAGCAGACCCCACCAAAAAGAAAGGGACATCATTAGTGAGAAAATCCACCACTTCCCCTTACACGTCTCAACCTATAATACCCCCGAATCACACATACCATGATCCTTAGATTCACTATAATAATATCACAAATTTATTGGTCAACTCATCAATTATCTTTAGTGAGCTCCACTCGACGGACTGAAGGGATGAGAGACTACCACTGAATAGTGTGCTCAATGCATCTATCACCACATTAGCCTTCCCCCGGTGAAACTGGATCTTGAACTGGTAATCTTCGATGAACTCAAACCATCACCACTGTCTCATATTGAGATATTTTCTGTAAATAAATACCGAGGAATTTCGTGTTCATTGAAGATTCTAAACATCTCACCCGAAAGATAATTCCTCCATGCATTCAATACTGATACAATGGTCGCCAACTCTAAGTTAAGAGTCTAGCATCGATTCCCACGCGACTTCAACTTCTAAGAGGCGTATGAAATTAGCCTATCCTCCTGTAAAAATTCCCATCCTAGTCTCAGTAGAGAAGCATCAATGTAGATGAAAAACTCAATTGCGCTCCTAGTCAAGATAAGAACTAGCGTCGAAGTTAACCTCTCCTTGAGAGCGTCGAATGCCTACTGACACTTCTCACTCCAACAAAATACCACTAATTTATTAGTCAACTTAGTCATCGGCCCTTCTATCTTTGAGAAACCACAGATGAATCTCCCATATTCCAAGTGAAATCCAAAAAGTTATGAACCTCTATAGGCATCATGGGTTGTCCCTAATCTAACATGACTAACACCTTACTCGGGTCTATGAAAATTCCTTCTGTGACACAACTTTCCCTAAAAACTTCAGTTCTCACTTAAAAAACTCACATGCGGAAAACTTCACATAATTTTTTTACTCTCAAAACGTCTGTGGTGCAATTCAGGAATTTCAATCGTGCTCCTCCTCCGTTCATGAATAGGTCAAAATGTCACCAATAAAGATTATAAAGAACTGCTCCAGATATGGTCAAAACCCCTGATTCATTAATTTCATGAACACAATAGGGTAATTAGTCAACCCATATGGCATCACTCCAAACTCATAGGAGCAAGTCAATAAGGTTGTTTCAACCACATCCTACTCTCGCACCCTCAATTGGTGATTACCGAATTGTAAATCAATCCTAAAAAAGAATGAAGCTCCCTCAAATTAATCAAAAAGAGCATTAATCCTCAGAAGTGGATACTTATTATTCAAAGTCTCCTTATTAAACTCGAGGTAGTCAATACACAACTGTAAAGACCGATCCTTCTTATTTACGAACAAAACTGGGGCACCTGCATTGAAGTGCTACGTCGAATGAAGTCATGCTCAAGAAACTATTTAATCTAATATATAAGCTCCTTTCATATCGTGAGGGTCCATGGGATATAGTTCTCTAGCTATTTTCTTTTTGTCTGATGCTAATTTGATCATAAAATCAATCTATTCACTAGGAGGTATACTCAAAATCTTATCGAACACATCGGTAAACTCCTAAACTACTAGAATAATATCTAGGGACACTAGGGTCTATTCTTGGGTATCCTTGTTAAAAAATTATAAGTGAGTAGTAGGATCTCCCTCTCGTTTAGGTATAGTCGCTAAGTACATCTCCTGATTCGATATAGAAAACACGATGGCATTATGTACACAATCTATTTGAGCATGATACATACATAACCAATCCATCTCCAAAATAACATCTTACATGTGGCTATTTAAAACAAATAAGTAAACTACAAAGAATATCCTAATGATATAAATGCCTACCCGATCACAAGTCTCGATAATGAGAGTAGATAAGTCTACGGGGGTAGCTATGGAAAATAATCTAGTGAGTGGATTTAGAATCATCCCTGATATTCCCACGGAGTGTCGTGTAATAAATGGTTGTGTTCCCTTTGTATCAAATAAAAATCTCGCTAAGGTGCAATGAATAGAAAATGTACCATCAATCACCTGAATAGGCGTTGGGTCATCCTTGGGACCCACTTAATAGACTTGATAATACTGTATGTGAGGATGAGAAACTACGACGGGTGGTGGTGGTGGTGGTGGTGGAATTTTCGTTGGCTGCTTCAGAGTGGAAAGAACGACCTTCTATTATTGATATTGATGTGGCTAATTGTTGGTCCTAAAGTCATGTTGGCTCTATCTAGTCCACAATCTAGTTAGCTCAATTCTCCTTCGATGGGCTAAAGCTAAATAAAGTCTTAGAAAAAATGGGAATCCTCGATAGAGGGTACTCAAGCGGGGCCACCAGGAGCAGTCTTTCGAATAACCACATAAAAAACATGACAGGGCTCTCCCAAAAGAAGCCAACCCAACCCTCCTACTAGGAAACTAGGTCATTCAGAGTTTCTGGTAATACCACTGAAGTAGGACTACCATGGTAGTACATCCACTACGCTATTGTGGCTACCTAAGGGTTAGCCATGAAATTTCTCGCCACCAATAAAATCCTGGAAGTCAATCATAGGGCTACAGTAGTGGAAAAGCCATTATTAGTAAAAGTCCTTTGACGTAAGATATTCATGATTTCTAGGAGGATGATGCTCCCCCATGAACCAATAGTCAGGTGGCTGAAGGAGAGATGTGGATCAACTTTGCTGATAACAGCCGAGGAGAACAATATAAATTCCGCATTGATATTGTCACATTAGGGTTGACACCTATGTAACACCTCGTAAATTCAAGGACCTTTAATTAAATAATATTTTGGGAGGAAAATAATTTATTTTATTGGGAGAATTAAATTCATGATTTGAGAAAATTTTAAATTGAGGAATTTATTAATTTGGCGAATTGAGGATTAATTATTTTGGATTATTTTATGTCGTATTTTGAGGTCTTAAATTTGGAAGATGTTATAAATTAATTCGGATGTCAATTTTGAGAGCACAGTTGACTCCGATAGGGTCGAAATAGTTCAAAATGAGTGGCCATATGTATATATTGGGTTTCGGAACTTGATTAGGCATATTTGAGCTCCAAATTAAGAGTTTCGACCCTTTTTACAAAGCCCATAGGCTAAAAACTAGGATTTGAGTTTTTAATTCTAATGGTGAAAGGGTACGGTAACTTAGAGTCATTTTAGGAGACTAAATTTGGGGAGAGCTTAAAAGGAGAACCCTTATAAGATAATTTGGGGATTTTGGATGATTTCTTCAAGAACAACAGGAGATGCTTGATTCCAATCCATCATCTTCATCAAAGGACTTGGTTCTACAAATCTAAGGCAAGTGCTTTAACTTCCATTTGTTAAATTGCATTTTTTTTCTATTCATATTAAAGAAGGTGTGAATTAATTAATATGTTAGAGTTAGTTGTACTTCTTAATTTGGGGATTTTATATTTGGGATATATAAATCTGTAGAGATGATAAAATCATGTGATTTTGATGCCCCAATTTGTGTTGATGTTGTAGTTATATTGAGATAATCAAATGGGTGAATTTAGAAAAAGTCTTGGAGGGCTTTGTGGGTAAAATTTTGGGCAGAAAGTGAAGTTTTAAAGCTTTAATGGAGATTTTGTTCGCATTTCCATATAGAAAATCGCATTTCCTACATTTTGTTCTCTAATGCGTTTTCTCCAAAAATGGCTCCCAAATGCCCCAAAATGGCATTTTCAAAATCTGGGCTGATTCGTGGGGCAAATTTTAATTTAGGGTTTGGATTTGTGAAAAATCACTCTTGGATTTAGTAGAGGATAAATCCAATTTGAGAATTAAGGTTCATGATTAAGTGATTTGAAACCTTGTTAATTAAGTGGGTAGTCTTAATTGAATGAAATAGAACGATCGATTGGTAATATTGAATTTTGGGCCGAGAGAAAGAGCCCGGGTATAATTGGTAGGGTGACACCAAAATAATGAAAATTAATTAGTATATAATTAATTGAAATGAAGTCGGGCCATAGACTTGCCTGTTTTAGTCTTGCGTTTGGACATAGTACACCGGTAGCCAAGATTTCAAAATACATTGTGGGTACCAAATTTATTTATCTTAGCCCAAAGAAGTAATCAGGCTAAGCCCTATTAAAAATAGGGAAAGCCCGGCCCAAACTCCCAAGCCTTATAAACGGTTATTTAGCAGTGACCAATTCAATCCCTAAAATCTCTCTGGAGATATTATAGGGACTATGGGCCAACGTGGATGTGCCTAACACCCCCACTCTCTGAGAATTAAATGTATATATTGACCCCCCCCCCCCAGCTTGAGGCAAAGGGCATGAAATTGTAAACACTCCCCTGGAGAAAAGAGAAATACAAATTGAAAGCACCACCGTGGACGTAGGCAATTTGCCGAACCACATATATCTTGGGTCGTGTGTGATCGTAGTAATTCTATTCTGTGTTCTTTACTTTTTCTAGTGATCGCATTTGCTTATAATTTGTGTTGAGATTTATTGTCACCACAATTGGAGTCGTCTATAGGAAAACAATTTTTATTCCTTTAAGAAAGCCTTCACCAACAAGAACCTAGAATGTCTAGTCACAACAGCAATGCCCCTCAATTAGGGGATATTCAAAAGCATCCTATCCCTCTTAGGGTTAGATCTGAAGTTCGATGCTCAAACCCAAGGCCTCTACCAGAACGGAAAGTCTCGAAAGAAAGCCAGGGACCTACTAGGTCCACGTAAGTCTCTAGGCTGATCGACGCCTATGAGGCAAGGCTCCAAGATCAAGAGGAAGATACTCACAAGAAGGAAGCCTAGAATGCTCGCCTCAAAATAAGACTAGATAAAATGGATAAAGAACTCCATCACAATACAAGGCAACGTCGTTATCGAGATCCTAGTCGTCAGGTGAGCATATCTCGCAGCCGAGGAAGGAACCCAAGACGTGCCGAATTTTGTGCAAACAACGCACTAAGATGTGCTTTCCATAAAGAGGGCGGGCACAAAACCGAGCACTGCAAAGCCCTCAAGTCTCACCTTGAAGAGTTATCTCAAGCTAGACACTTGAGCAAATTTGTGGAAAAAAGGCAGAGAAGGTAGATGCCAATGGAGATCAAAGGCGTGACAACGTGCTCAAGGAAGACGCTGGCCATGAGTTCACAGTAATTCATCGAGCGTCCGACCTCAAAAAAATTCAAGGAAATGCGGCTCGGATGGAAGTCAAAAAGATTACAGCAGTAACGCAAGCTTTTCAAATTGATCTAGCTAAAACGTAAGCAAAGGAAAACTTCGACGAGCAGATAGTGTCGACTACAGCAAGCATATTGTCTTCACGGATGAGGACCTAGTGGGAGTAAGAACCCCGCATCATGATGCATTAATCATTACACTCAGGATAGCTATCTATGACATCGACAAGTTTCTCGTTGACCAAGGTAGCTCATTCGAAGTAATGTTCCTCGACATGTTCAAGAAGTTGAAGTTAAGTGTCATCGACCTAAAAAAAAGCCATCATTCCTCTAGTTGGCTTCACTGGAAAAATAACCATCCCTATGGGAAAGATTGTCCTGCCAGTAAGGGGAGGAAACATCTAAAAAATGATCGAATTTCTCATGGTCGATATTGATTTGCCCTACCAAGAGATCCTTGGCAGAGGATGGATGCACGCGATGAAGGTCGTCCCCTCTACCTACCATCGGAAGCTCAAATGTGTGACTGAACAAGGAGTGGTGGAGATACACGAAGATCAGGCGATGGCAGGAAAGTGCTTTATAGCAGCCATTTGCCCCAAGCCAAAAGGGAAGGATGAAGAAGTTAGAAGCAAGAACGAGGAGCAGGAGAGGCTAGTGCCCTCCAAATAGAAACTAAGATATGGGAGACCAGGAATGGAGGAGACCAGGATCCTCCCCTCTTAAAGAGTCACCGAGGACTTAGAGGAAGTCACAGCTAGTAGTAGTTCAAGTGAAAGAAAGTTATTGATTGGAACCTCACTCACCGACCACAAAAAAAAGGAATTGGTCACCCTACTCCGAAGTAACCTAGACGTCTTTGCATGGGAGACTTACGAGCTGCCTGGGATTGATTCTAACATCACGTGTCATCGAATTCATATCGATCCAGCATTCAAGCCAATTTTATAGATAGCTCGCTGAACTGCTCCGAAAAAGCCAAGGCAGTCGAGAAGGAAGTTGAGAAACAGCTGGACGCAGGATCCATACGGGAAGTCCAATTCCCCAACTGGCTATCCAACCCAGTGGTTATCCGTAAGAGAAATGAAAAGTGGAGAGTCTTCATCGATTTCACTGACCTCAACAAGGCATGCCCTAAGGACAGCTTACTTTTCCCAAAGATTGATCAGCTGGTGGATGCCACTACAGCACACGAAGGGATGATCTTCCTAGAAGCATACTCCGACTATCACCAGATCCATCTGTACGAGACTTATTAGGACAAAATAACATTTATAACCATAGTGGGGTTGTATTTCTACAAGGTTATGCCCTTTGGGATAAAAAACGCAGGGGCAACTTACCAACGGTTGGTCACAAAAATGTTCAAGGACCAAATGGGAAGCACTGTGGAGGTCTACATTGATGACATGCTCATCAAGAGAAAGCTAAACGATGACCACCTCTCTGACCTATCAAGGACCTTTGAAATCCTCAGGAAGTACTGAATGAAACTCAACGCAAGCAAGCGTTCTTCCGGCATCCAGTCAGGAAAATTACTTGGGTACTTGGTCAACAAGAGAGGTATCGAAGCTAACCCAGACCAAATTGATTCCATTAACAGGGTGCAGCCTCCCCATACGATAAGAGACGTGTAGAATCTCATGAGGATGCTCACGACCCTAAATCGATTCATCTCAAAGTCATCCGAAAGGTGCTACCCATTCTTCCAGTTGCTGAAGAAGAGAAAAGATGTGGAGTGGAATGATGATTGCTCGAGGGAATTAGAGGGCATCAAAGCTTACCTCAGCAAACCGCCCTTCATCGTAATCCCTTAAGAGAAGGATTATCTATACCTTTACCTTGCAGTATCCAGTCATGTTGTAAGTTCTGCACTGGTATGCGAGAAAACAAGGATCCAGCACCCAGTCTATTATGCGAGCAAGACTCTTTTGGACGCCGAACAGTGATACCTACCACTGGAAAAACTCACCTTTGTGCTAGTGGTATCCTCAAGGAAATTAAAACACTACTTTGAAGCCCACTCCATCGTAGTACTTACATTCCACCCTCTTACAGAAGTCCTGAGAAAAGTAGACCTTTTTGGAAGACTATCAAAGTGGCCGATCGAACTTAGGTGATTTGACATTCAGTTCTAGCCGAGGAATGCCATCAAAGGGTAGTTCCTCACTGATTTCATCACAGAATTTATAGGAGAACACCCTTGAAACCAATTACAAACTATTTGTCAGAATGAAGTTCCCCCAGTGTCAGACGTCTGGAGACTATTCGTTGACGGAGCATCTAATTCCAAAAGGGCAGGAGTAGGGATTGTGTTGATTACCCCTGAAGATGGAATACTTGAGCAAGGAATCAGGCTTAGATTTGAAGCCTCCAACAAAGAAGAAGAATATGAAGCACTGATCACGGGCCTACAAAAAATGCGAATGCTAGGAGCAAATTGACTCCAGGTGTTTGGCGACTCACAGTTAGTCTCCAACCAGATAAGTGGCAATTTCTACACCAGTGATGAGAGGATGGCAGCCTATCTTGCCACTGCAAAAGAATTCATAGCCAACTTTGAACAAGTCAGCGTCCAATAATTTCCTAGAGGACAGAGCAGCCATGTTGATGCCCTAGCAGCCTTAAGCACAGCGATCAACTCCGACTTGAAGAGGATAATTCAGATTGATTTCCTTGCTAGTTGAGTATCAACCAGATCAACGAGTTATCAAGCATGGGGAATGTTCTCCAGATTGAGACAACCTCCAGTTGGATGGACCCCTTAAGAGATTATTTGAAGGATGGTTCCCTACCAGACGATAAGAAGACCGCTCATCAGATAAGATTCAAAGCTTCTCGCATTCACTTATCTTCTGAAGGAAAGTTGTACAAAAGATCTTTCACCGGCCCTTACCTCCAATGAGTTCATCCAAAGGACGTCGAGCAAGTCATGCATGAACTCCATGAGGGAATATATGGGAGTTACATTTGGGGGCAGGTCGCTAGATTTCCAAGAAATGGAAGAAGGCTATTGGTCGCCATGGATGCAGAAAGACATCGGAATCTATGCTCGCCAATGCAAAAAATACCAACTTCACACACCTATGGTTCACCAGCCGACCAACGACCTAAAGTCACTTACTATCCCATGGACTTTCACCTAATGGGGTATGGATATTGTGGGCCCTCTACCTACCGCGGCCGATAATCGCAAGTATCTTTTGGTCGCAACAGATTACTTCACCAAATGGATAGAAGCAGAGCCACTGGCAAACATCAGAGACGCGGATATGATAAGATTTATATGGAGGAACATTGTCACTCATTTTAGGATCCCCAAGACTATAATCACTGACAATGGAACCCAGTTTGAGAGTTGCCTCTTCTAGGGTTTTTGCAGTGACCATGGGATCATGCACTACTTCAGTTCTATGGCATACCTTCAAAGTAACGGACAGGCTGAGGCTTCAATTAAAACAGTAATTAATGGATTAAAAAAGCATTTGGAGTGACCCAAGGGAGCATGGGTAAATAAACTACCCCGCATCCTATGGGCTTACTGCACCACCCCTTGGCGAGCAACTGGAGAGACACCATTCGTACTGACGTATGGGATAAAGGCAATTATCACCATGGAAGATGGCCTTCCTACCATGAGTACTACCCTGGTCGACCAAGGCCGGAACGATGCAGCATTACTCGTTAAACTTGACCTAGCTTAACAACGAAGGGAGTTATCTCTAGTGAAACTAGCAGCGTACCAACAACAGCTAGCGAAGCATTACAACAAAAATGTCAATCCAAGCACATTCCAGGTCGGGGACTACGTCCTGAGGAAAGTTCTTGGAAGCGTTGTAAAACCATCGGACGACAAACTAGAACCAAACTGGGAGGGGACATTCAAGGTGATAAAAGACGACCTACAAGGAGCCTATCACATAGAAATGCTGGAGGGAAGGGAAATACCTAGAGCTTGGAATGCAACCAATTTGAAGAAATTCTACTTCTAGTTTTCATTTTTCTTTTTGAACTCAGTGTTGAATTTTTAATTCATTTATGATTAATGAAATTTGTTTGGCAGTGGCATTTTATGGAGTGTTGATTTTTCTCAACTACATTATAATTCATGCACTCTTTCCAAGTCATGGGCCACCCTCTTAACATGTAAAACTAAGATCACGAGAAACTTATTAAAGAACGGTCAATATGTAATGGCCATCCTCAGGCATTCGTCAACGAACACGAATGACCTCCTAGCTTGCCCCTGGAAATATATGAAGCCCTACAGGGGACCCTTAGGCAACATAGCCAACCCAGGTTGGTTGCTAACATTGTTTGGTTCAAAAATCCTACTCGGATAGGACATCCAATACCAGGTGTATCCTTACCATTGCCTCACTTAGGCCTAAGGAAGTGTGACGAGACAACCTAAAAGGTAAAGTAAGGAAGAATGGTACACTAAAATCATACTTAACTGGGGGGATACTCACTCAACAACCAACTATGCCTAAATCAAACCTAGCCCGCTAAAAAAGCCCAAGGTAACTGAACAAGAAATCAATGAAGTAAAAAAATACACAACACATGTTTAGTCGGCAAATCGTCGAAAACATAACTATTTTATTACATCATTACATATACAAAGAGTTACATATGTTGAATAATTAAAACCCTAGTGAGAACTAGGTCGTTGAACAAGATAGTCGGCCACTCGCACTCTTCGGCCATCATCTGGGTGAGGAGAAAATTCCTCCTCGACTTCGTCCAAACTTGGTTCTACGAGCTGTCTTAGGATCGCATCTATAGGAACCCATCCATCATCCCTTCTGAATGGGTTTGGCATCAAAGTTAAAGAAGAGATCTCATGCCAATACTAGAGAACATAGTTCCTAGGGACTTGCAACTCCCTAAGAGCACTCAACCACCCTCTTATGAAAGCTAACTCTTCAACCTCCTTCAATTTCATTGGAGCATCAGTCCAACCTTGGTTGTAGCCATCAGCTCACACCTACCGAGGACCTTTCTTGAACAAGTGACTCAGTAAGGTTACATCCCTTTGAAGACCAACATCTATCACATACGCCCTACGAATGTCACCTTGTAGCTCGATAATCTCCCTAGCTAAATCTCTATCATCAGTATCATCTCGTCGCCCAGTTGATGAAGAGGAACCACGTAACACTCGAGGAGAAATTCTTGGCATATTCTCCCTAAGTCGTGAGACCTCCCTTCTCAGAGAACCATTCTCTTATTGAAGGACTTCTCCAACTTAGTTGATCTCATAAGCATCCAAGAGCTTAGCCTTCAGAGCATCCACTTCTTCTTGAACAGAAGCGTCGACCTCTTCCATCTCCTCAAGCTTATCTTTTAGCCTGACAATAAGCTCTTACTGGTATTTATAGTCTTAATTCCTCGATCTAAGAGACTTACAGATTTTTACAAAGCCAGAGTGAACCCGACTCCTCACATCAGGACCAAGAATTTTTCCTAGTTGAGAAGTAGCAGGAATATATTCCTCAACATCAATAAGCTACAAGTCATACGAGAATCAAGAATAAATAAATCAGTATATGAAGGGGAACAGAACTTCATTTAACTAAAACAAAAATAGTTCGAGTACATCAACAAAAAGAAGCAGATATACAAAAAAAATACAAAGATCCCTAAGAAGACTAGCTGGCGAACTCAGCCTATTTTGAGGATGCCGGTTGTTTCCCCTTATCCATGGTAGCCCCAGGTGCACCTCCCTCAGATGGAGTAATCACCATTCCCTGATCAAGGGGAACATTAGCAGTAGTGGTCTGGATAGCTAGGACACCCTCATCCATAACGGGAGGAGGAAACTCATCCACAAATGGCTTGGGGATAGGGTCGTGCTCTTCGAAAAGGGGGGAGTCAACATCCACCTTGGTAGCGAGCAAAGCCCTATCCCAACCCTTCTTGAAGTTAAGACGACTGATGTAGCCAATCTGAGCCTCAGTATCTTCATACGCTGTAAGCCACCCAACATTGTATAAGCTCTCCTTGAGGGTAGCAGCCTCAGATTCCATCTTCTTCATCTTCTCGGAAAGCTCTTTATTCTCATCCACCACCGCCATCTTGATCGTATAGACCAAGTTATAAGACCACCTCATCTCCTCCAACTCCTTGGACGTTGCCTCATTTGCCTTGTTAGCTTTAGCCAAGGCCAAATCATAAGACTTCTGAGAAACACTAGCATCCTTCAAACTCGCATCTAACTCAACATTTTTCCTCACTAGCTTATAGAGGCACCGATAGAGGACGATAAAATTGGATACAAACTGCAAAAATAACAAAAACATTTAGCGAAGAAGGTACTGAAAGGAATCGCAAAAGTAGAAGAAGTAAGAACAGACTTACCAAGGCTAGCCCCTGACTTTCCTTGAGGGATAACTGGTCGGTCCCTATAATTAATGACCTCTATGGTCAGATGGCATGGCTGCTCTATCGAGCACTGCCAGAGCCAGCTGAGGGGAAAAAGCAATAGAAGCCCCCTCGGCTAAAGATGACACAGGCACTAGAGACTGCCCAGTCTTGGTCCTCACCTCTTCTCTCCTCCTTTATTCTTCTCTATCCTTCTTCTCCCCCTCTTCATCTTTCTTCTTCTCCTCTTCCTTCTTCCTTTCTCTCTTTCTCACTAATGCTTACTCTTTCTTCTTCCTCTCCTATTCATGAGCTATAGTCTGGGAGCCAGTGGTAGTATCCCCACTCCCAGACTTCTACTTCTTTAACCTGTGAGCAAGGGACACATTGTCCTCATCATCGTCCTGGATCAATTTTTTCCTGGGAGGGGCCATAGTTTCCTCGCTGGAACTATCTGAATCCTCCGAAACCTCTAAACCCTGATCCAAACTGGAGGATTCTTTACCACTTGAACTCTCTTCACTAGAGTTACCTATAACTTTACATTTGTCATCCCCCATACTATCTTCACTAGAGATACTCTCCTCTTCATCCAACTAGATTGGTTCAGCTGCAACCTCTTCTATGATATCAAGGTGAGGAATAATATTAACAGGTCGGGTGATGAAGCTGGACCCAATGTTCATATACTCTAAAAGGAATGCATCTAATCGCGGATGCTTGGCATCAGCCAAGTATTCCCTGATCTTCCAAGCTTTGATTAGCTCATCACCTCGAATTTTGTGGAGTGCAAGTTCCAAGTTCTTTGTCTTCGCTAAGAAAGAAAAAAGGAAAAACATAAGAAATACAACACACTAATGTAAAATCAATGAGCAGAGCAAGGGCTATGACTACCCATGTACTCCTCCCCTTAAAAGGGAATCATATGTCCCCTGTACCTCGCTCCCTTAGTTTGAGGAGGGAACTGCCAGTTCCTGGCAATAAACCCTTCTTGCCAATAGTCCTTATAGGAATCAGGTAGATTGACTACCAACATCCTGTCAGGACACCTAGCTTTCTGATAAAGGAGACTGTAGCTTATTCGAGAAAAGGTATAGAAGTATCAGAGCTCAGCAAGACCTAAATTGGTGCCATAGAGATGATTGATCCTATGTACACCATTCATAATTTTTTAGACGTTCGGAGAACATTGGGCAGGAACTATATATAAATAACTAAAAAAATGCAAAAACAAATGATTTGGGGGAAAGGTCAAACCCCCTTGGGAAAATAGAAGAACATGAATCCAATGATGGTCCTCAATGTCTCGACCCAGTTAGGAATGTTGTCAAACTCCCTAAACTCATTTATTGGCCTATTACCTATTCTTGCCATCAGAAAAGAAAAACCCTAGCAATGATAAAGAAGAAATTTCAACAGAAAAGAAAAGGGAAGGAGTGTGGAGAACTTACGAAGTAATGATCAGTTTGAGACGATGCAAGGCCACAAGCAAGGATGGTGGAAGGGGGCAACAAAGAGCTTGAAAATGAAAGGAGGGACCTGAAAGTGAGAACATGCAATGGGAAGCTGGAGAAATCTTGAGACTGCAAAAAAGTTCGAAGCGACGTCAGAAATGGCCTCTTCAAATAAATTTAAACTCTCCCAATGATGATACATAGAGAACGAAGTGAATCTGCTGCCTAAATCTACTTGGGAATGACGTTTCACTGCCCAAAGTATCTTACAATTCACAAAACTCCCATTAGAGCTATTATTTAAAATTATTGAGCCCAAATTGTGACCCAAAAATGTGAGGGGCAATTACGGGTACCACGTTTATTTATCTTAGCCCTAGAGAAGTAGTCAGGCTAAGACCTATCAAAAATAGGGAAAGCCCGACCCAAACTCCCAAGCCTTATAAACGGTTAATTAGTAGTGACCCATTCAATACCTAAAATCTCTTAGGAGATATTCTAGGGATTATGGGCCAACGTGGAGGTGCCCAACAGCCCCACTCTCCGAGAATTACATGTATATATTGAACCCCCCAACCCAGGGAAAAGGGCATGCAATTGTAAACACTCCCTTGGATAAAAGATAAATACAAATAAAAGGCACCACCGTGGACGTAGGAAATTTTCTGAATCACGTGTATCTTGTGTCGTGTGTGATTGTAGTAATTCTAGTATGTGTTCTTTACTTTTTCTGGTGATCGCATTTGCTTATAATTTGTGTTGAGATTTATTGTCACCATATATATATAGTAGCAGATGCCCGTGCCGAGGGCACGACGATAAATTTGCTCCCGTGATAAAAAATAAAAAGTAAAAAAAAAATATTTTAAAAATATAAATTAATGTAACACCCCACAATTTTGGGACTGAGAAATTAAATTTTTGAGAGAAATAAAATTTATTGAAATTGGAGAATTTTAAATTTTGGAAATTGAAGTTCATAAATTGAGGGCATTTTAAAGTCTTCTGAATGATAATTCTGAATTGGTCATTGATTCCGAATGGGTCAAGATAGTCGAAATAACTGTCATTGGGTTTTATTTCGGTTCCGGAATATTTTTAAGTGAGTTTGACTTGAATTGGAGTAAACGAGTCATTTAAAATGTGTATTATCATTTGAAACTGGGATTTGTGTTTTAAAGGTTTAAGAGGCTTACGGATCAAGCCATTCTCATTTGGATAATGAGAGAAAGAGAAAGAAAGAAGGAAAGAAGAAGAAAGGAAGAGAGAGAGAGGAGAAAGCTTGGAGATTTCTGGCCCAAACGCGATCTCGAGGATGATTCAACCTCTACGATTTTGAGGCAAGTGTTTAATCTTTCATTTGTGTATTTCATTTCGTAATTTGTGGATAAAATAATTGAATTTTAGGGTTTAAGGGAAAAACCTAGATTTTTGGGCAAAATTCTTGCAAGTGAGGTTTTATAAATTGTTGGGTAGTTATATGATGAGTTTCAAGGTTAGAAACATGTTTGGGATGGATATTAATGGTTGGGAACTTAATTGGGATAGAGAGTTATGGTTGGAAGTGTATAAATTAAAATTTTGGGAAATTTGGGTTTTGAGAAATTTACCCCATTTCGTGGCTTGTTGCACAAGCCGAATCGATTCGCCCCTAGCGAATCGATTCGCTATGTTACAGAAGCATCAGGTTTTTAGGGCCGAATCGATTCGCCCTTAGAGAATCGATTCGGTATGTATCATACTTACAGGTCTATTTGGGCCGAATCAATTCGCATCTAGGACCAAATCGATTCGAAGGGGCCGAATCGATTCGCAAACAGGGCAGTTTTGCTTAATTTTTCTAGAATGAGTTTTAAATCCCTTTCGATTGGGTTTCTCAGTTTGTAACTCATATATATGATGCGAGAGATATGTTTGGAGTGTTTTTTGGGGTTTCTCACATGCTATGATCACGGGGGCCTATCGTAGTAGCTTGGGACGATATAGAAGTATTGAAATTGTTGTATCGAGGTAGTGGGAAACCTCATTAGGGATGGGAGTCCTATTTGGAGATTAGGTGTGAGTTAAAACATGAGGTGAGGTTGAGGATATTGAAGGGCAAGATGTGATGGCATAATGTGAGATTTAGATGTCGACTATTATGTGAATTCCTTATAGCAATGAGATTATATTTAGGTTATGAATAGGGGACCGAAAAGAGAGAAGTCTTTGTGATGATAATCTCAAGGAATAAATCGCAAATGTGTTAATGTGAAAGGTTTCATCATGAGACATTGAACCGTAATCTAAAGTGAGGGTAATTTAACTTGTTGCCGACAACTAGTGTGCGTATACTTATCGTCGGGCCAGTCTATACTTATCGGTGAGGGATTTACTTTAGCTATCCCAACATATATGATGAGATCATAAAATAAATTTTTAGAGCTGGAGGCTTATCCATTATCTGTTGTGTGATTAACAATGGGAATTCCAATGATTGATGGGATCATAAAATGAATTTAAGTTTAAGCTTGAGGCTTATAGACTAGTAGTCATGGGTATACCGATAGTCGGGATTGTTGTTGGATATATCGATGTAAATTCGGATATTGATGGTATAAGTAGTGATTGTTATACACATTAAACTTTGGGGTGATAACTTTAATGTTGAATATAAATATTGGAAGACTATTCATATCATAGGGGCAATGGATGAATATACTTTAAGTAAGGGATCGTATTTATATAACGAGTTAAATTAAATACGCTCTAGACGACGGCTAGTATAAAGAGGAATGTATATGTACGTATAGCCGAGTTTATGAATTTCATGTATACGGATGAGAGATGGTATATATATATATATATATATATATATATATATATATATATATATATATATATATATATATATATGTGTGTGTGTGTGTGTGTGGATATGTGGATATGTGGATACATATATGTATGGATATGTATATATGTGTGTACTTATGGTGTGAATCCTTATACCGTGCGTGATGGTTTGAATATATACGATGTGATCATATGGATGTATATATATTGTGTGCGTGTGAATGATATATATACTTATGGTGTGAAGCATACCAGGCACATGCTATCATGGGAAGTTGCGTGATGAGGGTGAGCACTCTGGCTTGAGGAGCAGGGTGTGGATATTCCCCAGGTCACAGTCGTCCATTATTATTTGTGTGATTTTATTTTGGGGGTGAGAAGTCTTGGTATGGGTCGTTCTCAATTGTCGGTTAGGAACTATGACTGCTTCCCATGCGTTGTGATTTGGTTTTGACCACGAAGTGGGTGACATTTAGTCCCACCAGTGGTCCCCAGGATGGTATGTGAGTGATTCCCCGGAAGATGATAACATGGTGCAGTATATTGGCATTCTATAGTCGGTTATATTATGTGTATGGCAATTGTACATTATGTGTGTTATGTAAGCGTGGCTATGAGAATGAATGACTGTATATATATATGTTTAGAATAATTATATGTATATATTTATTTATCCTATAGGTGAAAGAGGATATGAAATTTCTATGGTGTACATCTTGGATGATTATGGTGTACTAGAATGTTGGGGGTTGATGCATTGCACTTAGAGACAACTTCGGTGATATCGACCAAAGGATTTAATGGAGACTTTTAGGTTGTTCTTAGATAGTAATCTAGATTATAGTAGTATTTGTGCGTATGATATAATGGATCTCTACGATCGATATTGTCAAGTAGTTGTGTATCAGGGGGTCCTTGTTTGGATTTCGCTTTGCGAGACGCCCCACGCACGAAATGCAGTGCCATGTTGGGAGTAGAGAGAAGTTTTATCCTTTGTACTTGTATGTATCAGTAGTATGATTTGCGTAGATGACATAATGGATCTCTACGATCGACATTGTCAAGGAGTAGTGTATCGGGGGGGTTCCTTGTTTAGATTTCTCTTTGCGAGACGCCCCACACACGAAACGTAGTGCAATGTTGAGAGTGGAGAGAAGTTTTGTCCTTATTAAATTGTGCATGTTATTTAGATAATAAACTCTTAATTTGAAGCTTAATGTTAATATGGGAAGTAATAAGATGGATAACTGATTAAGTTATAAATTGGAATCAGTAAGGCCTAGTGTGCCATATTTGTGTATACATATTTAAGTGTGATTAGAATGGGAAGGATTCTCGGATTATGTTAGAATGGCAGGTCTTGTGGGTATAGGCCGTGCCTATTGTAGGGTAGGTTGTCCTTATGGGTGGATTAACTTAAGTAAGATTCCAGGACGCGAATAGGTGCACGCTGTTAGATGAGAGGTGAGTTTGGGGTTTCACGAGAGTGCCACTCCAATTTAATTATGAAGTAGTGCATTTAGATTTATCATGCACGGTTAACACACTTGCTAAACAATTTTTACACCTCGAGCTTTGACCCGTTTATATTTCTCTTCTGCTATATGTATATATTACTACAGGTGTCCTACCGCATGGATGCCGAATGCTTTTCTATCCAGAGTTTTGGGATCCGTAACAGGTGCGGACTGTTGCGGGACTTAGATTGCAGTCGCTTCTTATCTCCTTATAAATCTAGATAGGATTCAGGTTGTGCATCGGGATTATACTTTAGAGTTATTTATAGTGGTTTATATTTCTTCCCATGGATTTTGTACTATCTGTGACCCGACAGCTTATTCGGGTATATTTCCTTGTGTACTCATTTTATTTTAATTCGAGCACTTTCTTTTATCATAGTACTTGTGTATATTTTACATTTGCTAGATATCTATATTGTTGGTTTGTTGTTTGTTGCATGTTGCATGTTTTATTTAATTTTTGGCACTCGCTTATATGATTTCGGGTGGTTAGCCTTATCTATTTATTGTATGGTCTGCTGGTGCTGAGACTGAGCCATTCGAGATTCCTGATTTAATGTAATATAGGGCTGGCCACCCGTTATTACTTTAAGCGGGGTGTCACAATTAAAAAAATATAAAAAATATAAATATTTTTAAAAAATATAAATTAAATTATTTAAAATTATTTCCCTTTTTAAAAATAATTATTTTCCCTTTTAAAAAAAAAACCTTTTTATTAAAAAATACACTTTAGCATGACATTTCATGCATGGACATGAAAGAGAAAATATCATACATCCAAAAACCATGCTATCATATATATATATATATATATATATATATATATATATATATATACGATGATGTGTAGTATGTATATGATATATAAATATTTGTGTGAATAATATTTATAGTAAAGCATATGGCTTGTGTGCAGACCTAGTACACCGGTAGCCTGGATTCAACATATATATAGGGTGATGTGTAGTATATATATGATTTATAAATATTTGTGTGAATAATATTTATAGTAAATCATACCAATATTAATGCTATCTTTGGAGGTTGCGCGATGTGAGTGAGTCCCCTGGCTAGCGAATGCAGGGTGAGTATAATCCCCAGGTCATAGCGTCTGTTTATAGGGGTGGGTCGTTATGGTATGGAACGGGAACTTACGGGGGAAACTATGACTGCCTTCTACGTGTTGGGTGATAACATTTATACCTGACATGTGTGTGAATGTTGAATGTATATACATTGTGTAAATGTATAATTAACAACTTGTGAAACGGTTATATGTTATCAAATGGGAATTGATTTAAATAAGTTAGTGTGAATAATAACTTATAAACTCATATATGTGATGTGAAATGTATAAGTGGTATAACTCGTGAAAATGTTATATGGCATTAAATGAGAAATGACTTAAATAAGTTAACGAGATTAATAACTTATAAAGTATACTAAATCCACTAGAGTTAGAGTAGTGCGAAATCGTGGGATATATGTGACAAGACTAGATAAGGGGTGGCTAGCAACGTGGGTCATGTATAAAAGATTAGGCGTGCACATTAGTGGAAGGGTGAGGTGTCCTCAAGAGAGTGTACGACACTAACTTAAATATGAAGAGCATTCATGCATTTCAATTTCCTGCATTGAAATTCACATGCTAAATATTTTCAAATGTTTTGGGTTCTAACCCTTGCTATAAAATATTTTCAAAACCTTTTAGGTCCAGCAATAGGGATGCCAAAATTGTTATATTCCAGGATTACGCAGTTGCAGTATATGTGGATGCTGTGGGCCTATCTCATTCTCTATAGATAGGGACATTTCAGTTATACCATTGGGTTTGTCCATTTAAATTCAGTTTGGCATGTATCAGTATTCTATTTCATACTTTGAACTTTGCTGGTTTGCTTCTAGTCGATGTTATTCGGCTAATACTTCAAGTAGACTTGTGATATGAATGGTTTCTCGTTATATGTTGGTTATTTGAAATCGTATTGTATTGTTGGTTTGGGCTTAAATAAAAAGATAAATTTTGGCACCAAGTCTTTTAAATATTAGGTGGTTAGTAAGTTTTAAAAAGTTTTCGACAGTGATGGTAAGAATGAACCAGATGAGTTTCCTGTTTAATTTTATATAGGACTGATTACCTGGTATTTTATTAGGCGGGGTGTCACATATGGTATCAGAGCATCAGGTTCTAGTGTCTTTAGGATCTGTACGACTTTTCACGTTTCAGCGTAGCATTCTTTGATACCTTATTTTAGGGTTGTTTTATTCACTTACGTATACGATTTACGTTCTCCTGCTATAGGGTATAGTTCATGTGACTCATATATAGTTTCGGTCGAGCATAGCAAATCGAACATCATAAACAACAAGCGTGTGTGAAAAGGAGAGGCCCCTCAATTTTCAAATCAAAATTCTTTTTAATTATGCGGAAGTGTATGATGATGGTTCACTTAAAAACAAATACACCAATTTTAATTTCTTTTCTAAATTAAAATTAAACCAAGTGAAATATGATGAAACACACACATACAATTTGATTTCACTTAAACACAATTAATTAACCAAAGTCCTAGAAATTTGCCTAAGTCATATTTTCAATATTAGTCAATTAGACCAAACCAAATTTTAACAATTGAAATTAAATGACTTGAATTAAATTAATTAAACATTACCCAATATTTAATTTAGCACCAAATTAAATATGTAGTGATTAAACCAAATTTTATCTTTTTACCTAAGCATGCGTTTTAGGTGATATAGCAAGATAAAATTAAACAATGGATCCCTACACCGCGATGTACGAGGAAAAATCCACAACGAAAAAAAACCTCGGATGGCCCTAGCCTTAAGTCCACTAAGTATGGAATTACAATTACAAGACAGTAAGACTTACAACACTCGACTCGATCCCACTCAAGCCCCGACGCTTCTTCTTGTAAACACCTCCGTCTAGTAGACAACCCCGGAGGTCCACCAGAATCTTGGCCTTCACCAATGAGACATAGGTACACCCTCAACCACACATAGTGCCTTTCACCACATGAGAATGCCGCAGCAAAACAAGCTCTTCTTCTTTGTGGGATTTAGAAGGAAACTGTGGTGACAATTATTATGCAACACAAATAAATAAAAAAGAGACAATTACCAAGTGAGAATAAGGAACGTAAAATGACAATCACACAACAAAGGATGTACGTGGTTCAGCAAAGATGTACCTGCGTCCACGGTGGTGCAGTCGATGTTATTTCTATATACTCCGGGGAGTGATTACAGAGAATACAACTTGTCCTTTTTCTCCGGACCTAGGGTTTAATATATGCATGTACATTTAGGTGAATGGGGGGTGATGGGTTCCCCCACGTCTTCCATCTCTCCTATAACCTCCCTTCAGGGGAACGTGGGAAGAGACCGGATCAAAATAAGAGGTGAGGGGTCTTGACTTTAGGCCGCCAGAACTGGGCTACTCGTCCAGGCCCATGGTCTTAATTCTGGGTACCCACAATTTCCCCTAAGTTTGTTGGGCCATGTTCATGGGCTCAATAAATTTAAATGATTAGCCATAATGGCTTTTTGTAATTCTTCGAAAGCTGTGAAGTTGATTTTGGCGGCATCCGCTTCGTTTATTGTGCACTATGATTAGCAAAATTTGAAGGTTTGTTGGAATAGCCACTTTTCTACCGTCGCTTCAATCTTTCCAGCATTCTTCTATTTTCTGTGAGCTCTAGCGCTTCGTACCTTCTTCTCTCAATCTCCATTCTCATTGCTTCCTAGTTATTTGGGCTCGTGCTTCTTCATCGCTTGAGTCGATCTTCTATTTTGTAAATTTCATGTGCCCTTTCTTTGTACTTTCTCTTTGAGTTTGTAGATTTCCTAGGGTTTTCCAATGGCGAAGATTGGAAATAGGTCAATCTCTGAATTTAGGAAGTTTTACAACATCCCTGAGTGGGTAGATATTGAGTGTTGTGCCTCCCCTCCTAGAAACGTTAGAGATATAGATGATGCCCGCTGGATCCACGTCTTGTTTCTTTCCCGGGGGGACTCACTTTTCCTCCTAATGATTTATTTTTTGCATTTTTTTGGCTATTTTAATATTATTCCTGCACAATGCTCGCCCAATGTGTGGAAAATAGTAAATGGCGTACATAGGATAAATCAATTGTATAGAACTAGGTTAGGGCTCGCCGAGGTCTGTTTTTGCTACTCCTTTTCTCGAACTAGTTCTGGTGTCCTTTACCTCAAAGCTAGGAGCCCTGACAGGGTATTGGTAATAAATCTACCTATTTCCCATAAGGACTATTGGCAAGAAGGTTTCCTTATTAGAAATTGGCAGTTTTCTCCCCAATTTGAAGGGTCGAGGTCTGAGAGGTTCTCTATTCCCTTTTATGGGGAGGAATACATAGGCAGACATTGTACTGTTGTTTCGAATTTTGTTGATTTGTGATCTTTCTAACTCTTCTATGTTCTTCTTTTGCAGCGAGGTCAAAGAACTTGGAACCTGCTCTCAGCGAGGTTCGTCTTTCGGAATTGATAAAGGCTTGGAATATCAGGGAGCCTTTGGGTGACGACGAGCATCCCAGATCTGCTGCTTTTTTGCTCGAGTATAAGAACGTTGGCTCCAGCTTCATAGAAAGGCCTGTGGATAGTATCCCAGAGTTTAACTTATTCGAAGAGACTGCTGCAGGTCCTATCCAGTTGGATGAGGAAGAGAGCAGCTCTGGGAGTGACATTGTAGGAGCTGTAGGTGATTTGTGAGGAGAGAGCTCTAGTAGTAGCAGTTCCTCTGATCGTAGGGAGGTTTCTGAAGCTCGAGGGTCGTCGAGCACTTCTAGCAGTTCGAGCGAGGAGATGGTTCCTCCAAGGAAGAACTTGATCAGGGATGATGATGACGAGGACCACATGCTTCTTGCATAAAGGTCAAAGAAAAAAATCTAATTTTAGGGTTGTGGCTACTGGATCCCAATCCTCTGCCCAAGAGCAAGAGAGAAAGAGCAAGGAAGAGGAGCAAGCGAGGGAGAGAGAGAGAGAAAAAAGGAAGAAGAGAAGAAGAAGATGAAGGAGAGGAGGAGGGCAGAGAAGAGGAAGAAGAAAGAGAACGAGAGAGAAGAGGAGAAGAGGAGGTCTGAAGCGAGGACGAAGGTCGGGCAATCCTTGGTCGCGGTATCTGCACTGCCCGAGGGGGCTTCTGTTTCAATTTCCCCTCAACTGTCCCCCGCTTTGCTCGAGAGGGCTGTCCTCCCAGCTGATCGCCAAAGGGCGGTAGAGTCTGAGCAATTGGCCCTTCAGGCTAGTCAAAGGCTAGCTCTGGTAAGGTTTTTCCTTTTTCTCCCATGTTTTTATGAACTTCATCATTTTTTTCTCTTTTAACATCTTCTTCTTTCTGCAGTTTGTTACTGACTTCGCCGTGTTGTATCATTCACGCGATGAGCTGGTGAAGAAAAATAGCAAGCTGGAGAAGGAAAATGCTGCCTTGAAGCTGAAGGGTAAAGAGCTCGAGGCTAGTTTTAAAGCCATGGACTCTGCTCGGATTTCATCTGACTTGGCTCTTGCTACTGCCAACAAGGAGAAGGACGCTGCAGTCCAGGATCTAAAGGAGCTGAGGCAGGCCTACGACTTAGTTTGCTCAAGCAAACTTATAGTTGTGGAGGAATATAGGGTGCTCTCTGAAGAGCTAAAGAGGAAGGAGTCTGAGGCTGTTACTGCCAAGGAGGACTCTTATGATTCTGGTTGGGCTACAGAATACGAGGATGCTGAAGTTCAGATAGGCTATATTAGCCGTCTAAACTTCAAGAAGGGCTGGAATAAGGCCCTCATAGCTACTGGAGTGGATGTTGCATCTCCCCTTTTTTATGGGCACGACCCAGGGCCAAGGCCAGTCATAGATGAGGACCCTGCCCCAGCCGTTGAAGGCTCTGATCTTGTTCCTCAGGTGACCCCTACTGATGTTTCTCTTATTGAGGCGACAGAGATCACCCCTGCTGAGGGCAGTGCTCCTGTTGATGCCGATAAGGGAAAAGGGCCATCAACCTCTGGGCCACCTGAGGTCGCTAATTAGTTATCTGATAGGATTTCTTTGTATTTTTGCTTTTTCCAGTCTATAAACTTTCTTTTTTCAGTTCGATGTAATTTCAACCTTCATTAATGAAAAAGGCTTTTATTTTTCTGTGCACTGATATGTCTTCTTCTCTCCCTTGTCTTCTCATTATTTGTAGCCAATTGATGTTAATGATTACATTCCTGCCACTTCTCAACTGGGCAGGACCTTTGGTCCTAATGTGAGTCCTGAGGTTCGCCAGGCCTTTGTTAGACTTTACAAATCCCTTCGGTCTAGGAATCAGAAGTATAAGGAGCAATATGAACTTGTGGCCAAGCTGAAGGACAGGCTCCAGGAGATGGAAGAGGTTGGGGCTTCGGTGCAAGAAGAAGTGAATACGCTGAGAGCAAAGCTTCTTGATGCTTTCGAGATCAACCAGGTTGGTGAGATGCTTCAGCAAGAGAATGAGGTTCTGAGGAGAGAGGTCTCACGACTTAAGGAGCACGCGCCGAGCACAGCTCTAGCAGTATTACAGGGTTCTTCATCATCGCGAGCCAAAGCTGGTCGGAGTGATACCCCTGTGCTGCGGGGTTCCACTGGTCCATCTGTTCTGCGAGCTAGCAGGACCACCAGGAGCCAGAATAGGGAGGCAGAAGAACTTGGAGATAGGGAAATGGAAGAGCTCCGTGGTGATGTTCAACGAGCATATGTTATTGCTGTTGGGCTTCATAGGGACGTTACTCGGCTGCGGCACCTGTTCAAAAAAGGTCCTCGACAAGTATGGGTTGATGGCTACGACCAGGGTTGGTCAGATGCTCCAACAAGGTTGATAGAGTTCAAGGAGCTTTCTTTTATCAGGGGGTAGCTAAGTGCCTTGAAGGAGATGGAAGTCCCGAGGAACTCGATGCTCTGGTATCGCCATGAAATGTCTCCCTCTAACCTGATGCCTAACCCCTTTCGGAGGGATGATCGATGGATCCCCATCGTTGCCATCCCTCGGCAATTGTTGGAGGCGGATGCAAACGAGGTTATGGAAGAGTTAGCTCCTGCTCCTGATGGCAGACGGAGAGCTCGAGTGGCTGATTATCTTGCTCAGAGGCCTCCCCCCCCCCCATTGAGATTTTACCAGTTGTTTTTACTTGTATTTTTGATAATGTAAATGCGTTGGGCTAGTTTGTCGACTAAGCATGTATCACCATTGTTATAAATATGATTCATTTATAAAATGTTCATGTTTTGGGAAATTTTGCCGACCAAACATGTGCATCATATGCTTCATATTCTTGCTGTTTTATAATCTTCTAAGTTTGTTTTGTCATGAAAGTGTCCTCCAAGCCCAGTATAATACCGAGATACCATTGTGCACCATTTTACCTTTTAGCTTGTGTCGTCACACTCCCTTAGGCCTAAGTGGGGGCAATTGGCGAGGACACACCTGGTGTTGGATGCTTTATCCGATCAGGGTTTTGCTCAACCGAAATAGGTTTGATGACCAGTATAAAATTTGGTCATATTGCCTAAGGATCCCCTATAGGGCTTCATATATTGCCAGGGGTAATGTTAAGATGCATAAAATTATTAAGATTGTTAAGATGCATAAAAGTTTGATTCATTGATGGGCTTCATATATTGACCGCTTTGATTCTATATTATTTCATAACGATGACTTGAGGAGGGATATTGCCCTGCTATAGTGTAGTGATCAATGTGCCTGTTATTTGGAAAAGATGTGCGATAAATGCAGCTGTTACTCATCAGAATGTAACCAATTAAATAACATTCATTAATGATAAGGAAAATGATCTTCTAGCTTCATAACTAAAGGATAAAAGAAAAAGATCTAAAAATAGAATCTCATGAGATTGGCTGCGTTCCATGCTCGTGGTATTTCTCTGCCCTCCATCGTTTCCAAGTGATAGGCGCCCTGTAGGTCGTCTCTGGTTACTTTAAAGGGTCCTTCCCAGTTGGGACCTAGCTTGTCGTCTGATGGTTTCACTGCACTGCCCAGGACTTTTCTTAGAACATAGTCCCCAATTTGGAATGCCCTCGGGTTAACCCTTTTCTTGTAATGCCTCGCGAGCTGTTGCTAGTAGCTCGCTAGTTTCACTAGGGCTAGCTCCCGGAGTTCATCGACTAGGTCGAGCTCAGCGAGTAATGCTACATCATTATGGCCTTGGTCGATAATGTTGGACCTCATTGTCGCCAAACCTGCTTCGAGTGGGATGACTGCCTCCATGCCATATGACAGTGAAAATGGGGTTTCTCCTGTTGCTCGCCGAGGAGTGGTCCGACATGCCCATAGGATGTGAGGTAGTTCATTTACCCATGTGCCTTTGGATCGCTCCAATCACTTCTTCAATCCATCGATAACGGTTTTATTGGAAGCCTCAGCTTGGCCATTGCTCTAAGGGTAGGCCATCGAACTGAAGTGGTGTCTGATACCGTGTTCGATACAGAAGTTCTGAAAGGAGTCACTTTTGAACTGTGTTCCATTGTTGGTGATAATGGTTCTGGGGATTCCAAAGTGAGTGATTATATTCCTCTATATGAACCTTATCATATCAACATCTCGAATGTTCGCCAGAGGTTCTGCCTCGATCCATTTAGTGAAGTAGTCAGTCGTAACCAACAGATATTTACGATTACCGGCAGCGGTAGGCAGTGGTCCCACGATGTCCATTCCCCATTGGGCGAATGGCCATGGTCTGGACAGGGACTTTAGGTCGCTAGTGGGTTGGTGGACCATAGGAGCGTGGAGTTGGCATTTCAGGCATTTGCGGATATACACTGTAGAGTACTTTTGCATATATGGCCACCAATAGCCTTCCTTCATTGCTCGAAAGGCTAGAGACCTTCCTTCGGCTTGGCTTCCACAGATTCCTTCATGAAGATCGCGTAGCACTTGCTCGACATCCCCTGGGTGGATGCATCGGAGGTAGGGATCGGAGAAGGACTTCTTATACAAGTTACCTTCTGGGGATAAGTGAAAGCGAGCATCTTTGACTCTTATCTGGTGGGAGGTCTTCTTGTCATCCGGGAGCGTGCCATCCTTTAAATATTCTCTTAAGGGGTCCATCCAGCTGGGGGCTGACCCCACCTGGAGTACCTGTTCCACACTTGGTGGATTGCTGTCGATGCTCGGACAAGTGAGGAAATCGATGGGGATGACTCTTTTTAGGTCAAAGTCAACTGCCGAACTAAGGGCTGATAAGGCATCAGCATGACTATTTTGTCCCCTGGAAAACTGCTGGACGTTGATCTCTTCAAAGGTTGACATCAGTTTTTTCACTAAGGCGAGGTAGGATTCCATTCTTTCATTCTTTGCATTGTAATCTCCACTTATCTGATTGGAGACCAGTTGGGAATCGCCGAACACCTGTAAATGTTTTACTCTCAAAGTATGCGCCTTTTGGAGGTCGGCTATTAGGGCTCTGTACTCTACTTCGTTGTTGGAGGCTGCAAATCCAAGCCTGATTCCTTGTTCAAGGATTGTTTTCTATGGGGTAATGAGGACAATGCCTACCCCTGTCCCCATTGAGTTGGAGGCTCCATCAACGAACAGTTTCCAGGTTTCTTGTTTTGCTGGGTTCTCCTTTTGCCTCATTTTTTGAGGTTGGTCGGAGGGTTCTTCGCCCGTGAATTCGGCTATGAAATCAGTAAGTATCTGACCCTTGATAGTTGTCCTTGGTTGAAATTGGATGTCAAATCGACCGAGCTCGACTGACCACTTAGACAGTCTGCCCGACAAATTCGCTTTCCTTAGGACTGCCTTAAGGGGTTGCAATGTAAGGACGATGATAATATGAGCTTCGAAATAATGCTTTAGATTTCCTAGAGGCTATTACTAGAGCAAAGGCGAGCTTTTCCAATGGTAGATACATTTGCTCGGCGTCCAGTAAGGTTTTGCTCGCGTAATAAATGGGGTTCTGGATTCCTGCAACCTCGCATATTAGCGCAGAGCTGACAGTGTGATTGGACACGGAGAGGGACAGGTACAAAGAATCTATCTGATGTGGTATGACGAGCAGTGGTGGAGAGCTTAAGTAAGACTTGAGCTCGACCAATGCTCGTGAGCAATTTGGGCTCCACTCTATCGTTTTGATCCCCTTTAGAAGCTGGAAAAAAGGCTTGCACTTCTCGGAGTTTTTGGAGATTAAGCGATTTAAGGCAGCGAGCATACCAGTGAGCTTCTGTACATCCTGGATTGTGCGAGGGGGTTGCACCATGTTGATTGCATCGATCTGGTCTGGGTTAGCCTCTATGCCTCTCTTACTGACCAAGTACCCAAGAAATTTTCCTGACTGGACACCGAAGGAACACTTGCTCGCTTTAAGCTTCATTCTGTACTTCCTGAGGATTTCGAAGGTATTCGACAGGTCGGAGAGGTGATTTTCCTTCTTCTTACTCTTAACGAGCATGTCGTCGATGTAGACCTCCATGGTGTCTCCCATCTGAACTTTGAACATTTTAGTGACTAGCCGTTGATAGGTTGCCCATGCATTCTTGAGCCCGAAGGGCATGGACTTATAGCAGTATAACCCAACTGTTGTGATGAACGCCATTTTGTCCTGGTCGGGGGCATATAAGGGGATTTGGTGATACCCTGAGTATGCGTCCAGGAAACTCATTCGCTCATGAGCTGCGGTGGCGTCTACTAGTTGGTCTATCTTCGGGAGGGGGAAACTATCTTTAGGGCATGCTTTGTTGAGGTCAGTGAAGTCGATGCAAACTCTCCACTTCCCATTTCTCTTCGGAACTACTACTGGGTTGGATAACCATTTAAGGAATTGTACCTCCCGTATGGATCCTGCATCCAGCAGTTTTTCCACTTCTTTTTCAATCGCTTTAGCCTTCTTGGGTGCAGTTCACCGTGCCTTCTGCGTGATTAGCTTGAATGTGGGGTCAACGTACAGCTGATGACAGACCATACTAAGATCGATTCTAGGCAGCTCGTATGGTTCCCATGCGAAAACATCTACGTTGCTCCTCAGCAAGGTTGTTAACTCCTTCTGTTCTTGGTCGGTGAGAGATGCTCCAATCAAGAAGACTCTGTTACTGTCACCATCTCCAGCCGTAACTTCTACCAGGTTCTCGACGACTCGCTCAGAGGGGAGGAGCCTGGTCTCCTCTACTCCAGGTCTCCTATACTTTAATTGCTATTTAGAAGGTGTTAGACCTTCTTCAATTTTCTCGCTGGGCTGGTCGAACTTCTTCTCTGGCTTTGGACGGATGGCTGCTATGAAGCACCTTCTCGCCATTGCCTGATCACCATGGATTTCCATTACTCCACGTTCGGTTACGTACTTGAGTTTTTGATGGTATATTGAGGAAACTCCCTTCATCGCATGAAGCCATCCCCTGCCGAGGATGGCCTGGTATGGTGAGTCGATGTCAACTACCAAAAACTCGATCATCTTGGAGACATTTCCAGCACGTACTGATAGTACAATCTTTCCCAGGGGCATAGTCATTTTTCCAGCGAAGCCAACCAAAGGTACATTAGCTTCCTTTAGGTCGACGACAGTTAACTTTAATTTCTTAAATAGGTCGAGGTACATTACTTCAGACGATCTCCCTTGATCGATGAGCAGCTTATTGACGTCAAAGTTAGCTATCCTGAGGGTAATAATCATAGCGTCATGGTGTGGGGTTCTTACTCCTATCAGATCTTCATCTGTGAAAATAATATGCTCGTTGTATTTAACGTCATCTGCTCGTCGACGCTTTCCTGATTATGATTTTGCTGTATCGATCTGAAAAGCTTGCATTACCGCTGTAAGCTTCTTCATCTCCATTCGAGCTGAATTTCCTTGGATCTGCTTGGCATCAGATGCCCCATGAATTACCGCGAACTCATGTTCGGCATCATCTTCGAGCACGCTGTCAGGTCTTGCTTCTCTATTGGCAGCTACCTTCTCTGCCTTTTTCTCTACAAACTGGTTCAAATGCCTGGACTGGGCCAGTTCCTCTAGGTGAGACTTTAGAGCTTTGCAATTCTCAGCCTTGTGTCCTCCCTCTTTGTGAAAAGCGCATCTCAGTGCATTGTTCCTCTTTGAGGGATCTCCTCCCATTTTTCTGGGCCATTTGATGAATGGCTAGTCTTTGATTTTTGCGAGAATTTTGTAAATTGGTTCTTTGAAGACGGTGTTGACCGCCTGGGATACTTTCGACGCATCATTGTTTCCTTCGTTCTTGGAGCCATTTTTTCCCCCGTTCTTTCCTCCTTTTTCTGGTTCTCAACTTTGTCACTTCCCTTAGTAGTGAGTTTAGCTCGATCGTTTTATCCTGTACTGAGGCGGGTGACATCTTCCACCTTGGCATACTTCTCGATGCGAGCCATTAGGTCGTCGATGGTTATGGCTTCCTTCTTCATCAGGGACTGGTAGAGAGGGAAGAACTGGGTAGCCCAATTTTGAAAGAGGCCACCACCACTTGCTCTGAGCAGTCCTCGACCTCATTGAATAACTCCCAGTACCTTTTCATGTAGTCTCGGAGGGTCTCCTGAGGCGTCTTCTTCATTGTCAACAAAGCATCCATCCTTTTGGTATGGGAGCTACTAGTAATGAAGCGGGCCGTAAAGAGTTCGGCCAGGGATTTGAAACTTCTGATGGATCGGTGGGGGAGTCTTTTGAACCATTTCTGTGCCACATCATGCAAGCTCGAGGGTAAAATACGACACATTTGTGCATCCTGGTGATTCCAGAGGGTCATGGCCTGTCGGTATTGCCTGACGTGATCAATGGGATCAGTCTTACCGTCATAAATCTTGAACCTTGGAATGGCAAATTTCTTGGGGGATTCTTCCTCTTCGATTTCCCTCATGAAGGGTGACTTCATCTGGGTTTTAAGAGCTCGCCTTGCGAGTTCACTGGTTGATCTGGTACCGTGGTGGACAGGATGTTGGTCCATTTCCCTGCGGACCAGATCTCGTATGTTCTCGTTGCTGCGAGCAGGGCTCTGGTAACATCGAGCTCTTCGCAGATGCTCGCGGAGGTCGTCGTCTAATTCGTCTCCCTCGACCTTTCGAGATCCTCGCCTAGGGCTCCTTCCTCGGCTGCGAGACTTGCTCGCCCGAGGGCTAGGAGTTCGGTATGGACGTCTCCTGTTATCAGGACGAAGCTCCCTCTCCAGTCTTTCCATTCTTCTTTTCAGGCGAGCATTCTCAGCCTCGTACCTGCGAGAAGACTCCCTCTTCTCGTGGAGCCTTGCCTCGTATGCATCAATCAATCTGGATATCTGTGTGGACCTCGCTGGTCCCTGGCTTTCTTCTGAGGCTGGCCTTTCTAAGAGAGCCCGCTGATATGAACGTCGAACTTCAGACCTAATCCTGCGAAGAGCAGGTGGTTCTTGAATATCCCCTGCCTGGGGGGCATTACTGCTGTGACCAGACATTTTAAAATCCTTTCTTATTGTGGGCTCTTCTCAGGGAAAGATGAACGTTTCCCACAGACGGCGCCAATTGTGGTGACAATTATTATGCAACACAAATAAATACAAAAGAGACAATTACCAAGTGAGAATAAGGAACGTAAAATGACAATCACACAACAAAGGATGTACGTGGTTCAGCAAAGATGTGCCTACGTCCACGGTGGTGCAGTTGGTGTTATTTTTATATACTCCAAGGAGTGATTACAGAGAATACAACTTGTCCTTTTGCCCCGGACCTAGGGTTTAATATATACATGTACATTTAGGTGAGTGGGGGATGACAGGTTCCCCCACGTCTTCCATATCTCCTATAACCTCCCTTCAGGGGAACATAGGAAGAGAGTGGATCAAAATAAGAGGTGGTGGATCTAGACTTTGGGCCGCCAGAACTGGGCTACTCGTCCAGGCCCATGGTCTTAATTCTGGGTACCCACAGAAACCCAAACAAAATCTTCAAACAGATGAGTAAACCGGTGCCAAACACTCCAAGCAATGATATATATATATATATATGGAACTTGGAATTAATAAACAATGGGTGAAAACTAGAGTGTTAAATGAATTTTTCTTTGAAAGATGAACACTCAAAACCATGAACTTTTCTTGGAAGAATTTGCTCTCAAAAAATCTCTCTAGGAGTTGGAATAGAATAAAAATTTAAGTTATAAAAGTTCATTTACGCACTTAAGAAGTTCTATCAAAAGATAGTGGGAAAAGAAGTGGGAAAGTGGGTCAAAAACTGCTCAAAATTGCCAATTAACTGTTCCCGCCAAAACTCGTTCGAACGACATTCTTGTTCGAACGAAGTCTTATTCGAACGAGGCTTCTAACGAAATTCCAGTGTGAACTCATTAGAAATATCGTTGGAAATCTCATTCGAACCATCATTCTCGTTCGAACGATACTTCGAACGACATTCCAGTGGCCTATCTGGGAACTCATTGGCAAACTCGTTCGAACGACATTACTGTTCGAAGGACAAACTCGTTCGAACGACATTTCGAACGAACTTCCAGAAAGTCTAAAAATTATATTTTTGCCCAAAAACTTTCTATACTTTATTTTAAAGTTTTAATAAAATCTTTCTGAAAATAAACAACAGTTTAAAACATAGTACACCCAATAAAAATGTTCCAAGCTCCTATATATATATATTTAAATGCATTCATACCTTAGGAGCAATGGAACTATGTTGATGATTTAGAAACTAGGTACATCAAACTCGGAAATGTGATGAAGCTTTATACTCTTGGCCGCTACGTCTTCAACTTTAGTACGTCATAGGCTTGAAGGATGGTTAATAACTCTATCCTATGACGTAAACGTTTTTGTCCGGAATTGAGCCAAAACTACAAAGGACTCAATTGGAAATTTGTGTCCTTACAAATCTCCCCCTTTGGATATTCCGAGACAAAAACCAAACAAAAATCCTAAAGGACCGTCAAGCTCTACCAGACATAAAAACAATCCCACCCAATACTTGACACAAGACCCAAGAATCAAAATCTTTACCGGTGAAAGTTGCCATTTAGAATATAATTCCTGCACACACAAACACATTAAACGCATAGGGAATATCAAGAATATTAAATGCTTTGCATAAATTAATTAGTCCCCCTAAACTAATTCTCCCATTTATCAACTATGATCTACTTAGAAAGACGTCTCCCCCTAAGATAAATCTCCTAAACTAAGATACGATTACAACAGGATTAGATATTATTTCTCCCCCTATCATTCTCCCCCTTTTTGTTTAGGAATAGACAAAGGCTAAAGAATTAAAAAGATTAACTTATCTCCCCCAATTAAAGTATATACACCCTCTAAACTAAGTAAGGGATAAATAGAATTGGATAACAAGCTAAAACCTGCAATTGTGCATAAAGTGATGAGAACATTTAAGCATCTGGGCACCAAAATCACAACTAATCCAACAAATAATAACAGATACCAACTAGAATGCAATAAAATGATACCAATAAGATACATAAAGTATTAATAATGTGATATCAACAAATAATGTAACAAGGTAAATACCAATTATGAATTAAAGCATATATGAACTAGAAAGTAAGGCAAAGACCAAACAAAATATCATATATATGTATACATAATAAATACAAACTAAGCATAAGTACACATATATAGATATAAACACCAAAATGACACAAAATAAGATAATCTTTTCACACTCGTATGTCAAAAATGTGTCATATGGAAACGGAAGTGTTGGGGTGTGAACTAGTAACAATTAAATTTAGACCCAATCACTTAAAACATGTTCACGAAGTTCTCAATTGATTGCAAACTTCATCACATTTGAATATAACCTCGTGTGACAATATAAATTGAACTCAATGAACAAACATACACAATGCATACAAGCATAGCATGTTGATGATTCTACAAACCAATAGAGTCATGACACTAAAAACGCAACTAGGATAAACGAAAATTGTGCAAACCGTTGATATATCATCCAAACTCCCTCAATAAGCATAAATATATTATTCTTTTGAATGAATAAATCAACTAAACTTAGGCCTTGGCAAATATTTTCTTTTAATGCCATATTTTCTTTTAGGCCATTGAACCACGTATTTCTTTTAGGTCCAAACATACGGTGGCTTACTATTCGCAAAGGATAATAAATCCTTTCGGATCCCTTTCCCATGCACATTTATATTTATCATTTTTATATCTCACAAAGCTCACGTGCAACGGATTTTGACATGCACTAGTCCTCCTAGGTTACAAATATGTAGATGACAAAATTGATAGGAAAACACCTCACAAAGCTCAAATATAACATGTGACGATTAAATTTGAAAAGAGCTCATGCATGTGTGAATAGATGCATGTAAAAAATAGAATCCATTTAAACAACACAAAGTCTAACTACTCCATGTAGGCATGGTAAAGAACACAATAAGGATTGACAATCTAAACCAAAAGTTCTAGCCACGTGGGAGCGGAAAATATGGTATTCTAACACCAGTGTATGACACATAAAGTGTGTCAAACTAAACTACACAGAAAAAAAATCTTTTTGAGTTTTTGAAATTTTTAACCAAAACTAAAAATATATACTCAAAAGACAACAAAAAAAATCATTTGTATTTTTCATTAATCTTAAATTACCAAAAAAAAATAAAACACAAATGATAAACAAAAATATTTTAGTATTTTTCATTTAAAGCAAACAAAAATGAAGAAAATATAATACAAAAGATAAACAAGTCATGATTTCTAGCATGAGATATGAAATAAATCAAAGACTAGAAAATGACTAAACATGCATACACCTAGCAAGGATATAGAATATGAATCACAAAAAGCTAGAGTATGCAAATAAAACTAACACATTCAACCTTTAAATTTAGCAAGGGAGGTTTCATGTGAAAGAAAATGAGAATCAACATATCTAATATCTAGCGCGTCTAAAAATGATTTCCGAACCCATATAGATGTATATTTAAAATGATGGGATTTGGAAACAAATGGGATGCTAGACATAGACTTCCTAGGACTTCTTTTAACATCAAAACAAAATGACCTAAGGTGACCTTTCCTACCACAATGAAAGCATGTGAAAACACGAGAAATGTTACCTAAGGTGTGACCTTTTCTAAAGTCTTTGGATAAAGTAGACCCTCTAAAACAAACAATGGTTTTAGCTTTAGCAACGGAAGTATTTGAACTAGATGAGCTAGAACCATCACAACTACTACTCGAGTCTTGTAAGTCATTTTTCATTTTCAAAGTATCGGACTCAAGTAATAAATTAGACTCCTCAAATTTACGGGACTCCTTCTTTAAATTTTCAATTACACCTAGAAGGTTATCACACTCCCCCTCAATGTGAGCAAACTTGTCCCTAAGAGTCTTTTCTCGACAGTCACTCTCTTTCTTGGACTTTTCTAAAATATTAAAATTGTGATTTATGTCCATGAGCTTTTCACAAAAAATATCTTTTTGAGATAGCGAGGTTTGCAAAAATTCAACTTTAGCTTTAAAGCAAGAATTTTCATCTTCAAGAAATTTAATTCTTTTTGCAAATCTCAAATTTAATTCTCTTAATTTTTCATTACACTTATTAAGCCCATTAAGTTCCTCTCGAATAGCTAAAACTTCTTTATTATTAGAAATGGAAAAATTATCATTAAGACGTCCCATCATGAGATACAAAACAAAAATGAGAGTGAGTAGCAAAAATGAACCACCTAAAAATGCAAGGAGCACAAAAATTATAAAAGTCGAAAAACGGATCTTTGACACGATAAATTAGCGCTCCGGCTCTGATACCAATTTGAAAAGGAAAGGCCCCTCAATTTGCAAATCAAAATTCTTTTTAATTATGCGGAAGAGTATGATGATGGTTCACTTAAAAACGAATAGACCAATTTTAATTTCTTTTATAAATTAAAATTAAACCAAGTGAAATATGATGAAACACACACATACAATTTGATTTCACTTAAACACAATTAATTAACCCAAGTCCAAGAAATTTGCCTAAGTCATATTTTCAATATTACTCAATTAGGCCAAACCAAATTTTAACAATTTAAATTAAATGACTTGAATTAAATTAACTAAACATTACCCAATATTTAATTTTGCACCAAATTAAACATGTAGTGATTAAACCAAATTTTATCTTTTTACCTAAGCATGTGTTCTAGGTGATATAGCAAGATAAAATTAAACAATGGATCACTACACCGCGATGTACGAGGAAAAACCCACAATGGGAAAAAAATCTCGGTCGACCCTAGCCTTAAGTCCACTAAGTATGGAATTACAATTACAAGACAGTAAGACTTTTAACACTCGACTCGATCCCTCTGAAGAACGACGATTCTTCTTGTAAACACTTCCGCCTAGTAGACAATCCCGGAGCTCCACCGGAATCTTTTCCTTCACCAATGATACATAGGTACACCGTCAACCACATATGGTGCCTTTCACCATATGAGAATGCTGCATCAAAACAAGCTTTTCTTCTTTGTGGGATTTAGATGGAAACTCAAACAAACTCTTCAAACGGATGAGTAAACAGGTGCCAAACACTCCATGTAATGATATATATATATATATGGAATTTGGAATTAATAAGCAATGGGTGAAAACTAGAATGTTAAATGAATTTTTCTTTAAAAGATGAACACTCAAAATAATGAACTTTTCTTGGAAGAATTTGCTCTCAAAAACTCTCTCTAGGAGTTGGAATAGAACGAAAATTTAAGTTAGAAAAGTTCATTTCCGCACTTAAGAAGTTCTGTCAAAAGATAGTGGGAAAAGAAGTGGGAAAGTGGGTTAAAAACTGCCAATTTACTTTTCCCGCCAAAACTCGTTTGAACGACATTCTCGTTCAAACGAAGTCTCGTTCGAACGAGACTTCTAACGAAGTTCCAGTGTGAACTCGTTAGAAATATCATTGGAAATCTCGTTCGAACGATACTTCGAACGACATTCCAGTGGCCTGTCTAGGAACTCATTGGCAAACTCGTTCGAACGGCATTACTGTTCAAACGACAAACTCGTTCGAACGGCATTTCGAACGAACTTCCAGAAGGTCTAAAAATTCTATTTTTGCCGAGAAACTTTATATACTTTATTTTAAAGTTTTAATAAAATCGTTCTGAAAATAAACAACAGTTTAAAACATAGTACACCCAATAAAAATGTTCCAAGCTCCTATATATATATATATATATATATATATATATATATATATAAATGCATTCATACCTTAGGAGCAATGGAACTATGTTGAATATGTTGAAACTAGGCACATCAAACTCGGCAATGTGATGAAGCTTTATACTCTTAGCCGATACGTCTTCAACATTAGTACATCATAGGCTTGAAGGATGGTCAATAACTCTATCCTATGACGCAAACGTTTTTGTCCGGAATTGAGCCAAAAATACAAAGGACTCAATTGGAAATTTGTGTCCTTACAGTGGGACATAGAAGGATTACAGGAGGGAGGACTCAACAGAAGCCAGGGAGTATTCTGGAAACAGTGATGCGATAACAGACACCATATTGTTTGAAAAATTGAAGTTGGAGAAATTGCTGGGGAGCAGTAGTTGCCCAAAAATAATCGTGAAGGATGCTGGTGCAAGGTTAAAACCACAAGTGTAGACGACAAGGGGTAAGGGTCGAAGAAGATTTTGTGTCTGAAGAACAATCCTCTAGGATTCGAGGAACGTGCAGAAGGGTGATTTACCAATGGGTAGAGAACATCCAATTGGGTCACATGTGGGGGAGTGCAGTGTCACACCCCGTAAAATCCGACAGACTGGGTGGCCAGCCTCCGTTCCCGAACTAAGCCAGGCGTTAACTAAATAAATACCATTCTTAGCATGAGACAGATATGAGACATAAATAAATAAGTCCGTAAGATAAATAATTGAATCAATCTCCAATGGTCATAAATAACTAAGCGATAAAATATCCATCATATACTAATTCTGAATAAAACCAATCTCCAATAATGATTAAATAAAATTTGAATAAATAAACCAACTGTAAATGCTCCAACTGGAAATCTTTAAACAACTTTGGAACCGAATCAACTGAGTCCCATAATGAAATACGAATGAAAAGAAAGCCTAAACTTAAAATAACGAATTAAAATGAATTCAGCTCCAGTTGCACCTCCAAATGATAATCTACAAGAATCTTATTTAGCCACTCCAAATACTAATCCTGAAAAAGATTAGTCAACGCATGGGTCAGAGCCAAAGCCCCGAGCAAGAATACACACTACTCCCCTCAAATAGGATCCTTGAATCCAGACAGTAGCATTATACGCAACAAATACCACAATAAAATATTTTAAATTACATGGGATAATTAAACACGATAAATATAAATCACTAACTATCCGTAGAGATCCCCATTTATAAAGGCACGCCAATATGATTTTAAATTCCCAATTCCCACGATGTTAATTTAACTAAATTAACCTACTTTTATTATTGTTCTAACATTTTATTAAAGTGTCACACTTCTCCTTGTCAATCGCCCTCTAACCCGTTTAAACTGTCGACCCCAATACCTGACAAGGTTCTACACACGACACGACATAAATCGCCCTCTGACCTGTTTAAACTGTCAGCCCCGACACATTATGTCGCCATAAATTTTAATACCCGTTTTTATCTTAGGCATTAATTCTCAATTTCATAATTTATAAATTACCCCACCCTTTTAATTGATGTGAGATCCTAAAAATACCCCTTAGTCCTATACCTAAGGGTCCCCAAGTAATCAATCCGTCCTACCCTATGTATAGGATGAATTTCTAACCTAAAGCTCGACCTAGTCTCATGCCTAGGCTAACATAACGACGATAAAGTATCAAAAATTAGCCCACCCCAATATGATAAGAATCGCGATAATGTACCCTCACTAGTCCCGTACCTAGAATGCGTAAATCATCAAAAGGCCTACCCACTAGTCACATACCAGAAAGACATCTAAAATATAGGGAGAGCAAAGTACTCAACAACCCATCGTCACAAAGGCAATATAATAATACCAACAACTCACACAAACAAGCATAATCAATCAACGTGTAAAACTACACATGATAGTCCAATTCAATTAAATCTTAATTTAATTATCACCTCGTCATAAACATCCAATTAATCTCATTTAATTATTTTAAATTAAATATACCGCCATTTCATCATTTAAAACATCAAAATTCCAATTTCATTATCTCAAGACAAATTACATGAGTTATACGCCCCCAAATTCATTTATTACAAAACTAGGTACATGCAACCTATGCCCATAAAACCCAAAATCCACTCATCAATCCTACGTACCCAAAGGGTTATGAATATTATTCAGATTAAAAGATTTAATAAAAATAGCCCCATAGTTTGTGTCCACTTTCTCTAATTAAGTTACTAATTATTTTTAAGAAAACATGTAATTAAGTGCTTAGGCGACACTTAAAACGCATAATACTAAGGGAAAGGAATAGAGTATTCATGCCTGTGAAGATTGTGTTGAAAATTTGATTAGGAATCTGGATTCCTCTCGAAACATTAGCGAAGAAGTGTTCTTGAACAAACTTGATTAAACTCCAATTAAGCCTCCCAAAACTTGTGACAAAAACTTGATTGAGTAGAAGGTTAATGATTATGAGTTAGAGGAAAAATATTGGGAAGTGTTCTCTGGAGAAAAACTTGAGAAAAAGTGATTATGAGAAGTGCCCCTACGGATTAACAAGGTTATATAGTGTTTAGGATTCCTAATCCTAAACAATATCTCATTACAAACAACTTGCAGTGCACGATTACTGAAGGGATCGATCCTGGCGTTGATCGATCGAATGCCCAGAAAACCTGACAGTTCGCCTTAAAAAATATAAGGTACGAATATTTAAAAATTCATATAAAATCCGTTTTAACTCCGATTTTAATTCCGCTTGAAGTTTTATTCTTATAAAATCATAACCAACATAATTAATCAATAAAAATTATTAAATCCAAAAATTTATTTTTCTCGAATATTCCCCAATTAATTAATTAAATTAATTAATAAAAACACGGGGTGTTACATACTTCCCCGATAGCAAAGAATTCCGTCCTCGAAATTAGACAAAGCATACACATCAATGCGTAAATCTCGCAAGAGAAACTAAGGCTCACATATGCCTACCTCGTAGAATGCCATAATTAGGCGTCCATAAACCCAATTCTACGCGCACTTGCTCCACGAGCAACAAAATAATATGTATAGCCTATAAACGTACGCATAACTATGAAAAATAACGCGTACCACACGCTCTCACAAAGCCCCCACTCGATCTTATATTGGAAAGTCATCAAAATGCTAACATCAAATTAAATCTCAACATCAAAAATCGATACATACGATACCTAATAACTGCACTAAAATCTCTAAAATAATTATCATCTCCAAAATTCATTTTAAGGATCCTCACATTAAGCTTACTAATTATAAACTCAATGCCCACGATGTCCTTAGCACAAAGCTTGACATCTCCAAGAAACACATCTAACACGTATGATAGACCCTCTACCTTAAGGAGTACGAATCAACAACGGGAATCAAAGATCGGCAACGCGAAAGCTAAACGGACTCATAACCTACGAGACCTAAGACCATGCTCTGATACCATTCTGTAACACCCCTCCCGGGGAGAGCGGAGCACTAATTGCGATAAAACTAACCGAATCCACAAATAACAAGGTATAGAACATCTAAAATCCCATAATATAAAATAAATGAATCCACTAATCTCAATCTCTTCAAATGAAATACAATCAAAAGTCTCTCGAAATAATACAACTATCTATCTCAAAATAAAATTCTCTATACAACAAAACTAAATACAAATCTTCCTCAACTTGTATTCTCGAATAATCTTCCCAAAAATAAACCACGCTAAAATCCATCTCCTATAAATCCCAAGTGCCCAAAATCCGCGCTAACCTTTCACTAAAAGAAAATATGGAAAGTACACAAACGACATGACAGATGCGCAACAAATATTAGAGGTGAATAAAATGTAACAATACGAGTACGAATATTCAAATCAAATGCGAATCTCTTAAGCATTTTTATCAATATAATTTCTCAACAATACATTAATCAGCGTCACCAGGCCTCACCATATCGCGTCATACTTTATCAAGTAGCCGGAACAGGAGTATTGGAGGTGACCATCATCAGTGCCATATTAAAATCTCATGAGAACATGATCAACACAATAATAATATCATATGAATCAAATATAGAATCCAACAATAATTTTCAGATTTCTAATTAAATTTAGCAATTCAAATTTGAGTTAATAATCACAAGAAAACAAAGGAAATAACACTCGCGAGATTAAGGAGCATATTGTGTAAACCCCCATACCTCAAAATCATCACATGAATCGACACATAAAAATTAGCCTCTAAATCTTATCGCACCATCACGTTCCTCTCGTAAAAATAATCAAATCTCGTTTTAGCCCAAACTCGAGAAAACACCAAATAAGCCTTCTAATCTAAGGTTGAAATCTTGAATAAGTTTAGGGATATGGTTTGTAGATGAAAGGGAGTAATTTTGGAGAGGACTTCTTGTTGAAAAGTTTGAGAAAAGTGATTTGAAAAGCCAAGCCATGAATTTGTTGATATATAAAGGAATAAGAGTTTGATTAAGAAAAGAGTTCTAATCAGATACAAACACTCAAAAATTTTATTTTGGATGGTCGAACCGTTAGAATGGCATGAAATTTCAGTATGTTGCAGCGATCGGCTCAAAGGGACTGCTATGAAAAATTTAACTCGATCGGACGGTCGGATTTGTAAAACTATTATTTTTTCCTAGAGAGTTTTATGTTTTGAGGACTCTTGGAGAGTTTTATGTTTTGAGAACTCTTCTATATAATAAAAATGCAATTAAAACTCCATTTTAATTCTAATTCCAATTTCGTTTGAAAATTATTTTTCAAATATAAAACCAACATTTTAAATTATAAAATTTATAAAATCCAAAATTTCATTTTTCTTCGATTTTCAAAATTAATTTAAAAATTCCCATTTAAAAAATATGGGTTGTTACATACTTCTCCACTAACAAGGAATTTCGCCCTTGAAATTCAACGAAGCCTAAAACTCAAAAATAAGGCCACACCAACAATCTCCAAAAATAAATCTCATCTCCAAAATTCAACTTTAATTATGTCACAACGTGTATTAGTGACGTGGCATTTATTTATCTCAGCTGGGAGTCGGTATAGACTACTTTGGGTATGAAATAAGGATTTTTATTAATTAATTTGGATGTCGATTTTGAGTGCACGGTTGAGTCCGAATGGGCCGAGATAGTCTAAAAAGTGTGTGACACCCCGTCTAATAAAATATCGGGTGATCAGACCTATACCAAAGTAAAACAGGAATCTCAGTTGGTTCATCCTTAGCATCAATGTCAAAAACTTTTTAAAACTTACTAACCACCTAGTATTCCAAAAGCTGGTGCCAAATTTTAACTTTTTAATTAAAACAAAACAGTACATGCGGAATAAAAATAAACCATTCACACAACTGAATTAAAATAACTAAATAAGTAATTAAATAATTTGACGAATAAACCATCGGCCACCAAAATGAAATAGTCCAATACAAATATTCAACACCTGAATCAAAATTTGAAAACTAAACCGATAAATGATTCCTACTCTAGGAATGAAACAATGATGCGTCTAATCCAATCTCCTGCTAGAATCCACATATGCCGCAGCTCCGTGTCCCTAGAATAGAATATCAATCCTGGCATTCCTGTGGCTGGACACCTAAAAGGTTTTGAAATTAGTTTTACAGCAAGGGTTAGAATCCAAAATATTTTGAAAATATTTAGAAAGTGAATTAACTGCAGTAATTTAAAATGCATGAAGGCCCTTCATATTTAAGTTAGTGTCACACTCCCTTGTGGACATTCTCAACCCTCCACTAATGTGCACACCTAACGGTCACCTTGACCCCCACCTAGTTGCACTACCCGGTCCAACTAGTCCTGGTATAACCTCCCCTTGCCATACTACTCTAACCCGAGTATAATGATTCTTGAATTATAAGTTGTTTCACCAATTAACTTAATTAATTCCTTCGTAAAGAATAGTATATAACTGTGTCACAAGTTATATAAAGTAAATACATCACACACTGTATTATTACCCATATATAATATTGAATACCATTATATACGTACCTTTACTAAACATCCACACATATAGCATACGTATATCCATCCCTCCGAGTATACCCTCGCCGGATGATTCCCTCTAAAGTGCTATCCCACTAGGTGTGCTCACATAACCTAGTTACCCAAGTTGGGTTCGCTCACCAATCTGGCCTAAAACATAAACGAAGTGGAGGCGGTCATATTCCTTTCCTGAAAGTGAGATAATCTCCTCACCCATATACCGGACGCTATGACCTGGGGATATACTCACCCAACTCCTCAAGCTAGGGGATTCACCGACATCGCGCAACCTCCCTTCATAGCACTAGAGTATATAAATTAAATAAATATTTAATCACTGATATTTAATAGCACACACAATAAATATACACACACATATCTATATATACTATCACTACACCGTATATATATATTATAAACCCCGGCTTTGCCGTGTACTCAAAAACCCGTAACACTATCCTGTAATTTCCCGCGTCTCTGGCCCGACTCAACTTAATTAATTTTCTCACTTATAAAATTATCATTACCCCAAGTCTGTGGTCCGACTCTAATATATTTAATTCACACTCAATTCATATAATTTTTTTCTCCGAGTCTGTGGTCCGACTCTAATTAAATTAATTAACACACCTATTAATTTAATACCTTCCCGAGTCTATCATCCGACTCTAATTAAATTAATTAACACACCTATTAATTTAATACCTTCCCGAGTCTATCGTCCGACTCTAATTAAATTAATTAACACACCTATTAATTTAATACCTTCCCGAGTCTATCGTCCGACTCTAATTAAATTAATTAACCCACTTATTAATTTAATACATTCCCGAGTCTGTGGTACGACTCTCATTTAATTAATTTACACATTAATTAATTAAACCCTTCCCGAGTCTATCGTCCGACTCTAATTAAATTAATTAACATGCCTATTAATTTAATACCTTTCCGAGTCTATCGTCCGACTCTAATTAAATTAATTAACCCACCTATTAATTTAATACCTTCCCGAGTCTATCGTCCGACTCTAATTAAATTAATTAACACACCTATTAATTTAATACCTTCCCGAGTCTATCGTCCGACTCCAATTAAATTAACTAACCCACCTATTAATTTAATACCTTCCCGAGTCTATGGTCCGACTCCCAGTTAATTAATTTACACATTAATTAATTTATACCAATCCCGAGTCTACAATCTGACTATAAATTGATTACTTACAACATCAATTAATTTAATACTTTTTCGAGTCTACTTTTCGACTCTACCTTCATTAATTAACCCATCCATTAATTTAATAACTTGGTGTCACCCAACCACTATCCCCGAACTCGCTCACTTGGCCCGTAACTTAATATTTCCCGAGTCTATGTTCCGACTCCAAATTAATTTGCTGTGTCAATAATTAATTAAATACTTTGCTGTCACTTAACCAACATACCCGGACTCGCTCACTTGGTCCATTTTTACATCTCATAATTTCATTCCCACATATTCACCCATAATGTGTCACACATTCATCTCCATAAATTTCTCAATTATATTTACCTATAATTACCAACATACCTGGACTCACCCACTTGGTCCATAATTAAATATTTCACCTCAATTTCTTTAATAATGTAGCGCCACCCCACTACAATGCCAGAACATTATTCCTCGGCCCAATATCAATAGTTATGAATTATTTTCCCAAATTCGTTCATCTCATGACATGTCGTTCACACCCTCCTAAACCCAATTATATCACCCTATAATTGTTAAGGAAATATGTGTCACATATGAATATGCCACTAAATAAAAGTAAGGGATTTAATCTTAAATAAAATTCTCTTTATATACAAAACTGGCCGAACTGCCAAGTTTCTGGGACCGTCGATCGATCAATCCCCCAGGGTTAATCAATCGATTGAACAGGTGATCATCTTCCCCGGCTTGCTGTTTCAACCATTAACGAACCCTCAAGCTTTTGTTTCTTCCCAAACCTTTACCCAAATCACAACCAACATATTCTCCACACAAGAAAAGGTTCTAAACACCCTAGAGACCTTAATCCATCAACAATTTGTCCAAAACCCTAAGTATATCCGATTTGAGTTTTTCACCCGGGTCTCGTTCTACCAAATCCGACCCCACCATATTATGTCCATGTAATCACTATACATATTGTAATTCACTCTACAATTTAATCTTAACAGACCCAAATCATAACTTAACATCCATTGAGTAATTAAATCAGCCCATTACTCTAAATTCCTAAAAACTCAATTTTAATTATGGTTACACACCCAAAACAAATTTTCATATACACACACTATGATATGAATTGATTATCATCAATTTAGAAATCACAACAGTTAACCACTTGCCTGGAATTGTTCGTAGAGTCTGATCCGTTGGTGTAGTCCCATAATTTTGGCTCCAATAATCCCCAATTGCTCTTAGTTTTCCTTCCCCCAATTTTCCTCTCAAGCCCTAGGCTTAGAATTTGTGTTTTCTGTCGTTCAACACTTCTCCCTTTAGGTTAGAAGCCCTTAATCCCGTTTTTGGTCATATGGGCCTAATTAAAATGTCCCAACCCACCCCGTATGGGTCCGGCTATGCCCAAAAATACCTCGAGACCCAATTACTACCCCCGGGCACTCTTTTTTGACTATCTCGGCCCATCTGGACTCAACCGCCCACTCAGAATTGCCATCCAAAATACTTTTCGACATTTCCCAATTTCGACCTCACAATGCGACACACGAGATTTCGAACCATTAAACTTAAAAGTCGCCAATTATAAATAATTCGGCTCACTCAAATAAATTCTCCAAATCATAAATTTTAGTTTCTCCAATTTAAATATTCTTATAACTCCCAAAATAATTAAATATTTAATCCTCAAAATTACGGGGTGTTACATACTCCCCCCCCCCCCCCCCCCCTTACAAAGGAATTTCGTCCTCGAAATTAAGATGAGCGTAATGTTCCAAGCTTCGCATATCACTCTCTAGTCATGTGCCTCTAAGCCCGCTATTTCTATCCCATTCGCTTCTAAGCTTAAGTTACACAAGTATGCATTTAAATTAACCAGGGCGCCCATACACCCGATACTCGTGCTTAACCGCACAAAATTTGCCTTAATTAACCCGGGTGCCTATACACCCTATCCCCGTGCTTAACCGCACAAAATTACCCGACTATGCTAGTCGTAACCCGTAATATAACTTCGAACCCGTAGTCATATATATATATATATATATACTACCCGGGGTACTCAGCCTATGTACTAACGACCAGACATCTCCCCACTTTCCAACGTTGCGCTAAGTTTCATGCGTGGGATGTCTCGCAAAGCGACATCCAAACAAGGAACCCTCCCAATACACTACTACCTAACATTCTCGGTCGTTGAGATCCGTTAGACCCTCAGTCCATAGCACGTACCCCTAAATACTTGTCTCTTAACACAAAAGTATATACGCTTACCCTCATGCTACCAAAGACAACATAAAATACCGCGCCCTTACTATCACTAGTCCTTGCGCAAAATAAACCCTGAGCTATCTCTTTGCTCGAACATAATTCAAACCACCTTGATTCACTTTAGTAACCACCCCTACTTTTCGAGATAAAATGTGAGAACACGAAACCTCACTTTGTGTCTATCGCACCACACAATATAACATATATACACACATATACATAGGCTAAACCCCCTCTCAAGTGATACCTAGTACCAATCATATCTTGGTGTCATGAACACAAAATCTTACCCCCACTATTCACAATAGTTCAAACCCATCGCTATCCAGCAGATATTTAGGAAATATGATCAACCCTACTCCCATAATTCTCGAAAGTAGTAGCACTTCGCATAATTCAAACCTTCACTTAGTGTACACCTCCACTCTCCCCTGAAGAACACCACAGAACTCCGCTACCCCACGGAAAGTTTATCCACATACTATGGCTGCTACAGCCAGCGCGCCCACTCAATTCGACTCACCAGTGAACTGTAGTGAAAATAAGTTGTATATTGTGACATCCTCCTTGTCACTCAAAAATATACCCCATTCCCATAGGGTAAAAATAATTACCTCCATACTCCAGCTGCAACGGCTGATCCTCGGGTTCCGAAGCATCTTCTCCCTGCCCGAATGCACCAATGACTTGCTTTAGTGGCTGTACATCCCGAACCTCATCCTGTAGTTGATCCCTGCCTCGCTTAAGATAATTTCTCTTCATTTGTCTCGCTCCCCCACAAATGAAACACCTTCTAATACATTTACCATGCCACTGATCCCTTCCATGCCGACCTTGTTGGAATTCCTGGCCATCCTGCCGATAGCCTCCAGTTCTAAATCGTTTGGCATGATTTCCCTCCCGAAAATCCTGCCCCTGATCTCCCCCTGTCTGTTGCTGGGATACACCACTGGTACTGTTCCCTTCTGCCTTATCCGACTGGCAAATTTCCACTCCCCTCCCACTTCCTTTCACGTGGAAGCGATATTCCCGACAGTGCAGGAGTGGTGCGTTAATGACATCAGTATAAGCTACTAATGCGGGATTACCAATAAAATGTTGTTTGATTCTCCAGACAAACCCATCCATAAACCATGCTTTCTTTCTCTCTTCATCTCTTACCTCATCTGGTACCAACTTTGCCAATCGAGTAAATTCTTCCTCCTAATCGACCACTAAACGGTCTCCCCGAGTCACCTCTCTAAATTTTCTCCTCATTCCGGTCTCAATCGCTGGAGGAAAATACGTGCGGTCGAACCACACCCAAAACTCTGCAATAGCTAGCGTATCCATTTCCTCAACTGTGGTGATCGACTCCCACCTCTCTAGCGCTGCTCCCACTAAACTAAAAGTGGCTAGCATTTACTTCCGCACCTCATCGTAATCTCTCATACGTAGGTGATGCTGGATATCTCTCTTCCTTGACACACTAGCACTACACCTGAACCCCCTCTCAACTCTGGTGGACGCCCACTATTGAAAAATCTCTCGTACTTGCTGCCACCCCGACGACCCCGCGCGATCCTGAACATCTGGCGCCCCTAACACTTGTGGTTGATTTCATGAAAAGTACCCTGCCATTGCGACCACCGTCGCTTCAACTACCTGTGCCACTAGTTCAGTTACCTGTGCTGCTAAAATCATCTCTGGCCATTGCTGCGGTAACTCTTGCTCCTGATGAGCCTCCCTAGTCTCATCTCCCCCTGCTGCCCTAGCTGTTCCCTCTCCTGGGCAACGTCTGGAATGATAATCGAGTCATATGAGTTCACCCTCAAATATAAATTTGGCAGAAGAACGTAAATGCACATACGTATAAGAATACAACAATCCTATGATAGGGCTCTATATCAAAGATTGCTAAGCCGAAACGTAAAAAGCCGCACAGATCCTAAGGACACTAGAACCTGATGCTCTGATACCATTTGTGACACCTCGCCTAATAAAATACCGGGTGATCAGACCTATACCAAAGTAAAACAGGAATCCTAGTTGGTTCATCCTTAGCATCACTGTCGAAAACTTTTTAAAACTTACTTACCACCTAGTATTCCAAAAGCTCGTGCCAAATTTTAACTTTTTAATTAAAACAAAACAGTACATGCGGAATAAAAATAAACCATTCACACAACTTAATTAATATAACTAAATAGGTAATTAAAAAATATGCCGAATAAACCATCGGCCGCCAAAGTGAAATAGTCCGATACAAATATTCAACACCTGAATCAAAATTTGAAAACTGAACTGATAAATGATTCCTACTCTAGGAATGAAAGAACGATGCGTCTAATCCAATCTCCTGCTAACATCCACATATGCCGCAGCTCCGTGTCTCTGGAATAGAATATCAATCATGGCGTCCCTGTGGCTGGACACCTAAAAGGTTTTTAAAATAGTTTTATAGCAAGGGTTAGAACCCAAAACATTTTGAAAAGATTTAGCTAGTGAATTAACTGCAGTAATTTAAAATGCATGAATGCGCTTCATATTTAAGTTAGTGTCGCACTCCCTTGTGGACATTCTCAACCCTCCACTAATGTGCACACCTAACGGTCACCTTGACCCCCACCTAGTTGCACTACCCCGTCCAACTAGTCCTAGTATAACCTCCCCTTGCCATACTACTCTAACCCCAGTATAATGATTCTTGAATTATAAGTTGTTTCACCAATTAACTTAATTAATTCCTTCATTAAGAATAGCATATAACTGTGTCAGAAGTTATATAAAGTAAATACATCACACATTGTATTATTACCCATATATAATATTGAATACCATTATATACGTACCTTTACTAAAAGTCCACGCATATAGCATACGTATATCCATCCCTCCGAGTATACCCTCGTCGGATGATTCCCTCTAAAGTGCTATCCCACTAGGTGTGCTCACATAACCTAGTTACCCAAGTTGGGTTCGCTCACCAACCTGACATAAAACATAAACAAAGTAGAGGCGGTCATATTCCTTCCCTGAAAGTGAGATAATCTCCTCACCCATATACCGAACGCTATGACCTGGGGATCTACTCACCCAACTCCTCAAGCTAGGGGATTCACCCACATCGCGTAACCTCCCTTCATGGCAGTAGAGTATATAAATTAAATAAATATCTAATCACCGATATTTAATAGCACACACATTAAATATACACACACACACACACATATATATATATATATATATATATATATATATATATATATATATATTATAAACCCCGGCTTTACCGTGTACTCGAAAACCCGTAACACTAGCCTATAATTTCTCGAGTCTCTGGCCTGACTCAACTTAATTAATTTTCTCACTTATAAAATTATCATTACCCCGAGTCTATGGTCCGACTCTAATATATTTAATTCACACTCAATTAATATAATATTTTTTTCCCGAGTCTGTGGTCCGACTCTAATTAAATTAATTAATATACCTATTAATTTAATACCTTCCCGAGTCTATCACCTGACTCTAATTAAATTTATTAACACACCTATTAATTTAATACTTCCCGAGTCTATCGTCCATCTCTAATTAAATTATTAACATAAATATTAATTTAATACCTTCCCGAGTCTATCGTCCGACTCTAATTAAATTAATTAACACACCTATTAATTTAATACCTTCCCGAGTCTGTGGTACGACTCTCATTTAATTAATTTACACATTAATTAATTAATACCCTTCCCGAGTCTATCGTCCAACTCTAATTAAATTAATTAACACACCTATTAATTTAACACCTTCCCGAGTCTATCGTCTGACTCTAATTAAATTAATTAACACACCTATTAATTTAATACCTTCCCGTGTCTATCGTCCAACCCTAATTAAATTAATTAACACACCTATTAATTTAAATTAATTAACACACCTATTAATTTAATACCTTCCCGAGTCTATCGTCCGACTCTAATTAAATTAATTAACCCACCTATTAATTTAATACCTTCCCGAGTTTGTGGTCCGACTCCAAGTTAATTAATTTACACATTAATTAATTTATACCACTCCCGAGTCTACAATCCGACTCTAAATTGATTGATTACAACATCAATTAATTTAATACTTTTTCCGAGTCTACTTTTCGACTCTACCTTCATTAATTAACCCATCCATTAATTTAATAACTTGGTGTCACCCAACCATTATCTCCGGACTCGCTCACTTGCCCCGTAACTTAATATTTCCCGAGTCTATGTTTCGACTCCAAATTAATTTACTCTCTCATTAATTAATTAAATACTTTGGTCTCACTTAACCAACATACCCGGACTCGCTCACTTGGCCCATATTTACATCTCATAATTTCATTCCCACATATTCACCCACAATGTGTCACACATTCATCTCCATAAATTTCCCAATTATATTTACCTATAATTACCAACATACCCGGACTCACCCACTTGGACCATAATTAAATATTTCACCTCAATTTCTTTAATAATGTAGCGCCACCCCACTACAATACCCGAACATTATTCCTCAGCCCAATATCAATACTTATGAATTATTTCCCCAAATTCGTTCATCTCATGACATGCCATTCACACCCTCCTAAACCGAATTATATCACCCTATAATTGTTAAGGAAATATGTACCACATATGAATTTTTCACTAAATAAAAGTAAGGGATTAAATCTTAAATAAAATTCTCTTTATATACAAAACTGGCCGAACTGCCAAGTTTCTGGGACCGTCAATCGATCGATCCCCCTGGGTCGGTCGATCGATCGAACAGGTGATCGTCTTCCCCGGCTTGTTGTTTCAGCCATTAGCGAACCCTCAAGCTTTTGTTTCTTCCCAAACCTTTACCCAAATCACAACCAACATATTCTCCACACAAGAAAAAGTTTTAAACACCCTAGAGACCTTATTCCATCAACAATTTGTCCAAAACCCTAAGTATATCCGATTTGGGTTTTTCACCTGGGTCTCGTTCTACCAAATCCGACCCCACCATATTCAGTCCATGTAATCACTATACATATTGTAATTCACTCTACAAATTAATCTTAACAGACCCAAATCATAACTTAACATCCATTGAGTAATTAAATCTGCCCATTACTCTAAATTCATAAAAACTCAATCTTAATTATGGTTACACACCCAAAACGAATTTTCATATACACACACAATGATATGAATTGATTATCATCAATTTTGAAATCACAACAGTTAACCACTTGCCTGGAATTGTTCGTAGAGTCTGATCCGTTGGTGTAGTCCCATAATTTTGGCTCCAATAATCCCCAATTGCTCTTGGTTTGCTTTCCCCCAATTTCCCTCTCAAGCTCTAGGCTTAGAATTTGTGTTTTCTATCGTTCAACACTTCTCCATTTAGGTTAGAAACCCTTAATCCCGTTTTTGGTCATATGGGCCTAATTAAAATGGCCCAACTCACTCCGTGTGGGCCCGTCTATGCCCAAAAATACTCCGAGACCCAATTACTACCCCCGGGCACTCTTTTCTGATTAGCTCGACCCATCCAGACTCAATCGCGCACTCAGAATTGCCATCGAAAATACTTTTCGACATTTCCCAATTTCGACCTCAAAATGCGACACACGAGATTTCGAACCATTAAATTTAAAAGTCGCCAATTATAAATAATTCGGCTCACTCAAATAAATTCTCCAAATCATAAATTTATGTTTCTCCAATTTAAATATTTTTATAACTCCCAAAATAATTAAATATTTAATCCTCAAAATTACGGGGTGTTACAAAGTGTACCCGGGGGTAGTAAATGGGTCACAGGTTATTTTTATGCATAACCGGGGCCAACGGGGCTATTTGGGTCACTTGAGCTTGACCCATTAGGCTAAAAATTGGATTAGAGGTTTTAAACCTAATTGAGAGACTGTTCAACTGTAGTTAACAAATTCTAAACATAAGGGCTGGAGAGAAAAGCAGACGAAGCAAGTGGAAAACAAATTGGGGATCTTTTGGAGACAAATCGAGGGACAAATTGGGTGTTCTTTATCTACACTTTCTCTACACCAACAAATCTAGATCTATGAACCCAAAGGAAAGTGGTTAACTTGATGTGATGTTCAATTTTGATACTCAATTCATATTTTTGTGATGTGTAAATCAAATTCCGTTTTGGGTATAAATGGGTATTCGGGTTAAATTGGCTTTTGAGAAAGGGTATATCTTGATGACATTTGGGGTGATATTAGTATGTTTCATGATTATGTAGTATAGGACTATGAACCGTATGATTAAATCTAGCAAGAATTGATATTTAATTTCTGGTAATAGAGATGTAAAGTGTGTGGGTGTTTGAAACCCGGGCAAAACCCGATTCTGGAAAACGTAAGAATTTGTGGAAATTTGTTATTGAATTAAAGCTTCTAGGCTGATTAGAACCTATTTTCGTATGTTAATATGGTTGATTATGATCGGAGATTACTATGGGAGAAAGTAGAAGCTTGGTTGTGTTAACAATGGCTCAAATAGAATCATGGAGAAGAAAGGGACATGGACGATCGATCGATCGACCCAGGCATCGATCGATCTATGGTCCTAGATTTTTGACAGGTTTGCCAGTTTTATATATATGGGGGAAATAAAAATCTAAATTTAATTCCTATGTTTTATTTAGTGACAAATAAATAGGAGGCACATATTCCTAACAATTTTGGGGAAAGAAATTAGGATTAGGGAAGATTTATGTGGGGCACTTTATGGATCAATTTGAGGAATTCGATTCCAAAATAATTAGATACGGATCAAGTGAGCGAGTCCGGGTATATTGGTTGAGTGACACCAGGGCATTAAATTAATTAATTTGGAGTCGGGATATAGACTCGGATAATATTTAATTTCGGGTCAAGTGAGCGAGCCCGGGTGTATGGGTTGTGTGACACCAAGGTAATAAATTAATTATTGTGTGAATTAGTTAAATTTGAGTCGGAACTATAGACTCGAGAAAGTATTATATTAATTTATGTGTAAATTAATTATTAATCATAGTTGGAGCATAAACTCGAGATTCTATGTAGAGGCTAGTGTTACAGACTCAGTACACGGTAAAGCCGAGATATTTTATATTTATATATATACGGTGTGCGATAGTATATATATGGCGTGTGCATATAAATATCAGTGATTAGATATTATTAATATATATACTCTAGTGCTATCGGAGGAGGTTGCGCGCTGTGGATGAATCCCCTAGCTTGAGGAGTAGGGCGAGTATATCCCTATGTCATAGCGTCCATTATATGGGTAAGGGGATTATCTCACTTTTAGGGAAGGAATATGACCGCCTCCATTATGTATGTTTTTGGCCAAGTTAGTGAGTGATTCTGACTTGGGATAACTAGGTTATGCGAGTACACCTAGTGTGATAGCACTTTAGAGAATACATCCAGTGAGTTATTACTTGGAAGGATGGGTTATATTTATATTCAACATATGTGTGAATATTGTAATATGGTTCTACGTATATAATGGGATACATAGTTATATACGGGTCATTAAATACATGTAGTGAATTGTATTAATTATATATGGGTTATATTCACATTCAACATGTGGGATTGTTGTAAGATAACTATACATACATAATGGGGTGAATAACTATATACGGGAAGTTTAAATACATGGAGAAAATTGTATTATTTATATAACTATTGATTGTTATATGGCTTTCAAGGAAAGATGATTAACTAAGTTAAGGTGGTAAATAACTTATAAATCATGCATTGAAAATACTCGGGATTGAGTAGGGCGGTTGGCAAGAGATATATTAAGTATCTAGTTTCAGGGTAGAAAACTAGGTGATATAAAGAAAGCGTTAGGTGTGCACATTAGTTGAGAGGTGAGTTTGTACTCAAGGGAGGGCAACACTAACTTAAATATAAAGCGCATTCATGCATTTTATATTACTGCAAGTTAATCATCTGCTAAATGTTTTCAAAATATTTTGGGTTCTAACCCTTGCTATAAAATATTTTCAAAACCTTTTAGGTGTCCAGCCACAATGACGGCAGGCTTGCTTCATTCCAGGGATTCACTGCTGCAGCATATGTGGATATTACAGGATTTGGATAGGTGCCTCTATTCATTATATTCCTAGTGTAGGGATCTTCTATCAGATATTCAAGCATACTGCTCACGATTTTATTTAGTATTTATTTCAGATGCTTGAGATCCATTATTATATGTCTTTATATTTAGGTTGGATTTTAGTTGATGGTTATTTGGCCTGTTTCTTATTTATATGTGATGGCTGGATTCATTTAGCTCGTGATTGTTAATGATTTATTTCTGCATGAGTATTTTATTGAATTAATGAAAGATAAAATTTTGACACCAGTGTATTTTCACTTAGGTGGTTAGTAATTAAATTAGAACAGGTTTCTACCATCTGTGATACCCCGCCTAATTAACCCCGGGTGATCAATCCTAAATTAAATTAGAACAGGTTTCTCAATTGGTTCATTCTTAGCATCACTGTCGAAACTTTTTAATTACTAACCACCTAAGTGAAAATAGACTGTGCCAAAATTCTATGTTTTATTAATTCAATGAAATACTCATGCGGAAATAAATCATTAACAATCACGATCAAAATGAATCCAACCATCACATATAAATAAGAACCTGACCAAATAAACATTGGCTAAAATCCAACACAAATGTAAAGACAGATAATAATGGATCTCAAGTATCTGAAATAAATACTAAATAAAACCATGATCAACATGCTCGAATATCTGATAGAAGATCCCTACACTAGGAATAGAAGGAATAGAGGTTCGTATCCAAATCCTACAACATCCACATATGCTGAAGCAGCGAATCCCCGGAATGAATCAAACCTGGCGTCCCTGTGGCTGGACACCTAAAAGGTTTTGAAAATATTTTATAGCAAGGGTTAGAACCCAAAATATTTTGAAAACATTTAGCAAATGATTAACTTACAGTAATATAAAATGCATGAATGCGCTTCATATTTAAGTTAGTGTCGCACTCCCTTGAGGACAAACTCTCCTCTCAACTAATGTGCACACCTAACGCTTTCTTTATATCCCACCCAGTTTTCTACCCGGAAACTAGATACTTGATATATCTCTTGCCAACCGCCCTACTCAATCCCGAGTATTTTCAATGCATGATTTATAAGTTATATACCACCTTAACTTAGTTAATCATCTTTCCTTGAAAGCCATATAACATTCACTAGTTATATAAATAATACAATTTTCTCCATGTATTTAAACTTCTTGTATATAATTATTCACCCCATTTTGTATGTATAGTTATCTTACAACAATCCCACATGTTGAATGTGAATATAAGCCATATATAATTAATACAATTCACTACATGTATTTAATGACCCGTATATAACTATTTATCCCATTATATATGTAGAACCATATTACAACATTCACACATATATTGAATATAAATATAACCCATCCTACCAAGTAATAACTCACCGCATGTATTCTCTAAAGTGATATCACACTAGCTGTACTCTCGTAACCTAGTTACCCCATGTCAGAATCGCTCACTAACTTGGACAAAAACATACATAATGGAGGCGGTCATATTCATTACCTAAAAGTGAGATAAGCCCCTCACCCATATAATGGATGCTATGACCTGGGGATATACTCGCCCTACTCCTCAAGCTAGGAGATTCACCCACATCGCGCAACCTCCTCCGATAGCACTAGAGTATATATATTAATATTATCTAATCACTGATATTTATATGCACACACCATATATATACTATTGAACACTGTATATATATAAATATAAAATATCTCGGCTTTACCGTGTACTGAGTCCGTAACACTAGCCTATACTTAGTATCTAGAGTTTATGGTCCAACTCTGATTAATAATTAATTTACACATAAATTAATATAATACTTTCTCGAGGCTATAGTTTCGACTCAAATTTAATTATTTCACACATTAATTAACTTATTACCTTGGTGTCACCCAACCCATACACCCGGGCTTGTTCACTTGGCCCGAAATTAAATATTATCCGAGTCTATATCCCGACTCCAAATTAATTAATTTAATGCCCTGGTATCACTCAACCAATATACCCGGACTCGCTCACTTGATCCGTATCTAATTATTTTGGAATCGAATTCCTCAAATTGATCCATAAAGTGCCCCACATAAATCCTCCCTAATCCCAATTTCTTTCCCCAAAATTGTTAGGAATATGTGCCTCTTATTTATTTGTCACTAAATAAAACATAGGAATTAAATTTAGATTTTTATTTTCCCCATATATATAAAACTAGCGAACCTGTCAAAAATCTGGGACCATCGATCGATCGATGCCCTGGGTCGATCGATCGATCGTCCATGTCCCTTTCTTCTCCATGATTCTATTTGAGCCATTGTTAACAAAACCAAGCTTCTACTTTCTCCCATAGTAATCTTCGATCATAATCAACCATATTAACATATGAAAATAGGTTCTAATCAACCTAGAAGCTTTAATTCAATAAAAAATTTCCACGAATTCTTACGTTATCCAGATTCGGGTTTTGCCCGGGTTTCAAACACCCACACACTTTACATATCTATTATCAGAAATTAAATATCAATTCTTGCTAGATTTAATCATACAGTTCATAGTCCTATACTACATAATCATGAAACATACTAATATCACCCCAAATCTCATCAAGATATACCCTTTCTCAAAAGCTAATTTCACCCGAATACGCATTTATACCCAAAACGGAATTTGATTTACACATCACAAAAATATGAATTGAGTACCAAAATTGAACATCACATCAAGCTAACCACTTTCCTTTGGGTTCGTAGATCTAGATTTGTTGGTGTAGAGAAAGTGTTGATAAAGAACACCCAATTTGTCCCTCGATTTGTCTCCAAAAGATCCCCAATTTGTTTTTCACTTGCTTCCTCTGCTTTTCTCTTAAGCCCTTATGTTTAGAATTTGTTAACTGCAGTAAAACACTCTCTCAAATAGGTTTAAAACCCCTAATACCGTTTTTAGCCTAATGGGTCAAGCCCAAGTGACCCAAATAGCCCTGTGTGGGCCTGGTTATGCCTAAAAATGCCCCGTGATCCGTTTACTTCCCTCGGATACACTTTTCTGACTATCTCGGCCCATCCAGACTCAACCGTGCACTCAAAATCGACATCCGAATTAATTTACAAAAATCCATATCTCATACCCAAATTAGTCTATACCGACTCTCGACTGAGATAAATAAATGTCACGTTACTAATACACATTATGACGTAAATAAATTATTATTGTTCACTTAGTAATTAAATTTCCCTATATATTAGCCATTCACTCTCCGATTAATATTTAGATAAATATTACCATAATTAATTCAATTAAATTACAACACACAAGTAATTTAAAATTTCTCGAATTACTCAAATATTACATGCACAGAAATACGGGGTATTACATACTCCCCCCTTTACAAAGGAATTTCTCCCCGAAATTTGGTCATTACAGCGGTGAATAACTCTAAATAGTGCTCTCACATATCCTCGTCCCATTCCCACGTATACTCATCAACACTGTGATTACCCCACTCCACTACAGTCTAACTGGTGGTACTATCTTAGACTGCAGCTTGTGCTCACATAGCTACTAGTCTCCCCTCATATGAGGTGTCTTATTGCAAGTCATTATCCTCTAGTGGAACGTGCCCTAAAATCTCAATCGCTCCTCTTGTATCCCTTCAGCTATACCACGTGGAACACACCCCGTATCTGCTGAAGATGTTTTGGAAAACCCAGTAGGTAAACTACCAGTCCCACCCTCTCAAAGATAGGGAAATGACACACATACCTCAATGCTAGCTCCTCTTTCTTGCCGAACTTCATCTCTCCTTTCATAGGAGGCACCCAAACCAATACCTGGTCACAATTTTTTTTAACTCGATGGCCCCTGACAACATATTACCCCAGAAGATGAGACTATACTTCGTCGTCTCCACTTTCTCTCAGTTAGGAAATTTCCCTCCTATATGGGTGTCAATTTCCTTATTTCCAAAACGCATGACTATCTTCCGAGTAATTACCCATATCATCCTTGATTAATCATGTCAGACTTTAACCTTTAACTCACGGTGACGTACCCCTCCTTACGTCCCTGAACTATATGAAAGGATACAACTTACTTAATTCCCGCTGATGGACCATAACCCATCTCGGGTCCTAGCAACTTGTTATTTCCCCACCTCTTATCTACCAAAGGTGGATAGTGAAACTTTTCCCATAAAGTCTCCTAAGGTGTCACGCAGACCAAACCGTTACTAGGTATCACACGTAACTCTATCTGTGGTAAATACTACTCCCGATTTAACCAAAAATCTAAAGTGCACAATCCTCACTTCCCTTCTACCCATCAACTTATGGGTGACACGTTCAACCCAATATGTAACTCTGTCCCGATCACCTCCTGCCAGTTTACCAACCTAAGCATTAATCCCTTCACTGGAACCATAGAATTTAAAACTTTCCTAGTTGATACCCTCCAATCAACCTTTTTCCATCCTTAAATGGTCTACCCGACGAAAAATTCACTATGTCCCATTCAACACCGATTCCCATGCTCAAAAACTCTATTCCTTGTGCGGTTTTCGTCAGGAAGGAATCTATACCTTGTCTATGCGCAAAACCACTCTAGGTATATGACTAAGTGATACTATTTTCTATCTTCCCAAAACTGTGGTTTCTACCTTGCCTAGGGATATCTTATTACATAGGTCTCCCCAACCTTCCCACTCCTTACGGTGGAGGTAGTTCTCCTTGATATACACATAGTCACACAGTTTTCTTTCTCAAATGGATTTCAGTTCACTACGCTTTTCCACTTATTCTCTGACCGCCCCGCAGGCGTACATTCAATATGTTTATTTACACATCCCTTTTATTTAAGACGACTCTGAAATCACACTAACCAGGGCGCCCATACACCCTATATCTCGTGCTGAATCGCACAAAAATTACCTTAATTAATCAGGGTACCCATACACCATGTCCCTGTGCTCAACCGCACGAAAGTTACTCGACTATGCTAGCCGAAACCCGTAGTATAACTTCCAACCTATAGGCATATCACATACATGAATAATAACCGGGGTACCCAACATATGTACTACCAACCAAACATCTTCCCACTTCCAACGTTGCACTAAGTTTCATGCGTGGGATGTCTCGCAAAGCAAAATCCAAATAAGGAACCCCCCCGATACACTACTACTTAACATTGTCGGTCGTTGAGATCTGTTAGACCTTCAATCCATAGCACGTACCCCCAAATACTCGTCTCTTAACACCAAAGCATACACGCCTTCTCTTATGCTACAAAAGACAACATAAAATACCGCGCCCTTACTATCACTAGTTCTTGCGCAAAATAAATCCCGAGCTATCTCTCCCCGCTCGAAAATACTTTTAACCGCCCTGAATTGCTTCAGTATACATCCCTTCTTACTGGCAAAAATATAATAATACAAGACATCCTTATATGTCTATCGTACCTCACAATACAAGCTATATACACATATATACATAGGCAAGGCTCCCTCTTAGGTGACACCTAGCAGGGGTCATTCATAACCTGGTGTCATAAACACCAAAACTTACTTTCACTATCCGCAATAGTTCACACCCATTGCAAACAAATCCATACCTAGGAGAAATCATGCTTTCATAACACTCCTCAAAATGAGTAAATCTCATAAAATATACCCTCTCAGTTTTCACACCTGCTCCCATGAAGATAAGACCAAAGAGAGCCCCATTACCCCGTAGTAACCATATACTTAATAGTAACACTACTATACACCCACTAAACTCGTCCCCCACGTGAATATACTGCCAACAAGAATATTGTGATCACTCGTGTCACGAAATTCACTCCATCTATCTGGGGATAAAATTCATATTTCCACTCGCCTATACACCGGTGACCCAAATGGTTTGTGTACGTAATATTTTCATCTGATCGAACCAAAACTTCATGATTGTTGTCCCTGCTGGGCATCCCACTTCTATCCTCTGACTCACTGTGGATATAATCCATCACTGTGGTTCCACTTCCACACATAAGACACCTCTCTGTGTTAATCCCCTTCCTTTGGCCTAATGGCCATGTTGGGGTTTTCCTTCCCGTGTACTTGGTATTCTTGACCCTAAGTACTACCTCCATTTTCCCTAGCCCTATGGGACTCGTTATTTGGTCCCTTACTAGGTATACTCTTCCGTCTCTCTTCATTAGAACCATTACATCTCACTTAGTTCTTAGGTTAAACTCTCTAACCTTATTGGCTCATTTATCTTAGAAGCGTTAATGTAAACTGGAAAATAAACGATATGGATGACCTCAACACTAGTCATCCTAGTCGAATTTTCCATCCATCCTTGTGTATTCTCAAACGGTTCATTATCCACTTGCGGGTTCCCTTATCCTTGTTTGTATCTCCTTCATCGGTTATGAAGTTTGTTTATACAATTTATCGTCTCTCTCACAATCAGTTACAATCTTAACCATTTCATAAACTCTGAAATTTCACTCGCACCCCTATTTGAATAGAGGATGGACGATCTTATGGTCACACTGTACCTAAAATTTCTCGTTTGACTCTATATATTCTCCTTCATACATGGTGGCTGACTCTCGAAGATCATCCTCCCTAACTCTCTCTCCTTGCCAACAATAATGAGTGGGTCCAAAATTGTTTCACCATTATCCTATTCCATGAATACTCTACATTTTCTTTCTCTCCTCTCCTCCTGTCGTACTTCTTACGGGCCTCGCTGGTTGTCCGAATTTATTCGATGTACAATGCCCAATCGAACTCGTATATGAATCACATCAACTATACTTAATAGCAGGAGAACATAAGTCGCATACGCAGAGGAATACAACAATCCAATCATAAGGATCTACATCAAAGAACGCTAAGCCGAAGTGTGAAAAGCCACACACATCCGAAGGACACTAGAACCTGATGCTCTGATGCAATCTATTTATCTCATAACGTGTATTAGTTTTGAGGTATTTATCAAAAATGTCACACCCTGCAAAATTCGACAGACGGGGTGGCCAGCCACCGCCGCCAAACTAAGTCGGGCATGAACTAAATAAATACCATTCTTAGCATGAGAAAGATATGAGACATAAATAAATCAGTCCATAAGATAAATAATTGAATCAATCTCCAATGATCATAAACAATTAAGCGATAAAATATCCATCACGTGCTAATTCCGAATAAAACCAATCTCCAATAATGATTAAATAAAATATAAATAAATAAATAAACCAACTGTAAATGCTCCAACTGGAAATCCTTAAATAACTTTGGAACCGAATGGCCCAATAAATCTCTCAACTGAGTCTCATAACGAAATACAAATGAAAAGAAAGCCTAAACTTAAAATAATGCATTAAAATGAATTCAGCTCCAGCTGCACCTCCAAATGATAATCTCCAAGAATCTTATGCAGCCACTCCAAATAATAATCCTGAAAAAGGTTAGTCAATGCATGGGTCAGAGCCAAAGCCCCGAGCAAGAATACACACTAGTCCCCTTAAATAGGATCCTTGAATCCAGACAGTATCATTATACGCAATAAATACCATAATAGAATATTTTTAATTAAACGGGATAATTAAACGCGATAAAAATAAATCACTAACTACCCGTAGAGGTCCTCATTTATAAAGGCACACCAATATGATTTTAAATTCCCAATTTCCACGATGTTAATTTGACTAAATTAACCAACTTGTATTATTGTTCTCACTTTTTATTAAAGTGTCACACTTCCCCTTGTCAATCGCCCTCTGATCCGTTTAAACTGTCGGTCCCGACACATAACAAGGTTCCACACACGACACAACATAAATCGCCCTCAGACCCGTTTAAATTGTCGGCCCTCACACATTACGTCGCAACAAATTTTAATACCCGTTTTTATCTTAGGCATTAATTCTCAATTTCACAATTTATAAATTACCCCACCCTTTTAATCGATGTGAGATCCTCAAAATACCCCTTAGTCCCATACCTAAGGGTCCCCAAGTTATAAATTCGTCCTACCCTATGTATAGGATGAATTTCTAACCTAAACCTCGACCTAGTCTCATGCCTAGGCTAACGTAACGACGATAAAGTATCAAAAATCTCCCCACCCCAATATGATAAGAATCGCGATAGTCTGTCCTCATGTCCCATACCTAGAAGACGTAAATCATCAAAAGACGTACCCACTAGTCCCACACCTAAAAGGCATCTAAAACATAGGGAGAGAAAAATACCCAACAACCCGTCGTCACAAAGGCAATATAATAATACCAACAAGTCACAAAAACAAGCATAATTAACAACGTGTAAAACTACACATGATAGTCCAATTCAATTACATCTTAATTTAATTATCACCTCGTCATAAACTTCTAATTAATCTCATTTAATTATTTTAAATTAAATATACCGCTATTTCATCATTTAAAACATCAAAATTTCAATTTCATTATCTCAACACAAATTACGTGAGTTATACGCCCCCAAATTCTTTTATTACAAAACTAGGGTTTTTCCACTTGCAACTTATGCCCATATAACCCAAAATCCACTCATCAATCCTATGTACCCAAAGGGTTATGAATATTATTCAGATTAAAAAATCTTATAAAAATAACCCCATAGTTAGTGTTCACTTTCTCTAATTAAGTTACTAATTATTTTTAAGAAAACATGTAATTAAGTGTTTAGGTGACACTTAAAACCCATAGTACTAAAGGAAAGGAATAGAGTATTCATGCATGTGAAGATCGTGTTGAAAATCTAATTAGAAATCTAGATTCCTCTCAAAAAATTAGCGAAGAAGTGTTCTTGAACAAATTTGATTAAACTCCAATTAAGCTTCCCAAAACTTGTGGCAAAAACTTGATTGTGTAGAAGGTTGATGATTATAAGTGAGGAAAAATATTTGGAAGTGTTCTCTGGAGAAAAACATGAGAAAAACTGATTATGAGAAGTCCCCCTACGGATTAACAGGGTTATATAGCGATTACGAGTCTTAATCCTAAACAAACTCTAATTAAAAATAACTTGCAGCGCACGATTACTGAAGCGATTGATCGATCGATCCCTGGCGTCGATCGATCGATCGCCCAGAGTTCACCTTAAAAATTATAAGGACAAATATTTAAAAATTCATATAAAATCTGTTTTAACTCTGATTTTAATTCCGCTTGAAGTTTTATTCTTCTAAAATCATAACCAACATAATAAATCAATAAAAATTATTAAATCCAAAAATTTATTTTTCTCGAATATTCCCCAATTAATTAATTAAATCAAATAATAAAAACACAGGGTGTTACATACTTCCCCACTAGCAAAGAATTTTATCCTCGAAATTAGACAAAGCATACACATCAATGCGTAAATCTCGCACAAGAAAATAAGGCTCGCATATGCCTACCCCGTAGAATGTCATAATTGGGCGTCCATACACCCAATTCTACGCTCACCTACCCCACGAGCAATAAAATAGTATGTATAGCCTATATACATACACATAACTATGAAAAATAACGGCGTACCACACGCTCTCACAATTCCCCGCTCGATCGCATATCCGAAAGACATAAAAATGCTAACATCCTCAAATTAAATCTCAACATCAAAAATCGATACATACGATACCTAACATCTGCAGTAAAATCTCTAAAATACTTATCATCTCCAAAATCCATTTTAAGGATCCTCACATTAAGCTTACTAATTCTAAACTTAATGCCCACGACGTCCTTAGCACAAAGCTTCACATCTACAAGAAACACATCTAACACGTATGCTAGACCCTCTACCTTAAGGAGTACGAATCAACAAAGGGAATCAAAGATCGGCAACGCGGAAGCTAAACGGACTCATAACCAACGAGACCTAAGACCATTCTATGATACCATTCTGTAACACGCCGCCCGGGGAGAGCGGAGCGCTATTTGCGATAAAATCAAACGAATACACAAACAACAAGGTATAGAGCATATAAAAATCCCATAATATAAAATAAATGAATCCACTAATCTCAATCTCTTCAAATTAAATACAATCAAAAGTCTCTCGAAATAATACAATTATCTATCTCGAAATAAAATTCTCTATACAATAAAACTAAATACAAATCTTCCTCAACTTGTATTCTTGAAAAATCTTCCCAAAAATAAATCACGCTAAAATTCATCTCCAATAAATACCAAGCGCCCAAAATCTGCGCTAATCTGCCACTAAAAGAAAATATGGGGAAGTACACAATACGACAGGAAAGATTCTCAACAAATATTAGTGGTGAATAAAACGTAACAATACGAGTACGAATATTCAAATCAAATGTGAATCTCATAATCATTTTTATCAATATAATTTCTCAACAACACATTAATCAGCGTCACCAGGCCTCACCATACCACGCCATACTTTATCAAGTAGTCGAAACAGGAATATTGGCGGGTGCCCAACATCAGTGCCTTACTAAAATCTCATGGCAACATGCTCAACACAATAGTAATACCACATGAATCAAATATAGATTCCAACAATAATTTTGAGATTTCCAATTGAATTTAGCAATTCAAATATGAGTCAATAATCACAAGAAAATAAAGGGAATAACACTTGCGAGATTAAGGAGCATATTGTGTAAAACCCCAGACCTCAAAATCATCACATGAATCGACACATAAAAATTAGCCTCTAAATATGATCACACCATCACGTTCTTCACGTAAATATAATCAAATCTCGTTTTAGCCCAAACTCGAGAAACACCAAATAAGCCTTCTAATCTAAGGTTGAAATCTTGAATAAGTTTGGGGATATGGTTTGTAGATGAAAGGGAGTAATTTTGGAGAGGTCTTCTTGTTGAAAAGTTTGAGAAAAAGTGATTTGAAAAGTCAAGCCATGAATTTAAAGGATTAAGAGTTTGATTAAGAAAAGAGTTCTAATAAGATACAAACACTAAAAAATTTATTCTGGATGATTGGACCGTTAGAATGGCTTAAAATTTTAGTATATTGTAACGATCGACGATACAGGACTACTGTGAAAAATTCAGCTCGATCGGACGTTCAGATTTCTAACAGTATTATTTTTTCCTATAGAGTTTTATGTTTTGAGGACTCTTAGTGAGTTTTATGCTTTGAGGACTCTTCTATATAATAAAAATTCAATTAAAATTCCAGTTTAATTCCGATTCCAATTCCGTTTGAAAATTTATTTTTCAAATATAAAAGCCAACAATTTAAATTATAAAATTTATAAAATCCAAAATTTCATTTTTCTCCGATTTCCAAAATTAATTTAAAAATTCCCATTTAAAAAATACGGGTTATTACATGTAGTGACACTCAAGTCAAAATTTTGGGCAAAGTAGTTTGCTCTTAGAAGCAGTATGGGGTGATGGGCGACAATCACCATATTCATGGGAGATACTGCGAATAACGAGGAATTTGTGGGGTGTATTATTATAAATCCTCTCACTCGAGGTTAAATAGAGAGGCAAGAAAACTTCTAGTAATCTTCCAAAAGGGTCAAACAGTGGTCGGATGGGAAGGAAAGTTGAAATTCGCAAACTTCGTAATCGATGAGAGGGATACGGAGAATCAAGTAGGGTTGAAAGTTAATAATAGACCCGTGAGTAGAATGTAATAGCATGAATAGGAGATCTGGATAGGATGACTGGGTCGTTGTCATCAAGGTTGTACATTTGCATTAGTATCAATGCTCTCGAGAGAGGGGAGCTAAGGGAGATGAAAAATCTATCAAAAGAGTAAGATTAGATTTTTAGTGATAGTAAGGTTCCAATGGAAGGATTACCCAATAGGCGACCCAGATTAATGATTGAGATTAATATAATTTCTACCAAGTGACGGTGGGTTCAGTTGGGGCCGTCAAGGCCACTAACCAGTCTACTGGATCAGCGAATCCAAAGAGACAATTGGGGTGTCAATCAGGGTCAAGACTACCAGGTCTGTGAGAAGGACAACCCCAACATGATCAGTGGGTCCTGAGAAAGGAGAAAGGTAAATGACACCGAAAGATGTATTATGTGTAAAAGAATAGACACACATGGATGGATCTTGTCCGTGGAAAGTCAGGGGATAGGAGCTAGATGCCTAGTAGGGGCATCTGTTGGAGAAGTTTTTTTTTGTTTGGATAGGACGTGGGTGTTATATCTAATAACCATTGAGCCGGCAGTGTTATGGGCAACTGAAACTACCAGTTTTATTTCTAGATGATTAGGGTATGTTTTATGTGATGTAAGCGGGTCACAGTAATGTATTAGTACTAGATTTATGTTAAAAATGGATTTAGTGAAAGTATCGTTAATATCACTAGTATGTGTATTTTTACCATGGAGTAGCGGGGTACTATTCGGTTCCACTTGAAAGGAATGGGTGGGTACATTGACATGATGTATTTCTTGAGGACTAGCTCCTTTGAGAGGTGATATTTGAGGTATTTTTTTATCTTTGGTACATACAGGTTCGTAATGGTGGGGCGATTATAGCAAGGCTATCGTGTTCATTGTTTTAGTTTTGGGTGTATATTCTCTTGAAATGTCTCACCTGGAAGAGGGTTGAGAAATATCATAGAGAAAATATTGTGTGAAGTAGGATTCATATAGTGCAATTGTCTAGTTATATTGGATCCCAGTGCGTAGGACTTTTACTGATGAGATTCAAGGGATGTAGGGTTACCGTGGAGTGGAGAATTTATCTCGTTATTAATATTTAGAGTTGTGGGCTTAGTGATAGTATGAGCGCATTAGTATATGACTCCTTTAGGGATGCGGGAGTCAATGATAGACTTGTGAGTATAGGGGAAAGGTTTAAGAGTCCTGAGGATATTCTTTGGGTTCTGTGGAAATCAAGGACTGACAATGCTGAGGAATAGTGCATTAGGAGAAGTTCTTTTGGGTTGTGCTTGGAAGTGTTATACGCATAAGACTTAATAAAATGTCGAAAGTGTGGAGACGTCATTGGATTCTAGGTCATCAGATTTCATATCCAAAATTCCAGTTTTCAAGGAGGACATGTCAAATTTCCATTTACTTTAATCTCCGTACTCTACTGCAATAGGTATGTCCATACACTTTTCACTATAAGTCACCCTAAGCAAAGTTTAATGTGCGGCACGACGACACCAACAATTCAACTAAATTAAAGAAAGTGATCTCATGAATTTCAAAGACAAACACTGTCACATCTCATTGAGCTGAGAAAATCTTGTAACTAAAAACATTCAATACATTTCACTAAATGAATGCAACCAAAATGCCTCAAAAGCACCTTCTTGAATCTACGGGTCCTGTCGCATATATGGAGGGTCAATCACTAACACTGTTACATTCTTCTCAATAGCTGAAACAACTGTTGCTTCGGCTTCCATCTGAAAGACGGAGGTAATTCCAATTGCTGATATAACGACACTATTATAAGGGATAATAGTATTAGTTGGGTATATTTAGATGATAGAAAGTGGTTTTCATTCTTGTCCAATTTTATATCGTGCACTATTGCTCTTATTTGGTTATCTGGCATGCCAAAATTTGAATAAAACACGCGATCAATGACCATATAACAAAACCCTTTGATTTTCTTCCTAGCATATGTCAATTAAAAGAATAAAAAAGCTTTAAGAAAATAGAATATTAGAAGAGTAGCACACCTAAGTACACTATAAATAATTTTTCTATTCACCACCTGTGAATATTATATAGATATGAGTCATATATTTACAAAAATTTAAAACATTATTTTCTATAGAAATCAAAAAATAATTTTAACTTTCTATGTAATGCTATATTAATCATAAAAATAGTTTAAAATCCCCACCAAAAAAGAAATCAAAGAAACTAAGAGTCAATCCGGTAGAATGTATACCCAAAAAAGGTTTTAATAACTTTAACCATGCAAAAAATTGAAGAAAACTCCTATCAAATCTGGTAGAATGGTCAACTACATTTCTTGTAAGATAGTATACACTAATAAATAGGTTTCAAGTGAGTCACAAATAACAGTTACCTCAATTCCATCAAACATTATGTTTTATCCAATGAAAGTTGCAAAAGGAAAACACTATTGATAAACTGATACAAAATTCAAAAATAGTAATAATCAATGACAACGTTAAGACCCATACATAGGATGAACATTGGCGATTCAAATAGCAACTAATTTAGATTCCATATAATCAAACTATAAAGGAAAGATTCATCTTACCAACGAAATTATCACAAAGGTACCCAACTCAAATTAACGTCCAATAAGAATGCATCCCATCTAGTGGCGGATAAACGCTGATGAGAAAAGTGAATAGGCAAACTGTGACGGATTCAAAATTTTAAGCTACTATTAGTTTTCAATATTGTTAAAATACTAAAGGCAATAGTATCACAAACAAACTAAGGAACACACTGAATCATGGAAACACAACACGCCTTATAAAAAATAACTAAAAGGAATATGATCCCTAGACATACAATTTATGAAAAAAGTAATAGACTGTTAACATATACATTTTCACACTATATATCATCCTAAAAACGTTCATACTTTATATCAAATGCAAGATGGTACACATACATCACATTTCGATCATATAAATATGCAATACCTACATATCCAAATATAAACTTCTGTTCTTGAACCAATTATAGAAATTGAATATGTTTAAATAAGCAGTGGTGTTATTGTGATCCAATTTCCCTAGCTAAATCATAAGATTGCTAATATTCTAATTTAATGCATGATGAATCAGGTTGTTTATGTACCTTTTCTATATGATGATACTTCTTAGGAAATGAGAATAATATGATATACAATGTTGTTGAGCTTTCAGTCCTTCCTTGAGAGCTTCTGATCTACTCTCTTCGGACACGCTCATCACCAAAGGCTTTTGGACACCAATATGAACAACCTCATTCGATGTGTAGGATTTCTGAAGTCTAATCTGCTCTTTAAACTTTGCTATAGACTCACCAGCCTTCTTATCAAACTCACCACAATCACTGCTGAAATCAAAGATTATATTATCATGGATAATTGATAAGATAGTAATAGTTGACCTTAACAACAGTTTTAGAGATCCATGTGAACCCGTCATGTTTTCAATAGTGATTGAAATCAATGATTTAGTTACTGCTGCTAATGTTAACTATTACTGCTGAAAACATGACATAATGTTTGATTACAGTATTCATCTAAAACTATGAGTTATGCGAACACATAATAGCAATAGTTTTAAAGACTGTAATCACAGGGACTGTGATTACATTAGCGAGTATACACTATATTATGGGTTCGTTGCTTACTATAATGGGTTCGCAGCGAGTGCATCTAAAACTATTATTATTAATGTTAACTATTACTATGATGGGTTCGAAATGATTGTAATCATAGGGACTACTGCTGAAATCAAAGATTACATCATATTTTCAGCAGAGATCCTTGCGAACCCATAGTATTTTGGGGTCTATAATTCCCGGTAACTATGAACCAAAGATGAATAATTAGTGGTCCCTGTGATTAATTGAACTGCAGTTTGAAGAATAATAAGAAGCCATTACAAAAATTTACGTCCTTTACAACATTAACCGATCATTGGACCTCATTAGGTTGAGGAAATCAGAAAACATATAATCAAACTCATAACAACTCCCCAGGAAACATCAATATGTCCCCTCCCAGCAAGAATTTAACTCAAAATTAAAGGACTTTGTGTACGAATGAATCACTAAAACCTCGACTTTGTGTAAAAATGTAGTCTGTATCATCGAACGGATTATACTGAGAACTCCAGTTCAAAATTCACATAGGTTAAAATCAAAATACTAACTTGTGTTGAATAGCTATAACTATTACTCTGAACAGCAAAATATTAACTTCACATAGGTCAAAAGCAATGCTACTTTGAATAACTATAGCTGTTATATCTTGCGTTGCTTTGGATATTATCAAGTTTTAAAAAAATGAAGTAAATAATGACTAATAATCATCTATGGAAATAATCATTAATTAATTTATAACAATAAGAGTGCATACAAACTACATAAGTTGAAAGGTGTGCGAACAAATGGAAATACACCCAAATGAATTTCAAGATAAGTTATAATACTTATGTGTAAAAAACGATTGGATATAGGGACTTACAATTTAGCTCTGCTAACGAAATCAGAGCTGCTGTTATAGAATAATGCCACGTTTGTTGTTGCTGCTATAGAATAATACGCACCGTTGATGGAATACGCACTGCTACTGCTATAGAATATGCCACATCCTATAACAAATGAGCTCCACGTCTTCTATTATAGAATACGCCATTACCTCTAGCCCCCTAAACTTCCACCCTAGACCCAAACCACCACTCTGATCATGATCAAAAACCACAAACTCCAAAAAAACTATAGCTGAGTCAATTTAATTAAAAATTAACTTTAAAACGACCCTCAATATTCATAATATAAATTATTTAAAGAAAATGTGGATTGAATATAGAAAACTTACAATCTTAAAACTCCAATTTAAATTTATCATTATCAACATAACTGCCCATCCTCTATCAAAACTCCTGTTCATGTACCCCAGACCATACCAAGAGAAGTCTAAATAATAGACATGATCAAGAAATACTTCTCTTCTTCGTCGCTCTAAATAATAGACATGAGCATGACATCATATGTACCTTAAAGGTTATCACAACTCCATTATCTGATTAAAAAAAGACCTCTACACAAAATACGAGCTTCGGAATAGAAGATGAACTCCATTCTACAATCATAGTGTCCTTCTCTTACTAAATTTATGCTTATACCCTTGAAAAGAGGGGTAATTCCCCAAAATAAAAGGAAGAGGAAATAGGCTACCATTGCGTATTCCATCAACAGTAAAGGAAGAATGGCACGGATTCTCTTCCTCCAAAAGGAAAGAAATCCTAAACAAAAGGAGTCGTCCTTTTTAGTATTTGATAAAGAATTAATGGCCAATCAGTTCCTTATAATGAATTTCTGGGGATCAATACTCCTTTAATAAAACATCAAAAGGGCTAACTAATCAAAGACATTAGGATCAGAGAGCAAAATAAAATATTATACCCTAAAACTCTGCCCAACTTTACGTTCCCATCTCTAGAAATTTGAAAAATCCTTTGCGTTCCCTTTTGTTGCATCAGACAATGAAAAAAATTACTTGTTAGAATAATACACAAAAAGCTAATGAGTCATAATGAGTAGGGACTAAGATAATGAGTCATATTCCAACATATTCACAATAATTAAATCGTAACAAAATAATGGTGGAAATCATCTTAAAAAATAGTATACCTCTATGGGAATCAGCATAAGCACCGGGGAAGTTAAGTCTTCCCTATTTCATCTTTAATTTGAGCATAAACACTGGGGAAATCAGTGGTGTAAGGATAGAATATTCATGCCAACAGAACAGAACAAATGCAATAAAAATGGTAGATATAGTAATCCTTGAACATATATGGGTAATGAAAAATAGAAAATGAAAGGCGACGGATGCTGGAAAATGTTTAAGTTTTGTTTCATCTCGAATCATAACCCCAATTTTATTCTATTTACGCGTCCAATCCGCGATGACAAAATACCCTAACATATTAATATTAATATTAATATTAATATTAATATTAATATTAAACGTCATCAAATGTAGTGCTAAGACAAAATACTAAGGTGAGAAAGAATTAGTGCACTATCCACATCTTGGTCGATCTGTAATGCATCAAAATAATAAGGTTAATGAGCAATGTTAGAAAGTAAGAAATTGGAATTTTAAAATTATAAAAAAATTAACATTTGGACATAAAACAAAATGAAACATTTCAAATAAACCTTAATATCAGTATCAAAGTATTAGCCCCCAAACTAGAAGGAACGAAAGTAAAGATATTATTACCGAATACCGAAGTACTTATTCCAACAACGAATTAACACTGTGCAAGACATATGAAGTGAAAAGTTATTTATTAAAATGACAATTTAGAATGTGGGGGTGTTGAGAAAATAATAGTGCATAAAAAATGAACAGAATAAAATTTAGTATGCATATGAGTCAACACATACTTAACACAATCCAAGATATTAGAAATTGTATTCGGATGAGGTCAAATATAACACTGCAAATGAATAGATAAACTTTCTTTTTATACTTATCAGTTGAGGTGAGGTAAGGTCAAATATTTTGATTCAAGAATAAACTAAAAGTATTTTCATTTTGAAACTATATTCAATGAACTGAATAGTATTTTGAAATGATAAAATAGAGTAAAACATCATGTACTTTTGTGTAGCATATGTTTAGTGGGACATAGACTAATTTTTTAGGAACATCATCTTAAAAATGGTTTAAAGCTCCCAAAATAGTACCGCCACAAAACCATTAACTAATTCACACCATCCCATCCTCTTTATCTAGCCAACATTGTTCAAACTTACTCATCCCGTTCAAACTTACTTATCCCTTTAGCTACATACCCTATGTAATCATAATGGATCTCATGTTTCCCACAAAATCTCAAGATTAAGCCTTATTTCACGACATCTAAGTATGTTTAAAAAAACTACCACCATTAAAAGAGTAAACCACACCCACCCTAGAAACAAAGAAAGGGAAAACATAGAAGAAGGTATACCTCAGGTTTCTTGAATCCAAAAAATAATATACAGAGTAAAAATTAGTACCTGAAAAACAAAACATAAACAACAAATAAGAAACAAACAACAAATGATTAGTAATCGCACCCTAAAAGAAAATATAAATGCACGACTCAACAACAAAACATCCACCTTTAAACCCTATATCAGGACTGAGAAACTAAATGAGTAAACCAAAACAGAGAAATTAATAACTATCTATGCTTGTGTAAGAGAGTGAGAGGGAGAGTTTACCTAAGAGCGACAATAATGGAGGATGCGGGCGGCGGAAGAAGGAAGACGGGTGAAGGGAAGCATGAGTAATGTTCGGAGGGTTTATCTTGGAAAGGGTAGAGAGACGAAATGGGTGAGAGGGAGAAAGTGTGGAAAATGGCTAGGGTTTGGGTGTAAGGGGGAGAATGAGGGTAAATAATCTGAACCCTTAATTTTTGAATGACGTGGCTCAATCAATACCTCTAATTAAGTTATCATGGAATAGTAAAAACATCATACTCCTTATTATATATATAGTGGGATAGTGGGGCTCTTTGGTGTTAACCACGTGAGAGTGGGGGGTTACACTAAGAGGATGGTTGCATTATATGAGAGATTTCTAATTTTGAGGATTATGGGAGTAGAGTGGATGTTTTTTCAAGTTTTAACTGTGTAGCTATAGTAAGACTGGATATTCGCGGTACCAAGGTATGAATTATCGTTGCTAGGTTTCACCTAAGATAGTCTAGCATATATATATGATAATTTTAGAGACCCCATTATAGCACCCTCTAACCTCTCCTCAGGTCCCTAGCACCTCCCTTCATCACTACGAAGCTAAGTCATACCCCAAGTACTGACCTAGAGGCCATCGGGCACTCTCAGGCTCCGTTTGACCAAAAGTAAAACTCTTCAGCTCAACTGAGACTGAATGAATCCTCAAAGGGCACTAAACCCCCTTTCCAACGGTCCACCCCGTGTGCGATTCTGACTTACGGTGCAGGCGAATGATCCATTTTTCCTCAAAACTTGATTAGGATGCCACCAGGCGCTCCTGAGCTCCGTTTGACCAAAGTCAACTCTTCAGCTCAACCAAGACTGAATGAATCTTCAAAGGCGCTAAAACTCATTTCTAACGGTCTGCCCCGTGCGTGATTCTAACTTATGGTATGGACGAATGATTCGTTTTACTCTAAAAGGCCACCAGACGCTTTTAGGCCCCGGTTGAGCAAAGTCAACTCCCCCAACTGAATCAAACTCTTTGGAATGTTGAAGTACATCTCATAACCTTTTCAATGGTCCGCTCCGAGCGCCATTCTGACTTACCATACAGACGAACGATCCGTTTGCATCTGATAATCCCCCATCCAAAGGACCGACAAGCGCTTCCGAGTCATAACTGACCCAAAGTCAACTCCCAGACCCGGGAGCAGTCCAAAGGACTTTCAAAGGTTTCTAAAGTACCTTTATATCAGTTCACACCGTGCATAATTCGAATCAATAATTTGCATTTTACGGCCATTTTTTCGAAGGAACCTGAAAGAGACTGTCAAACGACAGGTTCAGAATCCTGCCTATCGGCAGTGTGCCCAAAGGCACCTGCCGATTGGCAGGACTAGGCCTATACATATCGGCAATGCCCTAGGCCTATAAAAAGTAGGGCTTGATCTCATTCCAATAAACCCAAGATCTAAAATCCATCACTCTCATCGAACTCATAAAAACCTCTCTCGAAGTTAATGTGATTTCCACATCCAAATCCTTTTCCAACCTTCACTTTTCATCATATTTTTCATCAAACTTGGTGAATTAACTATCCTCCATCATCACCCAAGTGCAAAGGCTACTCTCCAACATTCAAGATCAAGCTCAAGATCTTCAAGAAGGTCCAACTTTCTCAACTCTCTCTTCAAATTCTCTTAAATTTGCATTAACTTATTTGATTACTCATCACTTTTATTCTCTCCATCTAACATATCCTGATATTCTTTTCATTTAGTATTATTGCACATCTCTTATTTTCAAATCAATAAATATAAAACCCAAAAAATAAGAAAATGAGGGTTTGCTCATAAATTTCAAACGGAAATTCTCACACTTTTCTCACACTTTTATCACAACTAAAATACCTTTTTACACACACACACACACACATAAGAGAAGTCCTTGTTTGGATTTATGGGATAAGCCCCACCCCTCGTTTTGTATGCGAACTACGTGAACTTTGATGCCTCTATAGGCTACATAGACGTCTCGATGTAAAACCCGAGACTCAAGTCCTATTTTCCTATTTCTTTTCGTTCCATTTTCTATTTTTCTAATTCTTTAATTTAATTCTCTTAGATTCTATATATTTACATATACATATATTTTTCCTTAGTGGCGTATTATTCCATATGCATTATCATTCCATTATAACGATCAACGCTAGGATAATCGCGTAAATCCTATTTTCTAATATTACTTTTAGGAACACTCCTATGGATGACTCGCTTTATCTCTTACATGATACAAGTCGATGATTCATATCTCCACCACATATACACATGCACACATATCACGGGGAAATAGAGGAAAATAACAATAATCCATGAGAGACCGCAAGGGCAGAATGGGTGTCTAACACCTTCCCATTTTGTAACTTAGCCTCCGAACCCTACTCGAATCATTTTGGTTTCGTATGTATCAGTATGTCTTTGGATTCTGTCCTTCGGGATGGCTCCATGTGTTTTTTTCTGTTTTGAGTAAAATACACTGGCGACTCCATCTCTCTATATTTTTCACCTCACACATCGTCGACGATGGCCGAAGCGCTCTCGAGAGCGATGCGCGGGACCAAGATCCTCCCACCATGTAAATTGACCTCTCTCCTCTCTCTATCTCTCTCCGTGAAGATCGGGGGATGGCCATAGTGGCGACTCCATTGGGGAATATTGTTTAAGAGGGATAGACTCTATTTACATGGGTGTTTTATTTTCTTATATATCCCCCATTTGCATGTTCCCCTTTTTCATGTGTACCTCATGTTTATGCTTCTCTTCACACACTTGTAGAAGATGCTCCATGTAACCTTCGCACCACGTGCACCTAGGATCACATATATCCACATGTTGCATGCATAACCCATCCATACTTGGTATACCCTTAGTACTTATACTTTGCTCCCTGTTTGGCATGATTAAGAAAGATACTCTCATCATAAGATACTAATAAGAGAATCATGCATGATTGACACGACATCACCAAAGAGCATTGTGATTTACCAAATTTTGTCCAGTAACTGGAGGGTCACTTCGTGATGGGCACTGGTCCGGCAGGGCAAAGTTATCCTAAGCGATATGACTCTCACTCTCCATTGACCAAGTACCTTTGATGTATATCGAACGATTCCCTTGCATCATACTGCTTGACCGAAGTCATGACGGGAGGTATATCGCATGGAACTCGTTCACGTACGCTGAGTATATCGAATTTTCTCTCACACGTACCGTCCCCACGAGGTATATAGTGGGGCAATACACGTACACTCAAGTATATCAAATGCCTTGTCCATATGTATCGATTGCCCTCAAAAGCAAGACGTATATCATGGAACTCACGCCAAAGGGGGGAACCCTTTCCAATTCACTCAACCAACTGCATGCCCACATATAGGTGTCAAGCCTAGGACACAGATATTAGACTGTCGGTTTCGACCCGAAACTCTGCCGAAATTCTGGGTCAGCTTACCGTCCAAATTTTTGTGCATTTTTAAAATGGGACCCTTCCCGTGAGTCTGGTTACAAGTCCAACCATAACTTTGCATATGTTACAAACCCAACTTTTCCAAGCTCGGGTGTCGTCCGACATTTTATTTTGTATTTAGTAGAATTTAATACAAGTGAAAACATAATAATAATAATAATAATAATAATAATAATAATAATAATAATAATAATAATAATAATAATAATAATAATAATAATAATAATAATAATAATAATAATAATAATAATAATAATAATGCCGAGACCCATCTCCCAAGAACATTTCTCCCTTCTTTATAAAAAAAATCCAAAAACATTTCTCCCTTCTTTATCAAAAAATCCAAAAACATTTCTCCCTTCTTTATCAAAAATCCAAAAATATTTTGTTCTTAAAAAAATGTGTCAAAAATATTTTCATTCTTTTTTTTCCTCAAAAAAACTCCCATTCTACGCCTTCTCACGTCAATTGCACGCCCTTGGCCTGGCTCCTTATTGGCTTCAGTCTTCAGTCAAATCACCTCGGAATTTCGTATGTTCCCCTGCTACTTCTTCTGAGCCCAGAATCCATCTGTTTTCCATAGAGAACACAGATCAAGTACCAGTTGTGCAGCCAGATCTGACGACAGTCCTAGCTCAGCTCGTGTCCAATATTAATAACCTCTAGACTGAGGTTTAAGAGATGCAATGAAACCAGGTTCATGTTCCTCAAGAGCTCGAGGCCCTTTTCCCTCGCGTTATGGGTCCACCCGAGCCTATCTGGGTTCCCGAAGAGTATCAGCACGCTCCACGTGCCCCTCCTACTAATGGGTCGTCGCCTTCCCAGCTTCCTATGCCAAACCTTGCCCAGCCTGGGGCTAACTTACCTATGATCATTCATCCAAAAGAGGAAGAGTTGAACAAGGTCAAAAAAGAACTCAAGATACTAACTAATAAGTTTGACCAAGTCAGAATCTCCAGAAATTACATGGACTACACCCACATGTCTCCTTATCCTAAAGCGCGGTTACTCAAAAAGTTCAAGATGCCGAATATCGAGAAATTCGGAGGAAGTGGATCCCTAATTGTTCATCTTCGCAGTTATTAGCGTTCTATGACTCTCCTAGGGGCTTCTCAAGAAGTGATGGCCCAATTATTTCAGCAAACTTTGAAGGATAGCACCCTTCGATGGTTTTTATCGCTCGAAGAATCCAGAATCCGTAGCTAGGAGGATACAGCCCGAGAATTCATGTTGCAGTACAAATACAATGAAGAGCTTGAGGTCACCCATCGTGATTTAGAGCTGCTTAAACAGAACTTTAGGGAATTAATCAGTAACTTCATAGCCTGATGGAGGGAAAAACCAGCCACCATGACCAATCGGCCATTCGAGGAAGAACAAGTCAACATAGTGAAGAAGAACTTCTTACCCCATGTCCGAGCAACAATGGTAGGACAATAATATCCCCACTTTCGAGCTCTCCAAGAAGCAGGAGTAGAAATCGAGGAAGGTCTTGCTAAAACAGAAGTTGAACCAAAGAAAGCGTCCAGACAATTCACTGCGAGAAAATGTGATAAACCTGTCAATGTTTCAGTCTCAACCATCAACAATATCTCTCAACTAACCACCTCGTGGGCACCAGAAATCCTCCGTGTCCCAGTCTGAAAGGAATACACTGATCTTCATGCTCCTCTCTCCAAAGTTTATTAGGCCTGATATGCCGAAACCTCATCAAACCCTTGGACCCCTGTCCATTACCAAATCCACTTCCAAAAAACTTCAAGGCAGATGCCCATTGCGCCTTTCATCAAACTGCTGGCCATACCACCGACCAATGCTTTCACCTTCGAAACATAATCCAAGGTCTGATTGACTGGATTTCCATTGCCCCACCCACCAATCCTAAGCCAAACACTACTCATAACCCACACCCAAATCATGTCAATGCCATCTTCTTAGAAGAGAACCCAGAATTTGATCCCTCAACTCAAATCACACCCATATACTCTCCCAAACCACTCCAAACTTGCCCACATTTCCTCCTACACCCTATTAGCCTCGCTGATTAGGCATTGTCACTCCTTACCAGACCCTCTTTTCACTCCTTAGGTCCATAAAATCGGACTTGACCCTTTGAATCGGTCATAATAGTTCATTAGGTCCACAAAACTGGCCCTAACCCCTTGAATCGATCATTTTAACTCTTTAAGTTCACAAAATTAACATCGACCCATTAAATCGGTAATTTCAACACTTAGGTCCACAGAATCGACCTCGACCCGCGGAATCGGTAGTCTTAACTCCTTAGGTTCATAAGAGAGACTTTGAACCATTGAATTGGTCATCATAACCCTTTAGGTATGCAAAATTGACCTCGACACTCTGAATTGATTACCTCAATTTCTTAAGTCCACATGATCAACCTTGACCCCTTGAATCGGTTATCACAAACTCTTTTGGTCCACATAATCAACCTCGACCCTCTGAATTAGTCATCTTAACTCTTTAGATCCGCATAATCAATCTCAACCCTTTAAATTCATCATCTCAACTCTTTATGTCCACAGAATCGACCTCGACCCTCTAAATCGGCCATGTTCATCACTTAGGTCCACATAATCGACCTCAATTTTTTAACCAATAACCTTATACCTCCTCGCCGAGTCCTCAATCGTTGAACATCGATGAGTTATCTATCTTTCTATGACCTTCACTTATTCTAATCTTGACCATCTAGGGTCTCTACATAAACCCGATCCTAGTACCCTATAGCTACTTCCCTATGTCCTTGACACTTCTCCTCCCACCATTAACCGTAGGTCCTACTCTGAGACCTGATTTAGAGGCCATCAGGCACTTTTAAAAAACTATTGACTTCGATTAACTCTCCAACCTGAGCAAAGCGTAATGAAACCTCATAAGGCTCTGAATCCATATTCCAACAATCCATACCGTGCACGAATCAGCCTCATGTTTTGCATGAACACACCTTTTTCCTTTAAAACCTGATTGAGAGTCAATCAGGTGCTTTAGGGCCCAATTTGACCTTGGTCAACTCTATTATTAGGACGAAGAACAATGAATAGTAGGGATCTGAAACCCTTTCCAATAGTATAGACCGTGCGCAAATCGGCCTCGCGGTTCGCACGAATGATCTTTTTTACTCTAAAAGGCCACTAGGAACTTCTTTCTCCCATTTGACCTCAATAAACTCTCTAACCTGAGTTAATCTCAATGAAATCTCATAGGGTTCTAAACTCCCTTTCCAATGGTCAATATTGTGTGTAAATCGACTTCACGGTTTACATGAACAATCCTTTTTACTCTGAAAACCACCATTTAGAGACCATCGGGTGCTTTCAAGACCCATTTGACTTTGGAAAACTCTCTAACCCAATCATGGATCAATGTATTCTTATAGGGGTATGAATACCCTTACCAATTCTTTTCTATCTTTTAACTTTGGTAAACTCTCTAACCCAAAAGCCGAATTTCCTCATTTTTTTTACACTTTCTTCAAAAACAATTAAAGAGGACTCATAAATCTAGATTTATGAGTTAAACCACACCCCTATGACATATCAAACTACATGAACTTTGATCCCTTTGGGCTACATAGGCATCCTTGGCTAATCTTGGGATTCGAGTCCCATTTTTCCATTTTACAATTCCTTGTATTTATTGTTATTTGTGAATCACTAACTCCTAGATATTTGTGCTTCGCTCGACATGCGCATTCACTTTTCCATAATGAATTTTCATTTGATGAACACTCACATTATATTTATTCTTATGTCATTTCTTTTGTAATCTCCTTAGGATGATTCCTCTCCACGTTTCCTATGATGTGAGTATAATGATTTATTTCCCCCTCTATTCACACCGCACATATGTGCACTCATATCAAACTTAAGAGAAAAAGGAGAATGTTGTCATAGCCCATGAGATACTGAAAGGGAGGGATGGGTACCTAACACCTTCCTATTTCATAACTTAGAACACAAACCCTTGATTCATTTGGTTGCGTATACATCAGTATGTACTTGATGTCATTCTCTTGAGATTGCTACATTTCTTTTTCCTCTTTTGAGTAAAATAGGGTGGCGACTTCATTTCTTTGTATATATCCCCTTAAGATTATGACCAATTTATATTTTAGGCATTATGTGAAGATATCAGTACAAGTGACGAAAAGAGGACTCCATATCCTTGAATCATCGGCACACATGGGGAGAGAGAGACTTCTCCAATTCCCCCCTCCCATCCTAATTTCAAGGCTCAACCACGCTAGAGGAAACTGACCCGTATGGCTATATATATATATATATATATATATATATATATATATATATATATTCAAATGAGTTTAATAATATGAAATCATGGGGTACACTTGGGAATTGGATTAGACATATGTGATATCTTAGATTGTTGGGTTAGGATAATTTGAAAGCGACTAAAAGAGGGGACAAAAATGCGTAATTATATCATAGTCCAACTGAGTTATCTGATTGTATTAAATAGGTTTCATGTTAATGTCAATGTTAACCTTACTTTTCAGGACGTAAGCAGCTATGTCGCATCTTCTCGAAGGTCATTTAATAGTTTGCTTTATGTTGATACAGTTGTAGTTTTGCGACAGTGGTAGAATTGTTAATTGATTTTGTGTCAGAGATATGTGGTTCACTTATGGTATGTTTCAGTTATTTATTTTATACATTTTGTTTTATTACAGTCATTCTTAGATTGATATTCAATTTTTTATTCCCATATGTTTGTATTAGACCTTATTAATCTGTTTACGAATTTTACTTGGTGTCAGAGTTAGTATCTGAGCATTCCAGGTTCTAGTATCCAAGGGATCTTGAGTGCATTCATCACTTTTTTCCGATGTGTTCCCTGATTTTATTATAGCTTTACTATTTAGGACTTGTACTCGATATAATGACGATCTCTTAGGGAGTTATACATCACTTCTCGGATGAAATAACACTTAGTGTGACGAGAGGATTCCCTGTTCGAATTTCCTTTGTGAGACGTCCCAGGCATGAGTTTGACTTTGGTCAGAAGTTGGGAAATTTTAAGCATGAAACCTTAACAAGTACTTAGAGTATGGGCTAAGTGGAAATTCTTTTAATCACCATCCGTAACGACACTAGAAGTGGGGTTTTAATGACCTTATATGTGCGACTGCGTGGTAGCTGATATGTGGAGGAATTCAACTACCTTTCTCTTTCTTCACTGAGAGAGATTGATATGAAGATGTAGAAGGTTATTCACGTTATTCTATTTCGTGCAAGAATAATTTGTTTTGAGTTGGCATATACCTTATGAGGAGGGTTTCACATGTTTTATTGGATAAACTATTAATTACCACTAATGTTAAGATGGTAGGAGTTACCTTACTACATTATTAGGACTACCACAACTATCTAAAACATAGGGTTCTTGAGATTTTGAAGACTGAGGCCAAAGTATCCCCAATGACTAGAGATAGTGTAGCCTGGACATAAATAGGTAAGACCTCTCTAGTAAAAGAAATCGCATAGGGGAGAAGACCCAAGAAGCGCCAAGAGTATATAGTATGATTTTTTACAGCCACTAGAGGAAAGTAAATTATGGTTAATGGGGTCACAGCCGATGAGGGCAGACCCAATGAGGCAAGAGTTGGAAGTGACAATTATAGAGGTATGGTTAATAGGGAATCTTATAGATCCTTCATTTGGGTAGTTCATTTAGAATATGGTGTTTTACTTGTGGCGAGTGACACCACTTACTTACTAAAGGCCGTAAAATGACCCGTGTTTCTGAGAATAGCACCAAGGAATGAGTATGGTTATATTTATGGCTCACATGCTTGAGTCTTACATAGACAACGAGGATTTTTCGTTATTTATTAGTGTGTGTTTACTACCATTATGAGATACATAGATGTCATAAGCAGGATTTATTTCTTTGTGGATACCTCAGTGGGTGGGGGGCTGCTTTACGACGCGGTTGTAGAGATGTGTCAGTTTGTTAGTCGGCTTGATTTTTCAGCCTCTTTATTGATTTAGACATTTGGTATTATGATTTATATTATTTATCTTTGAGTAGTACCTGTATATATTACATTTATATCAACTATTAGGTGTAGGTTTCTAAGATTGTCATTTTTGGGCAGGGTTATTTCTTATAGTTTTGCATGGGCCAGGGGAGGTTCTAGCACATACTTGTATTTAGGGGTGTTCGTGGTTCGGTCCGATTTTGGGGTATTTTTAGGACCGAACCGCATTAATCGGTCCTATAAAATTATGGACCGAGACCGGACCGGAATAATCGTTTTCGGTCCTATTCGGTTTTCAAGCGGTTCGTGTTCGGTCTCGGTCCTATTCGGTCCAACCCATATAAAATAGCACATAACCTTGTCACACACAATATCACAAATCACATTCAGATCCAAACAAAAGGCTAACAGATGGAGATTTTTGTTAACTGAGACATTTTGTGTTAAAAGATGGGTTTTCAAATTTGTGTTAACAAATGTAAATGCTAAGGCTAACAGATGGAAATTTGTGTTAACAGATGGGTTTTCATATTGTAACATATGGGTTTTAATATTGTAACAGATGCAAACGAAAATGTACCGTGTGTGGCCGGATCTCCATAGACTGAGAGGGGTTGTGGTCGGATCTCCGTAGACTGAGAGGAGCATGCTGCGTGGCTGCGTGGTTGTGGCTGAAGATATAAAAATGGTGATGGCCGGATCTCCGTAGCAGATCTGAGGGAGAGGAGATGAGGCGTGTGCGTGTGGCGCTGCTGATGCTCTTCGTAGAACTTAGAGAGAGAGAGAGAGAGAGAGAGAGAGAGAGAGAGAGAGAGGGAAATTAGTTTGTGGTTGTGGTATGTTGTGCATGTGTGGCTGATGTGCGTGTGTTTAAGAAATATATATATATATAATCAAAGCGATCTGGTCCGGTCCAAACTCAAATTTTACGAGCCAAGACCGAAACCGAACCGCATTATGCGGTCCTGAATATTTTTAGACCGAATTAAAAAAAATACAAAAGCGTGTTCGGTTTGGTTTTTTCGGTCTATTCGGGTTCGTGCACACCCCTACTCGTATTACATTTATGAGACTTCTTCTGAGTATGTCATCTTTTTGTTAGGTTCAATATAGATTTTCTAGGAGTTTACACACCTATGTGTGGGGTAACATGATCACTACTAGTTAGAGATATAAACTCTTATATAGATTGAGCATAATGTACTAGGCCATTTTTAAGGCATCGTACCAGAGGACTTCATTAGAAATTTTGTAGCCGAATGAAAAAGATTAATATTTTTTTATCTAGGGGTTCATACGAAGGAGCACGCCTCTGTGGGAATCCCATTTTTATTTGGACTTTCGGGAGTTGAACAAGGTCACGATACTGAACAAGTAGTTATTACTGTGCATCGATGACCTATTCGATTAGTTGAGTAATGCATCATTCTTATCCAAGATTGACTTGCGCTCAGGTAATCACCAGTTATGCAGTCGGGGAAAGGGCATTTTGAAGATGGATTTTCTAATGAAATATGTATTATATAAGTTTCAGGTCATGTCGTTTGGGATGACCAACACACCAATAGTTTTCATGGGCATGATGAATTGATTTTTTTTACCATTCCTAGATTAGTTCATCATATTATTGACCAATAACATTATATTGTATTCTCATTCGTAGGAGAAACACGTGGAACATTTACGATTAGTTTATCAAACAATACGAGAAAATATAAGTTGCACATTAAGTTATCTAAGTAGAGGTTTTGGGCTTCAAGAAGTAAAATTATTATGCCATGCTTTACTAGCATATAGGATTTTAGTAGATAGGAGCCAAGTTTTTGCAGTTTCAGATTGGGTATAGCCCACAATGCCTACAAAAGTTAGTAGTTTCTTAGGTTTGGCAGGGTACTACAAAAGGTTCATTTAGGGATTTTCGAAAATGGTCTAGACACTAACTCACCTCACCCAAAAGGGGGTACCATTGTTTGGGGTGTATATTATTAGAGAACTCTCGAAGAGCTCAAGGACAAGCTTACCACTATGCTCATCCTTGCTTTATCACGAGGCGAAATGGAGTTCTTAGTATATACATATGCATCACTTTAAGGACTAGGAAGCATATTGATATTGGAGAAGTAGGATATAACTTATACTTTTCAAAATCTTAAGCCTCGTAAGGAAAATTATCCCACTCATAATCTGGAGTTGGTAGTGGTAATTTTTTTCCTTCCATAAGGTATGTTCATGCATGTGTCTTTAATATCGAGGGGAGTTGATAAGGTCATGATGCAAAACAAGTGCCTGTAACTGCATGTCAATGACCAATTCGATCATTCAAAGAGAATTGTCTTGTTGTTATGAGTTCGTTATTGATTTTAATAGTGATATCTTAACGAAGCGGGAGAATTTATAGTAGTGGTGGTCTTTACACTTTATTTTTAGGATAAGCATGGTTCAGGCTAATGTGCATAACTTTATTGAGAGAAGCTATAAAGGTTGTAACTTGGAAGAGGCCTTTTCTACATTAACAAATGTATAAGGTCACGGTTCAAAGAGAAATTGGTTATGTAATAAGGTCCCCATATATATAAGGTAGTTTTGGATAATGAGAATGTTTCATGGTTTACTTTACATTCGAGAAGTAAGGGGTGTACAATGTTTTGAGGACTTTATCGGATTGATGCATTAAATCCGTTATTTGTATAGTTTTTGTCGTGAATGGACTCCTGCTAATAGAATAGGTAGACCATCAGACACATTCAAAGAGTTTCACTGTACAAAATCCCAAAGTACAGGTGGGAGAGTATACCCATTGATTTTTGATAGGGTTCAAGGGTTCCAAAGAGGTCATGGAATTAGTTGGGTTCATCTAAGTTTGATTGACCAAGTTGATTAATAGCTAAGAGATAGAAATGTGTTGGGGACACCTCAGAAGAAGTGTTGTTCATAATATAGCTTATGTAGATTGACGAAATTAGCAAACACGCTTTTGAGATGAACAGAAGCATGGTTTAGAGTCATAGGAGGTAGATCGAGCGCTTTTGAATATATCCTCAAGGATGGAAATTATAATGTTCAGATTCCAAGGATAATTTGTCATTCCAATACAGAAGGATGGAAATCATAATATTTGTATTCCAAGGAGAATTTGGCATTCCAATACATAGGTCCTTTTCACACGTTTAAATAAGGCAAGACCGGTGTCATTTGGCCTCACCTCATCACCATCAATGAGTACATGATATTTTATTGGTATGCCACGCAAGGAGTTTGGGATGACAAGTTGACGTTCCAATGATTAGAATAGTTTGATGTGATTATTATCCAAACTTGAATTATAATGAGAGCACATAGTGTGTGTTAGGTCGATGAATTAGTAGATTTTGCGTATAGTTTGAGCCTCTGCGAACGAGATATTCTTAGACTTATGAGTATAAGTATAATGAATTCTAATTTTGAGGATAAAATTAATTGTTTTAGTGGGAAGAATATAATACCTCGTAATTATAATGCATTATTTAAATAAATTATTTTGTGAAATGTTATTTATCCGTAGTGACTTCTGAGGTCAATAAATTATTTTTTTTGTACGTGTATATGTGTACTTCTACAATTATTTAAATTGAATTTAATACAAATTTATTAATTATTGATTATTTAATAAATAAATTCAATAAATTGTGTTTAGATTCAAACAAATGTAAATGTTAAAGATATTGTTAGGTTAGTTAAGATGACTTGTGGGACTTGTAAAAGGTTTGATTTTACCTTAAAAGGATGGATTTTAAGTCCTCTGGGCTAGTATTTGACTAAGGCTAAGTTTTAGACTAATTGAACATTGTTTTAGGTTAGTGGGTCAAGGCCCATGTAGTGACTCACACTAATTTCGGAATTTCAAGTACAAAATGAAGGTTAGAGTTAACCTAAATAATTATTAAACTATTTTTTGGGAACCCTAAAGCTGGAGAGAGGAATCTAGTTGGACAATAGGCGAGTTGGGGCATTTCAAATGGGATTTCAACCTAATTCAATCTAAAGGCAATTCTAGTTAATATAATTATATAAATTGATAGTGTTATAGTATGATTTTTTATTGGATTCAAAGAATAATTTTTTAAATCTAAATTTAGAAAAACATTAATCAAGTAATTAGGATATATAGTCATATAAGTGTATTAGGATGAAATTACGACAATTCTTCATGGAATTGGATTAGGAATTAACTTGATTAGTAATGTTAGTACTGCATTATGTGATTGAAATAAAACCCGTTGATTATTGGAGGAATTGATAGCTATTTGTAATTCAAATGATTAAGGATTGAATCTTTAGGGGTTTAACTCAAATGAATAATTTCCCGCTAAATTTATATTTCAATTGATGAAAGCTCAAATTGTATAATGGAATTGGTGTGGGAACATGTTTATGAGATTGTAGTATGTTCAGTTGGGTGAGTCGGGGGCTGTTAATGGAGGTTTAGAGTTGAATATATCGTAAGGAATAAGATGTTGATCTGGGACTGTCGATCAACCGATTGATACCAATCGATCGATCGACTGGAGTCAATCGATCGATTCCCCTATTTTCCCTTAGGTTTGAAGTGTGATTTGGGGGATGGTGGTAACGAATATAGTTTATGATAATTCTCTTGTTAAGTTGTATAATTCAGTGGAGAGAGTTATGATTCGAGTAAATACTTTAATTATGGAAGTTAATTAAGTTAATACTTTTGGAGTTACACCAGAAGTCGTATACTCATGAATTAATAGAATTACATGGAAAACATCAGGTGTGAGAACATGGAAAATGCGTACTATATTATATCATATGTGCATACCTGGGAAATGCACACTATATTATATTAGATGTGCGTACTTGATAAATACGTACTAGATTATATTAGGAGTGCGTAACTGGAAAATGCGTAGTAAATGTAATATAATTAAGTATGGTGCCATTGTAGTTATAATAATATTGGAGTTGATAAAGTTGAGTTGTAACCCGGATTATATAGATATACATGTAGATATGTGTTCCTTAATTGGTATATACTTGAGATGAGTTTAGAAGTTAGGTATGAATATACAAATGAGTTGAATAATATGTAATCTTGGTGTACTGGTTCTAGGATTAAACCAAGGTTCTAAAAAACGTGGGGCGTGATCGAGGCGTGGAGGTCAAACCTTAAGCTTTAGAAGCCTAGGCGGGCCTTAGGCGTAAAAAGGCGTGAAAAGGCGTTTAGGCCTTCTTAATATATTTTAATATTTTTTAACCATAACAAGGCTAATAAAATACTAAAATTGTACATATCATAAAAATATGTCTGAATATATACAAATTAAAATACTATTTGATTATTTTGGATGAGATAATGGTCCGGTTTGTAAAAGAGTTCTTTAAAAGGCGATATCGTTTCACTAAAGCAATGTGGTTTTTAGAAAAAAAGTACGCCTGAAGGGTTTTACCAAGAATAAGGCGTAAAAAGCGTAAGGCGAGGTGTTTCTCCCAAGCCTCAAACTTAGGCGGATTTTTTAGAACAATGGATTAAACATATGTGATATCTAGGATTCTATTTTAACGACACAAAGTTCCATAATAATTGACAAATCATTCGAGAGTTGCAATATAGGCACCCGTATGACCCTGGTATTGAATCAGTTGACATGGATACATATAGATGTTTATTATGTGATCTACTAAGATAATGTAACATAGGGGGTTGATGACATTAATGAAGGTGAAGTGGGACTGTTTCATGGGGATGATGTTGATCCAAAGAATGTTGAGAAGAATGTTTTGCACACTAATAAAGTTATTTTCATTGATAATGATTGTATTCATGATGACAATGACGATGAAGATGAAACATTAGTTTAATATTTTGACTATGAAGAAGATGTCATATGTTCTTGATGATGACAACGATGATAGTGATACAATTTGAATATCATTAGATACTTATACTTGTTTGGGGAGTTTTATTTAATCTGGAACATTATTATATTTTACCTATATATTGTGTTATGTTTTATGATGATATAATATGAAATTACAGTCAAGAACGTCTCTCCCAATTGTTATAGATATTGTGATTACATTTTATTATTTATTTCATTGATATAAAATGTAATTAGTGTTCTGGATACTTCTATGGAATTTCATGCCACCTACCATTATGTGATTTCTGTGTTTGTCAATTGAACTCATATTTACTGTATAAAGTTATTTATAGTAAGTTTTCCTTTCGTTGATACTTAGAATGGCTTCGGGAAGGAAAAATGATCCAGCACAGCTAGTTCAGGGGAATTAGCAAAATACCAATCCGACAGTATCTTCAAGGTATAGTACTGCTACCACTAAAAAGATCGCAACGAGCACCCATATGAGTGGTGGTGTAGTTATCGCATTACGTTAATATATAAAATTAATATTTGTTATGTCTATTACATTATCCTAATGTTTTATTGTATCAATCACATCTCCCACGACAATATATATTTCCACAAACTACTAAATTAGAAAACATGAAAAACATAGAAATAGGAATGTATATGATGGTTTTTCCAACACTTTTATTTCCCAAAGATCGCCCATCAAAGGACAAAACTTTAAGTTTCAGAGTTTTTTTTTCAACAAAATGATTGGTAAACAAATTGATTGACGAGGTTTTTTTTAGTGACGATGGAGGATTTCTATGTTAGGTTGTGCAAAAGTATTAAAACATGAATATAATATGATCCAATTTGTGTTATGGTGATTTGGACTTTTATATGTAGTATTTTTTTTGTCTTGTTGTGCTCTGTTGTGTCCTTTTTTTCTTTTTCATAGTTTTACGGCTTTTAACATGAGAAGATTATTTACTTGTACTAAAACTACTTCATCATTGCCCTCATATTTTAGTGTTTCGACTGGAATGTCTCTGTCAATGTACAACTCTACCCCCCCTCCCCCCCCCCCCCCCCCCACCCCCCCACCCCAAAAAAAAAAAAAAAAAAAAAACATACAAATCATATTTTTGGAGTGAATACTGTAACACATGTGACATAAGATTTATGATATAAAAAATATAATGCTACCATAAGATTCTAATACCCATTAATGGAGAGTAATAGTTAAGAGTTGGAAACTTTGCGTTATTTAGGCACCGCCATTACATAAAGAATCACATGTACCATTCTTTAGACTTTTTTCAATTTGAGTAGATGCAATCATAGTTTTTCAAAAATTATTTACTTAAATGAAAACATCAGTTTTGAGTGGAAATGTGTCAATGGTATGTCGTATCATGATATTACTCAAAATATATTTTGATATTTAAAAATCCAAGGTCTGGCATATTATATTTTAAATTGTATTTTTTGAATTCATGAACTGAGATTAACATTACAAGTCTATTAAAAGTCAGAATTGGGATGCAATTGAGGGAAAATTTGGAGGAAATTATACCCATCAGTATTGCCACTTTAACTCAAATGTTTTGACTAAATTGGTTTGCTTTTAGTTATGATTGTGCTTTGCCCTTTTTTCTCAATGATGTTGTTTGGAATTTAGGTAGAAGTTCTTGTCAAACATGAAGTGGAATTGGGACGAAAATATTAATAACATTTGGTTGAGAACAAAGAATGATATGGAGAAAATAGGTCAGCCAATAATTTTATGTGAGACTAAAGGAAAAACATTCATTAAAAAAGAGACTTGATGGTGAAATGAGAAAGTGAAAAAGATAATACAAAAGAAACGAGTAAGTTTTAAACAGTGAAAAAAACCTAAAAGTTAAGAAGATTTAGAAAAGTATAAGAAGTTAAAAAGTAAATTAAAAAAAATTATTAGAAATGCAAAACAAAACGCACTAGATAATATTTATAATAACTTAGGTACTAAGGAAGGTGAAAAGAAAATATGTAAGTTGAAAATAATAGAGATACAAGAGATGTGAGTGCAGGTAAGTGTATTAAAGACGTAAACCAAAATATATTAATTAACGATAGAAAAATTATAGATAGATGGAAAATGTATTTTCAAGGATTATTGAATGAAGAATATTCCAAAAAAGATATCGAGAGTATTGGACCGAATATGAGAATGGTATTTTTTATTAGTGAAAAAGAAGTAGAAACATTAATAAGAAAAATTAGAAAGAATAAAGTAGTTGGCCCGGTTAAAATACCAATAGAGATGTGGAGAACCCTTGGAAGTCTAGGGGTAGAATAGTTAGTAGGTTTATTTAATAAAATTTTAAGAGAAAAAAACATGCCAGCTGAGTGGAGAAAAAGCACTATAATACATTTGTATAAAAATAAAGGAGATATATAAAACTGCGATAATTATAAAGGAATCAAATTGATGAATCACACTATGAAACTATGGGAAAAGGTTATGCAGCAAAGATTAAGAAACGAGTTGGATTTATGCGGAATGTTGGTCGTTAAAAAAAAAATTGAACAAAGTCTCCATGTTAGTGATATGAGGATGCTTTGATGGATGATAGAAATTACAAGAAAGGACAAAGTTAAAAATCAGTACATGATAAAAAAGTTAGAAGTAGCTCCCATTAGCGATAAATTAGGAGAAAGTAGCCTTAGGTGGTACGAATATCTGTTGCATGGACCAGTAGATGCACCTATAATAAGAAGAAGATTATTGGAAATAGAGGGTAAAGAGAAAGGGGTCTCCATAAGCTATCATGGGAGGAAATTATTAGGAGACATCTTAAGGAATTAAACCTAAATGATAATATTGCATATAATATATGAGAATGGAAAGGGAGAATCCATGTGGCAAATCACATATGATGGGATTAAGGCAAGGATGATAATGATGATCGTTGGTTTTCTCTTACCAAAAGTATGCCAGAGGAAGGAATAGGTCCAGAAATAAGAATTAAATCAAAGGGACAAACATATTCATTGAGATGGAGAATGAAAAGTAAAGGCCACTTGAATGTGATCAGTTTGCAAAGTTATATAATTAGCTCAAAATAATTTCCCACATTATCATGCCTATGCCAACGAAGTGGAAGGCTCTTAGTAGACATGATAAATAAATAGATTTTCAACGACTTAATGTAATAAAAAATTAATTAAGTCATTTTTTAGTTAAACCTCAAATGAATGGGACTTAAGCACAAAAAGTATAGATCAACTTAGGAAGCATGATAAGGACCCAAAATTGTTTAACTAAAACCCTAAATAGATAGTTTTCGATTGCTAGTTCTCAATAAAATTGGACTTATATTGATATTTGTTTGTTTTGTAGGCCCGTACGCATTCGTAGATTTAAAAGCGTTATTTCAAGTCAAATGTGGATGTGTTGTGGTTAAATGAGCTAAACCTAATCCTCGTAGGTGTTAACCAGTCACAAAATCTGAACCTTAACATAATACCGAGCCCTCTTGTGTTTAGTTTGCACCCTTTACTTTATTTTTATTTTAATTAATTTTTATTTGAGTTCTTTTTAATTTTTAGGATTTATTTTATTTAGAATTTTGGATATATTTTTAGAATTTATTCGTGTCGACTATTTTTATTTTTTTTTATTTAGGTGTGATATTTTTTTTATTTGGTTTCTAGTTTTTATTTCTAGTTTTATTTTATTAATATTTTATTGGGTTTATTAGTTTTATTTTATTTTAAGTCTTTTATTTTTAGGATTAAAAGTTTATTTTTTTAGACTTTATATTGTTTAGTTTTATTTTATAGTTTGCAAACAGTTTTTTATAGGATTTATTTGGAGTCTTAGTTTATTTTTTTAGGGTCACAACTAACACATACACATCACATTATCCTACACTCATCTACACCCAAACAACTCCCTCACCCTCACCTAATTAACCTATACCTCACCTACAGCCAATCCTATCCCACTTCAACTTCCCCACAAAAACCCACTCACTCTATCTCCTCTTACCTCTCTCCTCCCTCCATAACCACAAACCTTCCATACTTGTCTTCTCTCTGTAACATCCAACAACCATAAACCCATTTCAATTAGCTCAAACCCATTTTTCTACTCAACCACCCATCTCAATCTAGCCCACTTCTTCCATAATTCTACCATTACCCATTCATCAAAACCCAATTGATACCAAAATCGGATACCCATTTCCCACACCCAAAACCTTCAACCAGCGTGTCCCAAAACCCAGCGGCCATGGAATCCTCAACCCACTGAAAAATCCCAAACCCATAGCTAACCGCACCTACTTACAAACCCGTCAATGCACATATGGCCAAAGCTCCCTTGACCCGTTGCACACAACTCGACCCATACCATACCCGTCGGACCTGATACCCATTTGTCTGAAACCCATATCCATTTAAACCTTTCAACACCTTTTACCCAATAACCTATTTAACCCATGTCTCCCATTTAACCTCCCAAGCTAAAATCGTATTTGCCAAATAAGACCCAAACAAGAACGAATATAAAAGCCAAATGAAATAAAAATCCACATGTGTCTTAAACCTCGTATCCCCTTTTTTGCTAACTTACCCCCAAATAACTTGTTCCCCCTTTCCAAATAAAACCCTAACTACCTCATTCTCATTACCTCACCCAAATACCTCACACCCCTCATGCACAATTACCATGCCTAATTTGCCCCTTCTCCATGTGCACCCTATATATTGAAGACTTGGTGCAATTTTAGAGAGATCTCCAATTTAGTTTTTAAACTTTGTGCGATAAATTTCTCTTCACTCCTCTATAAAAAAGTATTTGCATTTTGAGCAAATATCTCAATATAGAGGTGTGTAGTGAAATTTTATCTCTAGGATGAATTCCACTCCACCCCTCTATAGTGGGTTTTTGCATTTTTAACAACTATTTCAAGATATATTGATGTGGTTGAATTCATCCCTTATGGAAGGTAAATTCTAATCCATTCCTTTATGTTGAATATTTGCATTTTTAGCAAATATCTCAACATAAAGTGACGATGTAGAATTTATTTCCTTGGATGAGTTATAATGTACAATTTTATAATATGAGGGTTTGCATTTTTAGCAAATCTCTTTTATTATTTAAGTGTCCATTATGAATTCATCCATTATCTTGTATTTTTTTTGGGTAGTTTTTATTTTAGATTCAATAAATATATTGGTGAGTGATTGTAATTGAGAGAATTTTGGGATTGTAATTGAAGAACTCATTTCAATTCAAGGCTTAAATGGGTTTGATCTATTCCTCTTTAATTACTCTAATCCTCACATGTTCTCATTTGTTTACTTTTATTTTTATTTCTTGATGATGATTATTGAGGGTTAATCTCCCATTCATGGGATGAATTTTGAAGCCCTCATGAATCCTATTTATTTAGTTTACTTTTTAGCATAATTTTACTTATTTCATTTTTCTCTTATTAGAGTTAGCACTTTAAAAATTAGTATAGTTAATAAATTAATAATCCCTTGAACAAAAATCATAAAAAAATAGAAGAAGCAAAAATAGAAAAATCATAAAAAAATAATAATATGCAAATGAATTTATAGAGGTCTTCACTTATTTTGTGTTTCATTCTTAGATTTGGATTGATACCTCACTTACACTATATTCGAGTTTGTTATATATTTTTGTAGGTAATTTAAGGTTTTGATTCACTTGGCTTCAAAAATGACTTACACAAAAGTCAGGTTATCAAAGGAATGTTATCAAATGACTCCCTTACCAACCCTATGCATATTTTGATTTTATTTGTAGGTTCAAGAGAATTTTGATGGAAAAGGAGTTGCAAAAACGACAAATACACTTTAGAGCCATTTATTTTTCTATCAAATGAGTGTCATTGCCAATTTTTGGAACTTGAAGCACTTGTGAATATTTTGGAGTGTAGTTCATTTGGCATTTATTTCTTATTTTTCATACCATTTTGCATTTTATAAGAAGGCTTGTATTAGGTATATATTGTTTGGTTTGTATTACGGTGCTTGGAGACACCTTTTATTTTTCATTTTAAGTTGTAATAAATAATTGCGATGAAAAGCGTGATAGAAAACCAGACAAGGTAGAGAGAGGTCATCCAAAGTCGAGAAATTAAAAGCCTATCTAGTTTGGGTCGATAGGACTCTCGGGGCCGACTGAGATAAACCTGATCTCCCCCCGATCGACTCAAATTATTCATCGCCCCACGGTGTAAAAAATGTGGGATGTACATTTCTAAACCCTCGCGCTAATCCTATTAGCGAGTCAATATTGTGTGTCCCTGCTTGCTCTTGTGTGATTTTGATTCTTGCAATTATTTTTTCATGGTGTGATGAATTAATTAACTAAGACCTACGTCTGGTCATTCACGAGAAGGGATTTCACCACCCGACTCAATCACTTATCCTTTGTGAGCTACCCTAGCCATCATTATATTTAAAATCAATCAACTAGCTATCCTAGTAGGGGAACATCTTTGCGAAGGCGATCAAAACGATAATTTTCCTGATTTTTATCTCCCGCGGACTTAATTAAAATTTGACCACCCTTTCACTAAATTTTGAAGACAAAAATTGGTTATGTGCTAGTTACGATTTATCCTTGACTTGTTTATGTCCAATTCAATCTTTTAGTAGTTAGTTTTAATGAGTTCATTAAATTCAAAGAGTCCTAATAATTTTGTCCCGTCTTTTCTTCAAAAAAATCAAAAAATATATTTATTCCCTATCCTTTCTTCCCAAAAATCCAAAAATAGTTTTTTTCCTTCTACACAAATCACAAAAATATTTTCTTTCTTTTTCAAAATATTCAAAACCCCCAAAACAAAAAAATAAAAATCTCAAAAATATTTTTCTTCTTTAAAAAAAAATTAAATAAAAAAATACGGCGTCTGACCGGTGCCTATTCACCCTCACCCCTTTAGCCTTTATCCAACAAGGTTGATGCTTCCGTTTTGTTTGGGGGTGATTCTCATCACCCAATTTTTTTTGTCACCCTGCACTTTCCTAGTTCTTATGCTTAGGGTGAATTCCTTCGGTCTGGCTGAAGACATTAAACTTAGCACTACCGAAGGCAGCTCACTTTTTCTAAGTATGAGTCTCATCCTATTTGGGGGTGGTGTGTTTATGGGCTTGTACACATTTTTTTCTTATTAATTATTCAGGTTTCTTCTTGGCTACATCCGTCCACTTCATTAGTGGTTGATTCTAGTAATCTCTTTCCTTCCTTATGCTCTCAATTTTAAAATTATTTTATTTACATTACACCAAAATGGTAAAATTGGCACCCTTTCAGCGGCCAGCCTTGTCATGGTCATTAACCGTGACAAAAAATATGCATTTTTTATCACGATCAATGACCGTGACAAGTCCGTGACAAGTACAGTTATCACGGTCATTGACTGTGACAATTATATAAAGTTATCATGGTCAATGACGTGATATGACCGTGACAAATCTGTCAGCAAAAACCCTTTCCCCTCCTTTTTTCCTCACCGACTTCTTTCCCTCCAATTTCTCTCTCTCTCTCTCTCTCTCTCTCTTCCATTTATATATATATATGTGTGTGTGTGTGTGTGTGTGTGTGTGTGTGTGTGTGTGTGTGTGCGTGTGTGTGATGGGGGAAGGGGGTAGGGGTGGGGCTGGTTGTGTGTGTGTGTGTGTGTGTTTGTGTGTGGTGGGGGTGGGGGTGGGGGTGGTTGTGTTTGTGTGTGGTGGGGGAAGGGGGTGGGGCAGGGTGGGGGAAGGGGGGTAGGGGTGGGGCTGCGTGTGTATGTGTGTGTATGTGCGCGTGTGTGTATATATGTGTGTAGTGTGTGTGTTTGTGCGTATGTGCGAGAGAGGGAAATGATGCGGGGGGGTGTGACGGGGGGTGGGGATGCGTGCGTGTGTGTGTGTATGTGCGTGTGTGTGGGTTAATTTCGTAAGTAGTGTCCCTTGTAAACGAATTGATTGGTTATTAATTTTTTTAGTAAATTAATATATGAAAGTAGGATTGCCCCTCATTGTAAATTAGTAAATTAATAATTGTATACTTTAATTATTAGTTTAATTGACGAAAATAATTAATTGAGTAGATGAATTAGAAGGAGTATGGGATACACATTTGTTGTTGACATTGCGGTTGGATTATAGTGGATTGATGTTAGGTTGGTTAATTTTAAAAGTGGCATGACCACTGGATTATTGTCCATATAGGGGTGAAATTTTTTAACTTTTTTTTAAAATTACTTTGTATAACGAACAATATATATATATATATATATATATATATATATATAGTATGATAATTAAATGAAACATACTTGAAACTACATATAGTGCGCATAGATACTAGCCATATAGTTCTTATACGTATGCATTCAATAGCCCTTAGACCCATTCGAGAGTCATTACCCCTGTAATGAGATCTCTCGAATTGTCCCGAACGGTGGCTCGAACGGTGGACTCGCATGACTCGAAGCTGTCCCATTTGGAGGCGACGGTCCAAGATATGTTCTCATTCATGAAGCGTTCGTTGGGCAGAGACCTTAAGGGGAAAGGGAAGGAGAAGGAGAAGGTGGTGGAGGAGGAGGTGCAGGAGGATGAGGATGTGGACCTCGCTGCTTCATCGCCGACACGTTTGAGCTCTTATTTTGATGATCCACTTCCCTATTTAGCTCCCTTCGTCCGATTGATGTCGACACTTAGTTGGCCGAGCATGTTTATACTGAACATATTTGATGGCCAGCGGATAGGTCGGGGGTTGAGGGACCCTAATATCATCCAGGGTCCACTAGTTCATGGACGTGAGCTTCAAGACATCGAGTCCAAGGTGCTCGTCACGCATGTGATGCTCGGGAGGGAGAACTCCTCATTGTGGTTGCTGGAACAATACGACATGATGTATATTAGTGGTATCGTGTGGCCTACTCACCTCCTCAAAGTTAACCTTACCCAAGACATGTATTGACATTATTTGAATTGAATTGTTTTTAAGTTGGTACAATTGGAATTATATTTGGATTATATCGTGATGCATATTATCTCTATTTTGAATGTATATTTGCATTATCTTTATTTTATTTGGATATATGATGCTTGAACATGTACAACGTTGCTATAACAGGTACAAATATACTGTTAGGCAGTGGCAGTGGCCAAACTGCCCAATAAATTTTTTATTAATTCTGCCCAGAATTGTCACGGTCATTGACCGTGACAATTTTTTAACCATTGTCACGGGCTTGTCACGGTCCTTAACCGTGACAAACTTGTCAAGGTCAAGGACCGTGACATGATCGTGACAATTCTAACGAACTTATCACTGTCATTGACCGTGACAAGTCCGTGACAAAAAAAGTTCTGACCCCAGGAATAGTCACGGTCATTGACCTTAACAAGTTGAACTTGTCAAGGTCAATGACCGTGACAATTCGACAGATTTGGTGTAGTGTTAACATCGAGGACGATGTTCCTTTTTGTTTGGGGCTGGGGAATTTTATCAAAATCATACCTTTTTTGAAAACATTTGATTTTCAAAACCTTATTTTTAATATTTTAATGCAATTTCTTTCATCTCACTCATTTTACTTGAATTTTCTATCATCCATGTTTTAAATCTAGGAATAAAGCTAGAGGACATTTATTGTAAATAGCTTATGTAAAACGTATCATGGCATTCTGCACAATGAATTTCTAGATTCAACAAAATTTGCGCACTTATCACGTCGCTGCAGTTTAGAGTTGAAGAGTACTACAATTCTCAAGAAAATATTAAGGATCACGAGTGGAGACTTTAGCTTGTGATATTTGTGCCTTTCACCCTTTTAGAGTGTTTTACGCAATCTCCGAGTCACAAGTTGATTCAACTTCTTTTGGGTCCGCATTAAATGGTTGCATGATCTCATTATTCTTTATTAAAATTATTGGCTTAATCATTGAGAACGACATCACTTTAGAGTTGTAAGAAACATGTGTCCTGAAGTTGTCCCGATCACCAGACTTTCACTCATACACAAACAAAATTCCATTTTATCATACATCCATACACCTTCCATTTTCCACATCATCACTATATATCATATCACCCATTTTCATATGAATTTCATTTTCTACCCACCATGTTGAAAAAGGGAAGAGTGTTGAAAGTAAAAGTAGAAGATCCGTCATAGAGAGTGTTTGCATTTTTAGCGAGTATCTCTCCCAATGTTCGATTCAGATGGAGAAAAATTAATTACAAGTTTATGTTGGGGTTATTTGTATTTTCAAAAGATTTATCTTACACATTGATGAGTATTTGGAAAAGAATAAGAAGAAGAAGAAGAAGAAAGAGAAAGTAAAATGAGAAGATCCGTCCTAGAGAGTGTTTGCATTTTTAGCGAATATCTCTCCCAAAGTCGATTCAGATAGAGAAAAATTAAATACAAGGATATGTTGGGGTTATTTGTATTTTTAGCAGATTTATCTCAGACATTGATGCGTATTTGGAAAAGAATAAAAAAAAAGAGAAAGTAAAACGAGAAGATCCGTCATAGAGAGTGTTTGCATTTTTAGCTAATATCTTTCCTAAAGTTCGATTCAGATGGAGAAAAATTAAATACAAATCTATGTTGGGGTTATTTATATTTTTAGCAGATTTATCTCATTTGGAAAAGAACAAAAAGAGAAAGTTGTTTTCAAGAAATAAAGACATTTGTTCGTCAAATTGTAATAATCTCTTCTCAAACATATACCATCCATCCATCATATCACCATCCTACCTCATATCATCCCATACTTCTCATTTCATTTCCCTCACCCAAAAATATTCATATTTTTCCCTAGGTATTTGGGTAAATGAAAGTCAACGTGGTGAATAACTCGATGTTCTCACTATAGAGATTAGAATTCTTTCATGAGATCATTTTTCTTTCTAAATGTTCGTTCTTTCTTATATGTGTGTGAGACGTTTGACTAACTTAAATTTACTCACCTCCCCACACACAAGAGTAATACACTTACCCAAATCTCGTGAGTTCATTTGAGAGAGCTATATTCGTGAGATTTTGATGTTGAATCATTTATTCAGAAAAGGCAATCTAGGAATTACTCTCATGATACTAGACCCTTTTTTACTAATTTACACCACACATGTTGAGTTCTAGGAAGGATGTGCCTTAAAAATTTACTTAGCTAACATTTTATGCAATTCTAGCTTGTGTTTCTCAAAATATTTATCTCGTCATGGATTGTGTGATTATTCTATGTCTAATAAAATATTGAATGTCGTTCCCAAAAAAGAATTTTGTGGATAAATTTCCTGCAAACCCTCACGAGACAAAACTCATACTATAGGGCAACCTATAGGTTTAAAGGCTTGTTGCACATGCTAAATGCAATCGCAAGTGCCCACGTAATCGGTACACTTTTGGTTTCTTATCTTTCTTTCTCTCTATATTTTGCTCAAGGACTAGGAATGTTCTATTTGGGGATGGTGTGATTAGGGGTGGACAAAAAAAAGACCGACCCGAATGGACCGATTGGACCGAACCGGACCGAACCAAAAATCAAGGCTATTTTGAAACCGGTCCGAAAATCGATTCACAAAAATTAAAAAACGATTAAATCGGTCCGGTCCGCGGTCCACTACATTAAAAGATCAATTTGGACCGGACCGAACCGATTCCCATATATATATAATAAAAATAATGTTATTGTGTTTCTTATGTATAGTTTTTGAATTAATGTATATAACTTATGAATTTAATTTGGAACATTTTATATATGTATAGACATTTTTTTATTTGGGTTAAAAAAACCCATCTAAATATCACTTGGAGTTTCGAGTATTATTTTTTTGTATATACATTTGTGAGAAAAATAGATAAAAACATTCATATAAAATAGGGTTAGGATCGAATTTTACCCCGGACCGGACCAAAAAAAGCATGGACCGAATTAGTAGGTTAACCGAATTAATCGGTCCGGTCTTGGTCCAAAAAAATTAAGGACCGAATATTTGGTCCGGTCCAAAAAATAGGCAAAACTCGGACCGGACCGGACCGTGCCCACCCCTAGGTGTGATAAGCACCCAAAAGTAAATAAATGATTTTCGATCGCCAGTTCTCAATAAAATTGGACTTATATTGTTTGTTTTGTAGGCTTGTACGCATTTGCAGATTTAAAAGCATTATTTCAAGTCAAATGTGTCAGGGTTATGGTTAAATGAGCTAAACCTAATACCCGTAACTGTTAACCCGTCCCCAAACCTGATCCTTAACCCAATCCCGAACCCTCCTGTGTTTAGTTTGCACCCTTTATTTTATTTTAATTTTTATTAATTTTTATTTAAGTCATTTTTAATTTTTAGGATTTATTTTATTAGAATTTTGGACATATTTTTTAGATTTAGTCGTGTCAACTATTTTTATTTAGGTGCGAATTTATTTTTATTTGGTTTTTAGTTTTTATTTCTAGTTTCATTTTATTAATATTTTATTAGGTTTATTTTATTTTAACTCTTTTATTTTTAAGATTAGAAGTTTATTTTTTTTTAGACTTTATATTGTTTAGTTTTATTTTATAGTTTTGCAAACATTTTTTTTAGAATTTTAATTTCATAGATTTTATTTGGAGTCTTAGTTTAATTTTTTAGTGTCACAACTAACACATACACACCACGCTATCCTACATAAACCTACACCCAAACAACTCACTCACCCTCACCTAACTAACCTATACCTCACCTAAACCCAATCCTATCCCACTTCATCTTACCCACCAAAACCTACTTACTCTCTCTCCTCTCACCTCCCTCCTCCCTCCATAACCACGAACCTTCCATATCTATCTTCTCTCTCTAACATCCAACAACCATAAACCCATTTCAATTAGCTGAAACCCATTTTCCTACTCAACCACCCATCTCAATCCAACCCACTTCTTCCATAAACCTACCATTATCGATTCATCAAAACCCAATTGCTACCAAAATCAGATACCCATTTCCCACACCCAAAACCTTCAACCAGTGTGTCCCACAACCCGATGGACATGGTATCCCCAACCCACTAAAAAACCCCAAACCCGTAGCTAACAGGACCTGCTCACAAACCCGCCAAAGCTCCCTTAACCCACTTCACACAACTCGACCCATACCATACATGTCGGACCTAATACCCATTTACCCGAAACCCATATCCATTTAAACCTTTCAACACCTTCTACCCAATAACCCATTTAACCCATGTCTCCCGTTTGATCTCCCAAGCTAAAATCGTATCTGCCAAATAAGATCCCAAACATGACTAAACACAAAAGCCCAATGAAATAAAAACTCACATATTTCTTAAACCTCATATGATGCAATTCAAGGAGCTGAATATGCTAAAGATGAACGTGGGGCTGATCATACACATGGGAGTGGAGATAAATTTGCACAAGACCCTTTGTCACTTTCTAGTGGTCCAATTACAAGACTTAGAGCCAAACATTTTAAGGAAGCACTTATTGGGCTAATCTAAGAGAAGTGGGTTGATTGTGGAAAGATGAAGACCAAGATGGGCCCAAATGATAATTAAAGCTTAGTCTATGTCATTAAAGCAATTTGAAAAGATAATTATTATGCAAAAACGTGACCATCATGTTCACACCATAAATGGGCATGAATTTATCTATTTTTAAGGTTAATAAATGGGGGATGAATCTAGTCTTGGCTGGTTATCTTTAAATACATTGAACTTACTCATTTAGTCATATTTTGTTGTTTTCTAAGTCCAAGTGGCCTAAAAAATATGGGAACTTGTTTACTTTGGCAATTGTGTTATTTTGATGCTGTATTTATTTCATTTTCTATTCTTGGAGGGTTGTTCCAAGTATAAATGAGGGGAGCTACGAATTTTGTAAGAACTTTTTGAGATAAACTAATATTATTGTGAGGTCTTTTTTTTCCTCTTGGTTCTTAAGAAAACTTTATGAACTTATCAAGTTAATCTTGTGGCATTCAAACAACCAAACTTATCACCTTGATTCGTGAGAGATTCTTGGGTTTCTTGGTGTGGCGTTTTAATCCTTTGTAGTCTTGGTTCTTATCTTTCTAGGTAACGGGTCAAGGCTCAACAAACTTTGTTTATACGATATTGGGTTCTTTAACCATCATTGTTATTGGGTTTCATCACAATTGTTGGTGGGGTTCATATCATCATATCCCCTTTTTTCCTAAATTACCCCCAACTAAATTTTGTCCCCCTTTCCAAATAAAACCCCAACTACCTCATTCTCATCACCTCACCCAAATACTTCACACCCCTCATGCACAATTACCATGCCCAATTTGCCCCTTCTCCATGTGCACCCTATATATTGAAGACTTGGTGCCATTTGAGAGAGATCTCTAATTTAGTTTTTAAACTTTGTGTGATAAATTTCTCTTCACTCGTCTATAAAGAGTATTTGCATTTTTAGCAAATATCCTAATATAGAGGTGTGTGGTGAAATTTATCTCGAGGAGGAATTCCACTCCACCCCTATATAGTGTTTTTTTGCATTTTTAGCAACTATTTCAAAATAGATTGATGTGGTTGAATTCATACCTAATGGGAAATAAATTCTAATCCATTCCTTTATGTTGAGTATTTGTATTTTTAGTAAATATCTCAACATAAAGTGATGATGTAGAATTTATTTCCTTAGATGAGTTCAAATGTACAATTTTATAATATAAGGATTTGCATTTTTAGCAAATCTCTTTAAGTGTCCAATATGAATTCATCCATTATCTTGTGTTTTGTTTTTTTTATTTTTTTTAATTTATTTTTATTTTAGATTCAATAAATGTATTGGTGAATGATTGTAATTGAGAGAATTTTGGGATTGCAATTGAAGAACTCATTCCAATTCAAGCCTTAAATGGGTTTGGTCTATTCCTCTTTATTTACTTTAATCCTCACATGATTTCATTTGTTTACTTTTATTTTTATTTTTAGATCCCATTAGAGTTAGTACTTTATAAATTAGTATAGTTAGTTAATTAATAATCCCTTGAACAAAAATCATAAAAAAACAGAAAAGGCAAAAATAGAAAAATCATAAAAAATAATAATATGCAAATGAATTTACACATGTCTTCACTTATTTTGTGTTACATCCTTAGATTTGGATTGATACCTCACTTACCACTATATTCTAGTTTGTTATATATTTTTATAGTTAATTGAGATTTTTATTAGAGGAGCTTTAAACAACAACACATACGCAAAAGCAACTCTATCAAAGCATGCCAAGATTTCCCTGAAAATTATACTCGATAGAATTGGATTGAATTATGCAATTTTTTTGAGGACTCAAAGCATAAGGTTTAAACCATTTGATAATCATTAAATTAATATGTGTCTAATATATATTTCATGTGCTTATGAAATTTATTTTAATGGAAGCATTGATGGTACATAAATGAATCTAACAGATTCAAGCAGACTACGAAACACAATAAAGGCTCAAGGTCCTTTATGGCAAAATATCATAGATTGGTGTGTCATGTAAACTTTTTAAATTTTACATTAAGTTTATGTTTCGACAATTTTCTTTGGTATTAGTAATAAAGAAATTTATGTATATAAAAAAATTTCTTTATTAGTAATATTTTTTCTTACTAATTGCATTTGCATAGCGTAATTCGAAGAATGAGGAAGATCTCAATAGGATTGGTTTTCTTCGAAAAACCTATTGTGATAAGGAAAAGCGGTATACATATAGTGAAGCTGAGAAAAATATGTTAAGACATGTTTTCCATGTGTAATCTATATCTTTATGTTGTGAACATATTATATACAATTCACTTTGGACTTGAACATGTAAAATATGAAAGTACATGACGTGAAATTATTTAAGAAAGGTTGTTAGAAGTTAGAACTTGATAAAGTTTTGGATTAGTTTATTATATGTAGATTAGTCTAGGAATTCAAGTTAACATTTTATACTACCAGATGTTTTTTGTTTATGAGTTACAACTACCTTAATTTATAGCTCTATGACATAACTAATTGATCAGCTCAATCAAATTATTATTAGCAGAATGAGATGAAGCGCTTAAAATATATGCACACTCCGGAGGGAGGTACCCCGATGAATACTGATGAGATAGTAGACCAAGTGCTTGGAACAAAAATCCAGGTATATGAAACGAGTTGGGCACAGTCTAAAACCACCATCTAGATCATCATGACAAAGGACTTAACTACAAGAGGCTCTTAGAGTCTCTAACAGAAAAAACCAACGGGTGTTGTATATAGAAGCTCTGGAAACGGCTCATGAGGCAAAAAATAAAGGACAAAAAATGGATGTTGTTTTGACTTACTTATCTCAATATGACAAGTTATTCCAATTGTTGACAGCTGCTGGAGGTATCCCGTACACATCTATGCTAGGGTAAGACAATTTCTTCTCTTAATCTTTGAACATCTGAGTAGTTTATTTGGGTAGTGTCTATATTTGTGGAAAAGGTTTGAATTGGAAGTGATTATTATTTTACTATGATTTTCTCCAATCATAAATTATTTTGGGTTGGGATAAAATAGCGTTTTGGGATTTGATATATAACTCACAACAATGTCATCCAAAGTTTGGGGATAAATGATGTTAAGGATTAAAGTTGATACCCAAATTCTTTCCCAAACATGGGTTTAAAAAGAACAGATTGTCATAATTGGGTTATAGATAGTTTAATTGCTTACAATGATATTTTTCTATACACAATTACGTGTTTTAAGGTTTTAAATTTTTATTACTTGATCAACAATTTTAGGTGAAAGTTACGCTAGTTTAATACTCTACAACTTAGCAATTGGTGGTGGCATATGATTTAAAAGAATATATCGTTAGCAAAATTGATTACATTTTAGTTATTTTTTTAGTATATTTCATATGGAGATCATAATTGAATAAGCGGCTGGGTGGAGGTTAACTATCAGATTCATCTTAGGCCAAATGCTGAAATTTTTTATGGAAGTTTTTTTTTCAGACTATATTGTGAGTCGTAGGGTCATAAATATTTGGTACATGTAATTTTAATGGGATGTCACAATTTGTTTTATATGGAATTTGGACCACATTCGATATTACATGGTACAGATGTTGGATTGTGCCATATAATGGGTCGTACATATATTTGGGATGTTTAATAGATTGTGTTAATATAAGGAATTTGGATAACTTTAGACATTATATGATATATCATGGATTATGCCATATAATGTTAATATTTTGAGGTATGCATGTTGGATTTGCGAATAACTTAATTACAATTGATACTGGTAATAAAGTCACAATTATGACTAAAATAGTATGACTAATTTTCTGCCTTTAACCAGAGTACAAAGTGGAACCTATTAAATTTGCGTGACGAAATACATTTTCATCACTAATTTATAGAAAATAATTCATTGCGAAAACATTATTTCCTCTCTATTTGGGTCACAACATTTGTCTCCGAAATAATATTACGTAGCTAATAACATCAAAAATAGCAATTTCTCATTACAATTAGGAAAAATTAGGATAATTGTGATGAAATTAGGTTTATAACAACCAAGTATTTTATCAAGACGAATATTCGTCGTTAGTAACTTATACATGGGCAACGAATTGATATTTTATCACGGTTGACTTTCAGTGATACGATTTTAGAGACAGTGAAGTGATGAGAAAAAATATTTGCGCAAACATTTTGGCGACAAAATAAATGTTTTGCATGATGAAAAATTTCACTGCAAATTATCAAGTTTGTTGTGATGTGAAGACGGTATGCTTGGTATAGTTGATATCTTTTGGTCAGCTGCATTTTTCGAGTATGGTTTTAGTAGGGTCAATATGGAAAGCATCCATAATGGTAGTAGCATTCTTCAACTCCATACTTACGATGTTGCATTGAATCTAACTGAACTTAAATCCCTACGGATAACCGTGAACTCAACTCCATACTTATGACGTTGTTTGAATTTGGGTCGCGCTTAGTGGGGGGTCTTTGCATTATTTTTCTCCATATAGACATATAGATAACCTACCTGAGCCATCTCTTCTAGGTGCCACTTGAGCTTCTTACCGTTGTAGGTCATGTGCCCATGTTTCATGTGGTAGGAATATCTCAAGGTTTTGTTTCTCTTTAATGGGTTCCTTACAATCTTCCTCGACCACATGAAGTAATAATGATGCATAATTTTGTTTAGGATCTTGTAGATTGGATTTTTAAAAATTGTGTTAAATGATCGATGGGCCTTGCTAAAATCTAACTTTTTCATCGTCTTTATATCCACTATTCTTCTTTTTCCCCCTTTCTTAGAGGCATTCTCTTTATCTTCATTCTTACTCACCTTTGGATGATCATTATCCTATTAATTTCCTTGTACTACATCTTTAACCTTGGCATATTTATCGATCCTAGACACCAGGTCGTCTATGGTTGTATCTTACTTTGTGTGAGGGACTGGTGTAATATAAAGCTTCTCGGTAGGATGATCTTGAATAAGGACACTACCACTTGTACAGAACCCTCCTACACTTCGTTGTAGGTTTACCAATAACATTTAACGTATTTATGAAAGTTTTCTTATACTTATTCTTCATTATTAGGAGGAATCCATACTATTTTGATGGGTATTGGTAGTGATAAATCTTGCCGTGAAGGCCCCCGCGAGATTTTGAAGCATATGATCCAACAATGTTGTAACTTTTCAAATTTCTTTTATGCCATGTACCCTAGACTAGAAGGGAATATACGGTACATAATGGCCTCATTATTGTTCCTAAGGGTCATTTCCTGACAAAATTCACAAGCATGGTCAGTGGGATCAATTTTCCCATCATAGATCTTAAATTAAGGAACGACGAACTTGTTGGGAGGTTCAACATCCTCAATTGACCTAGAGAAAATGATATTTTATATGACTAATGAGGGTTGTTATTTCAAGTTCCATAATGGACTTAGCCCCTTAGTGAGATGGATATTCTTCCATCTCTTTTCGAATGAGACTCTCCGGGTATTTCTTATTACAATGACTTCTAGTGTGGTCTCTTCTGTCTAGCAAACCCCTCTTACTGGAATGATCCTGATCGCACCATGAACTCCATCAGTGACTGTGATTTTTACTTTGCAAAGGGATAGGGAACGAGTAGTCTCACGACATTTGTATTCATCTATGTGGAGTCCATGCTACATCATTTCTAGAAGACATTAGAGGCGGGCATTATCCTCCTACTTGTGGCACGTGGTTGCCTCCTACTTTTAACACCTCGTAATTTTGAACCGGTGATAATCTAATTTATTACAAAATTCAAAAAATAATTTTTGGATTTAATTACTTTTAGTAATTTAATATGTTGTACTTTAATTATGGAAAATAGGATTTTAATTGAAATTGAAATCGGGGGAGAAATCGGGTTTTCATACATTTATATACATTTTGGGCTCGAACTAGCGACCTAAATGGGTCCAAATTGATTCGGCCTGGAGGGCGAATGGTTCGGACGAGATACTGTCGAAAGGAACTCTAGTTTTGTTAGAGTGTGAGTTAATTAAAAATTTTAATATTCTCCATATAAAAATAACTCGATTTTAGGCTTTTCTAAACACTTTTTCACCAACTCCTAAACTACAAGTCTCCCATATCTTTACCACCTCTCATCTACAAACCCTAGCCCCATTTAAAATAAAGATTGAACCCAAGTTTTTAAAGGCTCAAACCGTGTTTTCTCAAGATCTTCCAAGAATGAGTCTTTATTGATTTTTTTAGAGTCACACAACCATACAATCAGAGTTTTCAATCAAATTTTGTTCAAGAATGAATACTTCTATTCTTTGTCCTTAGTAGTATGCATTTTAAATATCGCCTAAGTACATGTTTTTCTTAAAATAAATTAGAAACCTTAATTAAGGAAAGTGAAATATATATTGAGAATATTTTTATGAAAAATCTTAATAGAGATTAAGACTTATAACCCTTGTGTGCATAGGGTAGTGGTTGGGTTTTATTAATATGGATGTAGATTTGCATGTCGAAAATTATAATACCTCTATTAAATTGAAAGGGACTTTTGAAATCACATAAAATTATGTATGTGTGATAACAGGAATTTTTTTGTGTGTGCACCATAAACTTGAACGATGTTGAAATTATATATTTTGTATAAAATAAGTTGTTTACTTGCGAAAATCGATGGTACAGGTGAAATCACATTTATTTGCGATCTTATGAGAAATTGGTAGAATTGTTGATAAAATGTCGTATGTGAATTATTGATTTAATTATATTGGACATCACAGGAACGACGAGATTTTTGGGTAGTTATGCTCTCACCTTAATTTTACTAGGTATGGGACTAGTAAGTATGTCTTAGTTGTGGTATACACTTTCTAGGTTTGAGACTAGTTAGTGTAGATTTTTACGGATGAGATATTCTGGGGTGGGATGATTTTTATGTTGTTCCGTTGATTCGATAGCTTAGGCACTAGACTAGGAGGAAATTAATGGTAGAGATTCATCCAATATGATAGGGTAGGGTGCACTTGTGTTTTGGAGACCTCTAGGTATGGGAATAAAGGTAGGTTTGAGGATTTATGCTCAATAATGGGGTGGGGCTAATATAATATAATTAGAGATTGAGAATTAATACCTAAGATAATAAACGGGTATTAAAATGAATTTGCGACGCGAGTATGTTCAGGGCTCACAGAATACGAGTCGACTGGATATAGTAATGTGTCGTGCATGGAAACTCACGAGTATGTGCAAATCTGACAGAATTCGAGCTCACTAGCTATAGTGAGGGGAATGGGTGTGGTGTCTAGAACTTTAAGCCTGCCAAGAGTGTGTGCAGGACCGATAAGATGTCGCATGAATAAAAATAATTAAATATTTAAATTAAGTAAGGAGAAGAGATAATTTTTAAATTATAGTCCTAATGGAATAATTGAAATCAAATAATGGGGTGGACTAGTTAGGTGGGTAGATAGTGATAGTAATTTTTGTTCGCATGTAAATTTATATCTCGTTTAATTTAAGGTACTCTATTGTGATGTTTATCACGTATAATGCTACTATTTGGGTGAACGAACCCTAATTGGGGAGAGTTTCTAGTATTCATGTGGTGGGCTCTGACTCATTTCATTGACTAACATTTCAGGTATAGCGTTGTGGTAGCTGGATAGGAGTGATTAGAGATACTTTTGGAGATGCAGATGGAGTTTTATTTTATATGCTTTGGTCGTTTAGATTTACTTTCCATTTCTGTCGCATTTATTTTGAGACATTCATTTATGGATTTGGTGGGCCAATCGGCTCCATAGTTGTTTAGGGTTTCTGTCAGATATTTATAGATGGATAATTTCATTTGAGTTTAAATTTATTTGGAGTTGGATTCACTTTGGAGATTAGCATGGTGATGGATTTTTATATTGCATGAATGGTTTTACTTATTGGATCAATTTAATTATTACCTTGTGGTAAAAAATTTATATCTCATATATCAATCACATGCTAAGAATATTAACTTATTTAGTGATGCCCGACATAGTTTTGTGGCGGTGGCTGGCCCCCTCACTTGCAAGAATGCACGGGGTATTATAGATGGTATCAGAGCATTATTTTAGGTCTCGTAGGTTGTGAGTCCGTTTAGCTTCCACGTTACCTATCTTTGATTCCCTTTGTTGATTCGTACTCCTTAAGGTATTGGGTCTAGCATACGTGTTAGCTTTGTTTCTTGGAGATAGGATTTTTTGTGCTAAAAACGTTGTTAGCATTGAGGTTAGAGCTAGTAATCTTTATGTGCGGATACTTTGAAGTGATTTTTGGAGATGAGATTTATTTTGGATATGATGTTAGGTATCGTAAGAATCACTTTGGTGATATGAAGTGATTTGAGGACTTAAGCATTGTGATGACTTTTGGGAGATAAAATAGAGTGGTGATTCGTGTGAGAGCGTGGTATGCCATTTTTTTCATGATTATGCATATATATATGTAGTTAGTATATGTATGTATATATATATATACACACACACACACTAGGGTATACCCGTTCCTGAAGGCACGGCGATAATTTTTCAAAATATCAATCATGGTTAAATCATAAAAGTTATATATTACAGTATCAATCGTGGTCAATTTTGTTGATGGCACGGCGAATACTTCCAAGAATTGAATTGACTAAATTGTTTTGTAAAATAGTTAATATTATAATGATAAAAAAAATGTATGCAATTATAGAAATTTTGGGCATAAATTTATGTGTTTATAATACTATTCACTTATTTTAAGGACCAAAAATAACCCAACACCACTACTAAAAGTCCATCCGGAACATAATATAATCAAAATCGTAGATTAAACATATTTTTCACATCATATAAACAAATCCCTATAAGTAGAAAACACAGTATGTATTTGAGACTAAAACATTCACCCAATAAATTGCAACATTTTGCATCATTCTCATACTTCTTGAGCTTAAGGATAAAGTGTGATTCCACGTGACACGACATCTACAGCCCGAGCATATGAATAAGAAGGCCACGCCGTGCTTGTAGACTCTATGCATGGCACGTACACTATTATATTTGGTCGGTTTCCTCACGACTTGTGCTGAAAAAATACCAAAAATCATCAAATTACCACATATGAATATAAAAATAAATTATCCTAATATTTAGAACATCTACAAAAATATTTATGTAACTCGATATATATTAGATCATAATAAAGATCTATTTGTAATTCCAACAGGCCCAAGCTCCCAATTTGTGGAGATATTTGATTCTCAATAGGTCCAAGCTCATAAAATTTTCATAATATCCAGGAATTTAATCCAAATACCAAGACAGGACGATACTCTTACACCTATAGAAATTTGAATTCTCACTTGGTCAATTTTTCAGATAACAACTTTGACAATGGCCTACTGAATCGTACACCAGCACCCGTGCCTTGTTTTGTCGAATCATCACACCCCAACGCACCCCTACTTCATAGAAAAGTACATAGGTTTCAGTTTGTATATATTTACAAAGAACTGAACTCATTCAAAAAAACTACATGAAATTGCACGAAAATCATATAATTATACCAACAAATAAAATTAAATCAAAACCTAAGAAAATTTGAAAAGAATTAAAAATCATGAGACCGTAAGTTTGGCGGACAACAAAACTCAACCAATTCATGGGATGAATGCAACCATTAAGACCTCAATGGATTAAAACACAACCAATTCAGATGGAAACTATTTTAGACTACCTCATAGGACGAACACATCCACCCCTGATTCTGTTCTTCCTTTTACAAAGGTTGGTTAAAGCCAAAACAAACGTTCATCTTCTTAGGTTCCTTAATAACTTGGCAGTCGCAAGTTATGAACAACTACTTTTTATAACAAAAGAAATAACAGGATAAATATGTGGGAAAGGGCTTCAAACAATATTCTCCTAGGAAAATGTGTGTGTCATATGTAGCTGCCTTTAATTTTCTTGTTCAATCATAATTATACTGCTATTACCCAAAAAATCAAAATATGTTGATAAAAGTGTTTTTGAAACTGTTTAAAATAAAAAATACCCAAAAAAAATTAACATTTAATACAAATCCAATTAGTGTTTTTCCTTTTTTCAGTTTGAAGGGGATTACAGTTGCGATAGGACATCAAAATTCTTTAAGGCAGAAAATTTTCAGTACTCTAGCAAGAGGGAATTTGATCTAAGAAAGTAAAGACACATGGGAAGTACATACACTTATAAGAAAAAAGTCTCCATGTTTCACACATGATGAACTCCGACAGTTCACATATACTCTCGAAGAAGGATCTGACACATTTTCAATGCGTCCATGTTTAAGTATAAAATTATTCATTTTGGACACCTGGCATATACATCTCACCATTGTTGCTGCTAGAGTTGGTTGCAACACCATTTTATCCCTTAAATCCTATTGCCACATACGAATCTGCATGAAAATAAAGAAAGGGAAAAAAAGTCCAAATCAGATTATAGTCTAATGTCTAATCTAATCTAATCTTGAAATAAAGTCTAATGTCTATTCTCACCTTGAAAAAAAGTAAGTCCTAATCAAATTTAAGTCCAATGGCAATAAACACCACTGCTAGAAGAATGGATACTACTAAAGCGTGACCCAAAGATTCTGTAGGCAATAAGCGTTTGCAAAGTGCGTGAACTATTGAAAGCATTACTAAAAATATCAAGGATAGTATAATTCTTAGAGAAGTTAAATGAATGAATGAATAACACAAATCTTTCCAAATGTGAACACCACCAACCTTCCAAATACTTCTGTAAATTAAACTACCACAGACTTGATTAAATAATTAAAACTCATTAAGCAAATTCACAATTTGTAAACTTCAGTTCCTACTCAATTGAGGGTAAAGTTGATGGTTCATTTTTCCTAATATATGCTAAAATTATATATAGGCAACAGAGATCTGGAGAGATGAGTGTTATTTAAAAAAACATAGAAGAGATTAATGATGTATCTAGCATGTTATGTCCAAGTTTGTGTCCTAAATGGATTGAACTCCACGAATAGATGGATAGACATGAGTATAGATGCAACATCATTGAGATTGATGATTTAGAGTTTGGATCACATAGTAGCGAGTGGATAGACATGAGAATAGCTACAACATCATATTTTGGACTCCATGAATTTTGTAAAATATCTAGGCATATACTTTCGTCTACATAAATATTTGGAGAAAAAAATCGCACTATACGAAAATGTATCTATTGGGCCAAACTAAGTGAAATTATCATAAATCAGATAACATAAAACTAATTAAATATAAAAATTATATATGTTAGAAGTAAGAAGTTAAAATATACATATACAACTATGTTTAATTCAGATTGTATGGACATGATAACAGTTATCAAATGTCAAATGTCAAATGTTGAACTATTAATAGTTATAAAATGTAATACAAAGTTGTCATTTTTTAACTGTCAAATGTTCAACACGGTTATCAGATGAACTATTAACTATCAGTTGTTATAAACTGTTAACATTCATCCAATGTTAACACTCATTCAGTTATTAAATGTTATTAAATATTATCAAGTGTTATCATTCAAATGTTATGAAATATAAACAGTTATCAAATGTGATAAAATGTTATGGACTGTTAACATTCATCCAAAAATAAATGAAATTGATATAAAACTATCAACTATCATATTTTCATAACTCAAAAGAAAATTACATAACCCAAATGAAAATTACATAACCCAAACTGAATCAAAACGGCACATTACATAACCCAAACTGAATTTTCACTTTAGACAGAGGACTCGATCTCTTAAACTAACATCTGAAAAATCAGCATTCCAACAATTACAATCATAGTATAATTCAAATGTAAATAAAAATTGGTATATCATTTCGTCAAAGATGAGGTGTTCATAGTATAGAAACAACCATCAATATAAATCTACTAACATTCTACTTTCCATAGAAAGAAAAATGAGCAAAATGAGAAAAATGCGTGTCTTTTGATTTGCTAGTGAAGATGTAATACCCAAACAGTGTGTATATCAGCTCCAGATAAAAAAAAAGCATACCACCGGGTCAAAAAAATCATACCCTAGGTATATCAAATAGTTTTTAATGCAAACATGTAAATGCATAATGATCTATAAATAAGAGAGTACCAAATTAAAATTTTTGTAATGATGTGAGGCCGCATCCTCGGAATCTCGCTCATCAGCCATATAAACAAAAGCATTAACCTATGAAATCACTAAAAGATATTAGAGAAAGCTCACACCATTTTCCTGATCAAAAACTCCTAATAATCCATAATAGAAATAACCAAATTTATGAGAGATTAGATAAGTTGTACGTAAATTTAATCAGCCATATAACCAAATTTAATCCAGTGGCACTGCCCCAACAATACTGGCACATTAAAATGAGAGATTGTATAAGTTGTACATAAATGAACATAAAGCAATATGGTTTTGAGAGAGAAATGAGAAATACCTTTTGGAAATTGGAAGTAGATTTAGGTTAGAAGTGATGAAAGAATGACCCACGAAGTAAAATTGGATTTGGAAGCATGAATATTTGAATTTTGGTCACCATTAGTACCTAATAAAAGATCTGTTTCTTCATGGAAAAATTATTGTGTCATTACTAACATCAAACACAATGCCCCGTGAAGAAAAATTAGAACTGATAGTAATAAACTTGCATATATTGATTTAGATGTTATTAGACAGACATAGCTGAAGCTTATGCAAAATCTATTAAAGCTGGTACTACTAATTCAAATATCTTATGTTATTTCGACCATACCTACTCCTCCACACCTGCTCCGTGAAAAATTAGACGAAATATTGCTCTAAAGCATACAATGTTGATAGGCTTCTTGCCCAATGATCTTATAGCCACGCATAATCCACAATTGAAAATATCTAATCAGAAATGAAATTGAACATATCTAATCGGAAATGAAATTGCCAATCAGCAATCCAGAATCTAAATTAAAACCAAAAGAGTAATCAAATAACAAAGTTACTAAAGTATAATTCTATAGTAGTATTAAAACCAAAATAAACTCCTTAATTGTCCGTGACCTTTACTTCCTCCTTTTCAACATTTACTGATTTGATTTTGTCAATAAACTCCTGAATAACACTTGGGTTCACTGTTTTGGCCTTAGGATTAGGGCTCAAGATTTTAAGATTGCAATCAACCATAAACATCTTGTTATATCACCTTACTCGTATTTATAAAGACAATCATTGTCTTATCACCTAACTCATCAAATAATATTTGCAGCCTATACATTTTCTCAAATTCCTTCATCGTAACCATGCGTTGTGTAATCAAACCAGTCTCCTTCCCTACCTTACCAATCGTCACCATAACCGGATTCCTCAAATACTTCCTCGTGAGCCTCTCCGTAGTTGGTGGCATTGTGGCACTAAACACATACATCATCCGATAAATTCTCTTTTCATAGAGCTCTTCATCCTCATTCTTCGGAATCATGCGTTGTGTAATCAAATCAGTCTCCTTCCCTACCTTACCAATCGTCACCATAACCGGATTCCTCAAATACTTCCTCGTGAGCCTCTCCGTAGTTGGTGGCATTGTGGCACTAAACACATACATCATCCGATAAATTCTCTTTTCATAGAGCTCTTCATCCTCATTCTTCGGAATCATGCGATACCTAACGATGAACATGTGGAAAAGGTTGGAATCATCTTACATGTACCTCTAAGATGACCATAACTGATTTAGTACAATTTTGTTGGATTTATGTGAATCAATGTTCTATGCAATGCTGATCATTTATATCATAGTAAACTGAACATTTAAAAGAAATAGGAGAGTAGTTAGAAACCATGAAATTAAGAAAACAATTGTATCTCAAACCAACATATACATTCATTGACGAAAGAAATAGGAGAGCGTTCATTGTCGGTGTTTTCATTTTTTTCCCAAACCAACATATACATTATCTTATTGTCGGTGTTTTCTTTTGTCTGTAATTTGGTCTGGTGGTCTATTTTTTATGTAAATTTTCAGCTTTTGAAAATTAATAAAATTTCATTTTTCTAATCAGAAGTTTTTTAGGATGTTAATGCTTAGTTAAGGTTCTTAATGTGAAGTGACTAAATGGTATATGATTATTAAATTGTAGAGAATTGATTAGAGAGCCAATGAACATAAAAATCAAGTTGCCATTTCAATAATAACTCATTCTAATGAACATAATGTAGAGGCTCTTTGTTAATGAATATGAGAAATTGACATCAATAGTAGTTTTGGGAAACACAAATTACATGATTTGAAATTCAAGTACCATGAATGGTTTACATCTCAATATGTATACACATACACATACGAATACGATACAAATAAATATAAACTGAAGTCATAATTGGGGAGAAAATAACAACAACAATACAACTACGGATATTATACATCAATTCTTAGCGTTTTCTCCATGGATTGATACCAACTAATGGTCTGGTCACGGGTGAAACAATAAAGACGCTATTAAATAATATTTTCTATTAGATGACATTACAGAATAACTCTAGTAAACTCACATCGTGTAGGGGCATAAACGAAAAGTAAAAATAAGGAATGGGGTTTCCAAATAATCCATATATATTAACATGACATAATGCCTAAATATTAATTCACTAAAAGATTATAGATTGAGTACATACTTAATCAATCAAATTATTGTCTTTTTACAAACTAATATATAAGTCCTGATTCACTAAAGATCATTATATATTCTAATCAATCTCATAAAATAGTTGTAGTAAAAATCACTTTGTTAACACATATTTGTAACAGGGACATAGACTAGTACAATGAGAGAATCTCAAACCTCCACAACCTATAAAAATATGCGTGTGCCAATGACACACTTTTTATTATACCCCTAATGTACCTATCTTTACTGCATTTATTGCATCTATTGTGATCCCATGTCATATATCACCAAAATAAACCCGAAAAGACAACCACAAAAAAAACCAAATCAGTAACAAATAGACATTATCACATAATGATTCATATGACGTAATTAATATTACCTTGGCAATCCAACGGCCTTTTAAATTCGAAACAATCATAATTACATAAAAAAAATATAGTGAAATATTAGTTTTCACAAAAAAAAAACATAATTTCTTGCAAGACTTCGTATCTTCATTAGGAATAATATTTCAAAATAAAAACTCAAAAAAATATCACATCTCCAATCAAGCTTAACACTAACCTAAACATCAATGTAGAGGGCTTGAATAATGGAAATTGCAAACTGATAGCATCAACAGTAGTTTTGAGAGCTTATATAGAGTGATACACATAGAAACATCCAACTATCATATTCATATTATTTCCAATGCCATATCATTTGTTAACAAACAAACAACAAAGTTAGTGATTGTACATAAACCAAACAATGAAATGATAAAAAAAATCAAGCTAACAGTTACATAAACTTTACACCACTAATTTAATTATAAATCCTCACCAACATCAACTTTTTATGAAATAATCCATATGTCGCCCCCAAAAGCAACCTACGTGTATTCAAAATCTAACTTGGATATTATGCCAAACAAATATGAAAATGTAAAAAACTAGATTCAGTCAACTTACTAATCTTGACTGAATTTGAGACATGTATTTATAAGATTCTTGACTGAGACCTTAACCAAAATAAAATCTCATGTTCCATAAAGTAACAACATATAGGCAATAAACATGAAAAAAATTGAACCAAACCCCCCAAAAATTGAACCAAACCCCCAAATATACCAGATCTGCAAGGAAGTTCAAAACAAAAGATGATTCAAAGTCTTTAATTTCAAACCAAAATGGTAGTGGCATTTCATTAAGCACATGGTGTAAAGCTTGACTAAAAACATGGTGTATGGATTTTGGATAAAAAAAAACTAAACCCAAAATCAAAAACAAAACCTAAAATCGAAAATTAAACCTAAAATCGAACCCAATCCAAACCAATCAAAACGTAATATCACTGGTGGCGTGAAGAGAGGAGCAACGATGTGGAGGCAGGTGCGGCGGCGACTGAAGCAGTGGGGAGAGGGTTGATGATTGAGGTAGGAATTTTTCGGGTTTACTAGTGAGAGAAAGGGAGAATGGGAGGTTTATGTGGGGTAAAGAGAGATTGGACAAATTGATGAACTGGTTTTTGATGAAAATACCCCCAATTTTGAATTAAAGTCTAAATTTGGTAAGTAAAAAAAGAGGGGGAAACCAAAGAATTGAGGGCAAAAGAGGTAATGCAAGAAAAATTCATATAGATGACATCATCTTTTGATCTTATGATATACATAAGTTTTCTATTTTATTTATATATATATATATATATATATATATATATATATATATATATATATATATATATATAGAGAGAGAGAGAGAGAGAGAGAGAGAGAGAGAGAGAGAGATGGTATGTCCGATTACTGAAAAAGAAGTGGATATATTAATAAGAAAAATAGGGAAGAATAAAATGATTGGTCTGGATAAAATACCCATAGAGTCTTGGAGAACCCTTAGTAGGCTAGGGGTAGAATGGTTAATAAACTTATTTAATAAAATTTTAAGGGAAGGAAACAATAAACAAAACTATGGTAATTATAGAGGAATCAAACGGATGAGTCACATTAGGAAATTATGGGAAAAGGTTATAGAACAAATATTAAGAAATGAGTCAACTATTTCGAACAATCAATTTGGATTTATGTCGAGGAGATCAACCACAGAAGCTATTTACTTATGAAGACAGTTAATGGAGAAATGTAGAAGTAAGAATAAGAATTTATAGATGGTCTTTATAGATTTAGAGAAGTCTTATGATAGAGTACCTAGGGAAATAATTTGGTGGGCTTTAAGGAGAAAAAGAATCCTTTGAGTTGTATTAAAGTTATTGAGGATATGTATGATAACACAAAAACTAGAATAAGGACTATATGTGGAGAAACCAATGACTTTACGATTAAAGTGGGTTTACATCAAGTATCGGCCTTAAGTCCTTATTTATTTGTTGTAGTCTTAGATGAGATTATTAAGGACATACAATAAGATATCCCATGGTGTATGTCGTTTATGGATGATATAGTTTTAGTATAGACATCAAAGGAAAGATTAGCGATAATAGTATATACTTGGAGAAACACCTTAGAATCTAGGGGTCTAAGAATCAGTAGAAATAAAACGGAATTTATGGAATGTAAATTTATGGATGTTACAAAATAATTAGGATATTGATGAGGATGTTACGAGTAGAATATCAACTAGTTGGATGAAATGGAGACAAACGAGTGGGGTGTTATGCGATAAGAGGATAACTAATAAATTAAAAGGAAAATTTTATAAAATAATTGTTAGGCCAGCGACTCTGTATGGAGCGGGGTGTTGGACATTAAAGAAAAAAATAAACAAAGTCTTCATGTTAGTGAGATGAGGATGCTCTAGTGGATGATAGGAATTACTAGAAAGAAAAAAATTAAAAACCAATACGTGAGAGAACGGTTAGGAGTAGCTCCCACTAGCGATAAATTAAGAGAAAGTAGACTTAGGTGGTACGGTCATGTATTGTGTAGACCAGTAGATGCCCCTATAACAACAGGAAGATTATTGAAAATAGAGGGTAAAAGAAAAAGTGGTCGCCTTAAGCTATCGTGGGAGAAAAATATTAGGAGAGACCTTAAGGAATTAAACTTGAATGATAATAATGCATATAATATATTAGAATGAAAAAGGAGAATCCATGTGGCTAACCCCTTATGATGGGATCAAGGCAACGATGATATATATATATATATATATATATATATATATATATATATATATATATATATATATATATATATATATATATATATATATATATTGTATTGTACTGTATTGTATTTTTTATCATGGGGAATTTGGGTGTATGGGAACCTACTCGTGACATTTTACGGGTAAGCGTATGCGAGCCTTATTTTATTTTTCGCATTTACGCTCCGTCGAATTTCGAGGGAAAAATACCCGTGCTAGTGGGGAAGTAAATAACACCCCGTAATTTTGAACCGGTAACAATTTAATTTATTTCAGAAGTAAAAAAAATCAATTTAATTACTTTTAGCAATTTAATATGTTGGACTTTAATTATGAAAAATAGGATTTTAATCGGAATTGAAATTGGGGGAAATCGGATTTTTATTTATATATACATTTTTGGGGCAAACTGGTTACCTGAACAGGTCCGAATCAATTCGTCCTGGAGGGCGAATCGATTCGATCGAGACAGTATCTACAATAACTATAGTTTTGTTATAGTTTGAGTTAATTAAAACTCTTAATCATTTCCATATAAAAATAAATCTGGGTTAGGTTTTTCTAAACACTTTTTCACCAACTCTTAAACCATAAGTCTCCCATATCTTTACCACCTCTCATCTACAAACCCTAACCCAATTTAAAATCAAGATTTAACCCAAGTTTTCGAAGGCTCAAACTGTGTTTTCTCGAGATAGTTCAAGAACAAGTTTTTACTAATTTTTTGAGAGGAATGCAACCATCCAATCTGAATTTTCAACCGACTTTTCTTCCATCGTGAATACTTATATTCCTTGTCTTTAGTATTATGCATTTTAAATATCGCCTAAACATTAAAGTCGATGTTCTTTTAAAATAAATTAGAAACCTTAATTAATAAAGTGAAATCTATATTGGAACTGTTTTTATGAAAAATATTAATATGAATTAAGTCTTATAGCCCTTGTGTGCTTAGGCTAGATGTTTGATTTTATTAATATGGATGTATATTTGCATGTAGGAAATCATAATAGCTTTATTATATTGAAAGGGACTTTTGAAATCATATAAATTCATGTAAGTCTGATAAAAAGGGAAATATTGTTATGTGCACCATAAACTTGCATGATGTTGAAAATATATATTAGTTGTGTAAAATATGTTGTTTAATTATGAAAATTGATTGAACGAATAAAATTTGATTTATTTTTTATCTTATAAGAAATTGGTAGAATTGTTGATAAAATGTCGTATGAGAATTATTGATTTAATTATACTGAACACCGCGTGGATGACGGGGGTTTCAGGTAGTTATGCTCTCACCTTAATATTCGGAGTACTTGCTAGGTATGGGACTAGTAAGTATGTATTAGTTGTGGTTAACACTTTCTAGGTTTGGGAATAGTTAGTGTAGATTTTTACGGATAGGATATTCCGGTGTGGGGCTGATTTTTATGTCGTTTCATCGATTCGATAGCCTAGGAAGGAGGCTGGGAGGAAATTAATGGTAGAGATTCATCATATATGATAAGGTAGGACGTACTTATTTTTTGGAGTCCTCTAGGTATGCGACTAGAGGTAGGTTTGAGGATTTATGCTCTATAATAGGGTGGGGATAATATAAAATAATGAAAAATTGAGAATTAATACCTAAGATAATAAACGGGTATTAAAATGAATTTGCAGCATGAGTATGTGCAGGGCTAATAGAATACAGGTCGACTGGTTATAGCGACATGGGTGTGTGTTCTATCACGAGTATGTGTGGCGCTGACAAAATACGGGTCGACTGATTATAGTGGCATGTCGTGTGTGAAACCTCACGAGTATGTGTAGAGTTGATAGAAATTGGGTTGACTGGCTACAGTGAGGGGAATGGGTGTGATGTGTAGAACTTTAAGCGTGCCAAGTTAGGTGGTGTGGCCTGAATAAAAATAATTGAAATAATTAAATTAAGTAAAGATAAGAGAAAAATTTTAAATTATATTGCTAATGGAATAATTGGAATTAAATAATAAGGTGGCCTAATTAGGTGGGTAGATAGTGAGAGTTATTTTTGTTCTCATGTAAATTTATATCTCATTTAATTTAAAATACTAAATTGTCATGTTTATCCTATATAATACTACTATCTGGGTTCACGGACCATAATTGGGGAAATTAGCTAGTATTCATGCGGTGGACTCTGACCCATTGCGTTGACTAACATTTCAGGTATAACACTGGAGTAGCTCTATAGGAGTGATTATAGATACTTTTGGAGATATAACTGGAGTTTTATTTTAGATGCTTTAGTAGTTTAGATTTACTTTACATTTTCTTCGCATTTATGATGAGTCTTTCATTTACGAATTTGGTGGGTGTAACACCCCGTATTTTTTTGTAAAATAAAAAATTAAGTAATTCAGTGATTTTTGGAATTTCATGTGTGCCTTAATTTGGTGGAATTAATTATTACGTGTTGATTAAAATATTAATCGGGAGAGGTGGTGATTAATGTTTATGGGAAATATTTACAACGTGAGTAGTGATTTGTTATTTTACGTCATAATGAGTGAACGTGACATTATTGTGCTAGATCTCAACCAGGAGTCGAGTGTAGACTATATGAGGTCGAGATGGAAAATTATGATAAAGTGACTTGAATGGTAATTTTGATGTCACTGTTGATTTCGAAAGGGTCTAAATAGTCGGATTAGTGTACCGGGGTGTGCTGATTGGGTCCCAGGGAGATTTTAGACCAAATCGGCACCAAATAAGGGCATTCGGGAGTTTGTGTTATATAGAACTTCGGAAATTTTAGAATTATATCATCCCATTGGAGTGGGATACTAGGGTTATAACACCTTAGAGAGAGACGAGTTCATAGGATAAAAAAAGGGGAAGGAAATTAGGCCTTCCCACACAATTTTGCACCACGGACATCGCCGGAATCGAGATCGGAGAAAGGTAAGAGCAAATTCATCATCAATTAATGAAAATAAGACCTACTGGATCAAGGCAAGTATTTATCTTGTGATTTATTTGAGCATGTTATAATACCCATGTAGTGTAGGATTTGAATTACATGTTTCAAAAGAATTATTATAATTTGGTAGATGTAATCCATGATTTCGAGCATTAATGCATGTAGAAATAATTCCTTTACATTGATATGATGAAATCAAAGATATGTAATGAATAACCTTGAAGAAGTCTGGAAATCTTGTATTACATGTATGAAGAACGTTAAAAACTAGTGTTTTATGAATATTAAGGTTTAATCGATTTTTGAATGGATTTAATTTAGATTGGGTGTGTTATTTATGTTAGAAATCATCGCTAAACATTTATTTGATGTTATAGTATGTTGGTTGGGAGTTTGGGATACATTCATGAAGGTTGTGGTGTTAAACATGGAGAAAAATGTAGTTGGGACGAAACAGTCAAACCCGGGATCAATCGATCAATCGTGGGATGTCGATGGATCGATCGACCAAGGCTGAAATGAGGCTTAATGTTCAATTGCGAAGTTTTCTTCCCCGAAATTAATGGGGAACTTTTATGATGTTATAATGACCATATATATAATCAGTCAAGGTTAATAGACACATGATTAAGCCTGAATACTATCAATGAGGGTAAGGTTAGGATTTGGACCGATGAGAGTTAACCGATTGAGAGACGTATTAGAAATTTACAATTTGGGGTTATGGGAAGAGTAAACGATAACCTAAGGATAATACTAGTACTATAGTGATGTGTTAACTACTAACAAGACTTAAATGGATAGTTAGGACCCTTCAGCTAGTGAATGATACTTGGAAAAGGTGAATAAACATTAGATAAAGATTATTAGTACATTAAGTATGCGAGAGAGATATATACTAGGTAAGAGTGATATTTATAGGTGGTGTTTATCCCTGTACTGGATATATTTATAGGTTGTGTATTCTTATGTTGAATATAATATATATATATATAGACACACACCTTGGCGATTCCAGCGAGGCTGGATTTATGCCCCAGAACATGGAACTTAGGGCGGCTCACAATGCATTTGTATTAGCGGGACCGACGTGTCGTTTGGATAAATTAGGTATGTGCATATCCCAATGGCTTAGAACCATGTTCGCCTCCATTGTGTGTTGATTTATTTTGGGTTCAAGGAGACATGCTGAACCAATAGCCCCTTATTTTATATGAGAAGTACATGGACTTAATAGTAGAGTATGCCATCATCACGAGGGGACATTTTGAGGATGTTAGAGTTGTATATATGATACTTGTGATAAATATATACAAGTGTGATTTATTAACTTATGTGTGATAGTAGAATAGATAAATAGTTTATATATAAAAGCAATTTAAGTGTGATGAAATTTAATTAAGGGCGTTATAATAAAGTGAGATTATTCTACTTGTGTGACAGTAGTAAGATAAGTGGTGCATGTCTAAAACTGAATTAAGTACGGGAAAGTTAATAAAAAAGATTCAATAATAATATGCAAGAGATATTAGTTATTGGTAGTATGATAGCATATAGTATGGGAAGTACTGGAGAGATGAACCTTTTATGGTAATTAGATACGAATTTCTAGTTAGGCTGGGTAGCATAGCTAGGTAGAACGCAGTAGGCGTGCACATTATATGAGTGGTGAGGAACTCAAGGGAATGTACGTGTAACTAACATGTGTATCTAATAACTATTTTTAAATTGTGGTTTAAATACTTGCAAAAAGTTTATAAAATGTTTTTTTGGGGATCTCGCCTATTTTCCTATTTTTCCAAAAATATTTTTAGATGTCCAACCACAGGGACGCCAGACTTTATGACTCATTCTATGGATTTGTAGTTGTAACATTGTGGAGGCTTGCAGGATTTGATGTAGACGCTTTAGTTATTCATTCCAAGATAGGATTTCATTTAAGTATTTCATTTTGGGTGTGTTTCCCCTTTAGACTATTCAGTATTTCAGTTGTTCAATAGTTATCAGACTTGATTTTATTTACTTTAAACTTGTAGATGGATTTTGATTTGGGAACCGATGGTTTATTCCGTATTATTTTATAAGGTGATTTATCATGAGATGTTTTAGACTCTATCATTGTGTGGATGGTTTATAATATTTTATTTTGCTTATTGTTGTGTGGTTAATGAAAGATAAAATTTTGACACTGTCTTAATTTAACTTAAGTGGTTAGTAATCTAAAAAGTTTTCGACTGTGATGCTAAGAATGAACCAGATGAGATTCTTGTTTGTTTGTTTTTATTTAGGACTGATCACCCATGGTTAAAATAAACAGGGTGTCATATAAGGTATCAGAGCATTAGGTTTTAGTGTCCTTAGGATCTTTATGGCTTACTATAATTTTTGTGTAGCATTCTCTGACATAAAGATGTATTTTAGGACTATTGCATTCGTGATTATGAGTTTGCGATTATGTTCGTCTCCTGATTGCTTTGTGTTTAATTATGAGCTTATATGAACTTAAATCTCATTTAAGAAACCACCTAGGAGAGGATGACTAGCGAGGGAAGTATCTAGAGCCGATGTGAGGGAGGCTCAGCGGGAGCCATAGGCCCAGCCACCACATGGAAGCATTTCAGCCGCAGAGGTGGCCAAAATTACAGCACAGGCAGTTAACGTGGAGATGACCGCAATGGCATAACACTTTTTACAAATTCATCCACAGCCACCAGTAGAACCTGTTGTGCAAGCCCACCCATGGCCATCCAATTGGTAGAGAGTTAGGGAAGCATTCCAGAAGGGCCACCCACCGGAGTTTTAGGGTAGCTCAGATGTAGCTGTGGCTAGTCAGGGGAAGAAAGACATGTCATGCAACCTGCGCATGGTTGATTGTAGTGATACTCAAAATCAGTTCTTGGAAACCTTCAAGTTAGTGGCCGCAACTTTGTAGTGGTGGGAGTTTGTGACCATAGCAGAGGAGAGATATGTGATGATTATTGGACAACTTTGGGCACGGTTTGACCATAAGTATTTTCCATTTGTTATTCAGACAGAGATGCGACGGAGGTTTCTTAATATCGCTCAAGGAGATCGAACTATAGCAGAATAAGAGGAAGATTTCACACGTTTAGTAAATTTTGTGAAGGATGAAGCGAATAGTGAGAGAAGAATAGGCAAAAATTCATGGATGGACTTAACTGGAAAATCCAAAAGTACTTGTTGGATAATCTGGAAATGGAGACATACACGGAGGTTGTTAATGCCTCCCTATTTCATTATCATGATCAATGCTTCCATATGAAGAGGAGCCAGTTAGTAAGGGAGACCAGTCAAACTGGGAATATCGGTGGGAATAGTGCTAACGAGGCACAACAATAGAAGGAGCGAGATATTCGATAGGGGGATTGGCATAAGTAATTTATTTTTGGAGGTTATTGAACCGATGGTGGTGAATTCGGATAGAGGAAGAAAGGTCCATAGAAGTAGCAACACGATTTTGTTCCTCAGGGTTGCCAAGGCTAAGGGAATACCGAGAGAGGCCAACAGGGCCAGGGCCAGAGATCGGGAGATTTTTTCTGATAGTTTCTTCAATTGTATAGAGACCGACCACAAGAAGAGGGATTTCCCAAAGCAATATAGGGGCAACTACAGGATGAGGTACTAGATGTCTAATGATTGCAACAAATCTTAGGTCAGTTTCGACGCGAGAATTACGTTCAGGAACCCATCGACTAGGCAAAGCAGATAATAAATGAAGGTAATTCTTTTTGTTTTATCCTTACGAGTAAGAGGAAGGTTGGGGTAACATAGTTTCATGAAAACAAAATTAGTAACACAAAATTTTGTGGGTGGGTCGAGTTTAATGGGTTCGATGGCAGTATCAGCCTTATTTTCATATATGTATTTACCGTTGGGTAGCTAGACTATTTGAAGTTTATATTGCATTGTAGTTTTTACTCCTTTTGAGAGTTATGAGAGGAAAGAATATTATTGTCACCGAGGGTTTGAGCTATAGTAGACTGTGTAGTAAGGCTATCGTGCTCGTTATTCTAGAATGAGATATATGTTTTAGAGGTATCACCTAAATTAGGGTCGAGCCTACATGTATATTATATTATATAGTAGACTTCATAGAGTATCATTTCCTTGTTACATTTAACCCCAAAATATGGGGACTTTTACTGATGTGATTCAGTGTATATCAGGTTTAACGATTACCGGAGAGATTTATCTCATTATTGGTTTAGTGATAAGAACTTAGTGATAGTGATAGCACAGGGTTGTACTACTCCTACAGTGATGAGGGGGGGAGGATTTGACTTACGTATCGAAAATAATATTTGTGGTGTCCTAGTTATGAGCTTTAGGCCCACGGATCTTGATGATCGATAATGCTAGGAAGTAGTGTATCATAGGGGTTCCTTATTTATATTTCGCTTGCAAGACGTCCCACGCATGAACCTTAGCAATTGTCAGAAGGTAGGAGATGTGTGGTATGTGGGACATGGATTAAGTACACCAGTTTTTGCACAAATATGTGGTTAAAACCGCGAGTTGAGGGTATTTTGTTATTTAAGGCTAGTAGGAGCCGAGTAGTATTTGTGCAGTTATGCACGGTATATAAAGTTTATAGGCACCCTAGTCGGTTGGATTTCTAGTATCGTCCACGATCATAAGATGTGGAAACATAAAAGTTGAACATAAGATTAAATAAATAAGGGGTTGGCACATATGAGTGTGGGAGCTTTCCCCAACAGAGGAAATACACTAGCCGTTAGTAGATAGGCTCATCTTTGTGGAAAGAGTTGGGAAAAATATTTATATGTTGAGTAGTAACCAAGAGGATATGGTAAATAATAATGGGAAATTTTGATATAATGTGACTAGAATGGGTTAGTCACTAGTATCGTACGGTAAGGCGTAGACTGTTGGAGTAAGGAGTATCATTAGTAGAAGCGTAGCGGGAAACATCACAACAGGATTAGATTTTTGGGAGATATCAATATTGTGCGATGAGATATCTGAAGCTATTAGAATAAGACGTATCCTAATTTCGAGGATGAAATTCCTTTGTAAGGGGGGGAGTATGTAACACCCCGTATTTTTCAGTAAATAAAAAATTAAGTAGTTCGGTGATTTTTGGAATTTCACGTGTGTTGTAATTTAGTGGAATTATTTATTATGTGTTGATTAAAATATTAATCGGGAGAGGTTATGATTAATGCTTAAGGGATATAATTACTAAGTGAATTGTGATTTGTAATTTTACGTCATAATGGTGATAGTGACGTGACTATGTTAGATCTCAACCGGGAATAAAGTGTAGACTATATGAGGTCGAGATGGGAAATTATGATAAAGTGACTCGAATGGTGAATTTGAGGTCACGGTTGACTTCGAAAGGGTAGGAATAGTCAACATAGTGTACCTGGGCGTGCTAATTGGGTCCCGGGGCAATTTTAGAGCAAACCGGCACCAAATAAGGGCGTTTTGGCCATTCGAAAGTTTATGGTAGATGGAACACCAAAATTTTGAGAAGTATATCAGCCCATTGGAGTGTGAGACTAGGTTTATAACACCTTAGAGAGAGAGGAGTCCATAGGAGAGAAAGAGGAGAAGGAAATTAGGCCTTCCCACACTGTTTTGCACTATGGACATCGCCGAAATCGAGATCTGAGCAAAGAAAGGGCAACTACATTCTCAATTAACAAAAATCAGGCCTACTGTACATAGACAAGTATTTATCTTGCAATTTATTTGTGCATATTATAATACCCATGTAGTGTAGCGTTTGAATTAAATGTTTCGAAAGAATTATTAGGATTTGGGTAGATATAATCCATGATTTGGAGTATGAATGCATGTAAAAATAATTCTCTTAGATTGATATGATGAAATCAGAGATCTATAAGGAATGAGTTTGAAGAAATCTAGAAATATTGTAGTACATGTATGAAGAATATTAAAAACTAGTGTTTAATGAATATTGAGGTTTAATCTATTTTTGTATGGATTTAATTTAGATTGGGCGTGTTATTTACGTTAGAAATCATCCCTAGACGTTTATTTAATGTTATAGTATGTTCGTTGGGAGTTTGGGATAGATCAATGAAGGTTGTGGTGTTAAACATGGAGAAAAATGTTGTTGGGATGAAGCTGTCAAACCCAGGATGAATCAATCGATCGTGGTATGTCGATCGATCAATTAATTATGTCGATCGATCGACTAAGGCTAAAATGATGACCTTTGTTCAATTGCAAAGTTTTCTTTGCCAGCGTTAGTGGGAAACTTTGGTGATGTTATAATGGCCATATAGAGACTTAGTGAAGGTTAGTAGACATATGATTAAGGCCCAATTAAAATCAATGTGGGTAACGTTAGTATTTGGACCGACAAGAGTAAACCGATTGAGAGACGTATCAAAAATTTACAATTTGAGGTTACGGGAAGAGTAAACGATAACCTAAGGATTATACTAGTATTATAATAATGTGTTAACTACTAGTAAGTGATACTAGAAAAAGGCAAATAAACATTAGACAAATATTTTTAGTACGTTAAGTATGGGAGAGATATATATACTACGTACGAGTGATATTTATATATAGTGCGTATACCTATACTAGTTATATTTATAGGTTGTGTTTATACCTATGCCATATATATATATATATATATATATATATATATATAGGTAGAGTGAATACCTATATGTGTGAACACACCTAGGATGCGTTCTATCACGGGAGGTTCCGCGCAGAGGCTGATCCCACCTTGGCGATTCCAGTGAGGTCTAGATTTGTGCCTCAAAACATGGAACTTAGGGAGGCTTACTATGTTTGTGTATCAGTGGGACCAACGTGTCGTTTGGGTATGTTAGGTATATGCGTATCCTTATGGCTTCGCCTCCATTGTGTGTTGATTGATTTTGGGTTCGAGGAGACATGTCGAACCAATAGTCCTTGATTCTGTCCGAGAGGTACATGAACTTAACAGCAGAGTATGCCAGCTTTACGAGGGTCCATTTTGGGGATGCTATGATTGTATATATGATGTGTGTGATAAATATATGCAAGTATGATTTATTTACTTATGTGTGATAGTAGAAAAGATAGATAGTGTATATCTAAAAACAACTCAAGTGTGATGAAACTTAATCAAGGGCATTATAATAAATTGTGATTATTCGACTTGTGTGACAGTAGGAAGATAAGTAGAGCATATCTAAAAGTGAATTAAGTATGGGAAACTTAATCAAAATGATTCAATAATAATATGAATGCGATTTTAGTTATTGGTAGTACGATAGCGTATTGTATGGGCAGTGCGGGAGAGATGAACCTTTTGTAGTTAGATAGATACGGATGTTTAGTTAGGTTGGGTAGCATATCTAGGTAGGATGCGTTAGGTGTGCTAATTAGATGAGAAGGGAGGAACTCAAGGGAGTGCACGCAGAACTAACATGTGTATTAATAACTATTTTTAAATTATGATTTAAATACTTGCTAAATATTTTCAAAAGGTTTTTCTCGGGCTCTGACCCTTGTCCATTTTCCTATTTTTCCAAAAATGTTTTTAGGTGTCCAGCCATAGGGACGTCAAGCTTGATGACTCATTCTAGGGATGCGTAGTTGTAGCATTATGGAGGCTTGTTGGATTTGATGTAGACGTTTTAGTTATTCATTCCTAGATAGGATTTCATTTCAGTATTTCATTTTGGACGTGTTTCCCCTTTAGACTATTCAGTGTTTCAGTTATTCAGTATTTATCAGACTTGGTTTTTGTTACTTTTAACTTGTAGATGGATTTTGATTTGGGAACCGATAGTTTATTTGGTATTATTTTATTCAGCGATTTATCATGTGATGTTTTAGACTCTATCATTGTGTGGATGGTTAGTAATATTTTATTTCGCTTATTATTGTGTGCTTCATGAAAGTTAAAATTTTGACACTGGCTTAATTTAACATTATTGGTTAGTAATTTAAAAAATTTTAGAGAGTGATTCTAAGAATGAACTAGATGAGATTCCAATTTGTTTTAATGAAGGACTGATCACCCTTAATTAAAATAGGCGGGGTGTTGCAGTATGTGATTCAGTTCCACAATTGTTTACGACTTATGTCATATATCTACAATTGGATTATTTCATTTGAGTTTTTATTAATTTGGAGTTGGATTCATTTTGGAGATTAGCATGGTGATGGATCTTTATATCACATAATGGTTATACTTATTAGATCAATTTCATTATTATCTTATGGAAAAAAATTATGTCTCATATATTTATCACATGCTAAGAATGATAACTTATTTAGTGATGCCCGATATAGTTTGGTTGCTGTGGTTGGCCACCTCACTTGCCATAATACGCGGGGGGTTACACTACTGTCAAAGACATTATTCATAGGCATTAATGATTCGTGAGATATGGTTTGATCGGGTGTCTCATTACTCTTCATAATTTGATATTCATCTGGATGATAACAAGAACTTGGAGTATGATGTCTCCTATTAGTCTGAATCTTAGACCTAATCGTAGAGGTCTCGTGACCATTCTGTTTGTCTTGTTGATTCTCATGAGATAACAAGTGTTGACTCAACAATACATGGTTGGTTTCTAGATGACTATGGTTGGTTAAGGAATGAAAACTATTTGAAATAGATGACAAAAATTGTAGGTGGGAAAATCCTACTAGTATTAATCAACACAATTAAAGACGAGAAGAATGTAAAACCTGGAAAATCATAGCATGTTGTATACGATTCGGTAATGCACCTACGTCCACATGGTGTTTCTCTCTCTTTATTAATATTGTTTTGATAATAAAGATTACATGCCCCTTTTCCCTAGGGCGAGGGATTCATTTATAGAGGAATAAAGGAAGGTTTAGTCATGTAGGACTCCATAACTGTAGATATTTAGATTGATTGGTTTTATCTAATCTTGAGATTTTTAAAGGTTGGCGTTATTGACCTTTATCCTATTGTTGGAGATCTTTGATACCATCAATGAACACGTGTCCTCTACTCATGTATAGACTAATTATTCCTTACAAGGAGATTAAATTTGGAAAGTAAATATTTTACTTAAAATGCTTAATTTTTAAATTTAGTATCAATGTGGCATGAATAGTGTTACTGTTTGTGACAAAAATATAAGGTAAATACTAAATCATATGAAACCTTTTTGTAGTTTCATTTGTATGTGATCCGGTGAAGGTTTGGTTGTGGTGGAAACTAATTGTTTAAAACCTTGAAATGGGTCATCTTTAGGGCCAAATAAAAGTAGCACCCACACATTTCTTGGGGCGGGTTCACATACCAACATGTTCCTCTCCATATGTATATTAATGTGGTATATTCCCAGGTTCAAACCCATTAAGAAGTGAATTATAAATTGGCCTTACACTACCCCATTTAAAATGTGTGAACTAGTGGTGAATAGTATATTTACTCATGAGATGATCTAAAGACATGGATACCCTTAGGGTACCCCCAACTCTTTAAACAAGAGATAGGACCTACACTATGATGGTTTGGACTTTGATCCAAGACCCCACATCTGCATGTACCCCACCCATATATCATGTCTATCAGTTGTGGCCTTGGTGATTGTCCTTTCTTTTTGGTTCTTAATTTCGATCGAGTAAACTATTTTGACCCAGTCCATTTTTGAATTTCAAAGAATAATTCTCAAGCAGTTGTGAATGTCATTGTGTTTTGAAGGGTAGTCTTTTTTTCTTAGAAACTTGCATTACTTCTGAAATGAAAACATCTCTCTTATATATAACTTGTTTACCCCGACATTTTAGACATCGAAATTCATCATACACTGAGTCTGTGAACACCACTAAATTTGATTTTTGTCTAGGTTAAAGAGTTTTTCACATAAAAGTCGGTTCGTGTGAAATGTTATTTGGAGTACTAGTTTAATGTTGCAAGATTGTTGTACCTTGGGAGTCAATCGCCCAAAGATTCGTCAATACCATAGCAAGGATGTAATTCTCTGAAGGAAATATTTTCTAATAGTAACGATGATCCAGTCAAGTGTCTTGCAGTTTTGGGTATTACTCAAAATTTCAAAGTTTTGTAATTTTACTATTTGTACTGTAATTCTTATTAATAAAAATATAATTTGATTATTTTTGTCAATTTATATATTCAGTTTGAAAATTTTTTAATCTTTTCCTTGTTATGCTTTCAGAAGTGTATGATTTATAACATAATACGTATCTTCCTTAATCACACGGTCCATTTTTTCCATATTTCCAAATTACGCCACGCCTAGCAATAAGGTTGGCCTTGGCTATAGGCTAGTTTAATCATCGTCTAGGGGCCCCAAATTAATTTTTTTAGGTATAGAAAAAAGAGTTACAAAAAAATATAAGAAAATTTATATTTTACCACTTAAATGTGACCCAAAATAAATAAAACTTGGTCCATTTATAATAAAGCCCAAAATAAATATACATAGATCCACTTACATTTATATAGTGCTTTTTCGTCTTCAACAAAATGGTGGCAACTTTTCAATGATTATGTCGGAAAATTCCTCAATATTAAACCATTATCTCAATCACGTTGCAAAGTCACATTGAAAGTATAAAGATAATTATATTCCCAATGCCACAAATTACAGATGTTTTTAATAACTTTGCGATTATACACAAAATTGATGGAAACACAAAAACTACTTTTGATAACTTACTAGGTAATTATTTTGGTAATTTTGAATTTATTTTTGTTATGGTTATTTGGAATAATTTAGTGAATGTGGTTACTTTATGAGGAGTCTGAATGCAACGTTCATTACCTTTGCTCCCACGAACGGTGGATCGATAGATGTGAATGATTCTAGACCTACTAGCCTACTCGAGAGTGTTTATAAACTAAATGACATTGTGCTTTGGACAAGGCTAAGGAAGGTTACTAGCCCGCTCATTTTTGAATCCCAAAATTCTTTTATGGGGGGAGTAGAATTCTTTATGCAATTCTTTTGGATAATAAGTGTGTGGACTCAAGACTTAAAAGTGCACAGTCTAGTATCATGTGCTAGTTAGACATTGAGAAGGATTATGATGTTAATTGGGGGTTTCTGATTTATCTTTCGAGGAGGATGGGATTTGAAGAATCGACTAAGATTTTTATTTCTCCCTCTAGATTTTCTGTTTTTATTAATGGTGTCCTATAGAGATTTTTTTTCCCAGCTCTCGCGAGCATAGGTGGGGGGACCCTCTTTCCCCCACCCTCTTGGTCATTGATGCATTTAGTTGGATGATGGGTCGAGTGGTTTAGGTTTGATTAGTGTCTTTTTGATTGGGTGTCCCAATGACAATTAGTATTTCTCACCTCTTGATTGCAGATAATACACTCATATTCTGGAAAACGAAGGAGGGTGGAGTGAGAACGTCAAGAATGCTTTGGGTATGCTTCAATGAAGTGTAGGGGTTGCATATTAATGTCAAGAAATTTGATACCTTCCAAACTAGGGGAGCCGAGAGTGTGAGTTGCTTGGTGGAGGTTCTTGGTGGCCGGGTCGCCTCTCTTCCTTCTACATATTTCAAGTTACCATTAAGGTCTAATTTCAAGATTAAAGTCATTTGGGATCTAGTTCTGGGGAGGGTGAAGAAGGATGCTGGCAGGGTGGGAAAATTATCATTTGTCAAAAGGGGGAGATTAGCCTTGATAAAAAGATACTTATCGAGTCTTCTAACTGACTATTTTCTCCATTTTGCCTCATATGGGTTCAATTTATAAGAAGCCGGAGAAGATGATAGGATACTTCCTATGGAGAGGTACTGTAGAGAAATATAAATACTGTTTACTAGGGTGGGAGGATGTTTGTAAACCTACAAAGGAGGGGGTGCAGGGGTGAATATCTTGAAGTTTTTAAATAAAGAATTGGTAGGTAAATGACTTTAGAGATTCTCATGCAAAGCGAATAAGTTATGGAGGAGAGCGGTGGTAGCAAGGGGTGGTTATTCGCATCTTAGGTGGGGTCCATTTGTAGGATGCTTATGTGACACCCCACCTAAGTAAATACTAGGTGATCAGGCCTTCATTAAGTTAAAACAAGATTTACAAAATGGTCCATTCTTAGTTACACCGTCGAAAAGCAAATTTATTAATAATCAACTATTAGTTAATTAAGCTGGTGCAAATTTTATCTTGCATTAAACAGACAAATAGTAATATGTGGAAACATTGAATATAATACATTCACACTGATTAAGGGTGAAAAGTAACGTCGCGTCAGAACGCTAATCGTTGTTTTCTGTTCACCACCTTAATACAAAAATCTAAATTACGACTGCACTTGCGATACAAGTATAGTGATAAGTCGGGTATCGAAAATCCACAGAGACGAGTTGCTATAATTTATAGGATTTAATACTCCTAAAATAAAAGTGTGAAAGGTGATAGGTTGGAAATAAAGAAAGGGAAAAATTAAGAAGTTAAGTCTAAACTAGAATTAATAAAACGAGAGTCGGGATCGTGTCCCCACCATGGGCTAAACAACTAATAATTAGAATTTCGGTTCGAAAATATTTAATCGAACATTTTCAATTAAGTATAAACATCACATAATAAGGAATTTAACCCAAAGTTGCGAGATTAAACATTTAACAGAAAATGGTCACACGCATCTTAAATTAGGATTACCGCTATAAACACTAACGTTGCATGACAAAGAAATTTAAACGCACAATAATCCGACTTTAATCCGCGAGGTTTCAATTAAATGCAATTTTACACAAAACCTAATTTTCGGAGCTCAACGCCCATCAATTGCGGACACACGACCCAAACTCTATGTAACTACTCACTACACATGATTAATCTAATTACATAACTAATTAATAAACAAAACAAGAAATAAATAAACTAAACTAATTTATCTAGGCAAGAAAGTAAAGAACAACAAAGAAATTAAGCTAAAAAACTAAGTACAAAACTTGAAGATAATGAATAGTAATACTAACTTACAAAGTGGGCAAAACGCCCATGGAAATGAGGAGAGGGAAGCTCCAAAAAATCCCCAAAGTTCTCTAATCTAAAATGAAATATATCTCCAAAGAAAATCCTACAACATTCTATTTATACCCCAAAATAAACCCCCAACAAAACCAAGCCAAAAAACCTAAAATAAGTCAATTTTCGTCCATATCTGATGCGACCAGTCGACCTCTGTTTTGGGACCGGTCGACCGCACTTTTGGAATTTACCTTGGGCTGGAGACAGCCCACTTTTCCACTCCGAACCAATTTTGACGCGTTGCACAGAAATGGTCATAACTCCCTCATACAGAATCGAAATGAGGTGTGGTCGGAACCGATACGAAGATAATTCAATTCTCTACATGATTCTATTTTGAAACCCTCCAAATTATGCAGTATGAAATTACCAAAATTCCCTTGAAGTAGAAGAAAATACCAAAAACCTTTCGGAAATGGGCATAACTTCCACATACTGAGTCAAAATGATGCACGGTCAGTGGCCATGGAAAGATAATTTGATGATATACATGGTGGTAACTTCATTCAATAAAAAATAGTGAGTTTGAAAAGTCCAAATTGCCCTTGTAGTAGCATTCAATGACGAAAATTCTCCGAAATGCAATCAAACCTCACTTTTAGCGTTCCAATACCTACAAAAGTACAAATAACCTCTGCAAAGCATGTATATATCCAAATCCAAGGTTGTCTGGTTAATGAGCATAATTATAGGCATTTAGGACCGTAAAAGTGCTACAATGCATAAAGATAACTGGCGAAAATATGCAATATCCGATACGAATCACACCCCCTAACTTAAACATTGCTAGTCCCTAGTGATGAAACAAGCAAAACCAGTCCACAGAAGGAAATACAAAACGTATATATGCATTAAAATATAATTGACACTTTCGTAGGGAACACGATTGCATTTAGCATATGCAATAAGCCGTTAAACCCCTAGGTTACCCTAGTGGACGAGTGTCGTCTCGTGAGGATTTTCAGGGATGATACCCACAAACATCATATGGTTTCCTCAAAATATGCCCAAACCAACACGCGACAAGCCCAATAATGGTGAAAAGGATTTCATACGCATTATTAGCAAAATGAATGAATTCAAACAAAAGTCCGCATGATTCATTATAGAATGCACCTCATAGAATTGAAACCTTAAAATGTGGGAGGGGAGCAAGCACATGCAAAGTGTGATTTGGCAAAAACTTATATAAACCAGATAAAAATTAAAGCAAGCATATATTCAATTCCCACGGGCATTACACTCATCAAGCAAAATCACTCGAAATAGGGAGGTAACACACGAGACATGCGGGCATAAAGAGTAAATGTAAATGGAAACTAGGCCGCGCACATGTCACAAAAGAAGAATGCTATATATAAACTGAAAAATGTAATCTCAATGAAAGGATATCGCGCATTAAAGGAGCCGAAATGCATTTTCACATATTATCAAAACTGTTTAAACCTTTGAATTACATCTACTTAAGATCACATATGACTTTAATAGGGTTATAATGTAGGTATGGCTAGGGTATGAAATGAAAGGAATGTATGTACGGATTCAAAGTGTTCGGGATGAAAACTCGGGATAATGGGAAAATGCGAGCAATATCAAAATTGGAAAATGAGTTCCAAAACGGCATTAGATATATCATCGGGGAGAGTAATCAAAGCTTATTGAACTATATACGACATTTACAACTTTCTCTTTCTTTTTCTTTTCTTCTTTTTCATGTTTTCTTTTGTTTTCTTTTGCTTTTTGCTTTCTCTTTTTCTTCACTTTTTTCACTACTTTCTTTTCTTTACTTATCAAACTCTCATATTCCTAAATTGCAACCGACATCATAATAACATCATTCAATCCCAAGTAACAAACCAAACAAAGGTATGGAAAGTGTATGTATGGGATAAAACTGCAATTTAGAGTTGGTTATGGGAATGGGGTTATGAAATAAAAGGCTAATATTTAGGCTCAATGGGGTTAACGAGGGTAAACATATAAGGGTGAGGTCAAGGCTAATATGGGTGATATAACAAAGATGGCCTATGATCATTTTCAAAAGTTTACGCAATTCTCGAATCAAAACAACATATGAAAATCATGCTCAAGTAACACATTTCAAGTATGAACTCAATTAATGAACGATCAAATGAAAGAATAGAGAGATTACCAACGAATTCAATATTTTCAAAGAGGAAAGAATAGTGTATAACACTCACAAACGACGAAAGGTACAAATCTTACTCGGTGTAAGTATATACAATGCAACAAAAGATTACCGAGTTATAAAAATCTTAAACCAAATCAATAAAGCAAGGAAAGTGCATGTGCTCACAGGATTAAAGTTTAATTCATGAAGTTATTCATAATATCAATAATCGAGACTAAAGTCCAATAACTTCTAAAATCGAGAACATGCATCATTGGGTTGTCTATTGGATCGGGCAATTATTGAAATTTATCATCGAAAACAAAGGAAAAATGCCCAAAAAAGGAGAAAAAAGAAAGAAAATCTTTTTAAAATTTTTAATTTTTCCAAGAAAAGCATACTAAGTAACTAACATGTGAGCAAAAACATGGACTAAATGAATAAATGGATAGAATATCCCACACCCCCTAACTTAAAACTTGACATTGTCCTCATTGTAAATTAAGAGCCAAGTCAAAGAGAGGAAAAGAGTGATATTACCCAAAAATGGAGCGATCCCCATAAGAACAAGTCCAAAGAATCTACAAAACAAGTTAGTACCGAGCATAGCAAAAACAAATAATAAAAAGTTAACTAAGTACACAAGACTAAATTAAAAATAAATAAAGAATAAAAAGATAACTATATACAACCTACTATTTAGACTCCACACTAACTGTACACTAGAAGTCTAAATAGGTGAGGGTCCACAATAAAAACGATTTGACTTTGGAGGATAACCGGTGTACCCTCACATACAAGCATGCCCTCCGAAAAATAGGGATTTCGTTTTAACAACGGAAGGCATGTGTAAGGCGGAAGAAATGAACCATTGCCAATTAAAAGTTTTGGTGGGATGATGGGGGGTTTGGATTGAACGGATGACAAAAAGAAGTAGGGACCGAGAAAAGCCAAAAATCCTCCCAAAGATTTTGAAGTTGGAATAGGAGGTGGCGCACACAAAGGCAAAGATGCGATCGTGGAGGGAGACTCGAGCAAGTACTCCTCATCGGCGACAGGATTTAAAACATTAAAGTTTGAAACCGAATCATCGGGTACTTGTGACGGTGTGATAACAGAGAATGAAAATGTGGATGAATGAAATTCAAACTCATAAGCTAAATCATCATCGGATGAAGTTGGAGTTTCAAAGGAAATAATATCATTTTTAATGAAATGTTCTTCTTTGGGGGCCAAAGAAGAAATCATTTCATTGCAAATAGATATTACGTCATTTTCATCCTCACTTTCAATATCTAGTACGCGATGGGTAAAGTCTAGAATGGTTTGTTCCAAAGTAGGCACAAGTACCTCATTTGGTTCAAAACATTCCTCGACTTCGAAAGTCTCGGAAGAAAAATCGTCGTCGGACTCAAATAATAAATCCAACTCATGTTCCCACGAACAATTTTCTTCCCGATAGCGATTTTCCATTTTCTCATTTTCATACATACGCAAACCCTCACCGAATGTCATGGGTCGAGGTGCGGATGTATGAAAATGGGAACTTTGAAAATTACCATCAGACTTAAACGAAAACTCATTAATATAGAAATTTTGAAAACTATTGCAATTCATTTCAAAATTCCTATTATAAGGAGGTAAAGGGCCAAAATCATTATCATCATCATCAAAATTCCAATAACCTAAGTTTTGACTTTCGTTATACTTGTCCAAAGTAATATTTGAATTTTTTTTACTTTGGGATGCTAAGTATTCACCGAAAGTCATAGGCCTAGAATTTTGAGAATTATAACAAGGATTACCGAAAGAATTGGAATAAGACATACTTACCCCAATAATGGCTCAAGTGGCGAATTCCACAAAATAGGTGTGCGCGGGAAAAATTCGAGCGTTTCTATGTGCTCAAATGTGGAAGTCCTATAAAAAGGTTAGCAAATAATACAAATAGAAAGAAATAATATGAAATACTAAATCAAATAAAGTCTAAAACAAACTAGTCCCCGACAACGGCGCCATTTTGATTAAGGGTGAAAAGTAGCGTCGCGTCAGAACTCTAATCGTTGTTTTCTGTTCACCGCCTTAATACAAAAACCTAAATTACGACTGCACTTGCGATACAAGTATAGCGATAAGTCGGGTATCGAAAATCCACAGAGACGAGTTGCTAGAATTTATAGGATTTAATACGCCTAAAATAAAAGTGTAAAAGGTGATAGGTTGGAAATAAAAAAAAAAGGATAAATTAAGAAGTTAAGTCTAAACTAGAATTAATAAAACGAGAGTCGGGATCGTGTCCCCACCATGGGCTAAACAACTAATAATTAGAATTTCGGTTCGAAAGCATTTAATCGAGCATTTTCAATTAAGTATAAACATCACACAATAAGGAAGTTAACCCAAAGTTGCGAGATTAAACATTTAACAGAAAATGGTCGCACCCATCTTAAATTCGGATTACCGCTATAAACACTAGCGTTGCATGACAAAGAAAGTTAAACGCACAATAATCCGAATTTAATACGCGAGGTTTCAATTAAATGCAATTTTACACAAAACCTAATTTTCGGAGCTCAACGCCCATCAATGGCGGACACACGACCCAAACTCTATGTAACTACCCACTACACATGATTAATCTAATTACATAACTAATTAATAAAAAAAACAAGAAATAAATAAACTAAACTAATTTATCTAGGCAAGAAAGTAAAGAACAACAAAGAAATTAAGCTAAAACAACTAAGTACAAAGCTTGAAGATAATGAATAGTAATATTAACTTACAAAGTGGGCAAAACACCCATGGAAATGAGGAGAGGGAAGCTCCAAAAAATCCCCAAAGTTATCTAACCTAAAATGAAATATATCTCCAAAGAAAAGCCTACAACATTCTATTTATACCCCAAAATAAACCCGCAACAAAATCAAGCCAAAAAACCTAAAATAAGTCAATTTTCGTCCATATCTGATGGAACCGGTCGACCTCTGTTTTGGAGCCGGTCGACCACACTTTTGGAATTTGCCTTGGGCTGGAGACAGCCCACTTTTCCACTCCGAACCAGTTTTGACGCGTTGCACGAAAACGGCCATAACTCCCTCATACAGAATCGAAATGAGGCGTGGTTGGAACCGATGCGAAGATAATTCAATTATCTACATGATTCTATTTGAAACCATCCAAATTATGCAGTATGAAATTACCAAAATGCCCTTGAAGTAGAAGAAAATACTAAAACCTTCCGAAAATGGGCATAACTTCCACATACGGAGTCAGAATGACGCATGGTCAGTGGCCATGGAAAGATAATTTGATGATATGCATGTTGGTAACTTCATTAAATAAAAAATAATGAGTTTCAAAAGTCAAAATTGCCCTTGTAGTAGCATTCAATGACAGAACTTCTCCGAAATGCAACCGAACCTCACTTTTAGCGTTCCAATACCTACAAAAGTACAAATAACCTCTACAAAGCATGTATATATCCAAATCCAAGGTTGTATGGTTAATGAGAATAATTATAGGCATTTAGGACCGTAAAAGTGCTAGAATGCATAAAGATAACGGGCGGAAATATGCAATATTCGATTCGAATCACACACCATACTAGAGTCTAAATCATCTCATATAAATGAATAACTAAAGTCTTGCTGAATAAACCATCGGCTAAAATTCCAAACCAAATAATGAATCCAACTAAATAAGAAAATATGAATACAAGTTTGAAACTTAAATACTAAATAAATAAAGTCTTAAAGGGGAAACATGCCCAAATTTGAATACTGTAGTAAACCCCTACACTAGGAATGAAACGATGGATGCATCTAATAAAAACCCTACAAGCCTCAACAGTGCTGCAACTATACATCCCTGTAGATAATCATCACATATGTCATCCCTGTGGCTAGACACCTAAAAGTTTTTTATAAATATTTTATAGCAGTGGTTAGTACCCAAAACATTTAGAAAATATTTTGCAAATATTTATCACAATTTAAAATCAGATATTGATTAAACACATTAGGTTTACGTAAACTCACTTGATTTCCTCACATCTCATATATTTTACACGCCTAGAGTATCTACTTATCCCACCTAGATATTTTACTCAAGCTAAGTAGACGTAAGTACTTCATTCCACGACTCGAACTTCTAAGTCCCGGTACCCCCCATACAATACGTTATCTTATTAACATTGCTTGTATGTTATAATCATTCTATCTAACATTTCTCACATGTTATCCTTTAATCATATAATTACGTGTCTCTACTTGACTACCTTTCTATTTGGTTTTATCTTCTAGTAGTATACTATCACACATAAGTAGATTATTAATATTGTATATATTTCACACCCAATATATACTATAAGTGCATACTTTGCTATCATGTCCCCGTATCACACGTTAAGGACTATTTGTTCAAAATGTTACCTCGATCCCAATTATTTTTTCATATATTGATTCGGAATGTTACCACGACCCCAATATGTATTTCATACATTGGTTTGGAATGTCACCTCGACCCCAATAATCTTTTTCAGTATTGGTTCGGAATGTCACCTCGGCCCCAGTACAATTTAGTATACAATGGGTATTCACCCCACCAATATATAATCAGTAGTTATACACACAACCTAAATATCATAACTTCGTACGTAGTATATATTACTTGAATACTCATCATATTTTCAATTTATGATTATTCTCACTATCGCATTTAATAGAGTATTCTTCTTTAATCTAAGGGTCATAGATACCCCTTATTTTATTTGAGTAGATAAGTTTTCCTTACCGTATTAGTGCATACCACAAGCCCCCTCACGCTTTCCCGAGGTCTCATTCTCATTTTTTTGGAATTAATTACATTATAATATAAGATGAATTATTCGAGTCTTAACTTTCTCTCTAAAACTACTACATGCTTTTATCAAGGTCCTAATGTGATCCCATAAATCTCTCATAATGATTTAAAGAGGCCCCAGCGGTCACCCAAATATTTATACGAAGTTTCAAGGCTTAAATAAGAAAAACAATCAAATCTGACAGGGCCAAATCGATTTTCCTAAATACCAAATCGATTCACCTTTCTGAATCAATTCAGTCCTGGGCTGAATTGATTCGATCCTGGGCCAAATCGATTCGGTCTTAGCAGGTCATCTTTCTCGCTGGGATAGTCGCATTTTCCACCATTTTTACTCCTATAACTCACATGTTTCTCCACCAAACTTTAAACCAATTGTTCCTAACCATTTTTACATGCATTAGGATGATTTCTAAAGTAAATACAACATCAAAACCTTATAATTTTCATTCAAGAAGGGATTTAATCATCTAATCCTCAAAACCCTAGGTTTTTCATATTCTCCATTAATTTTCTACATAAAATGAAATTTAATTCGTGGATAATAACACATAATCTCTAAATTTTTATCCTCTACAGATATCCAATCCTTCAACATGCAATTCCTACCCAAATATGCATTTAGTTTATTCTTTTCTTTTAAGAATCTCAATTTAATCAAAATATTGTAAAACCCTAACAACATGGGTATTATAACTTTAAAAGGATTTCAAATAAACACTTGACTTTGATAAGTAGGGTATGATTTCATGTCTTGTAGTTGGGTTTATTTGTTTCCTCCTCCAATCTTCCTTCCCAAGAGGTTTGTGGTGCAAGACTATGATGGAAGCTCCGAGAATCTCCTCAAAATCTCCAAGAACTCTCTCTTTTTGTCCTCAAATGGACTCCCAATGTATTTTGAGGTTCTAACCCTAACCCCTCTTATCTAACATCTGATAATGGAGTTAGAAATTCGTAGGTCTCTGAACCCTACTTTAGAAAATGACCAGAATGCCCCTATATGGTGCCGATTTACCCTAAAAATGCCCTGGGATCCAAACCACACCCCCTGGTATACTATTTCGACCCTTTCAAAATCATCTATGACCTTGAATCATCATTCGAGTCACTTTATATAATCATCCCATCTTTACCTCTAATTAGTCAACACGCGACTCCTGATTGAGATGAATATAATTACATCAATATCATTCGCTATGACATGTTATAATTACATATTATTATTTAATTGAATTAAATTACTTCTCTTGAATAATTTTAAATAAACTAATTAATTACTGAATTAATTAAATTCAGATACTTAGAATTATGGGGTATTACATACTTCCCCCTTTATAGGGAATTTCGTCCTCGAAATTAGGTCATACCTGTGGTGAATAACTCTAGATACCACTCTCGCTTGTCATCCTCCTACTCCCAAGTAGACTCATCAACAATGTGGTACCCCCACTAGACTCTGACTAATGGCACCACCTTAGACCACAGCTTATGCTCACTATGATCCAGAATAGCCACGAGTCTCTCCTCATACGATACATCTGGCTACAAGTCAATCTCCTCGAGTGGAACATGCCATCAATCCCTCTCGCTCCTCATGTACTTCTTCAACAATGCTACATGGAACACATCGTGTATTTATTGAAGGTTCTCTGATAAACCCAATCCGTAAGCCAATGATCCCACTTTCTCAATAATAGGGAAAGGTCCCACATATCTCGATGCTAATTTACCTTTCTTACTAAATCTCATGATCCCCTTCATGGAGACACATGAACCAAAACCTGGTCCCCAAACCCTAACTCAACGTGCCTTAGGTCTACATTATCATATCTCTTCTCCCTTCCTGGGCGATTATAATATGTCCTCGAATTAGCTCGATCTTGGCAGTCATCTCTTGTATCATCTTTATCCCCAATAACTTATTATCCCCCACCTCTAATCAACAAGCGGGCGAACGATAAGGTCTCCCATAAAGTGCCTCAAACGGTGCCATCCTTATGGTAAATTGGTAAGAGTTATTATAAGCAAACTCTACAAATGAAAAATAACTCCCCCATCCTCCTCTGAAATCTAAAATGCACATCCTCAACATGTCCTCCAGCATCTGATTAACCCTCTCAGTCTGTTCGTCTGTCTGCGGATGATAAGTTCTAATTAACCTTTAGTCTATACTCATGGACTCCTAAAAGCTCTTCCAGAAGTGAGACACGAAGATCTTGTCTCTATTAGACACAATGTTAATCAGCACCCTATGCAACTTAACTATCTCGACAATGAACACCTATGCATATTGACTCGTCTCATAGTCTGTGCCCAGCAAGAAGTGGGCCATCTCTATCAACCAATCCACTATCACCCAAATGGAATCGTGACCCCTCTGTGATGTTGGAAACCCTGTGATAAAATCCATCAAAATACTCTCCTACATCCACATGGGAATCTCCGAAGGCTATAGCATCCCTAAAGGTCTATAATAGTCAACTTTCATAAGCTGACAAGTAACACACATCGAGACAAACTTTGTTATGTCTCTCTTCATTCTGGCCCACTAGTACTATCTTCCCATTTCTCGATACATCTTATCCCCATTGGGATGTACTGCAAACCTTGAACCATGGGACTCAGTCATTACACCATGCCTCAAATACTCATCATTAGGCACAACTAATCACCCATTAAAACGTATGCGCTTTCACACCCTATCCTGACTCCGCGCCCTTAGCTAATAACTATCGCACCCTGTCCTGATAGAAATGATCCTCAGTGTGCACTTTCACTACCCTCATCATAATCTCGACTGTGATAGCTAACACTATCATACATGCTCTGGCAACCTCATCCTCGTGTCGAAGCTCACTCAACTTCTTCTTCCAGACCTTTGCTAACTCCCTAGTGGTTCTCTGGATTAACGCATTTTCCACCACGTTAGCCTTACCAGGATGATACTGTATATCAAACTGGTAATCCTTCACGAAGTCTAGCCACCGCCTCTGCCACATATTCAGATCCTTCTGTGTGAAGAGATACTGAAGTGACTTAAGATCCGTAAATAATGTAAATTTCTCTCCCAATAGATAATGCCTTCATATCCTCGGAGCAAATACCATTGCTTCTAACTTAAGGTCGTGGGTGGGGTAATTCTTCTCATGGGGATTAAGCTTTTGAGATGCATAATATATGGCCCTCTCCTCCTACTGTAATACACCCCTAAGTCCTTATAGGGATGCATCCATGTAGACCTAATACTCCACCTCACTCCTAGGCAATGCAAGTATTGGTGATGACATTAACTTATCCTTCAGCTCATCGAAGGCTAGCTGACAGTGGTCACTCCACATAAATGGTAACCCCTTGCGAGTCAGGTTCGTCAGTGGACCCATAATCTTCGAAAATCCCTTAATAAAGCGGCAATAATACTCGGCCAAACCCAAGAAACTATAAATCTTTGTCAGTATCGTGGGCTATCTCCACTACCTCACGATTGATACCTTACTAAGATACACTGCAATGCCCCTATCAGATAAGAATTGGCCAATAAATGGCACGTCTCGTAGCCAAAATCGATACTTACCAAATTTGGCATATAACTGATGGTCCCTAAGTGTTTACAAGACCCTACGTAGATGGTTTGCATGATCTTCCTCAGTACGAGAGTAGACTAGAATGTCATCTATGAACACAATCATGAGCTGGTCCAAGAACTCCCTGAATACTCTGTTCATGAGATCCATGAACACTGTTGGTGCATTGGTGAGCCCAAACAGCATCATCCTGAACTCATATGACCCATACTGTGATAGAAAAGTGGTATTGGTAACATCCTTCTCTCGAATACGTAATTGGTGATAACCCGATCTCAAATCAATCTTTAAGAAGAGGTAGCCCCCCTCAACTGGTCAAATTAGTCATCAATCCTCGGCAACGAATACTTATTTCGTATCATGACCTGGTTCAGCTCCCTGTAATCCACACACAAGGAAAGTGAACCATCCCTATTTTTTCACAAACAACACCGGCGCACCACATGGTGATGTACTTCGTCGAATGAAACCCTACCCCAAGAGCTGCTGAATCTTCTCCCTCAGTTTTGGATCTCTAAAGGGGCCATATGGTACGGTACTTTGGTAATCGGTCTCGTCCTCGCTGCTCAGTTGATAAAAAATTATGTTTCTCAGCTCGATGGCACCCTGGGTATCTCCTGAAATACGCCCTCAAACTCCCTCACTATCAGAATCAAGTCTAACGGTATCACTATCTCCTGCGAGGTCTCCTCCTCAATGTAATATAAGTGGGTACGCGATCATCCCTCGAGAAGAGGCATCTCCACTAGGAACATCTCCTTCCTCAAAATGGAGAAAACTATGGTCCTCCATAGCAATCTATTGTCGCTCTGTAGCCAGCCAACCAATCCATACCTAGGATAACATCATACCCCTCCATATCTAACACTAAGAGGCCTACTATTAAACTCAGTCTCCCAATAAAAATGTCTAAACATCTACATACCAAGGGAATGAGTGACCCACTACCCAAAGAATACTCTACACACATAAGGTGAGTGTCAACAGTCTCTAAAAGATCGGCAGCTCATGCAAATCTAGTGGCAATAAAAGAGTGTGATGCCCCGTATCAAAAAGTACCCTACCGTCAGACCTATAGATAGGAAACCTACCCTATACTACTGGTGGTGCCTGAGGTGTTGGAGGCATAGGTATGTCCCGAACGTTATACATAAGCCCGTAACGAATCTATCCCTACTACTACAGTGGGGCTGGTGCTGGAGCTGGAGCTAACAACATCTGCTGCCTCTGTTGGGAACCCTGTTACTGTGCCCTGCCCTGCTACGGGCAATTAAACTTTTTGTGACCTTACTGGACATAAATAAAACACTGACCCAGGAACTTTCTCTGTCTCTGGTCCTACTATCCCTGACGTTGTTCCTGATGGCCTTGGCCCTACTGGCCTCCCTTGGTTCCCTTAACCCTGAGGAAAATTCTATTGATTTGGTCCCTGCTGACCCTATGTGTAACCCTTCACATCTGGTCTATATCTTCCACTCCTGAATATCTGGGCATGATCCCCCTACCAAGAATCATGTCCCTACTGTCTCCCTACCTGTTGCTGGGGTGCCCCACTGGCACTACTCCCCCCAATCCTACCAGACTAACTAGTCTCCCCTGATCTCTTACTCCCCCTTAGATGGAAGCGGTGGTCCTGGAAATGTAGTAATGTTGCATTGACGACATCTATGTATGTCACTAATGTAGGGTTATCGATCAAATGTTGCCTGATCCTCCAGGCTAAACCGTCCATAAACCGTGCCTTCTTCCGATCCTCATTGCTTACCTCGTCTGGCATAACATTTTCAAAGCGGGTGAACTACTGAGTGGTCTCCCTATCTTACTTCCCCAAATTTCTTTTTCATCTTTTCCTACATTGCTAGCGAGAAGTATTTATGGTTAAATCGCACCCAGAACTCTGTGATAGTCATCATGTATCTCTCCTCGATGGTAGTAACCGACTCCCACCACTAAAAAGTGTCTCCTAACAACTCAAGCATTGCTAATATCTACTTTTGTGTCTTCGTACACTCCACCATGCGCAGGTGGCGCTGCATATTCTTTTTCCACTGGCAAGGCTCAACAACATCAGAACTTTTAAGGACACAAATTTCCAATTGAGTCCTTTGTAGTTTTGGCTTAATTTCGGACAAAAAAGGTTGAGTCATAGGATAGAGTTCTTGACAATCCTTCAAGCCTATGACATTCTAAAGTTGAAGACGTAGTGGTCGAGATATTAAAGCTTCATCAAATACCGTGTGTATCGTGCCTCGTTTCTACATCATCAACATGGTTCCATTGCTCCTAAGGTATGAATGCATTATATATTTATATACGAGCTTGGAACAAGTTTTATTGGGTGTAATTTATAATTTTTCTAAACTACTTTGTTTTACTCAGAAAAATATTTTTTAGAACTTTCCATAAAAGTTTTGGTCTTAAAATTAATATTTCATTTTTCTAACTCGTCGTTCGATCCACACTGGAATCTCGTTCGAACGAGATTGCCAGGACGTTCGAACGAACTGACATCTTGTTCGAATGAGATGCCAGGTCGTTCGAACGAGATTTCTGATGATTTTCCTTTTTTTCATTCTGGAACCTCGTTAGTAAATATGTTCAAACGAAAAGTCGTTCGAACGAAAAAGTCATTCGGACGAGTTTTGGCGGGAAATTTTTTTTGCCAATTTTTGACGGTTTTCTCACTACTTTTCCCCACTATCTTTTGCCAAATTTGATAATGTACGGAAACCAACTTTTAGAACCAACTTTTTCATAACTTTTCATCTCCTAGAGAGAGTTTTAGAGAGCTATAATTTACAAAGAAAAAGTTCATGTTTGAGTGTTTATTTTTCAAGAAAAATCTTTAAAACACTTGTGTTACACCCATTTGTTTAGTTTATCCAAGTTCTTATATATATATATACATTTCTTGGAATTTTGGCACCAGTTTCCATCTCTACCATTGGAAGAGTGTTTGGGTTTACTTCTAAATCCCTCAAAGAAGAAGAAGTTTTTTTTGGCTGCGGCATTCTCACATGGTGAAAAGAACTATTTGTGGTTGACGGTTGCTTCCTAGTTCCTCATTGGTGGATTCCAAGGTTCCGGTGGAGTCCAAAATTGTCAACTAAGCGGAGGTATATACAAAAAGGAGCATCGGGGATTGAAAGGAGTCGAGTCGAGGGTTGTAAGTCTTTTTTCTTGTACTTGTAAACTACCATACTTAGTGGACTTATGGCTAGGGTCGTCTGAGGTTTTTTCCCATTGTGGATTTTTCCTCATACATCGCGGCGTAGTGGTTTCTTTATTTATTTTATCTTTTGCGAAATCGCCTAGAACGCATGCTTAGGTAAAAAGATAAAATTAGGTTTAAATCACTACTTACTTAATTTGGTGCTAAATTAATTTGGGTATATATTAATTTAATTCGAGTCGTCATTTAATTTGATAAAATTGGTTTTGCCTAATTTGGTAATATTGAAAACATGACTTATGCAAATTTCTAGGACTTGGTTTAAATTGGTTTAAGTGAAAAATGTACGTCCGTTTAATCTATTTTCACTTTGTTTTATTTTAATTTAAAAAGAAATTAAAATTAGTTAATTTGTTTAATTTGAACCATCTTCACTTTCGCATCTAAAAAGGAAATTGAAAATTACTTTTTGTAGTAAGTGTTTAAAATTGGGGGCCTATCCTTTCCAGAACTTCCATGAAACTCGGGGGGGTGGCACTTCTGGAAGGTCTCTCTAACTCTCTACCAAGTGGATGGCCCTTCCCGGGCCTAGATTTTCGGTGGTTGTGCCTAGGGCTGAGGGAAATGTGTTGTCATAGCTCTCTTGGTTGTGTCAACCGTCTGGGCCACTATCACTACCACTTGTGTAGTCGAAATCATCTCTTGTGGTGGTTGTACCTATGGCTCCTAATGATCCTCCCCCATCCCATTCCTAGCCTCTTCCCTCTTAGCTCACTGTCTCCTCGGTGGCATCTGAAAATAGATCGAATTGTATAAGTACATAGATTATACAAAATTTAGTAGCAGAAGTATGATATCTCAAACATGTAAGGATAAAAACAACAGTCCTAATAATAGGGCTCTAAATAAAAAGAACAAAACGTTGAAATTGTAGAAAGTCGTACAGATCGTATTGGACACTAGAACCTGATGCTTTGATACCATCTGTAACAACCCGCCTAATTAAATACCGGGTGATCAGGCCTTTATTAAATTAAAAGAGGATTTACAAAATGGTCCATCCTTAGCATCACTGTCAAAAAGCAAATTTATTACTAATCACCAATTAGTTAATTAAGTCGGTGCCAAATTTTATCTTGCATTAAACAAACAAATAATAAATTGCGAAAATTATAGTCTAAATCATCTCAAATAAATGAATAACTAAAGTCTTACAGAATAAACCATCGGCTAAAATTCTAAACCAAATAATGAATCCAACTAAATAAGAAAATCTGAATACAAGTTTGAAACTGAAATGTTGAATAAATAAAGTCTCAAAGGTTCTATATACCCAAATTGGAATACCGGAATAAACCCCTACACTAGGAATGAAACAATGGATGCATCTAATCAAAACCCTACAAGCCTCCACGGTGATGCAGTTATACGTCACTATAGAGAATCATTACATCTAGCGTCCCTATGGATGAAAACATAAAAGGTTTTTAAAAAGATTTTATATCAAAGGGTAGTACCCAAAACATTTTGAAAATATTTTGCAAGTACTTATCACAATTTAAGATTAGTTATTGAATACACATGTTAGGTTTGCGTACACTCACTTGAGTTTCCTCACCTCTCATCTATTGTGCACGCCTAACGTCTCTACCTAGCCCACCTATCTATTCTACTCAAGCTAACTAGACATAAGTACTTCATTTCACAACTAACACATCCAAGTCCCAGTACCGCCCATACAGTACGTTATCTTATTAACATCGCTCGTATGCTATAATCATTCTAAGTAACATGTGTCTCATGTTATCCTTTAATCATATAATTAAGTGTCTCTACTTAACTACCTTTCTATTTGGTTTTACCTTCTACTAGTCTACTATCACATATAACTAGATTATTCATACTGTATATATTTCACACCCAATTTACACTATAAGTGCATACTTTGCTATCATGTCTTCGTATCACTTGTTAAGGACTATTGGTTCGGAATGTTACCTCGACCCCAATATTTATTTCATATATTGTTTCGAAATGTTACCTTGCCCCCAATATGTATTTCATACATTGGTTTGGAATGTCACCTCGACCCCAATATTCTTTTTAAGTATTTTTTCGAAATGTCACCTCGACCCTTGTAAAATCTAGTATACAATAGATATTCACCCCACCTACAGATAATCAATAACTATACACACATCCTAAATATCATAACTTCATACGTAGAATATATTACTCGAATACTCGTCGTACTTTCAATTTATGATTATTCTCACTATCGCATTTAATTTAGTATTCTTCTTTACTCTAAGGGTCTTAGATACCCCTTGGTTTATTTCAGTACCTATGTCTTCCTTACCCTACTAGTGCATACCACAAGCCCCTTCACGCTTTCTCAGAGTCTCATTCTCATTTTCCTGAATTAATTACATTATAATATAAGCCAAATTATTTTAATCTTAACTTTTTCTCTAAGACTACTACGTGCCTTTATCAAGGTCCTATTGTGATCCCATAGATCTATCATAATGATTTAAAGAGGCCCTAACGATCACCCAGATATTTATACGAATGTGTGAGGATTAAATAAGCAAAACAGTCAAATCTGACAGGGTTGAATCGATTCACCCAGATACCGAATCGAGTGTCCTTGCCGAATCGATTTGGTCTTGGGATGAATCAATTCGGTCATAGCAAGTCATCTTCCTCGTTGTGACAGTCATTTTTTTCACCATTTTTACTCCCATAACTTACATGTTTCTCCACTAAACTGTAAACCAATTATTCCTCACTGTTTCTACATGCATTAGGATGATGTACGTACAACATCAAAACCTTATAATTTTCATTCAAGAAGGGATTTAATCATCTAATCCTCAAAACCCTAGGTTTTTCATATTCTCCAGTAATTTACAACCTAAACTCAGATTTAATTCGTGGATAATACAACATAATCCCTAAATTATTATCCTCTAAAAATATTCAATCCTTTTACATGCAATTCCTACCCAAACATGCATTTAATTTATTCTTTTCTTCTAAGAATCTCAATTTAATCAAAATATAGTGAACCCCTAACAACGTGGGTATTATAACTTCAACAGGATTGTAAATAAACACTTGACTTTAATTAGTAGGGTCTGATTTCGTGTCTTGTAGTTGGGTTTGATGGTTTCCTCCTCCAATCTTCCTTCCCAAGAGGTATGTGGTGCAAGACTAAGATGGAAGCTCCAAGAATCTCTTCAAAAGCTTCAAGAACTAACTCTTTTGTTCTCAGATGGACTCCCGTTGTATTTTGAGTTTCTAACCCTAGCCCCTCTTATCTAACATCTGATAAAGGAGTTAGAAATTCGTAGGTCTCATAACCCTACTTTAAAAAATAACCAAAATACCCCTATATGGTGCCAATTTAGCCTAAAAATGCCCCGGGATCCAAACCACACCCCGGGTATGCTATTCCGACTATTTTAACCCTTTTGGAATCATATGTGATCTCAAAATCATCATCCGAGTCACTCCATATAATCATCCCATCTCCACCTCTAATTAGTCAACACACGACTCCCGATAGAGATGAATCTAATTACGCCAATATCACTCGCTATGACATGTTATAATTACACATTATTACTCAATTCAATTAAATTACTTCTCTTGCAAAATTTAAAATAAACTAATTAATTACTGAATTAATTAAATTCTAATACTCAAACTTACGGGGTATTACAGCTTCGCCCATTAGGTGGGTATGTGGAGGTACGTATCGAAGGGGTGGGGATATTTCTCTAGATACATGGTGCTTAGCTTGGGGAGAGATTCTCGGATCAGCATCTGGAATTACATATTGGGTGAGGGAGGCTCACTCAAGGATATGTTCTCCGGGAAGTTCAATATCGGAGGAGATAAATACGGGATGATAATAAATCATATGAGAAGAAATGGGTACCGAACTGTGTGGAATCCAAAATTCAAAAGGAAACTTTAAAATTGAGAATTAGAGAAGGCAGGGTCGTTGTTCGACGGGTTGGGTGTGGCGCCTGTCCTAATGGGGGAGGGGGTGATGGCCTAAAATGGGTTTTAATCAAAGAAGGGATTTTCATAGTGAGACATTATTATTTTATTATGAGGATGAATGAAATCGGATTGTTAAACTCCCTTGGAATGAGATCTGGAAATTGAAGGTGCCTCTAAAAGTTACATTCTTTGTCTGGACCACGACCATACATGATATATTGAAGACTAAAGGGTTATATATGATGAAGCATTTGATGGCTAGCCATTGTTGGTTACATAAGGAGGTGAAAGTGTCGACTAACCATTTACTCTTACATTTTTGGGTGATAAGGGGGTTGTGAGATGTCTTTCTATCCCTAAGTCAGATCGAGTGGGTAATGGCTAAATCGATAAGGGCCATGTTAGAGTTTTGTTACCTTACTTAATGGTGGAAGGCGTCTAGAAAAATATTGTGATTGTTACTTCATTGTATTTGTTGGATAATTTTTCACACCTACTTTTTAGTAGGAATGCAAAAGAGAGTATATATAAAGAAATGAATTAGAGTTAAGGCAGAAAAATAAGATTTTATTCATTATAAAAATAGTACACATAGTGTATTACAACCACATGCTTGAATTACATTTTTATTTGTCAACTCGAACTATAACGTAGAAAATAGAAAAGTTCCACTCATTTCTCCACTCTATCTTGGTCTCCTCACATACAGTCACATATGCAAATAGGTTACTTGTATTTGTCTCTAAAGGGTAAGAGATACTATCCTCTTTCTTAGGGTCATCGGGAAGAAAAGGAATTAGCACAAATATGTTAAGCAGCAGGCTTTACCAATTTTATAACATATATCTATATAGATTAGAAGTGGAGTGCATATAGAATTTAGTGTTTTTCAATGTAAATATTCCTCATAAAAACATTCAATTAAGGAGTTTAAATTGATAATTCTATGCTTACCCGTTCTTATAAATAAAGTCAAGGATTTCCAAACTGATAATACCATACTTACCAGTTCACTAAGGGCCATAGAATTAAATAAGCCATCAGTAAAACCAATTAATAAACAATCAAAAACTTTTGGATAATAACTCGTTAGGCACACAATTAAAGTGACACTCATATGTATGTAGCAATAAATTCATCTCTCAACATCGGAGGCCATAGGCCAAGTAGAAAATTACGTGGGATAACACAGCAGTCTACTCCCTAGTTATTACTGATGCTTTTAAAATAAATAATACTCCACAAAGTGCAGGGTGAACTGTATCATAACACCGAACTGTTATGATATCAGTTATTAGATGAGAAGGTTTCAACTTTATCCAATTTATCGTAATTCAAATAATCAGTGATATAATAATATACGAGTTTGGTAAATTTTACACATACTTGAAATCAAATTGTCCATCACATAATGATATCAATAGCTGTTAAGGAAATACGTAAAATTTACTACTAAAAAGGTAAAATAAACCTACTTGCTCATTAGTTTGAATTGATTATGGATCAAAAGAGCATATCGGGAGAACTTGGTACTTGATTATTTGTATACAATGTTTGGTTGAATACGTACTTGTTGGAATTGGGTTTGGTTTTGGTCAATTTATACAAAAAATTGCATCTTTAAAAGTTATAAGGGTTTAATTGTAAATAACTTTGGAATTTAAAATCTTGGACATAAGGTCAATTTGAACTTTTTTGTAGAAGACTTTCTAACTTAAAATATTTTAAAGTACATATAGACAATGTTTGAGGTTCAAATTCGTATGCTGAAAAAGTCAGGAGGGAATTGTAATTTGGAAAAAATATTTCAAACATAAAATCTCATTTTTTTCATAACTTTGGCTAGGCTTGAACAAACACGAATTTACATTATACCATTTTGACCAGAAAAATAAAATAAAAATATTGAAAAATTTTCAAATTTTTTTTATTAGCTGCGCACCCACACATGAGTTGTCAAGGTTCCTAGTCAAATAGCTCTTCTTTAACGTCTCAATTTTTACTTTAGGGTTTTAGATTTTTTACTGAAGATATTTCCTTCATTTCTAAACCATTTAAGATGATTTTTAAACAAACATGACCTAAAATTTAATAAGGAATCCAAATATAAAGGTTTTATGAATCGAGGTGCATTGTAGATCGAGTTCCATAATTGCATTTTTTCAAACTTTTGACTTAGCATTCGTAGCTTTTAATGAAACGAAAAGGATTCTTATGATCATGGTTTGGTTTATTTTAGAGTCTGGTTCTGATTTCAAGGGTTTAGGTGAATTATATAAGGAGAATTTGAAGTTTTGAGTTTCTGGTTCAGAAAACACTTTCAATCAATTGAAGCTTGTTGTGTACATTCGTAGGTTTTGATCATTGCATTAGAGTTCCTAAGGTTCTAATGAATATATTCATAGCTTCAAACCTACGTTCTAAGCATTATATCGATGTTCACCATTAAAGCTAAAGCTTTAATGGTGGAATTTTCATATTTTTCACCTAGGGGTTATTTTACACATAAAGTTTCTACTGTTAAGATGTATTTGAGCATTATAATACCATAAAAATCATTTGCAATTAAAAGAACTGAATGAAATGCAATAAAATGATAGGTTACTTATTTTAAGGAAAATTTTGAGTTTTTGAATCTACTGATGAGGTGAATTTTAATGGCTGAGCTCGTAGGGTTTTTAGTGTGTTGGAGCATGGGATTCAATTGGTTCGAATGGAAGGTGGATTTGAGCTATTTTTAGAGTGTAACAATGCTTGGTATTTGACCTCACATGTTTGCATGGTTCAAACATATGCCATTTGACATTTAGTGCTTATGTGTGTTTTCATGGCAAACATGTGCCATTTGGCATTTAGTGCTTATGTGGTAAGGGGATTTGTGTGATGATAAATAATTATTTTTTAGTCCTTGGTTGATAAGGTTTATGCTTGTATAGCCTTACAAGTGTGATTTTGGTAAAATTTAGGGGTATTTTTGTAATTTTAAAAAATTACAGAGCCTGAAATTATAATTTCTAGTGAATTAAAGTCTAGAATGTCAATTTGATATAAACTTTGGATCTTGGGATTAAGTTTAGGTTAAATTATGATGTAGTTTTCAGGATCTTAATTTAAAATTATTTAAAATTTAGGGATCCTCGATTAATTTGGAAATTTTGTAGGTTTTATAGAGTAGTTTAGCCTTCTTTTAAACATGTTTTCATTTATATATTTTGGGAGGGATTAAACTAAGAATTAAGGTTTCATAATTTGAGTGGGGATATTACAATCTAGTTACCTAAAAAAATCATCCTCAAATTTACCTTGGACATGATTAGGGTATTGGTCTTTCATGGTCTGTTCTTGTTCCCATGCGGCTTCTTCCTGATTTTAATTTTCCCAAAGTACTTTCACTAAGGGGATTTCCTTATTTTCGAGACGTTTCACTTGGCGATCCAAAATTTAAATATGATGTACTTCAATTTTATAGTTTGGTTCGATAAAGATTTCTTGCCATGTCTTGGTATGAGAGGGATCAGAAATATTCTTCCATAACTAGGACACATGAAATACATTATAGATATTGGATAATTCTACAGGTAATTCTAATTAATAGGTAGCAGGGCCAATACGATTAGAAATAGTGAAATGTCCAATACGTCCAATATATATAGGGATAGTTTTTTCTTTGCTTCCAAAGCGTAAAAATTCCTTTTTGAGGAGAAACTTTCAAAAATACTTGGTCATTAACTTGAAATTATAATGGCTTCTAGCAGTGGTCTGCATAACTATTTTGACTATCTTGGGCCATCTTCAATCTTTCTTGGATTTGTTATTTTTTTTCGGTGGTTTCTTGGATTATCTTAGGATCAAATTATTTATTATATCCCGATTATATACAACATAGAAATGATCAATAAGGTCCTCTATATAAAGCTTCAGACATAAAAGTTTTAATACTTATCGATAACTATTGTGATACGAAAACTCAACAAGGGGTAAATTTTCATTCCAATTGTCAGGAATATCTAATGAACAAGCACGTAGCATATTTTCTAATGTTTAAAATGTACTTTTCGATTTTCCATCCATTTTTAAGTGAAATGTGGTACCTAAATGAAGCTTCGTACCCATTGAAGTTTGTAGTGCTTGCCAAAATTTTCCCACAAAATGTGTAAGGACACAACTCTCCGATTGAGTCTCAATGTAGTGTTGGCTCAATTCCGAAAAAAAACATTTGAGTCATAGGATAGTGTTCAAGTGTATCCATCCAAGCCTATGACGTGTTAGTTGAAGACGTAGCGGTCAAGTTTATAAAGCTTCATCATAAGTCGGGTTTAGTGTGCCTCGTTTCTACGTCAACAACAATGTTCCATTGCTCCTAAGGTATGAATGCATTTGATATATATATATATATATATATATATATATATAGGATCTTGGAAATTAATTGGGTGTAATTTATAATTTTTATAAATCATTTTTAACGACTTTGTTTTACTCAGAAAATATTTTTTTAGAACTTGTAATAAAAAGTTTTGGACTAAAAAATGATTATTTTATTTTTTGATTTTCTGACCCGTCGTTCGAATCACACTAGAATCTCGTTCGAACGAGATTACCATGTCGTTCGAACGAACTGGCATCTCGTCCGAACGAGATTGCCAGGTCGTTCGAACAAGACTTCTAATGAGGTTGATTTTTTCGTATTGGAACCTCGTTAGTAAAGTCGTTCGAACAAAAAGTCGTTCGAACGAAATTTGGCGGGAACAGGTATTTTTGGCATTTTTGACAGCTTTCCCACTACTTTTCCCCACTAACTTTTGACAGACTTATCTAGTGCGGGAACCAAATTTTTCAATGTAACTTTTTCATATTCTTCCATCTCCTAGAGAGAGTTTTGAGAGTTTAACTTTTCTATGAAAAGGTTCATGGTTTAAGTGTTTTGTTTTCCAAGAAAATCACCCTAAAACACTTTTGGTTTACACCCATATTGTTTATTCCAAGTTTCCATATAAATGTCTTGCTTGGAGTGTTTGGCACCGGGTTTACTCTACCAAGTTGAAGAGTTTGTTTGGGTTTACTTCTACATCCCTCAAAGAAGAAGTCTCGTTATTTTGCTGCGGCATTCTCACATGATGAAAGGCACCATGTGTGGTTAACGATGTTCCTAAAGTCTCATTGGTGAATTCTAAGGTTTCGGTGGAGTTTCGGGGTTGTCGACTAGGCGGAGGTGTTTACAAGAAGACGCGTCAAGGCTTGAAAGGAGTCGAGTCGAGGAAGTAAGTCATCTTTCTTGTAATTGTAAAACCATACTTAGTGGACTTAAGGCTAGGGTCGTCTGAGGTTTTTTTTCGAAGTGGGTTTTTCCTCGTACATCGTGGCATAGTGATTTATTTGTTCATTTTATCTTTTGCAAAATTCACCTTGGATGCATACTTAGGTAAAAAGATAAATTTTGGTTTAAATCACTACTTACTTAAATTGGTGCTAATTTAAATTTGGGTATATGTTAATTTAATTCAAGTCATCGTTTAATTTGTGAAAATTGGTTTGGCCTATTTTGGTAATATTGAAAATATGACTTAGGCAAATTTCTAGGACTTGGATTGAATTAAGTTGTTTAAGTGAAATATGTATTTGTTGATTAATCTAATTTCACTTGGTTTAATTTTAATTTGAAAGAAATTAAAATTTGGTGTTTATGTGTGTTTAATTGAACCATCTCGCTTCTGCATATCTTTAAAAGGAAAATGCTTTTTGTAATAAGGTATAAAAATTGGGGGCCTCATGTTCCAACAAGTGGTATCAGAGTGAAATCACTAAATTATTGTGTTTAAAATCCTTTTAAATATTTTTGTCTAAAATGAAATTTTCCCCATTTTAAATTTCCTATTTTCGATGGTTCTAACTACGCGTATTGGAAAGCGCGGATGAAATCGGCACTAAAATCTATCGACGAGAGGGTTTGGTTGTCTGTCGTTAACGGGTGGTCCCCACCTACACATTTAGTAGATAATGAGCGTGTCTCCAAACCCGCCGATAGATGGAGTGAGAATGAATTTAACTATCTAATTTTAATTCTCGAGGTTTAAATGCCTCGTTTAGAGCTGTCTCACCGGATGAATTTTGACGCATTATGACATGTGAAACCGCTAAAGAAGCTTGGAATATTTTACAACTCACTCAGGAAGGAACTAGTGTCGTTAAAGATTCAAAACTCCAAAACCTCACCACTCAATTTGAAACCATCAAAATGAATGAAAAAGAAACTTTTGATGAATTTTATACCAGACTTTCTAATATTGTTAATTCATCTTTTAATTTGGGAGAGAAAATACCCGACAACCAAGTAGTAAAGAAAATTTTAATGTCCCTACCCGATAGATTTATTCCTAACGTGGTCGTGTTAAATTCTTTACCAACTTTAGCCTCTACGAAATTAGAAGAGCTCGTAGGTGATTTAAAAACCTATGAACTAGACATGTTTCCCTCTAAAACTGAAAAGAAAATAGAAAAGGGCGTTGCTTTGAAAGCCCGAAAGGAGGAAAAATAAGTAGTAGAGAGTGAAAGTGAGAGTGACTCGGAAGATGTGGCTTGTTTGCTAGGAAGTTTCAAAAATTTCTTAAATTTAACAAAGCTAAATTTAAAAATGATTTTAAGAAATTTGAAAAATCTAAGCATGACAAAGCCGAGAAGATCCCTAAAACTTTTAATGAAAATTTAAGTAAGGACAAGTCAAATAGGTGTTATGGTTGTGAAGGGTACGGGCATAGGACAAAAGAGTGCCCCACTAAACTGAGGAGAGAGGGTAAGCAACCAATTTCTTTTAATGAAACCCTTAGTGATAGTGATAATGAAGAGGGACCCGATTCCCCCACTGAGCCCAACTTTGTGGCTTTTATGGCTAGTCATGTGAGTGATAGTGAGCACTCTTTTATTGATGAAATTTTAACTCATGACACTTCTAAGGTCAAAGTTTATGATTACCTTATTTTTTATGGTAGTGAGAGTGGAGAAGAAATAGAGAGTGAGAGTGAAAATGAGGTTGATGTGAGTGAACTTTCAATTGCATTTCAAGAATTATTTGAAGAATCTATTAAATTAAAAAGAACAAATTTGAAGTTAGAAGCTAGTTTAAGAGAGCGTGTTAAGGTCATTGATGAGAGTTCTTTAGTGGAAGACCTTAGAACACGTGAGAGAGCTCTTCATGAGAAGATTAAATGTGTAGAAGGCGAAAGAGATAGCCTTAAAGGTTTAATGGAATCCTTGAAAAAGGAGCTTCTCGCATTTGAAGAACGCAATGTTTTATTAGAGTCTAACATTTTATAATTAGAAAATAAATTAAAAAACTCTAGTCAATTCAAATTGATTTGGAGTGTCGTTCGGAGAAATTAGATAAAATATTAGGAACGGTCCAAATTAAAAAGGACACTTGTGGTTTAGGCTTTGATACTTGTAATGAATCTACTTATAAAGCCAAAACCAATCTTTTAGGAGAATCCTCTAGGGACAATGTCATAGATCATTCCTTAGGTAAGTCTTTTCGTCGAGTCTTTAGGTGCTCTCATTGTGGTCGAAAAGGTCATCTTAGGAAATTTTGTTTTGATCTTAAACGAGGTCCTAGAAAATCCCTACGTAAGGCAACCGAGGTAGCCAATATTCCTACACCCAGAGATCATGATTCTTCATTAGTTTGGGTTAGGAGATCCGACTTGGTAGCTTTACAAGATAGGGTATTTGATTCTCATTTACTTTCACATGCTTCCTCCCTTGCAAAATCTAAAGGTTGAATGTGTTAGTTTTGTTTGCATACTCTAGCGTTTTATGCTTCATATTATATATCATTGCTAGGTGTATGCATGTTTAATAATTATTTTATTCTATACTTCATAATTTATCACATGCTAGAATTATGATTGTTATTTATCTTTTGAGTAAATATTTTTCAGTGTTTGGTTAAAAAATGTCAAAAACTCAAAAAGATTTTTGTTTTGTGTGTATTTTAGTTTGACACACTCTATGTGGCATATACTTGTATTTGAATCCTTTCTTTTTCTCTCCCATGTGGATAGAAATTTTGGTTTAGATTGTCAATCCTTATTATGTTCTTTACCATACTTATATGGAGTAGTTGGATTTTGTGTTGATATAATGGATTCTATTTTTATATGCCTCAATTCACACATGCACGATCTCACTTGAAACTATAACTTCATATGTATATTTGAGCTTTGTGAGGTGTTCTCCTACCAATCTTGTCATCTACATATTATATGATCTAGGAGGACTAGTGCATGTTAAAATCCGTTGCACATGAGATTTATGTGAGATATAAAAATGTTGTATATAAATGTGCACAGGGAAGGGCTCCGAAAGGAATAATCATCCTTTGCAAGTAAGCCACCGTTTGTTTGGACCTAAAAGAAATACGTGGTCCCAAGGTCTAAAAGAATAATGGCATTAAAATAAAATATTTGCCCAGGCCTATTTTGTTTAGTTGATCTATTCATTCGAAAGATTAACTCTATATGCTTAAATTGAGGGTGTTTGGATGGTATATCAACAGTTTGCACAATGTTCGTTTATCCTAGTTGTATTTTTCAATGTCATGACTCTATTGGTTTGTAGAATCATCAAAATTCAAAGTGTGTATGCATTGTGTATGTTTGTTCATTAAGTTCAATCTATATTGTCACATGAGGTTATATTCAAATGTGATGAAGTTTGCAATCAATTGAGAACTCCGTGAACATGTTTTAAGTGAATGGGTCTAAATTTAATTGTTACTAGTTCACACCCCAACACTTCCGTTTTCATATGACACGTTTTTTTCCATACAAGTGTGAAAAAATTATTTTATTTTGTGTCATGTGTGGTATTTATACCTAGTATATGTGCGTGTGCGTTAATGATATTTATTATGTTCTGATATACGAGGTATTCTATTTGTCTTTTCCTTGCTTTCTAGTCCTTCTATACTTCTACTTCATGATTGGTATCTATCTTGTTGCATTCTTTGTTGATATCACATGCTTAATACTTTATGTATCATATTGGTATCATTTTCTTGCATCTTAGTTGGTATCCGTTATTATTTATTGGATTAGTTATGATTTTGTTCCCCATATGCTTTATCTATTCCTGAACAAAAAGGGGGAGAATGATAGGGGAGAAATGGTATTTATTCCTATTATAATCGTATCTTAGTTTGGGAGATTTATCTTAGGGGGAGATGTCTTTCTAAGTAGGTCATTTAATTGGTAAAGGGGAGAATTAATTTAATAGGAGTATTTATTTTAAGTGCATTTAATATTCCTGATATTCCCTGATGATGCTGAGATTCAGCACCACCAGATAAGTGATGATGAGCTCAAATAGTAGTAACCATGACAGCCATAGAGATGTATATGTATAAGTGTGTAAGTGTGTAGAAGGAGATGAGTATAAGAGGAATAAGATAATGATGTATAGTGGTTCAGCCAATTAGGCCTACATCCACTGTGAGTGTGTGATCCACTAAGTATGGGCACTAATGGCCTTGGATACAATGCACATAAGCTCACTTTCTCTCTCTACTGTGTGTATAAGCAGAGTTTTTGCTAGGGTTATGATGATCGATCCCCCCCTATAGGGTTGTAGGTGATAAGTATATATAGGTCTTGGGGGGTATAGTGTACCCCCTAAGTATGCATGGTGCATGTGAATGATGATCTAGCCAATCTCCTGTTGACACCTGTAGATGCCAAATAATGACATAATATTCCCTCACGTGAGGGTGTGATTTGGTTATAGCGGTCTCTCACGTGCCATGTGAGCCTCACGCGCACTGTTCCACGCGTCTCCCAAACCACGCATTGTGATGATGTCACCCTCAGCCTTTGATATGAGGCCGAGGGAAAAGTTCCTTCCGGAAATGAGTCTGGCCTAATTTGGACCTCATACTGTCGTACCCTCGGAGGGTCTTCTGGAGCCTGATGAAAGGTCGGCCCCCTGAGGGGACGTCCAGGGCCTGATGAAGGGTAGCCTGATGAAGGGTCGGCCCCCTGAGGGGTCGTCCGGAGCCTGATGAAGGGTCGGCCCCCTAAGGGATCGTCCGGTTGGAGGGCTCCCTCGGCCTGGCTGAGGATATATATGGGCATATCATTCCCTATGCGTTTGATAGTTTGCTTAAGTGTGCAGGAATTCTACTAAGTGGCAAGTTTAATCATCGGCAAAGATAATGATCCTTGGGTTGTTTGATTCAAGCTATTGTATTTTTATTTTGGATTATTTCTAGTAGAGCTTCACGGCCTTTTAGGATTTTTGTTTGGTGAGATTTTAAAGGACACAAGTCTCCGATTAAGTCTTAATGTAGTGTTGGCTCAATTCCGGACAAAAATATTTGAGTCATAGGATAGTGTTCAAGTGTATCCATCCAAGCCTATGACGTGTTAGTTGAAGACGTAGTAGCCAAGTTTATAAAGCTTCATCATATGTTGGGTTTAGTGTGCCTCGTTTCTACGTCAACAACAATGTTCTAATGCTCCTAAGGTATGAATGCATTTGATATATATATATATATATATATATATATATATATATATATATATATATATATATATATATATATATATATATATATATAGGAGCCTGGCAATTAATTGGTTATAATTTATAATTTTTATAAATCATTTTAACGACTTTGTTTTACTCAGAAAATATTTTTTTAGAACTTGTCATAAAAATTTTTGGACGTAAAAATGATTATTTTATTTTCTGATTTTCTGACTCGTCGTTCGAATCACACTGTAATCTCGTTCGAACGAGATTACCATGTCGTTCGAACGAACTGGCATCTCGTTCGAACGAGATTGCCAGGTCGTTCGAATGAGACTTCTAACGAGGTTGATTTTTTCGTATTGGAACCTCGTTAGTAAAGTCGTTCGAACGAAATTTGGCGGGAATAGGTATTTTGGGCGTTTTTGACTGTTTTCCCACTTTTCCCACTACTTTTCCCCACTAACTTTTGACAGACTTATCTAGTGCGGGAACCAACTTTTTCAAAGTAACTTTTTTATATTCTTGCATCTCCTAGAGAGATTTTTTAGAGTTTAACTTTTCTATGACAAGGTTCATGGTTTAAGTGTTTTGATTTCCAAGAAAATCACCCTAAAACACTTTTGGTTTACATCCATATTTTTTATTCCAAGTTTCCATATAAATATCTTGCTTGGAGTGTTTGGCACCAGGTTTACTCTACCAAGTTGAAGAGTTTGTTTGGGTTTACTTCTACATCCCTCAAAGAAGAAGTCTCACTGTTTTGCTGCGGCATTCTCACATCGTGAAAGGCACCATGTGTGGTTGACAGTGTTCCTAAAGTCTCATTGGTGAATTATAACGTTTTGGTGGAGTTTTGGGGTTATCGACTAGGCGGAGGTGTTTACAAGAAGACGCGTCAAGGCTTGAAAGGAGTCGAGTCGGGGAAGTAAGTCATATGTCTTGTAATTGTAAAACCATACTTAGTGGACTTAAGGCTAGGGCCGTCAAGGTTTTTTCATGTTGTGGACTTTTCCTCATACATCGCGGTGTAGTGATTTATTTGTTCATTTTATCTTTTGCAAAATTCACCTTAGATGCATGATTTGGTAAAAAGATAAAATTTGGTTTAAATCACTACTTACTTAAATTGGTGCTAATTTAAATTTGGGTATATGTTAATTTAATTCAAGTCGTCGTTTAATTTATGAAAATTGATTTGGCCTATTTTGGTAATATTGAAAATATGACTTAGGCAAATTTCTAGGACTTGGATTGAATTAAGTTGTTTAAGTGAAATATGTATTTGTTGATTAATCTAATTTCACTTAGTTTAATTTTAATTTGAAAGAAATTAAAATTTGGTGTTTGTGTGTGTTTAATTGAACCATCTCGCTTCCGCATATCTTTAAAAGTAAATTACTTTTTGTAATAAGTTCTAAAAATTGGGGGCCTCATGTTCCGACAAAACGAGAATCTTTGTCTGGCACAATGGACAAAGGAGTTACATATAATCAGACAATTTCTCAAATGTAAAGCTTGCTGAGATTTTAAAACGAATCGATGGTTTTCATTCGTAGAAAATTAGTAGATTTGGTAAGTTTGTATGCTATTACCCAAATGGAATTATATCCTTGGGACTTACAAGGTAGTCCACTAACAAATTCCATTTTAATATGATCCCATTTTCACTCAGGAATTGGAAAGGGTTGAAGGAGTCAACAAGGAAGTTAGTGTTATATCTTTACTTGTTGATAGGTAAAACATTTCCTTACAAACTTCTAGATATCATTTATCATATTTGGCCAACAATATTGTGTCTTTAGGTCATGGCACATTTTTTAGCTTCTGGGATGAATCATGAACTTAGAACGACGGGCTTCTTTCAATAGTTCTTCTTGCAGAGATAAATTATCAAATACTTAAAATCTGTTTCTAAATTGTAAACCTATTTTCGTATCATTAGAGAAGTCATTACTTTTATCCTGGGGGGATTTCATAAAAGACTCTTCGAATTGTTAAAGTAAGATTTTTTGTCTCAAATCGGAATAGGCAATGATGTTAGAAATTTTTTAGAAAGGGGGTATTAATTGAAGATTATAATGCTCGGTAGCAGCAATATCGTAAGAAATTAGAGTATGAAGTATTCCTACTAGATTACGAATTAAAGCATAGACAACTACATATCCTTTTCCTAGATGGAAGTTCAATTTAAATCGATAATCTTCCAAAATTTCTATCTAGCGTCATTGTCTTAATTTTAAGTGCTTTTGAGTAAAGATGTATTTTAAACTCTTGTGAACAGAAAAGCCTTAAAAAATTTCACCATAAAGGTAACAAAGCCAAATCTTCAAATCAGAAACTATAGTTGCTAACTCAGGATCATGGATAAGGTAATTACGTTCATGCGTTTTGAGTAGTCGTGACCTATATTCTACAACTTTCTCATCTTTCATTAAAACACACCCTAAACCTTGCAATGAGGTGTCTATATATACATCATAGCTTACATTACTAGAAGGAATTGTGTGGATATAAGTAGTAGTTAGTCTTTCTTTTAATATTTTGAATGCTTAATTACATTCATCATTCCATACAAATGGCACTTCCTTCCTAGTTAGCTTTAAGAGGGGAAGAGCAATACAAGAAAATCCTTCCACAAAACGACTATAATAGACAGTTAATCCTCAAAAACTCTTTATCTCAGTGATATTGATAGGATTTTTCTATTCCAAAGTGGCTGAAATTTTGGCTGGATCAACTGGGATTCCGTTTTTAGAAATCACATGCCCTAGAAATTTTATTTCCTTTATCAAAAAATCGCATTTTCTTTTTTAGTATATAACCGATGGTTTTTTAGAGTTCCTAATACTTTCTCTAAATGCTTGGCATATTCTACTGGATTTTGGGAATAAATAACAATATCGTCAATGAAAACAATAACAAATTGGTCAAGAAAAAGTCTAAAGATTCTACGCAAACAATCCATAAAACCTACAGGTTTATTGGTTATTCCAAAAGACATGACGGTAAATTCAAAATATCCATTACGAGTTCGAAAAGAATTTTTTGGAATATTTTCTTCTCTTACTCGTAATTGATGGTAACCCGGTCGTAAGTCTATTTTAGAAAAGAACTTTGCTCCACGTAGTTGATCAAGTAGATCTTTAATTTGAGGTAAAGGGTACTTATTCTTGATAATTACTGAGTTTGATTTGCAATAATATATGAATAATCCAAAGCTTCTATCGTATTTCTTAACAAATAATACAAGATCTCACGAAGGAGATGAGCTAAGGGGAATAAAACCTTTTTTTAAAATGAACATCTAATTAAGTACGGAGTTCTCGAAGTTCTAAAGGATCCATTCAATATGCAGGTATCAAAATAGGAAGAGTGTTAGGATAAAGACTTATACTAAATTCTATTTCTTAGGAAGGGTTAGTTTGGCAATTCTTCAAGGAAAACATCTTTGAATTGTTCCAAAATTCTTGAAATTAACAAAGAATTGGGAATTTGAAAACATAATGGTTCAAACGGGCCTGATCCTTGAAATATATAGGAACAATTATCTTTGTTTCGAAAATAAATTTTCTTCGCCTGACAATCGATATAAGCATGATCTCATGATAGAACATTCGTTTTGATAATAATATAGAAACCATAAATATCTAAATTTATCAAGTTATAAGAAGTGTATCTAAACCAAGATGAATTTTACAATTGTTATAATCTTGTGTAGGTCCATTGATTTCACCTGTAGGTAATTCAATATCCAATGGAACAGTTAAAGATGTAGGTAGTAATCATAATAATTTAGCTAGTCTAAGACTAATAAAGGAATGTATTGATCATGAGTCAAATAAATTATGTATAGGAAAATGATAAAAAAAATATCGTACCTTTTATCACGTCACACAATTCTTTCCACGACTCGGGAATGGCACAATTTTCTTAGATGAATTTGGTTTAAGTTGATTTTGGATAAGATGAGAATTTAGATTTCATGAGGATTATCTAACTAACAACGCACTGGAAGAGATCTTAATTTAGGACAATGTGGTTGAATATGTCCTAATTCCTGACATTCATAACAATGAATTACTGAACGAGTTATGTTATGGTGAATCTGGGCATAATCTTGTCCACTTGGATTTGGATAGGGTTGAGGTAGATATTGAGGTGGGGTCCTAATAACATGATTATTTCTAGTAATGGGGGGAGAAGATCGTACCATGGCGGAATCAATTCATTCCACAATAGTCGCAACGTCGATAAGTTGAGAATACTCGCAAATTTGTAAAGGAGCGACCGAATTCTTGATTCTCGGATGTAGTCCTCCTTCAAACTACTTGCATTTCAATAAATTTGGCTTCGTACTGGGATACAAATAGGTTTGCTTGTTGTAATTTTAATAAATCAACAATTCGTTGATCTCGATTGGCTTGGAGAAAATACTTTTTTTAAGAAGATTTATTCAAATTGCTCCCATGTAAAATTAACAACGTTGTGGTTACGTGACATTGCTTGCTAACATAAAGTAGTTTCACCTTCAAACATATAAGATGCTAGAGTTATTCAAAGATTGGTTATTATACCTACTCCATTCATAATTTTTTCAATCAGATGAATCCATTTCCCAGATTCACTGGCACCTGGCTTTACAGGAAAACACGGAGGTCATTGTCTCAAAAATTCCTTGAGAGCATTCATCCTACGGATTTCTTCTAAGATTTCCTCGAGAGCAGAGAGGGAAGTTTGTTGTTGTCGGGCTAAAGATGTTAATTTCTGAAGACATCGCATGATTCCTTCAATGTGAGTCTGTTCAATTTGAGTTCCACTGGAGGGAATTCGAGTACTAATCATCCTAAAATATAATAAAACATTTATAATAATAAAAAAGAACATAAAACAAGATTGTCACAAGCCTACTATATTATACAAGATTGAGTTCTATGATACATTAAAGCTATATCACATTACAATCTTTATATTATTACTTATGCTACAACAGTTAAAGTTAATCAACATCCTACAGATTGGTATGATACACTATATATAATACTTTATTTTTCTATATCATATTAGATGGAGGATTTCTTTTTGTTGAATTTGGATTTTTCTCAGGCAGGAACAGTATCATTTTCCTAAGAGTCAGAATCTGGAACATCAAGGTAATCATTGGGTTCTCGGGGACTGTCGACTTTCAAATCACGGGTGTCAGAAGATAAACCACCATGAAGTTCACCATTGGAAGTAGCATTTAGTTATATCATTGGAGTTGGTGTCACATCAGCTAAAGCAACATATATAGCCTCCTGAAGTATAACTAGATCATTAAAATAATCATTGTAACAACCCTCGCTTTTGAGAACTTATTTTATATTAATTTACTATGTGAAGTAATTATATAAAATGTTGGAAAATGGAGTAAATATTAATTGAATGAGTTAAAAGTTAATATTTACTAGATTGTTGCATATTTACTGTATGTGTAAGTAAATATCAGCATGCTACGTTTTATAGTGTCATATGTTTTAAATGACATTTATGGTTTAAATGAAACCGGAACTTGAAATGATTTACAAAATCGCCGGATGCCAATTTAGAGGGCGTAGTTAGTCCCGAAATGTGCGAGATAGTCGAAACGAGTGCCATATTGTATTTTTATGTTTCGGGAACTTTTGACTGGTTTTAACATAAATGTGTAGTTGTGAGTCATTTTAATGTGGTGTTAACCATTTAAGTTGGGAATTTTAGACTAAAGCCACGATTTAGTCTTGTACCTCATTTATTTCTCTTAAGTGTATTTACTAACCTAGAGAGAAAGAGAGAAGAAGAGTATTTATGGAGAAAAGAGAGAGATTGAAGATTGAGGCTTGGGATTATTGCTACCACAAAGAAATCTGAGATTCCTACCTCAAGGCAAGTTTTCTACTTGCTAATATGTGATTTAAGATGAATAAATTGTGTGATAGTTGTGTATTGGAATATATGGAAATTGTGGTGTTTAGCCCTAATCATAGCTTGTGTTGATGATATTTTGGATTATGGTAATTGATAATCATGTAGGATGATTTGGGGTAGATTAATGTTATTGGATGTGTGTAAAAATGGAAGAGATTTGAGTTTTGGGGGAAAACTACGGTTCATAACCCGTAGCCCTTCTTGGCAAAATCGCAGGGGTGAATCGATTAGGCCCTAGGGCGAATCGATTCGCTAAGGGGTCAGCCTACAGGTCTGCAAACCCGAATCGATTCGGGTTAAGGCCGAATCGATTCGGCCAGATGAAGAATGTTGGTTTTTTAATCCGAATTGATTCGCTTTTGGCCGAATCGATTCGTTGCTTGGGGAGAATTGATTCGGCCCTAGGGCGAATCGATTCGAAATCATGTTGTTTTGAGTTATTTATCCAACTCAATTTTTACCCTATTTCTTTAGGTTTAGGACTTAGGAACCTTCTTGTATGAAGTAAACTTAGAGTCCTAGATTCCTAGATGAGTTAGTTAACTACCCTACATTAGAAATGGGTTATGTGGGGGTTATTCCGGGGGTATGAAAATTATTGTTAGGACATTCTTTTCTTTTAATTAACTATTATGGGACTAGGAGTTTTAAGGTCACATTGGGAGACTTTAGAAGCTCAATTGAGGTATGATAGTCGTGGTGGGTTATAATAACACCCTAAAATGTATGGAGAATGAATCGAGAGTTTATTCATTCATTGAGGTTGTAATGATGTTATGATTTACATATGGCTCCGGATAGAATGTGATGTTTCGATTAAAATGGAATCGAACATGATATGGTAAATGATAATTTACTTAATCATGAATAGGGTAAATGATAATTTACTTAAACACACCTCTATAAATGCTATCATAGGGGAAGTACGCGCATGAGGTGATGTCCCCTGATTATTGAATGTAGGGAGACTATAGTCCTCGGCCATAAGATTGGTTATTATGTATGTTTTCTGCGATGGGGAGGTAATTCTGGGTGTGGTTATGACTCTCCCACAGGCATATGGCCACTTCCTGACGTTGCGATAGGTGCCCAGGTTATCTTGGTTGATAGGCCCTGGAAGATGATAGTCATTTAGGGGCACGTCCAGTGGGGAAACTCGGAGGGACGGTCTTAGAAGCGTTATATGTATATGAATATAACAATTCTTAATCAAGTGGGACTTGATGTATGATAAATTCCACAAAGAGCATACAACAGTTATTATATTCCTGATAAGGAATGGAATGCCACAAAGAGCATATGACACTTATTATATTCCTTATAAGGATCGGAAAGATGAAATGAAATAGTGAAAAATGATGGAGGCTCTTAATTAATTATGTTTATTCATATGCTCTTGTATAACTAAATTAAGTTTATAATCATTTAAATTGTCTTAGTTTATGTTTTGAGATTATTTTAGTAGATTCTCATCTTTATCATTCATGATAATCTATTCATAACTGTCATACTCTTTATTCATCTGGTAATCATATAAAACCGGGCCCTGACCCATTCATATTTCTTGTTGTATATGAATCTTATATTCGCTCAGGTGCTCCGCCGCAAGGACGCCCGTACTGACTTTCTTTTCTTATGTCATGGAGCTGCAACACCTTGCGGATGTTGCGGGATATTTTGTTGTAGACGCCTTCATTTTTGTACTCTAGTTACGATTGGGTCATTTACTCGGGCGTGTGGCCCAAGCTTCTGTATTTGCTTAATGTAATGTACTATGTAACTTAGTTAAATTGTTGTAAGACCTTGTAAGTGACTGTTGACAGACAGCATATTCGGTCCCCTTTTCGTATATTTGATGTGGTTGTAATATAAGTTCTTTTGGGTTTCCACTTTCGTTTTAAATTGGGTTGTTTAACTGCTTTCTTTAACTTATAAAATAAAATTTTTGGCAACCCGTTTTTCTAAAATATAGGGTGGTTATCCCGTATACTTATTGTATATTGTGATGCTGAGAATGGTCCATCTATGATTCCGTTATTATTGGAGTATTGGGCTGGTCACCGCTTATTTTGATGAGCGGGTTATCACAGATGCTATCAGAGCATCAGGTTCTAGTGTCCTTAGGAATCTGTGTGGGTATACTATGTTTTCTACGTTGCTTGTGATTTGTCATAGAGCCATAAGACTAGGATTGTTGATTCCTCTGGTGAGATTTACGTTCTTTTGCTAGAATATAAGATTTTAGTAAATCTTTTGCGTATTCGTCTGAGATTCACGTATTGGATGATGAGGGACGACCAAGGAAGGCCGTTATGAGAACAGTAGGAGGAGGCATTTAAATTTGAACTATAAGTTGAGTTCGGGGATGAGGACCACGGTGGAGCCACTCCCTTTGTGGTATTTTTGGTGGATTACTACAATGACTATTTAAGTATCGTAGGTATATCTACCCAAGTGCTACAAATATAAAGAGTGGTACTAAACTTAAAATTTCCAAGGAAGCCAAATGGGGAAAGAAGCTTTATAGGTCCTTGATAAGGACCGCCCATTGAAGTTGAGTCAGTCAGAGGAAGTATAAGGCTCAGAAGCTCTGGCCTAGAGATGGGGCATAGAAAGGCCCAAAGGTGAAAATGTGAGGGAAATTTTCACCCGTTGGAGTAATGTCGAAAGGGTGGAAATGTAGTCACCGTATTGAATGGAGCATGAAGTTCAAATCATAAAAGAACCTAGTAGATGGTTTTAACAGTGAGTCCCTCTGGGGTATCAGAAATGATAAGAATGTATACTCCCAAGTATTCACATGAGGATTCGGTCAGAGGCCGATCGTGAATAAAGAGTTATAGGCTTAAGGAAACCTTGCACCAAAGTAAGGTAAGTACAAGTAAGAAAGAGCCCTTCGTGGAGGATAGGCTCCTGAGCAGGTGTTGCAAATACGTTGGGAGAAGTTGTGTTCATGAATCACCATAGGTGGACACCAGTCCGGGGAACTCATGGAATTAATGCAGCTGAGGCCGGTAGTCTATTTTCCTTTGTAGGGGGAGTAAAGAAACTATGAGGGTGATAGTCGGGAACGAGACTATAAAGCCAAGATAGAAAATAAAGGCGAGAATATGATGCCTAGATGGGGCATTGAGTAAGGTAGTTTTGATTTAATTAAGACTAGAGTATGGTACCTGGAAACTATTTGGAGTAGCCAGAGTAATTATCAAGACAGTTATGGTGAGTTCCACCTAGGATAAGGGAGGTGTATTCTAGGTGGCAGGGATGGAGTCACCGTCTTTTATTAATTGTAGATTCGAGTGTGTAATTTGAGCGTTGTGGCATTTTCAGTATTTTATAGGGGATGTGTCTATGTGTTTTTCGCGGTGGCGAGGTTTTATGTTCCTACATTCGCGGTAAAAGCGAGTGTTGACATTTTAAGACTACATATGGTTTGTATTGCTTGTTGCTCTGCTACGAGTATAAATATTTTTATTTGTTTGGAGCGATAGCAGACTAGTAATTTTAAGGCTATCGTATCTGTAGTTCCAGAATGGAACTAGTCGTTCTGTTATATCTCACCTGGATACGGGTTGAGACCTTATTGAGATAGTCTAAGTTATGTAAGAATATTTTTACTTCATCTTATTGCATGCTTTATGATAACTTATCTCCACGACCAACAAAGTTAAGTAGTAGTGTATTGGAGGGATTCCTTGTTTGGATTTCGCTTTGCGAGACACTCCACGCATGAACCTTAACGACGTTGGGAGTGGAGTGATTTTTCTTTATGTTAAGAGTTTGGTTTGGAAAGGAAATAGCCGAGAGTCATGCGATTAATTTAAGGGCTACATACAAATGTGCGGTACAGAAGTAGAGGAAGTATGTCTCTCCCCCGATAGATGAGGGCGAGATAAGAAATAGAAATCGGGTAAAGGCTTATGGCCAGACCTTGATGAAAAGGCTAAATTTTAGGATGTGTATTAATAATTAGGTGGGAGGTTTGTATCACTTTGTAGCAAGTAAACACCCTGATTAGAGAGACTTTCTATTTCGCCAAAACGAAAGGATAGAGATATGTGTGTTAGTAAAATTTAGAGATAGGATTTTAGAAGTTCCGATTTGGGCCTAGACTGTTATATCTTGATGAACGACGATACAAGGTAGTAGCGTAACGGGAGGGTTCCTTGTTTGGATTTCGCTTTGCGAGACGTCCCACGCATGAAACCGAGTTAATGTCAAGAATTCAGAAAGCTCTTCGGCAGTAGAGAGGTAGTTAGATTAGTACTCGTTCGGAGTGTTTAGAAACTTATCGACCTTAGGGTTATTAGGAAGTAAGGCCTTTGGGGGACATGAAGTGTAAATTTGTAGGAAGGCGATAGTCCATAGACCAAGAGAGTATCGATGGGCTAGACCAAAAAGAATGTGAGGCCCATCTTTGGAGAAAGTGTTACGTGGTACTCTGTCTTGTGATGAATTAATGAATCAGTTGACTTCTACTCCAGTACTCGTATCACCTAGAGTGGGAATGGACTATACGGTCTTTTAGGACAGGCCTCTATATGAATTAGGACGTGTTAATATTGGAGTATGAGGCCACTGCGTAGAAATCTCTCAAGCTTAAGCCCCATGAAAAGAGTTATCCGGTGCATGATTTGGAACTTGCCGCAGTAGTTTTTGCCTTGAAGATTTGGAGGCATTATCTCCTAGGGGATAAGTTTAGTCTTTTCACGGATCACAAATCTTTGCAATATTTGTTTTCCCAGAAGGATTTAAATATGCGACAACGCCGTTGGTTGGACTTTGTGAAATACTATCAATTTGACATCTACTATCACCCGGGCAAGGCGAATATGGTGGCCGATGCTTTGAGTAGGAAACCTGAGGGGGAGTTAGCGGAGGTATGGAAAGCAAAATGGAAGGATCTTAGTCAGGAGGATGCGATTGTTAGGGCGCTTATGTCGGTGATGACAGTTATGCCTACCATTGTGGCAAAGGTGGTGGAAGCTCAAGAAAGGGATAAAGGTTGTCAGGAACGTATACGCCAATTATTAACCGAGGGAGAGGAATCCTACTCGATAAGTTCGGAGGGTGGATTACGTTTCCACAAGAGACTCATTGTCCCGGACGAAGGGGATTTAAGACGGGCCGTGATGACAGAATCTCATGGGTCTAAATTTTTAGTGAATCCTGGTGGGGACAAGATGTACCAAGACATGCACCATCAGTATTGGTGGGCGGGCATGAAGCGGGATACCTCTGAGTTCGTTTCCCAATAAAATACTTGTCAATTGGTCAAGATAGATCATCAGCGACCAATGGGTTTGTTTCAACCATTGGAAATTCCGGTATGGAAGTGGGAAAGTATATCGATGGATTTCATCGCGGGCTTGCCAACGTCGCTAAATGGTCACGATTCTATTTGGATTATCGTTGATAGTTTGACTAAGTCAGCACATTTCCTATCGGTATGCACCGATTACAATACTGCTCGTTATACCCGGCTATTTATTGTGGAGGTTGTTAGACTCCACGGGGTACCAATAAATATAGTCTCCGACAGAGATAAGATATTTTTTTCCCACTTTTGGTGAAGTTTCCAAGAGGCTATGGGAATCGAATTGAAATTGAGTACTTCTTATCACCCTCAAACAGATGGGCAAACAGAAAGAGTCAACCAAATGTTGGAGGATATGCTCTGAATGTGTGTGCTTGATTTCAGAGGTAGTTGGGAACAATATCTCCCTTTAGTCGAATTTTCTTATAATAATTCGTACCAATTTACTATTGGGATGGCACCTTATGAAGAACTTTACGGCCGGCCTTGTAGATCGCTCAGGTATTGGTTGGAGGTGGGGGATAATAAGTTTCTTGGGTCTGAAATGATCAAGGATACTTCTTCCAAGATTGAACTCATCTGAAATCACATCCGAATAGCTCAAGACCGTCAAAACAGTTACATCGATGCGAATAGAAGGCATATAGAGTTGGAAATTGGGGATCAAGTCTTGGTGCGAGTAGCGCCAATGAAAGGTATAAAGCGTTTTGGGAAGAAAGGGAAGATTGCGCCATGCTATGTTGGACCTTTTCCCATTATTACAGGTTCAGTGACGTATCAACTTGCCTTACCGGAACACTTACAACAACTCCATGATATGTTTCATGTTTCCTATTTGAAGAAGTATAAGAGGTGTGAAGGAGCCCTTTGGCATATTCCTTTGGAGGATTTCGATATGCAAGCCGATATCTCGTATGAGGAACAACCAGTTGCTATCTTAGAGCACGGAGAACGATGCCCTTAGTTCGACTTTAATGGGGTCATCACAACGCCGAGGAATTGACGTGGGAACGTGAGGACGATATGCGGGAAAAGTATCTGCATCTCTTCTTGCAAGGTATGCTTGAATTTTGGGGGAAAAATTCCCCCATAAGGGGGGGAGTATGTAACAACCCTCGCTTTTGAGAACTTATTTTATATTAATTTACTATGTGAAGTAATTATATAAAATGTTGGAAAATGGAGTAAATATTAATTGAAAGAGTTAAAAGTTAATATTTACTAGATTGTTGCATATTTACTGTATGTGTAAGTAAATATCATCATGCTACATTTTATAGTGTCATATGTTTTAAATGACATTTATGGTTTAAATGAAACCGGAACTTGAAATGATTTATAAAATCGTCGGATGCCAATTTAGAGGGCGTAGTTAGTCCCGAAATGTGCGAGATAGTCGAAACGAATGCCATATTATATTTTTATGTTTCGGGCACTTTTGATTGGTTTTAGCATAAATGTATAGTTGTGAGTCATTTTAATGTGGTGTTAACCATTTAAGTTGGGAATTTTAGACTAAAGCCGCGATTTTGTCTTATACCTCATTTATTTCTCTTAAGTGTATTTAATAACCTAGAGAGAAAGAGAGAAGAAGAAGAAGAAGAGAATTTGTGGAGAAAAGAGATAGATTGAAGATTGAGGCTTGGGATTGTTGCTACCACAAAGAAATCTGAGATTCCTACCTCAAGGAAAGTTTTCTACATGCTAATATGTGATTTAAGATGAATAACTTGTGTGATAGTTGTGTATTGGAATATATGGAAATTGTGGTGTTTAGCCCTAATCATGGCTTGTGTTGATGATATTTTCGATTATGGTAATTGATAATCATCTAGGATGATTTGGGGTAGATTAATGTTGTTGGATGTGTGTAAAAATGGAAGAGATTTGAGTTTTGGGGAGAAACTAAGATTCATAACCCGTAGCCCTTCTTGGAAAAATCGCAGGGGAGAATCGATTCGGCTCTAGGGCGAATCGATTCTCTAAGGGGTCAGCCTATAGGTCTACAAACCCGAATCAATTCGGGTTAAGGCCAAATCAATTCGTCCAGATGCAGAATGTTGGGTTTTTCATCCGAATCGATTTTCTTTTGGGCGAATCGATTCGAAATCAGGTTGTTTTGAGTTATTTTTCCAACTCAATTTTTACCCTTTTTCTTTAGGTTCACGACTTAGGAACCTTCTTGTAAGAAGTAAACTTAGAGTCCTAGAGTCCTAGATGAGTTAGTTAACTACCCTACATTAGAAATGGGTTATGTGGGGGTTATTCCGAGGGTATGAAAATTATTGTTAGGACATTCTTTTCTTTTAATTAACTATTATGGGACTAGGAGTTTTAAGGTCACATTGGGAGACTTTAGAAGCTCAATTGAGGTATGATAGTCGTGGTGGGTTATAATAACACCCTAAAATTTATGGAGAATGAATCGAGAGTTTATTCATTCATTGAGGTTGTAATGATGTTATGATTTACATATGGCTCCGGATAAAATGTGATGTATCGATTAAAATGAAATCGAACATGATATGGTAAATGATAATTTACTTAATCATGAACAGGGTAAATGATAATTTACTTAAACACACCTCTATGAATGCTATCATAGGGGAAGTACGCGCATGAGGTGATGTCCCCTGACTATTGAATGCAGGGAGACTATAGTCCTCGGCCATTAATCGGTTATTATGTATGTTTTCTGCGATGGGGAGGTAATTTTGGGTGTGGTTATGACTCTCCCGCAGGCATATGGCCACTTCCCGACGTTGCGATAGGTGCCTAGGTTGTCTTGGTTGATAGGCCCTGGAAGATGATAGTCATTTAGGGGCACGTCCAGTGGGTAAACTCGGAGGGACGGTCTTAGAAGCGTTATATGTATATGAATATAACAATTCTTAATCAGACTTGATGTATGATAAATTCCAGAAAGAGCATACAACAGTGATTATATTCCTGATAAGGAATGGAATGCCACAAGGAGCATATGACAGTAATTATATTCCTGATAAGGAATGGAAAGATGAAATGAAATAGTGAAAAATGATGGAGGCTCTTAATTAATGATGTTTATTCATATCCTCTTGAATATCTAAATTAAGTTTATAATCATTTAAATTGTCTTAGTTTATGCTTTGAGATTATGTTAGTAGATTCTTATCTTTATCATTCATGATTATCTGTTCATAACTGTCATACTCTTTATTCATCTGGTAATCATATAAAATCGGTCCTTGACCCGTTCATATTTCTTGTTGTATATGAATCTTATATTCGCTCGGGTGCTCCGCTGCAAGGACGCCCATACTGACTTTCCTTTCTTTTGTCATGGAGCTGCAACACCTTGCAGATGTTGCGGGATATTTTGTTGTAGACGCCTTCATTTTTGTACTCTAGTTACGATCGGGTCATTTACTCGGGCGTGTGGCCCAAGCTTCTGTATTTGCTTAATGTAATGTGCTATGTAACTTAGTTAAATTGTTGTAAGACCTTGTAAGTGACTATTTACCGATAGCATATTCGCTCCCCTTATCGTATATTTGATGTGGTTGTAATATAAGTTCTTTTGGGTTTCCACTTTCTTTTTAAATTCGGTTGTTTAAATGCTTTCTTTAACTTATAAAATAAAATTTTTGGCAACCCGTTTTTCTAAAATATAGGGTGGTTATCCCGTATACTTATTGTATATTGTGATGCTGAGAATGGTCCATCTATGATTCCGTTATTATTGGAGTATCGGGTTGGCCACCCCTTATTTTGATGAGCGGGTTGTCACAATCATCTTTCCTCATCACTTTCATTTCACCTAACACTTGATTTGTCATTACTAGTATCTTAATATCACTATTGGAAATGACCCAGTCTTCATCTACAGCGAGAATCATTGATGTAAGCCTTGTAAGTTCTTCTTCTCGGACTTTATTCTCCCAATGGTTTTTTGGCCCAATGTCCACATTAAATATTATAAGGACACAAGTCTTCGATTGAGTCTTAAAGTAGTGTTGGCTCAATTCCGAACAAAAACACTTGAGTCATAGGATAGAGTTTATTTGTATCCATCCAAGCCTATGTCAAGTTTGAGTTGAAGACGGTGTGGCCTACTTTTCAAGAGAACATCATTGTCGAGTTTCAGTACCACGTTTCACGTCATCAACATCATATTCCATAGTCTCCAAAAGGTATGAATGTTTTTTTATATATATAGGGAGGCTTGGAATAATTTTATAAAGGGTGTAATTTTATTTTTAAATGAATTTTCTTTTCAGAAGGTTTCTTTAAAACTTTGAATAAAGATTTTTGGGCTTAATTTGTAAAAATTGGTCTTCTGACATTTCGTTAGAAATTGTCGTTCGAACGAGAATTTCGTTCGAACGAGTTTGCCAACGAGTTTTACCACTTTGGCCATTGGAACTTCGTTAGAAGTTCGTTCTAACGAGACTTCGTTCCAATGAAAATCTAGTTCCAGCGAGATTTTCGGCGGAAAAATATTTTGGCAGTTTTCTCCATGTTCCCACTAACTTTTTTACGAATTTAACTAATGCGGGAGCAACATTTTTTATATGACTTTTTCATAACCTTTTCCTCACTTAGAGTGTTTTGAGAGTAAATTCTTCCAAAGAAAAAGTCCCCTTAATTTTTGTTAACATGATTTAATCCTAGAACAAAATCAAGGTTTCTACACCTAATATAATAGTTTGTTCATTCCAAGTTCTTTATATATATATATATATATATCCTTTCTTGGAGTTTAGTTTGGCATCGGGTTCTACTCTAACCTTTGAAGAGTCCGTTTGGGTTTACTTCTACATCCCAAAAAGAAGACGAGTTTGTTTGCTATGGCGTTCCCACTCGGAGAAAGGCTTCGGGTGCGGGTTGACGGTTTGTCCCAAAAAGCTTCATTGGTGGATTCTAAGGTTTCGGTGGACTCTGGGATTGTCGACTAAGCAGAGGTTGGTACAAGAAGACGCATCAGGGGCTTGAAAGAGTCGAGTCGAGTTAAGTAAGTCATTTGTCTTGTATTTGTAAAATTTCGTACTTAGTGGACTTAAGGCTAGGGTCGTCCGAGGTTTTTCCCATTTTGGTTTTCCTCGTACATCGCGGCGTAGTGGTTTGTTTATTTTATCATTCGCAAAATCACATTAGATGCATGCTTAGGTAAAAAGATAAAATTGGAATATTTAATTTGGTGTTAATTTAATTTGGGTAAATATTTATTTAAGTCGCCATTATTTTTATTGGATAAAATTTGGTTTGGTCTAATTTGCAAATTTGAATTAATTATTTGTTAGGCAAAATTTCTAGGACTTGGGTTAAATTAATTTTGGGCTAAAAGTTAAATATTCACAAGTTGGTTTTAAAGTGCAATTTTTAATTTTGAGAAAATTAAAATCCGGTTTAGTTTAATTTTAATTTTGGACGAATTAAAATTATAATATTTTTAATTGTGGATCTTGAAAAGATTAAATTGAATTAATTGAACCATCACCTCAATTTAAAGGATTTTATAATTGGGGGGCACACATACTCCAACAAGTGGTATGAGAGCGGGAGCGCTAATTTATCGCGTTAAAAATCCTTTTTGGTTTACAAAATTTTTTTGCCTCTTGAATTTTAGGTGGTTCATTTTTGGTTACTGACTCTCATTTTTGTTTGTATCTCTCGATGGGACGTCTTAATGATAATTTGTCCATTTTTAATGATAAGGAAGTTTTTGATATTCGAGAAGATTTAATGGGCTTCACACGTGTAATGAAAAATTAAGGGAGTTGAATTTGATATTTGCAAAAAGAATAAAATTTCTTGAAAATGAAAATTCTTGTTTTAAAGCTAAAGTTGAGTTTTTGAAAAACTCCCTATCTCAAAAAAATATTTTTCGTGAAAAGATCATTGACATAAATTACAATTTTAATATTTTAGAAATGTCCAAGAAAAAGAGTGATAGTCGAGAAAAGACTCTTAGGGACAAGTTTTCTCACATTGAGGGGGAGCGTGATAACCTTCTAGGTAGTAATTGAAAATTTAAAGAAGGAGCCCGTAAATTTGAGGAGTCTAATTTTTTACTTGAGTCCGAAATTTTAAAAATGAAAAATGATTTACTTGACTTGAGTAGTAGTTGTAATGCTTCTAGCTCATCTTGTTCAAATATTTCTGCTGCTAAAGCTAAGACCATTGTTTGTTTTAGAGGGTCAACTTTAACCAAGTACTTTGGAAAAGGTCACACCTTAGGTAACATTCATCGTGTTTACACATGCTTGCATTGTAGTAGGAAAGGTCACGTTAGGTCATTTTTCTTTGATCTTAAAAGAAGACCTAGGAAGTCTATGTCTAACATTTCATTAGTTCCCATACCCCATCATTTTAAATATACATCTATATGGGTTAGGAAATCATTTTTTAAAGCGCTAGATATTAGATTTGTTGATTCTCATTTACTTTCACATGAAACCTCCCTTGCTAAATTTAAAAGTTGAATGTGTTAGTTGTCTGCATACACTAGCTTTTTATGCCTAATATCATATATCATTGCTAGTTGTATGCATGTTTAGTCATTTTCTAGTCATTACTTTATTTCATATCTCGTGCTAGAAATTATGACTCGTTTATCTTTTGTATTATATTTATTTCAGTTTGCATTAAATGAAAAATACAAAAAGATTTTTGTTTATCATTTATGTTTTACCTTTTTAATTATTTAGGCTTAATAAAAAAAATTCAAATGATTTTTGTTTGTCTTTTGAGTAAATATTTTTGTTTATTTGGTTAAATATTTCAAAAACTCAAAAAGATTTTATTATGTGTATTTTAGTTTGACACACTTTATGTGGCATATACTTGTGTTTGAATCCCTTCTTTTTCGCTTCCATGTGGCTAGAACTTTTGGTTAAGATTGTCAATCCTTAAAATCTTCTTTACCATGCTTACATGGAGTAGTTGGATTTTGTGTTTCTTAATGGATTCTCTTTTTATATGCCTCAATTCACACATGTACGAGATCACTTGAAATTTTAACTGCACATGTATATTTGAGCTTTGTGAGGTGTTCTCCTACCGATCTAGTCATCTACATATTTTATGACCTAGGAGGACTAGTGCATGTTAAAATTCCGTTGCAAGTGAGATTTGTGTGATATAAAAATGATATATAAAATTGTGCACGGGGAAGGGCTCCGAAAGAAAAATATTCCTTTGCGAGTAAGCCACCGTTTGCTTGGACCTAAAAGAAATACGTGGTCCAAAGGCCTAAAAGAAAAATATGGCATTAAAAGAAAAATAATTTACCAAGGCTTAATTTGTTTAGTTTGATATATTCATTCAAAATAAATAATATGCTTATTTTGAGGGAGTTTGGGTGATATATCAACGGTTTGCACAATGTCGTTTATCCTAGTTATAATTTAAATGTCATGACTCTATTGGTTTGTAGAATCATCAACATGTTAGGCTTGTATGCAGTGTGTGTGTCTATTCATGTGTTCACTTTATCATATCACATAAAGGCTACATTCTAGTTAATAAAGTTTTGCAATCAAATGCGAACTACGTGAAAATGTTTAAGTGATTGGATCTTAATTCATTAGTATCTTGTTCACACCCCTTCACTTTCGTTTCCATATGACATATTTATGCCATAAGAGTGTGGAAAACTCATATTATATTATTTTGTGTCATTTTTGAGTTTATATATATATATATATATATATATATATATATGTGTGTGTGTGTGTGTGTGTGTGTGTGTGTATGTATGTATGTATGTATGTATGTATGTATACTTGTGTACATTTGATATCTATTGTGCATTCATATACGATATTATGTTTTATTTTGAGTCTTTGCCTTTTTTTAGCTAGTCCACATATGATTTAATTAAAAAGTGGTACCTAAATTGTTGCAAAATTTTTGTTTGATATCACATGCCTAGTTTCATATGTTTTAAATTGATATTGTTTTATTCGCATCATAGTTAGCATCCATTATTCGTGCTTAGATTAGTTATTTGTTATCCATTTGCTTCCATGCCCTTTGCACTTTATGCACCTTCTTTTACTCGTTGTCCCATTTCTATACCCTTTTGTAGTTTAGGGGGAGAAATTGAACTTAAGATAATATTGGGGAGAAATGAGTAATTAATTGGTTCTTTTATCCTTTTCTATTCCTGGACAAAAAGGGGGAGAATGATAGGGGAGAAATGGTATCTAATCCTATTATAATCGTATCTTAGTTTAGGAGATTTAACTTAGGGGGAGTCGCGACCTTCTTAGGTAGATCATATTTGATAAAGGGGAGAATTAATTTAGGGGAAACATTTAATTTCATTGCATTTAATTCTTTGATATTCCCTATGCGTTTAATGTTTGCTTAAGTGTGCAGGAATTCTATTTAGCGGCAACCTTATGTCGAAAAATATTTTGATCCTTGTGTCTTGAGTCAAGTTTCCTATTTTTCGGTGGGATGTTTTTGAGTCTAGTAGAGCTTGACGACACTTTAGGATTCATTTTGATTTTTATCCTGGAATAGCCAAAGGAGGAGATTTGTAAGGACACAAGTGTCCGATTAAGTCTTAATGTCGTGTTGGCTCAATTCCGAACAAAAACACTTGAGTCATAGAATAGAGTTCATGTGTATCCATCCAAGCCTATGACAAGTTTGAGTTGAATACGTTGCGGCCTACTTTTCTAGAGAACATCATTGTCAAGTTTCAGTGCCACATTTCACGTCATCAACATCATATTCCACAGTCTCCTAAAGGTATGAATGCATTTATATATATATATATATATATAGGGAGACTTGGAATAATTTTATAAAGGGTGTAATTTTATTTTAAAATGAATTTTCTTTGCAGAAGGTTTCTTTAAAACTTTGAATAAAGAGTTTTTGGGCTTAATTTGTAAAAATTGGTCTTCTAACATTTCGTTCAAAATTATCGTTCGAACGAGAATGTCGTTCGAACGAGAACTTCGTTCGAACGAGTTTGCTAACGAGTTTTCCCACTTTGGCCACTAGAACTTCGTTAGATGGTCATTCAAATGAGACTTCGTTCGAACGAAATCTCGTATGAACGAGATTTCTGGCGGGAAAATATTTTGGCAGATTTTGGCAGTTTTCTCCATGTTCCCATTACCTTTTTCCCACTAACTTTTTGACAGGTTTAACTAGTGCGGGAGCAACATTTTTTATAAGACTTTTTCATAACCTTTTCCTCACTTAGAGTGTTTTGAGATTAAATTCTTCCAAAGAAAAAGTCCCCTTGATTTTTGTTAACATGATTTAATCCTAAGAACAAAATCAAGGTTTTTACACCCAATACAATAGTTTGTTTATTCCAAGTTCTTTATATATATATATATATATATATATATATATCCTTGCTTGGGGTTTCGTTTGGCATCGGGTTCTACTATACCCTTTGGAGAGTCCGTTTGAGTTTACTTCTACACCCCACAAAGAAGAAGAGTTTTTTTACTGCAGTGTTCCCACTCGGAGAAAGGCTTCGGGTGCGGGTGCGGGTTGATGGTTTGTCCCAAAAGGCTTCATTGGTGGATTCCAAGGTTCCGGTGGACTCCGGGATTGTCGACTAAGCAGAGGTTGGTACAAGATGACGCATCAGGGGATTGAAAGAGTCGAGTCGAGTTGAGTAAGTCATTTGTCTTGTACTAATAAAATTTCGTAAGTGGACTTAAGGCTAGGACCATTCGAGGTTTTTCCCATTTGGGTTTTCCTCATACATCGCGGCGTAGTGATTTGTTTATTTTATCTTTCGTAAAATCACATTAGATGCATGCTTGGGTAAAAATATAAAATTAGAATATTTAATTTAGTGTTAATTTAATTTGGGTAAATATTTATTTAAGTCAAGTCATTATTTTTATTGGATAAAATTTGGTTTGGTCTAATTTGCAAAATTGAATTAATTATTTGTTAGGCAAATTTCTAGGACTTGGGTTAAATTAATTATGGGCTAAAAGTTAAATATTCACAAGTTGGTTTTAAAGTGCAATTTTTAATTTTGAGAAAATTAAAATACGGTTTAGTTTAATTTTAATTTTGGACAAATTAAAATTGTAATATTTTTAATTGTGGATCTTCAAAAGATTAAAGTTTTTAATTGAACCATCACCTCAATTTAAAGGATTTTATAATTGGGGGGAACACATATGCCAACAAATAGAAATTAGTCCCACGTATCCACGCTGCAAAACAAAATTACTCTATAATAGTTAAAATAACTTACATAAAGTGAAAATAACTAGTAACTTATAAACTTTTCCCATATAGAAAGCTACCCCTGCGATATGTTAAATTTAAAACATGTTTTGATACCAACTTGTCACACCCTTTTTTTATATGAATGAACAAGAGAGTATATATAAAGAAATGAATTAAAGTAAAAGAGAAAAATAAAAATTTATTCATTACAAAAATAAAAGATATAGTGTATTACCACTGTAGGGGTGAATTACATTTTTATTTATCAACTCGAACTATAACGTAGAAAATCTAAAAGTTCCACTCCTTTCTCCTGTTTATCTTAGTCTCCGCCTATATAGTCACATATGAAAATAAGTGGCTAGTGTTTATTTTTAAAAGGGGAGCGATTCTATCCACTTTCTCCTGGGTCATCTGGAGGAAAAAGGAATTAGCACAAATATGTTAAGTAAGGTTTACCCATTTTATAACAAATATCTTTATCTAAGATAGGTGGAGTGTATATACAAGAATTTAGTGTTTGTCGATGTAAATGTTCCTCATAATAACATTAAATCAAGTAGTTTGAACTGGTAATCCCATACTTACCAACTTATTATACAGAAAGTCAAGGATCTATGAATTGATAACCCCGTACTTACTAGTTCACTAAAGGGTATAGAATTAAATAAGCCAATCAGTAAAATCAAATAATAAATAATTCAAAACCTTTGGAAAATAGCTGGCTAAGCACACAATTAAAGTGGCACTCATACGTATGTAGCAATAAGTCTGGCTCTTAACATCAGAGACCATAAGCCAAGTAGAAAACTATGTGGGATAACACAACTGTCTACTCCCTAGTTATTACTGATACTTTTAAAACAAATAATATTGCACAAAGTGTAAGGTGAACAGTATCGTTGCAACGAATTGTTATGTTATTAGATTAGAAGGGTTCAACTTGATCCAATTGATTGTAATTAAAACAATCAGTGATATAGTTAATATACTTGGAATGAAATTTGGCTATCACTGAATTATACCAATAGCAGTTAAGCAAATATGCAAAATTGATCAATAAAGCGGTAAAAGAAACCTACTCGCTCGGTGGTTTGAACTGCGTATGGATCAAAAGAGGATATCGGGAGGATCTTTTACTTGATTATCTATATACAATGTTTGGGTGAATAAGTATTTGTTGGAATTGGGTTTGGTTTTGATCATTTATATTAAAAACTGCATTTTTTATAGTTTGAGGGGTTTAATTGAAATATCTTGGGACTTTATAATCTAGAACTTAAGGTCAAATTTTTACTTTGGTGTAGAAGACTTTTTTACTTAAAATATTTTAAAGTGCCTATAAACAAAGTTTGAGGTTCAAATTCATAAGTTGAAAAAGTCAGGAGGGGTTAAATTATAGTTTAGGGAAAATATTTCAAACCTAAAATAATATTTTTTTTTATAACTTTGGCTAGGCTTGACCAATCACAGCCTTACCTTGTACATTTTTACCCAAAAAATAAAATAAATATATTGAAAAATTACAAAAAAAATTGATTGGCCACACGCCCCAATCCGCGTGGTCAAGATTCTTAGTTAAATAGCTCGTCTTCAACCTCTTGATTTTCGACTTTAAGGTTTCAAATTTTTGACCGACGATATCTCCTTCATTTCTAAACTATTTAAGTGTAACACCCCGTAATTTTGAGTAATTTATTTTTCAATTAAATTGCATATGTGATGTAATTTAATATAAATGGGAAATAAGGTGAAATTAGTAAATATTAAAGTGTGAGAATAAGATTAATTTATACATGTGTAAATTTACTAGCGTGATTCAAGTAAATTTAATTAAGTCAATTATCGTACGTCGTATGTGAGTAGAAACAACGGGAATTGGTATCGCAATTGGGGCATTTATGCGAGCTCTTTTTGGGTTGAGATAGGATGTTTATATTTAGTGACTCGGATGGTGATTTCGAGTGCACGGTCGATCCGAAATATGTGGAAATATTCATAATTGAGTACCCAGGGGTAGTAATTGGGTTTCAGGGGCGTTCTAGACTAGAGCTCATGTAAGGGTATTTAGGTCATTTTAATGTAGTCTAATTACCTATTTTCGGGATTTGAGTATTAAACCATAAGGGTTATAGATGTGAGGTATCCATAACATTTGTTCTAAACCTTAAGAGAGAAGGGAGAGGGGAGGAAGAGAAGAAATCAAGGGAGAAAGCTTGAGGATGCGAATTTGAGAGGAGATTCAAGGATTTATACCATCGAATCATCACACGAGAGAGATATCACACCCTACGAACATTAAAAGGAAAGTAATTAACTTGCTTTAAATTAAAGAAAGGTGATTCATGTTCGTATAATGGTAAATATAGAACCAATTAATTTTGGGAAGGGTTCTTGCATATAAAATGGGTTTTTGATGAAATTGATGTCATGTGTAGTTAGATGATTAAATTGGTGATGTAAAACCAATTGATATTGCTGGAATTATATGTATATTCAAGATTCAAAAGTCAAACATGTTTAATGGGGTATTTTTAAATCAAGTTAGGGCGATGTTTGAATGTCCTTATGAAAACCCAATTCATGAAATTTATTAAGGATGTTAGAAATTGTTGATAATTTAATAATGCTTGTACATTAGATACATTCCAATAAGGTTTATATATGTTCTGGATAACATACTTGGGATTTGGGTGAATTACATGAAGGTTTATGGGTTAACAATGGAAGAGAAAATGAGTTTGGCGAGAATTCTTCCCAAGATCGATCGATCAACCAGATTTCAATGAAAGCTAATTTTTAGAGAATTTTGGGTCTTGATAAACATACTTTATTGCCTAAAGATGAGTGGGTAATTAATATATTGAATTAGAAATATTAATAGAGATAATTGTCAATAAAAATTAAATATCTAATTGGTGAGTTAAATTCTAGAATAAATTAATGGCCTAGTTGGGTAAGTCTGAATATTTTATTAGAGTGATATTACTTAATAAATGTGAATCATACGACAGGCTGTTTTGGTAAGTCCGGGAATCTTAGCAAAGTGTTGCTATGGCATTTAAGTAATGGATGAGAGTTTAATTAATTAAGAGTTATGAGATAGACTCAAGATATGTAGGCTAGTTCTTTGAGTGATAGGCAGCAGTGTAATACCCCGTCACTTTGGGACTGAGAAATTAAATTTTTGGGAGAAATAAAATATATTTAAATTGGAGAATTTTAGAATTTGGAAATTGAGGTCCAAGAATTGAGGATGTTATAAAGTATTCTGGATGACGATTCTGAGTGTGTGGTTAATTCCGGATGGGTTGAGATAGTCAAAATGACTGTTCTTGGGTTTTATTTCGATTCCAAATATTTTTAAGTTAGTTTGACTCGAATTGGAGTAAACGAGTCATTTAAAGTGTGTATTATCATTTAAAACTGGGAGTTATGGTTTAAAGGCTTAAGAGGCTTACGAATCAGCCTATCTCATTTGTGAGAAAGAGAGAAAGAAGAAGGAAGGAAGAGAGAGGAGAAAGCTTGGAGATTTCCAGCCCATACGCCGTCTCGAGAACGATTCAACCTCTACAACTTCGAGGCAAGTGTTTAATCTTGCTAAATAATTCATTTGTGTATTTTTTTCATAATTTCTGGACAAAAGAATTGGATTTTGGGTTATATGTCAAAACCTAGGTTTTTGTAGATTAAATCTTACATTTGATGTTATATAAATTGTTGGGTAGTTATATGATGAACTTTAAGGTTAGAAATATGTTAGGGATGAATATTGATGGTTGGGGGATGATATACATATGGATTTTGAAGATTTGGGTTTTGGAGAAATTAACCCTTTTCGTGTCTTACTGAACAGGCCGAATCGATTCGCCTCTTGCGAATCGATTTGCCATAATGCAGAACCATCAGGTCTTTAGGGCCGAATCGATTCGCCCCTTGCGAATCGATTCGGTATGTAGCAGACTTACAGGTCCCTTTGGACCAAATTGATTTGCTTGGACCGAATCGATTCACTGTTGGGATCGAATCGATTCGGAGGGGCCGAATCGATTCGAAAACAGGCCAGTTTTGAGAAATTTTCCTATAGTGAGTTTTCCTCCATTTCGATTGGGTCTCTCGATTTGGAATATTCTTATATGATTTTAGGGATACGTTTTGGAGATTTATTTGGGAGTTTTTCTCATAATACGATCGTGGGGAAGTATTGAGCTATTTTAGGAAATGTATATACATATGTATTGGAGTTTACTGCATTGATGTTGTGGGAGATATCTCATTAGAGATGGGAATCCTATTTTGAGATTAGAAGTGAGCTTTGATGACTAAAGGTTGAGTAATCCAATGAGAGAGTTGTGAGGGTACGGCATGGAAATTGTAAGCCGACTTTTGTGTCGAATCCTTATAGCGATAGGATTCTATTTAAAATATGATTGGGGACCGATGAGAGAGAGAGAGAGAGGTCACGTATCCTTAGTAATGTTCAACTTAAGGAATAAATCGTAAATTCGGTAACGTTAAGGGTTCATAGGAGCAATTGAACCGTAGGTATAATTGAGAACTATCGAATCATACTATCAACTAGAATAGGTTGTGTTGTATATCTAGTCGGGATAATTACTATATATCTGCGTGTGATTAACAATGGGAATTCCAATATGATGGGATCATAAAATGAATTTTGGATTGAATTTGAGGCTTACCGACTATTAGTTTGGCGAGTACCTATGACCGAGATAAGTATCGTGTATTGATGTGCTTTCGAATACAGATGGGATGTATAGTGATTGTTACATATGTTAAACGGTGGGTTAGTAACCTTAATGTTGGATACATTGGAAGACTATTCATATCATAGGGACAACGGATGAATATGGTTCAAGTGAGGGATCGTATTTATATAACAAATTAAGTTAATACGCTTGGGACGACGGTTAGTATAATGAGGGTTATATAAGCTTATAGCCGAGTTTATAAATCTCATACATACAGACGAGAAATAGTATGTATAGATGTGTGTATATAGATATATTTATATATAAATATGTCTATATGTGTGTATATATGGCGTGAATATTTATACCGTGGGTGACGGTTTGTGTATATGATGTGACCATATGCAGGTATATATATATAATGTGTGAATGATATATATACTTATTGTGTGAGCATACCCGGCACATGCTAACATGGGAGGTGGTGTGATGTGGTTGAGGCCCTGGCTTGAGGATCAGGGTGAGAATAGTCCCCAGGTCATAGTCGTCCATTATTATTTGTGTGATTTTATTTTAGGGGTGAGAAGTCTTGGGTATGATTCGTTCTCACTTTCCTATTAGGAACTATGACCGCTTACCATACGTTAGGATTGATTTTGTTACCATGGCGGTGTGATAATAGTTCGATATGTGGTGACCCCGGGAGAATGTGAGTAATTCCTGAAAGATGATAGCATGGTGCAGTATTTTGGTATCCTATAACTGTTTATATTATGTGGATTGCAAAGTGTACATTATGTGTGTTATGTATACGTGGTTATAGGAATGAATGATTGCTTGTATATATTTAGGGTAAGATATATATAAATATCCTATAGGTGAAGGTGATATGAATTTTCTAGTAGGTACATCTAGGGTGATTTTGGTGTACTAGTTTATCAGGGTCGAAGGATCGTACTTAGAGACAATTGCGATTATATTGACCCCAAGGATTTAAATAAAGATTCAAGTGTGTATTTAGAGATGGTGTTCAATAATTAAGTATTTACAGTATTAGGAGTTGTGTGGAGGACATAATGGATCCTTACGATCAATACTGTCAAGGAGTAGTGTATCGGGGGGGTTCCATTTTTGGATTTTGCTTTGCAAGATGCCCCATGCACAAAACGTAATGCAATATTGGGAGTGGAGAGAAGTTTTGTCCTTAGGAATCGGATGTATGTTATTTGGAAAATAAATTCTTTATGCTAAAACTTATGATAATGTGTGTCGTGCTAAGACTAATAATTTGTTTAGGCAAATACTAGAACCAATAAAGCCTGGTAAGGCATATATATATGTGTATATATATTTATGTGCGGTTAGAATGGAAAGGATTTTTGGGTTATGTTAGGATGGTGGGTTATGCGGGTATAAGCCATGTGGATAGTTAGGTAGGTTATCCTTAAATGTGTCGGGTAGCTTAATTAAGGTTCCAGGACGCTATTAGGTGCGCGCTGTAGATGAGAGGTGAGTTTGGGGTTTCACGAGAGTGCGACTCCACTTTAATTATGAAATATTGCATTTATATTTATTATGCACGGTTAACACACTTGTTGCAAATACTTTTACACCTCGGGCTCTGACCCATTTATATTTCTCTTTTGCTATATATATATATATATATATATATTGTACTACAGGGGTGTCCCACCGCATGATGCTTTCCTATCCAGTGTCTTGGGAGCCGTAATAGATGCGGACTGTTGTGGGATTTAGATTGTAGTCGCTTCATATTTTCCATGTAAATCTAGATAGGATTATTTTTGTGGATTGGGTTAACACCCAAGGGTTATTTGTAGTTGTTTATAGTTCTTCTTTATGGATGTTGTATTGTCTGTAACCTGACAGCTTATTCGGGTATATTTCCTTTTATGTACTCTTTTTATTTTAATGTTCAGCATTTCTTTTATCATGGTACTTGTGTACGTTTTACGTTTGTTAGTAGTTGTATATTGTTGGGATGATATCCATTGTATGTTTTATTAAATTTTGGCATCCGCTTTTATAGTTTTGGGTAGTTAGCCTTATCTATTTTTGTGTAGTCTGTAGATGCTGAGAATGAGCCATCTGAGATTTCTGATTAAATGTAGTATAAGGCTGGCCACCCATTATTATTTTAAGCAGGGTGTCACATATGGTATCAGAGCATCCGGTTCTAGTGTCTTTAGGATCTTTGTGGGTTTTCTACGCTCCTCTGCAAGCGTTCTTTATGTAGAGCCCTACTAGTAGGATTGTTGTGTTCACTATGTCTATTTCCTTCTGCGAGGTGTACTCACTTGAACGACATTCTGATGCAGTTGCTCTCGTCTCAGATGTCACCAAGAATAAGTCGTCCAGGAAGGGGCAAGATGAGAGATGCAACACCCATAACATATTTTGGGTACGCTTTAACTGGAAGTATTTTTCTTTCCACGATTTAGGCGGAGATAAGGAGGAGATTTCTAGTAGTGATTTGACGGTGGTCGAGTGAGAAGGAGAATTTTATGATCGATAAGGTAAGTACTGAGGATAAATTAATAGTAAAGCCCTTGGGAGGTGTGTGGCATTGTCCCAATGTCAGGAGTATCGTCTTCTTGGAAGAAAGAGTAAGAAATTTGGAGACTTGGGTTCATTGAGTAAGACTGAAGGAGTTGTCGGAGGTCGCAATAGCGCTTTATCCTTCAGGATGGTTAGGAAGGATTTTTTAGAGGATGTTTCCTTAAGGAAAATTAGGCCTTAGGAAGAAGGGCTTGTCCTGGAAGGAGTATAGGGACTCAGGAATGAAGTGAAATAATTGGATTGAGGAAGTATAAGGTAGAATACCTTTCTTTGGGTTTAGGTCACGCTTTGTGCGGTATTGGGAGCGTCACATGTAAGGTATAACGAGTGGTTAACCGTTATAACCATAGTGTATATAGAATTTCCTTGGAGGAAGGAGTGAGTAAGTATGGCCTTTGTATGGCATCATTTGGGATAATAGATCGTTTGGTGATGAGCTAGTGGAGAGTTGTGCTTTTGATTTTTGGAAGTGCAGACTATTGAGGCTTGTTGTGTAGTAACGATAAGGTTATCATTTTATGGTTAGGCTAGGTAATTGTATCTGTAGTATTCTAGTTGTGGAAGGACTAATCTTGCGGCAATGCTTTGATGTGATGTAAAGGATTTGAATCACTAAGTAGGTCCAGAGTTTAACAGATCATTGTTGAGCGAGGAATTTAGCTCATAGATGTATAAGTTTTGAGGACAAGTTGTCGGTAGTAGTATTGTAATTGTTGAGGCCTTGTGTCTTGAACATAAGGTGTTTGTTTGGTGTGTCGAAAGACATGGAATTATTTGATATTATATTTCTATATAGGCCTTCGGGCAATATTTATGACTTGAAAAATCTTTTATAAAACCTTAATCCTGGTTCAACTGATCTCAATCCCCGACATGGCTACACAGTAGTGTATTGGGAGGGTTCCTTGTTTGGATTTTGCTTGCGAGACCTCCCCCGCATGAAGGTAGCATATGTCAGGAATTGAGAAGAGTTCAACCATTGGAAATTTCAAAGATTTTATATTTAGTCCGTTGTATTAGGTTTTACTATTGAGAGTTATATTATGATTTGAGGCTAGTGGAGTCGGGTTATGTTTTTACGAGTTGAGCTCGGGTACAGGGTGTATGGGCGCACTGGGTAGCTAGTTTGATTTTAAAGTTTATATGGTTCGATGTGATAAGTGGGAGAGATAGGTAAGGTAATCTTGAGGGTAGACATAAGAATTAGATGAGGTTCGGAGTCCTAAGCATAACTCAAATTTCGAGGATGAAATTTTTGTAAGGGGGAAGTCTGTAATACCCCGTGACTTTAGGACTGAGAAATTAAATTTTTGGGAGAAACAAAATATTTAAATTGAAGAATTTTAGAATTTGGAAATTGAGGTCCAAAAATTGAGGATGTTATAAAGTATTCTGGATGATGATTCTGAGTGTGTGGTTGATTCCGAATGGGTCGAGATAGTTAAAATGACTGTCCTTGGGTTTTATTTCAGTTCCGAAATATTTTTAAGTTAGTTTGACTCGAATTTGAGTAAACGAGTCATTTAAAGTGTGTATTATCATTTAAAACTGGGAGTTATGTTTTAAAGGCTTAAGAAGCTTACAGATCAGCCTATATCATTTGTGAGAAAGAGAGAAAGAGAAAGAAAGAGAAAAAGAAGAAGGAAGGAAGAGAGAGAGAAGAAAGCTTGGAGATTTTCGGCCCATACGTGATCTCGAGGACGATTCAACCTCTACAACTTCGAGGAAAGTGTTTAATCTTGCTAAATAATTCATTTGTGTATTTTTTTCATAATTTATGGACAAAAGAATTGAATTTCGGGTTGTATGTTAAAACCTAGGTTTTTGTAGATTAAATCTTGCATTTGAGGTTATATAAATTGTTGGGTAGTTATATGATGAATTTTAAGGTTAAAAATATGTTTGGGATGAAGATTAATGGTTGGGGGGTGATATATATATGGATTTTGGAGATTTGGGTTTTGGAGAAATTAACCCTTTTCGTGGCTTGCTGAACAGGTCGAATCGATTCGCGAATCGATTCGCCATGTTGCAGAACCATCAGGTCTTTAGGGCCGAATCAATTCACCCCTTGCGAATCGATTCGGTATGTAGCAGACTTATAGGTCCATTTGGACCGAATCGATTCGCTTGGACCGAATCGAATCACTGTTGGGACTGAATCGATTCGGAGGGGCCGAATCGATTCGAAAACAGGGCAGTTTTGAGAAATTTTCCTATAGTGAGTTTTCCTCCAATTCGATTGGGTCTCTCGATTTGGAATATTCTTATATGATTTTAGGGATACGTTTTGGACATTTATTTGGGAGTTTTTCTCATAATAGGATCGTGGTGAAGCATTGAGCTATTTTAGGAAATGTATATACATATGTATTGGAGTTTACTGCATTGATGTTGTGGGAGATATCTCAATAAATATGGGAATCCTATTTTGAGATTAGAAGTGTGCTTAGATGACTGAAGGTTGAGTACTCCAATGAGAGAGTTGTGAGGGTACTGCATGGAAATTGTAAGCCGACTTTTGCGTTGAATCCTTATAGCGATGGGATTCTATTTAAAATATGATTGTGGACCGATGAGAGAGAGAGAGAGGTCACGTATCCTTAGTAATGTTCAACTTAAGGAATAAATCCTAAACGCAGTAACGTTAAGGGTTCATAGGAGCAATTGAATCGTAGGTAGAATTGAGAACTATCGGATCATACTATCAACTAGAATAGGTTGTGTTGTATATCTAGTGGGGATAATTAGTATATATCTGCGGTGATTAACAATGGAAATTCCAATATGATGGGATCATAAAATGAATTTAGGATTGAGCTTAAGGCTTACCGACCATTATTTAGGCGAGTACCTATGACCGAGATAAGTATCGTGTATTGATGTGCTTTCAAATAAAAATGGGATATATAGTGATTGTTACATACGTTAAACGGTGGGTTAGTAACCATAATGTTGGATACATTGGAAGACTATTCATATCATAGGGACAATGGATGAATATGGTTCAAGTGAGGGATCGTATTTATATAACGAATTAAGTTAATACGCTTGGGACGATGGTTAGTATAATGAGGGTTATGTATGCTTATAGCCGAGTTTATAAATCTCATACATACGGATGAGAGATAGTATGTATAGATGTGTGTGTATATATATATATATATATGTGTGTGTGTGTGTGTGTGTGTGTGTGTGTGTGTGTGTGTGTGTGTGTGTGTGAATATTTATACCGTGGGTGATGGTTTGTGTGTATGATGTGACCATATGCAGGTATATATATATAGTGTGAATGATATATATATATATATACTTATTGTGTGAGCATACCCGGAACATGCTATCATGGGAGGTTGCGCGATGTAGGTGAGGACCTGGCTTGAGGAGCAGGGTGCGGATAGTCCCCAGGTCATAGTCGTCCATTATTATTTATGTGATTTTATTTTGGGGGTCATAAGTCTTGGGTATGATTCGTTCTCACTTTCTGGTTAGGAACTATGACCGCTTCCCATACGTTAGGATTGATTTTGTTGCCATGGCAGTGTAATAATAGTCCGATATGTGGTGACCCCGGGAGAATGTGAGTAATTCCTAGAAGATGATAGCATGGTGCAGTATTTTGGTATCCTATAACCGTTTATGTTATGTGGATTGCAAAATGTACATTATGTGTGTTATGTATACGTTGTTATAGGAATGAATGATTGCTTATATATATTTATGGTAAGATATATATAAATATCCTATAGGTGAAGGTGATATGAATTTTCTAGTGAGTACATATTGGGTGATTTTGGTGTACTAGTTTATCAGGGTCGAAGGATCGTACTTAGAGACAATTGCGTTTATATCGACCCCGAGGATTTAAATAGAGATTCAAGTGTATATTATGAGATGGTGTTCAATAATTAGGTAGTTACAGTAGTAGGAGTTATGTGGAGGACATAATGGATCCCTACGATCAATATTATCAAGGAGTAGTGTATCGGGGGGTTCCTTATTTTGATTTCGCTTTGCGAGATGCCCCACGCACGAAACGTAGTGCAATGTTGGGAGTGGAGAGAAGTTTTGTCCTTAGGAATCGGATGTATGTTATTTGGAAAATAAATTCTTTATGCTAAAACTTAAGATAATGTGTGTTGTGATAAGACTAATAATTTGTTTAGGCAAGCACTAGAACCAATAAAGCCTGGTAAGGCATATATATATATGTGTATATATATTTATGTGGGGTTAGAATGGAAAGGATTTTTGGGTTATGTTAGGATGGTGGGTTATGCGGGTATAAGCCATGCGGATAGTTAGGTAGGTTATCCTTAAATGTGTCGGGTAGCTTAATTAAGGTTCCAGGACGCTATTAGGTGCGCGTTGTAGATGAGAGGTGAATTTGGGATTTCACGAGAGTGCGACTCCACTTTAATTATGAAATATTGCATTTATATTTATTATGCACGGTTAACACACTTGCTGCAAATATTTTTACACCTCGGGCTCTGCCCCATTTATATTTCTCTTTTGCTATATATATATATATCCCATCGAAAGGATATCTTGGATGCTTTCCTATCCAGTGTCTTGGGAGCCGTAATAGATGCGGACTGTTGCAGGATTTAGATTGTAGTCGCTTTCTATTTTCCGTGTAAATCTAGATAGGATTATTTTTGTGGATCGGGTTAACGCCCAAGGGTTATTTGTAGCTGTTTATAGTTCTTCTTTATGGATGATGTACTGTCTGTAACCCGATAGCTTATTCGGGTATATTTCCTTTTATGTACTCTTTTTATTTTAATGTTCAGCATTTCTTTTATCATAGTACTTGTGTACGTTTTACCTTTGTTAGTAGTTGTATATTGTTGGGATGATATCCATTGTATGTTTTATTAAATTTTGGCATCCACTTTTATAGTTTTGGGTAGTTATCCTTATGTATTTTTGTGTAGTCTTTAGATGCTGAGAATGAGCCATCTGAGATTCCTGATTCAATGTAGTATAGGGTTGGCCGCCCGTTATTATTTTAAGCGGGGTGTCACAACCAGTTAGCAGGAGTTTGTGATTTAATTTATATATACGGGTATAAAAACAGTATATATATGAATTTGAATAATATATGTGTGTATTATATTTATATGAAACATACATATCCTTGCCTCTATGCTATTAGGGAGGTTGCGTGCTGTGAGAGGTCACTATGGCGAATCCCAACATAGGTAGTACTTATCCTCAGGGTCATATGTGTTGTGCATGTCGTGTGATGTAGGGTTGGAGTACCATGGAATAATGTTATGTGGTAATGACCACGAACATAAGGCTATGACTACCTCCAATATTCGTTTGTGATTTTCAAGTTCGGTGGTGATATATCGGCCCAGTTGCCCAGAATGTGGTGGACATTCCTGGTGCACGATAGGAAGAGAGTGAGCCGTGTTTAGAATGTGGAGGACATTTGTGAAGGTAGATATATATATATATATATATATATATATATAGTGTATTTGTGTGACATTCCTAATAACCGTATATAATAGTGTAAGAAATTATATACAGGCTTAATACTTTAATTATAAATGTGGTTACATAACTGGAGTAAAGTTATAATACGATTAATGATTTAATAGGCTAATGAGAGACATAGCTAATTAAGAGATGAAAGTTGGACAATACTCGAGTCAAGGTAGTGTGCTAGTGAGATTTGTCATATGACTAGTTAGACAGGGTAATGTACCTAGGTGGGTTAAGATGTAGGCGCTAGGTGTGTAAAAAAGTTAAGAGCGAGGGATAATCTCATGAGAGTGCGATACCGACTTAAATATGGAAAGTCAAACTGCATATTTATTTATTTCATCTTAATAATTTGCAAATGTTTTTAAAAGGTTTTGGACTCTAACCCATTTTAAATCTATTTTTAAAACTATTAGGTTCTCAGCCACAGGGACGTAAATGGTAATTGTTATTTTCAGGCACACGTAACTGCAGATGATGTGGAAGCATGTAGAATTCTTGAGTATCCGACTTTATTCTTCATATTCTAGATTAGGTTTTCTATTCCAGTACTATTGGGCATTTTTCCCTTTCTTCAGACTTATATCTTTCTGGTTTTCTTAGTCAGATGGATTTGATGTAATGGATTTTGACCTGATGGTTTATTCGGGAACTTTATTTCTTTATCTCAGTTTTAGAATTTATTTAGTGTCTCATTAATATTAGTTAGTGTGCATGAAATTATTGTGGTTAGTTAACCTTGTTGTTTGTTAAAGAAATGAAAAAATTGACACAGCTTATAAAATAATTAGGTGGTCACTAATTAATCATTTTTCAACAGCGATGCTAAGAATGAGCCATATGAGACCAACATTTTATTTTGTTAGAGCGCTAGCCACCTTCCATTTTAATAGTGGGCATGTTGCCTGACCAAGCATAAATTCTTCTGAATTTAGCCCCTTAAGTTAGTGGTTTTGATATCCCGAACAAGGTAATTGAATCATTTATATTCCATATCATTGCCATTGATTGTTTCTAACAATTTCCCAAGTTTTCGTGTTTTCTGATGGATTTTACAGGAATTTAGTGCAAGAAAAGGAGAGAAAGAAACCAGAAGAAAGGAGATGATGAAAGGAAGAAAAGTCAAAGGGAAAATGCGTAAATTTCTATCCAGAATTCGAATTCGACACCTAAAGGGAAGTTGAAGTGCTTGATTTCACAAGAATATCGAAAGAAACTAAACTCAAATCGGATCTCGAGATCAAAAGTTATGGCCAGTCAAAGATGAAAGAGCAAAGTCAACATGGAAGAAAATCGGACCGATCCGGTGGGGACCGGACAGATCCGAAATGACCCAAGTCCAGTAGACCCCGGATGGATGACAAACCGATGACAGCAGAACCGATCCGGTGGGGACTGGACCGATCCGGTAGAATAAAAAAATAACCGATCCGGTGGCTGAAAAACCGGACCGATCCAAGGGCTATCCGGACCGGTCCGGTCATGCGAAATACTGGCATTTATTATGAAGATTTTGATGTGCATAGCTGAGGAAATCTTGCACAACAAGCAACTCTGGCTGTCAAATTCGTGCTACTTGATGCTATAAAAGCCCATGCCCTACTTCATTCTAGGCAGATTTTCTGAGAGGAGATTTTCTTAGAGAGAGCAATTCAGAAGTTAGGAAATTTTCATTTTCTTGGATAAGGAGTTTTCATAAACCCTAGTTTGTAAGGTTGAGAGAGAGACAACAATTTCTGGATTCCAATTCTTTTCCTGTTGCTGAATACAAGTATAACAATTCCATTCTCTTACTTGCTATCTATGTTAGTTAAATCTCAATTGTATTGCAAATTATTTCCAATGTTTGGTAGGTCTATAATGTTGTGTATGAATTTGTCTTTTAATCAAATCATGTCTAGCTAAATTCTTAAGGGCTGGGGTACATGAACTCACTCCGAGGCAAATTACTTATGTAGAAAATAGAAGGTAAATTAAATATTGACCGAATCGTGGAAGGAAATTACATGAACATGCCAATCTTTTAATCTCTCTTGCCCTAGGTACTTGAGATGTTTAAGAGCGTTTTGCAAGTGTAATTGTCCATTCACTGCTTTATATTTACCTTTGATTTCATATGGTGAGGGATAGATCCTTCATATATGTAATGCTTAGGATTTATAAAGATTGGATTTAGTCAAGAATTTTAATTTACAATTCTAGTGTTCTACACGAAAATTCGTTAAGGTTTGAGGGATTGTACCCTACCCTATTTTCTCTTACTTTTCAATCTAATTTCTCCACAATTTTTTAGGGTTCTCTTTGAGTATATTTTATTCCAATTGCAATTTCTCATCATCAATCATCGTTATATTTCTTTGGAGGAATCATTTCAAGATTTAATAACTTTCCCTATAAAAGTGCCAATTCTTAATCGATGTGGATACGATCCCGACTTGTCGGATTATTACTAACGCGACAGGCTTGCACTTGAGCCTATAGAAAACGCACTTTTGAGACAAATTCTTAGTCGCGTCAAGTTTTTGGCGCCGTTGCCGGGGATTATCAATTGGTATAAATTAGGAAAGTAATTTTAATCTACAAGTGATTTCAAAAATAAATAAATTAAAATATTCTTTTTACATCTCATCTCTTATGCGCTTATATGCAGAATTCATCTTCCACCCAAGTTCACGAAAATCCTATTGCCGAAGCAAATTCTGAAAATTCTCATACCATTGAGTCTCCTCATTTTTGGGTTCCACCTCCTTCGCCTAATAATTCAATCACAAGTCGTTCATTGAGTCAAACACTGAGTGAGAATTCTGAATCTTTCGGTAGCAATATGTCGGAGCACGGTAGTGTTGGTGTTGGTGCTGGAGAGGATGAGATACCATACCTTCCCATGAAAGATTTGTTATTTCCAGAGAGAACTGTTACCCCTGGTTGCATTTTACTCCCGTATAATGCCGGTCAGTTCCACTTTCGAAATGGTATGATTCAAATTCTTCCCACATTTCACGGGATGGATTCGGAAAAACCATATCTCCATCTTAGAGAGTTCGAGGAAGCATGTGAGACGTTTGGTGACCGAGCTTGCCCACAGGATGTTATCCGGTTAAAGATTTTCCCTTTTTCCTTAAAGGATAAAGCTAAAACTTGGTTATGGTCCCTACCCCCAAATTCTGTGTTATCTTGGAGAGATATGCAAACCAAGTTTCTCTCCAAATTCTTTCCACAACACAAAACCAATTTTGTCAAGGCACAAATACAAGCTTTTCGGCAAAATGAGAATGAGGCCTTCAACAAGTGTTGGGAGAGATTTCAGGAGTTAGTTAGTGCTTGCCCACATCATGGATTTGAAAACATCATCTGATTTCATTTTTCCATCAAGGCCTTACTTTAGCATCTAAACAACTTGTTCAAACCATGTGCGAAAGACCTTTTTGGGAGTTAGACTCAAGCGATGCTGAGGCTCATCTGAAATATGTATCAGAGACTACCCAAGCATGGGATATTTCTGATCCCAATAGTCAAAATCGAAATCGACAAGTGCCTAATTTGCCTGCTGCGTTCGGTATCTATCACTTGGACAAGGACACTTTATTGAATCGAAAGTTTGAGCAATTGGAAAAGAATTTTAGAGACATGCTTGAAGTGCGATTGAGAAAAGTAGCTGAACCCGTGCAAGCCGGGAAGGAGAAAGTGTGTGCCATTTGTGCTGCTGGTCATTCTACCAAAGGATATCCTACCATCCCTGCATACAAGGTAATATACACTGAACAAGTTGAGGCAATAGGGGGGTTTCGTGGAAATTATAATTCACAGGAAGGGAATGCATACAATCAATCGTGGAGGAATCACCCTAGTTTCAACTATGGACAACCACGGGGGGGGGATGGATCCTAACCCACATGTGACACTACCACCCCCTCAATTTCAGCAAGTGGCTCCTCCGATGCCAAATCCTATGCAGGTACCACCTCCTGGTCCTTATGTTGCTCCACCTAGGAGATCTCTTGAAGATAACCTGAATCAATTCATCCAATCTCAAAAAGAGAGCAATGCTAAATATGATCGAATGTTCACTGAAATTCATACTAGCATCTCTAGGTTGCAATCTGCAGTGAATACTCAGGAGAAGGGTAAATTCCCAGCCCAAGGCCAAAGACCTCCTCTTCAAGGATAACCCAAGGTTAGCTCCACATCATCAGATTTGCCAGAATAATGTCAAGCTGTTACTACTCTTCGTAGTGGTCGCGTAATTGATCTAGCACCGAAAATTCCCAAGGAATCTAAAGACAAAGATGAGGGAGTTGAACCTGAAATTCCCAAAGAATCTAAAACTTCCGAGTCTACAGAGACTCCGTTGGATACGGAAGACAAAGATGAGGGAGTTGAATCTGAAATTGAAGTCAAACTACCAACTGCTGCTCCATTTCCTCAACGCTTAGTACCACCCAAAAAAGGGGCGTCGCGTACAGAAGTGTTGGATGTTTTGAAGCAAGTAAAATTGAACTTGTCGTTCCTTGATGCTATTCAACAAATTCCAGCTTATGTCAAAGTCATCAAAGATCTTTTGACTGTCAAACGACGGCTCAAGGTGAAGAAGAATGTTTTCTTGGCACAAAATGTGAGCTCGGTCCTTCTCAATGATCTACCACCAAAATTCAAGGATCCTGGTGCACCTACAATTTCGTGTGTCATAGGAGAATAAAGAGTGGAAAAGGCATTGCTTAACTTAGGTGCGAGTGTGAACATCCTTCCATACTCCATCTATAAGCAGCTTGATTTAGGTGATTTAAAACCTACCCGAATCACTCTAGAGTTAGCGGATCGAACAGTGAAAGTTCCTCGTGGGGTTGTAGAGGATGTGATAGTTCAAGTGGACACGTTTTACTTCCCTGTTGATTTCGTCATTTGGGACACTGAGCCTGCTCCCCATGTGAGAAATCATGTTCCAATAATATTAGGCCGTCCATTTTTAGCTACTGCTAATGCTTTGATCAATACACAGAATGGCCAAATGCAACTCACTTTTGGAAACATGACAATCGAGACCAATATTTTCAATGTCGCTAACCAAATGGGTGATGAGGATGAAATTCTTGAGGTTGATCTTATTGAAGAAGTGGTGGATGAACACATTGAAAAAATCATAGGAGGAGATGCATTGGAAGTGTGTTTAGTGCACATTGGTGAGAAAAAGAGTCGTTATACTGTGTTTGAGCATGAGGTGGAAGAGTTGGAAACTTAGTTACAAGAATAAGAGAGTTTTGAGAGTTTAAGAGATGTTGACTGGATTTCTAGGTTTGAAGAATTGCCTCCGAGGGAGACAACCATGATTCCCTCTGAAAATAGATTTCCTAGTCTTGAGTTGAAGAAACTACCCTCGCATGTCAAATATGCTTTTCTGGGAGATAATGATACATTTCTTGTTGTTGTTTCTTCCAGTTTAAAAAAAGAGCAAGAGGGCATGTTGTTGGATGTGTTACGGAAGCATAGAAATGCTTTTGGTTGGACTATAGCAGATTTGAAAGGTATAAGTCCATTGATTTGTACCCATAAAATCCATCTTAAGGAAGAGGTGATGCCCTTGCGAGAGATGCAAAGGCGATTAAACCGAACCATGAAAGATGTAGTCAGAGCGAAAATCATCAAATTGCTAGATGCTGGGATTATCTATCCCATTTCTGATAGTAAATGGGTGAGCCCAATTCAGGTCGTTCCAAAAAAATCGGGTATGACCGTGGTTGAAAACGCTAAGGGAGAATTAATACCTCAACGCACCACCACCGGGTGGCGTGTATGCATTGACTACCGAAAGCTCAATGCTGGAACCAGAAAAGACCATTTTCCCTTACCGTTCATCGATCAAGTGATTGAACGAGTGGCGGGCCATCCTTACTACTGTTTCCTAGATGGGTATTCTTGTTATAATCAGATTGAAGTGGATGTACTGGATCAAGAAAAGACGTCTTTTACATGTCCGTTTGGTACGTTTGCCTATAAACGTATGCCATTTGGATTATGTAATGCACCAACAACTTTTCAAAGGTGCATGCTAAGTCTCTTTAGCGACATGATTGAAAAAGGTCTTGAGGTGTTCATGGACGATTTCAGCGTTTTCGATCCATCTTTCGACCAATGTTTAGCTAATCTTGAAAGAGTTCTATTCCGGTGTGTGGAAAAAGACTTAGTCCTCAATTGGGAAAAATGCCATTTTATGGTCACCGAGGGCGTAGTTTTAGGCCACATAGTCTCATCTAAGGGGATTGAAGTTGATCGAGCAAAAATTGAAGTAATAGCTGAGTTACCCCCGCCAAAATAGCTTAAAGATGTGAGGTCCTTTCTAGGCCATGCTGGATTTTATAGAAGATTTATCAAAGACTTTAGCGCCATCGCTAGACCCTTGAGTAATCTTCTCATGAAGGACACTCCATTTGAATGGAATAAAGCATGTTAAGAAGCTTTTGATAAACTTAAAAGCTTGCTAATTTCCGCTCCTATCATGCAAGCTCCTGACTGGTCGCTCCCCTTTGAGCTTATGTGTGATAAGTGATTACGCGATTGGGGTTGTTCTTGGACAAAGAAAGGACAAGAAAGCTCATGTTATTTACTATGCTAGCAGAACATTATCTGGCCCTCATCTTAATTACTCTACTACAGAGAAAGAGTTACTAGCAGTCATTTTTGCTCTGGACAAATTCCGCTCTTACATTGTTGGGTCGTCCATCATTTGTTTCACTAATCATTCGGCTCTCAAATATCTCTTGAGCAAGAAAGACGCAAAACCCCGTCTAATCAGGTGGATCCTACTCTTACAAGAGTTTAATCTCTCGATTCAAGATAAGAAAGGAGTAGAAAACGTCGTTGTTGATCATTTGTCACGCCTCTCGTCCGACGTACCTATCGATCCCATTCCCATAGACGAGTATTTTCTGGATGAAAATCTATTTTCTACTTCTTCTCTCCCCTGGTTTGCGGATATAGTCAATTACCTTGTCACTGGAATTGTTCCCTCTAATTGGACTCCGCAAGAGAGAAGGAAGTTCATTACATGGTCACGCATGTTCTTTTATGATGATCCATATTTGTTTAAGTATTGTGCTGATCAAATCATCCAGAGATGTGTACCTGATGAATAAATCCAAGGGGTAATTCGATTATGTCATTCGAAAGCATGTGGAGGTCATTTTTCCAAAAATAAAACTGCTGCAAAAATCCTTCAAAGTGGTCTCTACTGGCCCACAATCTTCCGGGATGTGAATACTTTTTGTAAATCATGCGATAGATGCCAAAGAATGGGAGCTATGACTCGTCGTGACATGATGCCATTGACCCCAATTCTAGTCTTGGAGTTGTTTGATTGTTGGGGTATTGACTTCATGGGTCCCTTTCCACCTTCTTTTGGTTTTCTATACATCCTCGTCGCTGTAGACTATGTCTCAAAATGGGTAGAGGCCATAGCTACGAAGACGAATGAAAATAAGGTGGTGATAAAATTCATTCAAGAAAACATACTTTCGCGTTTCGGAATGCCTAAGGCCATAATCAGTGATAATGGAACCCATTTTTGCAATAGGCCTATGGAGAAGCTAATGCGAAAGTATGGAGTTGTCCATAAAGTTGGAACAACTTATCACCCTCAATCGAATGGCCAAGCCGAGCTCGCCAATCGGGAAATCAAAAATATCTTGGAAAAGACAGTCGAACCTAATAGGAAAGACTGGTCTCTCAGATTGAATGATGCGCTCTGGGCATATAGAACTGCTTACAAGAATCCCCTTGAGATGTACCCATTTCGATTTGTGTATGGCAAGCCTTGTCATCTTCCGGTTGAGATCGAACACAAAGTGTATTGGGTTATCAAAAGGGTGAACTTAAACATGGATAAGGCCGGTGAAACACGTAAACTTCAGTTGAATGAGTTGGAAGAAATACGCAATGATGCGTATGAAAGTGCTAAAATATCCAAGGAACGAATGAAACGAGCTCATGATAAAATCATTCGTAGGAAAGAGTTTCATTCGGGACAAAAAGTACTTCTTTACAACTGGAGGTTACACTTGTTTCCCGGAAAATTATGGTCAAGATGGTCGGGTCCATTCATTGTGAAAGAGGTATTTTCCCATGGAGTTGTTGAACTCAAAGATGAGAAAGGGGGAAACACATTTAAGGTTAACGGGCATCGTCTCAAGCCGTATTTGGAAGCGATCGTCAAGGAAGCCGACACAATCTGGTTGTCGGACCCCATTTATGGGGATTGAATGGAAAAAAAAGCGAGGTGAGGTCGTCGCACCCCCGACATGTATGGGGTGATTGTTGTACATAAGAGTCTTAGGAGTTAGGAGTCGTAAGTTTGTGTCAAACCCGGGGTTGGGGTGTTAAGGTTTCGATGAGCATTGCGAGAATTTTGAAGTAAGCGAAGTTGTAAAGAAATCATTGGAATAGAGAAAAGGAAATTCTGAGAATTCAGCAGCCGGATCGGTCCGGTCCAGAATTAAAAGAACCGATCCGATTAAGTCGGATCGGTCCGGTCCTACAACCGGATCGGTTCGATAATCTGCAGAATGCTAATTCCTGAGGTTCACACCTCTTCAATCCAAACCAAATTCATTCCCCCAATCCCCTCTTTTCCCCAAAAAAAAAATCCGTACCCCCTACTTCCCCCCATCCATTCCCTCCTATTTCCTTTAAATACCCCCATCCCCCACTCGCCCCTTAGGATGCCCCGCTACCCCTTTATGTTTTATTACTTATGTTTGTGATGCTTTGTTTACACAGTTGTGTTGTAATATAAAGTTTTCATTATGATATTTGCTTGTTTTATTTATCGCACTCCTAATGTTGTCTTCTTTATCTCTCTCGTCCATTTCATTGAGGACAATGCAAATCACTAAGTTAGGGGGGATGACAAGTGCGTATTCATAAAACTTCGCATATATGTATATAAAAAAATGAAAATTTTTGAAAAAAGCCAAAAATATTTTTCTTCAAAATAAATAAAAATTGGAATTTAAAATTTTCAAAAATATCACCTTTAATCTATTTAAAATCTCAAATTGTTAACAATCAAATTGCACTAAGCCAAAATTGACCGAAGATGGAAATTGGAAGAAAATTGACGACTTAACGAATAAGTGTGGAGATTGATCAAACCCGGTGAGATGTTGAGACTTTCAATTTTTTATGAGTTTTTAAATCAATCCGAGTTTATGATTAACTCAAAGTTCTTTTCAGCATTTTAATAAGTCGTTGATGATCTCAATCCTTTGTTTTGATCGGTTATGGGAAATGTGTGAAATGTTTCTCGAAATTCGTGCTAAATATATCTCTAAACTTAATTAATCTCGAGATGCATATGGTAATGTGAGTAGCAATTTGGACAATGAAGTAGGCCCTCGTTTGTTACCCAAAAATATTAGCCATAAAAAGTTGTGAAAAACAAAATTATCCCTTTGCAACCCAAGTTGAGCCTAATAAAATATTTTCCTTTCGTTTGATAACCCGAAAAACCCAAATAGCCCGGAATTGTGAAAATTGAGAAAATTCATCAAGTAAGTCCAAATTGTGCAACAAAAAGGGGCAAGAAAAAAAAATAAAAATTAAAAAAGAAAGAGAAAAATGAACAAATGCCCGAAAAAGCACTAATGGACGTCATAAGGACATTTTCCAATTCCGAACATTCCATCCATTCCCATTTTTACCCTTTGCACTTTTTAACCCGAAAAGTCCTAACCGAGTCCGAATGGAGAAATTGATTACCGCGTGGAGATCTAAGATACAAAAAGATAATATGAGAGATTAAATGGTGTGAATTAGAGGTGATGTTCCAGTTTCCTAATAACTGTATTCCGATGATGAGATCTTTTCACCATATATTTCCTTCTTTCAATTTTGTATGTATGAATTTGTGTCCATTATATTTACTCTTTATATCATGCATACCGAGAGAAAATAGCCACAATCCGAGTGATTCGTTTGTGAGAGCATCCGTAAGAATTTGAATCAAAACGAATTTTCGGAAAGTAACGTAATGCTCAATCGGTGGAAATTTGAGGTTTAATTTTTGGCTTTGTACACACACACTATGGTTTGCAACATTTGAATATGAATTTATGGTGATTATTTTTCGAAAAGTTTAAATTGTACAATTTTTAAGTATTTTGATATTTATTTGAGTCAATAAAGAATTTTGTGGGTATATTCACTGCAAACCCTCACGAGACAAAACTCGTCCTACTAGGGTAACCTAGGGGTTTAAAGGCTTGTTGCATACGCTAAATGCAATCACTTGCCTGTGAAAAAGGTATTCTATCCTAATAAAAGAATTAAGCTTTAAACTAATTTCAGTTACATTGCCCGGGACGTGCAAAGTCCTAAGTTAGGGGGATTTGACCAAGCATAAATTCTTCTGAATTTAGCCCCTTAAGTTAGTGGTTTTGATATCCTGAACAAGGTAATTGAATCATTTATATTCCATATCATTGCCATTGATTATTTCTAACAATTTCCCAAGTTTTCGTATTTTCTGATGGATTTTACAGGAATTTAGTGCAAGAAAAGGAGAGAAAGAAACCAGAAGAAAGGAGATAATGAAAGGAAGAAAAGTCAAAGGGCAAAAGCGTAAATTTCTATCCAGAATTCGAATTCGACACCTAAAGGGAAGTTAAAGTGCTTGATTTCACAAGAATATCGGAAGAAACGACACTCAAATCAGATCTCGAGATCAAAAGTTATGGCCAGTCAAAGATGAAAGAGCAAAGTCAACATGGAAGAAAATCGGACCGATCCGATGGGGACCGGACCGATCCGAAATGACCCAAGTCCAATAGACCCCGGATGGATGACAAACCGATGACAGCAGAACCGATCCGGTGGGGACCGTATCGATCCGGTAGAATCAAAAAAGAACCGATCCGATGGCTGAAAAACCAGACCAATCCGAGGGCTATCCGGATCGGTCCGGTCATGCGAAATCCTGGCATTTATTATGAAGATTTTGATATGCATAGCTGGGGAAATCTTGCACAACAAGCAACTCTGGCTGTCAAATTCGTGCTACTTGATGCTATAAAAGCCCATGCCCTACTTCATTCTAGGCAGATTTTCTGAGAGGAGATTTTCTTAGAGAGAGCAATTCAGAAGTTAGGAAATTTTCATTTTCTTGGATAACTAGTTTTCATAAACCCTAGTTTGTAAGGTTGAGAGACAGACAACAATTTCTGGATTCCAATTCTTTTCCTGTTGCTGAATACAAGTATAATAATTCCATTCTCTTACTTCCTATCTATGTTAGTTAAATCTCAATTGTATTGCAAATTATTTCCAATGTTTGGTAGATCTATAATGCTGTGTATGAATTTGTCTTTTAATCAAATCATGTCTAGCTAAATTCTTAAGGGCTGGGGTACATGAACTCACTCCGAGGCAAATTACTTATGTAGAAAATAGAAGGTAAATTAAATATTGATCGAATCGTGGAAGGAAATTACATGAATATGCCAATCTTTTAATCTCTCTTGCCCTAGGTACTTGAGATGTTTAAGAGCGTTTTGCAAGTGTAATTTTCCATTCACCGCTTTATATTTACCTTTGATTTCATATGGTGAGGGTTAGATCCTTCATATATGTAATGCTTAGGATTTATAAAGATTGGATTTAGTCAAGAATTTTAATTTACAATTCTAGTGTTCTACACGAAAAATCGTTAAGGTTTGAGGGATTGTACCCTACCCTATTTTCTCTTACTTTTCAATCTAATTTCTCCACAATTTTTTTAGGGGTCTCTTTCTTTGAGTATATTTTATTCCAATTGCAATTTCTCATCATCAATCATCTTTATATTTCTTTGGAGGAATCATTTCAAGATTTAATAACTTTCCCTATAAAAGTGACAATTCTTAATCCCTGTGGATACGATCCCGACTTGTCGGATTATTACTAACGCGATAGGCTTGCACTTGAGCCTATAGAAAATGCACTTTTGAGACAAATTCTTAGTCGCGTCATTTCCCATTCTTCAGACTTATATATTTTAGATTTTCTTAATCTGATGAATTTGATGTATTGGATTTTGACCCGATGGTTAATTCAAAAACTTTATTTCTTTATCTGAGTTTCAGAGTTTATTTGATGTTTCATTTATATTGGTTAATATGTATGGGATTATTGTGATTGGTTAATCTTGTTGTACGTTAATGAAAGGTAAAAATTGACACTGCTTATTAAAGTAATTAGGTGGTTAGTTATTAATTATGTTTCTACAGTGATGTTAAGAATGAACCATATGAGACCAACGTTTTTATTTTAGTAGAGGGTTGGCCACTCGATATTTTAATAGGAGGGGTGTCACATTAAGATGATTTCTAAACAAGCTCAACCTAAAATTTCATAAGAAATCCAAATATATAGGTTTTATAAATCGAGGTGCAGTGTACATCGAGTACCATAACTTCTTTTTTTAAAATTTGACTTTAACATTCATAGTTTTCAAGAATGGCAGGATTCTTATGAACATTGTTTGGTTTTTACTATCTTTAAGAGTAGTTTGGCTTTGAGTACAGGCGTTGAGGTGAATTATATAACCAGAATTTAAAATTTTGAGTTTTCTGCTTTAGAAAACACTTTCAATCAATTAAAGCTTATTGTGTACATTCATGGGTTTTGATCATTGCACTAGAGTTCCTAAGGTTCTAATGAATATTTTCATATCTTTGAACCTGAGTTCTAATCATTATATCGAAGTTCACCATTAAAGCTAAAACTTTAATGGTGCATATTTTTTACCTAGGGGTTATTTTACACGTAAAGTTTCTACAATTAAGATGTATTTAAGCAATATAACAACACATAAATCATTTGGAATTGAAAGAACTGAATGAAATGCATAAAATGATAGGTTACCTATTTGGAAGGAAAATTTGAGTTTTTGAATCTATTGATTAGGTGAGTTTTAATGGTTGAGCTCGTGATTTTTTTTATAGTATTAGAGCAGGAGAGTTGATTGGTTCGAATGAAAGGTGGATTTGAAATGGTTTTAGAGAGCTACAACGCTCGGTAATTGAACCCCACATGTTTGCATGGTTCAAACATGTGTCATTTGGCATTTAGTACTTATGTGGAGGCTTAGGTGGTCAGGGGGCTTTGTGTGAATGACAAAAAATTGATTTTCAGTCCTTGGTTGATAAGGTTTTCAGTCCTTAGTTTTTGTAATTTTAGAAAGTTTCAGGGGCTAAAATTATAATTTCTAATGAATTTAAGTTTACAAGGTCAATTTGATATAAAGTTTGGATCTGGGGCTTAAATACATGTAAGTTATCATAGTTTGAAGTTTCCAGGGTCTTAATTTGCAATTATTTAAACTTCAGGGATCCTTGGTTAATTCAAAAATTTTGTAGTTTTTATAGATTAGTTGATCCTTCTTTTGAACATGTTTTCATTAAATATTCTGGGAGGGATTCAATTGAGAATTAAAGTTTTAGAATTCGAGTATGAATATTACACGATTTGGCAGAAATGGAATGGGAGACGTTTTGAAGACAATGAAGTTGTTCCTTAGAGATTACATTACATGTTTTTTAATATATTGATGTTTTGGTACGAAGAAACCCATAAGACTTATAATCCTGCCATTTTAGACTTCTTGGCAAAGATTCTTAGTGGTCCTGTCATTTAGGGTGACCCTCCTAGGGCTCCGTTTATTTCTTCCTTGTCTATTATTTATACATGGCGGGAATGTTAATTTATATAATTGCTTTACCTAACAAAATAAAGTTTGGCAAACTTTTACAAACATATGAAATAGATATTTATATTGCTTTGAATATTTTAAAACCACTTATTTCTTATATTTTTAAGATAAAAGAGAAAATGGATTTGAATATGTCAAGATTGAAGCTACAGATAATGATGACAATATTGAAATTGAACATGTATTTTTTTTAAACATAATATTTATGAAAAAAATATTTTTAGGAGAATTGTAGGGACAACAGTACAAAATCGCCGGAAGAATCGTTTAGAGTTTTTACTTCTTACATGTAATAGATCAAGCTCTTATGTTGGAATTAAATTTGAACAATTTAAAAAATATGAGGATGATTGTATTTATACAAAAAATAATGACAATAAGAAACAAGAACATCATGATGAGATATTGAAAAAAATGTCATCTTTGGTGGTCATTTTTTGTGGATCACAAAAAAGATGTCACTAGATTGATAGCAATATTTGAAATTGATTCAATTCAGCCCAAATGTTGCACGAAATCTTGGAGGCAATGAAGGCCTTCTTTAGATTTCCATATACCTGTTATTAAACATTTCTAGAGAGAGAAGCTATGCCTTCTCTCTAGTTAGGTTTTCCTTGTATGAATTCTAAATGGGTCTGTCTTTTCTATAAGCTGCCAAGGTTGAACCTTGGCCATTAGAACCATGGCCATTTTCTCCACTCAGTGTTAAGGTGGAGGCAAACTCACATACGTATTTCTCCGTGGAAGATGGCTCTTGCAGATTTAGAGTGGCATTTTTTCTAAGAGCTCTGGTGGGTCGAGTGGGTAGTCCAGACAGTGTTCCACCGTCAATAGAAAGGGTGAGAAGCTGGGTCAACGACCATTGGCGGACAGGTGGTGGGGTGGTGGTATGCTATTTGAGCTCTACATCCTTTTGCTTTGTTTTTGCTACGGCCAGTGAAATGGAGAGAGTCTTTAAGCTGTAGAACTGGTGGGTTTACGGTGCTCCACCTTTCTTAGATAAATGGCATCCTTTGGGTTGCAATCTAAAACATTTTGTAGACCAAGAATACGTTGGATTAGGGTGGTAGGTCTTCCACTCCACCTGTGGGGTGAAGAGGCTTTCCAAGCTATCGGCAACTGGTACGAGGGCTTCATGAAGGTTGATGAGGACACACAAGCTGGGAAGAACTTAGGTGGGCCCATTTGTGCCTATTTTGTCGGACTTGATGGGCAAATGTAATCCAGTGGGTGTAGTTAGTGGGCTTAATATCAAGGAGAATCAACGGACGTTGGGAGTTAAGGTTCAACCCAAACCGAGGTCGGATGAGAGGATGGAGAGAGTCAAGTCGAGGACCTTTCATCAGCAGCAGTTATGCAGAAATTCCATTCATTTTCGCAGAGATTGGCAGAGGTTAGTTGAACCAAGGGGACAGGGGGTCAGCAGTAAAAGTGTCACGTTAGCTTTGAATGTCCATGGTGACAAGGTATCCGTACAACAAGCTGTGACTTTGGTACAAACTATGGAAGATCCATTTGAGATGGGTTACATTGGTAAAGGTATCCAGTGATCACCGAAAAGGCAGGCGCCGGAGCAAAAATATGCAGGCGCTGGGCGCTAGTGATGTGGTTGGTGAGGTTCTGGCTACAGAAGCGTCTGGCACGTTGGCAGTCTTGTCAACGAGTTTAGAGGGCGGCAGAGAGATAGGGTTGGGAAAGGGAGTAGGGGCTGCAGAGGTGAGTGGGGAGTCAATAAACGAGGTTAGATGTTTTACTGTAGTGGGTGACAGCATGGGTTTTGAAGGGTCGAAAGCCTCAGATGCTCCTAAGGGGGGTTCTATTGAGGAGCATGCAGACAAGTTGGGGTGACCCGCGTTAAGGGGCATGAGTTGTCTGTAGATGATTTTGGAGGTTTTGAATATAACAAGTTGAGAGGTGGGCATCTTAAAAAGGTGGGTACGAATATTTTGCCTTTCAAAAGAAGTGAGGTGGGACCGAGTTTATGTAAAAAGTTTAAGAAGGCAGATCATTATTCCCTTGTTAGAGATGCTGTTCATGTCAATATTGATGATGCCCCTATTACATGTACTAGGAAAATTGGGCACACGGAATATCTAATTAGGCATAAATTCTTCTAAATTTTTTTCCTTTAATTTAGTTACTTTTAGCACCTCGAACAACGTAATCGATTTGATTTTACCTTATAATCTTGCTACTGACTTATTCTAATGAATACACCGAGTTTCTGGTATTTCGTAATGATTTTACAGGTATTTGATGTCAATAAAGAAAGAAAGAAACCGAAAGAATAGAGAAAGAAAATAAGGAAAGTCAAGAGGGAAAAGTTGTAATTTTTACCCAGAATTCGGATGAGGCATCTAAAGAAAAGTTGAAGATATCAAGTTCATAAGTAAATAGGAAGAAACGTCACCTCAATCGGAGTCCCGGTGTGAAAGTTATGAGCAGTCAAAGATAGAAGAAAAAGTCGAAGGAAAATCAGACCGATCCAAAATGCAAACTTCCAGTGAACCCCGGACCGAAGACGGATCGAAGCTGAAGGAAAATAAACGAATCAATCCGTACCGAATCGATCCAGCTAGAAATAAAAAGAACTGATCCGGATCCCAACCGAACCGAACCAAAGGAGGACCGAACCGGTCCGACTGTCGAATTTTGATTTTTTACTCTTCCTCCAATGGAGAGTCCTGGTTAAGCTAAAACTCTTAGAGTCTTGTAGGGTATAAAAAAATGATTTATTATCATTCTAGAGGACGGAGAATTTATCTAATTTTCTATTCTTTATGTTGAAACCCTAGTTTGAAGATTCATAACAATTTTAATTCCAATATTGAAATTGAAGATTGTTCAGATTTCTGTAATTACAAGTAATTTTAATTAATGCTTTTAGTGCTTTAGTAAGATTAGTGATTAGTTTCTTCTTTCTAATCTTCTTTCTACATCATTCTTCAATTCTCCCTTAGTTTAATCATGATCTCCTGCAATTCAACACTAGTTTTCATTAATTTCATCATGTTAGGCTAGGTTTTTAAAGGTCGGGATGCATGAACTCAACCTGATGTGGTAGTTGCATGTGTATAAAATTAATCCTCTAAATTTAATGGTTTATTATGACCGTATTGCATAGAAATACGACAATTATAAATCTTTGGATCTCGTTTGCTTCAGGGTAACCGGGATGCTTCAGAATGCAATTTGAGTGTAACTATCGCAATACCGATTTACTCATCATCTGATTAAGTATGGTGCGGGCTTGAACCTCATATACGTAATGCTTGGGAGTACTAAATTCTGGGTCTAATTAATCATTTAAATGTATGATTAGTTTTATACCATCAATACACTAGGGTTGAGAGATTGTATTCCCATCCTGTTTTCTTCATCATATGGTCTAAATTTTAAGTCATTCGTCATCAGTATTTTAGGTAATTTAGAATAGTTGCATTTCTTTCATAATTTCAAAATTGCATTTAGTTGTAGTCAATTCCCAAAACAAATCATCTTTTCCTTTCTTTTTAGAGTCAGAGTTAGGATTTATTCGTCTATCCAACGTCATTACAATTTCATTGTCCTATTTCCCTGATGATCGATACCCGACTTATCGGATTATTACCTGAGCGACAGGCTTGCACTTGAGCCTAGAGAGTACGCACTTCTAAGACACATTCTTAGTCGCATCAATATCATTTCTGTAATTCCTTTACTGGGCTTAAAAACGTTAAGGCCTTCTCTAATTCGGGTAAAGCCACTTCTAAAGGGCTGGCTAGGGGTAAGTCTAAGAGAGGGCATAATATTTTGCATGCGAGAGGCTGTGTCGAAGTGGAGAAAGGGGGAGATGATAGACATGAAGTGGACTTAAACAATTTGGCAATTTTTGTGGCAAGTGAGAATGTGTTTAACTATTGGGGGGGGGGGGGGGGGGGGGGGACTTTCCCAAGCATTACGTTGAGAAATCTAGTGAGCAGGGGGGTAGGGGAGTAGGTTGACCTTTTACATAATTAAAAAACTCTAAGTTGTTAGTGGATCTTGAAATTCCTAGGGAGGGGATGGATTTTCGTGAAAGGGAGGAGGACACAATGAAGCCTCTAGTTTTGTTAAGATCCAATAGTCAGCTTAATAGGACGTTTGGGGTCAATCTTTTGGGGCATTCCCTTATTAAGCGAGGTAAGTGCTTATCCTTCTTACAATTGATGGGACCATGTCTGAATTCGAGTAAGGTGCTGTAAAGAAGCTTTCTGAAAAGAAATATTAAGGGTAAGAGTGGAAAGAATAAGAAGAGGGGAAAAGTGGGTAGAGTGCAAGACCTTCTAAGTGCGTAAGAGTCGATGGTCAATTATGCTAATCCACTTTTGACACTTGTTCCAAACAACGGTATTTTTCATAGACATTTAAATTTATGGGGTTCCCACGATAGGGATCCTGTGGTGGGTGGCTTGAGAGTTGGGGCTCAATCGTGTTATGATTATGGAGAAAATAGTGGTGTGGGGAGAGCCAATATGGAGTCCGGAGCGTGGCCAGTTGATTCTGAGGTTGTATTGGACGATAAACCGAAAGTGGAAGGAGGAGACGGGGGCTTTGTATATACTAATTTGACCAATGATAAATTGTGGGTGGATATCGAAATCCCTAGGGAGGATGAGGCGATTGGAGAGGGAGAAGAAGAGGAGTGGGAAAAAGCCCCGATAGGATAGTTAGAGAAATCGATTGGAGATTTCAGTAAGGTGGTAGGGGTAAACTACAAGGGGAATGAGAATAAGGCGCGTGCTCTTTTTGCGAAAATAGGAGGTTACGGGAGGGCGTAGGTTCTTGTTGTCCTCTTTGTGCGCTTGTTTTGCTTCGGGCGGTGTTGTTGGTTTTGTTGGAGTCCAGGGCTGGTTGGTTTTTTTGGTTGGTGTTTTGGGGGTGGCAGAATCTATAGGTGCTTGTAGGTTTCTATGGTGGTTCTTTCTTGAGTTAGTGGTCTTTGTTTTTGGTGGAGGTTTTTCTTTTTCTTCCTGTCTTTCTATTGCTTGATGTTGTATAATGCATGTATACGGGTTTCGCTCCCTTAAGCGGTTTGGTTTTATATATCATTTATCTATCAAAAAAATATGAGGATACTTTTGGATTTTTGTTTGATCTGAACAAGTTAAAATCTTTAGATGATAATAGTTTCCATAGTTATTGTATCAAGTTACAATAATTTTTAACACAAGAAAGGACGTGTGATATTGATGGAAATGAATTGTTTTTGGAATTGTAAATTTTGAAAATGACTTTACCAAGAGAAAATAAAAAATCAGTTGAGGTGTTAGACTATATTAAAAGAATAAACGGTTGTTTTTCTAATTTTGAATTATTTATAGAATAATTTTGACTATACCTGTTACTATTGGTTCGAGTGAAAGAAGTTTTATAATATTAAAAAGAATAAAATCTTACTTTTGTTCTATCATATTACAAGAAAAATTAAATGAATTAGCTATATTATTAATTACCATAAATTTGTCAAAAAATAAATATATTTTATTGTAGTTTTACTTTTAAAAAAATTGGGAGCATACTTCCTTTAATATGGATATTTTGTAAATACGTATAGGGGCCTAGTGTCACACCCCAAAACACTCATCATGAAGTTATGGGGTTCATCATGAAGTTTGGGTACGAGCAAACCTCGTAACTAAGGGAAAATATGTTAGTTCACTTTGACTAAGGCATTCAGCTAGAACAAAGTGGTTATGCAATTCAAAGTTATCAGATTGTGGGGAGCTGGGTTCTTTCGATCATTTGGTAGTTGACGTTTACTGTTACCACTGTGGAATTTTCGTTAAGAACATATATAAGGAGGGGGTACCTCCAAGGCAAAATTCGGTATTTAGCCATAAGTGCTGCTAGGCTCAAGGCAATTTCGTGGGCATGTTTGGGTTATCCATATACCGAATGTGGGATTGGTAGTGCATGGATATTGGGTCGTGATCAAGAAATTCCTCGATCACACATGTTATGCAACATCAGTTTGCAACAATGGGCTGGGTTGCTAATAATTTTGAGGTGGCATTGTCTTAATTCGTTGATTGTTGCTAGTTGACTTCAAAGAGCAGTTGTGCTTGTCCCAAAAACAGATTTAGGTAGTTTTTATGGGATTTGCTGGGCTGGCTAGGTGTAATAACGGGATTGCACCAATATGGCACATGTGGATCATGGGATAACTCTTTGGACACGTGTTGGGATACTGATGCAGCAGTTTTAAAGAAGTCCCATGGCAGCTACGGGGTAGAACAGATGTAAAAACGGGATTGCATCAGTTGGGCACTTGGAAATCATGGGATAACTCTATAGACACCTGTTGGAAGGATAATGTAGCAGTTTTCAAGGCAGTTTCGTGGAGAAACCTGGCAGCATCTAATTAAGAAACATATCCTAGCAGTTGGGGATGTTAACTGCGTTTTTGTACTCTATTTATAAGCATTTGCCCCTTGTATTTTTAGGCAAGGAAGCCTTAGGCAGAAATTGAGTGTTCCTTTGTAATCGTTGAGTGATTAATAAAGGTTGGGAGTTGAGTTACTATACTTTTGTGTCTTGTATGCGTGTTCCTCATATATTGTGATTGGGTTTGCTATTTTACTTGCTATAATCTTGTTAAAAGCAGGTTGTTCTACTGAACCTCGTGTATTGGTTGGCTGATCAGGTTTTGTGGGAAAAACTTGGTGCCTTACCGGAGAATTTTAGAAAAAAAATATCTGTGTGACAATTGATATCAGAGCTTTGTTTTGGAGCAAATTTTGGTGTGTTCAAACCAGTTTTTGAAGGGAAAAGTCCGAATTTATCAAGCTCAGTACGAGTTTGGCAAGAGTTTTCTTGAATTCTGCAAGAAATGGTAGGAGGCAGCAGTGCAGAATTACGAGAAAGGGTACAAAAATTGGAAGATTTCATTACAAATCCTCCAACGGATGTTGTTCCAGCAGTAGCACTCTCAGTAAAGTTGTAGGAATTGCGGTTGGAACTGCAACGTGTTCGAACGGTATAAGAAAGTCACATCCGGGAAACTGAAGAAAAGGTTGATAACCTTGCTGCAGATGTTGGTGTTTTGGCTGACGAGCTTCGTACTCGTTTGGGCAGACTTGATGAGGATTATGGGTTGCTAAAAAAGGCGTTGCTCAACGCTGGTAGCAATGACACTAGTGGTGTTGGTGTCAAGAAGTATAAAATTCCATAATCGAAGGCATTTGCTGGCGCAAGGTGGGCGAAGAAATTGGAGAATTTTGTGTACGATATGGAACAGTATTTCAAGACTGCTCATATCAACGAAATGGAGAAGGTTGAAATCACCACAATGTACTTGTGTGATGATGCAAAACTTTGGTGGAGAACACGGACCGAAGATAATAGCAGGTCTGAAATCAGTTCATGGAGTGAACTAAAGAAGGAATTGAGGGATCAATTCTTACCAACAAATTCAGGTTGGCAGGCGAGGGACACGTTGCGACGCGTGAAGCATGACAAAACTGTGCAGGATTACGCGAAAGAGTTCACGTCGGTGATGATGGATGTTAAGGGAGTGTCCGAGGAAGATAAGGTCTTCAATTTCGTTTTCAATCTTCAGCCTTGGGTGCAGGCTGAATTGAGGAGACAAGATGTGCGTGATTTTCAGCAAGCAATGGCAGCAGCGGACAGCCTAGTGGATATCAAACTTGACCGGTCAGATGATGTTTCATATAAGTCCAAAGGTAAAGACAAGGTTGTCTCAAAATCGGGCAAAAGATGGAGGGACAGAATATGACAAGGGAAATGGGGCTGATGGACAACCAAACAAAGGCAAAGGTAGTTATTCTGGGTGTTTCATTTGCAAGGGTTCACACCTGACAAAGGATTGTCCAATGCGAGAAAAGCTTGTAGCAATTCAAGTGGAAGAGTCAAGAGATGTTGGCTCAAGTTCAGGTGGGGGAGATGGTCGTGTCAACCCCTTGGCTTTGTTGGGCGAACTCAAAGCAATGGAGTATAGATAATTGGGCGATTGAAGCCTTAGTATGCACAGGTTGCAAGAACCTCGCATTACCAAGAGAAACTTCTGCGTTATGTGGTAAAAACGTGGAGGTTAGATCCGAGCCAAAAGGAGTTTGGTTTTTTGTTACACTTAGGTTGAATCGAAGATTTCAGTGGCTGTTCTAGGTGAATTCCAAGTTTTGTTGGGAAATTTTCAGTGGAGTTGGAATTTTCTTGATATCGACGAGGTCGTCGAATTCTTTTAGTGGGGGAGGGTTTGTCACACCCCAAAACTCTCATCATGAAGTTTGGGTACGGGCAAACCTCGTAACTAAAGGAAAATATGTTAGTTCACTTTGACTAAGGCATTCAGCTGGAACAAAGTGGTTATGCAATTCAGAGTTGTCAGATTGTGGGGAGTTGGGTTCTTTCGATCATTTGGTAGTTGACATCTACTGCTACCACTGTGGAATTTTCGTTAAGAATATATATAAGGAGGGAAGTACCTCCGAGGTAAAATTCGGTATTTAGCCATGAGCGCTCCTAGGCTCAAGGCAACTTTGTGTGCATGTTTGGGTTATCCATATACCGAATGTAGGATTGGTAGTGCATGGATATTGGGTCGTGATCAGGAAATTCCTCGATCACACTTGTTATACAACATCGAGTTGCATCGGTGGGCTATGTTGCTTATAATTTTGAGGTGGCATTATCTTAATTCGTGGGTTGTTGCTAGTTGACTTCAAAGAGCAGTTGTTCTTGTTCCAAAAATGCATTTGGGTAGTTTTCATGGGAGTTGCTGGGTTGGATAGGTGTAAAAACGGGATTGTACCAATGTGGCACATGTGGATCATGGGATAACTCCTTGGGCACGTGTTGGGATACTGATGCGGCAGTTTTAGAGCAATTCCATGGCAGTTACGGGGTAGAACAGATGTAAAAACGGGATCGCATTAGTTGGGCACTTGGAAATCATGGGATAACTCTCTAGACACCTGTTGGAAGGATAATGCAGCAGTTTTGAAGGCAGTTTCGTGGAGAAACCTGGCAGTATCTAACTAAGACGCGTGTCCTAGCAGTTGGGGATGTCAACTGCGTTTTTGTACTCTATTTATAAGCATTTGCCCCTTGTATTTTTAGGCAAGGAAGCCTGAGGCCGAAATTGAGTGTTCCTTTGTAATCGTTGAGTGATTAATAAAGGTTGGGAGTTGAGTTCCTGTAATTTCGTGTCTTGTGTGTATGTGCCTCATATATTGTGATTGGATGTGCTATTTTACTTGCTATAATTGTGTTAAAAGCAGGTTGTTCTAGTGAACCTCGTGTATTGATTGGGTGATCAAGTTTTGTGAAAAAAACTTGGTGCCTCACCGGAGAATTTTAGAAAAAAAAAATATCCGTGTGACACCTAGTATGGTTGATCACCAAGAACCCAAAGATATCTGATGGCGTTTTTTCATAAAATCACGGTAGTTCATGCATTGCTTCGATCACCATCACCGATGACATTAAACAGAATGTTCATGCTCTACGGATACAGTCAAAAGAATCTTGGTACTAAAAAGTGTGACATCCTTATATGTGGTGCGTTGTCAGCATATGAATTATCTTTCTTCTAACCTTCCATGTTACAACTAGCAAAAAGATTATATATATATATATATATATATATATATATATATATATATATATATATATATCGACATATAATATGCATTCAGTGAATTTGAAACTTATGTACAGAGTTTTCTTCAATGAAATAACGTCGTCGATTTTTCTCTTGTCTCCATCTTGGACTATAAGGAGTTGGCTACAGAACTTATGGTTGGCGTGTAAGTTGTAACTTGTGTTAATATAGTTGCACTCTATATATCAGTAGGCTGTTCTTATACTGTATAAACATGGGACATACATTAAATAGTTCCTCAAATAGTTTTTAATACACGTTTAGTTCAAACTTTTTTATTTGTTTCAAAAAGTCTCTCATTATATTGTTAGCGCGAACTTTAAAAATAAGAGAATATTGATTAAATGGGTGTTTGAGAAATTTTTTGGGACAAAATAAAAAGACTTTGAGTAATAATGTATTAAAAAATATTTGAGGATTTTTTTTATATTTGATCATATAAACAAGTCGTTTTATGTAAATTATTTCTGTTTTATCTATAGTGGACAATTCTTCTTTTACATAATTGGCAATAGAAAAGTCTATAAGAATTCGTAAGTTTTTAGGCATTTCTTTCTTGAGGAAGTGTATAAAATAGATCTAATATCTTTTTGGCATCTATTACCGGAGTACAAACTTTTTGCTAGTTAATACGAGAAACCTCGTAAGATAAGTGTCTAGATAATTACGTAACCTATTAATGTCCAAGTCCTTGAGGATACACGCATGGCGGTTGCCGAACAAGTTGAGTAATGAATATTGGGCCAACTTCGATTAGGGATGGCAATTTAACCCGAACCATAGGAGTCCCGCCCCGCCCCGCCCCTAATGGGGCGGGTTTTAAAACCCGATTAATGAATTAGGAGCGGGTATGGGTTTAAGAAAAAAACCCGTTTATTAAATGGGGCGGGTTAGGAGTTAGCTGAAATAAAACCGCCCCGCCCCGCCCCGCCCCGTTTAACTTATGCTTATATAAATATCCTTTATATGTATGTTAATTATAATTAAATTATATATATATATATATATATATATATATATACACACACTCTCACACACTAAAAAAAATCTTTATATGTATGTTAATTTTGTAAAAGATTTAAGTGAAAATATGAATTGACAATTGGAGGATTGTCTCACTTATTGGAATACGAGCCATTGTATACCTCTAAGACTATAATGTAATATTTTTAATTTTACAATTTTTAAAATTAACGCAAACCGTAGGAGCCCCGACCCGCCCCGTTTATTAAATGGGGCGGGTTAGGAGTTAATTTTCAAAAATCCTAACCCGCCCCGCCCCGCCCCGTTTATTAAATGGGGCGGGTTAGGATTTTTGAAAACCCGCCCCAAACCCGCCCCGTTGCCATCCCTAACTTCGATAGTCAATAAACCAAACTGTTAGGCATATAAAAGTCGGATATGAGAAAATCAATGCCCTAAAGAAAAGTAAATGTGACTTTTTGTCCCTCCCAACCACGTCTATTGTTTTTTTATTGAATGTTTTAATATCTAATTTGATATCAAATCACGTTATATATAGGCAAACGGTCAAATTGTTTCACGTATCCTAATATAAATATGAGCATTTGTTAGTCTCATGTCACATAACTTCATTTATGATAAATTTAAGAGATTTATTAAAAGTAAAAGTCCGTCTTAGAAAAAAAATAATGCCATGTCACATAACAACAATTATTATAAATTTATTTTGGATGGAATGTTCAAATACTTAACACAAACCATGTCTATGAAAATTGACTCATGAGTATTCAAATGGACTCTACCAAGTGATCCATATGTATTATGACACATCATTTGGTACATATTAACATCCATTTACTTGCCACTTTATTAGAAAAACATGGTGAAAGAAGAAGAAAAAAAGAGAGAGAAGATGAAGAAGAGAAATCTATTTTCTCATTCAATTGAACTCAAAAACTGTAAAGGACAAGTAAGGTATATAATGAACCGCATGTAGAAACCGCCTATAGACCGCATTTTTGTTTTTTTCTCTTTTTTTTTTTTTTTAGTTTTCTATTCTTTGTTTTAACCGTTTTCTATATATAAAAAAAAGTCATATTAATATAATAAAACAGTTTTTTTATTAAAATTAAACAGCTTTTTATTAAAATTTAAAAAATATTTTTTTTCATAAATTAAAAAAAATATGTTTACTAATAAAAAACGCTATAAAATAATTTTTTTAATTAAAAACAACATTTAAACAAATATTTTTCAAATTTAAAAAAAAAAACTGTTTAATTTGATGTCTTAGAACCATATTCCCGAGTCCACATCATTTGTTGAATGTAGGTCCGCGCCAGCAGCACTAATTAATCGCGATATTTTTTGAATAAAATATCGCGATTAATTAGTGCCGCTGGCGCGGACACACATTCAACAAATGATGTGGCCTCGGGAATGTGGGTCCGCGCCAGCGGCACTAATTAATCGCGATATTTTTTTATTAAAAAATATCGCGATTAATTAGTACCGCTGGCGCGGATCCACATTCAACAAATGATTTGGGTTCGGGAATGTGGGTCCGCGCCAGTGACACTAATTAATCGTGATATTTTTTATTGAAAAAAAACTGTTTTATAGATTTTTTATTAATAAACATAGTTTTCTTTATTTATGAAAAAAAATTAATTTTAATTAAAAGTTGTTTAATTTTAATAAAAAATATTTTTTTTATATTAATAGGAAAACTATTTTTTTTTATAAATAAAAACTGTTTTTTTTATTATAAAAGACTATTTTTTTTATATATATAAAAAACTGTTTTTATATGAACAAAAGAATAAAAAACTTAAAAAAAAAGAAGATAAAATGCGGTCTCCAGGCGGGCTAGGAGGCGGTACATATAAAGTTTCTCATAATGGAAAGACAAATGAATGGAAAGTTATAACGGCCTGTCCTATAACTAACAAAACTGTTACAAAGATAAAGAGAGGATAAAAAAATAACTAACTAAAAATAGTTAGTAATGTAATAATAACCTAAAACAAAAAATTGTTATATTCTATTTTTCAATAATCTCCTTCAAGATGGAAGGAAAATGTTTTGAATTCCCATCTAGATAGGGAGATAAGAAAAAAGAGAGAAATTCGGTACTTGTGTAAACAAGTCTCCAAGTTGATGCCGAGTGAAAACATGCATAATCTTTAGGTGTCCTTCATGAATTTTCTGACATAAACTACAAGGCAAAAAGCTCCTACAAATATCTAAACGTACACTTTAGAGAGAAAGACTCTTTTATATTTCAAAATTTAAGTTTATCTCAAATAAAGCTTACAAGTGGGTATTTAAAGGGGTGGAGTAGCTTAGGCTCCAAGCTAAGCCACTAATTATAAAAATGCCATTATTATTCATTACCTTTAAATACAAAATAGAAATAAAGGAAAATACAAAAAATAGAAGTAAAGAAAAATAAGAAAGAACAAAAGACAATAAAATGACTAATAAAACCCTAAAATAAGGTCCAATTTCATTTATCTTCCCCTCTTAAGACCAATCTCGTCCTAGAGCGTAGGAGATGAAAGGCCAAAAAGGAAGATAACCATCAAAGAGATCTCCACTAGAAATAAGAGTCATCCTCGGACACGCCCTTTGTACCGGCTTGCAATAAATCCAGGGAGAATAGGATCACCATCCAAACATGGCCGATCAACAAAATCTGGGCCCGAGATTCCCATGTTGAACCTCTTCAGTGCTACGCCGTGAAAAATATCCACCAAACGTATGTCAAATGTCCACAAACCTGCCATCAATCACATCACCCAAGATAACCACCTCTTCCCCAGTAGAGAGAACTATCGATCCATCCTCATCAAAATCATCATCCCCATGCTCAAAGATAGAGAAGAAATCGCTCAAATCAAATATTTTCGGCTAGCGAAAGTACGTGCAAGTTACCCAACCATCCTCAACAAAAACGTCAAAAAAATGATTGCAATCAATCATCTGGGGAGGGGAATTTTTATCGTTGATTTGACCCGATTTGGTAAATGAGGGAGGAAGAATGATTGGTTGAAGCAATTAATCTTGAACAAGCCGCCGATAATCTTGAATTGAGCTTCGAGAGTTAATCGGGGTGAAAACGTAATTTTTTTATGTCTGGGGTTTGAAAAATGGGTGGTGGATTGGAGGGTTCGGGGTGGTGGTGGAGGAATTTTGTAGGGTTGGAGGTTAGGGTTTGTAAATTGTGTATTGGATTATAAAATGGCAGATGAAACCCTAGGAATGGGTTGTCATGGATCTTAAATGGAGGGTTTATGTAATGAATTTGGATTTGGGGGGAAATTAGGGTTCAAAATTCGAATTTTCAGGGTGGTGGATTTTATGGTGATGATGCGGAGCGAGAGTTAGCGTTCTTGATGAGATCTTGAATGTTTTTTCTCCATTCTTGATCGCTTTTCTTCAATTTTAGAATCCCCCACGATCGTTGTTTTTATTTCTTCAAAGTCCTCGAGAGAGTAGCGTACGATTTTGATATTCTACATAGACTGACACATTGTTGTTGTTTGGGTAGGTTTAGGGTTTCGGAGGGTGGTGTAAGGGTTTAGGGTGCTTTGGGCTAGGGTTTGGCCACTTGGGTGGGGGGTGGGGGGTTATTTGGGTTTTGGAAATGATGAGTTGAAAATGAAGATCAAACTTCTTGCTGAATTCTAGGGTTTGTTGATCAATCTTGTCTCTCAATTCTTGCCTCTACTTTTGAATTTCTTCATGTGGTTGTTTGGATTTTTTGGGAGCCATTGAGAGTATTGTACGATTTTAATTAAAAACATACACTGATACACCAACACTAATGTAGAGTGACACCCCCTCTGATACCCATTTAACATAAACTACACGTCAAAAGGCTCTTATACATATCTAAACATACACTTTAGATATAAATACTCTTTTTTATTTCAAAATTCAAGTCTACCTCAAATTAGGCTTATAAGTGGGTATTTAAAGGGGAGGAGTAGCCTAAGCTTCAAGCTAAGGCACTAATTACAAAAAAGTCATTACTACTTCTTACCTTTAAATACAAAACAAAAATAAAGGAAAATACAAATAACAAAAATAAGAAAAAAAAATACAAAAAAAAAAAACGACTAATAAAATTCTAAAATAGGGACCATTTCCATCATTCTCCAACTCTTACAACCAATCTCATCCTCGAGAGTAGGAGATGAACGGTCAAAAAGCAAGATAACCATCAAAGAGATCTCCACTAAAAAGAAGAGCCGTCCTCGAACACGTCCTTTGTACCGGCTTGCATTAAATCTAGGGAGAATAGGATCACCATCCAAACATGGCCGATCAACAAAATCTTGGCTCGATATTTCCATGATGAACCCCTTCAATGCTATGCCACGAAAAACATCCACTAAACGTATGTCAAATGCCACCAAAAATGGGTCCACATACTTTCCATCAATCACATCACCCAAGATCACCACCTCTTCCCTGGTAAAGACAACTATTGTTACATCCTCATCAAAATCATCATCCCCACGCTCAAATATTAGGAAGAAATTTTTTAATTCAAATATTTTCGTCTCGCAAAAGTGCGAGCGAGTCACCCAACCATCCTCGATAAAAATGTCAAAAACTCCCCAATACATAACCCAATTTCATCGTTTTGATCTTTTGTTGCAATCAACCGGCTTGGGAGGGGAGATTTTATCGTTTATTAATGAGGGAGGAAGAATGATTGAGTGACTCAACCAATCTTTAACAAGCTACCAATAATCTTGAATTGAGCTTCAGGAGTTGATCGGGGCAAAAACGTAATTTCTTTTATGTTTGGGGTTTAAAAAATGGGGTGTGGGTTGGAGGGTTCGGAGTGGTGGAGAAGGAATTTTGTAGGGTTGGAGGCTAGGGTTTGTAAATCGTGGATTGAATTATAAAATGATAGGTGAAACCCTAGAAATGGGTTATCTTGGGTCTTGAATGGAGGGTTAATGGAATAAATTTGGGTTTGGGGAAAATTAGGGTTCAAGATTTGAGTTTTTAGGGTGGTGGGTTTATAATGATGAGCCGGAAGGGAGAGTCAATGTTCTTGATGAGATCTCGAATGTTTTTTCACCATTCTTAATCACCTTTATTAAATTTTTGAATCGCCCACTATTGTTGTTTGGATTTCTTTAGAATCATCAAGAGAGTAGCGTACGATTTTAATAATCTACATACACCGATACACTGTTGTTTTTTGGGAAGGGACAGGGTTTGGGAGGGTTGTGCTAGGGTTTGGGAGGGTTGTGCTAGGGTTTGGGGGGGTTGGTATAGGTTTTGTCTATTTGGGTGGGGGTCGTGCGGGTTACTTAGGTTTTGGAAGAGATGAATTGAAAAAGAAGATCAAACTTCTTGTTGAATTCTAGGGTTTGTTAATCAATATTGTCTCTAAGTTCTTGCCTCAGCTCTTAAATTTCTTGATGTGGTTGTTTTCTATTTTTTGGGGAACCGTTGAGAGTACTATACGATTTTGATAAAAGAAAAAAATACACCGATACACCAACACCAATATAGAGTGACACCCGCTCGATACCAATTTGACGTAAACTACGTGTCAAAACGCTCCTACAAATATCTAAACACACACTTTAAAGAGAAAAACTATTTTCTATTTCAAAATTCAAGTCTACCTCATATGAGGCTTACAGATGGATATTTAAAGGGGTGGAGTAGATTAGGCTCCAAGTTAAGGCACTAATTACAAAAATGCCATTACTACTCCTTACCTTTAAATACGAAAACAAAAATAAAGGAAAATAAAAATAACAAAAGTAAGAAAATACAAAAGAAAATAAAATAACTAATAAAACCCTAAAATATGGTCCATTTCCATCACTCTCCCCCTCTTAAGACCAAGTTCTTCCTCGAGCGTAGGAGATGAACGGCCAAAAAGCAAGACAACCGCCAAAGAGATGTCTACAAGAAAAAAGAGACGTACTCGGACACGTCATTTGCACCATCTTGAAATCAATCCAGGGAGAATAGGATCACCATGCAAACATAATCTATCAACAAAATCTTGGCCCGAGATTCCCATGGTGAACCCCTTCAACCCTACACCGCGAAAAACATCCACCAAGCGTATGTCAAATATCACCCAAAATGGATCCACATACCTACCATCAATCACATCACTGAAGATCACTACCTCTTCACCGGTTGAGACAACCATCGATCCATCCTCATTAAAATAATCATCCCCATGCTCAAAGATTGGAAAGAAACTTTCCAAATCAAATATTTTCGGCTCGCGAAAGTGCGAGCGAGTCACCCAACCATCCTCGACAAAAATGTCAAAAAATCCTCAATACATAACCTAATTTCATCATTTTGATCTTTTGTTGCAATCAACCAGCTTGGGAGGGGAGATTTTATCATTGATTTTAACCGATTGGGTGAATGAGGGAGGAAGAATGATTGGGTGAAGCAACCAATCTTAAACCAGTTGTCGATAATCTTGATTGAGCTTCAAGAGTTAATCGGGGCAGAAATGTAATTTCTTTTAAGTTTAGGGTTTGAAAAATGGGTGGTGGGTTAGAGGGTTCAGGGTGGTGGTGGAGAAATTTTGTAGGGTTGGAGGCTAGGGTTTGTAAATTTTGAATTGGATTGTAAAATGGTAGGTGAAACCCTAGAAGTGGGTTGTCTTGGATCTTGAATGGAGGATTTATGGAATGAATTTGGGTTGTCGGGGAAATTAGGGTTCAAGATTTGGGGTTTTGGGGTGGTGGGTCTTATGGTGATGAGGCAAAAGTGAGAGTCAAGGTTCTTGGTGTGATCTCGAATTGAAAGGGTGCCCAATGTGTGTTTTAAACAAAACCAATTTTTCTCCTAAAATTATCCAACTTTTAACTATGCACCAAACCAAGTTGTGAAAGTCCAATTCTTACTTTAAACCAATTTTATCTTGATTAATCCTAAACATGCATCTAGTGATTAAAACAAGTAAAATAAAGTAAAGAATACTCACAACGCCGGATGTACGAGGAAAAAACCCAAAACGGGAAAACAACCTCTGACGGCCTAAGCCAGAGACAATCACTATGAATGTGGATTTACAATGAACAAACAAAGACTCACTCAATGACTCTATCCCCATGGGTCTTGACGCTCTTCTGATCTTCAACCACTCCTCTCACAGTGCCCACGCAGAAAGTCCTTCTTCCACGATACCTGTCCACAACACACACGTCCACGTATGTCTCGGTATCCACCGATTGGCTTTGATTCGTCTATGATGTCAAACAAGAAGTCCTTCTTTTTGCTTCACCGCAAAACCCTTCTATTCAATGTGTAGAACAAACTTCTTTGGTGCCGCAAGATCACGTAAGCATATAAGAATGATAACTCGGATCTTTGCAAACTCTAAGGATGTGTTTATGCTTTGTAAACCTTAGAAAACATATGCAAACAACATACTGGAATGTATTCTATTTTTTTCCAGATGAACACTTATGAAATTCTGATAGAAACACGATTTAAATAATAATTTAGCGCCTCCTCAAAAAATGTGTCGTTCGAACGACAAGGCCATGTCGTTCGTGCGACTTAGGCATCTCGTTCGAGCGAGATCCCTATATCGTTTGAACGAGCTGACGTGTCAGTTTGACTTTTTGACTTTTAGCTCAAAACGTCCCTTGCAAAGGAGATCCAAATAAGTCAAACTCTATTTTGAGTATATCAGAATAAAACGTAGTGTAAACACTTAAAACACTTTTAAAACATTTTAAAATATTTTTTTTATAAAAATACATCCTTATCTTTTATAAAAAACAATTCCAATCACCATTAATAATACGCATTCATACCTGAGTGATCTCGGAATGCAATTAACTTTGAAGATGATTAAACTTGCACTAATTAAACATCGGCATGATTTAATTATTTGAAGCTTTGCCGCACCGTCTTCAATTTTCTTCAATACGTCATAGACCAAGTGAGATTGTGACAAAATAAAAATCTCCCTATGACATATTACAAACACAGTTTTGTTCACGGAATTAAGTCAAAATAATACATGGACTCAATTGAAAATTTATGTCTTTACAAATCTCCCCCTTTGACTATTCCGGGACAAAACTAAACCAGTGAAATGCCTAAATCGGGCCGTCAAGCCGTATAACGCCTAAATTCCATCCCATAAATCCAAAATCAAAAATATAGGACACGAACTAGTATATGTAGCACCGGCAAGCATAAACTGTCTGAATGTGATTTAGACTTGAAATTTCGAATCACTGAAGCATACCTACACACATGAAACAGACAAACAAATACCATGCGAAGTATGGAGGAACAAATGAAACCAATATCCAAATGATACCAAACAATAATAGATACCAATATGAATAGTCTCTGAAAAATCATTTGTTAAACAATTTGAGCAATAAACTGATACAAATGTGTACAACCAATATGAGATACCAATTTGTAAACATATGTAAACCAAAACATGCTCAAATCTCCCCCTACATCACATACATATCTCCCCCTTTTTGTCTTGAATAGACAATCCCGTGAAAAGATAAACCAATCAAAATATCAAGCATGAGAATATACAAACTTGAATCAATTTGATACCAATTTGAGAATTGAAACTGCAAGATAATCATGAAACAACCAGCTAAATATGATCAAGAAAGGACAAATTAGTATCTAGTAAACCAATGGATCACACAAAAGAATATATCAATCTAATCAAGTGTGACAAACGGACTATATGCAAAAAAATAATATGGAACCAATTATAACCTGCATAGAAACCAATCAGTCCAGAAAAAAAACTTTCGGTAGTACTAAAAAAATACCAAATTAACCTAGAGGATTGCAAACCAATAAGAAGCTCCAAAACAAGTTGTCATTCGAACGAGCCAGGGACATCGCTCAAACGAGTTGAGGATGTCGCTCGAATGAAGTACAACTGTCGTTCGCGCGAGATGGATGAGTTGTTTGAACGACTTCGCGCGACCTGCCAAAATTTTCCAGAATCCCAGAAATATAATATAATATTGCCCAGTGAAAAAATTTCCACAAAAAAATTCCATGAAGGGTCTGACAGCAGCAAAACAGTGTTAAAATAGTAGGCTTTTAACACAAAACGCAAAAAACTCATACAAACTAAATATGTGAGTTACATGCAAACATAGTACCGATGTGCTCAAACATGGACATGGGATGAATGGGCGTGAAACTACAACAAATGAGTCACAATTCCAACACATTGAAATGATCAAGAAGCTCTAATTGATAGCGATAAATCATCAAACTTTATCATATCCATATGACAATAAAAGTGTGAGCTTAATGAACTAAACATACTACATGCACACAAATCCATAATTTTGACGATTCTACAAACAATAGCGTCAAATTGCAATGTTTCAATCATTAAGATTAGTTGTGCAAACCCGTTTAAATTTTTAATCCATCCAAACTCCCTCAATAATATCATATTTTCTTTAGAATGAACTAAACTAATTTGGCCTTTTTCATAGCATATTGCATTTTCTTTTGGGTTCTTTTTAAACAGTGGCTTTCACGAAGAGTTAATTTTAAACTCTCGCAGCCCTTTCCCGTGAATCACTCATCATTTTTTTCAATTGAAATCCTCACGGTAAACGGTTCTTGCATGCACACTTCTCCTTAAGTCTACTTACGCGTAAATTATAAGATTGAGATAAGAACGCCTCACCAAATTCAAATATGCAAGAGAAGTCAAACATCCATATAAACTCGTGCATGTGTGCAATATTGGCATATATACAAAGTCGAATCAAAATGCATATCAACTTCGAAACAACCTCATATAAACAATGGTTAAGATCATTCTAAGCATCGATAATAATGACCAAATGTCCTAACCACATGAATAATGAAACGATTGGGGGGGTTCCAAGCACACCAATATGCCACATCAAACATGAAAACTCAAAAACAAAAACTGAAAATCTTGTTGGCTTTTCAAAAGTTTTCTCAAAAACAAAATCTTTTTGTATTTTTCAAATAAGACTCAAACAAGTAAAAAAAATACAAAGAGATAAACATCACATCACACTAGCAAATTATAAACATGATGCAAGGGCTATCGAATGACAAAACATGCAAGCTACTATCCATAAGAAATAGCAAGAGATGAATCATGTGCATGCATGTGAGAATCAACCAACGAAGCATTTAGCATCTCCAAAACGATTTCCTAACCCAAACAGGTGTATACCTAACAAAACGGGTTTTGGGAACCAATGGGACACTACGTTTAATCTTCCTAGGGTCTTTTCTAAGATCAAAACAAAAACTCTGAAGGTGTCCTTTCCTACCACAATGCGAACATGTGAAAACACGACGAGGAACAAGACCTTTAGGTTTACCTCGACGAAAAAAAATTTGTCCATTGCATGGTTATACATGCCTGATCTTTCCATGTTGTTTGCGCTTTTATAGGTAAATACATGGTAATTTCATACTCTACCTAGATAATTATTTTCTTATGTCAGTCTTTGGATTTACTTGTCATTGTGTTTAATCATACACTTATTACTAGCTTTAGTGGGTTTTCATGGAATATCCAAAGGGGGGATTGAAAATATATTTGTATTTATTTATTATACAGATTGGCTACTCTCGTGTCAAAAAATATTGAGTTATGCATTATTAGAGCCCATAGCTTGATTCTATGTAGATGTCCTAGGTGAGTGTTTCCTAAATCCTATTTGATTTCCTTTTACACTTCATACGGCATCAGCAGTTCAACACATCTACCAAAGCTACCTACTACGCGTTTTGTTTAATTATATCATTTCGGTTGGTTGTGAGTTTTAACATAACTAATTTACAAACACACGCAAGTTTTGATACTTTATTCCATGAGTTATAAATATTTTTGAAAATGTATAAACTTTTCAAACTTGAGGTTTGTATCTAAAACCTTGCACAAGTTGAAATTTGGTCTCTTTAACACAAGCGTGCGCATGGCATCAAATTCCAATCGTGCGCACGGTTATAAATTTCATAGGCATATTTGACATGTGAATTAATATCATTCAATGATATCTACACTGTACGCACAGGCAAAAATTTCACCATGTGCGCGGCACCCTAAAATTTTTCCAAAGCCAATAAATAAAAATTTGTCTCAAAAAATTCAACACATTGGCTTTGGTTTGTTTTGTTTCAACTCATTTTTAGAGGTTTTTACATGCTTTTTGCAATTACTCTATTAGTTATCTCTTTAGATTTTTCATATATGTCTATTGAGGCATTTTTCTTCAGGCATATGAGCATCCAATCTTTGTATTCGTTTGAAGTGATTGATAATGTTGGTGACTTTTTGTGGAGATTTATATTTGTTTTAAGGAGGGGTGAGACATATTTGAGTATTGTGTATGTTTAATTATATGATTTAGGAGAGATTTCTATTTTATTTTTTCCTGTTGATTCATATTGATATTATATTTATGAGAGTTCTCGACGAAAGGAAATTTGTCCATAGCATGGTTATACATGCCTGATCTTTGCATGTTGTTTGCGCTTTTATAGGTAAATACTTGGTAATTTCATACTCTACCTAGATAATTAGTTTCTTATGTCAGTCTTTGGATTTACTTATCGTTGTGTTTTATCATACACTTATCATTGGCTTTAGTGGGGTTTGTTTGATGATTCGGGACTAAGATTTTTTTGTTTTTCTTTTTTGGGGGGCGTGTTTTCATGGAATATCCAAAGGGGGATTGAAAATATATTTGTATTTATTTATTATACAGATTGGCTACTCTCGTGTCAAAAAATATTGAGTCATGCATTATTCGATCCCATAGCTTGATTCTATGTAGATGTCTTAGGTGAGTGTTTCCTAAATCCTATTTGATTTCCTTTTACACTTCATACGGCATCAGCAGTTCAACACATCTACCAAAGCTACCTACTACGCGTTTTGTTTATCTATATCATTTCGGTTGGTTGTGAGTTTTAACATAACTAATTTGCAAACACATGCAAGTTTTGATACTTTATGCCATGAGTTAACTGCATAAATATTTTTGAAAATGTATAAAACTTTTTCAAACTTGAGGTTTGTATCTAAAACCTTGCACAAGTTGAAATTTGGTCTCTTTAACACAAGCGTACGGATGGCATCAAATTCCAATCGTGCGCACGGTTATAAATTTCATAGTCATATTTGACATGTGAATTAATATCATCCAATGATATCTACACTGTATGCACAGGCAAAAAAATTCACCATGTGCGCGGCACCCAAAAAATTTTCCAAAGCCAATAAATTAAAATTTGTCTCAAAAAATTCAACATAGTGGCTTTGGTTTGTTTTGTTTCAACTCATTTTTAGAGGTTTTTTACATGTTTTTTGCAATTACTCTATTAGTCATCTCTTTAGATTTTTCAGATATGTCTATTGAGGCATTTCCCTTCAGGCATATGAGCATCCAATCTTTGTATTCGTTTGAAGTGATTGATAATGTTGGTGACATCTTGTGGAGATTTATATTTGTTTTAAGGAGGGGTGAGACATATTTGAGTATTGTGCATGTTTAATTATATGATTTAGGAAAGATTTCTATTTTATTTTTTCATGTTGATTCATATTGATATCATATTTATGAGAGTTCTAGATGAAAGGAAATTTGTCCATTGAATGGTTATACATGCCTAATCTTTGCATATTGTTTGCGCTTTTATAGGTAAATACTTGGTAATTTAATACTCTACCTAGATAATTATTTTCTTATGTCAGTCCTTGGATTTACTTGTCGTTGTGTCTTATCATACACTTATTACTGGCTTTAGTGAGGTTTGTTTGATGATTCGGGACTAAGATTTTTTTCTTTTTTTTTAGGGGTGGTGTTTTCATGGAATATCCAAAGGGGGGGTTGAAAATATATTTGTATTTATTCATTATACAGATTGGCTACTCTCGTGTCAAAAAATATTGAGTCATGCATTATTCGAGCCCATAGCATGATTCTATGTAGATGTCTTAGGTGAGTGTTTCCTAAATCCTATTTGATTTCCTTTTACACTTCATACGACATCAGCAGTTCAACACATCAACCAAAGCTACCTACTACGCGTTTTGTTTATTTATATCATTTCGGTTGGTTGTGAGTTTTAACATAACTAATTTACAAACTCATGCGAGATTTGATACTTTATGCCATGAGTTAACTGCATATAATATTTTTGAAAATGTATAAAAGTTTTTCAAATTTGAGGTTTGTGTCTAAAACCTTACACAAGTTGAAATTTGGTCTCTTTAACACAAGCGTGCGCATGGCATCAAATTCCAATCGTGCCCACGGTTATAAATTTCATAGTCATATTTGACATGTGAATTAATATCATCCAATGATATCTACACTGTACGCACAGGCAAAAAATTTAACCATGTGCGCGGCACCCAAAAATTTTTCCAAAGCCAATAAATTAAAATTTGTCTCAAAAAATTCAACATAGTGGCTTTGGTTTGTTTTGTTTCAACTCATTTTTAGAGGTTTTTTACATGTTTTTTGTAATTACTCTATTAGTCATCTCTTTAGATTTTTCAAATATGTCTATTGAGGCATTTCCCTTCACGCATATGAGCATCCAATCTTTGTATTCGTTTGAAGTGATTGATAATGTTGGTGACATCTTGTGGAGATTTATATTTGTTTCAAGGAGGGGTGAGACATATTTGAGTATTGTGCATGTTTAATTATATGATTTAGGAGATATTTCTGTTTTATTTTTTCCTGTCGATTCATATTGATATCATATTTATGAGAGTTCTCGACGAAAGGAAATTTGTCCATTGCATGGTTATACATGCTTGATCTTTGCATGTTGTTTGCCCTTTTATAGGTAAATACTTGGTAATAATTATTTTCTTATGTCAGTCTTTGGATTTACTTGTCGTTGTGTTTTATCATACACTTATTACTGGCTTTAATGGGGTTTGTTTGATGATTCGGGACTTCGATTTTTTTTTCTTTTTTTTTGGGGGGGGGGGGCTATTTTCATGCAATATCCAAAGGGGGGGTTGAAAATATATTTGTATTTATTCATTATACAGATTGGCTACTCTCGTGTCAAAAAATATTGAGTCATGCATTATTCGAGCCCATAGCATGATTCTATGTAGATGTCTTAGGTGAGTGTTTCCTAAATCCTATTTGATTTCCTTTTACACTTCATACGGCATCAGCAGTTCAACACATCTACCAAAGCTACCTACTACGCGTTTTGTTTATCTATATCATTTCGGTTGGTTGTGAGTTTTAACATAACTAATTTGCAAACACATGCAAGTTTTGATACTTTATGCCATGAGTTAACTGCATAAATATTTTTGAAAATGTATAAAACTTTTTCAAACTTGAGGTTTGTATCAAAAACCTTGCACAAGTTGAAATTTGGTCTCTTTAACACAAGCGTACGCATGGCATCAAATTCCAATCGTGCGCACGGTTATAAATTTCATAGTCATATTTGACATGTGAATTAATATCATCCAATGATATCTACACTGTATGCACAGGCAAAAAAATTCACCATGTGCGCGGCACCCAAAAAATTTTCCAAAGCCAATAAATTAAAATTTGTCTCAAAAAAATCAACATAGTGGCTTTGGTTTTTTTGTTTCAACTCATTTTTAGAGGTTTTTTACATGTTTTTTGCAATTACTCTATTAGTCATCTTTTTAGATTTTTCAGATATGTCTATTGAGGCATTTCCCTCCAGGCATATGAGCATCCAATCTTTGTATTCGTTTGAAGTGATTGATAATGTTGGTGACATCTTGTGGAAATTTATATTTGTTTCAAGGAGGGGTGAGACATATTTGAGTATTGTGCATGTTTAATTATATGATTTAGGAAAGATTTCTATTTTATTTTATTTTTTTCCTGTTGATTCATATTGATATCATATTTATGAGAGTTCTAGATGAAAGGAAATTTGTCCATTGAATGGTTATACATGCCTGATCTTTGCATATTGTTTGCGCTTTTATAGGTAAATACTTGGTAATTTAATACTCTACCTAGATAATTATTTTCTTATGTCAGTCCTTGGATTTACTTGTCGTTGTGTCTTATCATACACTTATTACTGGCTTTAGTGAGGTTTGTTTGAGGTTTGTGTCTTATCATACACTTATTACAGGTAAATATTGTATCAGTTCAAGCATTTATTATTCATGTGAACGAAAAGTTCAATTCGTCTTACGTCTCATGCAAAGTTTGTAACAAGATCTTAACAACTATAAATTTTGCAATGCAGAGAGTGCGTTTTTTGTTCCCAAGTAAGAACCAATCACTTCTTTTTACTAAAACATATATACTAGGATGCAATTAATATATAGTTTTTTACTTGATAAAATTTTACAGATATAAACTTCAAGTGGATGTAGAAGACTAGCCTGAAGATACAACATTTGTTCTCTTCGACAAGGCCGTTGAAAAATTGGTTGGATTCCCACTATCCCAAATTGACACAACTGAGAATAAGGTACAATAACAAATTACTAATAATTAATTTCTTCCTATTCGTATCTCCAATCCAATTAAATATATAGAGTAAACAACCCCTATGGCCCCTATAAACTAAACAAGTTTGGCCAATTAAGTCCCTGCACTAATAATTTGATCAATTTAGTCCTTGAACTAATATATTTTGGACAATTTAGTCCCTAAACTAATAATTTGGCCAATTTAATCCTAGAACTAATGTAATATGATCAATTTAAAAAGTTATTTTTAAATGGAATAAAAAAATAGTTTTAAAATAGTTTTTTTAAAATGGAATAAAAAACTATTTTTAAAGTTTAAAACTGTTTTTATTTTTTCAAAGTTGAAGAATTATTCTATTTTTAACAAGAGTTAAAACCTTTGAAATGTACCCCAAATAATTTTAAAAAATGTGAGTTTTTTTTAATAAGATAAATACAATTTTTTTTAAATAGGAAAAAAAGTTGTGCTTTAAATAGGATAAATACAGCTTTTCAAATAGGATAAAAAGCAGTTTTTTAAGATAAAAAGCAGTTTTTTAAGATAAAAAACTGCTTTTTAAATTAGAAAAAAACAGTTTTTTTCCCTTCTAAAAAAAACAGTTTTTAAATTTGACAATAAAAAAATAGGAAAAAAAACTGTATTTTTTTTAAAACTGCTTTTTAAAAAAAATTAAAATTGTTTTTTAAATAGAGAAAAAAACTGTTTTTTTAAATAGAAAAAAAAAATACTGTTTTTTATCCAATTTTTAAAAAAAAAATCTATTATAAAAAAAAAGTGTTTTTTATCCTATTAAAAAACTCACCATTTTTTTATTATTTGGGTTACATTTCAAAGGTTTTAACTCTTGTTAAAAAAATAGAGTGATTCTTGAACTTTGAAAAAATAAAAACAGTTTTAATCTTTAAAAAAAACAAATTTTTATTCGATTTTGAAAAAACTATTTTTATCCTATTTAAAAAAGAGTAATTTTTTAACATAGAAAAGAAGAAAATAGTTTTAAGCTATTTTATGGACTATGTTGGCCAAATTATACTAGTTCAATGATTAAATTGGCCAAATTATTAGTTCAAGGACTACATTGATCAAATTATATTAGCTCAGGGCTAAATTGGCCAATTAATTAGTTAGGAACTAAATTGGTCAAACAATGGGCCATAGATACACGAGCCTGACTCCATATATATATATACACAAGCTCATTCTCAGGCTCAATAAATTTAATTTGATAATGGGGAAGGAGTACTACACAGTTACAAAGTTCGATAATACTCCTAAAGATAATTCGACGCTTGAGGATTGTGAAAGCTCATCAAAGGTAATATATTATACATATTGGTTCAACTTAACAAAATTCTCTAATAAAACACAAGTTTTTTATGTCATATACAAAAGAATAGAAAGTACATTGTCGCCATTAAAGTACTCGGCTCAATCAAGTAATGATTGTCATATCCATATTCTTCAATATCTCAAATATATAAAATCGACTTTATAAAGTATTAACATATTACTTCATATCTTGCAGGAAAGAATATAATATAGCTTCTCTATATCGTCATACCATGGAGGCTATATGAAAGATACAAATACATCTCCAAGCTCATAAGATACTTACGAGATTATAAATTTTTGAGAAATTTTTGTTTTTGAATAAAATATTTGCCATACATTAACATACAAATTCTTACAATATTTGGGAAATAATTTCAACTTTTTTAAATGGCGATATTCATTCTCATTTCATTCAGCAAGTATATTGTCTAACAACAAAGTATAATATTAATCAATAATTTATAAAATGTTGGCGATGTGTGGCCTCCATGCTAGTAAATAAATAAATTTGTTGGGAATAAGAAACAAAGGAAGAAAATAGTAAATGAAAAAAAGGGAGGAGGTTGATCAATGAAAAATCAACCCTCACCTAAATCGAAGAAGAAATAGAGAGAAGTATGTGATCTTGTTCGTAATTAGAAAATCCAGCATAGTGATTACGGTTTGTAAATTCATCTCCTTGCTTTTTTGAAACCCTCGTAACTTTGCTAAATCAAATCCCAAAATCCCTTTTACGAACTCCCTTTGCTTATTCAATTTTTTTTTTGGTTAGAAAAGCAAAGTGGCTTTGTTTCGCTGAAAAACCACAAAGTATATATCGGCAATACGGTCCGATTCGTATGGTATCAGGTGATGCTTACTTATTTATCATCGATACTTGCAAAAAACGATACATTCACCGATACATGTTTTACCCCCCGATACGATACGTCCGATACATATCGTGTATCGACCGATATTGACAACATTTGTTCCAACAAGAAGCAGCATGAGGCACTAAGTACCGGCCCTTAAAACAACACATCATAGTGCAGGCTGACCCCCTTGATCTTCCCCAACAAAATTTTCAACATACAGATATCAACTGAATGTAATTAGAACATTATTCTTTTCTTTTTTTTTTAAAAGGTATGTGATTTCCACATTATATAATTTTAACACTATGAGAGTTGAATACATTCACATTGTTTTCACCAGAAGCAATGAGTCGATCCTGGATTTTCAAGGGTTTCATTTGAGGTGGAAAACTTGGCAGGCCGGCTTGTACAACCTTTTGGCTGCAGCCTGCTCAAACTTCTTAGTGACAGCTTCATTCTCTTCCAAATTGGTCTGAATAAAATACCTTATCCACCAAGATGAGCTCCGCAGTTTGGCCTTCACAAATATCACACAGTGGATTGTTATTCTTTTTTAATATCTATAAATTTGTCTCACACGGAATGCCTGAGTTAGCAAACAACACAAGGGATACACGCTAGCTAAGAAGTAAAATAAATAACTCATTATGCGAGAAGCAGACATTTTAATATGTCATATCAGCACGCATCTTGCCACTGATTTCCACAAATCGTGCATTATATTACTACATTATATGAACTATAAAGATATATTTTTACAGTAAATTGCCAAAAAATAATGGACAATTTACAATTAGGTCCTTGGTAACAATTTTTAAACATTTAAGGACAATTTACTATTAGCTCCACTTGTTATGCCACTAGCGTGGACTTCTACAAGAAGAGAATTAGTAGACCTAAGTGTTTAAAATTTGTCAAAATTCCTTTAGTGTTTAAAATTTGTTTGTGAGGGACCTAAGAGTACTTTCCCCAAAAATTAAAATAGAAATATAAGTTGCAAATACATCTCTAACTACTTATTTATATATAAAAAAAATATTTAAACAAAATATCTAAAAAAAATCCTTCAGCTGTTTGAATCATTTACAATTCCCCCAGCTCCATCCATGGTTTAGGGGGTATTTACAACACTGGGGTCATCGACATCAAAGCAATATTTTAGAGGGTTTCTTGCATTTTACCCATCTTTATAAGAATATGTAATATAGTTTAGGGTGATTTAATCTTTGGCCCCCATTTATTTGACCATATTCCACTTTGAATACCAAACTTTTCAATAATGTGACATTTGCCCCCACCCCCAGCCAAAAAAGTCATAGATACATTAAAAAATAAAAAATAAAAGGTACCATAAAATATTTGAAAAGGCATCATGAAAAATTAGTCATGGCATATTTAGTGGTAAGATTTATATATTGTGAACTTTGGCACTTAAAATGAAATTATCGCAAACTAATTGGTTCATAGACCAGATAATCAAGTAGTATCACATTTCTTGAACCAAATTCACACACACACACACACACACACACACATATATATATATATATATATGTAATATGGGAGAATTGGTTTTAAATTCCAAAATCTTATTCACACAATGAGACTCTCTCCAATTGGTTTTAAATTCCAAAATCTTATTCACACAATGAGACTCTCTCCGGAAAATTGGAGTATTTTGTTCAAGCAAAATGTTTCAATATTATTTTGCTCCACCAAAAACAAGGATGTTGCCTCATGATTGTGTATAATGCACTCTCCCGCGGCATTTCTTTTGTCCTCTCTCTCCCCCGTGGCAATTGGAATGCCGCTGGGCTAGTTCAAACATGGGTTGAGCAGCAGCCAAACCAAACATTCACCTGCCAGACTTACGAGGTGGAGATGAGTGAGAGCCTTTCAGGTTCATGATAAGTTACCTTGCTCTCGAGGACATTTCAAAATGGAACTCCAAGCTCCAAACACAATGCAAACCACAAAAAAGACTAGGACTGCATCGACATAGGGTGGAAGCACTTCGAGCCCAGCCTATTATCTTCATCGGCCAAGTACTGTTATGTGTCCTCTATGGATGGTTTGTCGTTGGAGGACAACACCCTCACGATATTCGCTCAACCGAGAGTTGATCGTCCCATCAACAGAAACGCCGCAAAAGAAAGGAAAACTGGCACCAGCTCCTCCACACCACCTTGCCTGAGTTCGTGGCAGACTTAAATGTGCGCTTGACCCCCCATGAAAAATAAAAACAGCAAATGCTAACAACACCAAACAAGTGTTGTTGAAGGCAAAACTAAGAATCGTTCTGGAAAAAGAAAGGGTGATGGAAAGAAAGGCAGAAGATTATATAATGAAGTGCGACTACTCCAACATGGAACCCCGTACACACGCGTATTGGAAGGATTGGATAAAGTCCATCCTCGACGAGTGGAAAGCTGAGCTGGCAGCAGAGCAGGCGAAGCAGACGCGAAAACGGGATTTTGAGTCAACAGGGAAATGATGTATTTTATGGTAAGAAAAATGTTTTTAAGTATTAGTTTTGTTTTTGTTAATTTAACATGTGTGAATTTAACTTTTCTTTTTATGTTAATTTAACTTCATAATTTAATTGTTGGGAGTTATTATTTGATTAATTGTGTAGCAAAATTAAATTGACGCAACACGTTTAATTGGAAACATATTTCCCTACATTAAAAAGAACAACTAAACAAAAATTAAAACTGAGCACCCTACAAATACTTGTTGCACTTGGAAGGCGTGGTATATAGTGGTAATTGCACCTAATGGGGTCTAACACTTGTTCTGGTTTTGAAACTATGTTTGGTTCCATTACTGGTGTGGTTTAGCAATGCAGATGGAGTTGGCGCCAGCGTGTTCTTGTCATTTTCGTTTAGATAATAATGGAAATCAGGGATTTAATGAAACCCTAGGATACTTCCACCGGTTAGCGAATCTCACATATCTTGAATACCCATCCTCATAAGTGTTGAATTTTCGGATACGCTAATCGGTGTAACCATCTGTCAATCACATAGCGTCACGAACGTTGTCATAACTTTCAGGGATAATGCTCATAATACGATGTAAAATCCCAAATCACTCATTGTTATGATGTCAAGTTCAAATCCATTAATACTCCTTTGTTGGTTAATAGGCAGAAAAGTGTCGTTGGTGGCGCGGCAAACCCAGCTGTCACACTAGACATTCTCGTGGCTATGCCACGCATATGTGACTTACACTGCTCCTGAACCAGCAAATTCGGGAGCATTATCCCCTAAAATTTGTTGATTTGGGAAGAAAATTGCATTTTGATCCATACTCTGGAGTGCCAAAACAGGCAAAGTAACAGTTTGCTTGCTTGATGCCTAGGAGGTTGACTAACACATCCTTGTTAAAATGGAGGGTTGACATTAACACTCCCTTTTCCAAGTTCAAATTTTAAATATTAAATTTTTCATTTGCTCCCAAAATTTCTTACCAAACTTGATGTATATTCACGACACATGGCGTAAGGAGGCGGATCCGAAAGAAATTTTCAATTTTTAATTGTGTTTTATTTTATTTTTATTAGTAAAATAAATGAATATTCCTTGGGAATATTCTAGGTTAGGGTACTTTAGTATTTTAGTCATGTTAGGGTCTTTACTTGGCCTCCAAATATAGCTAGGGGTTATTTATGTCTATTGTTTATTTTTGACCTCAAACTTTTAGGGTCAACTTGTCTAGCAAGCTACCCTCACCCATAAATAAGGCCTTTGGCCTCCATTTGTAATCACAACTTGACTTTTATAAATGAAAAGAATTAGAGTGAGAGTTCCCTTTATTTTATCATTGTTGTTGTGTAGTGTAAATTAATAAACTTATGCTACCCACTACACATCAAATTGGTATCGCGTGATGTTCGTTCTTGGTATGTTTTTGCATCAAATGGTGTACGAAGCCCGGTTCGAGTTATGGCTTTAACTCGGAATAACCGTTCGGCCGAGAGGGTGTCTTGGCCGATAAATGTTCCCGTGGAAGACAGGTTTGTGATCGAAACCCTAAAAATCGATCAACTATCCAACGAATAATTGTTGCGACGAATGGACCTCTACCAAGGGCACGATGGAGCCACAATGAGCAAGCCCAAGAAGTTATCCGCCACCAACCACCACATTCGTCACAATTTGAGGAGGACCAGGATGGATCAGGAGGAAATGAGGATCGGAAGGATGAGGAAAGCCCCTCCGACAGCCTCCTCGGCCTCCGAGATCGTCCCCATTTCAAGCGGCAAATCAGCAAACACCCCCTTGGTCCCACAGCACATCTTTGGAAGATCTGACCACCGATTTGGTCACTTTTGTCCAAAACAAGGGCAAGGTGACGATCATGGCCAGCGAACCCATTCTGACACAGCCATGCGCCTCCCCCCCCCCCTTTTCTTCTTAACTGCTACCTCCTTCAAACTGGAACCAAATCGCATCGCCTCGATCTACCACCATAGAAGAGCAACAACCTTCGTCGGACCAAGGCAACCCGCATTGGGGCCTTGCGCTCCCTGTTGAAGGCTCGTCGATTAAGATTGACCCTCCTCTGGCCCCACAATAGTGGTTGACCAGGAAAAAAAATCTCAGTTGCTTCGCGATTAGCCATCTCGGCGATCATCCATCGTTTGCGAGCTCGAGTGATGACCTACGGCCACAAAAGGTGGTCGACTAACCTCGGACACTTTCTAAGGTGGTTAGGTTGGATGAGGAAGCTGCTATGGATTGTCAAGAGAAGGTCTATATTGAGAAGATTGGGTTGCTCAAATGTCCTTTGTCTCAGCTTGGCCCATTTTTAAGAGACACGCCACTTGAGTTGAGAGTTAATGGTCCACAAATTGATTTTATATGGGTTATTTTTGTCTTTTGTTTATTTTGTCAATTTTAGTCTTTTAGCTTTTAGGGTTAGCTTGACAAACCAACCACACCAAATAAATATAAATAAGGCATTTGACCTCCATTTGTAATCTAAACTTGACTTTAATAAATGAAGAATTAGTTTCCTTTATTTTATCATTGTTGTTGTTGTCGTTGTGTAATGTAAATTAATATGCTTCCGCTACCCACTACACATCATTACTTGCAATTTTTGCATCTCTAAGTCACTTTCTAGAGTTCCTTTCAAACCCTTTGCACTTTTCTCTGTCTTCTCTAGGACACCTCTCTTCCAACCCCAGCAAGCCAACACCAACGATCACCAGGGTACGCTAGTGGTTGATTGCTTTAGGGTTTTTAAAAACCCGATATGGTGTTTACTTTTATGTTCTGTAGATCTAACTATATCACAGTTGAAGCCTTTCTTCAACTAGGTATATTATGTGTTCTATGTGCCTCTCTCTCCCTCTAAAAAGCAAGGACACTTTTGAGTATGCAACGCGTGTGTGTCTGACACATGTTGAACATCGACACTCTCGGATACGCGTCAACACATATGTTCGCGTGTCCATAATTTAAATATAGAATAAACATGTCTGACACTAATTTTTTTCATGCCCGACACTATTACACGTGTTTATACTTAATGTATAAGTATATAACAATATAGGTTAAATTGATGTCATCATTTCATGCATCATCCACTAAGAAATATGCCCCAATGGCACTCGAACGACTCTCCGCTGATGCAGTCTGGCAGTTAAAAAACCTTCATTTCCATGTTCTGCTTTAAGATATTGATTCATTTTTTTAATATGTATTCGAACATGCATTTTTTCTTTCTTTTCATTTTCTTTTTTCCTATATATATAAAAATGTATACATTTATCAATGTGTTGCCATATCCTAAGTTTTTTAAATTTATCATATCAAAGTGCATGTGATATGTTCGACGCGACACCCTCTTCATGCTCCTTAGCTCTCCTCTTTCTCTACTTTTCTCCTCTTTCATTTGAGATCATTCCCCCATACTTTGGCAAGACCTTGTAGCTTTCTCACGACGAGTTTGACACATTTGTGGCCCGAATAATTCTTGAGATCAAACTTTTTTCATGGTTGTTTTGCGTGAAAATGGATCTACTAGTGTAAATCATGCCATCAAAGCTATACACAACAGTAAAAGTATAGAATAAAGATAAAGAGAGATAAATACGAGATTTAGAGTAGTTCGGCCATAAAAATGAGCCTATGTCCATTATGAAGCCTTATTCTCATTAACTCTATACATTTAATACAAAATTAGGGGCCTATTAGGCATGAAGAGTAGAGAAATGGGCTAGATACACAAACATACATATGATGTGTTGTAGAAGTCGTGGCCTTGTAGAGTAAACTGGTAACAGTCCGCGACTATGTCTGTCTCGGGTTGCCAAAGGTGACCGAAGTGTGAACTCCAGTGTAGAGAGAAGTTAAAGAGAGTTGGGTAGAGATTCGCTACCCGGTTGTTGCTAGCCAAATAAGGGGGTATGCACCTCTATTTATAGTAGTTGATTTAAGACCTCACGTGAATTGTACACGCGCCTGGTAGATAAGGATATGTGAAGGAATATTTCTAGAAGGTGAACCGTTGGCAGTCCATTGATGACGTGTAAGGGTCTGCTGCCTTGCCTATCCTTCTGGAGTCATGCTGAGATTGAAGGGACGCGGCCTGTGAGGCACCTAATCGTAGCCTTCTAAGTAGTCTGTGCTTAGGTTCCACGGCCTTTGAGATGCTAGGTCGTGGTCTTATATGTTTAAAGGGAAAATGGAGTATAGTCTACGGCCTGGTTATGTACCAGGTCGTGGCCTTATTTACAGACCGAGGCCTTTTGTTGATCCTTGAACATATCTTTATGTATTTGTGTGGGCTTTCATGCCACCCGTCTCTTGATCATTGGATGACATATTTCAGGTACAACAGAATCCCCTCAAGCCTCAGTGCTAATATGTAAGTGATTTAGTGTTGGGGCTTTGTTCTTATCCGCGAACCATGTCTTGAAGCTGAGGCCTGCTGTTGAGAGGATGAGCCCTTGTTAATGTCGAGGCCTACTATTGAGAGGTTGAGGCCTTTTTAGGGCTGACATCTTGTTTATGATGAGGTCTTGTTGATGCCGCGATCTTTTGTTGAGGCGTTTCAAATTCTACGATATTTTAACTTCCGCAACCTCTTATATAAATGGTTTGAGGTCGTGGCCTCATATACCTTTGTATACTTTGAGAGCAGAAGACTTGGAGAATTCGACAACCAATGCGATTTTTGGCTTTGTGAAGGCGATTTTCGGCGACTCTTGTTCTTCAATTTCAGGTTAGTTTCCTCCCCTTTTTCTTGCAATTTCTTTCATGTTTGCTTTTATCTTAGTGTTAATTTGTTGTTATGCGCCTGAAATCAAACAAAAACTGCAATAATTTGTTCTGGGGGTGTTGGGTTTTTGTATAACACTTTGAATCAATACTTTAAACAATAGATCCTTTTCGTGACTTGGATCAATCCTTCCCCGAATCAAATCAAAACTCGTTATAAATAATATCCTAAACACGAACCATTAATATGGATCCCAAAATGTACAAAAATCTAATATTTTCTGGGTTTGGGGGATTATTGGTGTTTTTAGTGATTTGCTTGATTTGATGGGGTTTTAGGTTCATTTAGTGTCGACTTCTTGTTGGTTGTTGTTGGTGAGGGTTTGTAAGGGTAGGATATGTGATTGGATTGCGTTTTTAGGCTGAAATTGGAGGATTTGGAGCTGATTTTGAAGGATTTAGGGTTGTTTTGCGCTAAGAACATGAACTATTGTTCGTGGTGTGTTCTTGGTTCAAAACCGAGTTTTTCTTCATTTTGATCTTGCCAAACCATTGAATAGTAAATCTGAGTGTTTCTGTTTTGGCCGCGGATTTTTGTAATCATTACCTTGCGCACTTAGATTTGCACGCTTAGAACTGTTTTAGATATTTGAATAAGGTCGTGGTCTTTTAAGTTAGGCCGTGATCTTTTCGAGTTGTCTCATGTCGACCGTATATGCCGCAAACCAGTATGATTAACACATAGGAATTCATGGCCTTAGGTGTTTTTTTTAGTCCTGGCGTTCTTTTTCATGTTGTTGCGGCCTTTGTGCATAAAGTCGTGTTCCTTGAAAACTTCTGAGTAATTACGTTATAATGGCCATGGTCCTCTAACTGCGGAGTTTATTCTGCTTTTACAGATACTTGTTACGGCCTTATGCATTGGAATACTTGGGAGTACTTCGAAAGTTTCTGGATAAAGCACTTTGGAGTTTTTTCTCCCGTGGTGTTAAACATCAAATCCTTAAAATCAGTGGATCTTGCAAACTGAAAGAATGTCCAATCTGCATACATGTTGATTCTGATTCCGCAGATTCTAACTGTAGAGAACCTATGGAGACTGCTGGGACAAGCCTTAGAGCAGAGGAGGGCACAAGTTCCACAAACTATCAAAAAATAACAATGGAGAGGAATATAAATTATGGGGCCGCAGTTCCTGGTAAACAAGTCCAAACCACCGTGGAGATGAGGAATACTAAAGCTGGGTCTTCAAGCCGCGACACTGATCCAGAGAGGGAACCCGAGGCCTTAAACGACCTTGCATTATGACTCAAGAGTGGTTGGCACGTCTGGTTGAGGTCTGTGAATTTCCTGAAGGGACTATATGCTTTGTACCCTCCGCGGACCAAGGAGCATGTCCTGCGGTCCCTGATGACGGAGTTTGCTTTCCCCTTCACCTTTTCTTCCTTAGACTAAGGCTACCAGTCATAGTTGTCAAATCGCGAATCGTATCGTGAATCGTTTACCCCCCGAATCGCGAATCGTGAATCGAATCGGTCGAATCGGAACCAAATGATAAAAACGTAGTAAAACATAAGTAAATGGGATTTAACACTATAGAATTGGTAATTCAGCGTAGTATGACAAAAAACTAATCGTAGCACATGATAATATACCAAAATATATCACAAAAATTAACCGTAGCACATGTTCTCATTCATTTTAAGATTAAAAATGTAAAAAACAAAAATATATCATAAAACAACCTACATATTAATTTAAAACAATAAAATAAATACAAAGGTTAATTTAAAACAGTAAAACTGTAAAACAAATACTTTCAAAAATTTTAAATAGGCCTACCTACTAAGATTAACAATATTAATTTAAAACAGCCTAAAAAAATTACAACAATATTAATTTAACATAGTAAACCATATTAATTTAAAATAATAAAACATATGCTAAGATTAACTATAAAACAATATTTATTTAAAACAATGTTCATATTAATTTAAAGCAACAAAACAAATATACCTTCAAAGATTTTATAACAAATACAAAAGTTCTAACAAAAAAAAAAAAGCAAAAGATAGAAGACACTCAGCCAAGAGAATAGACACGAAAAGTCGGCTGAAAATAACCGAGCCAAGAGAACATGTTTTTCTCTAAAACTCAGTATCTTAACGATATCCTTTGTTGTTTGCTTTTTTTTTTTATTTGTTTTATTAAAACACACGTATGGTTATAAGGTAAAAAAAATCGCGAAAAAAAAAAAAAGTTGAATCGGAACCGAATCGGGAATCGGACCCGAATCGGAAGATTCAAATCGTGAATCGCCGATTCAGTCCGATTCTTTAGACATTTGCGATTCTCAACTCGATTCGAATCGTTTTATGTCAGAATCGAATCGAATCGAATCGTAAGATTCGAATCGCGAATCGTAAGATTTTGACAACTATGCTACCAGTCCCAATAAAAATTCTAAAGTGATGAACCTAGCCCCAGCCGATGTAGATCCAAACAGGTGGAGGGCTATCCTGGCGTACTTGGTTGCTTGGAAGAAAAATTTCTAGAGGGTTATAATAGACGTGGAGTTCTTCAATTTTTATAGGTCGAAGGAGGATAGGGTGAATAACCCTTGATACTACTACATGGTTATGCGGCATGCCAGTAAATACTTCATAGCTGGCAAACCTTCCAACACCAAAAACTTAAAGGCAAGTATTTTTTCATCTCTGGGAACAGTGGGAAATAAACCTCGCAGAGTCAGAGCGAGAGAGGTCCCATAAACTTCCGTGGTCCTTGGGTCGTTCCCCTTAGAAGGTAATAACATCTTTCTGATTTGGCAGCCTGTGTACTTTATACTTGACCTTATTTTTTCCAACTTGCATCTTTGTTTTGTTTTGTTGCAGTCCGTGCAGGCTTGATTCCCTTAAAACATCAAAGGGATAGAATTGAGGTCGCGGTTTCAATTTCTAATAGCAAGGACTTTCCTTCCATGGTTACCTTGAGAGCCTTTGTACAGGCTTGGTTATTATAATGTGCATATTGCACCTGTCAGACCAGCTAAAGGAGGTAAAATAAATCTTTAGGCTAGAGCCTATTTTGTCCTCAAATAAGTCTTTTACTGTGTGAACTTCTTTAATCGTTATACTAAACATTCTCTTGTTATGCAGTTACATCAGCGGAAGGTGAGTCAATTATTGAAATTAATAAGGAGTTGCTTATTTCCCAGCTTGATGAGCCGGAAGAAAATGTTCACGACATGAAGCAGGCCCTAAGAAAGACCTGGAGGAAAAGAGTTGCGGACAAGGATGCTACTCCAGCTGACTTCCCCACTGATGTCGCGGCTGGTGGTTCAAACCCACCACTTGCTGAGGATGCCGCGTTAATATATAGCTAAAGCGGGCTTAGCTTCTCCCAATGCCGGGTAAAAAAACAAGAGTTGGTACACTCTGGGCATATGACCATCACTGAGACGCCTCCGCGGACTTCAGATGACGCGAACGTCTCAAACTCCTTAAAGCAGGGTTTTCATCTCTAGGCCGCAACCTCAGGTAAGACCAAGAGACAAAATCTCCATGGGACACAGGACACCGCGGTCCCTGAGATGAGAAAGGTTGCTAACTCCTCAGACCTTCAACATTTGTTTAAAGAGGATGCCAAGGACTTTGAGAGCTATCAACTCTATTGTCTTTCTCAGGGTAAGCACGTGTATATATCCACGGTTTTTTCTTCATGTTGTACTTTGTTTTTACTAACTTCTTTTGGTTTATTTGTCCTCTAGGCCGTTGAGGTAGCCATGAGTCAGAGGGCCAAGTATGCAGACATTTACGCTCAGCATAAGGCCGCAGAGGCTACACATAATACTGAGATGGAAAAAGCCAAGTCTTCATCATTTTAAGGTGGCAAGATGTTTGCAGTTGCGTCTTTCCAAGCTGCAAGTCTTGAGGCAACTTCTAAAGTGGAGGCCGCTGAAAAGGCCAGGAATGAGGCCGAAGAGAACTTCAAGCAGGCCGTAGAGCCACTCAAGGTATCCGAGACCAAGTGTTTGGAAGCAGCAAAATACGTGATAAGAAAGTCGTCAACCCAAGGTCCAAAACCATACCGCAGCTATGCAAAAGATGGGGGATGAACACGTCGTGGCTCTAAAGAAGGCTGCTAAAGATGTCGTGGCGTCTTTCAAGACTTCAAATGACTTCTAGCTTGGGCAGAATAAGCCCTACATCTGCGACTACAAAGAAATGAGGCACAGAGTTGCCGAAAATTTCCCTAAATCCAAAGATACCGTCCTTGTTTGGAGGTTCTCCGACGCTGAGCACACTCAGTACTGACTTGAAGGAAACTGAAGAGCAACACCTGGAAGAGAGGGAGGCCGCGGCAACTCAGTTGGAGGCTGAGGAGACTCTGACTGGGATGGAGGAAGGTGAGGATGATGATGAAGGGGATAAAGAGTCTTAAACTTCGCGACTTTTTATCTTTATTTCTTTTGAGCATGTAATTTTTAATCTGTTGTAATGAGATATATCCTGATGAATGAAATCTACTTTTATCTTCTGCAGCCTTGTGTTTTTATTTTGCCTTTGCCTTGCATGCTGTACTTTGTAATGAATCTTTGGTCTTCAATGTCTTCACTTTGTAGCATTATTTGAATTGCAGCTTGATTACTTATAGCCGCAGCTTATTGTTAACTTTTGTACTTAGTTTTACTGCTAGACTTACTTGTGGCATGACCTTTGAAATTTGCTAGACGCTTTAGGTTACATTCCACGGTCTATGGGGTACTAGTAACCCACAAGGCTTGCCTTGTAACATCCGTGGCCTTAGATTCTTTTATGATGAATATTTGCTTGATTGGGGTCACGGCCTTGTGGTCGAAGGGCTCGTCGCTTCCAAACATATCTTGTTGAACTCCATTGTAGCCGCAGCCAAAGTAACACGTCTGGTCCAAAGGCTTTGAATATTACTTTGCGACCTTCGGGGTACTAGTGGCCCCCCAAGGCTTTAGGGATGGCACGTTGCCCTTTGCTGGTTGTGGACATTAGTAAGTTGTCTTCATCTTCCGCAGTCTTCCAGTTCTTGAAAACTTCGAAATATGACAAGGTATATTTAAAACCCTTCACGGGTTATAGGATATAAGTAGCCAACCAAGGCTCATAGATTATAAGTGGCCCCTTAAAGCTAATAGGGTATAAGTAGCCCCTAAGGTTCATAGGGTATAAGTAGCCCCGTAAGGCTGATAAGGTATACGTATCCAATCAAGGCTCATAGGGTATAAGTAGCCCCCTAAGCCTCATAGGGTATAAGTAGCACTCTAAGGTTCATAAGGTATAAGTAGCCAACCACGGCTCATAGGGTATAAGTAGCCCCCTAAGGCTCGGTCCCACTTGTTGATAAGTGAGGGTATGATATTCTGAAGTCCGCCCCCAATCTAGCAAAATAAACTCACTCCAATCAGGCAATCGTTGTTTTAGAGGATCTGACCAAAACCCCTAGCACGAAACTCTTACATTTCGACCTTTGTGCGAACTAAGTCTGATTGCTCTGACCGAAGTTTGCGTTTCTTATGACTTAGGTTTTCTATGGACTAAGTCTGATTGCGCTGGCCGGAGTCTGCATTTTTATGACTTAGACCAAGTCTGGTTGCTCTGACCTGAGTCTGCATTTTTTTATGACTTAGGTTTTGTTGTTGGAGATGAATCTGGCTTCGTTTCTCAGCTCCTAGGTTTATCGCCGCGGCCTTCTCTTGTGATTGGTGTTAGGTTTTTTGTTAAACCTGTTGAACATTATTACAAAGGAATTAAGGCAAACTATTAATTTTCATTGATATGAATTTGAGGGATACAGAATTTGCTTTTCTAGCTAACTATGGCCTTGTAATAATTACAAAAGTAGAAAATTAGCAAAATCTCCCTTAAAATAACTTTCAGGCCGTGGCCTTCTGGTTGCTCAGTTGTGGGCCGCGGTCTCTATGAACCTTAGCAGCGTCCCTTGCCTGACGAGTCTTTCAACCTCATGCTTTAGGGTGTGGCACTTGTTGGTTGTATGGTCGCGGCCATTGTGGAATTCACACCATTTGCTTTTGTCTCTCCTACCAATGGGAATTTTGAGCTTCTCTGGCCATTTGAAATAGTTTATAGGTCACAGTTGAGAGGAGTAAACTCTTCATACGGTTTCTCCGGATGAGCCTCATGCTTTCTTTTCTTCACCCCTACCAATTTTGCCGCAGACTTCCTTTTAGAGGTCGCGGCCTCTGTCGTCATTTCAATGTCTTCGGCCTTCAATGTATTAGTAAAGGCTGCGGACTCTAGCATTAGAATTCTTTGACCGAGGAGATTAATTTGTCCTCGAAGTGACGCCTGACCTTCGTAAAGATGGTTGATACACCTCATTAGGTGTGCCACGTCTTTAGTCTGCATGTACCCTGATCCTAAGCTGCCTTCCATGTTATGTTCTCTTTAAATAGTTAGTTCTTTAGAAAATCTTTCCTATCTCTGATATGAACTAAACATAGTGAGAAATCCAAGAGTCATAGGAAAAGCAGAACCATATGGGGACGGGATTGTTCCATCGAGGTGTGGCCTATCAAGCCAAAAGAGATAAGGTCGTGGCCATCATCCTTTATAAGAAGTTTTTCCACCACGATTGATATGATCGAACACGGTTTTCTCATAGGGTGATTACACCAAGTGGACAATTTGCCGAATACCTGTCCTTGTACGAAACGATAATGTAAACTCTGAAAAGTTGGTAATACATCTTAACCTATCTCTGGCGGTTTAACGATCCTTGAGGCGATAGCCCTTTTGGATTTTGCCCACTGAATCATTGGTTTGTAATCCTACGACCTAGCCTTATGCAAGTCAACCAACCCAAAAGCCATAAAACATGTTATGGAGGTTTTTAAGCATTTTTCGGCATCTTCGGTATGAAGGAAAACAATTTTTTAATCAAAAATGCTAAATATGCTAGAAATAGAGGGTTTGGGTTTAATTTGTCACTGAGGCCGCGGCCTGTAACATAACATGTAGACCTGGCAAAATGTGGCACGACACGACAAAAAATTAACAGTTAATGGGTCAAGGCTTATCGGGTATGAGTCACTTTCGAGTGAAAACGATATGCCTGTTAAAAATAACGAATCGTGTTGGTTAAATTTGTTTCACCCGCTAACAACCCGTTAAGCCCTGAATATTGTTCATGTCATACCGGGCGTGTGACATGTTAGTAACCATTATGCCCCGTTAAGATATGTTGGCAAAAATTATAATAATATTTTTAGTTTGAAGGGGTTACTTATGTAATTTTGCAAGTAAACCCTAAACTAATCAAACACCTCTTCTCTTTTTTTCTTTCAATTCATCACACGCACACACCCAATAATGTGTTAGACGAGCAAGCAGGAGGAGCGGATCATTTCATCACACGCAAAGGTCTGTAACATAACATGTAGACCCGGCGACCTCGTCGCACCACACTTTGATACCCCGCACTTTTATGGATAATTAAATTTCATAATTGGGCGTAATTTGGAGATTTGAGGAATTTCTCTTAATAGTAATTTTTGGAGTTTAAGAGGGTTAGATGATTTTCGATGTGTGTTACATTTACTTTTGGGATTAAGTAAATGAGTTAGACCATTTTAGTTTCAAGTCGCAGTTCGGTAAAGCGACAAAGGATGATATTTTAATTGGAAAACCCGTATCGAGATGGGTTAGGTTTAATTAGTGAATTGCGGTTAAGTGACTCGGATGGAGATTTCGAGTGCGCGGTTGGTTCCGGAATGGCCGAAATAGTCAGAATAGAGTATATGGGAGTAGTGTTTAGGTTTCGGGGATTTTTGGATTAATAGGGACTCGCAATTGTGTAAACGAGTCATTTTTGGATTTAATAGGGATAAACCCTCTTTTCTTACCCTATAAGACACGAGAGAGTGAGAAACAAAGGGAGAAAAGAAGAAGAAGGGAAGAAAGGAAGAGAGAGAAGAGGAGAGAAAAGGAGATTCCGGCCAAACTCCGCTGGATTCGACTCGAGGTCGTCGGATTTTATCCACGAGGCAAGTGTTTACTTGCTTTATTCTTTTTGAGCATAAATCTCATATCATAATTGGTAATAACACACTATATGATTTTGGGTTGGGCTTTCGTGAATCAAAACGGGTTTTCGAAAGTTTAATGAATAAACCCCGGATATTATCCAATTTGAGAAACTTTGGAACTAATTGAAATCGATTATTGATTATGGGGTTCTAGGATGTTTAGAACTCTTTTTATGTATGTATATATTGTTGATTGAGGTTGGGGGATGATAGGAGAAGAGATAAAAGCTTGGGGGAAGCTTTAATGGCCGAAACAGAGCTCGGAGAAGAAGCTGACATGTTCGGTCGATCGATCGACGGCCCCTAAATTATGATTTGAGTGAGGTGTATGCCTTGGGTTAATTGAGAGTAAAACCCAGGGCTTACTAATTTAGGGGGTGTTCGGGACGAGTAACACTCAGGGTAATATTTCGGCAGGCGATTATATATATATATATATATATATAATTATATGCGCGTAGAAATATATATGTGTATGTTGCCTTTATGTTTGGAGTAAATCCTAGGATGTGAGTAGGATGAAATTAAGGATAGGAGCTAGATATTTTTGAACGACCATCCGGTGTCGGTGGCGACGGTTATTATAGGTGGTGCGATACCTATGGTATTAAGATAAGTTGATGGCATACTTATCTAGTTAAGTACAGATTTATATATTCGGGTTTATATATAAATCCTTGGTAGTGATTAAGGTACGAGTTATATATATCAAGTGTGATAATACTTTTGGGTTTAGTACTTTTAAGTGTATGAGTGCTTATATATTATTACGAATGGGAACATTCGGAATTGTTGGCTATCGCTATGAAAGTTGGCAATTATAGCCATATATATACTTGAGAAGCGATGTAGATTATATATACGCTGGGATTACAGTATATAATATAATATGATACGAATAAATATATCTGTGTGTGATTGTTATGTTTGTACCTTAGAGGTTGATTCCACGGGCTTTCCTTTGGCATAGGGTTGGAACAGACAGATTATATATTTTCTCTAGTGCGATCCGGGGAGGTTGCGCGATGTGAGTGAATCCCCTGGCTTGAGGAGCAGGGAGAGTATAGCCCCAGGTCATCTCGTCCCGCGTAGGAGTGCGATGTGTGTACTCCACTTGCAGAGGGAACATGACCGCCTCCACCGTTGTATATTTTTACCATGACCATGAGAGAGTCTGGCTTGGTACTGTGGTATAGTGAGTAAACCCGGATTCGGATAGCCACTATGAGACTGCATCCTCAAGTTATAGCTCGGAGGGATGGTTATTATACTTATGATTGTGATAGGTATAATTATGTACTTAAGGGTGATAGTATATTGTTTGTATATAAAAATGAATTATAGGGTCTAGTAAGAACTATATATATATATATATGCGAGCTATATATATACGCGTTATGTGCTGAGGACCTGATGAATCCCGACGATCAACATTGCCAGGTAGTAGTGTATCGCGGGGGTTCCTTATTTGGATTTTGCTTCGCGAGACACCCCACGCACGAACGTAGAGCAATGTTGGAAATGGGGAGAAGTTTAGCCCTTAGTACTTGGGTTTAGGCGGATTTCTAGAAGATGGGTAAAACCGGTGAGTTAGGCAGGGTAGCTTAACTAGGTCGTTTAAAAAGATATGCGATAGGTGTGCACTATTAGAAGAGGGGTGAGGGGTATCTCATGGGAGTGCGATACCAATTTAATTATGAGATAAATCATATTTTAAAAAAATATCGCATTATGCACTTGCAAAATATTTTCACAACTCGGGCCCTGACCCGTTTATCTATTTTTCCCCTCTTTTGCTATATATATGTATATATATATATAGGTGTCCAGACACAGGGACGCCTGGATGATGATTCCTTCGAGTCAGACGTTGGCTGCAGCAGCTGTGGATGCATACAGGTTTCTTATAGACGTATCTATCCTTGAGATCTAGATAGGAGGTATTGTAGAAACATCTGGGCCGAGAGCCCAAATGTATTTATTTATTCTTTTACCGCCTTTTAGTGCGGCATTCGATTTAGTTGTATTATGTTAAACCGAGTATTCGGTTATTTTATTTCATATTCAGTTGTTGCATATATAACAGTGTGAATGTTTTATTTTGTTTGTTGATTAAAAAGATTAGTTAAATAAAATTTTGACGCCAGCCTAATAGCTTACTAGTAATTAAATTGGTTTTCGACAGTGATGCTAAGAATGAACCATATGAGACTCCTGTTTTAATTTGGTACAGGATTGATCATCCGGTATTTTATTAGGGGGGTGTCACACACACCAGATCAACAAGCCGATCAAGGATCAACAAACCGATCTCTTTTTAAACACACCGGATCAACAAATCGATCTCTTTTCAAACACGCAAAGGTCTGTTCTCTCACTCTTTTTCTCTCTTTCTCTATCTATCTATCTATATATATAATACAAATATTAATAATACAAACATGTATTATAGTGTGATCTGTTTATGGATATATTTGTTTGAGTGGAAGATATGTTGTTTAAGTTGAAGATTTAATACAATCTATAATAGATATTCCTAGATATCTGCGATCTGTTGCGATTTGATTATGTATAATACAATCTATAATAGATATTTGTTTGAGTGGAACATTTAATAAGGATAGAGTAGAAGATTAGTTTATTTGTGATGTTTATGTATAGATCTGTTTGTTTGTGATGTTTATGTATATTTTTGTTTTGAGATTTTATAACTTTTGGGCAATGATTGTATTTTTTGTAGGTCATATGCAAAATTCTTCAATGGATGTGGAGGATTTGGGTCTCTCGGAAGAGGAGACCGGTGAAGAAGCTAAAATAGAAATTATCGATAACGAGTTCACTCCACAAGATGGTGGGAAAGTGAAGTCAAAGAAAAAATCTGGGTTCCTCGGAAGAAAAGGTCAGTTTGTTGAACTCTATTTCAAGAATTACCACTTAAAGAGGATAAAAAAGAAAAGCTCAATGTCAAAAATGTGGGGTAAAATATATATATCCGAAAGTTCTTACGGGACTGGGAATATGTTGGCCCGTATGAAAAATTGCATTAAAAATGATGCAACTAACGTTAGACAACTTTTGTTATCCCAATCTAAAGGTACCTTGTTAATGAAGAATCCTAGATTTGATAATGAGGTTTTTATTGACTTACTAGTTGAGGCGATTATCAAACCCAATTTGCCGCTTAATCTTGTTGAGTACGATGGAATTAAGCTATTTTTAAATATGTATGTGAGGATATCAAACTACCAACAAGAAATACCTCCAAATCTAGACTTTTAAAGAGGTTTAAAATGGAGAAATTAAAACTTCAGTCTGTTAGTGGAAGAATTAGTTTAACGTCTGATTTGTGGACATCCGTTGCTACCGAAGGGTACCTCACGCTTACTGCCCATTTCGTTGATCGCAATTGGAAATTAAACAAAAGAATTCTGAATTTTTGTCTTATGCCTCCTCCACACACCGGTGTTGCATTATTTGAAAAAATTTAAATACTAGTAAGTGAGTGGGACATTGAAAAAAAGTGGTTTTCCGTGACACTTGATAATGATTCAAGTAATACTGCCTTTCTTGAGATTTTGAAGAGTCAACTAAATTTAAATGGCGCACTTCTAATGACTGGGAAATTCTTTCCCATTCGTTGTTGTGCACACATTTTAAACCTCATAGTGCAAGATGGGTTAAAAGAAATTGATGAAGCGGTTGTTAAGGTTAGAGAGAGTGTGAAATGTATTAAAAGGTCTTCCCAAAAAAAATACAAGTTTTCTGATTGTCTCTCTCAAGTTTCTTTGGAGTGTACATGGGGGTTGAGGCAAGATGTCCCGACTAGATGGACTCAACGAATCTAATGCTTGAAAGTGCAATTTTCAATCGTCGTGCATTCATTCATTTCAAGTTAAGTAATTCCAACTATAGGCATTGTCCTTCCCAAGAGGAGTGGGAGAGAATAGAAAAGATATGTACGTTTGGGGGGCTGTTTTATAAATTACTTGTTTGTTCTTTGGAACAAACTATCCTACGGCGAACCTATTTTTTCCACATGTTTTCATAATTCAACATAGTTTGAAAGAAGCAATGGAGGGATCGGATAGTTTTTTGCATAGGATGGAAGAACAAATGAACACAAAATTTGAAAAATATTGTTCCGAATATAGTGTCATTCTTGCAATTGCTGTCTTCTTGGATCCACGTTATAAATGTTTGTTTGTGGAGTAGGCTTATACAAGGTTGCATGGTAGTAATTCCCAGGAGTTTGCAGGTGTGCGTGATGCCATATCTGATCTTCTCGATGTGTATAGTTAAAATTATTCTCACCTTCTAAGCTCAAGTAATGCAGCGCGTGATAACACAATTACTGAACGCCAAGATTCTCTATTTCAGGTAAGTCTGTTATTAATGCAATTTTATAAGGCTATTTTTTTAAAGCTGCTTTTTTTTTAATTATCTTAGCTATCATAGCTGTTTTTAGAGCAATTCTATAAGCCTGTGTTTTTTAAAGCTGTTTATAAGGCTGTTTAATTATCATAGCTATTTAAAGATTTTATATTAATTTTATAAAATTGCAGTTATCATAGCTGTTTTTAAAGCAATTTTATAAGGCTGTTTTTTTTAAAGCTGTTTTAATTATCGTAACTGCAATTTTAATTATCATAGCTGTTTTTTAAAGCGTGTCAAAGCTATTTGTTTTAAAGCTGTTATACATAGTTGTCGTTTTTTTAAAGCTGTTATACATAGATGTCCCGACTATAAAGTTCATATGTGTTTTTTTAAAGCTGTTATTTATGAAGGCTGTTGGTTGTTGCAAGGCCGTTACAAGGCATTTTGGGGCTGTTTTATGGGGCTGTTTTTTTTATTGTTTTTGTACATTTCTATTTATTAAGGCTGTTTTTTTAATATAATATAGGATTTTGACAATAGTTGTAAAGAGGGGTCTTCTTCTCAAAAAAAAATGAGTTGCACAAGTATTTTGAGGAAGAAAACATACAAACAATACGAGATTTGGATATCATATCTTGGTGGAAAGGAGAGCAAATTCGGTACCCTATACTTTCGAAAATGGCTCGTGATGTGTTGTCTATCCCTATTTCTACCATTGCTTCCGAATCGGCATTTAGTATTGGCGGTCAAATTCTTGATCAATATCGTAGCTCCTTATTGCCTGACACGGTTCAAGCTTTTCTTTGCACTAGAGATTGGATATTTGGAAAGAGCGGTAATTGATATATTTATGCTAATTGTCTTCTATTCTTTTCAAAATATGCTAATAAAAAATTTACTTTATTTACATAGTTGTTGATAAAGAAGAAGCCAATGTTAATGAGCTCACAGAAAATGTTTTCAACCTACATATAAGTCAAAATCCGTCTACATCAACGCAATGCTCTAATAATATCCCTCTTGATGAGTTATGAGGTATTCCAAACATATTGTATGTATTTGTTAATCTCATAGAATGTATTTGAAACACGTTTATTTGATCTTGATGTGCAAGTGGACTTAGTCATTTTTGTGTTTTTGTGAAGAGTCAATCAACTTTTTGGGCACTATACGAAATTGATATATGACATGTTTAGGTATGATTTTTATTTCATTTAAATAAATTTTATTTTAGTTTTTGATTGATATGACAATTTTAAATACGATACTTCTAATCATTGGTTTCATTGCTTTTGACATTATTTTTATATTGCAGTCTTCAAGTGTCGAGTGACATGGCTTTGAAGTGTTCTACGTTGGGGAATGTTTCGTTATGTGCATTTTGGGCAAGACTTTACAATTGCTATGGTTGTTTAGTCTTTTAATTAACTATTGTTATCCATTTTGATACTATCTTTTCTATCCATTTTTTATTTCCATTGTTTACTAACAACAAATAATATTTTAATTTTTAGGTGGTTAAACTCTTGAATATGGAATTTGGGATTGCTATTAAGACTTGAAGTTCACTTTTTTTTCACTTTATTTGTGACTTTATAATGGACTTCAAACTTTATCTATGAACAATGATGGAATTTTTATATTTATGGATTTTAATCGTTTGTGTATTTATATTAGGGGTGTTTTTTGTAAAATGAGATGGAAATCTTCAAACGTATGGAGACACAAAATTTTATAAAATGATTTTGTAATTATAATTGTAAATATTGTACTGGTGGTGGTGGAGTTGAGACATGTCAATGAAATCATATTTATAATAGGTCATATCCACACCAATTTATAATTGTTTAAATTAAATTGTCCCATTTTTTAAAATTGCATTTGAAAATTAACGGGTCTTATTGGTACCTAACGGGTCACTCAACCCGGAATAACCCATTAATGTAACGGGTCTATCGGTTCGTATCGGGTAAACGACAAGATTCGTTACCTTAACAGGTTCGTGTCGCGTAACCCGTTAGGAAAACGAATCCTGTACGAATATTAGATTCATGACCCGTTAAGTTAACGAATCGTGTTCTGATTTAGCATAATTTGACACGAATTCGTTAAGACCCGATACGAACAAGACCCGAACCGACACGTTGCCAGGTCTAATAACATGTAAGGGCGCGGACCTATGGGTAAACCTGGCAACGGGACGTGTTGTGTCGTGTTAGTGTCAATTTTTATTGTGTTCGGATGTTATCGGGTTCGTGCCTAAACAAGTGACTTTCTTATCGTGTGAAAAAATCATATTCAAACCCGACCCATTATCTTAACGTGTTGTGTTGTGTTCACTCGTTGTTATCCATTAAGATAATGAATCATTTTGAATTGTATACAAGTTGACATATTAGCTCATTTTAAACACAATTGGACGCATTAATTCATTATCATTACTAACTTTATGATTCAGTCAAATTTGTTATTATTAAATCAACATTAAGCTAAATAAACTCTTTATAAGTCCCAACAATATCTTATTTACTCAAATTAATGGATCTTAAGGGATCTTATTGGGCATTAACGTGTTAAAGGGTCAACACTAACCCGATCCATTAACTATTGTGTCTTATCGGGTTGGTACTAATATGACTCGAAACCATCGAGGGTCTACCCATTAACTCGTAATTTCGTTTTGGTTCGTGTCGTGTTATCGTATCGTGCCTCATTTTATCAGGTTTACCTATGGGGGCAGAATGCAGACTTTAGCCCTAATTTTGCACAAATGTGATTTTCCACTCCAAGAATTAAACTAAAAAGCCTTTGAGGTTTTAATTCAAGGTATAGTCCTTGCATGCAAATTAACTTAGGTTTAGCAGGAAATACCTATTATATAGGTCATAATATGGCTAAATCACTATAAAATGTAGAAAATACAGCAAATATGCTCATCCCTAGTTCCCAGTCCTTATATGGCCGTGGCCATTTTAACAGCTTAAACAGATTTGAACCTGAAACATCATTAGGTGGAATATATTTGCCCCAAAACCCTAAATACTCTTGGGAAAACAGATCTGAAAAAATGAAGATACCTTGACTAGGGTTTATATGAAAATATGGGTTTAACCGCTAAAATCTCACCTATAAGATGTAGATCTGGAGACCCTTATGAATGAAATAAGGCATAATCGACCCGATTTGTGAGAAACTTTCCATAGACGGTGCCAAACTGTTGCTACTTGAAAATGGATCTACTATTGTATATCATGCCATCAAAGCTATACACAACAGTCAAAAGTATAAAATAGAGTAAACGAGAAATAAAGAGAGATAAACACGAGATTTAGAGTGGTTCGGCCATGAAAAATGACCCTACGTCCACTATAGAACCATATTTTCATTAGATCTATACATTTAGTACAAGATTGGGGGTCTATTAGGCATACAAGAGTAGAGAATTGTCCTAGATACACATACATGGGATTGTTGGAGCAAGTGACCGGAGTGTGAGCTCCGGTGTAGAGAGAAGCTAGAGAGAGTTGAGCAGAGCTTCACTACCCAGTTGTTGCTTGCCAAATGAGGGAGTATGCACCTTTATTTATAGTAGTTAGTTTAGGACCTCGGGTGCATTGTGCATGTGCCTTGTGGATAAGGATGATGTGAAAAAATCTTTATAAAAGGTGGGCAGCTAGCGGTCCATTGCTGGCGTGTAAGGGTCTATGGCCTGTCCTTCTGACGCCATGCTAAGGTTGAGGGGCCGCAGCCTATGAACCACCTGGCCGTGGCCTTCTGAAGTAGTTTGTGCTTAGGTTCTGCAACCTTTTAGATGCTAGGCCGTGGTCTTATGTGTTAAAGGGCAAATGGAGTATAGTTCGCGGCCTGGTTATGTACAAGGTCATGGCCTTATGTTGGGCCCTTTGTTGGTCTTTGAACATATCTTCATGTGTTTGTGTGGACTTTTATGCCACGTGTCTCTTGATCATTGAATGACATATTTTGGGTAAAACAATGGTATATGTCTAAATGTTACCTGTTAAGTGGGTCGCTCTTACACGGTACGGGGTACGTTCCTTTAGCCAATACGCGATATGGTGGGGGTAGGCTTATTTGTTTCACTAAACATGACTATAATGCTAATAAAAACACCAACAAAAGTTCACGAAGAATGTATGTAGTGTATAATCTCTACATTCTACAATATATTAGTGTGGTGACAAAAATCTCAACACAAAACAATTTAAGAAAAGAAAACAATCACCGGAATAAAAGAAATAGCAACAATCAAACAACACAAGAATATACGTGGTTCGGCAAATTGCCTACGTCCACGGAAAGGTCTACTGTTCTTATTTAGTATCTCTCGAACTGGTTTTTTCACATGCCCTATGCCCCGGGCCAGGAGTACAATATATATGCAGTTAAAAGAATGCGTTGGTTACTAACACGTTGGCCTCATATCCCTTAAATCTCTCTCCGAGATCTTAGGGATAGATTTGGTCATATCTTTTATTCTAACTGTTATTCAAGGCTCATAATTTGGCCTGGGCACCTCACCTGCTGGTTGGGCTTGGTCGACAATAGGTACCCACAATTGCCACTAAAAATTTTGGGGCCACAATTTGGGCTCATAAATTTTAAATAGCGTCTTCCGGTCTATTTATAGTGACACTGTTGTAGTTAATAAAAATGATAGGGGCGTGAATCGTCGTTTGGCAAAAAGTTTGGGCGAAAAATCTTCTTCGATCAGAGTGCACTATCATTGAGGAGTTTAAACCAAGGTGTTGGACGCTTTTCGATCACTTCAACTTCTTGCTTCTCTCACTTTCAAGCCATCTCTTGTTCTCCAAGCTTTCTCTTGTTCTCAAGCTTATTCCTCATTGCTTCCAAGCTATTTTTCGCCTCAATCATCTTCATTTGCCCGTGGTTTTCCATCATTTCAAGCTTCATTCTTTTTCCTGTAAGTTCTCAGTCTTCCCTCTTTGTGTATTTCCTTTCGTCGTTTTTAATTCTACTGTAGCTAGGGCTTTTCTTATGGCAAGGATAGACAACAAATCCCTGGTAGAGTTTAGGAAATGTTACACTATCCCTAATTGGGTGGATATTGAGTGTGCCCCTGTTCCTCGTAATGTTTGCGACGTTGAGGATGGCCACTGGATTCATGTTTTTTTCTTGTCCCAAGGGGGTTTAACTTTTCCCCCAAATCGCCTCCTCTTACATTTTTTCCAATATTTCGATATAGTCCCAGCCCAATGTTCCCCAAACGTTTGGAAGATTGTTAATGGCGTCCATAGAATAAACCAACTTTATGGCACTAATTTCGGCTTGGTTGAAATCTGTTTTTGTTACTCTTTTTCTCGTACCACTTCTGGTCTTCTTTACTTGAAAGAGAGGAGTCCAGATAGGGTGTTGGTAGTTAATCTACCTGATTCCCATAAGGACTACTAGTCTGAAGGATTCATAGCCAGGAACTGGCAGTTCCCTCCTCAGGTAGGGGGTGCAAGGTACACGGGACCTCGAACTCCTACTTATGGGGAGGAATATATAGGTGGTTGTTCAATCTCTATCTTTTGAAAACTGCTATAATGTGTTCTTCCTTTAATGCTTTCCTTTTCCTTTTCAACAAAGTCCAAGAACCAGGAGCCTGCTCTCCACGAGAATCGTGCTGCTGAGTTACTTAAGGCCTGGAACATAAGAGACTATATTCCAAAAGGTGAACATCCCAGGTCGGCTGCTTTCTTGTTGGAATATAAGAACACTACCTCCAGCTTCATCGCCCGTCCAGTTGACTCCATTCCTCATTTTGATGTCTCAGAGGAAGAAGAAGAAGATGCTCTCCAACCTATCGGCCTAAACGAGGAGGAGGAGAGCAGTTCAGAGTCCGGTGCTGCTAGAGGTGATGGTGGCGAGGCAGGATCTTGTGAGGAGGAATCCAGCGAAGAGGAGTCTGGTGGAGAGAGGTCTAGCAAGGAAGGCTCTAGCTCAGGTGGTTCTTGTTCGGAAAGTTCTAGCGAGGAAGATATGGCTCCTCCCAGAAGGAAGAACTTGATCCCTGATGATGATGATGATGATGATGATGATAACGTCCTGTTATCCAACAGGCTGAAGATCCAGAAGACTAGGCCTTGAGATACTGCCAGTGGTTCCCAGACAGCAGCTCATGAGAAGGTGCTGGAGAGGAAAAGGAGAGAAGAAGAGAAGAGGGAGAGGGAGAGAAAGAAAGAGGAAGAGAGAAAAAGAGAAGAGGAGAAGAAGAAGAAGGAAGAGGAGAGAAGGAGAGGAGAAGAAAGAACAAAGAAGGCACAGGCTTCCCTAGTTTCATGTTGTTCCATCTGAGGGGGCTTCTGTGGCTCTGTCCCCTCATCTTGCCCCTATGATGCTCGAGAGAGCAGCATTGACAGCGGACCGTGGGCGGTCCTCAAAGATGGGTCCAGACCAGTTAGCCCTGAAGGCAGATCAGGGGCTTGCTTTGGTAAGGCCATTTCTTTTCTTCTCCGTTGTTTATTTTGGTTCTTTTCATCGCTTGCCTAATACTTGTTTCTTCTTGCAGTTTATGTCTGATTACACCGTCCTCAGCCGCAGTCGAGACGGGCTGGCGAGGAGAAATGCTGAGCTCGAGGAGAGCCTGAAGTCTGCCCAGAAGGATCTTGCAATAGCTGAGGCCTCATTTGCCAAGGAGGGGGCCGGGGCGGCTAAGGAGCTGAAGGAGCTCCGCGAGGCTTACGAGCTGGTTGTGGCTGGCAAGCTTGTCGTCACTAACGAGAACACGAAGCTTGCTGAGAAGGTGACGAGCTTGGAAGCAGAGGTGGCCACGGCTAGGGAGAACAGCTACAACGAGGGCTGGGAAGAGGCCTACGAAGGCGCCGAGAAGCAAATTGAATAAAACTGTCGAGCGAACTTCAAGAAAGGTTGGGATCAAGCCGTGGTTGCTGCTGGAATTTCTACTGACTCCCCTGTTCGGCGAACACAACCCTGGCCCAAAACCTGTTGTTGAAGAAGCCCCAGCTCTGAACCAGCCTGCTGCTCCTTCTCCTTCTGATGATGTCCCTGTTACTTGTTACTTGGGGCAGAGCCGAGTGAGGTTGCTGCTAGCAAGGGGAAAGAGCCAGCTGCCACAGAGCAAGTCGAGGTCGACCAATAGATTCCTAGGACTGTTTTTGTATTTTCTCCTATTTGTTCTCTTTTCTTGCCATTTCATGTATCTATACCTGGCTGGTGCAATTTTTAATGAAGGGATTTGGTTTTTGCTTTTACTAATACATTTTTTTTACTCTCGCTCCATGTCTTGTAGTTTGTTGAACTTGATTACAATCCTGCCTCTTCTCGTCTAAGCCAAATCCTTAGTTCCAATGTAAGCAATCAAGTTCGCCGAGTATTCGTCAAGATCTGCAAATCCCTTAAGACAAGGAACCAAGATTATAAGGATCAATCTGAGGTAGTAGCCAGGTTGAAGAATAGACTTGCAGAGATGGAGGAGGTCGATGCCTCTATTCAAGAAGAGATGGATGCTTTGAAGGCTAAGCTCTTAGATGCCTCTGAGATCAATCAGGTTGGAGAGATTCTGCAACAGGAGAACGATGCCTTAAGGAGGGAAGTCCCGCGCCTCAGGGAGAATGCACCAAGCATTGCCCCTCCAGTCATTCAGGGTTCTTCGTCAACTAAGCAGCGAGCTAGGCCTAATGACAGTGGTTCTGACGTAAATGATGTCAATGGGAAGAAGAAAAGATAATCCTCTCTCAAACTCTCTCCAATCAAATCTCAAAATATGGAAGAATGACTCAAATGAGTCTACATAAGGGGTATTTATAGGAGGAAGGTAACTTAGACTCCAAGCTAAATAAGTAATTACAATTATGTCCCTATTAGCCTTTTGCTACTTCCTTCCTATAATACCAAACAAACAACT